>CM028690.1:30561167-31809917 GCA_016771965.1 Brassica carinata
CGAAATGTGTATAATAGCACTTACACATATATCATTTGAAATATAGAACTCTCCCTTCTACAATCATTTTTACTCGCCCCCATTCTCCACCTTTACCTTCTTCTTCTTTTACATTCTCACATTTTACTCAACAAAGGCACTCATATGGACTCGACAATTCTGTCAACAATTACAACCTCACAATCACCGTGAGAACTCTAGCTACGATGATTACTCAGACCCGATCCCGCTAACTATTTCAGAAATATTAGTCTCCGATATTTTTGCTAATCCAATCCAGATGCTCACTAAGCACAAACAGTTCAAGGAACTCGCTGGCTAATGGCAACTCAAGCCCATTATATCAAGGATTACTTCAGTTCTTCTGCAAAGATGACATAGGCAATGACCTTTATCATTTACTGCAATCGCCGATGTGAACAATGAAAATGGTAATGATCTTTATGGGTTGTTAAATCTTGCTTTAGGTAACTATCGTAAGGGTATGAAGTTTTTAGATAAACTCAATTGGCAAGACAATATCTCAACTTCCGATCATTGTTGGGAAAGAATCAAGAACTCACTACGTGATATCCGTATTACATGGACGAGAGACTACTATACGAACATGGTCAATCTGAAGCAATGGCCCAACTGCCATCCTCTAGATAACATGACTTTAATATGCAACAAATGTTACTACTACAAGAGGCTTAACCAGTTATATGAGTTTGCTATTAAGGATGACTAATAAAAGTAGTGATATGTGGTTTCTATTTTTCTATGTAATGTGTTTTAATTTTGTATTTTGAGTTCTTTTTCTATGTAATGTGTTTTAATTTTGTATTTTGAGTTCTTTTTCTATGTAATCTACTTTGTTAGTTTGTTCTTGGACTTGTGTTACATGTTTAGTATCAGTGCTTTAATCAATTATTTGTGTTCTGCTAACTCTCTGATTTAATAATTTGTATTTTACAATTGAGACTCAGCAAAACCTAATAAGACATTTAATATAATTTAAATTGATATTCACTAACCATTTTTTCTCCTCATTCATAAAAAAATTATTAAATAACAAGTGTAATGTATTAGTCATTATTATTTTCTGAAAATTAACAAGTGCAATTTATTAGTCATCCAAAATATATCAAACAATTATTAAATATTTTGTGCAACTAAATATAAAATAATGTTACAAAACAAAACGATTTCTAATTGCATTTGCTTATTATATTTAAATACTTATAAAAAATACATATATAAAAATACCAACATATTCTTATGTTTTATAAATTATTTTAAATACTTATAAAAATTACATATATAGAATATTCAAATACCAACGACACAAAAATAAATTTGTCAAAGGAAACATACCCGCCCTTTAAAAGGACGGGTCAAAATCTAATATTCAGTTAAAACCATCGAACATTATATAATTATATAAATACAAACGTGAACCATCTTTATCTATATAAAAATTGTGTATACAAACCAACTCATATACACAGATTTATTATTGGTTCATAACCAACTCTTAATAGTTTTTCACATTTACATGGTACAAGAAGTTATATTATGCACATAAATTTATCGTGATTCCACAAGACATTATTGTATTGTAGTTCCTAACCGAGGAATCTAGATCCCAAAACAAAAGTTCTAAACCATATTTCTTTTTAATTAAAAAAACTCCTAAATCCTCTTTTTACGATAATGTTTTAATGAAATATTAAAATCTATACACAACAAACGAATCATATTCTTTTACAATATCATTTGAACTGATTAAAAAAAAAAATCATAGCACGAACAAACTAATTAGATTTGTTTGTTCCTAAACTAACTCTTCAAGTAACAAAACAATAACATATAATCAATGAAAAATATAACGGTTTACTATTCCTATAATCATTATTTCCTACTCCATATAATCATTAACGGTTTACTACTCCTATAATCATTAGCTATTTATATATTATATATTTAACCAGAGAACATAATCATAGAAAATAAATCAATATATTAAGCCAGAATTATCTATTTAATACAAAACATATGGCTATTTAAAGAAGCTCCAATTTATAATTGTCATTTATAATTGTCTGAATTTATAATGCTGATATGTAGGTTCAATGATAAGTTTTAAAATATTATTTACTATGTCATTTTTTAAACTTATCATAAAATTAAATTTTAGATCTAAAATAAATAAAAATATAAACTTATCAATAAAAAATTATATTACTATTTTTTCATTTTCGTCAAGTGATATAATAAAATTTTCATCAGTCTAAGAAGTACAAGTTTTTTTTTCAATTTTAAATAACATTTACAAGTATGAGCTATTTAGTTTAAAATTTTAAAATAATATCAGATATTTTTGGAATTTTACTGGATCAGATATTTAGTTTTCACCTGGTTTTATATAGATTGTTAATTAATACTTTTTCACTAAATTTGAACTGAACTATATTAAGTCGTCAGATATATCAGTTCAAGGGGAAATTTCAATTCTACCACAAGTTTGATTGCACTTTTCATATTTACCATTAATGAATGACTATTTTCAAAAATACCCAAATTTTTTGATAAAATAACACTAAACTAATTTTTCAAAATATTTTAAAAACATATATAAACCCAATCCCAATCCCTTAATACTAAACCCTAAACACTAATGACTAAAGTCTAAACCCAAATGTTAGTATATTTTTGATTGAGGGTATTTTTGAAAAATGGTACTCAACTTGTGGTATTTTTGACAATTTCTCAATAATTAATATATTCAATTGGAAGGGTTACGTTAAGCACAAAAAAAAGGAAGGGTTGGGTTGTAGTTGTGGGAAAGACTCCAGTTGAGAAGGAGGGGCCTCTGCCCAAAATATATGTGGTGGCCGTTAAAGGAAAGATTTTGTATTTGATCAAAGGAGACAGAGAGAGAGAGAGAGGCTTTGACAATGGCGTCTCTTTCTCTCTGCTCCGCTCACTTGATTTCAACTCCGTCTCGCTCCTCTCTTCCCACTTCATCGCTTTCTCCTCCTCTGTCTCTATTCCCGTCACCGATCATCCGTCGCAATAGTAGTATCTTCTTCGCCGTCACCCCACGCCAGATTCCTCAATCCTTCTCTACGTCCACTTCTCTGGTTTACCTCGATTCAATTAATCTACACTCAATTTCATGGCCGAATTATATAAATGTGTTTCTTTTTTTTTTGTGGATTTTATAGGTTAAGTGTTGTGTAAAGGAGCCATTGAAGGTGATGATTTCGGGTGCACCAGCTTCAGGCAAAGGCACTCAATGTGAGCTCATCGTTCAAAAGGTAAAGCATACTACTAAGAATGGTTTTAGAGTCTAATCGCACTTGTTATACACAACTCTCTCATTCATTAAACGTTATAACTCACACAACGATGTATGTTCTGTTCTGACTCATGGTAGCTTCTCTCTTGACTATTAATATTCAGTTAAAATTATCTATGATACTGAACAATGCATCTTCATTAAATATTTCTTGCTATCCTTGAATATTGAGCTGCACCGTGCAGTTTGGTTTGGTGCACATATCAACGGGGGATCTCTTGAGGGCAGAGGTGTCATCTGGGACAGAGATTGGGATGAAAGCAAAAGAGTTCATGAACTCTGGTAGTTTGGTTCCCGATGAGATTGTAATAGCGGTACTCATGATACAACTTACTACCTGATTCCCATGTATTGTTTTTACTATTCTTCGCTTTGATATATATTTTCCACATTTTTTTCTAGATGGTGGCTGGAAGATTATCACGTGAAGATGCTAAAAAGCATGGATGGCTTCTTGATGGATTTCCACGAACTTTTGCTCAGGCACAAAGTCTGGACAAACTAGACGTCAAACCTGACATTTTCCTTTTATTAGATGTACCTGAAAAAATCACTCTTCCTCAGTTAGTCTTAAAACTTAAAAGGCAATATCACATGGCTATGTTTCTTTGCTTATATGCCAATTCTTAATGACAGGTTCCTGACGAAATTCTAATCGAGAGATGTGTTGGTAGAAGGTTGGATCCAGTGACTGGTAAAATTTATCATATTAAAAGTTACCCTCCTGAATCAGACGAAGTTAAAGCAAGACTGATTATACGCCCTGATGATACTGAAGAGAAGGTTTGCCTTTGGGACTTGTTGCTTGCTTTCTCAATGTTTAAGCCTTTCAACTGGTTGTTTTTGGTGAAGGTAAAAGCACGTTTGAAGATATACAAACAAAAATCGGAAGCTATTATTTCCGCATACTCAGATGTTATGATCAAGGTCGTGGACTATTTTGTTTCTTTCTCACTTTTTTGGTTCGATAAAGTATTAGGATCTTTTTGTTTTGTTTGGTTTCATCTCTTTTGAATACAGATTGATGCAAACAAGCCAAGAGAAATGGTTTTTGAGGAGACCAAGACTCTTCTGTCTCAGATAAACCTAAATAGAATGATAAAGACTGGCAAGTAGTCACACATTTATATATAAATATGTTTTCACGGTGCTGTTGTTGAATCAGGCCTTGTAAACAATAGACTCTTGGATACGTTTGATGGTCAATCATTACATTTGACTTAACTACTCCTTCTATTTCTTGTTTTCATGCAAGCGATACTAATTATGAAACAGGCCCGTGCAGATAAAGCATCTCCTGTTCAGGTCCTTGAATAATACTTTTTTTTTTGTCTTAAGCTAGCAAGTATATTTTGGAGATGATCTTATTTAACATTTTTTTTTCAGGATAACTGGAGAGGAATACCGACGAGATTGAATAACATTCCTCATTCGAGGGATATCAGATCTTATTTTTATGAAGATGTTCTGCAAGCCACAGTTAGGTCGATCAAAGATGGAAACACTCGTCTCCGGGTGAGAAATCTATGGGCAATGTCCCATGTTAAGTTTGTCGTCTTCATTTCACAATTTCTAAAGCAGCTGCTTGGTTGGACTGATGAATAGGTGGACATAAATATCCCTGAGCTAAATCCTGAAATGGTAAGTCATTCGTTTCACTCGCGTGTTATATAGTTTCTGAAGCCTCATTAATTTTATCAACAAACATGAGCTATATACGTAGGATGTTTACCGGATAGGAACCTTGATGGAACTGGTGCGAACTCTAGCTTTATCATTCGCTGATGATGGAAAAAGAGTGAAGGTAAGACATGTTTTTTTTTTTTGAAGACTCTTAAAATTATTTTGTTCATTAAGCTTCTTTCCTCTTCCAGGTTTGTGTTCAGGGGTCAATGGGGGAAGGTGCACTCGCTGGGATGCCATTGCAGTTGGCGGGCACTCGAAAGATTTTAGAATATATGGACTGGGGTGATGATGCAACTTTGGGAACTTTCGTCAAGCTTGGTGCAATTGGTAACATCCGAAACTGATCAGTGTACTTTTCAAGATAAAACCATGTTTAAACACACAAGAGAATCTTACAAGAGCTGCGCCAATTTGTTTTGTAGAAAGTATTCACACTTGTGATGCATAATCAAGCTGGATACAATTAATACAAATTATCCTGTTATTGATTCTCAGGTGGTAAAGAAGTTGATGAAGAAGACGACATATTCATCTTAGTGGCTCCACAAAATGCCGTTGGAAACTGTATTATAGATGTAAGGAGCTTAGAACTTCTAGGCATTTTCTTTCATTTCACAAATTAACAACCCTCATCCTATAAAAATATACATTTGGTTAGGATCTACAAGCGATGACTAGTGCTGCTGGTAAGAGGCCAGTTGTACTTATCAATCCTCGCCTCAAGGTACACACTTTCTGCTTTCACTTTTTGAGAAGGAGACTTATCTGATAAAAGTAACACTATCTCTTGTGGGTAATATACGTTATTATTCAGGACTTACCCGCTTCAAGTGGCATAATGCAAGTAAGCACACAGACAGAGATTTACATAAAACCATCTGGAAGGAAGGTTACCTTGTTTATCATTATTTATTTCTGTGTCTCAGACAATGGGCAGGGAGAAAAGGCTGGAATACGCCTTAACATTTGACAACTGCTATGTATTTCGGCTACTTTATTATGCTGGAACACAATACCCGATTATGGGCGCTCTAAGGTACTTTTGGATGTTAATATCAAGAAAAAGCACGAAAATCGCTCCTGAATCTTCTTTTACACTGAATATATGGTCAGGATGTCTTATCCTTACCGGTATGAGCTATACAAGAGGGTGACTGAGGAAAATGGGAAGGAAAAGTATGTATTGATATCAACATACTCTGAAAGGCCAACCCCTGACCAGATCAACGATGCCTTCTCTGGAAAATCTCGGTAAATATTTGTTACCACTGGTGCTTGCTTTTTAACTCGCTGTTTGGTTTATTAATAATAACTAAGGACTTTTCCACATTCAGGGAGGAAAGCAAAAAGCCTTCAGGAATCTGGTAATGAAAAACTCCCACATTACTTAAAGCATTTTAGATAAGATTCATGTATGTGTGCGTGAAGCTGAATGTGAGGAATACTTGCAGGGGGTTCCTAGGCAGCGGATTTTTCTAGGGGAGGGGAAGATAAAGTTGTGATACTACTTTTGGCATTTTATTAGGTCTCAATGTTTTGATGATCTCAACATTAAATATTGTGATTATTAGTCTCGCACAACCAAAGAGTAACCTCCCTTTGGTTCACTATGATGAACATGGCGGAGAACTTAGTCTACAAGTTTTCAGAACCACCCCAACTATGTTGATAAGTTTTCCCTTAGGTCACTTCAATCCAGGAAGTGGGAAGATTCATGTATAGTTTACTGAGAAGAATATGATTTTTTTTTTTCGGATTGGCAATGCACATATATGCTCTCGGGTGAATGATTGGACTCTGGCGTCAGCATTGGCTCTGTCTGACTGCCCAACCACGCCATTGTGGGAGGATCTTAAAGCTTGTTCCTTATCATTTCTATTCGCAAAAGGGTTTGGAGGGTCTTGTTGTTGCCCATACATATTGATGCACCAGGTTAGATATGGCTAGAGTTTTAGCTGAAAAACAATTGGTATTTGGTACAGAATATATATCATTTAAGGACAACGGTGGTTCAAAGGTGGAAACTGTGGTTAGTTGCTTCCACTAAAGTGTAATGTGTGTCAGAATTGAGAGCACAAAGGAACTGACTGCTTAGCAAAAGAATATGTGTATGTTACTGAAGGATAAAGTCAAGGTAAGTGCAAGTTGCAAATGTTTTCTCTTATGTCTCATCGTTGTTCTCCTCCTTCTTGTCTTGAACAAGTCTCCAGTTACAATGAGGAACATCACTCATTAATTTGGACATTCCTAGCCATGTCCTCTCCCTAACAGTTAAAACATGTGATATAACATTTGGCTCCAAATCCAGGAAAACTCCTTCGGTTTTATTGGAGAGTGATAGTATCACCGCCCTGACAGAGTCAAGTCTTTGATTTCTGACTCTCGTTTGTGAAAGCAGGGACCACTGGAATACAGTCCCTTAGGCTTCTTGCTTCTTGAGTTGTGATTCAATATATATTATTGCCTTTACTTTGTCTGTGTATTTTCGTTGGCGTCTAAATCTATGTTGATTTGGCTCCACTAGTGTTAGCTACTTTTCAAAATCATAGTAGGAGTTGTCTCTTCACTTCTCTAGCTATGAGTCAGGCCGTTCTGGAGCTGTGCCACGAGTTGCCCTCCATAATTCTTACGCCTATTGTCAGCTTGATGAAACCATATGAGGGATCCATGCTACCACCAATAAATGTGCATACTCAAACAACACCAATTTAGATCCTTCCTTAAAGCATCCATACTAGATTAATGTTCTCCCTAGCTTAGTGACATGGATGTATTTAACTGAGAATTTGAAATTATTTGTATTAAAATGACAAATACATTGTTATTCAAACATATATTTTAAAAATTCATTTAAAATTAACTATTATTGAACTTGACATTTCACAAAGTACTCTGAAATCTACTATTATTAAAAATATTTTAAGCTGTGGAGCTTTAAAGTTTTCAAATGATTTTATAATGTTTATTGGAGTTTGCTAGTTAAAAATATAAAAACTCAAATTTCATGTTTTTATGTGATATTCTAGATTTATTTAATAAAATTTACTTTAAAACTCTCTAATTCATCAAATTCATCTAAAATTTTATTAAAAGTCAAATAACTTCAAAATGTAGATTGAATACCCCTACATTTTCTTTAGTGATGGTGATCGCTAGACATTCTGCCATGACGGCCCCACGAGATGTGCCTCTCGATAGTGGCAGTACAAGGAAAAAGAGAGTAATGTGAACAGCTTAAAGAAATAAAAAAAAAGCTTTAGCATTTGGTAAATTATTAAGTAAAAAGAATCTCTATTGCTTTGGTTCGAGAAGAAGTCACTATTGAAACCTGGTGAATTTTGTTTTTTGGGAAAAAGGATACTCAATTTGTATCTTCTAAAAATTGAAAAATAAATTAAATATTGTTAAAAGAAAGAAAAATACAAAAATAAAGTATCCAAAAGATAAATTTATAAATATGTAAAATGAACTATCTAATACTAAACTATCTTATAAACTTAATTTATATCAATTTATTTATTTTAGTAATCTATTCTGTACAATATTTTATTTTATATTAAAATAGTTTAAATGAGTGAAATTACATATTTATAAAAGGAAAAATGATCGTTAACTAAAAAGAACAAAATGCCACCACACATAATCGCAAGTCTAGACATAGTTAATGTATACAAAATTTTCTAATTTCTAATTTATAAAAATATTTATTTAATTTATATATCTATAAATTAAGGATATACTTGTCATTTATCTCTTTAATAAAATATATTTTGGTCATTGTATACTGTTTTTGTGATGAAAATATTTTTATAATTAGTCAGCATTGATTTAATAATTAATATTTTATATAAATTAAATATATTATAAATTTTAAGAACTTTTGTTATTTTCTGTGTATGTATCTTAATTTACTTCTACTAGAGATTTTATCCGGGCTACGCCCGGATTACACAAATATCAATCTATCTAATATATATGATACACATATATTACATTTTTATAAACATATAAACCATATATTGAATTAGAAATGAGTCAAACTGAAAATTCATCATTTTACTATCTAAAAAAAAATTTACTATCTAAAATATATGTAAATTGACAAATGTGAAATGAATAAAGAATAGTTAAATTTAAGTTATGATCCAAATATTTTTTATATTATATATTGGGTTATCATGTAAACAAATTATTAATAATAGATAAAGTCCATTTCATTGCGATAGAAAATTTATGTTACAAAATCTGAAAACATACCACATAACTATTCTAACATAATAGATATTCAAAGATTTATACTTTTTGCTTGAAATCAGTGAGCTTGCATTTTTTTTTTTTACAATTGAGTTCTAAGTTATGGTATTTGAAAATCTTTATGGTATTTAGAATCTATTTGAGTTGATGCAACTTACAATGATATATTGATGACTATTGCCTGTTGTAGAATAATCCTCAAAATGGCACCAAAAAATCTTCAAAATTAGTTGGCATGAACATTTAATGCTAATCTTGAAGTGTTTATAAAAATAAAAAAACTATTATTAATAAGTAATAATTGTAAAACAGATTCTATAAGTTTTTTTGAAAAAAATGGTTTCTATAATTTATTTTCACATTTATTTTGGTCCATTACCAGTAATTAATAATTCGATAATCTTCTTCAGGAGTTTGTTTCATATTTTTATATGCAGAAGTATCTTAATTTTTTTTATTGTGTATCACTTGACTTTATATTTTCTATACTACTCAATTTTTTAAAAAAGTAAAAATTTTGTTTGTTCTATAAAGTTAGTAATAAAACTAACTTTTAGAGAATTTTATATTTTATTAAATATATTTAGTAACCAACTATATGTGTTTATTTATCGATTTTAGTGTACCTATTCAGAACTAAATCTATAACAACGTCAGTTTTTGCTATGGATTTTGAAGATATATACCAAGCATTATGTATATTTGACCTATAACATATACTTGTAGGCTTAGGATAAAATTCGTATTTTAAATTTAAATATGCTAAACCGAAAATGTAATCCAAGTTAGGTGAGCAATTAGAGTGAAAGTATTCGCTTATAAGCTAATTGTGGAAGTATTTTATTTGTTTATTTTTGTTCTTTTTCCAGTGTTTAATGTGATATGTATTATTATATTTTAATATTTCAGCTTATAATTGTAGTTTTTTATTTTGTGCTACGCGGTGGTGTTTTCGGTTTGGTTATGTCCCAGGACTTCATTTAGTTTTGAGTTTTGCAAACATGATTTAACTTGACTGAGAACATAGGAGATGTGTAGATGTAGATGAAATTCGAAAAAAGAAATTGAAATTATTTTAAAATTTTAACTTTGATTTTTAAGTATTTCTAGACTCCACCCCTGAAATTTAAATTCTAAATCTTGATTAGTTAACCATAGGATGATAAATTTTTATTTACCTCTTTAAAATTAATGGTAAATGTAATGAAGATAAACATGAAAAATGATACTACGAAAGTGCTAATTTAAGTAATTTGTCCTGATCTTTTTTAAACTATTCATTTGAAGAAATGGCAGATGACCATATAATTTATAAATATGAAATGTTTTTTTTTTGAAAAAGGGTTTTATATCTAGAAATGTTTCGAGTAAAAAAAATTAAACTATTCATTTGATGATCAATACACGATAAGTCTTTAAATCATTAAGCTATAATTTATTTTAAATAGTGTAAAATTTTTAATTTTTTTTTTATTGTTTGTTAAATAATTTTATTGTTATAAATACTTTTAGAAATTAAGATGGAAGCATTGGCTGTGGTGTACTAAATAAAAGTATGATAGATACATTAAGTGCACACAAATGTAAATTTATTGGTCATTGGGTCGAGAATAAAGGACATTTCAATGTTGTGTGTATGCTAAGATTAAGAACACAGTCATTTTTTTGCCTAAATATGTTAATATTCATTGTTGATTTAAGATTTTAAACAATTATTTTGAATTAGAGTTAAAAAAAAAAAGCCAGAAGCAAATTGAAAATTCCCTAAAATTTGTAGAACCTTAGAGCACCCGCAATGGGAATCCTTAAGGGAAAGTTCTTAGGGAAAAAATAATTAAATAATCAATCGACCCCACCAAAAGTTTAGGATTCATTCCCGAAAATCCCTAAATAAGGATTCATTCTTAGTGAATCCTTACACTATTTGCGGGTCCCCACAAGACGTGGCGACCCGCGATTGGTTGATATTTTATTTTTTATTTTTTAAATCTGAAAAAGAAAAAAATAATAATTAAAAATCAAATTCTAAGGACTCCAATGGGTAACACCATTGCGGGTGCTCTTAGACCGGGATGTTTTAACATAAAGTTAATCTTTACAAATTTACTTGGTATACCATTAGAAGAAATGATGAAAATTCAAAGTATCACAGTATTGATAGGCTGGTGTTTCCACCTACAAAAAAATAAAAAGAAAAGATGCTCTTTGTAACGTGCTTTTTTGGGCATAATCAGAAACCATAATAACAAATGGGTTTATATATGTTTTTAAAATATTTTGAAAAATTAGTTTAGTGTTATTTTATCAAAAAATTTGGGTATTTTTGAAAATAGTCATTCATTAATGGTAAATATGAAAAGTGCAATCAAACTTGTGGTAGAATTGAAATTTCCCCTATATTATTCTATGTCTGTTTTATATTTTTCTGATGAAGGTGATGATTGTTTGCATATTTTTTTGATTTTAGTTTTTGGTTTTTGAATTTTGGTTTTAGTTTTTAGTTTCTAGTTTTTCTGTAGATTTTAGTTTTCAAAAACGTTTGAATGGTGACATTAGATTTTGGTTTTTGTTTTTTTGACATCGAAAAAACATGAATTTTTTTTATCACTAAAATACACAAATTTATATTTAAAGTTTTTTAAAAATATATTATAAAATAAAAACTGATAGATAAATTTCTAAAAACTTTAATTTTGTATCTCTAGAATAATACACAATTAATAGCTAATATTTTTTTTAAAAAACTGAAATTAGTTATATTTTTAAAATATGGTAAATTGAATAAAATTTATGCAATTCAAATATAAAAATATATAGAATATAAAAAGTACATTTAATTCTATAAAAATAATAATTATATTTTAAAATGGTAAGTTTTTTTTAAAGAAGTTTGTCGACAAAAAATCTAGAATTTAAATAAAAATAAAATGATTATTTAATAAGTTCATTGTAGATATAACGAATAGTTTTAGTAAATTGTACTATATATTTTATGGTATAAATTATTAATTAAATAATTATAAAACTAATTTAGCTAAACAAAACTCCAATAACTTAAATTTTAAAGAAGACCGTTATTGTGGAAATCAAAACTATATGAATGTAATCATCCACCATTTGTCATTCTGAATAATTTATAATTTTATTTATAACTTATTTTTTATTTTAATAGTTTATTTCATAGTTTAATTGGTAACATAGTTAAATAAACACGTGGGAGTTGAGAGAAAGAAGATAACATAGAACAAATATAAAAAGGAAAAATTAAAAAATTTAAAATTTTAAAAGAAAATAATAAATAAAACTATCGTTGGTCAAAATCTAAGAAAATATCTTTTTTGGTTTTTGTATAAAATTAGATAGTTATTTGAAAACTAGTTTCCTTACCTTTTAGGGAACCTACCTAGGCAAAAAAGTGGTTTTTTCAAAAACAAAAACCAGAAACCATTTTAAAAACTAAAACAATCAAGCTTGAAATGTACAAAAATAATAGAAAGTAGAAGATAACATAGATGTTTTCTTAGATGTACAGAAATAATAGAAAGTAGAAGACGACTTTTAAAGAAGAAATGTATTGAAACAAGAGAAAGTTGAAATATACTAAGAAAATGATGTGTTATTTATTATTATTATTAAGTTTTTGTGTTACAATGAGGAAATCATCAAAATATTGAAAATAATGAATTGCTGAAAAAAGCTGAAGTATACTAAAGAATTATTAAGTTTTTATCCACTCAGCTGTTGTGATGAATTCGGTCCACCGACATTAATACCTAAATTGATTAAAAATGAAGACAATCCTCGAGAACGTAATGTAAGTGATACGTCGATCTCAAATGTCAAAAAGGATATTTCTTTAAATTGTTAAGTCTATAAACAACATGATAACTACTTCACTCAACAACGTATGACATCTGGTAGAATGGGATCATCAACCTTATAAAAAAATCACAGCTGCTTTTTGGATGATGGGGTATGGTATGCTTGCTGATGCATGGGGCATATAAACACATCAAAATAGAAAAGTGTATAACTATTGAATGCAAGAAAAGCTTTTATCACACAATTATACAAGTATTTATAGAGTAGTATCTCAGATCACCAAAACTAGTATACATTTCCAAACTTCTCAACACCGGATAACAACGTAGATTTCATGGAATGCTAGAAAGTCATGTATGCATTGGAAATTGCAAAATTGTCCAGCTGCATGTACGGGTCATAGCGGAGTACCCATAACCATTCAGCTGTCGCAGATTATGATTTTGGATATGGCATGCCTATTTTGGTATTTCAGAGAATAACAGTGACATTAACTTTTTAAAGTCATCTAATTTGTTCTCAAAGCTTGCTCAAGATACTGCTCCTCCATTTGATTATTTTATTCAACAAAAATAGTATAACATGGGTTATTATTTAGCTGATGGAGTTTATCCAAAGTAGTCAACTATTATTCAAACCATAGGTGATCCCCAAAGTCCAAAGAAAAATTGTTTGCAGCAAGACAAGAAGCATGTCAATAATATGTTGAAGTGCATTTGGAGTTCTATAGTCTAAGTTTGCTATTATAAAACATAGATGCTTTTAGCTACTAAAGTTTGCCGTTTTGCAAACCCTCGGAGCAAATCAAAGAATAGTGCTGATAATTTAGGTGAACGAGATTGGACCGAGAACTCTCCTTGTAGATTTAAAATGTTCAAGAACAAGAGTGATATCTTTCTTTCTCAGACTGAGAACCTTTTTGCACCTTTAAGGTTTTGATTGAGATGTATTTATTTAATCCCTTGCTTGATAACTTTCCTACAATGGGTATGTTTACTATGTATTTAATTACTTGAGTTCTTGATCATAAGCATGAAGAGGCTGCTAATTTGGCTCATGTTATGGGTATTGGTGATGCATCTGAGGTAAGAAAGATTCTGACGTGATTGGGTATATGGTTGATGGTTTTTGGTTTCGAATTACATTTTGTGATTAAGGGAAATCTTGAAGGTTTTACACTTTTGTTATGATCGTCTTGGTTATTCAAACACAACAATGATGTGAAAAATCACCGAGAACTCAGATGGTTATTCATTGTAACCCCAAGAAGTTTCTCAGGAGAATTAATGACATGTACTGAGTGTTCTCTAGAAAAGTTGATTATAAGACCATCACCAACCAATATAGACAAGGAGTTACCAAAGTTCTTTAAACGGATTCAAGGCTTTATTTGTGGACATATACATCCACCTTGTGGACCATTCTATTATTTTTATAATGACCGGCATGTCAAGTAGATGATCACATGTTTGTCTATTCTCCTCTCGGAATGTAGCATTTGTGAGATTTTTATCTCAGACAATCAAATTAAGAGCTAGTTTCCTGATTATCCAATAAAGACAGTAAGACTTGACAATGCCGGTAAATTCACTTCTCAAACATTCAACGATTATTGTATGGTAATTGATATTGATGTTGAACATCTTGTCGCTTTTGTTCATACATAAAATAGTTTGGCTGAATAATTAATTAAAAGTCTGAAAATGATTGCAAGACCATTGATCATGAGAACTAAACTCCCAACCTCTGTGTGGGGACATGCTATTTTGCATACAAAAGCACTGATTTGGGTGACACCAAGTGCATATCACAAACACTCCCCAATATAGTTAGCATTTAAACGAGAACCAAATATTTATCTTCTAAATTTTTTTGGTGGTGCTGTATATGTGCCAGTAGCACCTCTCTATCGTACAAAGTGGGATCTCAATGGAGGTTAGAGATATATGTTGGTTGTGATTCTTCATCAATTATATAGTACCTAGAACCAAACTGACGACATAATGTTTTATTGATTGTCACTTTGATGAAACTGAGGGGAGAAAACAAACAAGTAGGAAAAAATGTCAAATGGTGCATACCAACTCTGCCACACCTTTATGCTCCTACAATATAGTAGCAATTAGAGGTCCACTAAATTATGCATTTGCAAAGCATCACAAATCAACTACCTGATCCATTTACAGACACCAAAACTGTAACAAAATCACATATACCATTCGAAATGCCCATGCACATATAGAAATACCGCAAGAATGTGAAATAGAAGAAAACACAAGTATATAAACTAGGCTTGAACTGTGGCAGACGTATTGGTTGTAAGGATAAGAATTCTAGAAAACGAAAGGAAACGGAAAAACAAAGCCCTCCTATCTAGCATAAAACTTGAAAAAATAAACCATGAGGATGATGAAAATGTTGAAGATCATGACTCTGAATAAAATTATGAGATTTCTTTTAGCTGCATTCATAATAGAAAAAAATATTGAATTGAAACAAAGTTAATGGTGTTGATGATGTTTTCTCTTACTTTGTTTCGAAGGAAATAAATGAAGAGAGTGATGCTGGAACCAAAATATATCTCTGAATGTCAAAAGAGATACGAACGGACAAAATGGAAAGATGCAATACAAGTCAAACTTGATTCGCTTAACAAAACATAAGTATTTGGACCTATTATAATCACACCTGAAGCTGAACCAGTTGGGTATAAGTGAGTTTTTGTTTGGAAACGAAATAAAAATAATGAGGTTATGAGATATAATGCTCGTCTTGTAGCTTAAGTTTTTTCTCAAAGACACGGGATCACTTATGAAGAAACATATTCTCTTGTTATATGCAATCATGTTTAGATTTTTGATGAGTCTTGCGGCTAACCAAAATCTAGAGATGTGTCTAATGGATGTTGTTACATCATATTATATGCACCATTGGACACACATATCTATATGAGGATCCATGAACTAACTGCACTTCGAAATAAGCTGACCATTACCACCACTTTCACACTTGAACTTGAAACATGTAACACAAAAAACATGTTATGGCTTCAGTTACCAAATAAACCGAGATCGACTGACTATATAAGTTGACCCTTACCATTTGTGACTGACTATATTCGTATTTCACAAGTTTCTCTGTTGAGTCCACTAATACCATATCTACTACACTTGTGAGGCTGCCTTTTTTGTGATGTTTGCGATGACCGAATTTTGTCTTCAACGGTTTCATATCTGCGTTTTCTTTTCCTTCCAACTGCTCTTCTTGTGTACGGTTATAGCACATTGTCTTTCTCAACATATTCGGGTATGGACCAAACATCCTCATGAACATCATTACGATTTATGCCTTCCTGATAAGATTATTTCCAAGCTCTTGTCGTGTACATAAAATCAATCAATGTGTGTTATTTTCTGCCAACTTGAAAACCAGCTTTAATTTCGGGCCTACAAGGGATCTTCAAAAGGTAGTATTTTCCACATGAGCAAGTCCGTCTATCCAAATCAACTAAGGAGTTGATTTTATCAGCTCTATTAAGCAATCGACCATCACTGACAAGGTAAATTGCAAATGTTTGGCCTTTCCTGGTTCTCCTCTCAATATTTTTCTCCACATCTTTGGTCAGAGGATGTTTATGCTTTGAAATCAGTTTCCTACGCTTATAAAACTACTGTGTCAATATTTCCCTGATACTGTCAACAAAAGAATGACTGGATATACTCTCTCAGTGAACATAAAGCAGAGTTGATAGATTGAGCAGGGTTGGTTGTCCTTATGTCATATCTGTATCCAGGAATTGACATCTAGCCCATTTTTTCACATCAGCTTCCCTTAGGTAAGTTCCAATTGTCGGACTGATATTGCACACATTAGCAAATGGATTTCAAAATCAGCAACTCTATAAGCCTTGGACGCCTTTGAAACCAACACACCAAGTCCTTTCCCATGTAAATATTGATACCACTCAAATTACCCTAAGGAGTGATTTATACTCTCTAAAATAAGAGGTCGAGTTATAGTACTTAGGGATCGAATCCACAAGGAGCTAGGGAACACACTAGATCTTATTGTAACAAAGCTAGGTCAAAGATTTCAAAGCAGTAAATAACAAGTAAACTTAGAATTGGTGGGCAAGACAATTACTCAAGTGATTGATTTGGGTGTTTAGCAGGTATGGTGAAGGTGTTAGACTTAGGATTACTATTCAGGTTATCAGGATTATAATAGTATGAATGCTTATGTGAGATGCTTGCATGATATTATAGAACCCAACTATAACAATAACTTTAACTGTCGTCCTAGGTTATCTATTACTAGAACCGATGAGACTCCCATTGGTGAAACATAGGATGGCGTCGATCGACCTGCTGTCGCACGTAGTGCCTCGCGTCAATCGATCGATGACTCTATAGGAGTATCGATCGATGCGCCTCTAGTAAGCTTTAGCGCAAGGTTGATAACAGTTCACTTAAGGAGTTTGCCAAATCAGCTGTCGCTTGTTTCCAGAAAATTCCTAAGCTCAAAGAAGATAGATCCAAGGATAATATCCACTGTCATCATGTATAGGTTAGCTACTCCTATACAAGCATTAAGAGCAATATTCTAAGATGAATATCACATGCTCAAGTATTCATATTTGAGGCTAATCCCTCAAAACATATTTGAATCCTAAATCTAACAAATGTGTTTACTCAGACATGGCCAAGCAAAACATCATAACAATTAAATAAAATTGCATATATAGAATAGATGGAAAATAAAGGTGCTCAAGAAAGCTCTCAATTGTAACTCTCTCTCTCACAAAACAATAGTATGAAAAACTCTCAAAAGACTCTCTCTAAAAACTTTGAAGGACAACCTCTTCAAAAACTCTAAAAACTCTCCCTTTGAGAGTTTTTCATACTATTAGGTTAAACTCGTCAGGGGTATCTTGGTAAAATGGATGAATTCTTGGGCTTCAAGTCGGCTGTGACCAAACCGGGCTTTTGTGTGTTAAATATCGATCGACACCACTGAAGGTGTGTCGATCGACGCGTCACTCTCCGTGTCGACCTTGAGTGGTCGATATGGTCATCTCGGGATAAATCTCTAAAATGATCCAAAAACATCATCTTTTCTCCAATCGCTCCTGAGCCTGTAAATATGCTATCTAAACTCCAAAATGGATTAAATATATCCTAAAACTATCATATACCATGATTAAAACCGGTTCAAATTCATGGTATATCAACTCCCCCAGACTTACCCTTTTGCTTGTCCTCAAGAAAAAACAACTGGTAGTCTCTGTGGAAAAGGTTTGAAAACAGCAGGGACTCAAAAAGTTTAAAGATCTCAGTCATATCTTCCTAGTTGTGCAAGCCAAGTCAAGATAATTCTAACTACAAAAGCACATTATACCATATCCTAGTATAGCAACCAAGTTTTCCTAGTTAACAACTCAACCAATCCTATCTGATAATCTCCTCTACTAACCTCATTTCTTGCATAACATAAAAGTGTAGGCTTTACCTTGGGAGTATCGATCAAAAGACACATGTGTTCTTACTCAAACAAGTTTCTGAACACAAGGTGGTCTTCTCTGATCCCTTTCTCCCCTCTTTCTCTCTTCTTTGAATCCTTATAGTTTCAATTTCAATGAACATTGATGCTGATGCAGTCCATCTTGTTCATCGTATTGACTCTCTACTTTTGTAGCTCTTATTTAGACAAAGTGTAGCGAATAATGGGATCACAGGAGTCACTCATATTCCTCGTTTCCACAATGTGTGATCATTCCTTTCAGAATTAGAATACTGGGGTCATAGGAGACACTCCTACCCCTCTGCATCTTCCAGGAAATCATCTCAATCTTTTATATGTAGGATGCTTGAAGAGAGAGAGAGAAGGGAACCAGAAACATACAAACTTTTACCTTCCAAACTTGCAGGAGGAACCCGATCCAATGTATACCAAGCCCCAAGACAAGCAGGTAATGTCAGTATTAGGTTGGAGGTCAGCTTTGGTTCCTTCAAAAGCTCTTTAGTAGGTGCAAACATAGTAGATAGGCTGATCCACTTTAGTATCTTTAGTACTTCTGCAGTCAATGAATCTAAGACTGGTCTAGAAAGTGGTTAAATGACAAGTAATAAAATAGATAAGATCATTGTCCCTTTCTTGACTCAATAATTTTTTTAAATAAGACTCAAAATAGTAGATAAATAATAGATAATCATTAGTAATCTCCCCAGACTTAAATTATACTGTCCCCATTGTAAAATAGTCGGAGTTTATAAAAAAACTATAGTATAAATGCGAAATTGAACAAGTTAGAACGTTATACCTGACCGATACCATATCGATCGATGTAGAAGAAAGCGTGTCGATCGTGGCGGGTGTAGTGTCGTCGATCGATGTCGACTTGGTCGCGTCGGTCGATAGAGATGGCAAACGTCTATTCGGATCTTTTTTTTTGCATAAAAACGAAAATAAATACTAGTAATGCATTAAATAAATGTGATTACCTAATAGTGGGTTGCCTCCCACTCAGCGCTTTGTTTAGTCATTTAGCTTGACTTTGGAGGTTGAATGGCTTAGTTGGTGTGGAAGAAGTTGTTTGCTGGTGTGCAAACATCCTCTTTTGCTGTGGACTGAGTTGCAGTGAAGCTTCTGGTGGCATCATCTGACATGGTCCATCTCTTTTTCATATCCTCTAACTCATCTTTCAGCAAATGTAGCCTCCTCTCAAAGTTCTCAATGTTGAACTGCTGCTGTTCAAGCTTATCATAAGCGTTCTTTGATGCCTCTGACAGTTCTTCATGTATTGGAGATAGCACACCCAATCTGTCTGTGATGGCTTCCTGTCAGATTGATGGTGTATCAGTATTGATCGATGATGTTGCATTAGGATCGATTGATGTCATAGTGCCCTCGCCGATTGATGCATGAGGTGGCATATCGGTCGATGTGTAGGGTGAAAGGCGAGTTGCAAGTTGTCTCTGAATAGCCTTGATCTCCTTGTCTATCCCCTCTGTTCGTGAATGCAGAGTAGCAATGTTGTTGTCGAAGGGGAAGTAGATCTCATCAAAATTCCTGTAGTATTCATTCTCTGAATAATCTAAGGCTTCATAGATCTCAGCTATCATCTTTTCAACTTCTTTCTTGGTGTAGGTAGCTTTTCTTCTTTGAGTGGCTGGATTTTCTGTTGTGTCTGACCAGCTTCTCTTCTTTCTATGATAAGTATCATAAGCTCTAGCTCCATACTTTGGTTTGTAGTGGAATTCTGTATTCCATCCATTGTGCGTGCTTCTCGTCATATCGATCGACGTGTTGTTAGCTGTGTTGATCGATTGTAGCCTCCTCTGCTTGTTGCGGAGTAAATGCAATTTTCTTTGCATTAATTCAAAGCTCTTGGCTATCCAATTGAGGTTGGTGGTGAGGTGGCAATGGAACACATCAAAATTCTCCTGTAAGGCTTGTTCTTCCCATTTGTTATCTGTCTTGATGGTTTTGAGTAGCTCCTCTTTCATGGAAGTGTATTGTTCTTGAAGGTAGGTGTAGATCGTTGTGTTGTTGTCATTGTCGATCGATTTTTGCTGGTTCTCTGCTGGTGCTTGATCAGGATCGATCGATGTGCTGGCAGGCAAGTCGGTCGATGGAGATGTCATCTGTTGAAAATCAAGCTGATTCTGAATCGTGTCCATCTCCTGCTGTAAAGCATCCATTCGTGCTTTGAGTGGATTCATATCATCACCCATTGGGTCGTAGGAACTATTAAATTGTTCTTCATAAGAACACAGCCTCTCTTCCAGTCTTGTAAAGCGCGTATCGATCGATTTCATGAAGTTGGTGTCGATCGATCTCTGGTAAGCTGCATCGGTCGATGGTATCCATCGGTCATCGGTCGATGTCGAAGGTTTCCAAGGCTTCCATGCTGAAGCTCCTTATGGTTTCTGCCTCATGGTGGTGATATCATCTGCAAGCTCCTCCATGGTCTTGGTCAACCATGTAATCTTGTCATTGAGTGGATGGTAAACACTATCAAGTTTGCACTTGAAATCATTCATTGAATCATATTGAATGGTGTATATATCATTGAGATTCTCATCCATCTCTGCTCTGCTGTAGGGATTTGGATCTGGAGGTGTAGCTTGAGTGAATAGGTTGTGTTGTCCATTGGCTATAGCAAGGATCTCTGTGATGTCTTCTTTGGATACTTGTAGGAGACGGCCATCCATAGCTCTTGCATTGCCTTCTGGATCTCTGAAAATACCAAACTCATCAGGGGTTAGATATCCAGAATCTAACTTATTATAATTATGTAAATTGAATGGTAAGGGTTGAGTATCGATCGATGCATTAGAATGCTCGTCGATCGATGTCGCGTTGTGTAGCTGATGGTGAAGATTGCAACTGGATTCTTCTCCATGTGGCTGAGGGTTGGAAGGTTGCTGATGCATCTTGTCTGCTACTAGGGTTTGTGAAACTGCTTCTACCCCGTGGCTCCTTTTATAGTAATAATCATCAACCAAATTTCCAAATTTACAGATTTCCATTTTTCTCGAAGTCGGTCTGACTCATATCGATCGATACGTCTTGACGTACGTCGATCGATTCTTCTTCTTTATGCCCTCGTCTTGGACTGGTATCGATCGACTTTGACGTTGTTGTGTCGATCAATTCGTGCAGCATGGTTCCATGTGAGTTGGATCCATCTCTAGTGAGAACTCCTTGGTGGTCTGTAGCTGGTGTTTCCTTGTGGTTCTCATTGAATTCTTCCACATGTTGGGAAGGTGTAGTAGCTTCTAGGGCAAAGATCAGATAGCAGTATGCTGGCCAATCATCTCGCGTCCTTGAAACTGTCATATCGATCGATGTGTATTTGCTGGTGTCGATCGATTTCCTTGTGTTTGATCTTGGGATCGAGTTGAGACTGTTGTCATCCCTGTAGGCTGATGGTCTTGTTGGAATGAACTCGTGAGGAACATAGTGGATAGGCACTGCATCTCTATTAACAAAAGAGTACTCAATCTCTCTTTCTTCCGAAAAAATCTTCATCATACTCATCATCTCTTATCTTCATTGGAGGGTGGTATACCTCGTCTTCTCTGCAGATATATGAATATGGTATGTTCCTGTTGTAGTCTTCATCATACTCTTCTTCTCTGCGAATGAATGAGTATTTAATGTCTCTTTCCCTTATGTAATCCTCATCATACTCATCATCTTGAGTCTCCACTGCGTATGTAGGCTGGTAGTAGTCTGGTTCCCAACTCTCATCTAAGTAGTCGCCTGGAAAGTGATCAACTTCGTACATAGGTGTACTATCAGTCAACTTGGAGTGAAAACTGTTGCTTGTATCGATCGATGTGATGACTGACTGGTCGATTGATGTCGGATCAGTAGGATTGATCGATGTGTCTATATTTGTGCCAATCGATTCCGAGTACTCTGTCTCGTACTCTTCTGCACAGTAGCATGTTTCTACGAGTTTTGCTTCATTTGGAAGCTTTTTGCAGGACGTCTGTGGCTTGACAACTCTGACTGGGTCATAGTGAATCTTTGGGTCGATGAGTGTCAAACAAATCTGGCTTGTTTGCAAGTTGTAGACGGCTCCCACCGTAGCTAGGAATGCTCTTCCAAGTAGTAGAGAAGAATTCCAATTTAACTTGAACTCTAGGACATGGAAGTCAACTGGAACTAGGGCATTACCAATCTGTACCTCAAGGTCTCTGATGATTCCCAATGAATTCCTTCTAGAACAATCTACAAAGTAGAATGATTCCTTGGAAGGTTCTACCTTCAGACCTAGTTGGTCTACCATAACCTTTGGTAGAATGCTGACTGATGCTCCTGTATCACATAGTGCATGTGAGAATCCAATCCCTTGCACCAGGCATGAGATAATGAACTCTCCAGGGTCACTCTTCTTCTTCAATGTGATCTTCTTTTGCATATCCTCTCTAATCTGATTGAACATCTTCTCAATATCAGCCTCTGTTACTCTTGTCTCTCTGAAGAACATCCACAATCTCTGTGTGAAGTATGCTTCTTCAAAGGGTCTCTCTGCTGGAATCCTTAGAACTCTCTTCTTGAAGTTTTTCAACTCCTTTGCATTCGCCTCTCTTTTAAAGTACTTAGGAACCTTCTCTTTCGTTTTTTTAGGATTCTCTTTGCACTTTCCTTTTCTATCTCCATAGGCTCTGATGTATCTTCAGCTTCTTCTGGTGGGTTATCTGTAGGTTTGGGTCGGCCTCTGAGTGCATATAATTGGATTGCATATATCCTTGGTAGTTGCACTCGCTGTTAATGGTTGTATGTCGATCGATGTCGGGTGTAGCATGTCGATCGATGTCTGGTTGGCTTGGGCGATCGATATCATCTTCGTGGGATCGATCGATGAAAGGGTGGAGTGGGTTTGGGTGCCTCGCTGCGAACTCTGCGTGTGTCACAATCCGGACTGGTCTGTTCGTAGCAGTAGAATCTGTCGATCGATGTGGTATCTCGAACATCGATCGATAATCATCTTCCCATGTCGATCGATGATCATCGTCTGGCGTCGGTCAACACCAGTGAGAACTGTCGATAGTCAAGGAGCTCCCAACTTCAATGTCTCCTTCTTGAAGCTTCTCATGCTCATCCACTTGCCAGAAATCATCTACTGTGATGGCATTGATGTGGTGTCTGATGAGATCTTCCTCTCTCCCTTTTATTAAGGCTTCTTGCCTCTGAATAGCTTCTGCTGTTTGAATCACCTGTGTCTCTAGCTTCTTCGCATGAGTGTTCAAGGTATCAAACTTCACATTCAGGCTATTATAAGCCGCATCTATCTTTCCATTGAAATCCACAGTAAGCCTCTGCTGACCCTCTAGAACTGAATCAAACATCGCTTCAATCTTGCTCTCTTGAGTAGGTGGTGGTGGATTCTGGTAGAAAGAATTCTTGTGATTCTTGTTGTTGCTGTAATTGCTGTTGCTGAAGGGTTTATGATATTGTGAATTCTAATTGTAGTTGCTCCTCTGACTGTTGCCATAGAAGTTCCTGTTTCCATTTTGATTTCCAAGCTTTCAAATCCTCCTATGTGATTCGCTTCTTCTTCTTCATATCTTTCCTCATCAGTCTCTATAGCTTCTACATTTTCTGCAAAGCTAACCTGCTTCCTTAGAAGCTTGTTGACACTGTCCAATTTGGTTCTCACATCGTCCAACTGCTCATTCCCAAGAGCATTGGCCAATTTTCTTCTTTCATAATCAGAGTTCTTGGTGCTGTTGCTAGTTTTCAAGTTCTCAATAAGTCTCACAGCCTCTCTTTGGTTCCTGGTGTTGAAGTTTCCTTCATTAGCTGTGTCTAGTGATGTCTGATAGGCCAGATCTAAACCTCTGAAGAAAGTGCTGAGTACCTGCACTTCATTGAATCCGTGGTGTGGACAATCTCTCTGATAAGACTTGAAACGAACCCAACAATGTCTGAAAGGCTCTGTAGGCACTGCATGAATGTAGCAATCTTGCTTCTCAACTCTTCTGCACGTGCCTCATCAAAGAAATTAATCAAGAAAGCATTCTTGATATCCTCCCAGGATGTAAGAGATCCTGGTGGTAGTTGCTTAAGCCATTGCAAAGCTTCTCCATTAAGAGAGTATTTGAAGAGCTTGCAAAGTAGGTAGTCAGTTGGGACTCCATTAGCTTTGATAGCAGATATGAGATCCTCGTACCTCTCTAGATGGTCCATAGGATGCTCATTGGATGCTCCACTGTAGGGTGTATGTCCTACAAGTGTGTAGTACTGAGGCTTCACCTCAAAATCAGCCCTCTGTATGTTTGGAGGACGGATAGCAGATCTGTTGGCGTAGTATTGATCTGAACGGTTGTAGTCAGCCAGTGATCTGTTTCTGTTGGCTTCTTCTGCAGCTCGAGCAGTGGCTGCAGCAGGCTCAGCTTCTGGATCAGGGATTGCAGCCCCCTGAGCATTAATTTTCCGACCTGCTGCATTACGCAGGTGACCTTCTTGGTCACGCAGGTTACCTTCATCATCTCGCATGAGTATCAGTGTCGTGACCATGTTCTGCGGCTCAGTATCGATTGATATGCGGATAGCGGTATCGGTCGATGTCGGATGAAAGATGTTGGTCGAAGGGTACTGAAAAGTATCGGTCGATGTGGATGAACAGGTATCGGTCGATGTCAGATGAATGAGATCGGTCGATGTTGGTGAGCTGGTAGCGGTCGACGGTGTTTGAGACTCGGTAGACGGTTGTTGATGAATATCGGTCGATGCACAAGCGGGTGTATCGATCAATGTGGAACGAATCTGTTTGCGGATTGAACGTTCCAAACCAGCTGGATCAGTAGACAAAAGTTCCTTGTTCTTTTTGCTTCTAGTTATGATGGGCATACACCTGAAAAGAAAAGAAAATTTTTATCAGTAACAAGTAGTAGAGTGAAAGAAAACCTAGACTTAAATAAAATCTAATGGCGATCAAAGCTCCCCGACAACGGCACCAAATTTGGTACCACTCAAATTACCCTAAGGAGTGATTTATACTCTCTTAAATAAGAGGTCGAGTTGTAGTACTTAGGGATAGAATCCACAAGGAGCTAGGGAACACACTAGATCTTATTGTAACAAAACTGTAAATAACAAGTAAACTTAGAATTGGTGAGCACGACAATTACTCAAGTAATTGATTTGGGTGTTTAGCAGGTATGGTGAAGGTGTTAGACTTAGGATTACTATTCGGGCTATCAGGATTATAATAGTATGAATGCTTATGTGAGATGCTTGCAGGATACTATAGAACCCAACTATAACAATAACTTTAACTGTCGTCCTAGGTTATCTATTACTAGAACCGATGAGACTCCCATTGGTGAAACATAGGAAGGCGTCGATCGACCTGCTGTCGCACGTATCGATCGACAGTGCCTCACATCAATCGATCGATGACTCTATAGGAGTATCGATCGATGCGCCTCTAGTAAGCTTTAAGCGCAAGGTTGATAACAGTCGCTTAAGGAGTTTGCCAAATCAGCTGTCGCTTGTTTCCAGAAATTCCTAAGCTCAAATAAGATAGATCCAAGGATAATATCCACTGTCATCATGTATAGGTTAGCTACTCCTATACAAGCATTAAGAGCAATCTTCTAAGATGAATATCACATGCTAAAGTATTCATATTTGGGGCTAATCCCTCAAAACCTATTTGAATCCCTAATCTATTACTCAGACATGGCCAAGCAAAACATCATAATAATTAAATAAAATTGCATAGATAGAATAGATGGAAAATAAAGGTGTTCAAGAAAGCTCTCAATTGTAACTCTCTCTCTCACAAAACAATAGTATGAAAAAACTCTCAAAAGACTCTCTCTAAAAACTTTGAAGGACAACCTCTTCAAAAACTCTAAAAACTCCCCCTCTGCCAAAACACTTAGGCAAAACTTAAATACTCAAAAATTAGGTTAAAAATCGTCAGGGGTATCTTGGTAAAATGGATGAAATCTTGGGCTTCAAGTTGGCTGTGACCAAACCGAGCTTCTGTGTGTTAAGTATCGATGGACATCACTGAAGGTGTGTCAATCGACGCGTCTCTCTCCGTGTCAACCTTGAGTGGTCGATATGGTCATCTTGGTATAAATCTCTAAAATGCTCCAAAATACTCCAAAAACATCATCTTTTCTCCAATCGCTCCTGAACCTGTAAAATATGATATCTAGACTCCAAAATGGATTAAATTTATCCTAAAACTATCATATACCATGACTAAAATTGGGTCAAATTCATGGTATATCAAATATGTTACTACATAATTAAACAAATGATGAGTACAAATACCATGTCTAGCTGTTGGATACATGTTCTCAAAAGCCTTAGCGATGGACCCATATCTGTTCAAAATAAAAGCCAAATGATGATAATCAACAATGATAACCTTTAGTTGTCTCATAAACCATTCACAAGAACGATCATTCTCTGAGTCGACTACTCTGAATACAATAGGATACAAATTAGAATTTCCGTCTACAACAGTTAGAACGAGTATAACTCTTTTGTATTTACTCTTCAAAAAAGTCCCATTGACCACAATATCCCGCCTCAAGACTTTGTTAATCCTCCTATCGATTGCCCAAATGCAATAAACAGGTACTGAAATCTCCCATTGCTTTCAATCTCATATGATGAATGTGTATCCGGAGTAGCCTCTCTCAGCATGTGCAAGTATTTTGGTATTTTCCCCATAACTTCTCTTCGGAATACCTCTAAATGTATTGACCGCATACTCACCCACATCCCATGCTAAAGAATACGAGATCTCACATCCATGATCAATACGCATAATCTGTATGATATCATTAGATGGTTGCTTTTCCTTGATTCTTCATACTTATGCATAATCAGACTGCCTATATTTTTTGCTGAAACAGTCTTACCCGCTTTGGTTCTGCTTGAAGGTGCGCATTTATGTTCACTGACATACTTTTTGATAATGAAATATGTCGATTCCTTCAAACACTCTGCTCGAACACCCAATTGCATGCATTATCCGCACATCTAATATACCAAAGTTCTATATCCGATTTGATAACCTAGTAGTCAAAGTTATGCTTCAATGCATATTTCTCGAAAGTCACTTTCAGCAAAGTTTTGTTCTGAAAAAGTTGTCCATTCTTAACAACTTTGAGCAAAGAAAACTTTGACATATTGTTTCTCTTCTCTTTTTCAGAGATCATGGTATCAGCATCATATGCAACCTCATGAACTTTATCGTTTTATCGTTTCTTTCTTCTTCTCGCCTGCCTCTCAGCAAAAACATTAGCTGATTTGTCCCCTTTGTAAAACGAGTTTCCCTCCTCTTCGCTGGTACTTGAATCTGTTGGTGACTTGTTAAGATCAAAGTCTGCTTCACTTGGATTCTCAGCTTCGTTTACAATGATCATAGGTGGACATGTTGATGTATTGGACAACTTAGTAGGTAGATAATTGAAACCCAAATTGGCTAAGCTATCTTCTTCCATACCAAAATCCTCCAAAACCAGTCTCTATAATCCTTGTGGGAACCAGAATTCACACCGTCGAGATTTAGTTAATTAGAGGAAAGAAAAGAAAACCCTACTTTCCTTGAGGTTCGGATTCTCTGCAAGAGCCAAAGTTAAGTGACCAAATAAATGCGGAAAATATAGAAAGATAACAAAACGAGTTTAGAAAGCAGTAGTTCTTTATTTCGAATCTGCGTAAGAGCGTTGCAATCAATACAAAAGGTTATAAAAGCTTTGGCCATAAGAGCTCTCGGCTAGTTCAAGCCATCTAAAACCCTAAACCTAGTTGAGACGCAGCTCGATAACAAAAGATGAAAAAAGATACGAAAAAAGTTTTAAAGATTTTGGACTTGACCTTATGAAAGGCTGCCTACGTACCCCTTTCGAGGATCAAGCCGAACGTAGTTCAATTTCAAAGATTTGAACAAAAGATCGAACTGCCTGGGAGAGTTTGTCTAGTATGAGTGCAAGTCATAGAAACAGGCATGTCGAAAATAATGCCTAGGGTTTCTAAGTGTAGAGAGTTCTAGAGTCTAAAAGATCGTACCATGCGCCTCTCGCCCTAGCTCCCCTTAAATATTCCTCCAAGGCCGGTTTGTATCTTCCCTTTCTGCCCTTGGGCCGATTTTATTGCGAAACGGGCATTTTCCATTTTTCCATTTTTCCTCGATCATCATGATTATCCTCGAAATTTCACGTTTATCTTTGGAAACTTGAAATTTATCTTTTCCAGTAATAACAGATAAACCGTCATAGCTTTCTTGGGCTCAATCTCATCCGAAATCGCAAGTGGGCTTTTAGCCGTGTTTTGAACCTCTTTGGGCCATTTTCAGCTTTTAACATTTTTTGCTATTTCGTTGAGAAATCACATTCGATGCGGCGTCAGTTTTATAATAGAGTCCTAAATCAATCGTATAGTCGAGGCAGTTGGTGTTTTAGTTAACCGTCGCCGTTTTATACGATGAATTTGAACTTATAGGAGAAAACAAGTCTCCGCGGTTTTTATCGTAAAGTTTCAATGAAAACTTCAATCAAGGCGAAACAAGAGACATTGGGTCCATGGTTCGTTCGGATGGAGGTACGAAGACCTAGACGAGGGTTCATGACATTGATTCGACGGACTGGCAGGGATGGACTGCACTCGCCATATGGCGAGTGGGACAGGACGAACCGCACTCACCATATGGAGAGTGGGCTGGGACGAACCGCACTCTCCATATGGCGAGTGGGCTGAGACATATGGAATTCGCCATATGGAGAGTGAGCTGGGACAGACCGGACTCACCATATGGCGAGTGGGTCGAGACGTACTGCACTCGCCATATGGCGAGTGGGCCTGGGCAGACCGCACTCGCCATATGGCGAGTGGGCCTGGGCAGACCGCACTCGCCATATGGCGAAGTACGCCGAGACGCACCACACCTATGGCGAGTGGGTTGGGACAGACCGCGACCGCCATATGGCGAAGTGGGCTGGGACAGACCGCGACTCGCCATATGGCGCAGTGGGTTGGGACAGACCGCACTCACCATATGGCGAGTGGGCTGGGACAGACCGCGACTCGCCATATGGCGAGTGGGCCTGGGCAGACCGCACTCGCCATATGGCGAGTACGTCGAGACGTACCACACCTATGGCGAGTGGGTTGGGACAGACCGTACTCGCCATATGGCGAGTGGGCTGGAACAGACCGCACTCGCCATATGGCGAGTGGGCTGGGACAGACCGCACTCGCCGTATGGCAAGTGGGCTGGGACAGACCGCACTCGCCATATGGCTGGTGGGCCAAGACGTACCGCACTCGCTATATGGCGAGTGGGCTGGGACAGACCGCACTCACCATATGGCTTGTGGGTCAAGACAAAGCCCACTCGCCATATGGCGAGTGGGCTGGGACAGACTGCACTGGCCATATGGCGAGTTGGCTGGGACAGACTCCAGTCATCATATGGCGAGTGGGCCGACCAGGGCTGAGCTTTCCATATGGCATGCTGGTCGATCCATGCCGAGCTCGCCGTATGGCGACCTGGCCAGTTTGGATCAGCCCTTGGTCTCTCAGATGACGATGGATTGTTGGGACGTTGATAAGCCCTTTTCTCGCTTCGTCATTTGTTTCTCGAGAGTTGTCTATCAGAGTGATTCTACAAACTCGAGGTCTTGTCCTATAATTCCTTTTAAGGATTTTACGAGGTCTTTGTTTTAAGAAACCATTTCCGGGAACTTTCAGGCGTTGATTCCGTCGTGACTGATTTTGACCCCAACAATCCTCGAAGGTAGAACTTGATTCCAATAACAGTAACCTACCCCCTTTGTCATCAGCGGAAAAACCGATCCCGTAGTTACAACTAATTCTCATACGACACATGTCTTATAGATATGCATCATATAAGATGAGTTCGTGAAAATCAGAGGAAAAAACAATGGAGAAATCATGATTTGATGAAAAAAGATTAAATTATTTGTTTGACAAGAAACAGGCCTCTACACATTTAGGAAAGTTAGAAGATTACAAATATTTTTAGAATATTTCATAACTGAACTTCCAAAAGTTTTGGAAATCAGGTTTTTTTTTATCCATAGAATGTACCTTCTACATTGTGTAAAAATCTAACAACAATTCCATAAGTAGATTTTACTATGGCTCTAGCTGGTAACCATTAAAATAGGAAGAATAATGAGTGGAAAAAGAATGAGTAGGAACAAAATAAAAGGAATGAAAAGAATTTTTTTTTACTTTTGTTCCATATCAATTTTCATAAGGAATGCTTTTGTTATATAGTTCCTTGAAATTTAATGAATGACAAGAAATCATACACATCAAATATTTCTTATAAATTGTGTAATTTTCGACGAATGATTAGGAATTAATTATTCCCCTTAGTTCCCTAACTCACCATTTAGACTCTATGTAGCCATTTCAATGGTGTCTAGATTTTGTATTACTAAATTTTAGAATTGCTCATAAAAGTAGAAGCCGCATTCAGGAAAAGATGTATATACCTTTACAATGGTTAGACTTTGATATACCATGGATTTGACCTAGTTTTACCCATGCTATATAGCTGTTTTAAGATATAATTATTATGTTTTGGAGTCTTTTAGGTATGTTTTCAGGTTCAGAAGTGTTTTGGAACAAAGTGATGTTTTTGGAACATTTTGAGGCACAAGAGAGATTTCATTTGAGCTGACCATCAATCCAGACCAGAGGTCGATATTCAGAGTTAAGAATCGATCGACGCACACTCTGTGCCATCAATCGATATTGAAGAGAAGGGTTCATGATTGAAAATGATATGCACATCCTGTGACATCGATCGATGCTGAACCAATTCGAAGACAGCCGACTTAAAGCCACAGACTTCACCAATTTGCAAGATTGCCCCTGACGAGTTTTTGACCTAATATATATACTCTTTTTATGGTTTTAAGCAAAGAGAGCTTTTTGAGAGATTTACTATTATTCTATTGTTCTAGGGATTTTAGTTGGAGAGAAGATCCAAAGAGATTTGTGATTGGAACTCCATTATTATTATCTATCTATCTATCTATGCAGTTTTCTTATTACTTTGTTATTATGAATTGCTTAGCCATGTCTGAGTAATTCTATTGTTAGATTAAGGGTTCAAATAGGTTATGAGGGATTAGCCCCAACTATAGATTGCTAAGTTGTGATATTCATCATTAGGATGCTCTTAATGCTTGTGTTCTTGAGTAGCTAACTAGAACCTTGATCTAGGATATTAGTTATTGCTTAACTTTGTCCTGAACCTATCCTAACAAGGCTAAGATTGCTAGAAATAAACGGAAGTTGATCTAGGAATTCTTAGTGAGCATTCATTCAACCCGATCTCAAAGTTTGGCTAGAGCGTGTTGATCGATACTCCTATAGAGTAATCGATCGACGGTGCCAAAGGTGTATCGATCGATATTCCTATAGAATAATTGATCGACACTTTCTATTGAACGAACCGAAAGGTAAGATCATTAGATCTAGTCAATAGATGAATCTAGATGGCAGAAGCTTATAGATTTGTTCTTATGAAGTTGAGCTCTACAACATCATGCATACAACTTGTTAGGCATATATAGGATTATAATCATGAGTATTACCTGAATAGGATTATTACCTGAATAGAAACCCTAAGTCTAGCTACTTTCCTTTAATTGTCAAAACCCCTCAATCAATCATCTAAGCAATTTACTTGCTTAACAACCTGCTATTTTACTTTAATCATTTTCAACCTAGCTTAATCACCCTGATTTGATCTTATTGGTTCCCTAGCTCCTTGTGGATTCGATCCCTAAGTACTACAAGTTAACCTCTTATTTGAGAGAGTAAAGTCACTCCTTAGGATAATTTGAGTAGACATCAAATTTGGCGTCGTTGCCGGGGAGCTTTGATCGCCATTAGATATAATGTTAAGTCTAGGTTACTTTTTATTTAAAACCACTTTCCTACATCATCTTTTTCTTGTCTTTTCACGTGCATACCCAGCAGTACCAGAAGCAACAAGGAAAGTCAACTGTTATTCTCAGAAGATCCTGCTAGCTTGGAACGTTCGATTCGCAAAGACAAACGCTCCGCATTGATCGACACCAACACCTGTTCGTCGACCGATATTTGCATACCAACATTGACCGAGTCTTCTACTCCGTCAATCGATACTCGCTCATCACCGTCGACCGATCCTACTCTTCCGTCGACCGATACGTTACACTCGACATCGATCAATACCTCACTTCGTACATCGATCGATACTCAGCTGCGAGACATGGTTGCGACACTGATTCTCAGACAGGATTAGAATGAAAACCAGCATGATCTAGAAGGTCATCTGCGTAATGCAGCAAGTAAGAGGATAGATGCTCAGGGGACTGTAATCCATGAGCTTGAAACTGAAGCTACATGAGCTCCTCAACCTGTAGAAGAGGCTAGTCGACCCACAACGTTGGCTGATTACAACCGCCCAGATAAGTTCTATGCCAACAGATCAGCCATTCGCCCTCCAGCTATCCAGAGAGGCGATTTTGAGTTGAAGCCACAGTACTACACACTCGTGGGACACACACCCTACTGTGGGTTATCTCAGGAGCATCCTATGGACCATCTGGAGAGGTTCGAGGACTTTATATTCTCTATCAAAGCAAATGGAGTCCCTGCGGACTATCTTCTTTGCAAGCTCTTCAAGTACTCACTTGCTGTAGAAGCTTCGCAATGGCTTAAGCAGTTACTACCAGGATCTCTTACATCCTGGGTCGACATTATGAACACGTTTCTGCGTAATTTCTTTGATGAGGCACGCACTGAAGACTTTAGGAGCAAGATTGCGACATTCACTCAGGAGCCTACAGAATCCTTCAGAAGCTCCTGGATCAGATTCAAGTCCTACAAGAGAGATTGTCCACACCATGGATTCAACCAAGTGCAGCTGCTCAGAACTTTCTTCAGAGGCATCACGACAATATCATATGGCTCTGGACACAGCTAGTGAAGGTAAATTCAACACTAGAAATCCAGAAGAAGCCGTGAGAGTCATAGAAAACTTGGCATCCAGCAACAATACCAAGAACATTGATTATGAGAGGAGGAAATCTGCAACCACCCTTGGGAAGGAGCAGATGGATGAAGTGAAAGCAAAGCTTGACAGTGTTCACAGGCTTCTCAGGAAGCAAGTTTGTGCAGTAGAGGATGCAGAAGTTGTAGACACAGAGGATAGAGCAGAAGCAGAGGAAGAGGATGTGAACTTCATCAGTGGTAATGGATTTCAGAGGTCTAAAAATCAGAATGGAAACATGAACTTCTTTGGACAAAGAAGTAATTCCAACCAGAGTTCACAGAAACCCTATAGCAACTACAACAACAACAGCAGGAGCTAGGAACTCCTATTATCATAATCCACCACCACCTACTCAATGTTGGGGTCAAAATCGGTCAATGACGAAATCGTCACCCGAAAGTCCTCGAAAGAAAAGCCAAGCGACGATCAAATCCAAGAAACGGGTCGTCGCTCGATAAAACTCACGGAAGGCTCGTCCACTCCCATCTGGCGCCAACGGCGAGGGTCCTGGCTTCATCAATGCGATCGCCTTCACGGTCTCGGCGATGACAGCATCCTGGTCCCTTGAAACCATGTCTGGATTGTCCGAGATCTACAATGAGTCTTCCGTAAAACCTTCCGATTGTTTTAAAGATTCATCTTTTAACATATCTAAAACTCGGAGCCACATTGCTCTCATCCTCGACAACGGAAAATCTGAAGATCTAAGTCCATCTCAAAATCCCGATACTCGCAGAATCTCGTTGGAAACAATTATCTCGAGATCTACGACTAGAGACCCTCCCAAAACTCGAAGATTTCCGCAAACGCATGACGAGGGAAAGATCGAACAAACCCACGGACGGCAAGACGCCTGGCACCAGCAGCGACGGACGCTGGCTGGCCTGGCGCCGGCGGCACTCGCCTGGCGCCGGCGGCACGCGGGACGCGGGCTGGCCTGGCGCCGGCGGCACCCCGGCCTGGCGCCGGCGGCACGCTGGACGCTGGCTGGCCTGGCGCCGGCGGCACTCGCCTGGCGCCGGCGGCACGCTGGACGCTGGCTGGCCTGGCGCCGGCGGCACTCGCCTGGCGCCGGCGGCACTCGCCTGGCGCCGGCGGCACGCTGGACGCTGGCTGGCCTGGCGCCGGCGGCACGCTGGACGCTGGCTGGCCTGGCGCCGGCGGCACGCTGGACGCTGGCTGGCCTGGCGCCGGCGGCACTCGCCTGGCGCCGGCGGCATCTGCCACGCTGGCCGCCTGGCGCCGGCGGCACGCTGGACGCTGGCTGGCCTGGCGCCGGCGGCACTCGCCTGGCGCCGGCGGCACGCTGGACGCTGGCTGGCCTGGCGCCGGCGGCACGCTGGACGCTGGCTGGCCTGGCGCCGGCGGCACGCTGGACGCTGGCTGGCCTGGCGCCGGCGGCACGCTGGACGCTGGCTGGCCTGGCGCCGGCGGCACGCTGGACGCTGGCTGGCCTGGCGCCGGCGGCACGCTGGACGCTGGCTGGCCTGGCGCCGGCGGCACTCGCCTGCCGGGCGCACTGCCACGGGCCGCTTTGCTGGCGCGCACTGAAGACTTTAGGAGCAAGATGCGACATTCACTCCAGAGCCTCTGAGAATCCTTGAAGCTCTGGATCAGATTCAAATCTCTGAAGATTGTCCACACCATGGATTCAACCAAGTGCAGCTGCTCAGAACTTTCTTGAGGCATCTTTGACAATATCATATGGCTCTGGACGCTAGTGAAGGTAAATTCAACACTAGAAATCGAAGCCCGTGAGAGTCATAGAAAACTTGGCATCCAGCAACAATACCAAGAACATTGATTATGAGAGGAGGAAATCTGCAACCACCCTTGGGAAGGAGCAGATGGATGAAGTGAAACAAAGCTTGGCGGTGTTCACGGGCTTCTCGAGGAAGCAAGTTTGTGCAGTAGGGATCTTGAAGTTGAACCACGAGAGGATAGAGCAGAAGCAGAGGAAGAGGATGTGAACTTCATCAGTGGTAATGGATTTGGTCTAAAATCAGAATGGAAACATGAACTTCTTTGGACAAAGAAGTAATTCCAACCAGAGTTCACGTAAAACCCTATAGCAACTACAACAACAAAGCAGGAGCTAGGAACTCCTATTATCATAATCCACCACCACCTACTCAATGTTGGGGTCAAAATCGGTCAATGGCGAAATCGTCACCGAAAGTCCTCGAAAAGAAAAGCCAATAGCGATCAAATCAAGCGAATGCGTCATTTCGATAAAACTCACGGAAGGCTCGTCCACTCCCATCTGGCAAGCGGCGGGTCCTGGCGCCCATCAATGCGATCGTCTCCGGTCTCCGGCGATGACAGCATCCTGGTCCCTTGAAATCCATGTCTGGATTGTCGAGATCTACAATGAGTCTTAAAACCTTCCGATTGTTTTAAAGATTCATCTTTTAACATATCTAAAACTTCGAACCACATTGCTCTCATCCCGACAGCGGAAAATCTGAAGATCTAAGTCCATCTCAAAATCCGATACTGAGAATCGTTGGAAACAATTATCTGAGATCTGACTGAGACCCTCCCAAAACTTCGAAAGATTTCCATGGCGGCGAGGCGAGGAAAGATCGAACAAACCCACGGACGGCAAGGCGGCTGGCACCAACAGCGCGCGGGCCGGGCTGGCGCCGGCGGCACCGGCCTGGCGCCGGCGGCACCGTCAGCGGGCGGCCTGGCGCCGGCGGCACCGTCCGCAGCGGGCGGCCTGGCGCCGGCGGCACCCGGCCTGGCGCCGGCGGCACCGTCCGCAGCGGGCGGCCTGGCGCCGGCGGCACCCGGCCTGGCGCCGGCGGCACCCGGCCTGGCGCCGGCGGCACCCGGCCTGGCGCCGGCGGCACCCGGCCTGGCGCCGGCGGCACCGTCCGCAGCGGGCGGCCTGGCGCCGGCGGCACCGCCTTGAGCGGCCTGGCGCCGGCGGCACCCGGCCTGGCGCCGGCGGCACCGTCCGCAGCGGGCGGCCTGGCGCCGGCGGCACCCGGCCTGGCGCCGGCGGCACCCGGCCTGGCGCCGGCGGCACCCGGCCTGGCGCCGGCGGCACCCGGCCTGGCGCCGGCGGCACCGTCCGCAGCGGGCGGCCTGGCGCCCGGCGGCACCATCCGCGGGCGGCCTGGCGCCCGGCGGCACCGACCTGGCGCCCGGCGGCACCGACCTGGCGCCCGGCGGCACCCGGCCTGGCGCCCGGCGGCACCGACCTGGCGCCCGGCGGCACCGACCTGGCGCCCGGCGGCACCCGGCCTGGCGCCCGGCGGCACCGACCTGGCGCCCGGCGGCACCGACCTGGCGCCCGGCGGCACCCGGCCTGGCGCCCGGCGGCACCGACCTGGCGCCCGGCGGCACCGACCTGGCGCCCGGCGGCACCGACCTGGCGCCCGGCGGCACCGTCCAGCGGGCGGCCTGGCGCCCGGCGGCACCGACCTGGCGCCCGGCGGCACCCGTCAGCGCGAATTGACTGGCGTCGGTCCGGCCCTCGTCGGTCTCGTTCTATCGTGTCGGTTCGATCCCATCTTAGCTTGTTGGATCAGTCACGCGAAGTTTGGTATGATCCGCGGTTATTCTAGAGCGACACTTCCTCGACTAAACAAGGAATTGAGGTTCCTTGAGCTCCGAAGAGACCTTCAAAGACTGTCCTTCGAAAAACCGAAAAAGCCTAAAGCGGCCATGCGGCGGCCGATACGTCGATTTTCGAAAGAAAGGATAACTATGGCGGTTTATCTTTATCCTCACATAAGAGATAAATGTCAAGTTTCCATAAGAGATAAATGTCAAGTTTCCATAAGAGATAAATGTCAAGATTTCGAAGATAAATGTCAAGTTTCCGATAAACACAAAGATGGGCGAAAATGGAAAAAGCCGACTCAGCCAGCGAGAAGATGAGCCGTCATAGGAGGAGTATATAAAGAGAGCTTGGAACAAGAAGCAAACAAGATCAAAAGCGTCGAGCACTTAGAGCAACTTAGCATTCTTTTTTTCACTAGCGAGCTGCGACTCAACTAGGATAGACTTAGGCGATCAGACTAGCGAACTTGCCGACAGCTCGTAGCCAAGGCTCTTACCTGTTGTTCAGCTCAAGCGGATTCGAATAAAATCTTTTGCTCTATTCTTTTTCTTACGATTTTGTTCCGTTTTCATATTTTCTTTGTCGAACTGATTGTGTAGGTGTGCCCCAGCAGATATCCGGGACCTTCAGGAAGGCTTGGTTCACTTGGCTTTCCTCCAAATCAACTTAATTTGGCGGTCGCGAATTTGGTTCCCACAGTTTGGCTAGAAGGAGGGTTCACGGATCTATCTATCTCGCAACTGCACGCTTCGATCATGTCAGCCGGCCACCAGGATCAGCCAGCTAGGCGGAACACCCGTCGATGCCAGCGCTGAAGACTCCAGCTGGAGGCAGCGTCCACAGTCACTGCTGATGCAAACACTGGCTCAAGCAGATGAAGGAACTATTTACCTCGCCCGGGCGGGCGGAACAGGAACAAGCTGATAACCTGGCTTCGCCAAAACAGGTCGACACCTTAACTGCGAGGAGCAAGTTGCAGCGGATCCACCAAGACGCGCGCTGCAGGAGACTTCGACCGGATCTCGAAGCGCGAGAAAAGATGCCCGAAAGAGCCCACTCAGGAAGCGGCTCGAAAGGACAGCAAGCGACCTCGCCAGAACCTTCCACTCCGGCTGCGGGGAAACAAGGAAGCGGCGTCGGCGCGTCGATCTAGATGTCAGCGGTCGGATCCTTCCGATGAAGCGCTGACATCCACCCAGGAGAACCGAAGCCAGTCGCTCGGCGGGCGGTATCGCCGATAGGCCCATGCGAGAAGAGGAAGAACTCTACTGGATGGAGCAGGAAGAACTTCGCGGAAGATCAAACTTCGGATCGCGACCAGCGTCGACAGGTTGGGAGGAGCGCCCGGCAATAGCGAGATCCATGATCTCCGTGAATCTCTCAAAAGACCGTGGCTGAAGTGGCGGTAAAATCGCAGATCCATCAGGCGACCAGTTCCGCCCGAGATCGATAGACTTCACGAGAAGCGGAAAACACCGTTCACCACTTTCGGATCCGGAAACCGCATCTCAGACCCAGGAAGATCAAAATCCCGATCTATGGCGGTGCAGCCGGATCCTAAGTCGCACCTGCAGTCCTTCCAGATCGCAATGGGTAGGTGCAAACTCGGGCCTTGAGCGGGGCGCAGGTCATTGTCTTCTCTTCGTCGAGCACCTCAAGGTGCTGCCGAAGTGGTTCTCCGGCTCAAAGGAACTCCATCGGGCTTCCGCCAACTGGCCTCGGCGTTTCTCAAACAGTACTCCATGTTCATGGATAGAAGCGTCCGGCGTGGATCTATGGAGTCTAGCTCAGAAGGAAGGCGAGTCACTCCGCGACTTCATGCGAAGGTTCAAACTGGTGATGGCGAAGTGCGGGCATCAGCGACAATGTCATAATCGGCGCCCGAGAAAAACTCTCGGTACAAGTCGAAGTTCGAAAGTGGATACTACTGGAAAAGCGCGGACAATCAGGATACTCTCCACAAGGCAACAGACTTCATCATCATGGAAGAAGAGATGAAGCTTCTATCGCTAAAACCGGACCGCGAGAAAACCGGCGTCAAGAAGAAACCCTCGTTAACGACAAATCGTCCATCACGAAGGGAAGGCGTCCAAAGCGAGCATCGCCATCAACTTCGAACAGGGCAAAACCTCCGGAAACACCTGGACCAGGAACCAGTACAAGGATAACTCCTACGCGAGTTCCGAGACCAGAGGCCACTCCACTGCGAACTGCAGGTTCGGCGCCCGGCTCGCCCCAAAACTCCTCACCGGCGAGCTATCAAAGGTCAAGAGTATAAAGGACTTGCTCCTGGACTCCGACCGCCAAAGACTAACAAAACTACCTCCGAACCGCCGCGACCGAAAACCAATCAGGGGAAGCGGAAGAAGACAGGGCGACCAAAGGGAACAGCGGTCGCCCGGTAAACATGATCATTGGAGGATCACAGTTCTACCAGGACTCTGTCTCATCGATAAAAGCCTACGGCGAGACCAGTTCCAACTGGTTCCCGGACAGCGATGTTCCTAACCACACAATGCGCTTTTCGAGGAACCGCGAGCCGTCGAATCGACAAACCTCACTGCGACCCTTTGGTAATCGACCTGGTCATCCAGGATCGAAGTCGGCGCATTCACCGTCGATACTGGAAACGGTCAACGTCATCTTCGACACCCTCTACAGGATGAAGATCCCACTTGGGAAGTCGTCCCTGAGCCAAAACCGTTGGCGGGGTTCTCGGGCGTCACTACCATGACCCTCGGAAAATTAAACTCCCGGTCATGGCGAAGGAAGTTACAAAGATCGTCGAGTTTGCAGTAGTCGACAACCCGACCATCTACAAGCGCCATCATGGGAACCCCATGGATCAACTCCATGAAGGCAGTACCGTCCACATACCACCTCGGTATCAAGTTCCGACTCGCCGGGACCGCAGCCATCACGGGTAGCGAAGCAGTCGAGACTCTGTTACTGCGAGTTCAAACTGCGAAAAGTCCGAACACCCATGCGGTCAACTCAAAAGCGAGCAAAGGAATCACACAACATTCCGAGGACTAGGAAAGATGATCAGAATCATCGAACGAGGCAGCGATTCAAGAAGGCGACAAAGCCTCACGAATCCACCGCCGTAGGACGGACAGCTCGACCCCGCACACACCACTGATCCGACCAGCACGATCGGGCGGCGCCGCGGGGAGTAAGCGTCCGCAGCAACTATCAGAACTTCTGAGATGGCTTGATCCTCGAAGAGAGTGCGTAGGCAGCTTCGTCGAAACCAACGAGTTCAGCTATCCCCTCACCAAAGGGGGACTGGGTCGCGTATACTCTATACTCCCACAAAAGCGAGAATCCGCATATGTACTTTAAACTTCGAAATTTTTTAATAAAATTCTTTCTATCTTTTATACTTACTTAAGCGCATCAGCCCGGAAAAGAAAATCATATCTTCAAAGCAGCGAGGCGTCGCAACTTCTTAAAAGATAACAAAACTTCGTATTATCCGCCAAAAGACAGTCCACCAGCGACTTAAAATAAACTCCGCCCGTCGATTGGCCCGACGCGGCTCATAAGCGTTTCACTCAAAATGTCGTAGTCAGACCTAAAGGTCCTCTTACATCCGACAAAGGATATCATAGCGCTATACAAAGAAACCAAAATTTTGGTTTAGCGTCTCGGATATATTCGAAGATAGCTCGATTCTTTTAACACAAGTCATATAAGCGGAAATTAGCGGACTTTAAGCGAAAAGAATCAGGAAGAAATCACTAACAGGCAAAGCGAAAGCCGATCAGTCATCGCACAGCCTCAAAGCTGAGAGTAAACCTAGGTCTTGCCACTAAACCCAGTCTTGCTGGATCTTGACATCTCACAGACATAGTATGTCATTATCACGAGATCCCAAAACATGTCTCTTATAAACACACCTAAAAGCGCTTCGCTAAAAGTAGCATCGGACCAAGCGATAAAAAGAGTTAGGATCTGAAGTGACTACTCGCATCCTTCCCTCTACACTTGGCGAAAGTATAAATCAAAACAAAAGCGAAATCGCAAATTTTCATATTCATAAAAGCAAAAGGCGGCGGGATTCAAAGCCACCAGCGGCCAGTCCCAAAAACATGAGAATGCAACCTCCAGCGGTCGCGGGATAAAATTACTAAAAGCGGCCACCACGGCCAGAAAATTCAATTCATAGAAGGAAGTCAGCGTTGAGAAATCCGGATGCAGAAATCCCAAATGAACTAGCAGGCTGGTCCACTTCTTCATTCACACCTCGAGCATTCCCACCATTCTCGGTGTTCTCATCAGCTCCGACCTCCACCGTATCCTCGGAAACCTCGATAGGTTCCCATAGTCTCGGACTCTTTCTTCTACGGAGGAACCAAGGACTCAGCATGAGCACACTTTCGGCCATGAAATCCTTCATTTCAGCGATCTCGAATCGAAGAGAAATCTGGTTCTGAGACTTGTAAAGATTCTGACCGAACCTCGGCACTTCGCGGAAATCACCAACAAACTCCTGAGCTTCTTTAAAGCATTGAAACTCAGCAGCAAGCGATTCGCCCGTCTTGCCACCTCGCTGCGACCATCCTTCTTCCTCTCCTTTCGCCCGTGCGAGAGCCGGCGTGAAGCTCAGCTTGCCGGCGTTCTGTGCCTTCACCTCTTGGCCGGAACAGGAAAAGCTCGCTCCACTTCTGTGGTCTTGAAGTTAGCAATCCTGGATTTGCGGCTTCGAGTCAGCCTCGCTAAACACTCTTAGTCCCTGCATGAAACTCAAGATCAGCAAGCATGCTTATATCAGGATTCAAGCGCCAAGGTTAAAGAAGTTGAAGGGCCAAACCTCGTTGACACGTTGGGAGCCCTCGGCAAAAACCGTTGTTTCTCCTCATCCTCCAGCGACTCATCAGTAGTAAACTCCGGAGGCCATCAAAAAGTTGATAGGTGGAAAACCGCCCGGCTCCATCTTTTCGTTGGAACAAAACTAGGTTTTCTCCCAGCGGTGAAGGGTTTTCGAGCCTTCCCCATCATCGATTTCCTTCCCCTTCGAGACCTCTGTCTGCGCCTCGAGAAGGAACCACGGTAACAGGTTGGCGTCGTCTGTGGAACAGAACCGGGACGATAAAGGTTAACATCTCCGGATCCGTTCGAGGTGAAGGATTTCCAGAAAAATGGCCTTTGGCGAAGAAGATCTCTCTTGGCAAGCGTTACCAGGCAAATCTTGCGGTAGGGTTGTTCCCTACAAAGCGAAAATTTTGTCAACCGCCAGAAAAAGTGAGATAGATAACAGAATTTTAGTCATATTACCTCGGTTAAAGTTCCATGCCAGCGGAAATAGATGGAGGCAGCTCTCCTCGACAGACTTCGCCATCTATTTGAACAAAGAGAGAGAGAGAGAGAGAGAGAGAGAGAGAGAGAGAGAGAGAGAGAGAGAGAGAGAGAGAGAGAGAGAGAGAGAGAGAGAGAGAGAGAGAGAGAGAGAGAGAGAGAGAGAGAGAGAGAGAGAGAGAGAGAGAGAGAGAGAGAGAGAGAGAGAGAGAGAGAGAGAGAGAGAGAGAGAGAGAGAGAGAGAGAGAGAGAGAGAGAGAGAGAGAGAGAGAGAGAGAGAGAGAGAGAGAGAGAGAGAGAGAGAGAGAGAGAGAGAGAGAGAGAGAGAGAGAGAGAGAGAGAGAGAGAGAGAGAGAGAGAGAGAGAGAGAGAGAGAGAGAGAGAGAGAGAGAGAGAGAGAGAGAGAGAGAGAGAGAGAGAGAGAGAGAGAGAGAGAGAGAGAGAGAGAGAGAGAGAGAGAGAGAGAGAGAGAGAGAGAGAGAGAGAGAGAGAGAGAGAGAGAGAGAGAGAGAGAGAGAGAGAGAGAGAGAGAGAGAGAGAGAGAGAGAGAGAGAGAGAGAGAGAGAGAGAGAGAGAGAGAGAGAGAGAGAGAGAGAGAGAGAGAGAGAGAGAGAGAGAGAGAGAGAGAGAGAGAGAGAGAGAGAGAGAGAGAGAGAGAGAGAGAGAGAGAGAGAGAGAGAGAGAGAGAGAGAGAGAGAGAGAGAGAGAGAGAGAGAGAGAGAGAGAGAGAGAGAGAGAGAGAGAGAGAGAGAGAGAGAGAGAGAGAGAGAGAGAGAGAGAGAGAGAGAGAGAGAGAGAGAGAGAGAGAGAGAGAGAGAGAGAGAGAGAGAGAGAGAGAGAGAGAGAGAGAGAGAGAGAGAGAGAGAGAGAGAGAGAGAGAGAGAGAGAGAGAGAGAGAGAGAGAGAGAGAGAGAGAGAGAGAGAGAGAGAGAGAGAGAGAGAGAGAGAGAGAGAGAGAGAGAGAGAGAGAGAGAGAGAGAGAGAGAGAGAGAGAGAGAGAGAGAGAGAGAGAGAGAGAGAGAGAGAGAGAGAGAGAGAGAGAGAGAGAGAGAGAGAGAGAGAGAGAGAGAGAGAGAGAGAGAGAGAGAGAGAGAGAGAGAGAGAGAGAGAGAGAGAGAGAGAGAGAGAGAGAGAGAGAGAGAGAGAGAGAGAGAGAGAGAGAGAGAGAGAGAGAGAGAGAGAGAGAGAGAGAGAGAGAGAGAGAGAGAGAGAGAGAGAGAGAGAGAGAGAGAGAGAGAGAGAGAGAGAGAGAGAGAGAGAGAGAGAGAGAGAGAGAGAGAGAGAGAGAGAGAGAGAGAGAGAGAGAGAGAGAGAGAGAGAGAGAGAGAGAGAGAGAGAGAGAGAGAGAGAGAGAGAGAGAGAGAGAGAGAGAGAGAGAGAGAGAGAGAGAGAGAGAGAGAGAGAGAGAGAGAGAGAGAGAGAGAGAGAGAGAGAGAGAGAGAGAGAGAGAGAGAGAGAGAGAGAGAGAGAGAGAGAGAGAGAGAGAGAGAGAGAGAGAGAGAGAGAGAGAGAGAGAGAGAGAGAGAGAGAGAGAGAGAGAGAGAGAGAGAGAGAGAGAGAGAGAGAGAGAGAGAGAGAGAGAGAGAGAGAGAGAGAGAGAGAGAGAGAGAGAGAGAGAGAGAGAGAGAGAGAGAGAGAGAGAGAGAGAGAGAGAGAGAGAGAGAGAGAGAGAGAGAGAGAGAGAGAGAGAGAGAGAGAGAGAGAGAGAGAGAGAGAGAGAGAGAGAGAGAGAGAGAGAGAGAGAGAGAGAGAGAGAGAGAGAGAGAGAGTAAAAACTTGTGATGAAGTAAGAAAGAGATTTCTTACTCCATATAAAGGAGGTAAAATCACTATTTACCCGATTTTTCGAGACGATTACATCTCAACACTTTCCCTGCGGCTATACATAAGCTAGGATCCGACAGGCTCTACGGTTCCTAGCTAGCTGGGGCTAACTGTTGGGGTCAAAATCGGTCAATAGCGAAATCGTCACCGAAAGTCCTCGAAAGAAAAGCCAGCGGCGATCAAATCCAAAGCGGGTGGGTCGCTCGATAAAACTCCGCGGAAGGCTCGTCCACTCCCATCTGGCGCCAGCGAGGTCCTGGCGCCCATCAATGCGATCGTCTCACGGTCTCGGGCGATGACAGCATCCTGGTCCCTTGAAATCCATGTCGGATTGTCGAGATCTACAATGAGTCTTCCGTAAAACCTTCGATTGTTTTAAAGATTCATCTTTTAACATATCTAAAACTTCGAACCACATTGCTCTCATCCTCGAGCGGAAAATCTGAAGATCTAAGTCCATCTCAAAATCCGATACTCGCGGAATCGTTGGAAACAATTATCTCGAGATCTACGACTAGAGACCCTCCCAAAACTTCGAAAGATTTCATAATGCGACTGGCGAGGAAAGATCGAACAAACCCACGGACGGCAAGGCGGCACTGGCACCAGCAGGCGCGGGACGGCCTGGCGCCAGCGGCACCGTCCGCAGCGGGCGGCCTGGCGCCCGGCGGCACCGACCTGGCGCCCGGCGGCACCGTCCGCAGCGGGCGGCCTGGCGCCCGGCGGCACCGACCTGGCGCCCGGCGGCACCGACCTGGCGCCCGGCGGCACCGACCTGGCGCCCGGCGGCACCGACCTGGCGCCCGGCGGCACCGACCTGGCGCCCGGCGGCACCGACCTGGCGCCCGGCGGCACCGACCTGGCGCCCGGCGGCACCGACCTGGCGCCCGGCGGCACCGACCTGGCGCCCGGCGGCACCGACCTGGCGCCCGGCGGCACCGACCTGGCGCCCGGCGGCACCGACCTGGCGCCCGGCGGCACCGACCTGGCGCCCGGCGGCACCGTCCGCAGCGGGCGGCCTGGCGCCCGGCGGCACCGACCTGGCGCCCGGCGGCACCGTCCGCAGCGGGCGGCCTGGCGCCCGGCGGCACCGACCTGGCGCCCGGCGGCACCGACCTGGCGCCCGGCGGCACCGTCCGCAGCGGGCGGCCTGGCGCCCGGCGGCACCGACCTGGCGCCCGGCGGCACCGACCTGGCGCCCGGCGGCACCGACCTGGCGCCCGGCGGCACCGTCCGCAGCGGGCGGCCTGGCGCCCGGCGGCACCGACCTGGCGCCCGGCGGCACCGACCTGGCGCCCGGCGGCACCGACCTGGCGCCCGGCGGCACCGACCTGGCGCCCGGCGGCACCGACCTGGCGCCCGGCGGCACCGTCCGCAGCGGGCGGCCTGGCGCCCGGCGGCACCGACCTGGCGCCCGGCGGCACCGACCTGGCGCCCGGCGGCACCGACCTGGCGCCCGGCGGCACCGACCTGGCGCCCGGCGGCACCGACCTGGCGCCCGGCGGCACCGACCTGGCGCCCGGCGGCACCGTCCGCAGCGGGCGGCCTGGCGCCCGGCGGCACCGACCTGGCGCCCGGCGGCACCGTCCGCAGCGGGCGGCCTGGCGCCCGGCGGCACCGACCTGGCGCCCGGCGGCACCGACCTGGCGCCCGGCGGCACCGACCTGGCGCCCGGCGGCACCGACCTGGCGCCCGGCGGCACCGACCTGGCGCCCGGCGGCACCGACCTGGCGCCCGGCGGCACCGACCTGGCGCCCGGCGGCACCGACCTGGCGCCCGGCGGCACCGACCTGGCGCCCGGCGGCACCGACCTGGCGCCCGGCGGCACCGACCTGGCGCCCGGCGGCACCGACCTGGCGCCCGGCGGCACCGTCCGCAGCGGGCGGCCTGGCGCCAGCGGCAAAAGCGTACGATGCGATTTTCGAAAGAAAGGATAACTATGGCGGTTTATCTTTATCCTCACATAAGAGATAAATGTCAAGTTTCCATAAGAGATAAATGTCAAGTTTCCATAAGAGATAAATGTCAAGATTTCGAAGATAAATGTCAAGTTTCGATAAACACAAAGATGGGCGAAAATGGAAAAAGCCGACAGCCAGCGAGAAGATGAGCCGTCATAGGAGGAGTATATAAAGAGAGCTTGGAACAAGAAGCAAACAAGATCACAAAGCGTCGAGCACTTAGAGCAACTTAGCATTCTTTTCTGTTTTCACTAGCGAGCTGCGACTCAACTAGGATAGACTTAGGCGATCAGACTAGCGAACTTGCCGACAGCTCGTAGCCAAGGCTCTTACCTGTTGTTCCGCGCTCAAGCGGATTCGAAATAAAATCTTTTGCTCTATTCTTTTTTCTTACGATTTTTGTTCCGTTTTCATATTTTCTTTGTCGAACTGATTGTGTCGTGTGCGGCCCAGCAGATATCCGGGACCTTCAGGGAAGGCTTGGTTCACTTGGCTTTCCTCCAAATCAACTTAATTTGGCGGTCGCGAATTTCGGTTCCCACACTCAAGAGAGCAGGATAGACGCCATGCTTGACCAGGTTCTTGAAGGTCACCAGAAGCAAACAGTGGATTTCAATGGAAAGAATGATGTTGTTTACACCAACATGAATACAAAGTTTGAAACTTTGAGCACACATGTGAAGAAACTGGAGACACAGTTGGTTCAGACAGTCGAAGTTGTTAAGAGGCAGGAGGTCTTAACCAAGGGGATAGGTGAAGATTCGACAAAGCACCACGTGAATGCCATCATAGATGATGATTTATGGCAAGTGGTGAAGCATGAGAAGCTGCAAGAAGGGGACTTCGAAGTAGAAAGCTCGATGAGTATCGGCGGATCGCATTGGTGTCGATCGACGCCAACTCTCGACCATCGATCGATGGACTCCATCCAAAACTGATCGACGAGCCCCAACGAAAATTGATCTACAGCAGATTCAGTTGAATCGTGTAATGCTGTGAGGATTATGACTCACGAGGAGTTCGCAGCAAGATACCCACATCCACCCAGCCCTATTTATTTCAAAATCGATCGGCATAGAGAACCAGCCATCGATCAACAGAGTTTGAATGATATCTATCGACTGCAGAAAGCATCCATCTATCGACGTACAACTCAAACATACCAAGTGCAGTTACCAAAGATTGATGTAGCACGACTCAATGCATGCAGGAATCCATCAAAACCTTCTGATAACCCACCAGACACTACTACTACTCAGCACCAGAACCTATGGAAGTTGATAAGGCTACAGAACGAAGAACCTTGAGGAGAAGAAAGGAAAAGGTTCCTAAGCATCTGAAGAGGGGAGTCAATGAGAAGGAGATGGATGGTTTCACAAAAAGAGTTCTCAGAATCCCACTAGACAAGCCATTTGAGGAAGCTTACTTTACCCACAAATTGTGGATGTTCTTCAGGAAAACCAAGGAGACAGAAGTGGACATTAGGAGAATGTTCCACCAGGTCAGAGATAATGTTGGGGTCAAAAACGGTTATCTCGAAATCAGCGGCTAAGATCATTTCACGTCTACGGACTTTCCGCTAAAACAATCGACAAAGGTTGGATCAGAAAGAGCGAGCGACCTGGCCGGGCGCCCGGCGCCAACTTCGCCCACACTGGTCCCGGCGCCGGCTTCGCCCGTGCTGGTCGGCGCCCGGCGCCAGCTTCGCCGATACTGGTCGAGCGCCGCCAGCGGCGCCGGTTCGCCGATGCTGGTCGAGGCGCCCGGCTCGTCGTTCTGGTCGGGGGCAGCGCCCGGCTTCGCCCGTGCTGGTCGAGGCGGCGCCGGCTTCGCCCGTGCTGGTCGGCCCGGCGCCGGCTTCGCCCATGCTGGTCCTGGCGCCGGCACCGTCTCACCGATGCTGGTCACGAAGCGGCGGCTTCGTCCGTGTCCTGGCGAGGCGCGGCGTCAGCCTGTTTCAAGCCCGTCCGATTTAGATCGCACATCATGGCTTCCGTGAAGTCGTAGCACCTTAGCTGGACCTAATGTTCCTCGGTTCGACTTCGATTGGAGTTATCCTTGAAGTTTCACGACTAGAGCTAGGAAGGTTGGTTCTTCCGCAAAGTGTATCGTGTAAAACAAGGGCGATCGACTCGAACATCGATTCTTTAGGCTATCACGATTTATTTTGCGGAAAAGATAATCTTTCAGAAATTGTATGAGCGTTCGAGGGCTTGAAGCGTGTCCACGGACTCACTACGATTTTGAAGATCCAAGCCCAATAGGGCTATGGCGAATGATCTACAGCAGATTCAGTTGAATCGTGTAATGCTGTGAGGATTATGACTCACGAGGAGTTAAGCAAGATACCCACATCCACCCAGCCTATTTATTTCAAAATCGTCGGCATAGAGAACCAGCCATCGATCAACAGAGTTTGAATGATATCTATCGACTGCAGAAAGCATCCATCTATCGGCGTACAACTCAAACATACCAAGTGCAGTTACCAAAGATTGATGTAGCACGACTCAATGCATGCAGGAATCCATCAAAACCTTCTGATAACCCACCAGACACTACTACTACTCAGCACCAGAACCTATGGAAGTTGATAAGGCTACAGAACGAAGAACCTTGAGGAGAAGAAAGGAAAAGGTTCCTAAGCATCTGAAGAGGAGTCAATGAGAAGGAGATGGATGGTTTCTAAAAAGAGTTCTCGAGAATCCCTTAGACAAGCCATTTGAGGAAGCTTACTTTACCCACAAATTGTGGATGTTCTTCAGGAAAACCAAGGAGACAGAAGTGGACATTAGGAGAATGTTCCACCAGGTCAGAGATAATGTTGGGGTCAAAAACGGTTATCTCGAAATCAACGGCTAAGATCATTTCCTGTCTACGGACTTTCCGCTAAAACAATCGACAAGGGTTGGATGAAAGAGCGGTAGGCCTGGCCCGGGCGCGTATTCGCCCACTGGTCCCCGGCAGCGCCCGTATCTCCGATGCTGGTCGGCGGCGCCCGCTCGCCGATACTGGTCAGGCGCCGCCCGCTGATATCGGTTCGCCGATGCTGGTCGAGCGCCGGCTCGTCCGTTCTGGTCGGGGGCGCGGCTTCGCCCGTGCTGGTCGCGGCGCCGGCTTTCGCCCGTGCTGGTCCCGAGCGGCGGCTTCGCCCATGCTGGTCTGAAGCGGCACCGTCTCACCGATGCTGGTCACGAAGCGGTAGCGAGCTTCGTCCGTGTCCTGGCGAGCGGCGCGTCCATGTTTCAAGCGTCCGATTTAGATCGCACATCATGGCTTCCGGTAAGTAGCACCTTATACGGACCTAATGTTCCTCGGTTGACTTCGATTGGAGTTATCCTTGAAGTTTCGACTAGAGCTAGGAAGGTTGGTTCTTCCGCAAAGTGTATCGTGTAAAACAAGGGCGATCGACTCGAACATCGATTCTTTAGGCTATACGATTTATTTTGCGGAAAAGATAATCTTTCGAAATTGTATGAGCGTTCGAGGGCTTGAAGCGTGTCCACGGACTCACTACGATTTTGAAGATCCAAGCCCAATAGGAGCTATGGCGATTTATCTAACTTATGGAAGTAGGATAAATGCTAAGTTTCATGAATAAATGTCAATACTCGAGGATAACTTCGAAGATCAATAGAAAATGGAATATTTCCAAAGAGATAGCTGTGGCCCAAAGGCGAAATGTTAAACAGGCCACCGACCTAAAGTGACTATATAAGGAGGGTTGGAGCAGAAGAGAAGAGGATCGAGATTTTAGACTTAGATAACTCCTGCTAGCTTAGAGAGCGTGGGACTTAGGTGGTTAGACTAGTCTGACAAGGCTTAGGGCGTCTTGGCAGCCTCTTATTCTGTTGTTCGATAGTTAGCATATCTACTTCTCTCGGAGAAATCTTGTATTCATACTTTTCAACTAATAAGACGCCTCTGAGCGACAATTCATTTTTATCTTCCTACTTATCTTTTATCGATTCTAAAGTGATTACGCAGAGAATTCGACCTTCAAGGAAGATCGGGTTAACTTCGGTTTTCCTCCATATTTGTTCATCAAAATTGATATAATTTCGGTTCCTACAGCTTTGGCCAGAAGGAGGGTGGGGACTTAATTCTCTAACTCGAAAAGTCACTAAGCAATAAAGGATATAGGATGTCGCTCCAGTAGCCAGCGATGTTGGTTCCTTCAAGGATCGGGCAACTATCTAATACTGGCCAAACCCCACAACGATCTCCTTGTAATCGAACTAACGATCCAGACATCGACGAAGCGAGAGTGTTAGTCGACACCGATGCTCGCCAACATTATCTACAAGAGTACCCTCGAGAATGGAGGTCGACTGTGCGCGCGGACAGAAGAATCTAGCCCTATTCGACTCGAGATGCCATTATGACTTCGGCTTGATCAGCCTCCTGGTTAAAGCGGGAGCATCGCCAAAATCACGGAATTTTAGTCGCCGATCGGGCCCAACATCGTGATAACGCGATCATCGGTACTCCATGGCTGAATTCCATGCAGCATCCCTCGACATTCCATCTGTGCCTAAAGTTTCCAACTTCGCTGAATCGAAACTATACAAGGAAATCGCAGGATGGCGAAGTATGTTTCACTGCCGAGCTGAAAAGAAAAACTCAGCAGAAGCCTCCCAGCGTAAACTTACTCCGATAAGAACGCCCCATAACAAGACTCGACGCTTCGCAATATCAGATCAAAGCCCTAGACGGAAGCGAACCAACTTGCAAACCAGTAATTCGTTCGTTTCAGACGAATCGCTCCTAACGATGCGCCGAGATCGAGCCAACCTCCGCTAACCTTTGAGAACAAAGCTCATAGCCTGTCTCAAAAGAACCTCAGCACATTAAGCTTGGGCCGCGGAGGATATGCCAGGGATCGACATCGGCATAACTTGCCATGAGCTCAAAATTGGCCCAACCTACAAACCCCTCAAGCAAAAGCGGAAACTAGGACTAGAAGCGTGCCACAGCGGTAGCGAGGAAGTTGAAAAACTCCTTAAAGTGGGGTCAATAGCGGAAGTCAGGTACCGGACTGGATCGCTAACCACAATGTCGTGGTCAAAAGAAAAACAGCAAATGGCGAGTCTCGTCGACTTCACCGATCTCAACAAGGCTTCTCCAAAAGATTGCTTTCCACTTCCGCATATTGACCGACTTGTCGAAGCAACAGCAGGAAACAAACTTCCGCATATCGACCGACTTGATGAACCCGGACGGTCGCGAGAAGACCGCATTCATCACTGACCGCGGGACCTATTGCTACAAAGTAATGCCTTTCGACTTCAAGAACGCAGGTGCTACTTACCAGCGACTCGTCAACCGAATGTTTTCCGAGCAGCTCGGAAAAACTATGGAGGTATACATCGATGACATGCTCGTAAAATCCCTTGGCGAACGACCACGTTTCCCATCTGGAAGAGTGTTTATAAGGTTGAATTGCACAACATGAAATTGAACCGGCTAAATGTAGATTCACCGTGGCATCGGGAGAATTTCTCGGCTACCTAGTCACGTGTCGCGGAATCGAGGCTATCCCCATACAGATAAGCATTAATAGAAATGGTCTGCGCCCAAAACAAAAGGGAAGTTCAAAGGCTAGCGGGGAGAGTAGCGCCGTTTTTTATCTCGCGCTCAGCGGACAAATGCCTTCCTTTCTCGACACATTGAAAGGAACAAGAAATTTGAGTGGACAGAGGAATGCGAAAAAGCTTTCCAACAGCTAAAGCATTACCTGGCCACTCCTCCATCCTTGAAACCAGTAGAGGAGGACCCTTGTTCCTGTACATCGCGAGTATCCACAACAGCGGTGGCGGCGTTTTGATTAGAGAGAATGCGGTGAGCAGAAACAAATCATTTACATAAGCAAAAGCGTTGCTAGGCGCTGAGACCCGATATCCCGATGGAGAAACTAGCATTAGCGGTTGTAGCGTCGGCAAAGAAAACTCGGCCGTATTTTCAGTCGCATACCATTGTAATCCTCACCACTTTCCTTGCAAGCGATTTTGCACAGTCGAGTCAGTCAGGATGACTCGCAAAATGAAGCGTCGAACTAAGTAGTCTGACGTAGAGTATCGCCAGAACCTCGCCAAAGTCTCGGTATTGGCGGACTTCTTGGTGGAATTGCCCATGGGAGATATGACAAACACGGAACCGAACTCAACTTGGATCCTTCCGTCGGCGGATCATTGTCCAAACAAGGGTCCGGGATGGAATCGGCTCCGTCTCCGACTGGCGAAATCTTGGAACAGTCCTTCGATTGGAGTTCCATCGTCAAACAAGGCGAATATGAGGCACCCGTTCGGGCTTCTGACTAGCCGAGGGCTGAAGATCCGCAACATTCACTTACTGTGACTCTCAGTTAGTGCAAAATCAGTACAGCGGGAATCTGAAGCAAGGGGCGAAAAGAATGGGCGCATATCTTAAACTCATCTAAGATCTCTCGAAAATTCGACCGCCGCCCTCACTAGGATTCCTGTTTCGGAAAACATTCAGGCGGGCCTTGGCTGTACTTCAGCGTCAAGTTAGGATCCTGGACTAAGTCGGGTAATCCCGTCGAGTTCATTGAACACCCAAGCATCGGACCGCCAGTGATCGCCAATCTTATTGAGCACAAATCAGCGGAGAAATGGATGACCCACGGAAGAAAACATGGACCAGTCGAATCTGGCTGCGACAGCCCTTGGCTGGAACCAATCCCAGCATACATAATCGGCGGAACACTTCCCACAAAAATGGACAGCCATAAAATCAAGACCCAGGCGCGATGCGTAGCGGTAGAAGGAGAAATCTACAAATGGAGATTCTCCGGCCCTCATGACCTGCGCTGAAGTGGCGAGAAAAGTAATGGAGGGTCCATTCGGGTGATGTGGAAACCATTCGGCGGAAGATCTCGCCAGTCAAAATAAAGCATACGGTTATTACTGGCCAACTATGATCAAAGACTGCGAAGTTATTTCGAAAGTCGCAATAAAGAGCAGCACCGGCGATCCATCAGCCAGCGGAAGTCCTCGTCCATCTCATCTCCGTATCCCTTTATGCGGTAGTCCATGGATATCGTCGGGCCATTGCATAACTTCGAAGAAAAGCGTTTTCTCCTGGTCCTCCGCAGTTTCTTCTCAAAATGGGTGGAGGCAGATTCACGCCAAGTATCAAAGGCGTACAAGTCGAGAACCAGTATGGAAGAACATAATAACCAGAGGCGGGGTCCTTAAGAAATGCGTGACGAACAGCGGGACTCAGTTCATCTCTACCGATTCGAGGCATTCTGCGAGAAGTGGAAGATCTGACTTACCAAGTTGACTCCCAGATATCCATAATACAGCGGCCAGGCAGAAACCATCAACAAGACCGTTCTTGGCGGACTGAAAAAGCTTAGAGCGCCAAAAAGGGGTGATGAACAGAAGAGCTCAAAGGAGTCCTTTGGTCGCATCGTACAACCCCGAGACAGACTACGGATGAAACCCCATTCGCCCTCGTTTACGGAACGGAATGCATGATCCCCGCGGAAGTAGAGTTACCCGAGTCACGGAGAAGATTCCTCGAGCGTGAAGATCTAAGCGGCTATGATGCTGAAAAATCTCGATCTTATCAATGAGCGCGCGACCAGAGCTCATTCGAATCAAAATTACCAACCGCTACGCAAAGGTTACAACTCGGGCGCCATCGTAGGTTCAGAGAAAGCGATTTAGTCTTACATAAAGTCTTCAAAAAACTGCCGAGCGAAGCGCAGGAAAACTAGGAGCAAACTGGGAGGGACCATACAAAGTCATAAAAGTGGTCCGACCAGGTTCGTACCAAATCGCGAACATGCAAGACGTAAAAATCCCAAGAACCTGGAACGCGATGCATCTTAAAAAATACTATCACTAACAATGACGTTGTACAAAGAACTACGAGATGGCTTGATCCCCGAAAAGCGTACGTAGGCAACTCGCTAACCGGCGGGTTCAGCTATCCCCCCCGATTAAAAGGGGGAGTGGGGTGCGTATACTCATATACTCCCACGAATTTCGAAAATTCTGAAACTTTCAAAACTCTTTATAGACAACAAATTTCGCCAACTACTAATTGGCTACGACAACGGATCGAGTATCCACTAGCGATTATTACATCAAAAACAATTACCGAAACAACTCGGTTTAAGAAAACATCTCTTCGAAAGCCCATAACCCCGTGCGGCATAATAAATTTTTTAGCAGCCGCCAAGGCGGTAAACTTCATGCTCGAACAAATATTTTTCGAAAAAAGTTCATACGCCCTCAAAACGGTATCATTCCGTTGTTGCTGATCACAACAAACGAACTCTAACGTCCTAAACAGACAATAAGCCTCCCTCTAAAAGGTAGGCTCTCTTACATCCGACAAGGATAGCATAGCGTGCTATACAAGAAGTCCAAAATTTTGGTTAGCTCTTCCAAGCGAGTAGCTTCGATTCGCACCTAAACAAATTGTATAAGCCGATAACAATTGGGATTTTAAGCGGTATGAGTCAGGTTAAAATGCATAAGCAGGCAAAGCGCGAGCCGCTTGTCGCAAAGTCTCAGTCAGAGTAAACCTAGGTCTTGCCTAAACCCAGCCACGCTGGATCTTGACATCTACGTAGACATAGTATCAGTACCGATCACGAGATCCCAAAACTTGTCTCTTCGCCTGAGTCTATTAGTTTCCACGAACCTTGGCAAATCAGAAATCCGTGAAAGGTCTCGTTTTGTACAAACAATAGATACAATGATCAACGGAGGGTTTGGAATGAGACGACAACTCGTATCCTCTCCCTCTAAACTTCGAAAAACAGAAGTTCATTTAAACGTCATAAAAACCGAAATATTTTAGATTGAGCAGCGAGTTCAACAAGCGTCCTAAAAGGGCAGGGATTCAAGGCCACCAGCGGCCAGTTCGAAAAAAATACATCATGGCCTCATAGCGGCCTAACAAACAAAATAAAATCCCTCAAGGGATTGGTAAACCTAGGCGGCTCCTCGGCGTCACCTTCATCCTCAAACTCACCCGCAGCGGGAACGGCCTCGCCATCGACTCCCTCGGTCGCACCTCCACTGCCTGCCTCATCCGCGCCAGCCTCACTATCCTCTGCTGCCTGAACCTTATCCTCCGAGCCCTCCGAATCCGGTACAAAGGTGCACTCAGACTTCAGACCAGCGAGAATCGAGTCAAAGTCCCCTTCAGAAGCCGCCAACTCTCCCTTGCAAGACAGCAGCCTGGCTTCCTCAGAATCCAGAGATAGGGCCTCGTTGCCCTAAGCAGCTGGCTTCGCTCAAGCTCGCCGATTCCGCCAAAGCCAAGTCCCTCTTACGGACAGCTATCAGAGACTCGAACAAACTGGCCATCCTCGTCAAACGAGCGAATAAGTCGCCGCGGGGATCGACAGTCTATGTCGACTTGCAAGCACTCATCTCTTCGTAATTCTGGATCTTTTGTTGGAAACGACGGATTTCTGAGGATTTGTGTTTCTTCTCCTTCTTCACTTTGAGCAACGAACTCACGGTCTTCCCGAGGTCGCGTTCAAGGTCGCCGATTCGAACCGAGCTGAGGCGTCTGGGCAGCATGGGCGTTTTTGATGGTCTGCAATGCGGCCTCGGTACGCTTCAACGCTTCCTGCAACGACTCCAACTCCTTTGACAGACGCGCAACCTCCGATCCGCAGTCACCAAGCATCCCATCAAATAGTGACACAAACTGTCCGCAAAAAGAATGGGTAAGGATCATCGCAAAAGAAAAGAAAAAGAAAATTGCGGATAAATCAAAATCAAACCTTGGAGCGATGTTGCGACAACAATCGAAGGCTCGCCGCTTTGCTCTTAAGCGCACCTCTTCCTCTTCATCGCCCGGTTGTGGCACCGGTCGAGCGCCCAGCAAACAGCGGTGCAGCACTGGATGCTGGGAGTCCCAAAACGATCTTGAAGCGGGTGGACTCTGCCACGTCCTCGCGACCAGAAATTATGATCGGAGAGGTAGAGGAGCCCGAGGGACGATCCTGAACGTCGGAAATCTGCTGGGGAGAGATGCCCCTCCACGGGCAAGGGAGAATCGGGCAGAACACCGGAACAAGGGGCTGGGGAAGAGCACAGGCGAAGGAAGCTAGGTGCTTTGGTTCTCGCCCGGTTCGAGCCTTTATGGCGCTTCTTGCCCGTGACAGTCTTTCCTTGAAAGAGTCAAACCCAGCGATGAAAGCAGCCAAAACCAGTGGAGCCTGACTGGCATCACCCATCTCGACGTCGGAATCTTTCTTTTCAACTTGAGAGGAAGACATCTTATTTACGAAAGCAAAGGAGGAAGAAATTGGGAAAAGGAGGAGTGTGTGAAGAATGAGAAGTGATGACCTACTCCTTATAAGGATATGAAGATTTCCGCAATAAAATATTCTTAGCCAAAATTTTGATTTTCAAACTCAAGTCACTTTCGTCTTGAGTCTTACGGTCTCGAGTCTTACGGGCTGGGAGGCTAACTGTTGGGGTCAAAAACGGTTATCTCGAAATCAAAGGATAAGATCATTTCATGTCTACAGACTTTCCGCAAAAAACAATCGACAAAGGTTGGATCAGAAAAGAACGGGCGCGACCTGGCCCCGGGCGCCGGTGCCAGCTCACCAGCGCTGGTCGGGCACCAGCGCCCGGCTTCGCCGATGCTGGTCGGGCACCAGCGCCCGGCTTCGCCGATGCTGGTCGGGCACCAGCGCCCGGCTTCGCCGATGCTGGTCGGCGCCCGGCGCCAACTTCGCCAGCGCTGGTCGGGCACCAGCGCCCGGCTTCGTCTGTGCTGTTCTTAGGTGCCGCCCGGCTCGCCCGTTCTGGTCGAGGCGGCGCCGGCTTCGCCGATGCTGGTCGAGGCGGCGCCGGCTTCGCCGATGCTGGTCGAGGCGGCGCCGGCTTCGCCGATGCTGGCCAGGGGCGGCCGTGCTCACCGATGCTGGTCGAGCGCGGCTCTTCCTGGCCCGGCGCCGGTCGTCCAGCCTGCTCCCATCCCGTCCGATTTAGATCGCACATCTTGGCTTCCGTGAAGTCGTAGAAACTTAGCTATGGACCTAATGTTCCTCGGTTCGACTTCGATTGGAGTTATCCTCGAAGTTTTACGACTAGAGCTAGGAAGGTTGGTTCTTCCATAAAGTGTATCGTGTAAAACAAGGGCGATCGACTTCGAACATCGATTCTTTAGGCTATACGATTTATTTTGTGGAAAAGATAATCTTTCCGAGAAATCGTATGAACGTTCGAGGGCTTGAAGCGTGTCCACGAACTCACTTACGATTTTAAAGATCCAAGCCCAATAGGAGCTATGACGATTTATCCTAACTTATGGAAGTAGGATAAATGCTAAGTTTCCTCGAATAAATGTCAATACTCGAGGATAACTACGAAGATCGACGGAAAATGGAATATTTCCAAAAGAGATAAACTTGGGCCCAAAGGCGAAAGGTTAAACGGGCCACCGACCTAAAGCAATTTTATAAGGAGGGCTGGAGCAGAGAACGTAGGACTTAGGTGGTTAGACTAGTACGGCAAGGCTTAGGACGTCTTGGCCGCCTCTTGTTCCGTTGTTCCGATAGTTAGCATATCTCTACTCCTCTCGGAGAAATCTTGTATTCATACTTTTCAACTAATAAGACGCCTCTGAGCAACCATTCATTTTTATCTTGCTACTTATCTTTTATCGATTCTAAAGTGATTACACAGAGAATTCAGACCTTCAAGGAAGATTGGGTTAACTCGGTTTTCCTCCATATTTGTTCATCAAAAATTGACAGTGCGAATTTCGGTTCCCACAGATAAGATGAAGAAGAGGATCAAATTGAAGAAGAAGGGTGATCCTGGGAAGTTCACAGTACCTTGCTTGATACAAGGAATAGAGTTCCCACGTGCAATTTGTGACACATGAGCTTCAGTCAGCATCTTACCTAAGGTTATGACAGACCATCTAGGTCTGAAGATAGAACCTTCAGAGGACTCATTTACATTTGTGGATTGTTCTCAAAGGAACTGATGAGGAATCATTAGAGACCTTGAGGTGCAGATTGCTAATGCCCTAGTTCCAGTAGACTTCCATGTCTTGGATATCAAGCTGAACTGGAACACTTCATTACTTCTTGGAAGAGCTTTCTTGGCTACTGTAGGAGCAGTTTGTAATATGCAGACTAACCAGTTGTGCCTGACACTCCTAGATCCAAATATCTACTATGATCCAGTCCGAGTTGTCAAGACACAGGTGCCCAGCTTAGAAATTGGAGACGATCTAGGATTCATAGCAGCATGCTTCTGTGGAGTTGAGAATAATTCAGAAGTCGAGTATGAGACAGAGTATGAAGCATTGATCGACGACCTTAAAGACAAATCGATCGATCCTCTTCAAGACAAATCGATCGACAGTAACGGGATCGACTATCCAGATTGAAATTTCTCTATTGATAGCTGGGAGAGTGATTATTATCATCCTACTTTTGCAGTAGATACAACAACATCCGAGTTCGGAGACGAGGAGTATGATAAGGATTACAAGGATGAATGAGCTACAGAGTATCATAGTCATCTTGCAGAAGAAGAAAGGATTCCCCACCATTCCTACAGACATTGGAATACAATATCGATCGATAGGGGCATTCCTGCATCGATCGATACGCTTCATCACTAGGGAGAACGTGAACTCGCATCGATCGACACACCATGCTACGTATTTTGAGGAAAAAGGAATTTACTCAATTGGAAGTTGGGCAGAGGATTACTATAAAGAAAGTTTTGCAGTAGAGAAAACATCAGACACCCTAGAAGCATACAAGATGAATGAAGTCTGCACCACAGAGCAATTTTCCAACCTCAGAGAACAAGATGATTTGTTTGATGAAGACTACCGAAGAGAAGGAATCCTTGTCTACAAATTTCGCCCTCTCAACCCAGAAGACCAGGCAAGAGCAGAGATAGATTCATTGTTTGCAGAAGCCTGTGACATGGATACTCGTTTCAGCCGCATTAGCAATGCAGACAGACGTGCAGCAATCAAAGAGGAAATACCACAATTGCTAGCCAGAGCTCAAGGCACATCGATCACCAAAGGTACTTCAACATCGATCGATATCAACCCTTCCAAATCGATCGACATGCATCCGAACCCTAGATCCGAGGTATGTAACAAGAACCTTAAAGATTATGGATATCTAACACCGGATGAGTTTGGTATTTTCAGGGATACAGATGGCCATGCACAAGCTATAGATGGAAGAATTTTGTAAGTATCAAGAGAAGACATTGCAGACATCCTTCAGGTGGCCAACGGACCAGAAAATATATTCAAGAAACAACGCAGCACTCGAGAACATCAGCAGAAGGTTACAGACGAGCATTATGATGCAGCTGGCAGAGTAGACAACCGTTTCGAGCAACACCTCGACCACATACTCAACCAAATCGATAGACACTTACCAACATCGATTGGCACGACATTCCATCCATCGATCGACAGGCGTACAGAGTTTGGAAAAAGTGCCTACCGTTACGGGGTTATGAAATTCTTTTGGGAGCAGAAGGATGAGTATGGTGTCTACAGAGATGAGTCTGGATATGCACGAGGAAAAGATAGAGAGATCATCAATGTATCCAAAGCAGACATCAGAGATCTACTAAGAAGAGCTTCATTGTTTGAGCATGTGGGAACCGAAATTAGCACCGTCAAATTAAGTTGATTTGGAGGAAAGCCAAGTGAACCAAGCCTTCCACTGGCGAGTGCCGCCCGGCGCCAGGCCAGCCAGCGTCCAGCGTGCCGCCCGGCGCCAGGCCAGCCAGCGTCCAGCGTGCCGCCCGGCGCCAGGCCAGCCAGCGTCCAGCGTGCCGCCCGGCGCCAGGCCAGCCAGCGTCCAGCGTGCCGCCCGGCGCCAGGCCAGCCAGCGTCCAGCGTGCCGCCCGGCGCCAGGCCAGCCAGCGTCCAGCGTGCCGCCCGGCGCCAGGCCAGCCAGCGTCCAGCGTGCCGCCCGGCGCCAGGCCAGCCAGCGTCCAGCGTGCCGCCCGGCGCCAGGCCAGCCAGCGTCCAGCGTGCCGCCCGGCGCCAGGCCAGCCAGCGTCCAGCGTGCCGCCCGGCGCCAGGCCAGCCAGCGTCCAGCGTGCCGCCCGGCGCCAGGCCAGCCAGCGTCCAGCGTGCCGCCCGGCGCCAGGCCAGCCAGCGTCCAGCGTGCCGCCCGGCGCCAGGCCAGCCAGCGTCCAGCGTGCCGCCCGGCGCCAGGCCAGCCAGCGTCCAGCGTGCCGCCCGGCGCCAGGCCAGCCAGCGTCCAGCGTGCCGCCCGGCGCCAGGCCAGCCAGCGTCCAGCGTGCCGCCCGGCGCCAGGCCAGCCAGCGTCCAGCGTGCCGCCCGGCGCCAGGCCAGCCAGCGTCCAGCGTGCCGCCCGGCGCCAGGCCAGCCAGCGTCCAGCGTGCCGCCCGGCGCCAGGCCAGCCAGCGTCCAGCGTGCCGCCCGGCGCCAGGCGAGTGCCGCCCGGCGCCAGGCCAGCCAGCGTCCAGCGTGCCGCCCGGCGCCAGGCCAGCCAGCGTCCAGCGTGCCGCCCGGCGCCAGGCCAGCCAGCGTCCAGCGTGCCGCCCGGCGCCAGGCCAGCCAGCGTCCAGCGTGCCGCCCGGCGCCAGGCCAGCCAGCGTCCAGCGTGCCGCCCGGCGCCAGGCCAGCCAGCGTCCAGCGTGCCGCCCGGCGCCAGGCCAGCCAGCGTCCAGCGTGCCGCCCGGCGCCAGGCCAGCCAGCGTCCAGCGTGCCGCCCGGCGCCAGGCCAGCCAGCGTCCAGCGTGCCGCCCGGCGCCAGGCCAGCCAGCGTCCAGCGTGCCGCCCGGCGCCAGGCCAGCCAGCGTCCAGCGTGCCGCCCGGCGCCAGGCCAGCCAGCGTCCAGCGTGCCGCCCGGCGCCAGGCCAGCCAGCGTCCAGCGTGCCGCCCGGCGCCAGGCCAGCCAGCGTCCAGCGTGCCGCCCGGCGCCAGGCCAGCCAGCGTCCAGCGTGCCGCCCGGCGCCAGGCCAGCCAGCGTCCAGCGTGCCGCCCGGCGCCAGGCCAGCCAGCGTCCAGCGTGCCGCCCGGCGCCAGGCCAGCCAGCGTCCAGCGTGCCGCCCGGCGCCAGGCCAGCCAGCGTCCAGCGTGCCGCCCGGCGCCAGGCCAGCCAGCGTCCAGCGTGCCGCCCGGCGCCAGGCCAGCCAGCGTCCAGCGTGCCGCCCGGCGCCAGGCCAGCCAGCGTCCAGCGTGCCGCCCGGCGCCAGGCCAGCCAGCGTCCAGCGTGCCGCCCGGCGCCAGGCCAGCCAGCGTCCAGCGTGCCGCCCGGCGCCAGGCCAGCCAGCGTCCAGCGTGCCGCCCGGCGCCAGGCCAGCCAGCGTCCAGCGTGCCGCCCGGCGCCAGGCCAGCCAGCGTCCAGCGTGCCGCCCGGCGCCAGGCCAGCCAGCGTCCAGCGTGCCGCCCGGCGCCAGGCCAGCCAGCGTCCAGCGTGCCGCCCGGCGCCAGGCCAGCCAGCGTCCAGCGTGCCGCCCGGCGCCAGGCCAGCCAGCGTCCAGCGTGCCGCCCGGCGCCAGGCCAGCCAGCGTCCAGCGTGCCGCCCGGCGCCAGGCGAGTGCCGCCCGGCGCCAGGCCAGCCAGCGTCCAGCGTGCCGCCCGGCGCCAGGCCAGCCAGCGTCCAGCGTGCCGCCCGGCGCCAGGCGAGTGCCGCCCGGCGCCAGGCCAGCCAGCGTCCAGCGTGCCGCCCGGCGCCAGGCCAGCCAGCGTCCAGCGTGCCGCCCGGCGCCAGGCCAGCCAGCGTCCAGCGTGCCGCCCGGCGCCAGGCGAGTGCCGCCCGGCGCCAGGCGAGTGCCGCCGGCGCCAGGCCAGCCAGCGTCCAGCGTGCCGCCCGGCGCCAGGCGAGTGCCGCCCGGCGCCAGGCGAGTGCCGCCCGGCGCCAGGCGAGTGCCGCCCGGCGCCAGGCCAGCCAGCGTCCAGCGTGCCGCCCGGCGCCAGGCCAGCCAGCGTCCAGCGTGCCGCCCGGCGCCAGGCGAGTGCCGCCCGGCGCCAGGCCAGCCAGCGTCCAGCGTGCCGCCCGGCGCCAGGCGAGTGCCGCCCGGCGCCAGGCCAGCCAGCGTCCAGCGTGCCGCCCGGCGCCAGGCGAGTGCCGCCCGGCGCCAGGCCAGCCAGCGTCCAGCGTGCCGCCCGGCGCCAGGCGAGTGCCGCCCGGCGCCAGGCCAGCCAGCGTCCAGCGTGCCGCCCGGCGCCAGGCGAGTGCCGCCCGGCGCCAGCCAGCGTCCGTCGCGCTGCTGGTGCCAGGCGTCTTGCCGTCCGTGGGTTTGTTCGATCTTTCCCTCGTCGGTCGTTTGCGGAAATCTTCGAGTTTTGGGAGGGTCTCTGGTCGTAGATCTCGAGATAATTGTTTCCAGCGAGATTCTGCAGTATCGGGATTTTGAGATGGACTTAGATCTTCAGATTTTCCGTCGTCGAGGATGAGAGCAATGTGGCTCGAGTTTTAGATATGTTAAAAGATGAATCTTTAAAACAATCGGAAGGTTTTACGGAAGACTCATTGTAGATCTCGGACAATCCAGACATGGATTTCAAGGGACCAGGATGCTGTCATCGCCGAGACCGTGAGGCGATCGCATTGATGGGCGCCAGGACCCTGCGCCGTTGGCCAGATGGGAGTGGGCGAGCCTTCCGTGAGTTTTATCGGCGGCGACCGTTTCTTGGATTTGGTAGCTTGGCTTTTCTTCGAGGACTTTCGGTGGCGATTTGCGTCATTGACCGATTTTGACCCCAACAGTTAGCCCCAGCTAGCTAGGAACCGTAGAGCCTGTCGGATCCTAGCTTGCGGTATAACCGTGGGAAAGTGTTGAGATGTAATCGTCACGAAAATCGGGTAAATAGTGATTTTACCTTCTTTATATGGAGTAAGAAATCTCTTTCTTACTTCATCACAAGATTTTACTCTCTCTCTCAAGAATCCTTTCTCTCTCTTTAAGAACAATGTCTTCAAGATCCTCAAAGAAACTCTTCTTCCCATTCATCCTCGGATGACTCTCCTGCTCATGTAGCGGTAAGCGGGAGAGTCGGTCGAGGAAAAAAATCGTATTACCGAGCCCTTGTAGGTTAGCCCCTACACTGCCAGAGATCCCTGTTCGAAGAGGCCTGCGAGGCAGCCAGTGCTCCTGCGCCGAGCTTCGGTTTTCTAAGTAAATATCTCAAGGTTCTTGAGATTTTTACCAGGTTCTGAAGAGTCAAATTTGATTCCGTTGGTAGCGAGAGTGCAAGGAATCCTCCGCAAGATTTCTTTACATGTTCTGAAGCTTTCTTCGTCTGCGGTATGTGGTTCCCAATTCCTGGTGCCATTGTTAGATGCGCTTCACGCCGAACTTTTCGATCAACCAACTCAGCGTTCCTGCCTTGGAGAGTTGGCTTGGCGTACTAGTACTTCTTCTGAACTTGGGATTGATCTTGGTCCCGATGATTTGAAGGTCTTTGGGGTACTTTCGGCCCGGACGAGGGTAGCGGTTACTATTCCATGCTGCCTAAGAAGGATATGGCCGTGATTCAGGGACTACTTCAATCCCAAATCGTGGCAGGGCGTTTCTTCTTTGTTCAAATAGATGGCGAAGTCTGTCGAGGAGAGCTGCCTCCATCTATTTCCGCTGGCATGGAACTTTAACCGAGGTAATATGGCGAAAATTCTGTTATCTATCTCACTTTTCGGCGCGTGTCTTTGACAAAATTTTCGCTTTGTGGAACAACCCTACGGCGCATTTGCCTAGTAGCGTTTTCGTCAAGAGAGATCTTCTTCGTCAAAGGCGTTTTCTGGAAATCCTTCACCCTCGAGCGGATCGAGATGCGGTTAACCTTTATCGGTCGGGGTTCTGTTCCGTCGTGCGGCCATCGAACCTGTTACCGTGGTTCCTTCTGGGAGCAGACAGAGGTCGTAAGGGGAAATGCGATGATGGGGAAGGCTCGGAAAACCCTTCACCGTTGGGAGAAAACCTAGTTTTGTTCCAACGAAAAGATGGAGCGGTTTTCCACCTATCAACTTCTTTGGCGGCCTTCCTCCGGAGTTTACTACTGATGAGTCGCTGGAGGATGAGGAGAAACAACGGGTTTTGCCGAGGGCTCTAGCGTGTCAGCGAGGTTTGGCCCTTCGAACTTCTTTAACCTTGCGTTTGAATCCGTATATAAGCATGCTTGCTGATCTTGAGTTTCATGCAGGGACTAAGAGTGTTTAGCGGCTTGACTCGAGTTTCCGCAAATCCAGGATTGCTAACTTCAAGACCACAGAAGTGGGCGAGAGCTTTTCGGTTCCGTCAAGAGGTGAAGGCACAGAGCGAAGCAAGCTGAGCTTCACGCTTTCGGGCTCTCGTGCAGTGGAAAGGAGAGGAGAAGGATGGTGCATGGTGGCAAGGCGGTGAATCGTTTGCTGCTGAGTTTCAATGCTTTAAAGAAGCTCAGGAGTTTGTTGGTGATTTCATGAGTGCGAGTTGATTAGTAAATCTTTACAAGTCTCAGAACCCAGATTTCTCTTCGATTCGAGATCGCTGAAATGAAGGATTTCATGGCGAGTGTGCTCATGCTGAGTCCTTGGTTCCTCGGTAGAAGAAAGAGTCCGAGACTATGGGAACCTATCGAGGTTTCCGAGGATACGGTGGAGGTCGGAGCTGATGAGAACACCGAGAATGGTGGGAATGCTCGAGGTGTGAATGAAGAAGTGGACCAGCCTGCTAGTTCATTTGGGATTTCTGCATCCGGATTTCTCAGCGTTGACTTCCTTCTATGAATTGAATTTTCTGGCGTGTGTGGCGTTTTAGTAATTTTATCCTGCGACCGTTGGAGGTTGCATTCTCATGTTTTTGGGACTGGCCGTTGGTGGCTTTGAATCCTGCCGTCTTTTGCGGCTTTTATGAATATGAAAATTTGCGAGATTTAGTCTTTTGTTTTGATTTATACTTTCGCCAAGTGTAGAGGGAAGGATGCGAGTAGTCACTTCAGATCCTAACTCTTTTTGTCGCTGGTCCGTATGCTACTTTTAGCGGCGTTTTAGGTGTAGCGATAAGAGACATGTTTTGGGATCTCGTGATACGATACTATGTCTGTGAGATGTCAAGATCCAGCAAGACTGGGTTTAGGGCAAGACCTAGGTTTACTCTCAGCTTTGAGGCTGTGCGATGACTGATCGGCTTTTCGTTTTGCCTGTTAGTGATTTCTTCCTGATTCTTTTCGCTTAAAGTCCGCGACTAGTCGCCGCTTATATGACTTGTGTTAAAAGAATCGAGCTATCTTCGAATATATCGAGGCGGCTAAACCAAAATTTTGGGTTTCTTGTATAGCGCTATGATATCCTTGTCGGATGTAAGAGGACCTTTGTAGGTCTGACTACGATTTTGTATTGAGTGAAGCGTTTCTTATGGCGTCCGTCGGGCCGTCGGCGAGCGTGAGTTTATTTTAAGTCGCTGGTGGACTGTCTTTTGCGGATATCTGAGTTTTGTTATCTTTAAGAAGTTGCGGCGTCTGGCGTTTCTTTTGAAGATATGATTTTCGTTTTCGAAGCGTTGATCGCGTTTAAGTAAGTATAAAAGATAGAAAGAATTTTATTAAAAATTTCGAGAAGTTTAAAGTACATATCGCGGTTCGGCGTTTTGTGGGAGTATAGGGTTATCGCCTCAGTCCCCCTTTTGGTGAGGGGATAGCTGAACTTGTCGGGTTTCGACGAGCTGCCTCGATACCTCTTCGAGGATCAAGCCATCTCGTAGTTCTGATAGTTGCTGCGGGCGTTTTACTCCCGTCGTCGCCCGTTCGATCGTGCTGGTCGGATCAGTGGTGTGCGGGGTCGAGCTGTCGGTCCTCGTGGTGGATTCAGAGGCTTTGTCGCCTTCTTGAATCGTTGCCTGTTCGGATGATTCTGGATCATCTTTCCTCGAGTCTTCGGGAATGTTGTGTGATTCCTTTGCTCGTTTTGAGTTGACCGCATGGGTGTTCGATCTTTTCGCGGTTTGAACTTCGGCTAGGTAACGAGTCTCGACTGTTTCTGGCTACCCCTGATGGCTGCGTTCCGGCCGGAGTTGGGAACTTGATACTGAGGTGAGTGCGTGGGCGGTACTGCCTTCATGGAGTTGATCCATGGGGTTCCCATGATGGCGTTGTAGATGGCGGGTTGTCGACTACTGCAAACTCGACGATCTTTGTAACTTCCTTCGCCATGACTGGGAATTTAATTTTCGAGGTCATGGTAGTGACGCCCGAGAACCCCGTCAACGGTTTTGGCTCAGGGACGACTTCCCCAAGTGGGATCTTCATCCTGTAGAGGGTGTCGCGGAAGATGACGTTGACCGTGCTTCCAGTATCGACGAGAATGCGGCCGACTTGAGATCTGGATGACCAGGTCGATACCAAAGGGTCGCAGTGAGGTTTGTCGATTCCGGCGGTCGTGTTCCTCAGCGATTGTGTGGTTAGGAACATCGCTGTCCGGGAACCAGTTGGAACTGGTCTCGGCTTTTAAGCCGTAGGCTTTTATCGATGAGACAGAGTCCTGGTAGAACTGTGATCCTCAATGATCATGTTTACCCTCTGGCGGCTGCTGTTGTTCCCTTAGTGCGTCCTGTCTTCTTCAGCGCTTTTCCCTGATTGGTTTTCGATCGATGCGGTCTTGGAGGTAGTTTTGTTAGTCTTTGGGCGGTCGGAGTCCAGGAGCAAGTCCTTTATACTCTTGACCTTTGATAGCTCGCCGGTGAGGAGTTTTCGTGGCGAGAGGCGCCGAGACCGTGCAGTTAGCGGTGGAGTGGCCTCTGGTCGTGGAACTTCGCAGTAGGAGTTATCCTTGTACTGGTTCCTGGTCCAGGTGTTTCCGGAGGTTTTGCCCTGCTCGAGTTGATGGCGTAGTTATGCTGCGCCTTGGGCGTCTTCCGCCGTGATGGGCGTATTTGTCGTTCGAGAGGGTTTCTTCTTGGGCAGCGGTTTCTGCGGTCCGTGCTTCTGCGATAGAAGCTTCATCTCTTCTTCCATGATGATGAAGTCTGTTGCCTTGTGGAAGTATCCTGGATTGTCGCGGCTTTTCCAGTAGTATCCACTTCGAACTTCGACTTGTACCAGAGAGTTTTTCTCGAGTCGATTGCGACATTGTCGCTGATGCCCGCTACTCTGGCCATCACCAGTTTGAACCTTCGCATGAAGTCGCTGGAGTGACTCGCCTTCCTTCTGAGCTAGACTCCATAGATCCATGTCGGACGTTTCTCTATCCATGAACATGGAGTACTGTTTGAGAAACGCCGAGGCCAGTTGGCGGAAGCTTCGATGGAGTTCCTTTGAGCGGAGAACCACTTTCGGCGCAGCACCCTTGAGGTGCTTTCGGCGAAGAAGAAGACAATGACCTGCGTCCGTTCGCTCGGGAGTTTGCACCTACCCATTGCGATCTGGAAGGACTGCAGGTGCGACTTAGGATCCGTCGTACCGTCATAGATCGGGATTTTGATCTTCCCTGGGTCTGAGATCGTGTTTCCGTGATCCAGTGGTGAGCGGTGTTTTCGTGCTTCCTCGAGAAGTCTATCGATCTCGGGCGGAACTGGTCGCCTGATGGATCTGCGATTTTACGCTTTCACTTCAGCCCGCGGTCTTTTGAGAGATTCACGGAGATCATGGATCTCGCTATTGCCGCCGGCGTTCCTCGAACCTGTCGGCGCTGGTCGCGATAGATCGAGTTTGATCTTCCGCGAAGTTCTTCCTGCTCCATCCAGTAGAGTTCTTCTTCCTCTTACGTCATGGGCCTATCGAAGGATACCGTCTGCGGCGGACTGGCCGGGTTCTCTTGGGGTGGATGTCAGCGTCTTCATCGGAAGGATCGATCGGTCGCTGACATCTAGATCGATCTTCGGCGTCGCTTTCCTTGTTTCCGCGGCCGGGAGTGGAAGGTTCTGCGAGGTCGCTTGCTGTCCTTTCGAGCCGCTTCTGAGTGGGCTCTTTCGGGCATCTTTCTCGTGCCCGGAGATCGAGTCGAGTCTCCTACCTGGCGTGCCTTGGTGGATCAGCGGCAACTTGCTCCTCGCAGTTAAGGTGTCGACCTGTTTTCGCGGCGAGGTTATCAGCTTGTCTGTTGTTCGCCAGCGCTGGTAAATAGTTCCTTCATCTGCTTGGCCTCCGGTGTTTGCATCAGCAGTGACTGTGGGCGTCTCCAGCTGGAGTCTTCTCAGCGTTGGCATCGACGGGTGTTCCGTCTAGCGCTGGCTGATCCTTGGTGGCGTCGGCTGACATGATCGAGCGTGTGCAGTTGCGAGATAGATAGATCCGTAACCCCCCCTCCTTCTAGCGCCAAACTGTGGGAACCGAAATTCGCACCGTCAAATTAAGTTGATTTGGAGGAAAGCCAAGTGAACCAAGCCTTCCACGAAGGTCCGGATATCTGCTGGGCGCTACGACACAATCAGTTCGACAAAGAAAATATGAAAACGGAATAAAAATCGTAAAAAAAAAGAATAGAGCAAAAGATTTTATTTCCGAATCCGCGTTTGAGCGTGAACAACAGGTAAGAGCCTTGGCTACGAGAGCTGTCGGCAAGTTCGCTAGTCTGATCGCCTAAGTCTATCCTAGTTGAGTCGCAGCTCGCTAGTGAAAACAGAAAAGAATGCTAAGTTGCTCTAAATGCTCTGGACGTTTTTGTGATCTTTGCTTCTTGTTCCAAGCTCTCTTTATATACTCCTCCTATGACGGTCTATCTTCTCGCGGGCTGAGTCGGGCTTTTTCCATTTTCGTCCATCTTTGTGTTTATCGGGAAACTTGACATTTATCTCTTATGTGAGGATAAAGATAAACCGTCATAGTTATCCTTTCTTTTGGAGAAATGCGATGCGTGGGCGTTTGGCAGCGTTAGGCGTTAAGGCGTTTTGATTTTGAAAGGACAGTCTTTGAAGGTCTCGGTGTTTCCGAAGGAACCTCAATTCCTTGTTTAGTCGAGGAAGTGTCGTTCTAGAATAACCGTGATCATACCAAACTTGCGTAGACTGATCCGAACAAGCTAAGATGGGATCGAACCGGACCACGATAGAGCGAGACGGGGCGAGGCCGTGGACCGGCGCCAGGCCAGCCAGCGTCCAGCGTGCCGCCGGCGCCAGGCGAGTGCCGCCGGCGCCAGGCCAGCCAGCGTCCAGCGTGCCGCCGGCGCCAGGCCAGCCAGCGTCCAGCGTGCCGCCGGCGCCAGGCGAGTGCCGCCGGCGCCAGGCGAGTGCCGCCGGCGCCAGGCGAGTGCCGCCGGCGCCAGGCCAGCCAGCGTCCAGCGTGCCGCCGGCGCCAGGCGAGTGCCGCCGGCGCCAGGCCAGCCAGCGTCCAGCGTGCCGCCGGCGCCAGGCCAGCCAGCGTCCAGCGTGCCGCCGGCGCCAGGCGAGTGCCGCCGGCGCCAGGCCAGCCAGCGTCCAGCGTGCCGCCGGCGCCAGGCCAGCCAGCGTCCAGCGTGCCGCCGGCGCCAGGCGAGTGCCGCCGGCGCCAGGCCAGCCAGCGTCCAGCGTGCCGCCGGCGCCAGGCGAGTGCCGCCGGCGCCAGGCCAGCCAGCGTCCAGCGTGCCGCCGGCGCCAGGCGAGTGCCGCCGGCGCCAGGCCAGCCAGCGTCCAGCGTGCCGCCGGCGCCAGGCGAGTGCCGCCGGCGCCAGGCGAGTGCCGCCGGCGCCAGGCCAGCCAGCGTCCAGCGTGCCGCCGGCGCCAGGCGAGTGCCGCCGGCGCCAGGCCAGCCAGCGTCCAGCGTGCCGCCGGCGCCAGGCGAGTGCCGCCGGCGCCAACCAGCGTCCGTCGCTGCTGGTGCCAGGCGATCTTGCCGTCCGTGGGTTTGTTCGATCTTTCCCTCGTCAGCCGTTTGCGGAAATCTTTGAGTTTTGGGAGGGTCTCTAGTCGTAGATCTCGAGATAATTGTTTCCAACGAGATTCTCGCGAGTATCGGGATTTTGAGATGGACTTAGATCTTCAGATTTTCCGTCGTCGAGGATGAGAGCAATGTGGCTCCGAGTTTTAGATATGTTAAAAGATGAATCTTTAAAACAATCGGGAAGGTTTTACGGAAGACTCATTGTAGATCTCGGACAATCAGACATGGATTTCAAGGGACCAGGATGCTGTCATCGCCGAGACCGTGAGGCGATCGCATTGATGGGCGCCAGGATCTCGCCGCTGGCGCCAGATGGGAGTGGGCGAGCCTTAGTGAGTTTTATCGGCGGCGACCCGTTTCTTGGATTTGATCGCCGCTGGCTTTTCTTTCGAGGACTTTCGGGTGACGATTTCGTCATTGACCGATTTTGACCCCAACAGAGCACTTGATACGTGCTCAAATTACCCTAGAGCAACCTTACTCTCATCAAAAGAGGTCAAGTTGTATTACTTAGGGATCAAATCCACATGGAGCTAGGGAACACACTAGATCTTATTGTAACTAAGATAGGTTGAAGATTTCAAAACAGTAAATTGCAAGTAAACTTTAAAACTGGTGAGCTAGACAATTACTCAAGTGATTGATTTGGGTGTTTAACATATATGGTAAAGGCGTTAGACTTAGGATTACTATTCAGGTTATCATGATTATAATAGTATGAATTCCTATGTGAGATGCTTGCATGATATTATAGAACCCAATGGTAACAATAACCGTAACTGTCGTTTTCTGGGTTATCTATTACTAGGACCAATGATACACCGCTGCAGATCTTCAGAAAGGCGTCGATCGACCTGCTGTCGCACGTATCGATCGACATAGCCTCACGTCAATTGATCGATGTCTCTATAGGAGAATCGATCGATGCGCCTCTAGTAAGCTTTAAGCGCGGGTTGATAACAGTTCATCAGAGATTTACTAGACTATGCTGTCGCTTGCGCCTAGCAAATTCTGACTCAGAGAAGATAGATCCAAGGATAATATCCACTATTATCATGTATAGGTTAGCTACTCCTATACAAGCATTAAGAACAATCTTCTAAGATGAATATCACATGCTCAAGTATTCATATTTGGGGCTAATCCCTCAAAACCTATTTGAATCCTAAATCTAACAAAGGTGTTTACTCAGACATGGCCAAGAAAAACATCATAATGATTAAATAAAACTGCATAGATAGAAAATAAAGGTGTTCAAGAAAGCTCTCAATGGCAACTCTCTCTCTCACAAAACATTGGTATGAAAAACTCTCAAAAAGACTCTCTTTAAAACAACCTCCCTTTTGCAAAAACACTTCGAGAAAACATAAATACTCAAAATTAGGTTAAAACTCGTCAGGGGTATCTTGGTAAAATGGATGAAGTCTTGGGCTTCAAGTTGGCTGTGACCAAACCGGGCTTCTGTGTGTTTAATATCGGTCGATATCACTGAAGGTGTATCGATCGACGCGTCTCTCTCCGTGTCGACCTTGAGTGGTCGATATGGTCATCTCGGGTGAAATCTTTAAAGTGCTCCAAAATGCTCCAAAAAATCATCTTTTCTCCAATTGCTCCGGAACCTGTAAATATGCTATCTAGACTCCAAAATGGATTAAATATATTCTAAAACTATCATATACCATGACTAAAATCAGATCAAATTCATGGTATATCAACTCACCCAGACTGACCCTTTTGCTTGTCCTCAAGCAAAAACAACTGGTAGTCTCTCTGAAAAAGGTTTGAAAACAGCAGGGACTCAAAAAGTTTAAAGATCTCAATCATATCTTCCTAATAGTGCAAGCCAAGTCAAGATCATCCTAATTACAAAAGCGCATTATACCATATCCTAGTATAGCAACCAAGTTTTCATAGTTAACAACTCTACCAATCCTGTCTGATAATCTCCTCTACTAACCTCATTTATTGCATAAAATAAAAGTGTAGGCTTTACCTTGGGAGTATTGATCAAAGGACACATGGCTTCTTAGTCAAACAAGTTTATGAACACACATGTAGTCTTCTCTGATCCCTTTCTTCCCTCTTTCTCTCTTCTCTTAATCCTTATAGTTTCAATTTCAATGAATAGTGATGCTGATGCAGTCCATCTTGTTCATCTTATTGACTTTTCTACTTTTGTAGCTCTTATTTAGACAAAGTGTGGTGAATAATGGGATCACATGAGACACTCCTATCCCTCGTTTCCACAATGTGTGATCATTCCTTTCTGAATTAGAATACTGGGGTCAGAGGAGACACACCTACCCCTCTGCATATTCCAGGAAATCATCTTAATCTTTTATATCTAGGATGCTTGAAGAGAGAGAGAAGGGAACCAGAAACATACAGACTTTTACCTTCCAGACTTGCAGGAGGAACCCGATCCAATGTATACCAAGCCCCAAGACAAGCAAGTAATGTCAGTATTAGGTTAGAGGTCAGTTTTGGTTCCTTCAAACACTCTCAGTAGGTGCGAACATAGTAGACAGGTCGATCCACTTAAGTATCTCTTGTACTTCTGTAATCAATGAATCTAAGACTGGTCTAGAAAGTGGTTAAATGACAAGTAATAAACTAGATAAGATCATTGTCCCCTTCTTGATTCATTAAATATTTTTAAATAAGACTCAAAATAGTAGATAAATAATTGATAATCATTAGTAATCCTCCCAGACTTAAATTACACTGTTCCCAGTGTAAAACAGTGTTGGGGTCAAAATCGGTCAAAGACGCAATCAACACCCGAAAGTCCTTGGAAGGAATCAAGTGACGAATAAAACCAAGAAAAACTAGTTACTGGATGAAACGCAGGAGGGGATGATCGTGATCGTAGTCCCGACACCAGCAGGAGCTGCCACGCCTAGCCCGGCGCCGGCGCCGGCTTCGCCGATGCTGGCCCGGCGCCCGGCTTCGCCGATGCTGGCCCGGCGCCCGGCTTCGCCGATGCTGGCCCGGCGCCCGGCTTCGCCGATGCTGGCCCGGCGCCCGGCTTCGCCGATGCTGGCCCGGCGCCCGGCTTCGCCGATGCTGGCCCGGCGCCGGCGCCCGGCTTCGCCGATGCTGGCCCGGCGCCCGGCTTCGCCGATGCTGGCCCGGCGCCCGGCTTCGCCGATGCTGGCCCGGCGCCCGGCTTCGCCGATGCTGGCCCGGCGCCCGGCTTCGCCGATGCTGGCCCGGCGCCCGGCTTCGCCGATGCTGGCCCGGCGCCCGGCTTCGCCGATGCTGGCCCGGCGCCCGGCTTCGCCGATGCTGGCCCGGCGCCGGCGCCAGCATAAATGTCAAGTTTCGAAGGTAAATGTCAGGTTTCCTGAAGATAAATGTCAAGTTTCGAAGGTAAATGTCAGGTTTCCTGAAGATAAATGTCAAGTTTCGAAGGTAAATGTCAGGTTTCCTGAAGATAAATGTCAAGTTTCGAAGGTAAATGTCAGGTTTCCTGAAGATAAATGTCAAGTTTCGAAGGTAAATGTCAGGTTTCCTGAAGATAAATGTCAAGTTTCGAAGGTAAATGTCAGGTTTCCTGAAGATAAATGTCAAGTTTCGAAGGTAAATGTCAGGTTTCCTGAAGATAAATGTCAAGTTTCGAAGGTAAATGTCAGGTTTCCTGAAGATAAATGTCAAGTTTCGAAGGTAAATGTCAGGTTTCCTGAAGATAAATGTCAAGTTTCGAAGGTAAATGTCAGGTTTCCTGAAGATAAATGTCAAGTTTCGAAGGTAAATGTCAGGTTTCCTGAAGATAAATGTCAAGTTTCGAAGGTAAATGTCAGGTTTCCTGAAGATAAATGTCAAGTTTCGAAGGTAAATGTCAGGTTTCCTGAAGATAAATGTCAAGTTTCGAAGGTAAATGTCAGGTTTCCTGAAGATAAATGTCAAGTTTCGAAGGTAAATGTCAGGTTTCCTGAAGATAAATGTCAAGTTTCGAAGGTAAATGTCAGGTTTCCTGAAGATAAATGTCAAGTTTCGAAGGTAAATGTCAGGTTTCCTGAAGATAAATGTCAAGTTTCGAAGGTAAATGTCAGGTTTCCTGAAGATAAATGTCAAGTTTCGAAGGTAAATGTCAGGTTTCCTGAAGATAAATGTCAAGTTTCGAAGGTAAATGTCAGGTTTCCTGAAGATAAATGTCAAGTTTCGAAGGTAAATGTCAGGTTTCCTGAAGATAAATGTCAAGTTTCGAAGGTAAATGTCAGGTTTCCTGAAGATAAATGTCAAGTTTCGAAGGTAAATGTCAGGTTTCCTGAAGATAAATGTCAAGTTTCGAAGGTAAATGTCAGGTTTCCTGAAGATAAATGTCAAGTTTCGAAGGTAAATGTCAGGTTTCCTGAAGATAAATGTCAAGTTTCGAAGGTAAATGTCAGGTTTCCTGAAGATAAATGTCAAGTTTCGAAGGTAAATGTCAGGTTTCCTGAAGATAAATGTCAAGTTTCGAAGGTAAATGTCAGGTTTCCTGAAGATAAATGTCAAGTTTCGAAGGTAAATGTCAGGTTTCCTGAAGATAAATGTCAAGTTTCGAAGGTAAATGTCAGGTTTCCTGAAGATAAATGTCAAGTTTCGAAGGTAAATGTCAGGTTTCCTGAAGATAAATGTCAAGTTTCGAAGGTAAATGTCAGGTTTCCTGAAGATAAATGTCAAGTTTCGAAGGTAAATGTCAGGTTTCCTGAAGATAAATGTCAAGTTTCGAAGGTAAATGTCAGGTTTCCTGAAGATAAATGTCAAGTTTCGAAGGTAAATGTCAGGTTTCCTGAAGATAAATGTCAAGTTTCGAAGGTAAATGTCAGGTTTCCTGAAGATAAATGTCAAGTTTCGAAGGTAAATGTCAGGTTTCCTGAAGATAAATGTCAAGTTTCCGATAAACATGAAGACCGACAAAATGGAAGAAGCCCGATTCACGATTTTCCAGAGATCAAGTCGAAATGGACATGACGCCCATGTTTATCTTTACATAAAGAGATAAATGTCAAGTTTCGAAGGTAAATGTCAGGTTTCCTGAAGATAAATGTCAAGTTTCGAAGGTAAATGTCAGGTTTCCTGAAGATAAATGTCAAGTTTCGAAGGTAAATGTCAGGTTTCCTGAAGATAAATGTCAAGTTTCGAAGGTAAATGTCAGGTTTCCTGAAGATAAATGTCAAGTTTCCGATAAACATGAAGACCGACAAAATGGAAGAAGCCCGATTCACGATTTTCCAGAGATCAAGTCGAAATGGACATGACGCCCATGTTTATCTTTACATAAAGAGATAAATGTCAAGTTTCCCGAAGGTAAATGTCAGGTTTCCTGAAGATAAATGTCAAGTTTCCCGATAAACATGAAGACCGACAAAAATGGAAGAAGCCCGATTCGCGATAGATTCGGCCCAAAGGTGGAATAGACCGTCCTAGGAGGAGTATATAAGGAGAGCTTGGGGCGAGGAGCAAAAGGGAGAGAGAAAAAAGAGGAGAACTTTGGAGAGCAACATAGCACTTAGAGCAACTTAGGCATTTTTTCCGTTTTTACTAGCGAGCTGCGACTCAACTAGGTTAGATATAGGTGGCTGGACTAGCGAACTCATCGACAGCTCTTGTAGCCGATCTCTTTCCCGTTGTTCACGCTTAAACGCGAATTCGGAAATAAGATCTTTTGCTCTATCTTTTGTTCTTACGATTTTTATATTCTGATTTGTTATTTCTCCGTTATATTGATTGTGTCGTGTGTGGCCCAGAAGATAACCGGGACCTTCAGAGAAGGCTAGGTTCACTTGGCTTTCCTCCAAATCAACAAAATTTGACAGTGCGAATTTCGGTTCCCACAGTTTGGCGCTAGAAGGAGGTATGGATCTATCTCACTCGCAACCACACACGCTCGGTCTGATATGGTGATATCACTCAAATTACCCTAAGGAGTGACTTTACTCTCTCAAATAAGAGGTTCAGTTGTAGTACTTAGGGATCAAATCCACAGAGAGCTAGTGTACAAATAAGATGCAATCTTACTGACTATGCTAGGTTGAAAATGGTCTAAAGTAAATTGCAGGTTTGCTGAGTAAGGATAAGATTACTCAGTTGAAAGGATTTGGTTTCAAAACAATAAAGAAAAGTAGTTAGATTCAGGGTAGGTATTCAGGAATTCAAGATTATAAATACTATAAAGGCTAACAAGTTGCTTGCATGATATGTCAGAGCTCAACACTTGTTAAATGAATCCATCAGCTCTCGCATTATTTAGACCATCTATTACTTAGATGCTAAATGGTGTTGCGGTCGGCTACTCTGCCGATAGTATCAATCGATGTTTCGATATGAATATCGACCGATACACCTCTAGCTACGTCGATCGATTACTCTATAGGAGTATCGATCGATACGGCTCTAAGCAAGCTTTATGCTGAAGTTGATACAATGCTCACCATGATCTTAGATCAGCTGCGATATCTCAAGAGGGTCATAGCATGTTTAGGATGTTGTCGTATTGCATGTAATAAACAATGCAATCCAAGTTCATGTTCTAGGTAGCTAAGCTAGAAAAAGCATTAGTGAACAATCCTAACAATAAATATCACAACTATAGAAATTATAGGTTGGGGCTAATCCCTCATATCTTATTTAAATTCTAAATCTAACAAATTAATCTACTCAGACATGGCTAAGTAGTTCATAGCAACAAGGTAATAATAGAAATTCATAGATCTATTAGAGGGTGAACACTTAGGTCCCAATTACAAATATCTTTGGATCTCTCCTCTAGATCTAGAATTCTATAACCTTTTGTTAACAAATAAAGAACTGAATAGAACTTTATTGAGAACTTGCAAAGTAATGAAAACAGAAATAAGTAGAAGAAGAAGAAGAAACTCTTTTAGAACTTAGAAACTATTAAAACTTATGAAACTTGTATATCTCTGCCAAAACACTTAGGCATATATAAATATGAGTTCATTAGGTTAAAAAACTCGTCAGGGGCATTCTTGTAAAATGTGATATCTTGGGCTTCAAGTTCGGCCAAGTCTAACTTGTCTTTCTGCCGCCTCAGTATCGATCGATAGTACAGGATGTACATCGATCGATTACTCTATAGGAGTATCGATCGATAGTACAGGATGTACATCGATCGATTACTCTATAGGAGTATCGATCGATAGTACAGGATGTACATCGATCGATGTGTAACTATGGTGTCGACCTCTGTTCTTGATCACAGGTGAACTCTTCTTTAAGCTCCAAAAAGGCACCTAAAACATCAGTTTTCTCCAAAATGCTTATGAACCTGAAAACATACCTAATAGACTCCAAAACATAGATAATAGTAGTAAAAACACTCATATACCATGGGTAAAAACGGGTAAAATCCATGGTATATCAACTCCCCCAGACTTAACCTTTTGCTTGTCCTCAAGCAAACAAACAGGCAGTCTTTATGAAAGAGGTTTTGAAAAGCAGGGACTAAATCAAATTCAAACTTAGAATCATAACCTCTACTTGTTGCAAACCACATCTAAGAGTCTGTCAATCACAGAAGCACATTATCCAATATCCTAATTAAACAACCTTGATCATCTAGCCAACAACTTAGCAATCATGTCTGACTAACCCCTCTACTGATTTCATTTATGTACATAAAAATAAAAGTGCAGGCTTTACCTTGGGAGTATCGATCACATGATGCAAGGTTGCTCAAACAAGTATCTGGACCTGCAGATAAAAATTAGTTCCTATCTCTCTCTCTACTATTTCTCTCCTAGTCAAGTCTGCTTTCATTCGCAAGACATTGACCAAGATTGGACAGGCTTCCATGAATCAAGCCTTAATGGTTGCAGCCACCAAGTCCTGTTCACTTCTTTTTGACCTATATCCTAGGATTCATTGCGAAGCAAGTCTTGAAGGGGGTAACCACCAAGTGATATCTTGCATATTTACATGTTTTTAGCATCCATATCTCATGCATTTTGATCATATAAGTTAGGCATTAGGCATCTTTAGGTCCATTTTGCATTCATTTGTCTTTATCAGGTGTTGGAGTATGCTTTGGTGTGATTTGAGGTGTTTGGAAGCCTTATGGCCCAAAAAGAGATGAAGAATCAAGTTTGGCCATGAAAAGAGAAGTCAATCCATGATCTGGTCAAGACAAAAATGAGCATGGAGGGAGGCCTTAGAGATATCTTCTAATACTAATATTTGGTGGAGACACAGAATTTTGAGTTAGCTTTCCAACGGAAGTGGTTTCAAGTCATTTGGAGCCATATTGGAGAAGTTATGATTGATTCATTGGAAGCATGTCAAGACACCCGACCTGGACACCCGACCTAACCTACCCGCATCGGGTTGGGCGAGATGATGGACGCCAGGAGTGTACCCGGCCTCACACACCGGATGAGAACCCCGCGACGCTCCACACACCCGGCCTGGAATACGCGGCCTGAAGGACCCGCACGGATCAACATTGGATACGCGGGTCGGCATACGCGGGTCGGGACTCGACCACCTTACCCGGGTATCGGCCAGTTTCTTCCTTCTTGCTGGATTCTGATTGGCTGAAGACTTAATGACCTCAAGGACTTTTTAGACTTTCTCCTTTATGTTTTCAAGGGCTTTCAAGCCACCTATAAATACTCTTGTAATCTCATTAAGAGACCTAACTTCTTTTCTCTCAAAAACATAATAAGATCTTGAAGAAAGTTTGGATCTTTGATCCTTTTCATCTCATTTCTTTTGTGTTTAATAGATTATCTTCTTCTCTAATCATGTTTAGCCTTGAATCATCATTGATTTCGAGGTTTTCCATGGCTATTAGTGAGTAGATCTATCTAGGGTTCATGGGCTTGGGAGACTAAGGGTGATTAAGTGTAGATCCAAGGTGCTTAGTGTTAGATCTATCCTTTCCTTGCATTGATTTGGTGTTCTTCAAGCTATATTTGAGTTGGCCTCTCAAACATAGAGCTATAGGCATTTCATGCCCGGAAGGTGTTCTATGAAATGCCTGAACCAACTCATCTATGCTTTTAGCTTGCTTTGCCTAAGGGATTAGTTGTCAAAGAAGCTAAGATTGCTATTAGACTCATTCTCCATGTTTGCTTTGATCATTACAGCCAAAGGGATTTGGTGTACTTTGGTGATCATTGCAAAAGAGCATTCATCTAGGGATATAGCTTGCTTAGTTTTGTTGTCTAGGCATAAGGAATTAGATTGATTGAAAGGTTGGCATCTTGGATTGAACCTTGATCACCCAAAGTCAGTTCCCTTGTCCCAAGAACCCCCTTGCCTCATTGAGAAAGAAAGTTTAATCTTTTATTGCATTTTTAATATTGTCTTAGTTTAATAATCATCCTCTCATCTTGATTGCACTTAGATTAAGCATGAACTTGCATTCCCTTTGCATTAGAATCTCTTAGAATTGGATTGACATCTTGTATTCTACAACATTTGACCAAGGACCTTGAAAAGTCCTTTCATCAAATTGGCGCCGTTGCCGGGGATCGAACCCGGGTCACCCGCGTGACAGGCGGGAATACTTACCACTATACTACAACGACCCTTTACCAATAGAATTCTTATAAATCAAATCTTGAGGGGGGTAACCGCCAAGCCCTGTTCGAATTTCTTCCTAGTTAATAACTAACTAATCCTAGAACATAAATTTAAGATAATTTTTCGAATTTTTTTTTTTTTTTAAAGAATAAAATTAAATCTAATTTCGAAAATGAGAGAGAGAGGGTGATAAAATTATCTACACAAGGCTTTACCTTCCAGAATTGTTTGAAGCATCCGATCCCATGTATACCAAGCCCCAAGACAAGCAAAGAATGTCAGGTTAGGTTGGAAATCAGCTTTGGTTCCTCCAGACAATCAATGAAAGTGTTGTCATAGCTGATAGGTGATCAACTTTAGCATCTATAGTACATTCTGCATCAACAAACCTAAGAATGGTGCCTAAAAGATTGGTTAGATAAAAAGTGAAATTTTAAATTATCATTATCCCTTTCTTGACTTAATAAAAACCATTTTGAAGATATTTTTAGATGAAATCAAAAGGTAAACAGCATCAGTAATCATCCCCCAGACTTAAATCATACACTGTCCCCAGTGTATAACCAGTCTAGTGAAGGCATAGGCAATAATAAAGTTAGAACGATATACCTGACCGTGATGCGTATCGATCGATGTTGAGTCGCCTTCGTCGATCGCTTCTGTGTGGTTCATGTCGATCGATATCGACTGTGTCATGTCGGTCGATTTCAGTTGCAATCGTCTAGTTGTAACCGCAAAGAAAAACGAATCTGAAAAATAAAATCCTAAAGATAAAATAAAATGAAAACTACCTAACAGTGGGTTGCCTCCCACTCAGCTTTGATTATAGTCATCTAGCTTGACTTTGGATGGAATGAGCTACTGAGATGAAGTCCAGGTACTTGTTGAGAAACAAGTATCCTCTGTATCTTTCTTCTCGCCGAACCATGCGTCAAATAGGCTTCTTGTGGCTACATATTATCTGGTTCGTTTCTTCTTTATCTCAATCAACTCATCAGTGATCCTTTGAATCCTATCTTCATGACCTTCAATGTTGAACTCGTGCCATCCTAATTTCTGGTAGGCATGTTCGAAGATCATGAGCTCGCTTGCATTGAATCAAGGCGCTGGATCATTTTGTCGTGGATGGAGATGGTATCGATCGATTACTTTGTTGAAATGTTGGTCGATGGCTGTTGAAGTCCATCGATCGATGCGCTGAATCCTCTGTCGATTGATTCTAAAGGTGCAGGTCTGCTCGCAAGCTGCCTCTGAATGGCTTTGATTTATTTCTGCATCCCTACTATGCTAGATTCCATGCTTCCAATCTCGTTAATAAAGCGGAAATCGTTTGGTCTAGGCGTCTATCTTGTGAATCATCCACGCTTGTTATTGCCGTAGACTTCATCAGCTAATTTATCCAAATCAGCTCTGGTGCAGATCTCGATGCGTATATCGATCGATGCAACATGTTGTTCATCGGTCGACGCTGACGCTGGCTGGCGCCGGGCGGCACGCTGGACGCTGGCTGGCTCATGCCGGGCGGCACGCTGGACGCTGGCTGGCTCATGCCGGGCGGCACTCGCCTGGCGCCGGGCGCACGCTGACGCTGGCTGGCCTGGCGCCGGGCGCACGCTGGACGCTGGCTGGCGCCGGGCGCACGCTGACGCTGGCTGGCGCCGGGCGGCACGCTGGACGCTGGCTGGCGCCGGGCGCACGCTGACGCTGGCTGGCTCATGCCGGGCGGCACGCTGGACGCTGGCTGGCTCATGCCGGGCGGCACTCGCCTGGCGCCGGGCGCACGCTGACGCTGGCTGGCCTGGCGCCGGGCGGCACGCTGGACGCTGGCTGGCTCATGCCGGGCGGCACGCTGGACGCTGGCTGGCGCCGGGCGCACGCTGACGCTGGCTGGCCTGGCGCCGGGCGCACGCTGACGCTGGCTGGCTCATGCCGGGCGGCACGCTGGACGCTGGCTGGCCTGGCGCCGGGCGCACGCTGACGCTGGCTGGCGCCGGGCGCACGCTGACGCTGGCTGGCGCCGGGCGCACGCTGGACGCTGGCTGGCCTGGCGCCGGGCGCACGCTGACGCTGGCTGGCCTGGCGCCGGGCGGCACGCTGGACGCTGGCTGGCGCCGGGCGCACGCTGACGCTGGCTGGCTCATGCCGGGCGGCACTCGCCTGGCGCCGGGCGCACGCTGGACGCTGGCTGGCTCATGCCGGGCGGCACTCGCCTGGCGCCGGGCGCACGCTGACGCTGGCTGGCGCCGGGCGGCACGCTGGACGCTGGCTGGCGCCGGGCGCACGCTGACGCTGGCTGGCCTGGCGCCGGGCGGCACTCGCCTGGCGCCGGGCGCACGCTGACGCTGGCTGGCGCCGGGCGCACGCTGACGCTGGCTGGCCTGGCGCCGGGCGGCACGCTGGACGCTGGCTGGCCTGGCGCCGGGCGGCACTCGCCTGGCGCCGGGCGCACGCTGGACGCTGGCTGGCGCCGGGCGCACGCTGACGCTGGCTGGCCTGGCGCCGGGCGGCACGCTGGACGCTGGCTGGCGCCGGGCGCACGCTGGACGCTGGCTGGCTCATGCCGGGCGGCACTCGCCTGGCGCCGGGCGCACGCTGACGCTGGCTGGCTCATGCCGGGCGGCACTCGCCTGGCGCCGGGCGGCACGCTGGACGCTGGCTGGCTCATGCCGGGCGGCACGCTGGACGCTGGCTGGCTCATGCCGGGCGGCACTCGCCTGGCGCCGGGCGCACGCTGACGCTGGCTGGCTCATGCCGGGCGGCACTCGCCTGGCGCCGGGCGCACGCTGACGCTGGCTGGCGCCGGGCGCACGCTGGACGCTGGCTGGCTCATGCCGGGCGGCACTCGCCTGGCGCCGGGCGCACGCTGACGCTGGCTGGCCTGGCGCCGGGCGGCACTCGCCTGGCGCCGGGCGGCACTCGCCTGGCGCCGGGCGCACGCTGACGCTGGCTGGCCTGGCGCCGGGCGCACGCTGACGCTGGCTGGCCTGGCGCCGGGCGCACGCTGACGCTGGCTGGCGCCGGGCGCACGCTGACGCTGGCTGGCCTGGCGCCGGGCGCACGCTGACGCTGGCTGGCGCCGGGCGCACGCTGACGCTGGCTGGCCTGGCGCCGGGCGGCACTCGCCTGGCGCCGGGCGCACGCTGGACGCTGGCTGGCCTGGCGCCGGGCGGCACTCGCCTGGCGCCGGGCGCACGCTGACGCTGGCTGGCTCATGCCGGGCGGCACTCGCCTGGCGCCGGGCGCACGCTGACGCTGGCTGGCTCATGCCGGGCGGCACTCGCCTGGCGCCGGCGGCACGCTGGACGCTGGCTGGCCTGGCGCCGGGCGCACGCTGACGCTGGCTGGCTCATGCCGGGCGGCACTCGCCTGGCGCCGGGCGGCACGCTGGACGCTGGCTGGCCTGGCGCCGGGCGCACGCTGACGCTGGCTGGCGCCGGGCGGCACTCGCCTGGCGCCGGGCGCACGCTGACGCTGGCTGGCTCATGCCGGGCGGCACTCGCCTGGCGCCGGGCGCACGCTGACGCTGGCTGGCGCCGGGCGCACGCTGACGCTGGCTGGCTCATGCCGGGCGGCACGCTGGACGCTGGCTGGCGCCGGGCGCACGCTGACGCTGGCTGGCTCATGCCGGGCGGCACTCGCCTGGCGCCGGGCGCACGCTGGACGCTGGCTGGCCTGGCGCCGGGCGCACGCTGACGCTGGCTGGCCTGGCGCCGGGCGGCACGCTGACGCTGGCTGGCGCCGGGCGGCACTCGCCTGGCGCCGGGCGGCACTCGCCTGGCGCCGGGCGCACGCTGACGCTGGCTGGCCTGGCGCCGGGCGGCACTCGCCTGGCGCCGGGCGGCACGCTGGACGCTGGCTGGCGCCGGGCGCACGCTGGACGCTGGCTGGCCTGGCGCCGGCGGCACGCTGACGCTGGCTGGCGCCGGGCGGCACGCTGACGCTGGCTGGCGCCGGGCGGCACGCTGACGCTGGCTGGCGCCGGGCGGCACGCTGACGCTGGCTGGCGCCGGGCGGCACTCGCCTGGCGCCGGGCGCACGCTGGACGCTGGCTGGCCTGGCGCCGGCGGCACGCTGACGCTGGCTGGCGCCGGGCGGCACTCGCCTGGCGCCGGGCGGCACGCTGACGCTGGCTGGCCTGGCGCCGGGCGGCACTCGCCTGGCGCCGGCGAAGATAAATGTCAAGTTTCCATAAGAGATAAATATCAAGTTTCCGAAGATAAATGTCAAGATTTCAAGATAAATGTCAAGTTTCCAGAAGATAAATGTCAAGTTTCCATAAGAGATAAATGTCAAGTTTCCAGAAGATAAATGTCAAGATTTCAAGATAAATGTCAAGTTTCCAGAAGATAAATGTCAAGTTTCCATAAGAGATAAATGTCAAGTTTCCATAAGAGATAAATGTCAAGTTTCCATAAGAGATAAATGTCAAGTTTCCAGAAGATAAATGTCAAGTTTCCATAAGAGATAAATGTCAAGTTTCCATAAGAGATAAATATCAAGTTTCCGAAGATAAATGTCAAGATTTCAAGATAAATGTCAAGATTTCAAGATAAATGTCAAGTTTCCAGAAGATAAATATCAAGTTTCCGAAGATAAATGTCAAGTTTCCAGAAGATAAATATCAAGTTTCCGAAGATAAATGTCAAGTTTCCATAAGAGATAAATATCAAGTTTCCAGAAGATAAATATCAAGTTTCCGAAGATAAATGTCAAGTTTCCAGAAGATAAATGTCAAGATTTCAAGATAAATGTCAAGTTTCCATAAGAGATAAATGTCAAGATTTCAAGATAAATGTCAAGATTTCAAGATAAATGTCAAGTTTCCATAAGAGATAAATGTCAAGATTTCAAGATAAATGTCAAGATTTCAAGATAAATGTCAAGTTTCCAGAAGATAAATATCAAGTTTCCGAAGATAAATGTCAAGTTTCCAGAAGATAAATGTCAAGATTTCAAGATAAATGTCAAGATTTCAAGATAAATGTCAAGATTTCAAGATAAATGTCAAGTTTCCAGAAGATAAATATCAAGTTTCCGAAGATAAATGTCAAGATTTCAAGATAAATGTCAAGTTTCCAGAAGATAAATATCAAGTTTCCGAAGATAAATGTCAAGTTTCCAGAAGATAAATATCAAGTTTCCAGAAGATAAATGTCAAGTTTCCATAAGAGATAAATATCAAGTTTCCAGAAGATAAATGTCAAGATTTCAAGATAAATGTCAAGTTTCCAGAAGATAAATGTCAAGATTTCAAGATAAATGTCAAGTTTCCAGAAGATAAATGTCAAGATTTCAAGATAAATGTCAAGATTTCAAGATAAATGTCAAGTTTCCAGAAGATAAATGTCAAGTTTCCAGAAGATAAATATCAAGTTTCCGAAGATAAATGTCAAGTTTCCAGAAGATAAATATCAAGTTTCCGAAGATAAATGTCAAGTTTCCAGAAGATAAATATCAAGTTTCCGAAGATAAATGTCAAGTTTCCAGAAGATAAATATCAAGTTTCCGAAGATAAATGTCAAGTTTCCAGAAGATAAATGTCAAGTTTCCGATAAACACAAAGATGGGCGAAAATGGAAAAGCCCGACTCAGCCCGCGAAGATAGACCGTCATAGGAGGAATATATAAGGAGAGCTTTGAGCAAGAAGCAAACCAGATCACAAACTTTCAAGCACTTAGCACTTAGGCGTTTTAGCTTTCTTTTCTGTTTTGTTAGCGAGCTGCGACTCAACTAGGTTAGATCTAGCGGCCGGACTAGCGGACCTTCGACAGCTCTTGTAGCTTATTTCTACCCGTTGTTCACGCCAAAACGCCCACGCACGATTTTCCGAAAGGAAGGATAACTATGACGGTTTATCTTTATCCTCACATAAGAGATAAATGTCAAGTTTCCAGAAGATAAATATCAAGTTTCCGAAGATAAATGTCAAGTTTCCAGAAGATAAATATCAAGTTTCCGAAGATAAATGTCAAGTTTCCAGAAGATAAATATCAAGTTTCCGAAGATAAATGTCAAGTTTCCAGAAGATAAATGTCAAGTTTCCAGAAGATAAATATCAAGTTTCCGAAGATAAATGTCAAGTTTCCAGAAGATAAATATCAAGTTTCCGAAGATAAATGTCAAGTTTCCAGAAGATAAATGTCAAGTTTCCAGAAGATAAATATCAAGTTTCCGAAGATAAATGTCAAGTTTCCAGAAGATAAATGTCAAGTTTCCAGAAGATAAATGTCAAGTTTCCAGAAGATAAATGTCAAGTTTCCAGAAGATAAATATCAAGTTTCCGAAGATAAATGTCAAGTTTCCAGAAGATAAATGTCAAGTTTCCAGAAGATAAATATCAAGTTTCCGAAGATAAATGTCAAGTTTCCAGAAGATAAATGTCAAGTTTCCATAAGAGATAAATATCAAGTTTCCAGAAGATAAATGTCAAGTTTCCATAAGAGATAAATGTCAAGTTTCCGATAAACACAAAGATGGACGAAAATGGAAAAGCCCGACTCAGCCCGCGAAGATAGACCGTCATAGGAGGAATATATAAGGAGAGCTTTGAGCAAGAAGCAAACAAGATCACAAACTTTCAAGCACTTAGCACTTAGGCGTTTTAGCTTTCTTTTCTGTTTTGTTAGCGAGCTGCGACTCAACTAGGTTAGATCTAGCGGCCGGACTAGCGGACCTTCGACAGCTCTTGTAGCTTATTTCTACCCGTTGTTCACGCCAAAACGCCCACGCACGATTTTCCGAAAGGAAGGATAACTATGACGGTTTATCTTTATCCTCACATAAGAGATAAATGTCAAGTTTCCAGAAGATAAATATCAAGTTTCCAGAAGATAAATGTCAAGATTTCAAGATAAATGTCAAGTTTCCGATAAACACAAAGATGGACGAAAATGGAAAAGCCCGACTCAGCCCGCGAAGATAGACCGTCATAGGAGGAATATATAAGGAGAGCTTTGAGCAAGAAGCAAACCAGATCACAAACTTTCAAGCACTTAGCACTTAGAGCGCTTTAGCTTTCTTTTCTGTTTTGTTAGCGAGCTGCGACTCAACTAGGTTAGATCTAGGCGGCCGGACTAGCGGACCTTCGACAGCTCTTGTAGCTTATTTCTACCCGTTGTTCACGCCAAAACGCCCACGCACGATTTTCCGAAAGGAAGGATAACTATGACGGTTTATCTTTATCCTCACATAAGAGATAAATGTCAAGTTTCCAGAAGATAAATATCAAGTTTCCAGAAGATAAATGTCAAGATTTCAAGATAAATGTCAAGTTTCCGATAAACACAAAGATGGACGAAAATGGAAAAGCCCGACTCAGCCCGCGAAGATAGACCGTCATAGGAGGAATATATAAGGAGAGCTTTGAGCAAGAAGCAAACAAGATCACAAACTTTCAAGCACTTAGCACTTAGAGCGTTTTAGCTTTCTTTTTCTGTTTTTGTTAGCGAGCTGCGACTCAACTAGGTTAGATCTAGGCGGCCGGACTAGCGGACCTTTCGACAGCTCTTGTAGCTTATTTCTTACCCGTTGTTCACGCTCAAAACGCGAATTCAGAAATAAGATCTTTTTCCGCTCTACTTTACGATTTTTACTTTTCGACTTTAATATCTATTTGATTGTTTCGTGTGCGGCCCAGCAGATATCCGGGACCTTCAAGGAAGATCGGGTTAACTCGGTTTTCCTCCACAAATCTTTATCAGAAATTGACGGTGCGAATTTCGGTTCCCACAGTTTGGCGCTAGAAGGAGGGGGGGTTACGGATCTATCTATCTCGCAACTGCACACGCTCGATCATGTCAGCCGACGCCACCAAGGATCAGCCAGCGCTAGACGGAACACCCGTCGATGCCAACGCTGAGAAGACTCCAGCTGGAGACGCGTCCACAGTCACTGCTGATGCAAACACTGAGGCGCTCAGGCAGATGAAGGAACTGTTTACCTCCGCCCAGGCGCGGGCGGAACAACAGGACAAGCTGATAACCTCGCTCGCAAAACAGGTCGATACCTTAACTGCAAGGAGCAAGTTGCCGCGCGGATCCACCAAGGCACGCCGTGGCAGGAGACTCGACTTCGATCTCCGGCACGAAAAGATGCCCGAAGAGCCCACTCGAGGAAACGGCTCGAAAGGACAGCAAACGACCTCGCAGAACCTTCCACTCCCGGCTGCAGGAAACAAGGAAAGCGACGTCGAGCGCATCGATCTAGATATCAGCGACCGATCGGACCCTTCCGATGAAGACGCTGACATCCACCCTAAGAGAACCCGAAGCCAGTCCGCTCGGAAGACGGTATCCTTCGATAGGCCCATGACAGAAGAGGAAGAAGAACTCTACTGGATGGAGCAGGAAGAACTCGCGGAAGATCAAACTCGGATCTATCGCGACCAGCGTCGACAGGTTCGGAGGAACGCCGGCAGCAATAGCGAGATCCATGATCTCCGTGAATCTCTCAAAAAGACCGTGGCTGAAGTGAAAGCGGTAAAATCGCAGATCCATCAGGCGACCAGTTCCGCCCCCGAGATCGATAGACTTCTCGAGGAAGCACGGAAAACACCGTTCACCACTCGAATCACGGAAACACGCATCTCAGACCCAGGGAAGATCAAAATCCCGGTCTACGACGGTACGACGGATCCTAAGTCGCACCTGCAGTCCTTCCAGATCGCAATGGGTAGGTGCAAACTCGGGCCTTGAACAGGATGCAGGTCATTGTCTTCTTCGCCGAGCACCTCAAAGGTGCTGCGCCGAAAGTGGTTCTCCCGGCTCAAAAGGAACTCCATCGGAAGTTTCCGCCAACTAGCCTCGGCGTTTCTCAAACAGTACTCCATGTTCATGGACAGAGAAACGTCCGACGTGGATCTATGGAGTCTAGCTCAGAAGGAAGACGAGTCGCTCCGCGACTTCATGCGAAGGTTCAAACTGGTGATGGCCAGAGTAACGGGCATCAGCGACAATGTCGCAATCGACGCCCTGAGGAAAACTCTCTGGTACAAGTCGAAGTTCCGAAAGTGGATACTACTGGAAAAGCCGCGGACAATCCAGGATACTCTCCACAAGGCAACAGACTTCATCATCATGGAAGAAGAGATGAAGCTTCTATCGCAGAAGCACGGACCGCAGAAAACCGCGTCCAAGAAGAAACCCTCTCGTAACGACAAATACGTCCATCACGAAGGGGAAGACGCCCAAGGCGAGCATAACTACGCCATCAACTCGGAGCAAGGCAAAACCTCCGGAAACACCTGGACCAGGAACCAGTACAAGGATAACTCCTATTGCGAGTTCCACGAGACCAGAGGTCACTCCACTGCGAACTGCAAGGTTCTCGGCGCCCGGCTCGCCGCAAAACTCCTCACCGGCGAGCTATCAAAGGTCAAGAGTATAAAGGACTTGCTCCTGGACTCCGACCGCCCAAAGACTAACAAAACTGTCTCCAAGACCGCGACCGAAAACCAATCAGGGAAAAGCGCTGAAGAAGACAGACGACCAAGGAACAACAGCAGTCGCCAGAGGGTAAACATGATCATCGGAGGATCACAGTTCTACCAAGACTCTGTCTCATCGATAAAAGCCTACGGGCGAAAAGCCGAGACCAGTTCCAACTGGTTCCCGGACAGCGATGTTCCTAACCACACAATCGCTGAGGAACACGACCGCCGGAATCGACAAACCTCACTGCGACCCTTTGGTAATCGACCTGGTCATCCAGGATCTCAAGTCGGCCGCATTCTCGCCGATACTGGAAGCACGGTCAACGCCATCTTCCGCGACACCTCTACAGGATGAAGATCCCACTTGGGAAGTCGCCCCTGAGCCAAAACCTTTGACGGGTTTTCGGCGCCACTACCATGACCTCGAAAAATTAAACTCCCACCATGGCAAAGGAAGTTACAAAGATCGCCGAAGTTTGCAGTAGTCGACAACCCGCCATCTACAACGCCATCATGGGAACCCGTTGGATCAACTCCATGAAGGCAGTACCGCCCACATATCACCTCGGTATCAAGTTCCCGACTCGACCGAACCGCAGCCATCCGGGTAGCCAGAAACAGTCGAGACTCGTTACCTAGCCGAAGTTCAAACTGCGAAAAGATCGGAACGCCCCTGCGGCCAACCCGAAACGAGCAAAGGAATCACACAACATTCCCGAAGACTCGAAGAAAGATGATCCAGAATCATCTGAACAGGCAACGATTCAAGACGACGACAAAGCCTCTGAATCCACCGCCGTAAGAGCGGACAGCTCGACCCCCGCACAAACCACTGATCCGACCAGCACGGTCGAACGGCAACGACGGGAGTAAAACGCCCGCTGCAACTATCAGAACTACGAGATGGCTTGATCCTCGAAGAGGTATCGTAGGCAGCTCGTCGAAACCCGGCGAAGTTCAGCTATCCCCTCACCAAAAGGGGACTGCGCGATACTCCTATACTCCCACAAAAACGCGAAAAATCCGCATATGTACTTTAACTTCTCGAAATTTTTTTATAAAATTCTTTCTATCTTTCATGCTCACTTAAACGATCAACGCTTCGGAAAAACGAAAATCGTATCTTCAAAAGAAACGCGAGACGTCGCAACTTCTTAAAAAGATAACAAAACTCGTATTATCCGCAAAAGACAGTCCACCAGCGACTTAAAAATAACTCACGCCCGTCGATTGGCCCCGACGGACGCTCATAAGAAACGTTTCACTCAATACAAAATCGTAGTCAGACCTACAAGGTCCTCTTACATCCGACAAGGATATCATAGCGCGCTATACAAGAAACCCAAAATTTTGGTTTAGCATCTCGGATAAACTCCGAAGATAGCTCGATTCTTTTAACACAAGTCATATAAGCCGGCGACTAGTCGCGGACTTTAAACGAAAAGAATCAGGAAGAAATCACTAACAGGCAAAACGAAAGCCGATCAGTCATCGCCACAGCCTCAAAGCTGAGAGTAAACCTAGGTCTTGCCCTAAACCCAGTCTTGCTGGATCTTGACATCTCACAGACATAGTATCGTGATAATGATCCCAAAACATGTCTCTTATCGCTACACCTAAAACGCCGCTAAAAGTAGCATACGGACCAAGCGACAAAAAGAGTTAGGATAATGGCGACTACTCGTGATCCTTCCTCTACACTTGACGAAAGTATAAATCAAAACAAAAGACTAAATCTCGCAAATTTTCATATTCATAAAAGCCGCAAAAGACGGCAGGATTCAAAGCCACCAACGCCAGTCCCAAAACATAAGAATGCAACCTCCAACGGTCGCAGGATAAAATTATTAAAACGCCACACATGGCCAAAAATTCAATTCACAAAAGGAAGTCAACGTTGAGAAACCGGATGCGGAAATCCCAAATGAACTAGCAGGCTGGTCCACTTCCTCATTCACGCCGAGCATTCCCACCATTCTCGGCGTTCTCATCGGCTCCAACCTCCATCAGATCCTCGAAACCTCGATAGTTCCCATAGTCTCCGGACTCTTTCTTCTACCGGAGGAACCAAGGACTCAGCATGAGCACACTCGGCCATGAAATCCTTCATTTCAGCAATCTCGGAATCAAAAGAGAAGTCTGGGTTCTGAGACTTGTAAAGGTTTACGACCGAACCTCGGCACTCGCGGAAATCACCAACAAACTCCTGAGCTTCTTTAAAACATTGAAACTCAGCAGCAAACGATTCCGCCCGTCTTGCCACCTCCGCTGCGACCATCCTTCTTCCTCTCCTTTCCGCCCGTACGAGAGCCCGAGCGTGAAGCTCAGCTTGCTTCGCGTTCTGTGCCTTCACCTCTTGTCGGAACCGGAAAAGCTCTCGCTCCACTTCTGTGGTCTTGAAGTTAGCAATCCTGGATTTGCGGAAACTCGAGTCAAGCGCCTCGCTAAACACTCTTAGTCCCTGCATAAAACTCAAGATCAGCAAGCATGCTTATATACGGATTCGAACGCAAGGTTAAAGAAGGGCCAAACCTCGTTGACACGTTGGGAGCCCTCGGCAAAAACCCGTTGTTTCTCCTCATCCTCCAGCGACTCGTCAGTAGTAAACTCCGGAGGAAGGCCATCAAAGAAGTTGTTAGGTGGAAAACCGCTGGCTCCGCCTTTTTCCGTTGGAACAAAACTAGGTTTTTCTCCCAACGGTGAAGGATTTTCCGAGCCATCCCCATCATCGATTTCCTTCCCCTTACGAGACCTCTGTCTGCGCCTCCGAGTAGGAGCCACGGTAACAGGTTCGGCGTCATACGACGGAACAGGACCTCGGGACCGATAAAGCTTAACCGCATCTCGGATCCGTTCGAGGGTAAAGGATTTCCAGAAAACGCCTTTGACGAAGAAGATCTCTTGACGAAGACGCCACCAGGCAAATGCGCCGTAGGGTTGTTCCTACAAAACGAGAATTTTTTCAAAACTCGCACTTCCGAAAAGGTGAGATAGACAACAGAGTTTTCGTCGTATTACCTCGGTTGAAGTTCCATGCTCGCGGAAATAGATGGAGGCAGCTCTCCTCGACAGACTCGCCATCTATTTGAACAAAGAAGAAACGCTCCTGCCACGATTTGGGATTCGAAGTAGTCCCCTGAATCACGGCCATATCCTTCTTAGGCAGCATGGAATAGTAACCGCCACTCCCCGTCGGCCGAAAGTGCCCCAAAGACCTTCAAATCGCCGACCAAGATCAATCCCGAAGTTCAGAAGCTAGCGATCAGTACGCCAAGCCAACTCTCCAAGGCAGGAACGCTGAGTTGGTTGATCGAAGTTCAAGCGTGAAGCGCATCTAACAATGGCACCAGGAATTGGGAACCACATACCGCAGTACGTGAAGAAAGCTTCAGAACATGTAAAGAAACCTTGCGGAGGATTCCGCACTCGCTACCAACGGAACTGAATTTGACTCCTTCAGAACCTGGTAAAAATCTCAAGAACCTTGAGATATTGACGAGAAACCAAGCTCGGCGCAAAAGGAGCACCGGGCTGCCTCAGAGGCCTCCTCGGAACAGGGATCTCTGGCAGTGTTGGGGGCGAACCTACAAGGGCTCGGTAATACGCATTCTTCTTTTCCTCCTCGACCGACTCCTCCTGCTTTACCGTTACATGGGCAGGAGAGTCATCCGAGGAAGAATGGGAAGAAGAGTTTCTCTTTGAAGATCTTGAAGACATTGTTCTTAAAGAGAAAGAAAGGATTCTTGAGAGAGAGAGTAAAAACCTTGTGATGAAGTAAGAATGAGATTTCTTACTCCATATAAAGGAGGTAAAATCACTATTTACCCCGATTTTCGGCAAACGATTACGTCTCAACACCTTCCCACACGGCTATACCGCAAGCTAGGATCCGACAGGCTTTACGTTCCTAGCTAGCTGGGGGGCTAACTGTTGGGGTCAAAATCGGTCAATGACGAAATCGTCACCCAAAAATCCTCGAAAGAAAAGCCAAGCGACGATCAAATCCAAGAAACGGGTCGTCGCTCGATAAAACTCACGGAAGGCTCGTCCACTCCCATCTGGCGCCAACGGCGAGGGTCCTGGCGCCCGTCCATGCGATCGTCTCATAATCTCGGGCAACGACAGCATCTTGGTCCCTTGAAACCCATGTCTGGATTGTCCGAGATCTACAATGAGTCTTCCGTAAAACCTTCCCGATTGTTTAAAAGATTCATCTTTTAACATATCTAAAACTCGGAGCCACATTGCTCTCATCCTCGACGACGGAAAATCTGCAGATCTAAGTCCATCTCAAAATCCCGATACTCGCGGAATCTCGTTGGAAACAATTATCTCGAGATCTACGACTAGAGACCCTCCCAAAACTCAAAAGATTTCCCGCAAACAACTGACGAGGGAAGAATCGAACAAACCCACAGACGGCAAGACGGCCTGGCACCGGCGGCACGCGGGACGCGGGCTGGCGCCGGCGGCACGCGGGACGCGGGCTGGCCTGGCGCCGGGCGGCACTCGCCTGGCGCCGGGCGGCACGCTGACGCTGGCTGGCCTGGCGCCGGCGGCACTCGCCTGGCGCCGGCGGCACGCTGGACGCTGGCTGGCCTGGCGCCGGCGGCACTCGCCTGGCGCCGGGCGGCACGCTGGACGCTGGCTGGCGCCGGGCGCACGCTGGACGCTGGCTGGCCTGGCGCCGGGCGGCACGCTGGACGCTGGCTGGCGCCGGCGGCACGCTGGACGCTGGCTGGCTCATGCCGGGCGGCACGCTGGACGCTGGCTGGCCTGGCGCCGGGCGGCACTCGCCTGGCGCCGGGCGGCACGCTGACGCTGGCTGGCCTGGCGCCGGCGGCACTCGCCTGGCGCCGCGGCACGCTGGACGCTGGCTGGCCTGGCGCCGGCGGCACTCGCCTGGCGCCGGCGGCACTCGCCTGGCGCCGCGGCACGCTGGACGCTGGCTGGCGCCGGGCGGCACTCGCCTGGCGCCGGCGGCACTCGCCTGGCGCCGCGGCACGCTGGACGCTGGCTGGCCTGGCGCCGGGCGGCACCCGCCGCTGGTCGGCCTGGCGACGGTCCACGCCCTCGCCCCGTCTCGCTCCTATCGTGCCGGTTCGATCCCATCTTAGCTTGTTCGGATCAATCTACGCAAGTTTGGTATGATCACGGTTACTCTAGAACGCCACTTCCTCGACTAAACAAGGAATTGAGGTTCCTTCGGAAACACCGAGACCTTCAAAGACTGTCCTTTCGAGAAACCGTAAAAACGCCTAAACGGCCCAACGTGGCCAAAACGGCCCACGTACGATTTTCCGAAAAGGAAGGATAACTATGACGGTTTATCTTTATCCTCACATAAGAGATAAATGTCAAGTTTCCAGAAGATAAATATCAAGTTTCCAGAAGATAAATGTCAAGATTTCCGAAGATAAATGTCAAGTTTCCCGATAAACACAAAGATGGACGAAAATGGAAAAAGCCCGACTCAGCCCGCGAGAAGATAGACCGTCATAGGAGGAGTATATAAGGAGAGCTTTGAGCAAGAAGCAAACAAGATCACAAACTTTCAAGCACTTAGCACTTAGAGCGTTTTAGCTTTCTTTTTCTGTTTTTGTTAGCGAGCTGCGACTAAACTAGGTTAGATCTAGGCGGCCGGACTAGCGGACCTTTCGACAGCTCTTGTAGCTTATTTCTTACCCGTTGTTCACGCTCAAAACGCGAATTCAGAAATAAGATCTTTTTCCGCTCTACTTTACGATTTTTACTTTTCGACTTTAATATCTATTTGATTGTTTCGTGTGCGGCCCAGCAGATATCCGGGACCTTCAAGGAAGATCGGGTTAACTCGGTTTTCCTCCACAAATCTTTATCAGAAATTGACGGTGCGAATTTCGGTTCCCACAATCAGCAATTTTCCTCTCAACTGCTTTCAGACGAGTCAATCCTCCAAAAGGATTGCAAGGTGCAGCAGGGTACATATCTGCATGTGCTTCATTGATAAGACGGATAGATCTCTTCATCTCTTCTGTGCAGATGCTTTGATCCCCTAGGTTGTGGAAGATAGGTTCACAGGTTTTGGTGAGTTTGCTGCTGAGACGAGCTTCTGCTTTCTTCAATTCTTTCCAGATATCTCCAAGAGACTCATCAACCTCATCTTTTGAGTAAGTGGTCGATGATGCAGGCTTCGTATCTATCGATGTGGATGTTACTCCGTCGATCGATATTGATCTTTTCTGGCTATGGTTCTGTGCGTTGCGAAGATCTACAAGTTCCAGCTCAAGACGTTGAACCTTCTTGAGTAATGCCTGGTCTGCACTGAACATCCAGTTCATCTCACTGCGAAGCTTGTCTATGGCCTCTTCTAAATTCTTTTCCATGGAGAGCTTTTCCCATTTGCGTTCTCCAAGTATACCAGTGAACATCTCGTTGATCTCGTCTTTGGTATAGGTTTCTTGCACCAATTCTCTTCTTGTAAATGAACTAGCGTTCTCTGGTAGACAGATGTAGGAGCGCTCGTCCATTGAAGTTCTTTGAATCAGTTTCTTGATGTCGTCTTTAGAAATTCTGATGACGTCACCATTGATGAAAGGACTTTTCTAAGGTCCTAATCAAATGATGTAGTATATAAGATTGTCGAACCAGTCCTAAGTGACCATGAAACAGAGGGAATGCAAGTCTATGCTTAATCTAAATGCAATCATTAAAGAGGATGATGATTAAACTAAAACAATAAGTAAAATGCAACAAAAAGTAAAACTTTCTTTCTTATGAGGAGAATGAGACCCATGGGTGTAGGGACTTGATATCAAATGATTAAGATTCAATCCAAGATGCTAACTTTTTCAATCAATCCAATTCCTTATGCCTAGACAACAAAACTAAGCAAGCTCTACCCCTAGATGAATGCTCTTTTGCAATGATCACCCAAGTACACCAAATCCCTTTGGCTGTAATGATCAAAGCAAACATGGAGAATGAGTCTAATAGCAATCCTAGCCTCTTTGACAACTAATCCCTTAGGCAAAGCAAGCTAAAAGCATAGATGAGTTGGTTCAGGCATTTCATAGAACACCTTCCGGGCATGAAATGCCTATAGCTCTATGTTTGAGAGGCCAACTCAAATATAGCTTTAAGAACACCAAATCAATGCAAGGAGATGATAGATCTAACCCTAAACACCTTGGATCTACACTTAATCACTCTCAATCACCCTAACCCATGGATCTTAGATGGATCTACTCACTAATCCACATGCTTACTCTTAAACCCATGAGAGATTCAAGCTTAAACATATAGAGAAAGAAAGGAGATGAAATAAACAATCAAGAACACAAGATGAGATGAGATAATAAATCAAAGATGAAGATTTCCTCAAAAGGTTTGTGTTCTTAGATAATAAATAACATGAGTCCCAAACTGGGGATAATAAGGGTATTTATAGTAGGCTTAAAAGCCCTAAACACATAGAAGTAAAATGACTAAAAAGCCCTTAGAAGATTAATGGTCTAAGCCAATCAAAATGCTCCAAAAGGAAGAAACTCGGATACCCTGGTCGGACAGGTTTCCACCAGGTCGGGTATGACCACCCGCGTATGAGGATGCTCGTCCGGCTTGTCCGACTGCTCGGGTTGTCCTCCCCGGGTGCTCTGAGCCGCGTGCTGTCCGTGTCCAGCAGCAAGCAGGCCGTGCGGGTGCTTAAGGCCGCGTCCTTCCAGTCGGGTGTGCAGGCCGTGCGGGTGCTTCAGGCCGCGTCCTCCAAGTCGGGTGTGCAGGCCGTGCGGGTGCTTCAGGCCGCGTGTGCCAAGGCAGGGTGTCGTCTGCTTGAGTGTACTGGGGTCGAGTGGAGTGGTACGCGGGAGAAGGAGGTCGGGTGTGATCGGCCGCGTCCTGATCCTGGGCGTTCTCCATCGTCGGGTCGTGCGGGTCGTCTTCCTCGGTGTGGGCCTTCGGGTAGGCTTCGCGGGTGGCGTCCAGTCGGGTGTGGACGTCCGGGTATGCTCGCACGTGGGTGGCGTCCAGTCGGGTGTGGACGTCCGGTGGGTTAGTGATCGTACGCGGGTAGCTTCATCCGGGTGCTCCAAGCCGCGTACGTGCTGTCTGTTCACGCGGTCAGGCCGTGCGGGTTATCGAGACCGCGTACGTCCGTCCGGGTGCTGCATCGTCCAGCATCATCCCTTCGTTCCGTGCGGGCTGGTCAGGCCGAGTGTGCTGACCCGGGTGTACTGACATGCCTTCACTCAAATAATCATAACTCCTCCAATATGGCTTCAAATGGCTTGAAACCACTCCCAATGGAAAGCTAACTCAAAATGCCATGTCCCCACCAAATCTTAGCACAGAAAGAATTTTTATGGCCATCGTCCATGTCCATCTTTCACCCTTCCTTTTTGTAACAAAGTACCCCCAAACACCTTCAAATCCTCCAAAGTACACTCCAAGACCTGATAAAGACTTATGAATGCAAAATGAACCTAAATATGCCTAATGCCTAATCTAGAAGGAATAAAATGCACAAAATGGAAAGCTAAAACAATGAAAATATGCAAGACATCAACTCCCCCACACTAGTCCTTTACTTGTCCACAAGTAAACTAGCAAGGACTAAGGAGGAGAGGTTTGAAGGAGGGGACTCATAGCCAAAAGAATGCTCTTCTTAGTTTTCAACTTAATAACCTTGCATAATCATACCAACTAGCTAGAGCAAACACTCAATCCAACTCTAACTTCTAAAGGCCTATCTCAACTCTTTTGATCCCTACACTTACTCATCATGAATCCACAATCCACAAATCTACTTGCTCTCTTACAATCATTAAGCAAACTCAATAGAAATCTTGCAAATGGTCAAATGGTCCAAATCATTTGGTTTGGTGAGAAGGAGGCTTTAGTGCAAAGTGAATCAAGAGGTTCAAGATCATCTTTCAAGGTGGTTTCCTCTCAAAACAAAGTAGCTTTGACATTGCACATAATATATCTAAGAAAGGGATCAATTCATGCATACAATGCTCAATCTCCATTATCCTACCCTTTTCCTAAACATGAAAGCAAATTTTACTCTATTCCCCAATGTCAAAATACCACTCACATCTCTCACCCAAAGATTCCCCCAAAATACTCAAAGATACTTTCTCACTTAGAACTCTTTCTTATTGAAGACTACAAGGGATTTTTCACATTTTAAATTTTTATCAGCTCTTTCTAAACATTGCTAGCCCCCTTTTCATTTTTTTTTTATTTATTTTTTTTTTTTTTATGGGGGCCAAGACTTTCTTATTAACTTAGAAAGAGCTCAAATTTTTCTCTTTTTTTCATGCAAGTGAATGATCTAGACTCAATCCTATTGCAACTACATGATTCTTTTTTTTTATGCAATAACTATCTACAAGTGCATGCAAATGCCATAAAACACAAGACTATTAGCAAGTTGACACCTCCCCCACACTTAATTCACACAGTGTCTGTGTTTGTTAAATGTAGAGAAGGGCCTAAAAGAAATAAAAGAAATCTAAATGAAAAGATGAATGGTATATACAATGATCAGGAAGTGGAGTACCTCATGGAGCATGGGGTGAGGCTGATGCCTCGCCCTCAGAGTCTTCTTCGTCAGCAGTGGTGCTTAGGCTTGGTGACTTGTTTCCGGACGCGGATGGGGCGATGTAAGGGTTCCTCAAGCTACGAAGGGCTTGCTTTTCGGTTTGAGGCGCATTGGGGTCAAGAAGGTGTAGAGGAGGGGGTGCAAGGAAAGCATCAAGATCGAAATCCTCAGCCTTGCAGCCTGCTACAGCTCCCCTAGTCAGAACATCAGCAACCTTTCTCATGAACTGAGCTGAAGCTTCAGCTTGTCTCTTCACAGTTTTCCTCAATTCCTTGCACTTCTTGGTGAGCTTGTAGATAGTCCTATCTTGAGCTCTGTTCCATCTTTGTAATGTGCTAATCTGGTCATGAGCTTGGCGAATGGGACCAATAGGCAGGGCACTGGTGCATTGCTCAAACTTATAGCGAGGAGGACCAAAGAGATGGGCTGTGGCTCTGCTGGAATATCCCTGATTAAACTTAGCTGCCTTTCCTGCTGCTTTCTCGTTTATGTGCAATACCATAGGGCCTAGAGTCCCATGACTACCTAGGAGGTGCTGCTCACTGATATCAAAACTTATAGTCCCTGGTGTGCTCAATGAAGTGAGCTCATAGTTAGGAGAAGCAGCTCAACTGTGGTGGAACCTCTCAAGTGCAGTAAACACACCTCCCATTGTATCTTCCAGAGAAGTAATGAGCTGACTTCAAGTAGGTGAGATCAATGAAAGAGGGACCGGATGCATCATCTCCCAAGGTAATACCCTGGTGCACAAGCAAAGGTGTGATCAAGCCGCCTATTCCAATCTGAGCCTCTGGATCCCTGTTTGTCCAAGCATAATCCTTGTAGTACATGAGGCGCCTCACAAAGTATCCAACCATACCAAACTCAGCGTAGAAATCAGTGGGGACTTCAGGTAGGTGAGGAGGTAAGGCAAAGTGTTGGATGGCTTGGTGCATGAGGTTCAAGTCTTCTCCATTCACGTTGCTTGGCTCTTTCCTTGGGTAGATGGTGTGGACAATCAGCATATCGAGGTAGCGGACTGATGGATGCCAGATAGAAGCATTCTTGTCTCTGATGGACACTCTATCCTTGCCGGATAAGAACTTGTAAGTGAAGTGGGGAAGGGTCTTTCCTTTAGGAAGTCCTTTCAGCTTAGGCAAAGAAGATTCCTTCAAATCCTTGAGGCCTAGCACCTCTCCAATCTCAGTAAAAGTCATGAAATAAGGCTTCTCATCAATCTTGAAACTGATTATTCCCCACCCTTGTTCCTCATGTAGAGAGGAGTGGAATGTGGCCTCCAAGGATGCCATGAATTGGCAAGAGACCTCTTTATGTGTTGGGTGAGCCATGGAATAAAAGCTGTCCATGTTCATAAGAGCAAGCAAATCCTTCATGTCTTGGTCAATCGCTAGCTCCCTCATTAGCTTCACATCAGCAAATCTGGTTGGAGGCCAAGATACTCCTTGCCTCATCTGCTCCAATAGTTCAACTTCAGTGGGCTTCTTTTGTCGATCTCTATGAGGGTTGAACCCTAACTTTTCGAAAGTTTCTTGCTCAGCCACACTTCCATTTGAAGAAGATGCTTCTTCAACAGTTGCATCTACTAGCTCAAAGGGTGGAGGTGCCAATGTCTTTGGGTTTGGTGCCTTGATTCTGATTTTGGTGGGAGGAGTGGGTTTCTCAGCATCCTTCTTTGTGTTCTTCTCCAAAACAAGAGGTCCCTAGCTTTCTTTGAAAGAGTGTTCTTATGATCACCAACAGCCACTCTCTTTCCATCCTTCTTGGCCTTTTTGTAAGCATCATCAAGCACTTTCTCATCACTAGCCAACCTCTTGCCATCCTCCTTGGTAGTCTTGTGATCAACATCAACCACTCTTTTTCCAACCCTCTGAGACTGCTTGTGGGCACCAGCAGTTCCTTTCTCATCATTAACCATCCTTTTTCCTTCATTCTTGGGTTGCTTGTTTGCGCCATCAACCACTCTTTTTCCAACCTTATTGGCTTGTGCTTTCTGTCTCAACATAGCCAAAGCTTGTTGCCTACGTTCCTCCTCAGATTCAGGCATGGAGTCTAACTTTTTTCCAAACCTAGCAGTCTCTTTCTCAGCAGCCTCAGCCTTCTCTTGTGCAATCAAGTTCTCATCTTTCCTTCCCATTTGAACCTGAAAAATATCAAGACTTGGACAAGATTAAGCACAAGGAAGAAAGAATACTTTGGAAAAGATAGGTGCTTGAATGAACACTTGCAAACCTAGTCTAAAGCCAGCAACCTAGCAAGACTATCAAAGCAATCAAGCTCCCAAGTTCACAAAATTCAATTTTTTATTTTTTTTATGAACAAGGGAACCTAATCTAGCCTATTTCCAAGCAAAAGCATCAAGCTAGTTGAAATTGAATGCTAAACAAGCTCTAGAACATCAATTCCAATCAATCTAGACCATAATCAACCAAAAGTAAGAGCCTTTTCAAAAACCCCCAAATCTCATGAACCCTAATTTGTCAAAGTTCAAATTAATCTCAATTCCACCATGAAATCAACTACCCAGCATGATATATAAGCTTTCCCTAGTCTAATTTACAAGAATCTAGCAAGAAAAAGCTCAAATTTCAAGTTCAAATTTTTAGGGTTCATGAGGGTTACGAATTTGAACTTAGAGATACCATACCTTGCTTTGGATGAAGGATAAAGATGAAAGGGTTCAAGGAATTAGATCTAGGGGAAGAAGACCTTGATGTGGGAAAAAGAAATTTGTGATTTGGTTGAGATTTGACAAAGTTATGGGAATTTATGTTCTTGGAGGCTAGAGAGGATTTTGATGTGAGGAAGAAGATGAAATGAGGAAAGAGAGGGTGGCTTAGGGTTTTAAAAGGTTTCTGGGTCGGGTTCAGGTGGGTTTGGGTCGGAAAAAGGGGAAAAACACTTACCTGGGCCGGGCGGGTCGCGGCTGGGTCGTCACGCGGGTCATGGCTGGTACGCGGGTGCTGGGGCTTTCGGACGACCCGGGTATGTCCACCCGCGTATGTCCCTTCGTCCCGTGCGGGTGCTGCGTCCCGGGTAACACCACCCGGGTACGTCCGTCTGTCCGTCCTGCTCGTTCCACCCCTGCGGGTGCTGCGTCCCGGGTAACACCACCCGGGTACGTCCGTATGTCCGTCCTGCTCGTTCCACCCGTGCGGGTGCTGCGTCCCGGGTAACACCACCCGGGTGCGTCCGTCTGTTCTGATCCTTCCACACGTGCGGCTGCTTCAACCCGAGTAACACCACCCGGGTACATTCATGCGCCCAAACCTCAAAATCAAAATTTCACCTTTTTTTTCTCCTGATCGCTGAACCAACTCACTTCTTTTCGTGTCTCCTCCATCTCATAACCTCAGTGAATTCATTCTCAAGCTCCCAACCTGGTCCCATCATCATTCAAAGGACTTGTTGCTGAAAAATAAAAAATCCTAATGCAATATGTACAAGGATAACCATGGGACTTCCTCCCAAGTGAGCTTGTTTAAAATCACTAGCTTGACTTTGCCTCCTTTGAGGTTAAGCAAGTGGAGCATCAGAGAGTGGGGTTGATGTCCCATCCTCCTTTGGTATTGTGGCCATGTATTATTTGAGTCTCTGGCCATTCAGTGTGAAGTCTCCACCATCCTTGTTCCAAAGCACAGTGGCTCCATAAGGTCTCACTTCTTTGATCACAAATGGGCCGGACCACCTTGACTTTAGCCTTCCCTGAAACAACTTCAGTCTAGAATTGTAAAGAAGCACTTGATCCCCTGCCTTGAACTCTCTCTTGAGGATGTGCCTGTCATGGAAAGCCTTAGTCTTTTCCTTGAAGATCCTTGGTTCTCAAAGGCATCCATCCTTATCTCATCCAGTTCATTGATTTGAAGAAATCTCTTCTCCTTTGCACCCTTGATGTCGAAGTTTAGAAGCTTCACAGCCCACAATACCTTGTATTCAAGCTCAACTGGTTGATGGAAAGACTTTCCATAGACAAGGTTGAAGGGAGTGGTGCCTAGAGGAGTCTTGAAGGCTGTTCTATATGCCCAAAGAGCATCATCAAGCTTTGCTGACCAATCCTTCCTCTTAGTTCCCACAACCTTCTCCAAGATTCCCTTGATTTGCTTGTTAGAGACCTCTACTTGGCCACTTGTTTGAGGGTGATAGGGTGTTGCAACCTTGTGTTTCACTCCATTCTTCTTGAGAATATCCTCAAACACCTTGTTTATGAAATGTGAACCTCCATCACTTATGACCACTCTTGGAACTCCAAACCTTGGAAAAATAGTGCTCTTGAACATTTTTTACCACCACTCTTGAATCATTTGTAGGACTTGCTATTGCTTCCACCCACTTTGATACATAGTCCACAGCCACCAAGATGTATCTGTTGCCATAAGAAGAAGGGAAGGGTCCCATGAAGTCAATTCCCCAAAATCAAACACTTCCACTTCAGGGATTGGGTTTTGAGGCATCTCATTCCTCTTAGTAATGTTCCCACTCCTTTGGCAAGAGTCACATCTTGAAATGAAGTCTTGTGAGTCCCTGAACATGTGTGGCCACCAAAATCCAGCTTGTAGCACTTTTGAGACAGTCTTGAATGTAGCAAAATGGCCTCCATAGGAAGATCCATGGCAATGTGAGAGGATCCCTTCAACTTCTTCTTCAGCTACCACTCTTCTATAAATCTGATCTTTGCATAGGGTGTAAAGGTATGGTTCATCCCAATAGTATCTCTTCAAGTCCTTGTAGAACTTCTTCTTCTCATACCCTGCAAGCCCCAATGGTTCCTTCCCAGTGGCTAAGTAGTTAACCAAATCAGCGTACCAAGGTAAGTTGTTCTCTTCAGCTGCCTTGACCTCTTCAATCTTTTTTCCAGTCTCAATGATTGCCACCACTGACATGATTGCCATGACATGCTCTTCTCTAAGTCCCTCATCAATAGGGATTCCACCTTCAATCCTCAACCTGGACAAGTGATCAGCAACTCTATTCTCAATCCCTGGCTTGTCTCTAATCTCCAAGTCAAACTCTTGAAGCAAAAGGATCCACCTTAGTAGTCTTGGCTTGGCATCCTTCTTTGCTAGGAGGTGTCTCAAAGCTGCATGGTCAGTATACACAATGACTTTGGAACCCACCAGGTATCTCCTGAATTTCTCAAAGGCGAAGACAATGGCCATCATCTCTTTCTCTGTTGTGGCATACTTCATATGTGCATCATTCAGGGTTTGGCTAGCATAATAAATCACATGAGTTTTGCCATCCTTCTTCTGCCCCAGGACAGTCCCAACAGCAAAATCACTAGCATCACACATTATCTCAAAGGGGAGGTCCCAATCAGGTGGCTGGACAATGGGAGCACTAACAAGGTCACCTTTTATCTTCTTGAAGGCCTCAAGACAATCTTCATCAAAGCTGAAAGCGGCCTCCTTGCACAGCAACTTGGTCATGGGTCTAGCAATTTTTGAAAAGTCCTTGATGAATCTTCTATAGAACCCAGCATGGCCAAGGAAGCTCCTGATGTCTTTCAGTGTCTTTGGTGGTGGCAAGCTGACCATCACCTCAATCTTAGCCTTGTCCACTTCAATGCCCTTTTCTGAAATCTTGTGTCCAAGCACAATCCCCTCTTTGACCATGAAATGACACTTCTCCCAATTCAGCACTAGGTTGGTGTCTTCACATCTCTGTAGGACCCTGCACAAGTTGGACAAACAAGCAGAAAAACGAAGATCCGTAGACAGAGAAATCATCCATGAATACCTCCACTATATCCTCAATGAGATCAGAGAAGATAGACATCATGCACCTTTGAAAGGTCGCTGGAGCATTACATAGCCCAAATGGCATCCTTCGATAAGCAAAGGTGCCATAGGGGCATGTGAATGTTGTCTTCTCTTGATCATTGGGATGTATGGGGATTTGGAAGAAACTGAATACCCATCAAGAAAACAATAGAAAGGATGGTTTGCAAGCCTCTCAAGCATTTGATCAATGAATGGCAATGGAAAATGATCCTTTCTAGATGCAGAGTTGAGCTTTCTATAATCAATACACATCCTATGGCCAGTTATGGTTCTAGTTAGTATCAATTCATCCTTGTCATTTTTAACCACAGTGATACCACCTTTCTTTGGAACTACATGCACAGGAGATACCCATTTAGAATCTGAAATAGGGTAGATAACACCAGCATCTAAGAGCTTAAGAATCTCCTTCTTTACAACATCCTTCAGGTTAGGATTCAACCTTCTTTGATGCTCTATAGAAGTCATTGATTCATCCTCTAGATGTATCCTATGCATACACAAAGAAGGTGATATCCCCTTAATATCATCTAGTGAGTATCCAATTGCTTTTCTAAACTTTTTAAGTGCATTTAAAAGTTGAGAAAGCTCAAGTTCAGTAAGTTCACTACTCACAATGACAGGATATGACTCATTAGGGCCTAGAAATGCATCTTACACCATGGGGAAGAGGTTTTAGCTCCACTTTTGGTGCCTTGAGCTCACTCCAATCATCTTGTTGGGTGTCCTCTTGTTGAGTGGCTGAAACAGCATGGTGCATCTCATGTTTGAGCTCCTCATACTGGCCTTTATCCTCAATCTTCTTGTGAGAATCCAGCATGGCCACAATAGCATCACTCTCTTGGTTCTCAACCACTTGGACCTCTTTATCCAATGTTAAAGCATGCTGCAAAGGGTCCCCTATTGCCAGCTCTCCAAGTGCCAATTCTTCAAGGAGCTCATCAGCAAGAGCTTCCATCTCCTCTATGTAAAACACTTGGCCTTGCACAGTTGTCCTCTTCATTACCTCATTGATATCAAAATGGAGAGTGTGCTCTTTCCCCAAATGAAGATCAATCTTGCCTTCCTTCACATTGATAAGGGCTCCTGCTGTGGCTAAGAATGGTCTTCCAAGGATCAAGGGGTCTCTAGCTTCTTCTTCCATTTCAAGCACAACAAAATCAGTAGGAATTTCACAATTTCCCACCATCACAGGGAGGTCTTCAAGGATACCAATGGGGAATTTGACTGAGCGATCAGCAAGCACCAAAGAGAGTTTGCACTTCTTGTGTTGGCTGAACCCAAGCTTCTTGGCAACGGATAGAGGCATGAGACTGACACTAGCTCCCAAATCACATAGACATCTCTCAAACATCAAAGGACCAATGGCACAAGGTAGTGTAAAGCAGCCTGGATCCTCTAGCTTCTTAGGGATTGTCAATCTCTGGATAATGGCACTGCACTCATGAGTAAGAACCATCATGCCTTCCATTTCCTTCTTCTTGGCAGCCACAGCATCCTTCAAGAATTTGCTGTATTGAGGGACAAGCATGAAGGCATCAATGATGGGCATTGTGACTTGAACCTCACTCATTTGCTTCTCAAAGAGTGCTTTGCACTTCTCCAAAAGTTGCTTCTTGAATCTTCCAGGAAATGGCAGCTTAGGTTCATAGGGAGGAGGAACAAAAGAAGACTCTTTTGTTGGAGTGGCAACTTCATCATGCTTTAGTGCTTTCTTCTCTTCTCTAACCTTTCCTTTACCCTTAGCTTCAATAATCTTTTCTAGAATTTCCTCATCAACCTTCTCATTTACAATCACAACATCATCATCATTGTTGATGGCTACCCCCCCCACTTAGTGTCTCACCATCCTTGGGGAGAGTTCTTGGAGGTAGCTCTCTACCACTCCTTAAAGTGATTGCCTTCATTGGCTCCTTGGGGTTTTGCTCAGCCTTTCCTGGTAGTGTTCCTTGTTGGCGACTTGGCTGAGAGTTCATAGAAGCAAATGGATTCTCCAAAGCTCTAATCTTGTTGTTTAGCTCAGTATAGCTGCTATCAATCTTGGAGTGAACAGTCTTGAACTCATGGCCAATGTCTTTGGCTGCTCTAGCTTGACCTTCCAACAATTGTTTGAACATAGCTTCCATAGATGGTGTGACCCTGATCAGCTCCATAATAAAGAACCTGAAGTCAAGGAAAGAAGGATCTAGGAAATGGATAATGGAACGACCTGATGAGCTTTATGGAAAGCTAAAAGGCTTGATCCATGAGGTACTGGACCGAGAAAAGGCTATGGGCCTTGATGTGGCCTTTATAAAGCATGGACTGACTTTGGACAATCATGGAAGACCTGTGACAACCCTGATTGACAAGGAAATGGATAGGATGAAGCTGGTTAGACAGGAAATGGAATGGGAGATTCAGTCTGATCGAGAAATGGACTGGTCAAACCGACATATGCGAGAATTGAGTTGGAAATGGAAGATTGAGAACCAGAGCAGGAAATGGAACATGATGAGGACCTTTATCACCCAAATGAGCATAAGGAGCAGCTTGGTCGGACCTGGAACAAGATGGATCGAGCCCAAGAAAGAGTTGTTCGAAAAAGGCCTTTATCGGCCCAAAAAGTGGAAGAACAAGCCAGCTTGGTTTATGATTGGCCCAATATGATTATGCACGACCATTATGGTCTATTTTAAGTGTATTTGGTTTTATTATTTATGTAAACTCATTAGGAAGAGGTTTTGGGCTTTATAAACCCATTCGAGTCGGTTTGGTGTTTTAAATCAATTAGCAATAGGTTTGGTTTTGGTTTTCCTAAACCACATTGGTTTAGGCTTAGGGTTTTATGTTTTATGCTTTTAAACAGCAGCACCACGTCCATGTAACTTTTAAATCATTCTTTTTATCAATAAACTTCTTTTTGGTGAAAACCAGTCTTGAGACGACACTGTCTCCTTTGTTCACAAGTGGTGAACGTTTCTATATCACACTAAGGGAGAATTAATCTTCTGTGATCCATCCTAACATCAAGCAGGACGCCCCTGTGTCTGAGGAGTAGCATAAACAACCTCTGAGCAATCCATAGCTCGAAGGTGAAGTCCATCCGCCATCCAAGAGACCTACAATCTCTTGATCCTTTCACCCACGCCCCTTCAAGTGTTTCAGGGACTAGACAGCCATTCCAGGGCCGCACCAAGTTGTATCAGAGCCTCTTGAAGGTTAGGGTTTGAAGTTTTCACCTAGGAGCACGACATCTATCAGTTACCTAGAGATCTTCTATGTCTGGATATGAAGAAGGGCTCACAATTCCATCTTTCTATGGAAAGATTGATACAGATGCATACCTTGATTGGGAAAAGAATATGGAGTTTCTCTTTGGACTCCAATACTACACTGAAAAGAAAAAGGTATGTCTAGCAGTCACTGGACTCTATGGAAGTGCATTCTCATGGTGGCAAAGAGTTTCTCAGACTAGGAGATTTGAAAAAAAACCACAAATTACTTCATGGGATGAGATGAAGACCTTGATGAAGAAGAGGTTTGTCTCGCAGTGGATACTTCCTAAACTAAAACCAGAAGCAGAAACAAAGCTTACTACTATAGATCAGCCTGCCTGTTGGTCTGAATTGCCATCAAAACCGGCTGAGAGAAGATCTGTGGTTCCTGTTCTATCATTGAAACAAGAGGAGGAAAAGCTGCAAGGTTCTATATTAGCTTCACAAATAAAACAGATTGAGAAGAGTCATGAAACTGAACCAGAACCAAAAATTCCTTGTCTAAAACTAGAGGAGGAGGCACAAGTTGCAGAAACTGAGTGTGGCCACGTGCCTGATCAAAGAAAACAAGAAGAAAAAGTTCCTGGAGGGTCATCTAATGCTCTTGAATTGGTGCTTTCTACTGTTGAGCAAGGTGAAAGCTTTCAGTCTTTATCTTCTGGCTTACTGACCTGGTATACTTTAGACTTCCAGACCAGCTTAGTGGAGTATTTGAGAGATGTTAAGGGCTTGCAGCAAGTTGTTTTTGAACCAGGAGGAAGCTTCAGTGTTAGTATAAGAAGTAACAACAATCTGGTGCAGAAAACAGTTTCATACAAGCTTGATCAGCAAGGTTTCTTCACTCCTGGAAAACAAGATTTGAGGTCAAATCTTTTTGAAGGGAGAGAGGATGGTGTGATCTTGAGTATCTGCAGTAAAAATAGAGGAGAAACAGGAGGTAACACGCCCTTGATCAGTCACATAACTGATCAGAACCAGCTGAGAGTAACAAAACAGAAACTTGCTGTGGTTAAAAAGATGCCAAAGCTTGAGAATGAATATGGGGATCATTACACACGACCACCAGACCCTATGCAGCATGAGAACCAGGTTATAATGAGCATTGGGCAAGGTGTATTGAGAAAAATCATTGATATTCTCCTAGGCAGCCACAAGGAGCTAGTTCGGCCACCAGATCAATCAGCAAGGTTTCTGCTTGTTTTTAGAGATCTAATGCTCTCATTCTATCCGGGAGAGCATATAACACATGCTGAGACAGCCATGGTTGAGGCGTGCTTATGGAGTAAATGGAGAGAAGCTTTTGCAGCAGGAGCTGGTTATGAGTTAAATGGAAAGGAAAGTTTTGTTTGCTACATACTAAGGCACGTGAGGAGCTTAGAGATGATTGAGCAAGGTTACAAGAGCTTTCTTAAGCATGGAAAAGGATTGCAGTCCTGGGTATTTGATCCAGGAGATGATCATGTTTCTATCATCTTACAAGTCTCGTATTTGAGGACAAATCCTTTTGAAGGGAGAGAGGATGGTGTGACCCTGATCAGCTCCATAATAAAGAACCTGAAGTCAAGGAAAGAAGGAGCTAGGAAATGGATAATGGAACGACCTGATGAGCTTTATGGAAAGCTAAAAGGCTTGATCCATGAGGTACTGGACCGAGAAAAGGCTATGGGCCTTGATGTGGCCTTTATAAAGCATGGACTGACTTTGGACAATCATGGACGACCTGTGACAACCCTGATTGACAAGGAAATGGATAGGATGAAGCTGGTTAGACAGGAAATGGAATGGGAGATTCAGACTGATCGAGAAATGGACTGGTCAAACCGACATATGCGAGAATTGAGTTGGAAATGGAAGATTGAGAACCAGAGCAGGAAATGGAACATGATGAGGACCTTTATCACCCAAATGAGCATAAGGAGCAGCTTGGTCGGACCTGGAACAAGATGGATCGAGCCCAAGAAAGAGTTATTCGAAAAAGGCATTTATCGGCCCAAAAAGTGGAAGAACAAGCCAGCTTGGTTTATGATTTGCCCAATATGATTATGCACGACCATTATGGTCTATTTTAAGTGTATTTGGTTTATTATTTATGTAAACTCATTAGGAAGAGGTTTTGGGCTTTATAAACCCATTAGGAGTCGGTTTGGCGTTTTAAATCAATTAGCAATAGGTTTGGTTTTGGTTTTCCTAAACCACATTGGTTTAGGCTTAGGGTTTTATGTTTTATGCTTTTAAGCAGCAGCACCACGTCCATGTAACTTTTAAATCATTCTTTTTATCAATAAACTTCTTTTTGGTGCAAACCAGTCTTGAGACGACACTGTCTCCTTTGTTCACAAGTGGTGAACGTTTCTATCACACTAAGGGAGAATTAATCTTCTGTATCCATCCTAGACATCAAGCAGGACGCCCCTGTGTCTGAGGAGTAGCATAAACAACCTCTGAGCAATCCATAGCTCGAAGGTGAAGTCCATCCGCCATCCAAGAGACCTACAATCTCTTGATCCTTTCACCCACGCCCCTTCAAGTGTTTCAGGGACTAGACAGCCATTCCAGAGCCGCACCAATAGATGAATCTGGAGCTTTAGATTGGGAGGAGCTACCTTGAGCTTGAGTAGACTGATTGCCATGGTTTGTAAAACCAGGAGGAGGGTTCTGCCTAGGCTAGTAGTTCCCTTGCTGAGTGTTTTGCTTGGGCTGATAGCCTCCTTGCTGGTTGTTGGGATAAGACCTTTGCTGGTAGTTGTTGTACTGAAAGTTAGGCTCCTTCCTGTACCAAGAACCATTGTTGTTGATGAAGCAAAGTTCTTCTTGCCCTTCTAACCCTTCAACTTCATTAACCTTAGGAGGAGTTTCCTGACTTGGACCACCCACAAAGTGGATCTGCTCCTGTTTGGCTTGGTTAGCAATAAGCAAGTCTATCTTCTCTTGCAAGGATTTGATTTCCTTCTTGGTCTGGTTGTCATAAACTCTGGTTGGTTGTTCTATCAGCTCTGTCATGTTCTCCACTGTAAACTAAATCACTCTTCACCATGTTGTCCACCAGCTCCTCAACATCTTCTTCAGACCTGCCCAGGAAGAAACCATTGCTTCCTGTATCCAATCTTGCTCTAAACTCAGGAAGAGCACCTCTATAGAATGTTCTCAGCAAACTCTCCTTTGAGAAGCCATGGTGTGGGCACTTAGCTTGATACCCCTTGAACCTTTCCCATGCTTCACTAAAGATTTCCAAGTTCTTCTGCTGGAAACTAGAGATCTCATTTCTCAGCTTGGCTGTCCTTGATGTGGAGAAGAATTTCTCTAAGAAGGCCTTCTTGCAATCATCCCAAGTAGTGATGGAATCACTAGGTAGAGATTTCTCCCATTGGCGTGCCTTGTCTCTTAGAGAGAATGGAAACAACTTGAGCTTGAAGGCATCTTCGGACACACCATTGGTCTTGGACAAGCCACAATAGCTATCAAACTTGTCCAAGTGATCAAATGGGTCTTCTACAGCCAAGCCATGGTACTTGTTGTTCTCAATCACACTCAACAAGCCTGACTTGATCTCAAAGTTGTTAGCTTCCACAGCTGGTGCGTGGATGCCCGTCCTATTGCCATGAATGTGAGGACGGTCATATGTGCCAATGGCTCTAGCTGGCCGCTGTGGGTGTTGTTGTTGCTGGCGCTGTGGTCCAAGATTGTCAGCTCCTTGACCATTGCCATCTTGAGATTGATGCTGGTGATCATCCATCTCAAACCCCAACCTCTGAATGTGAGCCTGTTGCTCTTCTTCTCTTCTCCTTCTTGCTATTTCCCTCTCAAGTGTAGCTATCTCTTCAACAGTGGGAACCAGGTTAGTTGCACCCCTGCTTCTTGTGTTCATACACCTGAAAATCAAAGGAAGATGCAAAAGGAGAATCAATATCACAAGAAAAGAAAAATGATTTAGTCTCAAGCAAGTGACTAAATCCCAATGTCACAATCAACTTAGAATTTGGCAACGGCGCCAATTTGATGAAAGGACTTTTCTAAGGTCCTAATCAAATGATGTAGTATATAAGATTGTCGAACCAGTCCTAAGTGACCATGAAACAGAGGGAATGCAAGTCTATGCTTAATCTAAATGCAATTATTAAAGAGGATGATGATTAAACTAAGACAATAAGTAAAATGCAACAAAAAGTAAAACTTTCTTTCTTATGAGGAGAATGAGACCCATGGGTGTAGGGACTTGATATCAAATGATTAAGATTCAATCCAAGATGCTAACTTTTTCAATCAATCCAATTCCTTATGCCTAGACAACAAAACTAAGCAAGCTCAATCCCTAGATGAATGCTCTTTTGCAATGATCACCCAAGTACACCAAATCCCTTTGGCTGTAATGATCAAAGCTAACATGGAGAATGAGTCTAATAGCAATCCTAGCCTCTTTGACAACTAATACTTTAGGCAAAGCAAGCTAAAATCATAGATGAGTTGGTTCAGGCATTTCATAGAACACCTTCCGGGCATGAAATGCCTATAGCTCTATGTTTGAGAGGCCAACTCAAATATAGCTTTAAGAACACCAAATCAATGCAAGGAGATGATAGATCTAACCCTAAACACCTTGGATCTACACTTAATCACTCTCAATCACCCTAACCCATGGATCTTAGATGGATCTACTCACTAATCCACATGCTTACTCTTAAACCCATGAGAGATTCAAGCTTAAACATATAGAGAAAGAAAGGAGATGAAATAAACATATCTAAGAACACAAACCTTTTGAGGAAAGCTTCATCTTTGATTTATTATCTCATCTCATCTTGTGTTCTTGATTGTTTATTTCATCTCCTTTCTTTCTCTATATGTTTAAGCTCAGAATCTCTCATGGGTTTAAGAGTAAGCATGTGGTTGAGTGAATATCATCTAAGATCATGAATTAGGAATGATGTGAAATGATAAGTGTGATCAAGTGTTAGGAAATCTATCATCTCACTACGACATTGAGTATTCTTAAAACTAAATTTGAGTTGGCCTCTCAACTCTGAAATATAGGCATTGCATGCGGAAGATATTCTATGAAAACCAACTCATCTATGCTTTTAGGTTGCTTTGCCTAAAAATTAGTTGTCAAAGAGGCTAGATTGCTATTAGACTCATTCACCATGTTTGCTTTGATCATGCAGCCAAAGACTGATGTGGTGATCAAAAAGAAGCATTAATCTAGGGATAGAGCTTGCTTAGTTTTGTTGTCTAGGCATAAGGAATTGGATTGATTGAAATAGTTAGCATCTTGGATTGAATCTAATCATTTGATATCAAGTCCATACACCCATGGTCTCATTCTCATAAAAGAAATTTTACCCGTTTTTGTTGATATTGGTTATCATCATCCTCTTTAATGATTGCATTTAGATTAAGCATAGACTTGCATTCCCTATTTCATGGTCACTTAGGACTGGTTCGACAATCTTATATACTACATCATTTGATTAGAGACTTTCGAAAGAATCATCAAAAGCTTCACTTGGATAGGCTCCGGGTCACCCATTGTGGTAGGAATACTTTACTATACTACAACGACATGATGAAATGACTTTTCTAAGGTCCTAATCAAATGATGTAGTATATAAGATTATCGAACCAGTCCTAAGTGACCATGAAACAAAGGGAATCCAAGTCTATGCTTAATCTAAATGCAATCATTAAAGAGGATGATGATTAAACTAAGACAATAAGTAAAATGCAACAAAAAGTAAAACTTTCTTTCTTATGAGGAGAATGAGACCCATGGGTGTATGGACTTGATATCAAATGATTAAGATTCAATCCAAGATGCTAACTTTTTCAATCAATCCAATTCCTTATGCCTAGACAACAAAACTAAGCAAGCTCAATCCCTAGATGAATGCTCTTTCGCAATGATCACCCAAGTACACCAAATCCCTTTGGCTGTAATGATCAAAGAAAACATGGAGTATGAGTCTAATAGCAATCCTAGCCTCTTTGATAACTAATCCCTTAGGCAAAGCAAGCTAAAAGCATAGATGAGTTGGTTCAGGCATTTCATAGAACACCTTCCGGGCATGAAATGCCTATAGCTCTATGTTTGAGAGGCCAACTCAAATATAGCTTTAAGAACACTAAATCAATGCAAGGAGATGATAGATCTAACCCTAAACACCTTGGATCTACACTTAATCACTCTCAATCACCCTAACCCATGGATCTTAGATGGATCTACTCACTAATCCACATGCTTAGTCTTAAACCCATGAGAGATTCAAGCTTAAACATATAGAGAAAGAAAGGAGATGAAATAAACAATCAAGAACACAAGATGAGATGAGATAATAAATCAAAGATGAAGATTTCCTCAAAAGGTTTGTGTTCTTAGATAATAAATAACACGAGTCCAAAACTTGGTATAATAAGAGTATTTATAGTAGGCTTAAAAGCCCTAAACACATAGAAGTAAAATGACTAAAAAGCCCTTAGAAGATTAATGGTCTAAGCCAATCAAAATGCTCCAAAAGGAAGAAACTCGGATACCCTGGTCGGACAGGTTTCCACCAGGCCGGGTATGACCACCCGCGTATGAGGATGCTCGTCCGGCTGCTCGGGTTGTCCTCCCCGGATGCTCTGAGCCGCATGCTGTCCGTGTCCAGCAGCAAGCAGGCCGTGCGGGTGCTTCAGGCCGCGTCCTTCCAGTCGGGTGTGCAGGCCGTGCAGGTGCTTCAGGCCGCCCTTCCAGTCGGTGTGCAGGCCGCGCGGGTGCTTCGGGCCGCTTGTGCCAAGGCCGGGTGTCGCCTGCTCGAGTGTACCGGGTCGAGTGGAGTGGTACGGGCGAAGGAGGTCGGTGTGATCGGCCGTCCTGATCCTGGGCTTTCTCCATCGCCGGTCGCGCGGATCATCTTCCTCGGGTGTGGACACTCGGGTAAGCTCGCACGCGGGTGGCGTCCAGTCGGGTGTGGACGTCCGGGTATGCTCAAGACGCTGGTGGCGCCCAGTCGGTGTGGACGTCCGGTGGGTTGGTGATCGTGACGCTGGTAGCTTCATCCGGTGCTCCAAGCGTGCGTGCTGTCTGTTCCCGCGGTCAGACCGCGGCGGGTTATCGAGGTCGCGTACGTCCGTCCGGGTGCTGCATCGTCCAGCATCATCCCTTCGTTCCGTGCGGGCTGGTCAGGCCGAGTGTGCTGACCCGGGTGTACTGACATGCCTTCACTCAAATAATCATAACTCCTCCAATATGGTTTCAAATGGCTTGAAACCACTCCCAATGGAAAGCTAACTAAAAATTCCATGTCCCCACAAAATCTTAGCACAGAAAGACTTCTTTATGACCATCGTCCATGTCCATCTTTCACCCTTCCTTTTTGTAACAAAGTACCCCCAAACACCTTCAAATTCTCCAAAGTACACTCCAAGACCTGATAAAGACTTATGAATGCAAAATGAACCTAAATATGCCTAATGCCTAATCAAGAAGGGATAAAATGCACAAAATGGAAAGCTAAAACAATGAAAATATGCAAGACATCAACTCCCCCACACTAGTCCTTTACTTGTCCACAAGTAAACTAGCAAGGACGAAGGAGGAGAGGTTTGAAGGAGGGGACTCATAGCCAAAAGAATGCTCTTCTTAGTTCTCAACTTAATAACCTTGCATAATCATACCAACTAGCTAGAGCAAACACTCAATCCAACTCTAACTTCTCAAGGCCTATCTCAACTCTTTTGATCCCTACACTTACTCATCATGAATCCACAATCCACAAATCTACTTGCTCTCTTACAATCATTAAGCAAACTCAATAGAAATCTTGCAAATGGTCAAATGGTCCAAATCATTTGGTTTGGTAAGAAGGAGGCTTTAGTGCAAAGTGAATCAAAAGGTTCAAGATCATCTTTCAAGGTGGTTTCCTCTCAAAACAAAGTAGCTTTGACATTGCACATAATATATCTAAGAAAGGGATCAATTCATGCATACAATGCTCAATCTCCATTATCCTACCCTTTTCCTAAACATGAAAGCAAATTTTACTCTATTCCCCAATGTCAAAATACCACTCACATCTCTCACCCAAAGATTCCCCCAAAATACTCAAAGATACTTTCTCACTTAGAACTCTTTCTTATTGAAGCCTACAAGGGATTTTTCACATTTTAAATTTTTATCAGCTCTTTCTAAACATTGCTAGCCCCCTTTTCATTATTCTTTTTTTTTTTTTTTATGGGGGCCAAGACTTTCTTATTAACTTAGAGCTTACAATTTTTCATTTCTCTTATCCCTTCTAGACTTAATCACTTATAACTTTTAGAGCTCCATGAGTCAACCTTTTCTTTCATAAACCTTTCTCACTTCCCAAGATCACACCATACAACACTCACCCCCATCCTAGAAGCTAGACAATATGAGTGTCTAATCTAGCTAAAATGGAGACCAAGCATTGTCGCTCCCAATACTCTAACATTATGCACATGTAAAGCTTTCCAAAGAAGGCCTCACTCAACAAACAATGAAGGCTTGAAAGGAGGAAAGGGTTTAGGGTGTGGAATGCCACTGAGTATGTCCAAAAGATATGCAAACAATGGGAGGGACAACTCAAGTGTTCTATCCATGACTTAGTACACAAGGGACCATGAGCAAGAGACTTAGAGTCTAAATATGACAGGAGCAAACTTCAAAGAGAGAGCATCAATCAATCAAATAAGCTTTGGGAAGAGATTTCAAGGCACAAAGTTTACAAGTTATCCTAAGATTGCTCAAGATACTTACTATGGTTATGAAGGTTATCACTTTAAGAACTTAGCATGAGCATCCTTACAAGGCAGCTATCATCCTTGTCCCCTTATGCATGATGCAACCTATATGATGATTTTTCTCTTTTTTTCATGCAAGTGAATGATCTAGACTCAATCCTATTGCAACTACATGATTCTTTTTTTTTTATGCAATAACTATCTACAAGTGCATGCAAATGCCATAAAACACAAGACTATTAGCAACTTGACACCTCCCCCACACTTAATTCACACAGTCTCTGTGTTTGTTAAATGTAGAGAAAGGCCTAAAAGAAATAAAAGAAATCTAAATGCAAAGATGAATGGTATATACAATGATCAGGAAGTGGAGTACCTCATGGAGCATGGGTTGAGGCTGATGCCTCGCCCTCAGAGTCTTCTTCACAGCAGTGGTGCTTAGGCTTGGTGACTTGTTTCCGGACGCGGATGGGGCGATGTAAGGGTTCCTCGCTACGCAGGGCTTGCTTCTGTTTGAGGCGCATTGGGGTCAAGAAGGTGTAGAGGAGGGGGTGCAAGGAAAGCATCAAGATCGAAATCCTCAGCCTTGCAGCCTGCTACAGCTCCCCTAGTCAGAACATCAGCAACCTTTCTCATGAACTGAGCTGAAGCTTCAGCTTGTCTCTTCACAGTTTTCCTCAATTCCTTGCACTTCTTGGTGAGCTTGTAGATAGTCCTATCTTGAGCTCTGTTCCACCTTTGTAATGTGCTAATCTGGTCATGAGCTTGGCGAATGGGGCCAATAGGCAGGGCACTGGTGCATTGCTCAAACTTATAGCGAGGAGGACCAAAGAGATGGGCTGTGGCTCTGCTGGAATATCCCTGATCAAACTTAGCTGCCTTTGCTGCTGCTTTCTCGTTTATGTGCAATACCATGGGCCTAGAGTCCCATGACTACCTAGGAGGTGCTGCTCACTGATATCAAAACTTATAGTCCCTGGTGTGCTGAATGAAGTGACCTCATAGTTAGGGAGAAGCAGCTCAACTGTGGTGGAACCTCTCAAGTACGAGTAAACACACCTCCCATTGTATCTTCCAGAGAAGTAATGAGCTGACTTCAAGTAGGTGAGATCAATGAAAGAGGAACTGGATGCATCATCTCCCAAGGTAATACACTGGTGCACAAGCAAAGGTGTGATCAAGCCGCCTATTCCAATCTGAGCCTCTGGATCCCTGTTTGTCCAAGCATAATCCTTGTAGTACATGAGGCGCCTCACAAAGTATCCAACCATACCAAACTCAGCGTAGAAATCAGTGGGGACTTCAGGTAGGTGAGGAGGTAAGGCAAAGTGATGGATGGCTTGGTGCATGAGGTTCAAGTCTTCTCCATTCACGTTGCTTGGCTCTTTCCTTGGGTAGATGGTGTGGACAATCAGCATATGGAGGTAGCGGACTGATGGATGCCTGATAGAAGCATTCTTGTCTCTGCTGGCCACTCTATCCTTGCCGGATAAGAACTTGTAAGTGAAGTGGGGAAGGGTCTTTCCTTTAGGAAGTCCTTTCAGCATAGGCAAAGAAGACTCCTTCAAATCCTTGAGGCCTAGCACCTCTCCAATCTCAGTAAAAGTCATGAAATAAGGCTTCTCATCAATCTTGAAACTGATTCTTCCCCACCCTTGTTCCTCATGTAGAGAGGAGTGGAATGTGGCCTCCAAGGATGCCATGAATTGGCAAGAGACCTCTTTATGTGTTGGGTGAGCCATGGAATAGAAGCTGTCCATGTTCATAAGAGCAAGCAAATCCTTCATGTCTTGGTCAATCTCTAGCTCCCTCATTAGCCTCACATCAGCAAATCTGGTTGGAGGCCAAGATACTCCTTGCCTCATCTGCTCCAATAGTTCAACTTCAGTGGGCTTCTTTTGTCGATCTCTATGAGGGTTGAACCCTAACTTTTCGAAAGTTTCTTGCTCAGCTACACTTCCATTTGGAGAAGATGCTTCTTCAACAGTTGCATCTACTGGCTCCAAGGGTGGAGGTGCCAATGTCTTTGGGTTTGGTGCCTTGATTCTGATCTTGGTGGGAGGAGTGGGTTTCTCAGCATCCTTCTTTGTGTTCTTCTCCAAAACAAGAGGTCCCACACTGTGAGATCTTGGAGCTCTAGCTTTCTTTGAAGGAGTGTTCTTATGATCACCAACAGCCACTCTCTTTCCATCCTTCTTGGCCTTTTTGTAAGCATCATCAAGCACTTTCTCATCACTAGCCAACCTCTTGCCATCCTCCTTGGTAGTCTTGTGATCAACATCAACCACTCTTTTTCCATCCCTCTGAGACTGCTTGTGGGCACCAGCAGTTCCTTTCTCATCACTAACCATCCTTTTTCCTTCATTCTTGGGTTGCTTGTTTGCCCCATCAACCACTCTTTTTCCAACCTTCTTGGCTTGTTCTTTCTGTCTCAACATAGCCAAAGCTTGTTGCCTACGTTCCTCCTTAGATTCAGGCATGGAGCCTAACTTTTTTCAAAACCTAGCAGTCTCTTTCTCAGCAGCCTCAGCCTTCTCTTGTGCAATCAAGTTCTCATCTTTCCTTCCCATTTGAACCTGAAAAATATCAAGACTTGGACAAGATTAAGCACAAGGAAGAAAGAATACTTTGGAAAAGATAGGTGCTTGAATGAACACTTGCAAACCTAGTCTAAAACCAGCAACCTAGCAAGACTATCAAAGCAATCAAGCTCCTAAGTTCACAAAATTCAATTTTTATTTTTTATTTTTTGAATAAGGGAACCTAATCTAGCCTATTTCCAAGCAAAAGCATCAAGCTAGTTGAAATTGAATGCTAAACAAGCTCTAGAACATCAATTCCAATCAATCTAGACCATAATCAACCAAAAGTAAGAGCCTTTTCAAAAACCCCCAAATCTCATGAACCCTAATTTGTCAAAGTTCAAATTAATCTCAATTCCACCATGAAATCAACTATCCAGCATGATATATAAGCTTTCCCTAGTCTAATTTACAAGAATCTAGAAAGAAAAAGCTCAAATTTCAAGTTCAAATTTTTAGGGTTCATGAGGGTTAAAAATTTGAACTTCGAGATACCATACCTTGCTTTGGATGAAGGATAAAGATGAAAGGCTTCAAGGAATTAGATCTAGGGGAAGAAGGCCTTGATGTGGGAAAAAGAAATTTGTGATTTGGTTGAGATTTGACAAAGTTATGGGAATTTATGTTCTTGGAGGCTAGAGAGGATTTTGATGTGAGGAAGAAGATGAAATGAGGAAAGAGAGGGTGGCTTAGGGTTTTAAAATGTTTCTGGGTCGGGTAAAAGGTTTCTGGGTCGGGTTCAGGTGGGTTTGGGTCGGAAAAAGGGGAAAAACACACCTGGGCGAGGCGGGTGGCGGCTGGGTAGATCCGCGCGGTCATGGCTGATGCAGCGGGTGCTGGGGCTTTCGGACGACCCGGTATGTCCACCGGCGTATGTCCCTTCGTCCCGTGCGGGTGCTGCGTCCCGGGTAACACCACCCGGGTACGTCCGTCCGTCCGTCCTGCTCGTTCCACCCGTGCGGGTGCTGCGTCCCGGGTAACACCACCCGGGTACGTCCGTCCGTCCGTCCTGCTCGTTCCACCTGCGGCGGGTGCTGCGCCCGGTAACACCACCCGGTGCGCCCGCCTGTTCTGATCCTTCCACACGTGCGGCTGCTTCAACCCGAGTAACACCACCCGGGTACGTCCGTCCGTCCTGATCGTTCCACCCGTGCGGGTGCCGTGTCCCGAGTAACACCACCCGGGTACATTCATGCGCCCAAACTTCAAAGTCAAAATTTCACCTCTTTTTTCTCCTGATCGCTGAACCCACTCACTTCTTTTCGTGTCTCCTCCATCTCATAACCTCAGTGAATTCATTCTCAAGCTCCCAACCTGGCCCCATCATCATTCAAAGGACTTTTTGCTGAAAAATAAAAGTCCTAATGCAATATGTACAAGGATAACCATGGGACTTCCTCCCAAGTGAGCTTGTTTAAAGTTACTAGCTTGTCTTTGCCTCCTTTGAGGTTAGGCAAGTGGAGCATCAGAGAGTGGGGTTGATGTCCCATCCTCCTTTGGTATTGTGGCCATGTATTCTTTGAGTCTCTGGCCATTCACTGTGAAGTCTCCACCATCCTTGTTCCAAAGCACAATGGCTCCATAAGGTCTCACTTCTTTGATCACAAATGGGCCGGACCACCTTGACTTTAGCTTTCCGAAACAACTTCAGTCTAGAATTGTAAAGAAGCACTTGATCCCCTACCTTGAACTCTCTCTTGAGGATGTGCCTGTCATGGAAAGCCTTAGTCTTTTCCTTGTAGATCCTTGAGTTCTCAAAGGCATCCATCCTTATCTCATCCAGTTCATTGATTTGAAGAAGTCTCTTCTCCTTTGCACCCTTGATGTCGGTTTAGAAGCTTCACAGCCCACAATGCCTTGTATTCAAGCTCAACAGTAACGGCGCCAATTTGATGAAAGGACTTTTCTAAGGTCCTAATCAAATGATGTAGTATATAAGATTGTCGAACCAGTCCTAAGTGACCATGAAACAGAGGGAATGCAAGTCTATGCTTAATCTAAATGCAATCATTAAAGAGGATGATGATTAAACTAAGGCAATAAGTAAAATGCAACAAAAAGTAAAACTTTCTTTCTTATGAGAAGAATGAGACCCATGGGTGTAGGGACTTGATATCAAATGATTAAGATTCAATCCAAGATGCTAACTTTTTCAATCTATCCAATTCCTTATGCCTAGACAACAAAACTAAGCAAGCCCTATCCCTAGATGAATGCTCTTTGCAATGATCTTGGTACACCAAATCCCTTTGGCTGTAATGATCAAAGCAAACATGGAGAATGAGTCTAATAGCAATCCTAGCCTCTTTGAAAACTAATCCCTTAGGCAAAGCAAGCTAAAAGCATAGATGAGTTGGTTCAGGCATTTCATAGAACACCTTCCGGGCATGAAATGCCTATAGCTCTATGTTTGAGAGGCAAACTCAAATATAGCTTTAAGAACACCAAATCAATGCAAGGAGATGATAGATCTAACCCTAAACACCTTGGTTCTACACTTAATCACTCTCAATCACCCTAACCCATGGATCTTCTACTCACTAATCCACATGCTTACTCTTAAACCCATGAGAGATTCAAGCTTAAACATATAGAGAAAGAAAGGAGATGAAATAAACAATCAAGAACACAAGATGAGATGAGATAATAAATCAAAGATGAAGCTTTCCTCAAAAGGTTTGTGTTCTTAGATAATAAATAACATGAGTCCCAAACTTGGGATAATAAGAGTATTTATAGTAGGCTTAAAAGCCCTAAACATATAGAAGTAAAATGACTAAAAAGCCCTTAGAAGATTAGTGGTCTAAGCCAATCAAAATGCTCCAAAAGGAAGAAACTCGGATAGCCTGGTCGGACAGGTTTCCACCAGGCCGGGTATGACCACCCGCGTATGAGGATGCTCGTCCGGCTTGTCCGACTGCTCGGGTTGTCCTCCCCGTGCTCTGAGCAGCTGCTGTCCGTGTCCAGCACCAAGCAGGCCGTCGGGTGCTTCAGGCCGGCCCTCCAAGTCGGTGTGCAGGCCGTGCGGGTGCTGCGCCTCGGTAACACCACCCGGTAAGGCCCGCCTGTTCTGATCCTTCCACACGCGGCTGCTTCAACCCGAGTAACACCACCGGTGCGCCCGCCTGTTCTGATCCTTCCACACGCGGCTGCTTCAACCCGAGTAACACCACCCGGTACATTCATGCTAAACTTCAAAGTCAAAATTTCACCTCTTTTTCTCCTGATCGCTGAACCCACTCACTTCTTTTCGTGTCTCCTCCATCTCATAACCTCAGTGAATTCATTCTCAAGCTCCCAACCTGGCCCCATCATCATTCAAAGGACTTTTTGCTGAAAAATAAAAGTCCTAATGCAATATGTACAAGGATAACCATGGGACTTCCTCCCAAGTGAGCTTGTTTAAAGTTACTAGCTTGTCTTTGCCTCCTTTGAGGTTAGGCAAGTGGAGCATCAGAGAGTGGGGTTGATGTCCCATCCTCCTTTGGTATTGTGGCCATGTATTCTTTGAGTCTCTGGCCATTCACTGTGAAGTCTCCACCATCCTTGTTCCAAAGCACAATGGCTCCATAAGGTCTCACTTCTTTGATCACAAATGGGCCGGACCACCTTGACTTTAGCTTTCCCGGAAACAACTTCAGTCTAGAATTGTAAAGAAGCACTTGATCCCCTACCTTGAACTCTCTCTTGAGGATGTGCCTGTCATGGAAAGCCTTAGTCTTTTCCTTGTAGATCCTTGAGTTCTCAAAGGCATCCATCCTTATCTCATCCAGTTCATTGATTTGAAGAAGTCTCTTCTCCTTTGCACCCTTGATGTCGAAGTTTAGAAGCTTCACAGCCCACAATGCCTTGTATTCAAGCTCAACAGGCAACGGCGCCAATTTGATGAAAGGACTTTTCTAAGGTCCTAATCAAATGATGTAGTATATAAGATTGTCGAACCAGTCCTAAGTGACCATGAAACAGAGGGAATGCAAGTCTATGCTTAATCTAAATGCAATCATTAAAGAGGATGATGATTAAACTAAGGCAATAAGTAAAATGCAACAAAAAGTAAAACTTTCTTTCTTATGAGAAGAATGAGACCCATGGGTGTAGGGACTTGATATCAAATGATTAAGATTCAATCCAAGATGCTAACTTTTTCAATCTATCCAATTCCTTATGCCTAGACAACAAAACTAAGCAAGCCCTATCCCTAGATGAATGCTCTTTTGCAATGATCACCCAAGTACACCAAATCCCTTTGGCTGTAATGATCAAAGCAAACATGGAGAATGAGTCTAATAGCAATCCTAGCCTCTTTGAAAACTAATCCCTTAGGCAAAGCAAGCTAAAAGCATAGATGAGTTGGTTCAGGCATTTCATAGAACACCTTCCGGCATGAAATGCCTATAGCTCTATGTTTGAGAGGCAAACTCAAATATAGCTTTAAGAACACCAAATCAATGCAAGGAGATGATAGATCTAACCCTAAACACCTTGGTTCTACACTTAATCACTCTCAATCACCCTAACCCATGGATCTTCTACTCACTAATCCACATGCTTACTCTTAAACCCATGAGAGATTCAAGCTTAAACATATGAGAAAGAAAGGAGATGAAATAAACAATCAAGAACACAAGATGAGATGAGATAATAAATCAAAGATGAAGCTTTCCTCAAAAGGTTTGTGTTCTTAGATAATAAATAACATGAGTCCCAAACTTGGGATAATAAGAGTATTTATAGTAGGCTTAAAAGCCCTAAACATATAGAAGTAAAATGACTAAAAGCCCTTAGAAGATTAGTGGTCTAAGCCAATCAAAATGCTCCAAAAGGAAGAAACTCGATAGCCTGGTCGGACAGGTTTCCACCAGGCCGGGTATGACCACCACAGATGAGGATGCTCGTCCGCTTGTCCGACTGCTCGGGTTGTCCTCCCCGGTGCTCTGAGCAGCGTGCTGTCCGTGGTCCAGCACCAAGCAGGCCGCGCGGGTGCTTCAGGCCGGCCCTTCAAGTCGGTGTGCAGGCCGTGCGGGTGCTTCAGGCCGGCCCTCCAAGTCGGTGTGCAGGCCGTGCGGGTGCTTCAGGCCGCGCGGTGCCAAGGCCGGTGTCGCCTGCTCGAGTGTACTGGTCGAGTGGAGTGGTACGCTGGCGAAGGAGGTCGGTGTGATCGGCCGCCCTGATCCTGGGCGCTTCCATCGCCGGTCGTGCGGTTCGTCTTCCTCGGTGTGGACGCTGGGTAGGTTTCGCGACGCTGGTGGCGCCCAGTCGGGTGTGGACGCCCGGTATGCTCGCGACGCTGGTGGCGCCCAGTCGGTGTGGACGCCCGTGGGTTAGTGATCGTGACGGGTAGCTTCATCCGGTGCTCCAAGCCGCGTACGTGCTGTCTGTTCCCGCGGTCAGGCCGTGCGGGTTATCGAGGTCGCGTACGTCCATCCGGGTGTTGCATCGTCCAGCATCATCCCTTTGTTCCGTGCGGGCTTGTCAGGCCGAGTGTCTGACCCGGGTATACTGACATGTCTTCACTCAAATAATCATAACTCCTCCAATATGGCTTCAAATGGCTTGAAACCACTCCCAATGGAAAGCTAACTCAACATGCCATGTCCCCACCAAATCTTAGCACAGAAAGACTTCTTTATGGCCATCGTCCATGTCCATCTTTCACCCTTCCTTTTTGTAACAAAGTACCCCCAAACACCTTCAAATTCTCCAAAGTACACTCCAAGACCTGATAAAGACTTATGAATGCAAAATGAACCTAAATATGCCTAATGCCTAATCTAGAAGGGATAAAATGCACAAAATGGAAAGCTAAAACAATGAAAATATGCAAGACATCAACCATCTATTCCTCTAGTAAACCCTTTCTCGTCTCTGTAGACCCCATACTCATCTCTCTGCTCCCAAAAGAATTTTCGAACTCCATATCGAAAGGCTCTCTTTCCGAATTCAAGACACTTATCGATCGATGCGACACACTCTGTATCGATTGATTTCCGTTGAAAATATGGATCCTTTCTGTTGAGATGGTTATCCTCAGCTTCCTTTGGCTCAGTTGTTGTGTCTGCCTCCTGGTGCTGATAATGGTGGTCTGGTCCGTAGCGTTGTTTCTGGAATAGGTTGTGGGATCCGTTGGCTAACTGTAGGACGTCTGCAATGTCTTCTCTGGATATGTGGAGTGTTCGTCCATCCATTGAGCGTGCAAAACCTTGTGAATTCCTGAAAATACCAAACTCATCCGGGATTAGATTACTGAAATTAAGTACATTTGAATTTATTACCTGGGATGGTTGGATGTATGTATCGGTCGATGGCACAGGTTCTGAATCGGTCGATGGTTGTTCAGGCCTATCGGTCGATTGTGCTTGTGCCGTGTCGATCGATGAGACTTCTTCGGTTAGGTGATGTATGTTGGTGTGGCGGTCTCGACCGCTTTGTGACTGGTAGTCGCTGCCCAGCTCCCCGATTGAGTAGTCTCCGCCTCGCTTGTTGTTGACTGTGTTGTCGAATGATGCGAGGCAAGTAGTATCGATCGATGGCACAGGTTCTGAATCGGTCGATGGTTGTTCAGGCCTATCGGTCGATTGTGCTTGTGCCGTGTCGATCGATGAGACTTCTTCGGGTTAGGTGATGTATGTTGGTGTGGCGGTCTCGACCGCGAAGCTTTCGTACTGGTAGTCGCTTGCCCAGCTCCCGATTGAGTAGTCTCCGTCTCGCTTGTTGTTGACTGTGTTGTCGAATGATGCGAGGCAAGTAGTATCGATCGATGGGGATGTGGCCCTGTAGATCGATGTCGCGGATTCTGAGGTTGTGGTGGAGAAGTCGATCTTCATCTTCCGAAGGTTGTGACACTCTATAGCTCTCTCCTCCTCGTAATCATCAGTATACTTCATAGTGAGTAGTATTTGCAGCGGTGGTGGGATGTAGTAGTCGCTCTCCCACATGTTTACTTCAAATCACCTTCTGGATACTCCTCCTCGATCTGATTGAATAGTGAATCGATCGATGACCATGTGTGGCTGTTGATCAATGTCAATTCACCAGAGATCATCGATGAAACAATGCTAATATCGATCGATTCTGCGGTCTCTGTCTCTTATTCGCCTTGTGAATCGTATTCATCTCCACAATAGCAAACAGCTACAAGGTCTGGGCTGTCTTGGATCTTCTTAGGACCTTGTTGATTCTGACTGGATCATAGTGTAACCGTAGGGTTGATTAGGTTATGCATGCTTTGTTTGTCCGGTTTCAGACTGCTCCAACCGTGGCTAGGAAGGCTCTTCCAAGTAGCAAAGAAGTAGTAGGGTTATCTTGACGCCCAAGACATGGAAGTCTATCGATTAGGGCTTCTCCTATGGTAACCTCAAGGTTTCTCACAATTCCTTCAGAGTTCTGCTGAGAACAATCCACAAAGATGAATGATTCTTCAAGAGGCTCTATCTTCAGACCTAGATGGTCTGCTATCACCTGGGTAAGATGCTAACCCAGATCCTGTGTCACATAGGGCACGTGGGAAGTTGATCCCATGTACTGAGCAAGGAACAACAAACTTCCCTGGATCACCCTTCTTCTCAAGTTTGATCCTCTTCTTCATACTTTCTCCGACTTGGTTGAACATCCTCTTGATGTCTTCTTCGCCTCCTTAGTTTCTCAAAAACATCCACAATCTGTGTGAAAAGTAGGCTTCTTCAAAGGGTTTCTCTCAGAGGTATCCTTAGAACTCTCTTCTGAAACTTGCCAACTCTTTCTCATTAACTCCTCTTTTAAGGTGTTTAGAACCTTCTTTCATTTTTCTGAGAACTCTGCCATCTTTTTCCTTTTCTATCTCCATTGGATCAATAATATCTGTGGGTTTCTTCATTATGGCGGTTGGTGGGTTTCTGGAAGGCTTAGATTGCTCCCGAGTGCATTAAGTCATGCAACATCTATCTTGGGAAGTTGCACTCGGCGTGATAACTTAATATCGATCGATTCTGCGGTCTCTGTCTCTTATTCGCCTTGTGAATCGTATTCATCTCCACAATAGCAAACAGCTACAAGGTCTGGGCTGTCTTGGATCTTCTTAGGGACCTTGTTGATTAAATCTTGGATCATAGTAGACCGTAGGGTTGATTAGGTTATGCACAGCTTTGTTTGTCCGGTTTCAGACTGCTCCAACCGTGGCTAGGAAGGCTCTTCCAAGTAGCAAAGAAGTAGTAGGGTTATCTTGACGCCCAAGACATGGAAGTCTATCGGAATTAGGGCTTCTCCTATGGTAACCTCAAGGTTTCTCACAATTCCTTCAGAGTTCTGCTGAGAACAATCCACAAAGATGAATGATTCTTCAGTAGGCTCTATCTTCAGACCTAGATGGTCTGCTATCACCTTGGGTAAGATGCTAACTCCAGATCCTGTGTCACATAGGGCACGTGGGAAGTTGATCCCATGTACTGAGCAAGGAACAACAAACTTCCCTGGATCACCCTTCTTCTCAAGTTTGATCCTCTTCTTCATACTTTCTCTGACTTGGTTGAACATCCTCTTGATGTCTTCTTCGCCTCCTTAGTTTCTCAAAAACATCCACAATCTGTGTGAAAAGTAGGCTTCTTCAAAGGGTTTCTCTCAGAGGTATCCTTAGAACTCTCTTTCTGAAACTTGCCAACTCTTTCTCATTAACTCCTCTTTTAAGGTGTTTAGGAACCTTCTCTTTCATTTTTCTGAGAACTCTGCCATCTTTTTCCTTTTCTATCTCCATTGGATCAATAATATCTGTGGGTTTCTTCATTATGGCGGTTGGTGGGTTTCTGGAAGGCTTAGATTGCTCCCGGAGTGCATTAAGTCATGCAACATCTATCTTGGGAAGTTGCACTCGGCGTGTGATAACTTAATATCGATCGACAGTTTCTGGAGTGTGTCGATCGATTTCTTTATCATTCGGTCGATCGATGGGACATCTGTCCTGTCAGTCGATGTTGTAAGGGCTGGGCGGATGTGGGTGCTTTGCTGCGAACTCCTCGTGAGTTAGTATCTTCACGGCGTTGCACTCGTTGGTGGATTCTTCAGAATTCACAGAAGCCCTTCAACAACAACTACAACAGCAACTTCAACAACAACAGGAGCTATGGAAATTCATCTTACCAGAATCCACCACCACCAACTCAGGAGAGCAAGATAGAATCCATGCTTGACCAAGTTCCTGAAGGTCAACAGAAGCTGACAGTGGATTTCAATGGGAAGATTGATGCTGTTTACACCAACCTGAACACAAAGTTTGAAGCTTTGAACACCCATGTGAAGAAATTAGAGACTACGGTGGTTTAGACAGGAGAAGCTATTAAGAAGAAAGAAGCCTTAACAAGGGGGATAGGTGAAGAAGCAACAAAACACCACGCGAATGCCATCATAGATGATGATTTCTGGCAAGTGGTGAAGTTTGAGAAGCTGCAAGAAGGGGATTTTGAAGTGGAAAGTTCCATGAGTTTCGGCGAGTCACATTGGTGTCGACCGACGTCGACTAGTGACCATCGATCTATGGACTCTACACCGAGTCGATCGACGAGCTTTGACGAGCATCGATCGACACCATCAGGAGAATCGAGTGCTTCGTGCAATGCCTTGAGGATAATGACTAACGAGGAGTTCGCAGCAAGACACCCGCATCCACCCAGTACTTTTTGCGTCAAAATCAATCGGCATCAAGAACCAGCCATCGATCGACAGAGAGATGATGACATCCATCGAAAACCTCCATCACCCATCGATCAACGTGCGCCTCTCACATACCGAGTGCAACTACCAAAGATTGATGCAAAACGACTCAATGCACTCACACAACAATCTAAACCTTCAGATACACCACCAGACACCATCAGCACTCAACCTAAAGATGCACCAGGGCCTATGGAAGTTGATAAAGCTATAGATGGGAGAACCTTGAGGAAGAGGAAAGAAAAGGTTCCCAAGCATCTGAAGAGGGGAGTCAATGAGAAGGAGATGGATAGTTTCACAAGAATCCCACTTGAGAAACCTTTTGAAGAAGCCTACTTACCCACAGGTTGTGGATGTTCTTCAGAGAAACCAAGGAGACTGAAGAAGACAAGATTCAACGCATCGCTTACCCTAAGACATTGAAATGGGATCAAACATGTCGTTCGCTATCTTCAAGAAACGAATGATTTATGATTATTTTATCCTAACAACTCAAGCTGAGAAATGGTTGGCTTTGCAGACGCATGGTATTTATCTGATTCCCATAAAACTCGATCACAAGATATATTTTCATAGTTGGACGAATTTGTGTATCACAGCCTCTAAGAAACAAACACTTGTTGCCACTTTGTCAAACCATGCTGAAATAATTGCTCTCTACGAGGAAAGTAGAGAATGAAACAGCTTAGATAAATAAGTTAACACATCTAATCAGATAGTAGTATCTACATCAGTATAAAACAGACCAATCTTATATGAAGATAATGCAGCATGTTTTTTCAAACAAGGGAAAAATACATCAAAAGCGATATATCCAAACATATAACACTGAAATTCTTTTCATATACCCAAGAACCTGAAATGAATATAGAAACTGAAGTGAGATATTTTTGATCCAATGACAATAGTGTAGACCTCTTCATGAAGTCATTATCCACTACGATATAGAAAACACATTTACAGAATTACCATTGGAATATCTCATAAATAAAAGTTTTAAGCCATTTTTTACTCGAGGCAAAATTTCTGAAATAGTACTCTTTTTACCTTAGTATAGTTTCTCCCACTGAATTTTCCTTGAATGATTTTTAACGTTGCAACTAGAAGCATTACAATCGACGTAAATAACAATGGACTCTAAGGAAGAGTGTTAGACCCTGTTTCTTGTAGGGTTCTTAGCATAATATAAGAGCCGTCTCTTAACTTTAACTAAGAAAAATTAAGAACCATCTATTATATATCTTATTTAAGAGTCGGTTCGTAGATTTTCTTCGTTAAAAGTTCAGAGACGGTCCTTATATTACGCTAAGAAGTCCACCCTAAGAACCCCGCAATAAACATGCCCATACAAAAGTCAAGGAACACAATCATGTAGTAATAAATGTCTAGTCTATGTCATAATGTAACAAAATTTTATTTGTCTAATATCTTGACTATATAAATAACTGTGAAAGACATTTTTTTCAGCCAAGTAACCTAGAGAGATCCTGCATTTGTAAAAAAGTTCCACACATACTTCAGCCGAAACACCAATTTAAAATCCTCGAGCAGTCTAATAGCTAATCAACCTTCTTTTTGGGCTTGAAAATGTCATTCCATGCTACTCTAAAATGTCATTTATTAAAAACAGTAGAAACATTTATTTGAAGATTTTAGTCCAACTACCATATTGTAAAATTATGTAGAGTTTATTTACACGTGTTTTAATAGTTAGTCACAAATCTCCTGCCAAATATTCTCTCTGTTTCAGAAAGATGTATGTTCTAGGAAAAAATTTTGTTTCAAAAAGATGTATTTTTCATGTTTTCAAAGCATATTTTATCAACTAATAATGAAAAATTGTGTGGTTCAAAAACATTAATTGCATTTCTAAAAATTATATTGGTTTAAAAATATAGGAAATATAAAGTTTCAAAAACCTATGCATTAATAACTAAGTTTGAATATGCTTTCTTAATAAGTGTGAAAATTCTATAATATGTATCTTTAAAAAACAGAGGGAGTATAACTTTTGATACTGTAATTGCTGATTTTCTAGAGAAAATATTTTAATTATCGTTGTTGGGGTCAAAATCGGTCAATGACGAAATCGTCACCCGAAAATCCTCGAAAGAAAAGCCAAGCAACGATCAAATCCAAGAAACGGGTCGTCGCTCGATAAAACTCACGGAAGGCTCGTCCACTCCCATCTGGAGCCAACGGCGAGGGTCCTGGCGCCCGTCCATGGGATCGTCTCATAATCTCGGGCAACGACAGCATCTTGGTCCTTTGAAACCCATGTCTGGATTGTCCGAGATCTACAATGAGTCTTCCGTAAAACCTTCCCCGACATGCAAAAGATTCATCTTTTAAACATATCTAAAACTTCGAACCACATTGCTCTCATCCCCGACGACGGAAAATCTGTGGATCTAAGTCCATCTCAAATCCCGACATCGCGGGATCTCGCTGGAAACAATTATCTCGAAGAGACCCTCCCAAACTCAAAAGATTTCCATAAGCGGCGAGGAAAAGATTGAACAAACCCACAGACGGCAAGACGCCTGGCACCGGGCGCACGCTGGACGCTGGCTGGCCTGGCGCCAGCGGCACTCGCCTGGCGCCGGGCGGCACGCTGGACGCTGGCTGGCTGGCGCCGGCGGCACTCGCCTGATGCCGGGCGGCACGCTGGACGCTGGTTGGCCTGGCGCCGACGGCACTCGCCTGGCGCCGGGCGCACGCTGGACGCTGGCTGGCCTGGCGCCGACGGCACTCGCCTGGCGCCGGGCGCACGCTGGACGCTGGCTGGCGCCGACGGCACTCGCCTGGCGCCGGGCGCACGCTGGACGCTGGCTGGCCTGGCGCCGGCGGCACGCTGGACGCTGGCTGGCCTGGCGCCGCGGCACGCTGGACGCTGGTTGGCCTGGCGCCGGCGGCACTGCCTGGCGCCGGCGGCACTCGCCTGGCGCCGGGCGCACTCGCCTGATGCCGGGCGGCACGCTGGACGCTGGTTGGCCTGGCGCCGACGGCACTCGCCTGGCGCCGGCGGCACGCTGGACGCTGGTTGGCCTGGCGCCGGCGGCACTGCCTGGCGCCGGCGGCACTCGCCTGGCGCCGCGGCACGCTGGACGCTGGCTGGCCTGGCGCCAGCGGCACTCGCCTGGCGCCGGCGGCACCTGGCGCCGGCGGCACTCGCCACGCTGGTCGGCCTGGCGACGGTCCACGCCCTCGTCCCGTTTCGCTCCTATCGTGCCGGTTCGATCCCATCTTAGCTTGTTTGAATGAATCTACGCAAGTTTGGTATGATCACGTTACTCTAGAACGCCACTTCTCGACTAAACAAGGAATTGAGGTTCCTTCGAAACACCGAGACCTTCAAAGACTGTCTTTCGAAACCGTAAAAGCGCCTAAGCGGCCCAGCGTGGCCAAAGCGATACGTACGATTTTCGAAAGGAAGGATAACTATGACGGTTTATCTTTATCCTCACATAAGAGATAAATGTCAAGTTTCCATAAGAGATAAATGTCAAGTTTCCATAAGAGATAAATATCAAGTTTCCAGAAGATAAATGTCAAGTTTCCGATAAACACAAAGATGGACTAAAATGGAAAAGCCCGACTCAGCCCACGAAGATAGACCGCCATAGGAGGAGTATATAAGGAGAGCTTTGAGCAAGAAGCAAACAGGATCACAAACTTTCAAGCACTTAGCACTTAGAGCGCTTTTAGCTTTCTTTTTACGTTTTTGTTAGCGAGCTGCGACTCAACTAGGTTAGATCTAGGCAGCCGGACTAGCGGACCTTCGACAGCTCTTGTAGCTTCTTTCTTACCCGTTGTTCACGCTCAAAACGCGAATTCAGAAATAAGATCTTTTTCCGCTCTACTTTACGATTTTTACTTTTTGACTTTAATATCTATTCGATTGTTTCGCAGCGCCCAGCAGATATCCGGGACCTTCAAGGAAGATCGGGTTAACTCGGTTTTCCTCCAGAAATCTTTATCAGAAATTGACGGTGGGAATTTCGGTTCCCACAGTTTGGCGCTAAGGAGGGGGTTACGGATCTATCTATCTCGCGAATCGCACACGCCGATCATGTCAGCCGACGCCACTAAGGATCAGCCAGCCAGACGGAACACCCGCCGATGCCAACGCTGAGAAGACTCCAGCTGGAGACACGTCCACAGTCACTGCTGATGCAAACACCGAGGCGCCAGGCAGATGAAGGAACTGTTTACCTCCGCCGGTGGCGGAACAACAGACAAGCTGATAACCTCGCCGCAAAACAGGTCGATACCTTAACTGCGAGGAGCAAGTTGCAGCGGATCCACCAGGCCGCGCGACGAGACCGACGGATCTCGAAGCGAGAAAAAGATGCCCGAAGAGCCCACTCAGGAAAGCGGCTCGAAGGACAGCAAGCGACAGCGCAGAACCTTCCACTCCCGGCTGCGGGAAACAAGGAAAGCGACGCCGAAGATCGATCTAGATATCAGCGACCGATCGGACCCTTCCGATGAAGACGCTGACATCCACCCTGTGAGAACTCGGCCAGTCCGCCGGCAGACGGTATCCTTCGATAGGCCCATGACAGAAGAGGAAGAAGAACTCTACTGGATGGAGCAGGAAGAACTCATGAAGATCAAACTCGATCTATCGCGACCAGCGCCGACAGGTTCGAGGAACGCCGGCAGCAATAGCGTAGATCCATGATCTCCGTGAATCTCTCAAAAGACCGTGGCTGAAGTGAAAGCGTAAAATCGCAGATCCATCAGCGACCAGTTCGCCCGAGATCGATAGACTTCTCGAGGAAGCACGGAAAATACCGCTCACCACTGGATCACGGAAACACGATCTCAGACCCAGGGAAGATCAAAATCCCGGCCTATGACGGCACGACGGATCCTAAGTCGCACCTGCAGTCCTTCCAGATCGCAATGGGTAGGTGCAAACTCCCGAACGCGAACGGACGCAGGTCATTGTCTTCTTCGCCGAAAGCACCTCAAAGGTGCTGCCGAGTGGTTCTCCGCTCAAAAGGAACTCCATCGAAGCTTCCGCCAACTGGCCTCGGCGCTTTCAAACAGTACTCCATGTTCATGGACGAAAGCGTCCGGCGTGGATCTATGGAGTCTAGCTCAGAAGGAAGACGAAGTCGCCCGCGACTTCGCGAAGGTTCAAACTGGTGATGGCCAGAGTAACGGCATCAGCGACAATGTCGCAATCGACGCCGAGGAAAACTCTCTGGTACAAGTCGGTTCAAAGTGGATACTACTGGAAAACCGCTGACAATCCAGGATACTCTCCACAAAGCAACAGACTTCATCATCATGGAAGAAGAGATGAAGCTTCTATCGCAAAGCACGGACCGCAGAAAACCGCGGCCCAAGAAGAAACCCTCTCGAACGACAAATACGCCCATCACGGCGAAGACGCCTGGCGCAGCATAACTACGCCATCAACTCGAGCAAGGCAAAACCTCCGAAACACCTGACCAGGAACCAGTACAAGGATAACTCCTATTGCGAAGTTCCACGAGACCAGAGGTCACTCCACCGCTAACCGCAAGGTTCTCGTGCCCGCTCGCCGCGAAAACTCCTCACCGGGCGAAGCTATCAAAGGTCAAGAGTATAAAGGACTTGCTCTGACTAATCGCTAAAGACTAACAAAACTGTCTCCGAAGACCGCGACCGAAAACCAATCAGGGAAAAGCTGAAGAAGACAGACGACCAAGGAACAACAGCAGTCGCCAGAGGGTAAACATGATCATCGGAGGATCACAGTTCTACCAAGATTCTGTCTCATCGATAAAAGCCTACGGGCGAAAGGCGAGACCAGTTCCAACTGGTTCCTGCAGCCATGTTCCTAACCACACAATCGCTGAGGAACACGAGACCGCCGGAATCGACAAACCTCACTGCGATCCTTTGGTAATCGACCTGGTCATCCAGGATCTCAAGTCGGTCGCAGTCTCGCCGATACAGGAAGCACGGTCAACGCCATCTTCCGCGACACCCTCTACAGGATGAAGATCCCACTTGGGAAGTCGCCCCGAGCCAAAACCTTTGACGGGTTTTGGCCACTACCATGACCTCGAAAAATAAAACTCCCAGTCATGGCAAAGGAAGTTACAAAGATCGCCGAAGTTTGCAGTAGTCGACAACCCGCCATCTACAACGCCATCATGGGAACCCTTGGATCAACTCCATGAAGGCAGTACCGCCCACATATCACCTAGGTATCAAGTTCCCGACCGACCGAACCGCAGCCATCCGGGTAGTCAGAAACAGTCGAGACTCGCTACCTAGCCGAAGTTCAAACTGCAAAGATCGAACGCCTCGCGGCCAACCCAAACGAAAGCAAAGGAATCACACAACATTCCCGAAGACTAAGAAAGATGATCCAGAATCATCCGAACAGGTAACGATTCAAGACGGCGATAAAGCTCAATCCACCGCCGTGAAGAGCGACAGCTCGACTCCGCGACAAACCACTGATCCGACCAGCACGATCGAACGGCAACGACGGGAGTAAAACGTCCGCAACTATCAGAACTACGAGATGGCTTGATCCTCGAAGAGGTATCGAGGCAGCTCCGAAACCCGGCGAAGTTCAGCTATCCCCACCAAAAGGGGACTGCGCGATACTCCTATACTCCCACAAAAACGCCAAAAATCCGCGATATGTACTCTAACTTCTCGAAATTTTTAATAAAATTCTTTCTATCTTTCATGCTCATGCGCGCGTCAGCGGGAAAAGCGAAAATCATATCTTCAAAGAAACGCCAGACGCCGCAACTTCTTAAAAAGATAACAAAACTCGTGATATCCGCAAAAGACAGTCCACCAGCGACTTAAATAACTCACGCCCGTCGATTGCCCGACGGACGCCACAAGAAACGCTTTCACTAATACAAAATCGTAGTCAGACCTACAAGGTCCTCTTACATCCGACAAGGATATCATAGCGCTATACAAGAAACCCAAAATTTTGTTTAGCATCTCGGATAAACTCGAAGATAGCTCGATTCTTTTAACACAACTCATATAAGCCGGGACTAGTCGCTGACTTTAAACGAAAAGAATCAGGAAGAAATCACTAACAGGCAAAACGAAAGCCGATCAGTCATCGCACAGCCTCAAAGCTGAGAGTAAACCTAGGTCTTGCCCTAAACCCAGTCTTGCTGGATCTTGACATCTCACAGACATAGTATCTTATAATGAGATCCCAAAACATGTCTCTTATCGCTACACCTAAAACGCCGCTAAAAGTAGCATACGGACCAGCGGCGAAAAAGAGTTAGGATATGGCGACTACTCGATCCTTCCTCTACACTTGACTAAAGTATAAATCAAAACAAAAGACTAAATCTCGCAAATTTTCATATTCATAAAAGCCGCAAAAGACGGCAGGATTCAAAAGCCACCAACGGCCAGTCCCAAAACATAAGAATGCAACCTCCAACGGTCGCAGGATAAAATTACTAAAAACGGCCACACATGGCCAAAAAATTCAATTCACAAAAGGAAGTCAACGTTGAGAAATCCGGATGCGGAAATCCCAAATGAACTAGCAGGCTGGTCCACTTCCTCATTCACGCCGAGCATCCCCACCATTCTCGGCGCTTCATCGCTCCAACCTCCACCGTATCCTCGAAACCTCGATAGGTTCCCATAGTCTCCGGACTCTTTCTTCTACCGGAGGGACCAAGGACTCAGCATGAGCACACTCGGCCATGAAATCCTTCATTTCAGCAATCTCGGAATCGAAAGAGAAATCTGGGTTCTGAGACTTGTAAAGGTTTACGACGGAACCTCGGCACTCGCGGAAATCACCAACAAACTCCTGAGCTTCTTTAAAACATTGAAACTCAGCAGCAAACGATTCGCTCGCCTTGCCACCTCGCTGCGACCATCCTTCTTCCTCTCCTTTCCGCCAGACGAGCCCGAAGCGGAAGCTCAGCCTGCTTCGCTCTGTGCCTTCACCTCTTTGTCGGAACCGAAAAGCTCTCGCCCGCTTCTGTGGTCTTGAAGTTAGCAATCCTGATTTGCGGAACTCGAGTCAAGCTTCGCTAAACACTCTTAGTCCCTGCATAAAGCTCAAGATCAGCAAGCATGCTTATATACAGATTCAACGCGCAAAAGAAGTTCGGCGGGCCAAACCTCGTTGACACGCTGGGAGCCCTCGCAAAACCCGTTGTTTCTCCTCATCCTCCAGCGATTCGCCAGTGGTAAACTCCGGAGGAAGGCCATCAAAGAAGTTGTTAGGTGGAAAACCGCTGGTTTCGCTTTTTCCGCTGGAACAAAACTAGGTTTTTCTCCCAACGGTGAAGGATTTTCCGAGCCTTCCCCATCGCCGATTTCCTTCCCCTTACAAGACCTCTGTCTGCGCCCGAGTAGGAGCCACGGTAACAGGTTCAAGGCCATACGACGGAACAGGACCTCGACCGATAAAGCTTAACCGCATCTCGATCCGCTCAAGGGTGAAGGATTTCCAGAAAACGCCTTTGACGAAGAAGATCTCTTGACAAAAACGCCACCAGGCAAATGCGCCGGTAGGGTTGTTCCCTACAAAACGAAAAATTTTTCAAAACTCGCGACTTCCAAAAGGTGAGATAGACAACAGAGTTTTCGCCAGATACCTCGGTTGAAGTTCCATGCTCATGAAATAGATGGAGGCAGCTCTCCTCGACAGACTCGCCATCTATTTGAACAAAGAAGAAACGCCCTGCCACGATTTGGGATTCAAGTAGTCCCCTGAATCACGCCATATCCTTCTTAGGCAGCATGGAATAGTAACCGCCACCCTCGGCCGGCCGAAAGTGCCCCAAAGACCTTCAAATCATCGACCAAGATCAATCCCGAAGTTCAGAGCTAGCGATCAGGACGCCGCCAACTCTCCGCGGCTAGGACGAGTGTCTGGGCCTGAAGCGAATTTTAACAATGGCACCAGGAATTGGGAACCACATAACGCGCACGTAAAGAAAGCTTCAGAACATGTAAAGAAACCTTGCGGAGGATTCCGCGCACTCGCTACCAACGGAACTGAATTTGACTCCTTCAGGAACCTGGTAAAATCTCAAGAACCTTGAGATATTGACGAAACTAAGCTCGGCGCAAAGGAGCACCGGGCTGCCTTAGAGGCCTCCTCGAACAGGGATCTCTGGTAGTGTTGGGGCTTAACCTACAAGGGCTCGATGTCACGCATTCTTCTTTTCCTCCTCGACCGACTCCTCCTGCTTTACCTACATGGGCAGGAGAGTCATCCGAGGAAGAATGGGAAGAAGAGTTTCTCTTTGAAGATCTTGAAGACATTGTTCTTAAAGAGAGAGAAAGGATTCTTGAGAGAGAGTAAAACCTTGTGATGAAGTAAGAATGAGATTTCTTACTCCATATAAAGGAGGTAAAATCCCTATTTACCCCGATTTTCGGCAAACAATTACGTCTCAACACCTTCCCATGCGCTATACCGCAAGCTAGATCCGACAGGCTTTACGGTTCCTAGCTAGCTGGGGGCTAACTGTTGGGGTCAAAATCGGTCAATAGCGAAATGCGTCACCCGAAAATCCTCGAAAAGAAAGCCAAGCAACGATCAAATCCAAGAAACGGTCGCCGCCGATAAAACTCACGAAGGCTCGTCCACTCCCATCTGGCGCCAACGGCGAGGGTCCTGGCGCCGCCCATGCGATCGTCTCATAATCTCGCAACGACAGCATCTTGGTCCTTTGAAACCCATGTCTGATTGTCCGAGATCTACAATGAGTCTTCCGTAAAACCTTCCCGATTGCGTAAAAGATTCATCTTTTAAACATATCTAAAACTCGGAGCCACATTGCTCTCATCCCCGACGACGGAAAATCTGCGGATATAAGTCCATCTCAAATCCGATACTCGCGGGATCGTTGGAAACAATTATCTCAAGAGACCCTCCCAAACTCAAAAGATTTCCATAAGCGGCGAGGAAAGATCGAACAAACCCACAGACGGCAAGACAGCCTGGCACCGGGCGCACGCTGGACGCTGGCTGGCCTGGCGCCGGGCGCACGCTGGACGCTGGCTGGCCTGGCGCCGGGCGGCACGCTGGACGCTGGCTGGCCTGGCGCCGGGCGCACGCTGGACGCTGGCGGCACTCGCCTGGCGCCGGGCGGCACTCGCCTGGCGCCGGGCGGCACGCTGGACGCTGGCGGCACTCGCCTGGCGCCGGGCGGCACGCTGGACGCTGGCTGGCCTGGCGCCGGGCGGCACTCGCCTGGCGCCGGGCGCACGCTGGACGCTGGCTGGCCTGGCGCCGGGCGGCACTCGCCTGGCGCCGGGCGCACGCTGGACGCTGGCTGGCCTGGCGCCGGGCGGCACTCGCCTGGCGCCGGGCGGCACGCTGGACGCTGGCTGGCCTGGCGCCGGGCGGCACTCGCCTGGCGCCGGGCGGCACGCTGGACGCTGGCTGGCCTGGCGCCGCGGCACTCGCCTGGCGCCGGGCGCACTCACGCTGGCCGCCTATACCGGGCGCACCCGCCTGGTATGGTCAATCTACGCAAGTTTGGTATGATCACGGTTACTCTGAACGCCAGTTCCTCGACTAAACAAGGAATTGAGGTTCCTTCGAAACACCGAGACCTTCAAAGACTGTCCTTCGGCTGTAAAAGCGCCCTAAGCGACTGCGCGTGGCCAAAGCGGCCGCGTCACGATTTTCGAAAAGGAAGGATAACTATGACGGTTTATCTTTATCCTCACATAAGAGATAAATGTCAAGTTTCCATAAGAGATAAATGTCAAGTTTCCATAAGAGATAAATATCAAGTTTCCAGAAGATAAATGTCAAGTTTCCGATAAACACAAAGATGGGCGAAAATGGAAAAGCCCGACTCTGCCCGCGAGAAGATAGACCGTCATAGGAGGAGTATATAAGGAGAGCTTTGAGCAAGAAGCAAACAGGATCACAAACTTTCAAGCACTTAGCACTTAGAGCGCTTTTAGCTTTCTTTTCTGTTTTGTTAGCGAGCTGCGACTCAACTAGGTTAGATCTGGCGGACGGACTAGCGGACCTTTCGACAGCTCTTGTAGCTTATTTCTTACCCGTTGTTCACGCCAAAATGCTAATTCAGAAATAAGATCTTTCCGCTGCTACGATTTTTACTTTTCGACTTTAATATCATGATTGTCGAATGCGACCCAGCAGATATCCGGACCTTCAAGGAAGATCGGGTTAACTCTGTTTTCCTCCACAAATCTTTATCAGAAATTGACGGTGCGAATTTCGGTTCCCTCAATCGTAGAATTATGAAGGTTATTGAGAGAGAGAGAGAGAGAGAGAGAGAGAGAGAGAGAGAGAGAGAGAGAGAGAGAGAGAGAGAGAGAGAGAGAGAGAGAGAGAGAGAGAGAGAGAGAGAGAGAGAGAGAGAGAGAGAGAGAGAGAGAGAGAGAGAGAGAGAGAGAGAGAGAGAGAGAGAGAGAGAGAGAGAGAGAGAGAGAGAGAGAGAGTCGGTGTGGAAAGTCTTTGGCAAGTTAAACGCATAGCTCCAAATGTTTACCTTTCCATAAATAACTGAGGTGATAAGTTTGATTTTTCATGCAAAAGAAAAATATTTCATAGGAATGGAGTTTCATGTGATTTGCTCTAGGAATGGCTGCAAAGTTGCTTGTGTGATGCGACCTGGTTTTAACGAGAAGCCCATGTATCTTGTTGGAAACACTCCCATTTTTATTCCAAAAAGTCACTCAAAACCTCCTACTCTATGTCTAAAAATCTTTCAAAGAAGAACTTTGATTTAGTTGGGTTTATGTCCAACCCAATGAAGAGCTTAAACTCAGTTAATACCTTCTAAATACTAGACAAGAAGTGTCTGTATCCATAACAGAACACCAATAAATCATCAACAAACAAGAGATGTGAAACTAGAGGTTCATAACACTTTGGGTGAACTCTAATCTGTCCATGCCCTACCATTCAAGGAACTTTGAGAGGACCTCGATGACCATTATGAATAGATAAGGAGATATTGATTCACCTTGTCTCAAACCGTTTTTACTTCCAAAGAATCCAGTCAATTCTTCATTCAACGCAACCGAGAAACATGGAGATGAGATGCATTCCTTGATCCATGTTTAGAAAGAGGTGGAAATCCATGTACTTAAAGAATTTTTCATAAGAAATCCCATGTCATAGTATAAAAGTTCTTCCTAATGTCAACCTTCACAATAGAGCTCTTTGAACATGACACTTTCTCATAGTCCATGATAAGGTCAGAAGCAAGCAACACTCCAAGGCCACAACCTTGTAAAAAAGCAGCTTAGTTCTTGCTAATGCACTCATTTAAGATTGGCTCCATAAGGTTTGCAATCTTTGAAATAATTTTATAAACCACATTGCAACAATTGATTGGGAGGTAGTATCCCAGAGAACAAGCTTATGTTGACTTTGGTATAATAACCAGATTTCTGCTATTCAAATCCTTAAGAAAACGACCATTACAGAAAAAGCTCTTTTATTGGTTCAGTGACATCTCTACTGACAATGCTCCAAGAAGCTCTGAGAAACTCAATATTATAGCCATCTAGTCCCGAGCACTTATGCTTAGGCATTGAGAAGACTATTTTAGTTATTTCCTCATCGAGAATCAATCTTTGAAAGTAATCTATCTGGCTAGAAGAACAACAGAATGACAGAAGATTTTCCAGCTCAGTGTTTAAACAAGCCGATGCCAGTTCTCAACCTCCCAAGATACCTGATAAACAGTCAGTTGTATGAGCTTGCAACTCATCCATGCTACATACAAAACTTTTATCTTGAAAAACCAGAAAAAGAATGTGGGTATGAGCCGCATGTTGATCAACCATTTTGTGATAGAAAGCAATGTTTCTGTTCCGAAGATCATACCAATGAACTCTAGATCGTTGATGATAAAGCTTTTCTTCTGCCTTAGCAAGAGTATGCCCTTTCGTTTTTACCGTATGCTCCAAATAAGATGTTTCACTGTCCATATAGGTTAAGCGGCGTCTTTGCAATTCAGAAATGACATTTTTCTGATCTTTACCCCGGTTAGAAATTCCACTATAAGGCCTCTGATTTATCCTCCTCGAATCTTTCTTTACCAGTTTCAAAGACCTTACCAACTTAATCTGATAAGTTCCAATAATCGAATCCGTCTGCCACACTGACCTCACTTTTTCATTGAAGAGCGGGTGATCTATTATATGATTGAAGAGCTTGAAGGGTGTTGGAGCTCTTCTCCATGTAGATGGCAAGTGAAAGAGAGAAGGTGCATGGTCCGATTGATCCGGTTCAAAAAAATCAGCATAGCCGTCTGGAAACCGCTGAGCCCAAGTCTGGTCGATGAGAGCATCAGTAAATCTTTTTAGATATGGGATTTTCTTTCTGATTGTTCCACCACGTAAAAGTAATCCCCTTACACTGCGTTTTGAAAATTTACGCATCTTACATTGCCAAATTCATATTAATTATACCATTTGTATCCACATCCTGGTCCTTAGATTGAGAATGATAGCTAGTCCGAATGATTTGATTGAAATCCCTGATAAAACCCAAGGATGGGATAAAACTGGCATGATAGAATTCAGATTTTCCAGCTCCTACAGTAGACCTTTCCTTGATTCCACTTCATTGAATCCATAAAAAAAGAGTTACAGTCACACTGGTACTATCCAAAGGAAGAAAGAAACCACAAGTAACCGCTTGAGAATTCGACATGTAGATTGTTGTTATTATATTTGGACTGCTTACAACAACGGTCCTAACAGTGTGATGTTGATCCCAATTTGCAAAATATTTCCAACCACAAGTAAGAGCTTATATTATCCTGTCTTCTACTAAAGGGTGGCATATGTATTTATTAATATGATACAAAAGAAGGAATGTGGTTATCTACCCACTCCTTGACCGTAGTGTGGCATCCTTCACTGTTGAGTCCTCTTACATTCCACACAAAAAACATATTTGATAATAGATTAGTGACGTCTGACCTTGCGGCCACTCTTCCGGTTTAGAAACCAAGAAGAAAGGCGATGGATTCTGATCCATGTTGCCCTGAAGATCCTGCAATTAATGTTTCACATTGACGCATAACCGCAACTATGCAAGCACATCATGCCCTGTCCAAGGAGATCACCTAAGAGCTTGTCAGTCCTTTAGTGTCTCTTTCGGTAAGAACAGTATCCCATGGTGGGTGTTCCATGCTCTATTTGACCCGAGTCTGAGACTGTAAGTATAATACTCAATGTTTCCAATCCCGTATCACCCTCAATATTTCTGAAAACACACTCTTTTTTCTCTGCTTCTGAAGCGGAAGATAGATCTCCACCCTCAGCGATTCTATCACTAGAGATAGCAGATTAATGACTTGTTTCTTCTAGATCTTTATCTATTGCTAGTCCAGAATCATCTAAGATCGCCAAGTTGTCCACTCCAGGATGCATTCTAGGGTGTTGACTTCCATACATAAGTTGTACACCTTCCTGACCTCGACTGCCTCTTGAGACTTTTGTCTCTACTCTTGACCTCCTTGACGTCCTAGTTTGTCGAGTAGAGTCTAGAGGTTTAGCAGAGCATCTTCTAGACTCATGTCCAAATTTACTACAACAATCACATTTCCTCTGAAGCCACCGATAGGAAACAGAGATACCCACCTCTAATACATTTGAAAAAACAGAGACGATCCTCTTCCGTAGCTCATATTGGAGATCCACATGAACCCACAGTTTTGCGACCTCAAAGTTTTATTTTCTTTCAGACTCAGGTGTAATAGAAACTGGCTTTTCAAATGTTGTGGCGAGTCGACTTAGATTTTGCGACCTCTAAGCTCCATTCGCACCACAGCTTAGGTTTTTTTGAGGTTCCTATGTGAGAATTTAGGTGACCATGGGTCTAGACACATTTTAAATGTGGCTAAGATCCAAACACTTCCCGCTAACACAAGAGCTCGAGTTCGTGGGCTACTAACTCTGAGTAAAAAGGTTAAAGGCCCTAGACGTTGGGAAAATATTCTCGGACCTGAGTGACTCCAATTAGTATTGACAATGCCAATAATTCTGCCCATATCCAGAGCTTCACTATATAATCTTGCAAACAAAAACTCTCATAACTCTTTCCTTGCTTCCTCAAACTTTCATCAGGGATTAGAACGAAAGGGCCCCTTAGATATGTTCAGAAGGGGCTCCAATTTCTTACAATTTCGATGTTTATTTGATTACTTTCAAATACTTCCAAATTCCAGGAGAAATAGACACTACCGTCTTTGCAGAAGATGTCTCAACTCCTGTTGACTTTCCAGCAGAAGAGTCGACTCCAATTTGCGAGTCAGAGGGAACAACTCCAGCAGTATCTGAGGTTGAGGCGAAAGCAAGTCAAGTAGGAGCTGAGGTTGAGGCCAAAGCAAATCCAGCAGGGAGGTATATTGTGCTCCAGGAGATTAACTAGATGGTAGCATCACAACTGACTTTCTCAGATACAAGAGGGGAAACCCTCGGAGAAGATACTCCTTCCCTAGGAAGAGAAGAAACAGGAGTACCCACATCCACTGAAGCGGGAGGCCCAGATTGTGCCACGCCTGTCCTGCACCTATTTTGAAACTTACGACCCATCACGAGAAGAAGAGACGACGTGTGAAGATGCAGCCCTAACACGAGAGAACTTTGAAGAGAGGGGGAGATTAGAGGATGTGTCTCCTCTTACCCATCTTAGAGATATCTCAGCGGCGGTGAGCGACACCATTGTTGCGCGCATCAAACCCTAATTCCCTTCAGAATTGACTCTTTAGTGTGGAGAGAGAAGGATATTTATAAACAGAAAATTGTTGCTAGGGATGGGGAAAAATCTGAATCCGAAGAACATAACCAATCTGATCAAAAAAATTAGTACCGAACCCGAACAAAAATTTGTTAAAAATCCAAACGAATTTAAAATTTCGGTATCTAAAGAACCAAAACCAAATCTGACCGGAACCAAACTATTTGGGTATCCGAATATATACGGATGAAATTTATATTCTTACATATATTAATTATTTTTAGATTTAACTTACAAAATATATCTAAAATATATAAGATATTTTTAAATTGTCCAAAATACTTGAAAATATATATAAATAGTCAAAAATAAATATCTAAAAATAGCAAAAAAAATACTCAGAAAAAATACTCGAAATCTCTACTGATTCACTATCCAAATATTTAAGCCAAACAAATTTATATATTAAGTTGTTTGGCATATGTTATTCAAATTTATATGAAATATATTATTTTTAGTTTTAGTTCTTTTAGAAATTAAAAGAATATATGAGTTTTTATAAAAAATTAAAATAATTTAAATGGATTATCTGAATTTAAATCTAGCCGAACCAAAATTTAGAGATACCCGAATAGCGCTAATATATTTATCCCTAGAAGTTTGAAATCTGAATAGACTCGAACTAGAATTAAATAAATACTCGAATGTACATCTCCAATTGGTACACTGAATGAGTTATCTCAAGAAAAAGTGTACCAAAAAATTGTTCAAAATAAAAATTTCTGGCTTCTCACTATTTTTTAAGTTTCCTCTCCTTGAACAATTTTTGTGGAAAATCATATCTTCAAGCACACTTGCCTAAGACCACACACATGACATACACCCATAATATAAAAACAAAACGAAAGATATAATTTGTTTATATAAAAAATCCAACCGCTAGAAAAAATATCCACTATCAAATGCAGAGACACTCCATAATATACTTATAAGTTATAAGTCACACACATTTTCAGGTCTTATCTTTAATATATTATAAAATAAACAAGTTTTTTTTTTAAAAAGCAAGTTTTACTTGATAGAACCCAATTTCTCTTTAATTTCTGTTGACATCTGGTAGTAAGATTGTTGTTGTTAGTGTTGGGTCATCGTCAAAGAATTTGTTATCTTCATTTCCTATCTTGGCACCGGTTTTCGAATATATGAATATTTCCTTCACCGTATTGAAAAATTTGCTACATAAAATTAAATGTGTTCATTAATTTTCAAAAATATTAAGAAAAAAAAAGAAAGCAAAAAACTTACAGCCACGAATCTTCTCCAAGAAGCATCTTATCTCCATTAGTGTTTATGAAAACTATTTTTCCATTGATTGTGCATATGCAATGTGCCTTTAATATCGAAGAGTCATTTGGTTTTATGGAATCTTTTATTTTTGTGGGAATTGTTAGATCAACTCCAAACATTCTGTAGCTAGTAGCCACGGTGGTGGTTGACGTTTCTTTCATTGCTTGAACCATTTGCTCATTATAGTTTAGTTTGGACATGGTAGGGAATGAGTATCTAACTGAAGATTGTATGCTTGAATGTCCAACTTCTTTGCCTTGGGTCAATGTAGGAATGATAACTAATTTACAAATAAATTTTAACTTATTGAGAAGTGTTAACTTACCAAACTCATGTATTTCGCTTTGACGTTTATGCTTTAGAAATCCTGATTTGAGAATGTTTGATGAATGTGTTAAATGCTCGATCTCCCATGGAGATACCTTATCAGGTCTTGTAATTGTCGCAGCTTCATCCCATTGTACCTATAAAATATAGGATATTATTTATTGATTTTAAAAAATATATTCTAAAACAATATAATTAAAGTAGAACTAGTACTAATCTTACTTCTAGATTTCGCCTTTCTGAATCCTTCCAATGAACGAAGAAATCTCTCACTTTTACTATTGTTCCATAGTATCTAGTGTAGTAAAATCATTTGTGTAAGCAATCATATCTCAAAAAAAAGTAAAATAAATGTACAAGATTGACCTGATTTCATTAAAATCTCTTCCTTCAAACTTCATCAAAAATCTGGAGCCTATACTAAATTTCTTATTCACTCCATCTATAAATTTATGGAAGTTGACAAGGAATTGGCTCGACCTGAAATCATAACATCTAATAAATAATAATGTATTTACTGAATAAACTATTTTCATAATTTTTAATTTAGTAAAGAAATGTTTTTTCTTTACCTTGGCTTGTAGAACACAACAAACATACATTTGCTTTTAATAGCATTCAATGCAGTAGCAACTATACCATGGTGCATACTCTCCTTTGAAATTAATGATGATGGTACGTTGTCTTGTTTATGATGAGCTACTTTTCTGATTCCAACTCGTGATTCTCCATTCTCTCCTCTGTGATAAAAAAAAATATTTTAAATCAAAAGTCCAAGTAACAAATGAGATGTAAAATGAAAAAAATATATACCGAAGGAATACAAAAGAGTCTCCAACAACCAACTCTTTTTCTTTTGCGAACTCATTCCAACCAGATGTGAATAAATGTCTTTGTGGTGTACCTAGTTGATTGTTTGTAAGAAAATAAATATCAGTAATCACCACACACATATTTTGATATCAATAAAAGTTTGTTACCTCTTAAAGTATGTTTAAATTTCCATTCACGACCATGTATATCTTTAGCACTTATCTCTTGACTTGGCGTTAGGTGAGATGTATCCTAGGAAATATTTGATACAAAATGTTATATAGAAATTTACAATTTGGTCAAAGTAAGTAATTGTTAATACCAGTGGAGGAAGACATTCGATGGCATGTCTTTTATTCAAGACAAAACTACCCTTTTTACTGGTATCAGAAGCACTTAACACCTTAGTAAAATATTTAATGTTTTGTATGTTGTTTTCATAGTTAGGAGTTGGGATTTCAACTTCCTATAAAATTAAAATGCATAATATTAATTAAAATAGATATTAAGAAGATCTGCAATTAAGTTATTAAAGAAATAAAGTATTATTTTGCCACTCACAGATGTATCAGGCGACAAAAAAATTTCTGCATAAATTCATCTGTAGCAGTCTCTACCTAAGACCATACAAAAAAAAAATACCCAAAGCAATATCATTTACACTAATTCAGTATAGCTCATGTGTATTTAATAAATAATAAACATAAATAATCAATGAAACATACCTTAAGCTTGATACTAAAAACATTACAGAGTATTTTTGAAGGAATATTAAAAGCTGGTTTTAATTGATATAGTTCACCGTTTATAGATGTAACTAGCTGGAAATATCATCAAATATTTTAGTAAGTTTTGCAAATAAAAACATATGTGAAACAATATAATAATTATTTAAAAAATAAAAAATATTGCCTCCTCTATATGCCCTTGAGGAAAATAATATACTTTTTCTCCAACTTTTGGAAGATCAAACAGAGAACCAGCACATAACTTCTATAGTTGTCCATACAGATAGTATTCGTTCCATCAGTAACTACACAAACAGACAAAATATAATTATTGATAAATATTTTTCATCAATCAAAAACAAAACTCAAACCAAAGAGTTATTCACTTATACCTATAAATTCAGGTTGCGCATGCATGATTTGATCACTGGCCATCATTGAATTGGTGAGAACTTTTGATCTTTTTCTTTTTTTGTTTGAACAAGTTTTTTTCCTTATACGATCTTTAATTATTTTTTATATTTCCACTTATGTGATATGTATAAGTATTTATATGTGAAACAAAATAGTATAGTAATAATTATTCAGATATGAGTTTTGACTAATAATTTCAACAAGTTACCCGAAACATGTCGAGTCAAAAATGTATCTTTTAAAAATACCAAAAGTTCTTTAATATCAATAAATTATGTTTCTAAGCGTATAATAGTATTGTCATAGAGAGGACATGGACCAGCCCCGTCTCATAATTATATGTATATGCCTTTTGATAAACGACAAGACAATGGTATTCCGTAAGAGAAGTCAAAGGCAGAGTCTATGGATCTTCTACTTAAAAATTAATGCATTTTTATCTCTTTCATTAATAGCAAATTCACAAAACGGGTATTACAAGTAATTCTAGAGCTAGAATTCAATTCCCATCATTTACATCGTTAATTAAAATTTACCCAAAAATCCATACAATTTTACACCATCCACACATGTATAGACAATAACCAATAGATCCGCAATAAATCTAATCACTGTCATCGGTCCACATAGAAAGACCACTGCGAGCTCCTTATAAAAAAATAGTGCCTTCAATAAATTCATAGACTACATACATCCACCTTTGAAGAAGCCCAAAAAACCAGATGTTGTGGTAGATAGATCTGATCCCGAGGATTCTCCACATTTGTGCTTATGTAGGATAAGTTGGGATGGTTCCTGAAAATCTGACTAAAATCATATCTTCAGGAATCCTATAATTTTCACCTATTCATGATCATCAGAATCACTTATTCCACATACTTACGTATTGATGTTAACCACATCCTGACAAAAGCTGTCTCTTTTTGCCTTATTGGCTTTTTAGTATATGAGCCATCATTTCCTTTAGCTTAGATATATGTGCACTTTCAAAAGTGGCTCCTCAAATAGTCATGTCACACTCTGAACACTTTTTGATGTTGCTGGTTGCGAGATTATCAATTAGTTAATAATCATCCTCAATAGACTTGGTCACTAAATCTCCATTTCTAGATGAATCTGGAGACTGCAGATATCTTGCTTTATTGCCCCTGTAGAAGGTGTATAACAGAAATTTGTGAGAGAAATTGTGGTGAGAGAATTATTTGATGCTGTCTTAAAACGATCCCAAACCTCGAAGAAAGATTCAACTAAACCCTGTTAAAATACTGATATCTTGTTTCTCAACTGATTTAGATCTTGACTTTGTGTAGAACTGGCCAAAGAAAGCTCCTCTGAGCTTATCTCAGGATCCCAACGGTGATGGTGGACGAGACTTGTACCTCTTTAGATCCGTGTCAGCTAGAGAGAATGTGAAAACTATGCACCTTAGCTCCTCAGGTGGAACAGCACTGGAGTGTGTAGTGTTATATATCTCTTCAATCTTCTCAAGATGGTCCCTTGGATGCTCCTTATTTAAGTCATGAAACTGATTTTGTTTTTACCAACTAAATTATTTGTGGCTTGATCTAATAATCATGTCTATTGAGAAGAAATTTTTTGATTGGACTCTATTTCATGAATAAGGCCTCCTATAAATTGAAATCTCTAATCCTAGGTCACATATGTGGCCTTTTCTGCTAGCCCTGCGGCTATGGTATCTGATTCTGAAACTGGTCATGCAGATTGTGATGTTGAACATGTTGATTCTGAATGTGATAACCCATCAAAGCTTGTTTCTTTTCTTTTTTTTTTTTTACTTTTATGTTTTCGTTTTCTACTCTTGATAGTTCATTATTGTCTAAAGCAATAAAATCTTAAGAATATTGTCCAATTATTGTCATTCACCTGAAACACCAAAGAAAATAACACCAAAATAAAAATTATCAAAATATGGAACTTCAAATTAAAAAAAAATATTTTCATGAAGATATGACGTGTTTCTTTGTATGCAACATGTGTGGTTTCAATAAGCCATGTAAGCACATGGTAGTTCAAAAGTGGATGCAGTCTGAGAAGCCAATTTTGGATGTCTTATTGAGACGAGTGTGCAAGAGATTAATGATATACCATGGATTTTATCCGTTTTTACCATGGTATATAGGTGTTTTAAGATATATATATATTATGTTTTGGAGTCTATTAGGTATGTTTTCAGGTTCAGGAGTATTTTGAAGTAAAGTGATGATTTTGGAGCATTTTGGAGCTTAATAGAGATTTTATCCGAGCTAAACATCAAACCAGACCAGAGGTCGATATTCAGAGACAACAATCGATTGATGCACACTCTATGCCATCGATCGACATCTGTATCCAAAGGTCGATGTATGAAGATTATAATCGATCGATGCACATCCTATGACATCGATCGATACGGAGTCGCACAAGAGACAGAATGGTTCCAGCCGACTTAAAACCCAAGTTTTTACCAAATTACAAGATTGCCCCTGACGAGTTTTTTAACCTAATTGTTGGGGTCAAAATCGGTCAACGACGAAATCGTCACCCGAAAGTCCTCGAAAGAAAACCAAGTGACGATCAAAACCATGAAACGGGTTGTCACTCGACGAACTTCAACGAGCGGACGTGAGCCTCGGGATCGACGGCGAAGCAGCGGGCGGACGCTGACACGGCATGGGCGGCATGCTGACCACGCCGCGCCTGGCGCCGGGCGGCAGGCCGACCACGCCGCGTCTGGCGCCGGGCGGCAGGCCGACCACGCCGCGTCTGGCGCCCGGCGGCAGGCCGACCACGCCGCGTCTGGCGCCGGGCGGCAGGCCGACCACGCTGCCTGGCGCCTGGCGCCCGGCGGCAGGCCGACCACGCCGCGTCTGGCGCCGGGCGGCAGGCCGACCACGCCGCGTCTGGCGCCGGCGGCAAGGGTCCTGGCGCCCATCCGTGCAATCGTCTCGTGATCTCGGACAACGGCAACATCTTGGTCCCTTAAACCCATGTTCGGATTGTTTGAGAAACACAACGATTCTTCCGCAAAGCCTTCTCGATTGTTTAACAAAAGTTCATATTTTAAAATCTGAGTTCGAAGCCTCTTTACTCAAACCCTCGAAGACGGGAAGTCTACGAATCCAAGTCCATCTTGATCCCAATACTCGAGAAATCTCGGAAGACCATAAAAGGTTCGAATGATGAATGGATTTCGATTCATCGTATAAAACGATCACGGTTATTCTAAACACCAAACATCTCGACTATACGAGGAATTGGGATTCCTTCGGAAATGCCGAAACCTTCAAAGACTATTCTTTCGAAAAACCGTAAAAACGCCCAAGTTGCCCGACATGACCAAAACGGCCCACTTACGATTTTCGGAAAAGGAAGGATAACTATGACGGTTTATCCTTATCCTCACATAAGAGATAAATGTCAAGTTTTCCGAAGATAAATGTCAAGTTTCCCGATAAACACGAAGACGGACGAAAATGGAAAAAGCCCGATTCAGCCCCAAGGAAGATAGACCATCTTAAGAGGAATATATAAGGAGAGCTTTGGGCGAGGAGCAAATCATCACAAAAATTTCCAGAGCACTTAGAGCAAATTTAGAATTATCTTTTCTGTTTTCACTAGCGAGCTGCGACTCAACTAGGTTAGATCTAGGCGGCCGGACTAGCGGACCTTTCGACAGCTCTTGTAGCCGATTTCTTTACCCATTGTTCACGCTCAAACGCGAATTCAGAAATAAGATCTCTTTCGCTCTATTTTTACGATTTTTATTTTGCAACTTTAAATTCCCATTGATTGTGTCGTGTGGCCCAGCAGATATCCGGGACCTTCAAGGAAGATCGGGTTAACTTCGGTTTTCCTCCATAATCGTTTATCGGAAATTGACGGTGTGAATTTCGGTTCCCACAGTTTGGTGCTAGAAGGAGGGCGGGTTACGGATCTATCTATCTCGCAACTGCACACGCTCGATCATGTCTACTGATGTCACCAAAGACCAGCCAACGCTAGACAGAACACCCGTCGATGCCAGCGTTGAAGACTCCAACCGAGATACGCCCACATCACTGCTGATGCAAACACCGACGCCAGACAGATGAAGGAACTGTTAGCCTCCGCCCAGGCAGGCGGAACAACAGGACAAGCTGATAACCTCGCTCGCAAAACAGGTCAGCACCTTAACTGCGAGGAGCAAGCTGCCGCGCGGATCCACCAAGGCACGGCGCGGCAGAAGACTCGACTTCGGATCTCCCGGAGAACGAGAAAAATATGCCCCGAAAGAGTCCACTCCCGAGGAAACGGCTCCAAAAGGACAGCAAACGACCTCGCAGAATCTTCCACCCCCGGATACGGGAAACAAGGAAAGTGACGTCGAGCGCATCAATCTGGATATCGGCGGCCAATCGGATCCTTCCGATGAAGACGCTGACATCCACCCCAGGAGGACCCGAAGCCAGTCCGCTTCGGCGAGCGGTATCGCCGAGAGGCCCATGACGAAGAGGAGGAAGACCTCTACTGGATTGAGCAGGAAGAACTCGCGAAGATAAAGCTCGATCCATCGACCAGCCGACAAACTCGAGAAACGCCGGTGGCAATGGCGAGATCCATGATCTCCGCGAATCTCTCAAAAAGACCGTGGCCGAGGTGAAAGCAGTGAAATCGCAAATCCACCAGGCGACCAGTTCCGCCCCCGAAATCGATAGACTTCTCGAGGAAGAACGGAAAACACCATTCACCGCTCGGATCACGGAAACACGATCTCGACCCGTGGAAAATCAAAATCCCGTCTATGACGGTACTCACGGATCCTAAAGGCACCTGCAGTCTTTCCAGATCGCAATGGGTAGATGCAAACTCCCGTGAGCGAAACGCTGGTCATTGTCTTCTTCGCCGAAAGCACCTCAAAGGTGCTGCGCTCGAATGGTTCTCCTGGCTCAAAAGGAACTCCATCGGAAGCTTCCGCCAATTGTCCTCGGCATTTCTCAAACAATACTCCATGTTCATGGATAGAGAAAAATCTGACGTGGACCTATGGAGTCTAGCTCAGAAGGAAAGTAAGCTCAGCGACTTCATCGCGAAGATTCAAACTGGTGATGGCGAATAGCAGGCATCAGCGACAATGTCGCAATCGGCGCCCGAGGAAAACTCTCTGGTACAAGTTGAAGTTCGAAGTGGATATTACTGGAAAAGCCGCGGACAATCCAGGATACTCTCCACAAAGCGGACTTCATCATAATGGAGGAAGAGATGAAACTTCTATCGCAGAAGCACGGATCGCAGAAAACCGCATCCAAGAAGAAACCCTCTCGTAACAAAAAGTACGACCATCACGAAGGGGAAGGCGCCAAGGCAAGCATAACTACGCCATCAACTCGAGCAAGGCAAAACCTCGGAAACACCTGGACCAGGAACCAGTACATGGATAATTCCTACCGCGAAGTTCCACGAAACCAGGTCACTCAGTCGCGAACTGCAAGGTTCGGCGCCAATCGGATCCTTCCGATGAAGACGCTGACATCCACCCTGTGAGGACCCGGCCAGTCCGCCGCGCATAGTATCCTTCGAGAGGCCCATGACGAAGAGGAGGAAGACCTCTACTGGATTGAGCAGGAAGAACTCGCGAAGATAAAGCTCGATCCATCGACCAGCCGACAAACTCGAGAAACGCCGGTGGCAATGACGAGATCCATGATCTCCGCGAATCTCTCAAAAGACCGCGGGCCGAGGTGAAAGCAGTGAAATCGCAAATCCACCAGGCGACCAGTTCCGCCCGAAATCGATAGACTTCGAGGAAGAACGGAAAACACCATTCACCGCCGGATCACGGAAACACGATCTCAGACCCGTGGAAAATCAAAATCCCGGCCTATGACGGTACTCACGGATCCTAAAGGCACCTGCAGTCTTTCCAGATCGCAATGGGTAGATGCAAACTCCCGAGCCAACGACGCTGGTCATTGTCTTCTTCGCCGAAAGCACCTCAAAGGTGCTGCGCTCGAATGGTTCTCCGGCTCAAAAGGAACTCCATCGAAGCTTCCGCCAATTGTCCTCGCATTTTCAAACAATACTCCATGTTCATGGATAGAGAAAATCTGACGTGGACCTATGGAGTCTAGCTCAGAAGGAAGGCGAGTAAGCTCAGCGACTTCATCGCGAAGATTCAAACTGGTGATGGCGAGTAGCGGGCATCAGCGACAATGTCGCAATCGACGCTCGAGGAAAACTCTTCGGTACAAGTTGAAGTTCAAAGTGGATATTACTGGAAAAGCCGCGGACAATCCAGGATACTCTCCACAAAGAAACGGACTTCATCATAATGGAGGAAGAGATGAAACTTCTATCGCAGAAGCACGGATCGCAGAAAACCGCATCCAAGAAGAAACCCTCTCGTAACAAAAAGTACGACCATCACGAAGGGGAAGACGCCCAAGGCAAGCATAACTACGCCATCAACTCGGAGCAAGGCAAAACCTCCGGAAACACCTGGACCAGGAACCAGTACATGGATAATTCCTACCGCGAAGTTCCACGAAACCGTGGGTCACTCCAGGCTAACTGAGGTTCTCGGCGCCAGGCTCGCCGAAAATCTCCTCACCGCTTAACTGTCAAAGGTCAAGAGTATAAAGGACTTGCTCCTGGAGTCCGACCGCCCAAAGACCAACAAAACTGTCTCCGGGACCGCGCGACCGAAAATCAATCGGGTGAAAAGCGCAGAAGGAGACAGGACGACCAAGGGAACAACAGCAGTCGCCAGAGGGTAAACATGATCATCGGAGGATCGCAGTTCTACCAAGACTCTGTCTCGTCAATAAAAGCCTACGGGCGAAAAGCCGAGACAAGTTCCAACTGGTTTCCAGATAGCGATATTCCCAACCACACGATCGTTTTTGAGGGACAAGAAACTGTCGGAATCGACAAATCTCACTGCGATCCTTTGGTCATCGACCTGGTAATCCAGGATCTCAAGTCGGCCGCATCCTCATCGATATAGGAAGTACGGTCAACGCCATCTTCTGCGACACCCTCTACCGGATGAAGATCCCACTTGGGAAGTCGCCCCGAGCCAAAACCTTTGACTGGGTTTTGGTAACTTCCATGACCTCGAGAATTAAGCTCCCACCATGGCGAAGGAAGTCACAAAGATCGCCGAAGTTTGCAGTAGTCGACAACCCGCCATCTACAATGCCATCATGGGAACCCCTTGGATCAACTCCATGAAGGCAGTACCATCCACATATCACCTCGGCATCAAATTTCCGACTCAACCGGAACGCGGTATCTGGGGTAGTCAGAAACAATCGAGACTCGTTACCTAGCCGAAGTTCAAACTGCGATAAGATCAAAGCCTCGTAACCGAAGCGAGCAAAGGAATCACAAAACATTCCTGAAAACTTCGAAAAAGATGATCCAGAATCATCCGAACAGGCGACGATTCGAGACAGCGACAAAGTCTCGAGTCTATCGCCGTAAAAGCAGACTAGCACGATCGAACGGCGACGCACGGGAGTAAAACGTCAGCAGCAACTATCAGAACTACGAGATGGCTTGATCCTCGAAAGAGGTAATGAGGCAGCTCGTCGAAACCCGTGAGTTCGGCTATCCCCTCACCAAAAGGGGAGGGATGCGATATACTCTATACTCCCACAAAATGTAAATATCCGCGACATGTACCGAATTTTTCAAATTTTTCAATAAAATTCTTTCTATCCATTTTTACGCCACTTAATTTAGAAAGCGCGTAAACGCGGGCGAAAATCATATCTTGAAAGAAGCGAGGCGTCGCAACTTCTGAAAAAGATAACAAAACCGTATCATCCGCTAAAACAGTCAACCTGCGACTTAAAAACAACTTCTGCCCGTCGATTGGCCCCGACGGACGCACACAGGAACGTTTCACTCAATACAAGCTCGTGAGTCAGACCTACAAGGTCCTCTTACATCCGACAAGGATATCATAGGCTATACAAGAAACCCAAAATTTTGGTTTAGCGTCTCGGATAAACTCCGAAGATAGCTCGATTCTTTAACACAAGTCATATAAGCCGGCGACTAGTCGCGACTTTAAACGAAAAGAATCAGGAAGAAATCACTAACAGACAAAACGAGCCGATCAGTCATCGCACAGCCTTAAAGCTGAGAGTAAGCCTAGGTCTTGCCCTAAACCCAGTCTTGCTGGATCTTGACATCTCACGACATAGTATCGTGATACGAGATCCCAAAACATGTCTCTTATCGCTACACCTAAAACGCCGCTAAAAGTAGCATACGGACCAAGCGACAAAAAGAGTTAGGATATGGCGACTACTCGCATTCTTTCCTCTACACTTGACGAAAGTATAAATCAAAACAAAAGACTAAATCTCGCAAATTTTCATATTCATATCGCGAAAACGCAGGATTCTAAGCCACCAACGCCTGTCCCAAAACATAAGAATGCAGCCTCCAATCCGTCGCTATAAATCCTAAAACGCCACACACGCCAAAACTACAACTCACAAAAGAAAGTCAACATCGAGAAATCCAGACGCGGAAATCCCGAATGAACCCGCAGGCTAGTCCACTTCCTCGTTCACACCTTGGGCGTTCTCACCACCCTCGGCATTCTTAAGAGCTCCGGCCTTCACCGTATCCTCGGAAACCTCGATAGGCTCCAATAGTCTCCGGACTCTTTCTTCGACTGGAGGAACCAAGGACTCAGCATGAGCATACTCGGCCATGAAGTCCTTCATCTCACCAATCTCGGAATCAATGGAGAAATCTGGGTTCTGAGACTTGTAAAGATTTACGATAGAGCCCCGACACTCGCGGAAATCGCCAACAAACTCCTGAGTATCTTTAAAACATTGAAACTCAGCGCAAACGATTCCGCCTCCTTCGCCACCTGGCTGCGACCATCCTCCTTCCTCTCCTTTCCGCCGAACAAGGGCTCGAGCATGAAGCTCAGCTTGCTTTATGCTCTGCGCCTTTACCTCTTGTCGACCGAAGAGCTCTTTTTTGAAATTAGCAATCCTAGACTTGCGGAAACTCGAAGTCAAGCGCATTGCCAAACACTCTTAGTCCCTGCATAAATTCAAGATCAATAAATATACATATATGCAGATTCAAGAATACAGTTAAGAAGTTCAAAAGACAAAACCTCATTGATCCGCTAGGAACCCTCGGCAAAAACCCATTGCTTCTCCTCATCCTCCAGCGACTTCGTCAGTAACAAACTCGGACCGTCAAAAAATTGTTGGGGAGTGGAAAATCGCTGGCTCCACCTTTTTCCGTTGAAACAAAACTAGGTTTTCCCAAACGGTGAAGGGTCTTCGAACCTTCCCCACAGTCGACTTCATTCCCTTTACGAGATCTCTGTTTCGTCTCCGGTAGGGCCGATAACCGTTGACGCATGTCGGGACAGGGTCACCGGGACAGGTAAAGCCTTACTGCGTCTCAAATCCGGTCAAGGGTGAAGGACTTCCAGAAAACGCCTTTGACGAAGGAGATCCCTCTTGACAAAAAGATCACCGTGCATATGCGAAACAGCCCCGTTCCCTACAAGCAAAACTTTTTCACTAAAAAATCGCACTTCCGAAATGATGAAATAGACAATGAGTTTTCATCGTATTACCTCGGTTGAAGTTCCACGCGTGGGAAAATAGATGGAGGCAGCTCTCCTCGACAGACTCACCATTTATTCGGACATAGAAGAAACGCTCCTGCCACGACTTAGGGTTCGAAGTAGTCCCCTGAATTATGGCCATATCCTACTTTGGCACAATGGAGTAGTAACCGTCGCTCCCCGTTGGCCGAGTCCTCCAAAGACCTTCGAAATCATCGGGACTAAGATCGATCCTGAGCTCATAACTTGCGATCAGTACGCCAAGCCAACTCTCTAAGGCAGGAACGCTGAGCTGGCTGATCGAAAGCTCGAAGTGACGAAGCGCACAAACAATGGTACCGGGGATCGGGAACCACATGTGGAAATACGTAAGGAAGGCCTCGTAACATGTAAAGAAACCTTCCGGAGGATTCCTCGCACTCTCGTTGCCGACAGGAATTCGGAATTTAACACCATCAGGAATCTGGTAAAAATCTCGAAGAATCCTGAGATATTTACGTGAAACCAAGCTCGGCGTAAAGGGAGCACCAGGCAGCCTCAAAGGTCTCTTCGGAACAGGGACATCTGGCAGAGGTCGAGCCGAACCCACAAGAGCTCGGTAATACGCATTCTTCGCCTCCTCATCGACTGACTCCTCTTGCTTCACCGTCACGTGGGCAGGAGAGTCATCCGAGGACGAATGGGAAGAAGAATTTCTCTTGGAGGATCTTGAAGACATTGTTCTTAAAAGAGAGAGAAAGGATTCTTGAGAGAGATGAATTTTTTAATGATGAAGTAAGAATGAATGAGATTTCTTACTCCATCCTTATAAAGGAGGTAAAATCACTATTTACCCCGACTTTCAGCAAACGATTACGTCTCTACACCTTCCCATACGGCTATACCGCAAGCTAGGACCCGAAAGGCAATACGGTTCCTAGCTAGCTGGGGGGCTAACTGTTGGGGTCAAAATCGGTCAACGACGAAATCGACAACGAAAGTCCTCGATAGAAAACCAAGTGACGATCAAAACCAAGAAACGGGTCGTCACTCGACGAACTTACGGAAAGCATGAACGGCCCGTGAGCCCCGGGGATCGACAAAGGCGAGCAACGGCGGAGCGGATTCACGGCAGGCGACAGGCCGACCACGCCAGCGCCTGGCGCCCGCGGCGAGCGACCGGGCCTGGCGCCACGGCGGCAGGCACAGCGCCGATGCCACAAGCCGCGGCGGAACCGACACGTTACTGGCGCCCGGTGTGGAACAAAATTCACACCGTCAATTTCTCCTAAAAGCGGCCACGGCCAAACTACAACTCACAAAGAAAGTCAACATCGAGTCGGCGGAAATCCCGAATGAACCCGGGCTAGTCCACTTCCTCGTTCACACCTTGGCGTTCTCACCACCCTCGGCATTCTTAAGAGCTCCGGCCTTCACCGTATCCTCGAAACCTCGATAGGCTCCAATAGGACTCTTTCTTCGACTGGAGGAACCAAGGACTCAGCATGAGCATACTCGCCATGAAGTCCTTCATCTCACCAATCTCCGAATCAATGGAGAAATCTGGGTTCAGAGACGTAATTCTGATAGAGCCCGACACTTGCGGAAATCGCCAACAAACTCCTGAGTATCTTTAAAACATTGAAACTCAGCGGCAAGCGATTCCGCCCGTCTCGCCACCTGGCTGCCGACCATCCTCCTTCCTCTCCTTTCCGCCCGAACAAGGGCTCGAGCATGAAGCTCAGCTTGCTGCGTTCTGCGTCTTTACCTCTTGTTCGAATCGGAAGAGCTCTCGCTCAGCTTCTTTGGTCTTGAAATTAGCAATCCTAGACTTGCGGAAACTTCGAGTCAGCGCATTGCCAAACACTCTTAGTCCCTGCATAAATTCAAGATCAATAAATATACATATATGCAGATTCAAGAATACGAGTTAAGAAGTTCAAAGACAAAACCTCATTGATCCGCTAGGAACCCTCAAAACCATTGCTTCTCTCTCATCCTCCAGCGACTTCGTCAGTAACAAACTCGGAGGAAGGCCGTCAAAAAATTGTTGGGGAGTGGAAAATATTTCCACCTTTTTCGTTGAAGAAACGGGGTTTTCCCGGCGGTGAAGGTCTTCGAACCTTCCCACACTTCATTCCCGAGATCTCTGTTTCGTCTCCGGTAGGGCCGATAACCGGTTCGACATCGCGTAATGGGACAGGGTCTCGGGACAGGTAAAGCCTTACTGCGTCTCAAATCCGGTCAAGGGTGAAGGACTTCCAGAAGCGGCCTTTGTGAAGTCCCTCTTGACAAAAGATCACCGCATATGCGAAACAGCCCCGCTCCCTACAAGCAAAACTTTTCACTAAAAATCGCACTTCGAAATGATGAAATAGACAATGAGTTTTCATCATTATTACCTCGGTTGAAGTTCCAGCGTGGGAAAATAGATGGAGCAGCTCTCCTCGACAGACTCACCATTTATTCGGACATAGAAGCGCTCCTGCCGACTTAGGGTTCAAGTAGTCCCTGAATTATGGCCATATCCTACTTTGGCACAATGGAGTAGTAACCGTCGCTCCCCGTTGGCGAGTCCTCCAAAGACCGAAATCATCGGGACTAAGATCGATCCTGAGCTCATAACTGCGATCAATGCGCCAAGCCAACTCTCAAAGGCAGGAGCGCTGAGCTGGCTGATCAGCTTCGAAGTGGCGAAGCGCACAAACAATGGTACGGGGATCGGGAACCACATGTGGAAATACGTAAGGAAGGCCTCGTAACATGTAAAGAAACCTTCCGGAGGATTCCTCGCACTCTCGTTGCCGACAGGAATTCGGAATTTAACTCCATCAGGAATCTGGTAAAAATCTCGAAGAATCCTGAGATATTTACGTGAAACCAAGCTCGGCGTAAAGGGAGCACCAGGCAGCCTCAAAGGTCTCTTCGGAACAGGGACATCTGGCAGAGGTCGAGCGAACCCACAAGAGCTTCGATATCACGCATTCTTAGCCTCCTCATCGACTGACTCCTCTTGCTTCACCGTCCGTGGGCAGGAGAGTCATCCGAGGACGAATGGGAAGAAGAATTTCCCTTGGAGGATCTTGAAGACATTGTTCTTAAAGAGAGAGAAAGGATTCTTGAGAGAGATGAATTTTTTATGATGAAGTAAGAATGAATGAGATTTCTTACTCCATCCTTATAAAGGAGGTAAAATCACTATTTACCCGACTTTCAGCAACGATTCGTCTCTACACCTTCCCATCTGGCTATAGCATAAGCTAGGACCGAAAGGCAATACGGTTCCTAGCTAGCTGGGGCTAACTGTTGGGGTCAAAATCGGTCAACGGCGAAATCGACAACGAAAGTCCTCGATAGAAAACCAAGTGGCGATCAAAACCAAGAAGCGGTGCGTCCTTTCGGCGAACTTCTGGAAAGCATGAGCGGCCCGTGAGCCGAGGATCGACAAAGGCGAACAACGGAGCGGAACTACGGCGGCGACAGGCCGATACGCGCCAGCGCCACAGCGCCGGCGGCGAGCGACCGAACTGGCGCTGGCGCCGGCAACTGGCACAGCGCCGTGCCTGGCGCCGGTGTGGGAACAAAATTCACACCGTCAATTTCCGATAAATAAGATTGCGGAAGAAAGCCAAGTAAGCTTCGACTTTCCTTGAAGGTCAGTTCTCTGCGTTGCCACGAAATCGATAAAGTAAACAGAAGACAAAAATGGGAATTGAAATATTTGCCCGGTTTTATTAGATAAAAGAAAGCGAGTATAAGGATTCTCGAAGACAAAGAGATTTGCGGTTTAAAGAAAAGATAGAGTCGCGAGGCAATAAGCGTCCTAAGCCTTGCTCTGCTAGTCTAACCACCTAAACCCTAGTTTTTCTAAGCTAGCGGGATGCTCTAAGTCTAATTCTCGGATTTTCGGGATCATCTTCTCTTCTGCTCTTGCTCTCCTTATATACCCACTTCTAGGTCGGTTTGCCTTAGGGTGATGGGCCTCGCCTTTGGACCCAAGCTTATCTCTTCAGGAAATGTTCCATTTTCGTCGATCTTCGTAATCATCCTTGAGTTTTCCGCTATCCTTTGGCGACTTGACGTTTATCCGATGTTTCGGGAAATCGGATGAACCGTCATAGTCTGATTGGGACTGAATTCTGAAAAATCGTAAGTAAGTCTGTGGACTTGTCATAAGTCGTTAAACGTTTTTTACGATTTCTTCCACGAGAAATCCAATCCCTCCAGTTTCTATCGTAAAACATCGAGGACGATTCCAACAGAATCGAAAGGTGTTTATTATGTAGCCTTGATTGTACCAAACTCACGAGGGCTGATCCGAACAAGCTAAGACGGGATCGAACCGGCACCATAGGACCGAGACAGGACAAGGGCCGCTGATCGACGCCAGTGGCCTCGCTGGACGGAAAGCCGGGTGCCAGGCCAGCTCGCGGTCTCCGCTGCCGCCGGGCGCTAGGCCAGCCCGCTGCCCCGCTGCGGCGCCAGGCCGGGTGCCGCCGGGCGCCAGGTTGGTGCCGCTGGCGCCAGGTCGGGTGCCGCTGGCGCCAGGTTGGTGCCGCTGGCGCCAGGTCGGTGCCGCCGGGCGCCAGGCCGGGTGCCGCCGGTGCCAGGCCAGCCCGTCCAGCGTGCGCCGGCGCCAGGCGGGTGCCGCTGGCGCCAGGTTGGTGCCGCTGGCGCCAGGTCGGTGCCGCCGGGCGCCAGGTTGGTGCCGCTGCCAGGCTCGCCCGTCTCCGGCCGCCGGGCGCCAGGTCGGTGCCGCCGGGCGCCAGGTCGGTGCCGCCGGCGCCAGGCCAGCCCGCTGCCCCGCTGCCGCCGGGCGCCAGGTCGGTGCCGCCGGCTAGGCCAGTTCCCGCTGTGCCGCTGGCGCCAGGCCGCGCTCATGGATTTGACCGCGCCGGGCGCCAGGCCATCTTGCCGCCTGTGGGTTTTCCGTTCGATCTTTCCCTCGCTAGTCGCTCGTGGGAAATCATTGAGTTTGGAAGGATCTTTGGCCGTAGATTTCGAGATAACCGTTTTTGACCCCAACAGTTAGCCCCCAGCTCGTAAGATCGAGACGCATTTTGCGGGCGAAAGTGATTTGAATTTTTTGAAAATCGAAAACTTCGCTAAGGATTTTTCCGCAGGAAACCTGTGTCTTCTCCTCCTTTTTCTTATAAGTAGCCAACCTTCCTTCTCATTCTTCACATCTTTCCAAATTCTCTCTTCTTCTCTCAAGAAAGAAAAATGTCTTCATCCCAAGTTGAAAAGAGTGGTTCTGATGTTGAGATGGGCGAGACCGGCAAAGCTCCGTCGGTTCTGGCCAGTCAAGCTCTCGCCATTCAGGCCGCTCAAGAGGCTACTCCGTCCCTGACTGATGGGTTTGATTCTTTCAAGGCTAAGCTATCCCGGCGAGTGCCGCGAAGGCTCAAAGCGGGCGCCAGTCGGGTGCCGCGGGCAGTCGGTGCCGCTGGCCAGTTAGCCCGGCTGGTCTCGCAGGCTGGCGCAGGTCGGAATGCCGCCGGGCGCCAGGCCAGCCTCGCCCCGCTATGCCGCGCCAGGTCGGGTGCCGGGCGCCAGGCCAGCCCGCGCCCCGCTGCCGCCGGGTGCCGCCGGTGCCAGGCTGGTGCCGCTGGTGCCAGGTCCGGTTGCCGGTGCAGTCGGTTGCCGTGGCGCTTAGGCTGCCCGCCATTCGCCGGGTTTGCGGGTTTGGGTTCCGGCCGCGCTGGCCAGCCCCGCCCCGCCGCTGAAAGCCAGGTGCCGGGCGCCAGGCCAGCCCGCGGTCCTGCGTGCGCCGGCGCCAGGCCATCTTGCCGCCTGTGGGTTTTCCGTTGCTCGATCTTTCCGCTTAGTCGCTCGTGGGAAATCTTTGAGTCTGGAAGGATCTTTGGTCGAGATTTCGAGATAACCGCTTTTGACTCCCAACAGCCGGCGGTAGTCGATCAAGATCACAAGCCTGCCGGCGGTAGTCGACTTCGCCGGCTTCTGGCGCCGATTTCGCAGGTTTCCTCGTCTCTCCTCGCCTTCCAGGCCTATCGCCTCGCCGCCGGGGGCAAGGGTCCTGGCCCCATCCGGTAATCGTCCTGCGGATCTCGACAACGGCAACATCTTCGTCCCTTAAACCCATGTTCGATTGTTCGAGAAACACAACGATTCTTCCGCAGCCTTCTCGATTGTTTAACAAAAGTTCATATTTTAAAATCTGACTTTGAAGCCTCTTTACTCAAACCCTCGAAGACGGAAGTCTACTTAATCCAAGTCCATCTTGATCCCGATATCGAAATCTCGAAGACCATAAAGGTTCGAATGATGAATGGATTTCGATTCATCGTATAAAACGACACGCTATTCTAAACACCAAACATCTCGACTATACGAGGAATTGGGATTCCTTCGAAATGCCGAAACCTTCAAAGACTATTCTTTCAAAACCGAAAACGCCGATGTAGCCCGACATGACCAAACGCCCACCTCATTTATTTGAAGGAAGGATAACTATGACGGTTTATCCTTATCCTCACATAAGAGATAAATGTCAAGTTTTCCTCAAGATAAATGTCAAGTTTCCGATAAACACTAAGACGGACGAAAATGGAAAAGCCCGATTCACTCAAGGAAGATAGACCGCCTAAGAGGAGTATATAGGAGAGCTTTGGGCGAGGAGCAAATCATCACAAAACTTCCCGAAAGCACTTAGCACTTAGAGCAAATTTAGCATTTCTTTTCTGTTTTCACTAGCCGCGACTCAACTAGGTTAGATCTAAAGCCGGACTAGCGACCTTCGACAGCTCTTGTAGCCGCATTTCTTTACCGTTGTTCACGCCAAACGCTAATTCAGAAATAAGATCTCTTTCGCTTCTATTTTTACGATTTTTATTTTGCAACTTTAAATCCTATTGATTGTGTCATGTGTGGCCTAGCAGATATCCGTGACCTTCAAGGAAGATCGTTAACTCGGTTTTCCTCCATAATCGTTTATCGGAAATTGACGGTGTGAATTTCGGTTCCCACACTAATGAACTCACTATATATAGCTTGCCTATGTGTTTAAGGCAATGCATGCTTTCTATTTTTTCTAGTTTATTGTTTAAGGTTTTAGAGATTCTAGAGTTGAGAGAAGATCCAAAGAGATTTGTGATTGAACTCCATTATTTGTTTTATATCTACCTATCTATGAGTTTCTTTTATCTTGTTGCTATGAATTGCTTGGCCATGTCTGAGTAGTTCCATTGTTAGATTTAGGATTCAAATAGGTTGTGAGGGATTAGCCCCAACTATAGATTACTAAGTTGTGATATTCATTGTTACGATGTTCTTAATGCTTGTGTTCTAGAGTAGCTAACTAGAATCTTGACCTAGGATTATTTGTTAACCTGACTTCATCCTTAATACATGCTATTCAAGCTAAGATCACTAGAGAAATGTGAGAGCTGATCTAGAGACTTAGTGAGCATCCAGTTCAACCCGCGCATAAAGCTTACTAGAACCGCGTCGATCGATATTCCTATAGAATAATCGATCGACGGAGCGAAAGGTGTATCAATCGATAATCCTATAGAGACATCGATCGACACTTTCTAATTGATCATCCCGACAGGTGAGATCATTAGATCTAGTCATCAGATAAATCTAGAAAGCGAACGCTGATCGATTTCGGTTCCCACAGTTAGGCGCTAGAAGGAGGGGGGGTTATGGATCTATCTATCTCGCAACTGCACACGCTCGATCATGTCTACTGACGTCGCCAAAGACCAGCCAACGCTAGACGGAACACCCGTCGATGCCAGCGTTGAAAACTCCAACTGGAGATCGTCCACATCCTTTGCTGATGCAAACACCGAGACGCCAGACAGATGAAGGCACTGTTAGCCTCCGCCCGGGCGGTAGAACAGGAGACAAGCTGATAACCTCGCTCGCCAAAACAGGTCAGCACCTTAACTGCGAGGAGCAAGCTGCCAGCGGATCCACCAGCGGTGACGAAGACTTCGACCGAATCTCGGGAGAGCGAGAAAAGATGCCCGAAAGAGTCCACTCAGGAAAGCGGCTCCAAAAGGACAGCAAGCGACCTCGCAGAACCTTCCACCCGGTTACGGAAACAAGAAGCGGCGTCGGCGCATCAATCTGGATATCAGCGACCAATCGGATCCTTCCGATGAAGACGCTGACATCCACCAGGGAAGGACCGAAGCCAGTCCGCTCCGCGAAGCGGTATCGCCGAGAGGCCCATGACGAAGAGGAGGAAGACCTCTACTGGATTGAGCAGGAAGAACTTCGTGGAGTATCAAGCTTCGGATCCATCGCGACCAGCGCCGACAAACTTCATTAAAAGCGCCCGGTGGCAATGGCGAGATCCATGATCTCCGCGAATCTCTCAAAAGACCGTGGCGAGGTGAAAGCGGTGAAATCGCCAAATCCACCAGGCGACCAGTTCCGCCCGAGATTGATAGACTTCGAGGAAGCACGAAAACGCCATTCACCGCTCGAATCACGGAAACACGATCTCAGACCTGTGGAAATCAAAATCCGGTCTATGGCGGTACTATGGATCCTAAGGCGCACCTGCAGTCTTTCCAGATCGCAATGGGTAGATGTAAACTCGGGCCTTGAGCGAGGCGTGGGTCATTATCTTCTCTTCGTCGAACACCTCAAAGGTGCTGCGCTCGAATGGTTCTCCCGACTCAAAAGAAATTCCATCGGAAGCTTCCGCCAATTGGCCTCCGCGTTTCTCAAACAATACTCCATGTTCATGGACAGATAAACGTCCGACGTGGACCTATGGAGTCTAGCTCAGAAGGAAGACGAGTCGCTCCGCGACTTCATCGCGAAGATTCAAACTGGTGATGGCCAGAGTAACAGGCATCAGCGACAATGTCGCAATCGACGCCCTGAGGAAAACTCTCTGGTACAAGTTGAAGCAACGGACTTCATCATCATGGAGGAAGAGATGAAGCTTCTATCACAGAAGCACGGATCGCAGAAAACCGCATCCAAAAAGAAACCCTCTCGTAACGACAAGTACGTCCATCACGAAGGGGAAGACGCCCAAGGCGAGCATAACTACGCCATCAACTCGGAGCAAGGCAAAACCTCCGGGAATACCTGGACCAGGAACCAGTACAAGGATAATTCTTACTACGAATTCCACGAAACCAGAGGTCACTCCACCGCTAACTGCAGGTTTCGGCGCCGCTCGCCGCAAAGCTCCTCACCGCGAACTGTCAAAGGTCAAGAGTATAAAGGACTTGCTCCTGAGTCCGACCGCCAAAGACCAACAAAACTGTCTCCGAGGACAGCGATCGAAAATCAATCGGGTGAAAAGCGGAAGGAGACAGACGACCAAGGGAACAACAGCAGTCGCCAGAGGGTAAATATGATCATCGGAGGATCGCAGTTCTACCAAGACTCTGTCTCGTCGATAAAAGTCACGAACGAAAACCCGAGACGAGTTCCAACTAGTTTCCAGATAGCGATATTCCCAACCACACGATCGCTGAGGAACAGAAACCGTCGGAATCGACAAACCTCATTGCGATCCTCTGGTTATCGACCTGGTAATCCAGGATCTCAAGTCGGCCGCATCCTCGCCGATACAGGAAGTACGGTCAACATCATCTTCCGCGACACCCTCTACAGGATGAAGATCTCGCTTGGGAAGTCGCCCCGAGCCAAAACATTTGACTGGTTTTGGCGCCACTTCCATGACCCTCGAGAATTAAGCTCCCAGTCATGGCAAAGGAAGTCACAAAGATCGCCGAAGTTTGCAGTAGTCGACAACCCGGCCATCTACAATGCCATCATGGGAACCCCTTGGATCAACTCCATGAAGGCAGTACCATCCACATATCACCTCGGCATCAAATTTCCGACTCCAACCGGAACCGCAGTAATCTGGGGTAGTCAGAAACAATCGAGACTCTGTTACCTAGCCGAGTTCAAACTGCGATAAGATCAGAACGCCCCTGCGGCCAACCCGAAACGAGCAAAGGAATCACAAAACATTCCTGAAAACTCGAAAAAAGATGATCCAGAATCATCCGAACAGGCGACGATTCGAGACAGCGACAAAGTCTCTGAGTCTATCGCCGTAAAAGCAGACAGCTCGACCCCCGCACAAACCACCGATCCGACTAGCACGATCGGAACGGCGACGCACGGGGAGTAAAAACGTCAGCAGCAACTATCAGAACTACGAGATGGCTTGATCCTCGAAAGAGGTACGTAGGCAGCTCGTCGAAACCCGGTGAGTTCAGCTATCCCCCTCACCAAAAAGGGGGGGGGGAGTGGGTACGTATACTCCTATACTCCCACAAAAACACAAAATACCCGCACATGTACTCGAATTTCTCGAAATTTTTTCAATAAATTCTTTCTATCTATTTTTTATGCTCACTTAATTTAGAAAACGCATAAACACTTCGGAAAAACGAAAATCATATCTTCGAAAGAAACACGAGACGTCGCAACTTCTGAAAAAGATAACAAAACTCGTGTCATCCGCTAAAACAGTCCACCTGCGACTTAAAAACAACTTATGCCCGTCGATTGGCCCCAACGGACGCACACAGAAACGTTTCACTCAATAACAAACTTGTAGTCAGACCTATAAGGTCCTCTTACATCCGACAAGGATATCATAGCGCGCTATACAAGAAACCCAAAATTTTGGTTTAGCATCTCGGATAATCTCCGAAGATAGCTCGATTCTTTTAACACAAGTCATATAAGCCGGCGACTAGTCGCGGACTTTAAACGAAAAGAATCAGGAAGAAATCACTAACAGGCAAAACGAAAGCCGATCAGTCATCGCACAGCCTTAAAGCTGAGAGTAAGCCTAGGTCTTGCCCTAAACCCAGTCTTGCTGGATCTTGACATCTCACAGACATAGTATCGTATACGAGATCCCAAAACATGTCTCTTATCGCTTACACCTAAAAACGCTCGCTAAAAAGTAGCATACGGACCAAGCGACAAAAAGAGTTTTGAAAGTTTCAGAATTTTCAAATTCATAGTATACAGCAAGATCTTCACTTTAATCGGGATAGCCGAGCGCCGGTTAGCGAAGTTGCCTACGCATTTTTCGATCAAGCCGCCTCAGTTCTTTGTATCACGTAAATGTTAGTGATAGTATTTTTAAGATGCATCGCGCTCCAAGTTCTGGGATTTTTACGCCTTGCATGTTTATTTGGTATGAACCTGGTCGGACCACTTTTATGACTTTGTATGGTCCTTCAGTTCGCTTCCCGCTTTTCTGGCGCTGCTCGCAGTGTTTTGAAGACTTTGTGTAAGACTAAATCACCTTCTTTGAACCTGTGATGGCGACGCTCGAAGTTGTTGTAGTACCTGCGGCAGCTGCTGGTAATTCTGGATTCAATGAGTGCCTGGTCGCAGCGCTCATTGATGAGATCAAGATTGTCCAGCATCATAGCGTCGTTTAAATCCTCTTTCGAGAGGAACCTTCATCTCGGGAATTCTACTCGCTGGGATCATACATTCCGCTCGTGAACGAGAACGAATGGGGTTTCACCCGTGAGTTGCCTCGTACGATACCGGACTCTTCGAAGTTCCTCTGCCCATCGCCTTTTGGCGCCTAGGCGTTGAGTCCGCTGGCGACGGTCTTGTTGATGGTTTCTGCCTCCGCTGCATTGCGGATACCTGGGAGTTGACTTTGTAAGTCGTATTTTCCATTTTTCGCAGAATGCTTCGAATCGAGCAGAGATAAATTGAGATCCATTGTCCGTTACAATTTTGTAAGGGACCCCATGTCTAGTTATGATATGTTTCCGATGAAGTTCTCGACTTGTGTGTCTTTGATACCCGTGAGGATTCTGCTTGTACCCATTTGGAAAAGAAACTGTGAGGACTAGGAGGAAGCGCTTTTGTTTTGATGGATGCATAGGTCCGACAATGTCCATGGACCATCGCATGAAAGGATAGGGGACGAGAGAGGAGAGGATTTCCGCTGGTTGATGGATTGTTGAGCTGCCTTGGCATTTCTCGCACTTCGGCGAATTTCGCAATCTTTTATCATGGTTGGCCAATAATATCCGTGGCGTTTGATTTTGACTGCGAGATCTTCCGCCGAATGATTTCCGCATGATCCGAATGGACCTCTTCCATGATTCTTCTTGCCCTTTCTCCTTCTCGCACATGTCATGAGAGGACCGGAGAAACGCCACCTATAAATTTCTCCCTCTATCGTGACATACCGCGCCGCTGGGTTTTCACTTTACGGGCCTATTTTTCGGCGGTAAGGTTCCATTCACGATAGGCCCGATTGGTTCTAACCAAGGGCTGTCGCAGCCATACTCGGTTTGGTCCGATCCGCTTCCGGTTGATCCTCGACTTCTTCCGTGATCTTCAATCTCCTCGATTAGATTGACGACCACTGGTGGTCCGACGGATGTTCGATGAATTCGACCGATAATCTTTTGAGCCCTGGATCTGAGCTTGAGGCGAGGGCAGCCAAGGCCGGCCTGGACGCCTCGAGCGAAATTCTATTCAGGGCTTAACTGGTCAAACTACGAGCCAGTTCTTGGACGAGTTTTAGATATGGCCCATCCTTTCGTCTCCCTTGTTTCATATTCTCCGCTGTATTGGTTGGCGACTAACTGAGAGTCGCAGGAAGCGTGAATATTACGGATTTTTAATCCATAGGCTAGCCGCAGCTCACGACGAAGTGCTTCAGATTCTGCCTCATTGTTTGAAGCATGAAAAGCCAATCGGAATGACTGTTCTAGGATTTCCGTTAGCATAGGTGAGTCGACCGACTGATCCTTGTTTGGATGAAGATCCACGACGGAGGACCCAAGTTGAATTTGGTTCTCGTTAGTCATGTCTCTAATGGGTAACTCTACCAAGAAACCGCTAGTACTTGGGACTTTGCACATGTCCTTGGGCGATATTCGACGTCAGATTCACTTAGTTCGATTGCCCATTTTGCGAGCCTACCGGATTGGCTCTGACTGTGCAGGATTATCCGCAGCGGGGAACGCGTGGTGAGAACTACTATAGTATGAGACTGGAAATATGGTCTTAGTTTCCTTGCCGAGACGGCATGCTAATTTTTCCATTAGCGGTATTGAGTTTCCGCATCCAGCAACGCCTTTTACGTAAAAGATTGGCTTTTGTTCGCTGCTTCTTCGTGATCGGGACCACTGACTGCTGTTGCGAAATCGCGATATAGAGGAAAAGAGGTTCTCCTTCCACCGGTTTTGGAGAACTGGTGGAGTGGCCAGGTAATGTTTCAACTGTTGGAAAGCCTTTTCACATTGCTCGACCATTCGAACTTCTTGTTTCCTTTTAATGTTTCAGAAACGGTAGGCACTTATCCGTGGAGCGAGATGAAACGGTTCAAAGCCGCGACTCTTCCGGTTAACCTTTGGACTTCTAGCTTGGTTCTCGGGAGGCCATCTCTATCAGCGCCGATTTGTTTAAGGTTGGCCTCGATTCCGCCGATACGCTACGAGGTATCCGAGGAATTCTCCGATGCCACTGCAAATCTGCATTTCGCCGGGTTGAGTTTCATGTTATCGGCTGAGTCGGCAAAACATTCCTCTAGGTGGGCTATATGATCATGTTCGCCAAGAGATTTTACGAGCATATCATCGATGTATACTTCCATAGTTTTTCCGAAGCGTTCGGCAAACATTTTGTTGACGAAGCTGATACGCTGTAACCCGCATTTTAAGACCGAAGGCATTACCTTGTAGCAATACGCTCCGGTCTGTGATGAATGCAGTTTTTTGCGGTCGCCGGATTCATCATGATCTGATTGTATCCGAAAAAGCGCCCATGAATGACAGAAGCTTGTTTCCTTAGTTGCTTCGACCAGTCGGTCGATGTGCGGAGCCGGAAGCTATGCTTCGACAGGCTTTATTCAGATCCTTGAAATTGACACAGACTCGCCACTTGCCATTCTTCTTTTTACCACGCATTGGCAAGCCAGTCTGGATACCTAACTTCTGTTATCGAACTTACTTTGAGGAGTCTTTCGACTCGCTCACCGCGTGGCACGCCAGGTCCCAGCTTTTCTCTCTTTTGTTTTACGGGTTTGTGAGTCGGGTCGATGTTAAGTTCGTGACATGTTATGCTAATGTCGATTCTCGCATATCCTCCGCAGCCCGCTTAACGCATTGAGGTTCTTTTGAGGCATGTGATGTGCTCGCTTTTATTGGTTCGGAGGTTAACCCGATTTCACGCACCGCTCCGGAAGGAATCGTCGAGGCAAATTGAGACCACCGGTTAGCAGGTCGGTTCACGCTTCCTTCCAGGCCTCAGTTTCGACTGCCGAAGGTTTCTGGCGAAGTCGTGAATCGCTTGCTTTTTCCGAGAAGTCTCGATTTCGAATTCTTCCGCTTTAGTTCGGTAGAGGTAGATCTGCTCTATGTCTACCATGTATTGTTTCGACCCCAAAAGGCGCCGGAACTTGAGGCATAGGTGGAATGTTGATGGGATCGCTCATGGAGTTTAGCCGGAGTTCCAACTATCGCGTTGTAGGACGCTTGGACCATCGATCACCAGGAATTCCGCTTTTACACGCCCGCTCTGACTAGAAGGTTAGTCGAACCGAGGGTCATAACTTCTCCGAGTCCTAATACTGGACTGGGTCATCTCAAGGATGCTTAGATCGACGCCATCATCCTCGAGGGTGCTTTTATAGATAATATTAGCCGAGCATCCGTGTCGACTAATACCCTTGCTACATCAATATCCTGGATCGTGAGTTCTATTACGAGATTGTTGTGAGGTTTGGCCATACTGGCCGCTGCTCGATCCTCGAAAGACGGAAAGCCATACTGAACTTTGATCGATTGAACTTTGATCGATTGGTGGTTTTCTAGTTATGGCTGTCGAAGAAGCCATACTGAACTTTGATCGATTGGTGGTTTTCTAGTTAGAGAATCCGGCCCCACCTCCTTCTAGTGCCAAAATGTGGGAACCAAATTCACACCGCCAATTTCCCGATAATAAGATTGCGGAGGAAAGCCAAGTAAACCCGACTTTCCTTGAAGGTCCGGATTTCTCGCTGCACACGAAATCAAGAAAGTTTAATAGATAAAACAAGAATTGTAATATTTGCCCGGCTACGCTTTATTAGATGAAATATACGAGTGCAGGGATTCTCAAAGACAGAGAGATTTGCGATTAAAGAAAATATAGAGTCGCAGGCAGCCAAACGCCCTAAGCCTTGCCTAACCACCTAAGCCCTAATTCTTCTAAGCTAGCAGAATGCTCTAAGTCTAATTTTCGGATCTCCTTCTCCTGCTCTTGCTCTCCTTATATACCCACTTCTAGGTCGGTTTGCCTTAGGATGATGGACCTCGCCTTTGGGCCAAGCTTATCTCTTCAGGAAGTATTCTATTTTCGCCGATCTTCGTAATTATCCTCGAAGTTTTCTTCTATTTTCGGTGACTTGATGTTTATCCGATGTTCGAAATAGGATAAACCGTCATAGCCTGATTGGGCCTGAACTCTTTAATCGTAAGTAAGTCCGTGGACTTGTCTTAAGTCGTTGAACGCTTTATACGATTTCTAATAGACTATCTTTCTCGTAAAATAAACTGTATAGCCTAAAGGATCGATGTTCAAGTTAATCGATCTTTGTTTTATACGATATCTTCTACGAGAAATCCAATCCTCTAGTTTTGTCGTAAAACATCAAGGACGATTCCAACCGAAGTCAATCGAAGATGTTTACTCCGAGCCGCGGATCGTACCAAACTAACGAGGATTGATCCAAACAAACCAAGATGGGATCAGACCGAGCATGATGGGACCAAGACCAGGACGAGGGCCGTCGACCGGTGCCAGGCTGGCTTGCAGCCGGTGCCAGGCTTCGCTGAACGCTTGCCGCCGGGCCAGGCTGGCTTGCACGCGCCAGGTTGGCTTGCAGCCGGCGCCAGGTCGGTTTATGGAACGCTGCGTCGCCGGGCGCCAGTTGGCTTGCCGCCGGGCGCCAGGTCGCTTTGCGGAACGGTGCCGCCGGGCGCCAGGCTGGTTTGCCGCCGGGCGCCAGGCCGTTTATGAACGTAGCCGCCAGGTTGGCTTGCCGCCGCGCCAGGTCGTTTATGGACTCGTGCCGCCGCACCAGGCCGCACCGTGTAGACGCTGTACGCCGGCCGGTTCTTCTGTCACCGTTTTCCGCAAGCGTTCGATCTTTCCCGAAGTCGCTCGGCGGGATATCTTTCAGTTTTGAAGGATCTTGTCGTAGATTTCGAGATACCGCTTTTGACCCCAACAAACTACCAAAGATTGATGCCAAACGACTCAATGCACTCACACAACAATCTAAACCTTCAGATACACCACCAGACACCATCAGCACTCAACCTAAAGATGCACCAGCCTATGGAAGTTGATAAAGCTGTAAGGAGAACCGAGGAAGAGGAAAGAAAAGGTTCCCAAGCATCTGAAGAGGGGAGTCAATGAGAAGGAGATGGATAGTTTCACAAGAATCCCACGGAGAAACCTTTTGAAGAAGCTTACTTACCCACAGGTTGTGGATGTTCTTCAGAGAAACCAAGGAGAGTAAAGAAGACATTAGAAGAATGTTCCATCAGGTCAGAGAAAAGATGAAGCAGCAAATCACATTGAAGAAGAAGAGTGATCCTAGGAAGTTTACAGTACCTTGTGTAGTGCAAGGTATCACTTTCCCACGTGCCCTCGCGACACAAGAGATGAAGTAAGCATCTTACCCAAGGTAATGGCAGACCATCTAGGTCTGAAGATAGAGCCTCGACGATTCATTTGTATTTGTGGATTGTTCTCAAAAGAACTCGGAGGAATCATCGAGACCTTGAGGTGCAGATTGGTAATGCAATAGTTCTAGTTGACTTCCATGTCCTGGACATCAAGCTGAATTGGAACACTTCTCTACTACTTGGAAGAGCATTCTTAGCTACAGTAGGAGCAATCTGCAACATGCAGACTAACCAGTTATGTCTGACTCTCATAGATCCAAATGTCTACTATGATCCAGTCAAGATTGTCAAGACAAAGAAGCCCAGCATAGAGATTGGAGATGATCCAAGATTCGTTGGAGTATGTTTATGTGGAGAATAGATTGATTCAGAAGTTGAGTATGAGACAGTATGACTAATCGATCGGGCGCATAATCACACATCGATCGATTCGTTGATCAGAATCGATCGACGCACAGAAGAGGCATCGATCGACGCCAAGTTCGCCAATGGAAAGAAGAATTCCCAGATGGCAATTTTTCTATTGAAAGTTTGGAAAGTGATCATTATCACCCCACTTTTTCCATCATTACTGCCACATCAGCGCCTAGACACAAACAGTATGATGAGGATTACAAGGAGTAACGAGCTATAAAGATTCAAGATCTTCTTGAAGAAGAAGAGTGATCCTAGGAAGTTTACAGCACCTGTGTAGTGCAAGGTATCACTTTCCCACGTGCCCTCGCGACACAAGAGATGAAGTAAGCATCTTACCCAAGGTAATGGCAGACCATCTAGGTCTGAAGATAGAGCCTCGACGATTCATTTGTATTTGTGGATTGTTCTCAAAAGAACTCGGAGGAATCATCGAGACCTTGAGGTGCAGATTGGTAATGCAATAGTTCTAGTTGACTTCCATGTCCTGGACATCAAGCTGAATTGGAACACTTCTCTACTACTTGGAAGAGCATTCTTAGCTACAGTAGGAGCAATCTGCAACATGCACTAACCAGTTATGTCTGACTCTCATAGATCCAAATGTCTACTATGATCCAGTCAAGATTGTCAAGACAAAGAAGCCCAGCATAGAGATTGGAGATGATCCAAGATTCGTTGGAGTATGTTTATGTGGAGAATAGATTGATTCAGAAGTTGAGTATGAGACAGTATGACTAATCGATCGGGCGCATAATCACACATCGATCGATTCGTTGATCAGAATCGATCGACGCACAGAAGAGGCATCGATCGACGCCAAGTTCGCCAATGGAAAGAAGAATTCCCAGATGGCAATTTTTCTATTGAAAGTTTGGAAAGTGATCATTATCACCCCACTTTTTCCATCATTACTGCCACATCAGCGCCTAGACACAAACAGTATGATGAGGATTACAAGGAGTAACGAGCTATAAAGATTCAAGATCTTCTTGCAGAAGAAGAAAGGTTTTCACATTATTCCTACAGACAATGGAATGCAACATCGATCGACATAAACTACTCTACATCAAATGACACTCCTCATCACAAGTCAAACTGACTACACGACATCGACACACCCTACAGCGCATCAATCACATTAAGGCGTCGACATGAAGAAAAATGGAAAATTTTCAATTGGAAGTTGGGATGATTGCTATAAAGAGAGCTTTGCAGTAGAGGAAACATCAGACTTCTAAGCAGAAACGATGAGTAGAGGTTTCACAAAGAAGACTTCTTCAAATCCAGTGGAGGAGCTGATATTCAACCTTCACCATCGATCAACAACACTGCTGCAACATCGATCGATATCCATCCATCCATATCGACGATAGGCCCAAACCCTAGATCCGAGGTATGCAAACAAGACCCTATAGATTATGGAAATCTAACACCGGATGAGTTTGGTATTTTCAGGGATCAAGATGGCCATGCACGAGCTATAGATGGAAGAATTCTTCAAGTATCAAGAGAAGATATTGCAGACATTCTTCAGGTTGCCAATGGACCAGACAACCTCTTCATGCAACAACGCAGCAATCCAGAGCACCAGCAGGAAGTTACAGACGAGCATAATGATGCAGCTGGCATATTCGAGCCAATACCTCGACCACATATTCAACCATCGATCGACAGGACATGTCTACCATCGATCGACATGGCACACATGCCATCGACCAATAGACGACCACAACCATCGTTCGGCAGGATTTTCCATCCATCAAACGACAAGCATACAGAGTTTGGCTCTAGAGAATACCGTTTTGGAATCAGGAATTTCTATTGGGAGAAGAAAGATGAGTATGGTGTATACAGAGATGAGTCTAAATATTCACGTGGACTAGATGGTGAGATCATCAATGTATCTAAGGAAGACATACAGACACTACTAAAAAGAGCCTTAATAGATGAAGAGTCCTACATATGCCTTCCAAAACAGGCTAGTTCAGTCACACTAACCAGACTAGTACCAGAGACCTACAACAAAGATGAGATAAATGAGATTCTAACTGGAATTCAAGGATCCCAACAAAGAGCAGAAGAGAAATTCAACATGAAGCTGAAGGATGTTTTCCAACCACTCCATGATTACATCAACTGGATGGGTACAACTATGGAAGACATGAAAGAGGATTTGGGCAGGATTCAGAACAAGAATGAGTCCGATAAGCTAACATCGACATCGATTGACGGAAACATTAGACCATCGATCGACGGAAACATTAGACCACCGATCGACGGAAACATTAGACCATCGATCGATACAGAGCGTCCACCATCCAGATATTCCACAAGAAAGAAAACCAAGGAAGCAAACCAATGGAAAGAAGAAGCCCTAGATCTGAGATTTAGTGACATCTACCATACATTCAACAACAACATCAACTGGCTAACCAAGAGGAGTGAGTTGATGCCGAAAGAGTTGGCTATGCTTCATGAGAAGAATGAATGTCGATAGAAGGAACCCACATCGACACATAAGCTGCCATATCGATCATCGAGACTTACATCACTAGAAGATTTGGTGAAATCATTTGATTACAAGTTAGATGGAGTCTACTATCCGCTCACTGATGACATGGGTGGATTGACCAGGAGACTAACCCAACTACAGCAAGAAGTCGACATCATGCACCAGCAACTCGGTTTCCCACCAGAAAGATCGAAATCGATCGATGACACCATTAGTCTATCGATCGACGCCAGAAAACTACCAGTGCTTAAATCTTATACCAGAGCAGACATTGATCAGATGATAAGATGTGATGAGATCTACTTTCCTTTCAACAACAACATCAGTGGACTAAACTCAAGCACGAAAGGATGCGAAGGAAATCAGATCCATTCAGAGGGAACTTGCGAGTAGACCTTCATCATCCGTATCGATCGACAGAGGATATATGAGATCGATCGACAAGCCGCCCACCATCCAGATATTCCACAAGAAAGAAAACCAAGGAAGCAAACCAATGGAAAGAAGAAGCCCTAGATCTGAGATTTAGTGACATCTACCATACATTCAACAACAACATCAACTGGCTAACCAAGAGGAGTGAGTTGATGCCGAAAGAGTTGGCTATGCTTCATGAGAAGAATGAATGTCGATAGAAGGAACCCACATCGACACATAAGCTGCCATATCGATCGACGAGAGACTTACATCACTAGAAGATTTGGTGAAATCATTTGATTACAAGTTAGATGGAGTCTACTATCCGCTCACTGATGACATGGGTGGATTGACCAGGAGACTAACCCAACTACAGCAAGAAGTCGACATCATGCACCAGCAACTCGGTTTCCCACCAGAAAGATCGAAATCGATCGATGACACCATTAGTCTATCGATCGACGCCAGAAAACTACCAGTGCTTAAATCTTATACCAGAGCAGACATTGATCAGATGATAGAAGATGTGATGAGATCTACTTTCCTTTCAACAACAACATCAGTGGACTAAACTCAAGCGCAGAAAGGATGCAGAAGGAAATCAGATCCATTCAGAGGGAACTTGCGAGTAGACCTTCATCATCCGTATCGATCGACAGAGGATATATGAGATCGATCGACAAGCATCTTTCAGAACCGATCGACGCACCTAAAACAGCATCGATTGATGCCGAGCTTCAGCATGTCCGCGAGATGAAACTAAAAGAAACGATTGATTCGATGCAAGAAGAGCTGAAGGAACTATCAGATTATGCTTATGACAAGCCTGGAAAGCACGAGTTCAGCATTGAAAACATTGGAGAGAGGCTACAAATCATCTCAAATGCAGCAACAAAGATGAATGAGAGATGGACCAGAGAAGATGATGGCACAAGAAGCTTCATTGCTACATGGTTCCAGATGAATAGAGATAATGTGGATACTTGTTTTCCAACAAGTAGCTACTTTGCACCTCACTAGCCCAACCACCTCGAAAGTCAAGTTAAAATACTATAACAAAGCGCTGAGTGGGAGGCAACCCACTATTAGGTAATTTTTCTTAGCTTTATTCATTTTAGTTACTTATTTTCGTTTTTCAACTTTTATATGCAGAAAAAAAAAGAGAAGAGGATGAACCAGAGTAAACGATTGCCAATGATATCGACCAACGAAACGATGTCGACATCGATCGACACTGACACTTTCAAAACGATCGACGGCTTTCTCTTGCCATCGATCGACACGGACTTCGGTCAGGTATATCGTTCTAAACTTTTCAAATTGGTACTTATGATTTATGTTATCCCATTAACTCCGAGTGGTTGTACACTGAGGACAGTGTATAATTTAAGTTTGGGGGGGAAGTTGCTTATAATACTCTACCTTTTCGTTTTCAAAAGTTTTATTGAGTCAAGAAGGGGACAATGATCTTTTTAAAATCTTTACTTGTTATCTAACCACTCTTTAGCACCACTCTTAGATTTGTTGACTGCATAATGTACTATAGATGCTAAAGTGGATCACCTGTCAACTAGTACCACACTTGCTATGAATGTTTGAAGGAACCAAAGCTGATCTCCAACCAAACTTGACTACATCTGCTTGTCTTAGGGCTTGGTCTACACGGGGCCGGATGCTTCAAACAAGTCTGGAAGGTAAAGCCTTGTGTAAATAGATATATTACCCTCTCTCTCTCAAATTTCAAAATTTAAATTTAAATCTTTAGTCTTTCAAAAAAAAAATTAGGATTAGTTAGATATTTATTTAGGAAAAGAATTCGAACAGAACTTGGTAGCTACAACCACTAAGGCTTGATTCATAAGAATTCTATAGGTAAAGGGTTCGAACAGGACTTGGTGGATACAACCATTCAGGCTTGATTCACAAAGAATCCTGGGATATAGGTCTAAAAGAAGTGAACAGGGCTTTGTGGCTAAAACCATTAAGACTTGATTCATGGAAGTCTGTCCAATCTTGGTCAATGTCTTGCAAATAAAAGCAGACTTGACTAGGAGAGAAATAAGTAGAGAGAAAGGAAAGGAACTTCTTTTTACCTGCAGGTCCAGATACTTGTTTGAGCAACCTTACCTCTTGTGATCGATACCCCCTAGGTAAAGAATGCACTTTTATTTTATGCAAAGAAATGAGATCAGTAGAGGGGTGAATCAGGCATGATTTGCTAAGTTGCTGGCTAGATGAATTTGGTTGCTAAGCTAAGATATGGTATAAAGTACTTCTGTAGTTAGGAGATATTTGATGTGGCTTGCAACATTGTAGAGGTGATGATTCTAGTTAGATATTTTTTGAGTCCTTGCTATTTTAAACCTCTTTCAGAGAAACCGCCTGTTTGTTTTGCTTGAGGACAAGCAAAAAGGTAAGCCTGGGAGAGTTGATATACCATGGATTTTACCCGTTTTTACCCATGGTATATAGGTGTTTTAAGATATATATGTTATTTTTAGAGTCTATTAGGTATGTTTTCAGGTTCAGGAGCATTTTGAAGTAAAGTGATGATTTTGGAGCATTTTGGAGCTTAATAGAGATTTCATCTGAGCTGATCATCAAACCAGACCAGAGGTCGATATTCAAAGACAACAATTGATCGATGCACACTCTGTGCCATCGATCGACATCACTATCCAAAGGTCGACGTATCAAGATTATAATCGATCGATGCACATCCTGTGACATCGATCGATACGGAGTCGCGCAAGAGACAGATTGGTTCCATCCGACTTAAAGCCCAAGTTTTCACCAAATTACAAGATTCTTCTGACGAGTTTTTTAACCTAATGAACTCACTATATATAGATTTCCTATGTTTTTAAGGCAATGCATGCTTTCTATTTTGTTCTAGTTTATTGTTTAAGGTTTTTAGAGATTCCTAGAGTTGGAGAGATGATCCAAAGAGATTTGTGATTGGAACTCCATTATTTGTTTCTCTATCTATCTATCCATGAGTTTCTTTTATCTTGTTGCTATGAATTGCTTGGCCATGTCTGAGAAGTTCCATTGTTAGATTTAGGGTTCAAATAGATTGTGAGGGATTAACCACAACTATAGATTGCTAAGTTGTCATATTCATTGTTAGGATGTTCTTAATGCTTGTGTTCTAGAGTAGCTAACTAGATTCTTGACCTAGGATTGTTTGTTAACCTGACTTCATCCTGAATACATCCTATTCAAGCTAAGACCACTAGAGAAAGGCGAGAGCTGATCTAGAGACTTAGTGAGCATCCAATTCAACTCGCGCATAAAGCTTACTAGAAGCGCGTCGGTCGATATTCATATAGAATAATCGATCGACGGAGCGAAAGGTGTATCGATTGATACTCCTATAGAGTCATCGATCGACACTTTCTAACTGATCATCCCGACAGGTGAGATCATTAGATCTAGTCATCAGACGAATCTAGAAAGTAAATGTTGATTTATATGTGCATAAGCTGTTGAGCTCTTTAATATCATGCATGCAACTTGTTATGCATCTATAGGATTATAGTCCTGATCACCTGAATAGAAACCGTAAGCCTAGATACTTTCTTTAATTGTTAAAACCCTCAATCAAACCCACCGAGCAACTGCCTTGATCAAACCTGCACTTTAAGGTTAATCATAATCAACCTAGCTTAGTCACTAAGGATTAGATCTTTTGTGTTCCCTAGCTCCCTGTGAATTCGATCCCTAAGTACTACAACTGAACCTTTTATTTGAGAGAGTAATTCACTCCTTAGGGTAATTTGAGTGATATCAAATAATCATAAGGAACTTATGTGGATTTTTATTGGGGATTTTATAACATAAATTTTTTTCTATGGAACATTCTCTTATGCAGGATTATTTGGTATATCAGATGGAATGTAAAATTTTCAGGATCTTGTATCGGATTGTGAGCTCTTAAATCTTGTTTACACGTGCGCATATTTACTTGGCGGAACAAAAGGGGAGCTGATCCCATAGGTAAAAAAAATTGGATTTGGAATTGATCAATGGAGATTGGTGTTGAGTGTATTTGCAATCTTTTGCACACTTTGAATCTGGTAGAGATTCAGATCACACTAGAAGTGTTGTCCGGTTATAGCAACGTTAAGAAGGAAGTAGAACACCCTTTCAGTTCTTCAACTAATTGACACACCATGTGGACTTCTTTCCTACCATTCGGCGTAAATGGGATGAGACAGGGTTTCTCTATCATTCTCCTTTTGCGCTTCAGCTTTTTCACCAGAAGCTTAAATCATTTAAGTTTTATATGCGCGCTAGACCATAAATCACTATGGGGAACTTCATAGTCGTACGAAAAGGGCATTTGAGGAGGTATGTCTATGCCAAGAACATGCTCTTACTAATCCTGATTCCGCAGCTTTTAAGGCTGAGGAGGAAGCTCTGAATAGATGGAATCATCTAGCTCACACTGAAGAGATGTTTTATTGCATAAATCTTGTATTCAATGGCTCAAATTTGGGAATCATAATATAAAGTGTAATATCACGGTGTGTGTGGATCCTAAAACTCACATTAAGTATTTGATAGTGATTCTTTGTAAAAGATTAGGGAAGAAATAATGTGGGCAGCGATATACTCAGAACACATCGATGAAAAAATGGACTATATTTGTATGCCGAATAGCATATAGATATCGGTATTTAGAAATATCGTGATTGAACTCGAAGTCGAACTGCCTATATACCCGTTAAGGGATAAGTATAAATGTAGTTCGATTTTCATCATCTCGAATGAGATGTCAGTTTCATCGGTCTCAAATGAGAAATCTAATTCGTTGGTTTACGCCTTGAATGAGACGTTTGGTTCATTGGTTCTTGGGCGGGACTTCGAATTCAAATCGGTCTCGAGCGAGATATTCGTTTTGTTGTCTTGTGACATAAATTGGTTTCGTCGTCCCAAGCGAGAAGTCGAGATAGGAGATCATTTTGGGCATATTTATTCGGTGAGAACACGTGATGTTGTGTTTTCTGGTTCTCGAGTGTGACATCAGGTCCTCGTCTAGGGCTAGTCGTCCTTTACCATGAACTGGCGTGTTCAAGGAGCTGGAACTTGCTAGATTGATCGTATAAAACATGTTTCTTCCTCTTTATCAGGTGCGGAGATGTCGTGACGTTGAACAACCACGTTTCTTGTGAGTGCTCGATATCCTTCTTGATCTACGTAAGATTCTGATTAATATTGCAATATATGATGATGTGTTTATGTTGGTGATCGTGAGATCTCGTTTGTGCTCAAAGAACTCCTTCTAAGGTAACTCACTTGTCCTTTTATAGAATCTGATCATCATTTCCAAGTCATCTCATGGTTACACGTGCTCCTCCTCTCTCGTTTTGACTTCCTTATATGTAGAGATATTAAGTTGTTAGAGAATCTTTCACGTGCGTCACTTACGGGGGTTGATCTTTTTTTAGTAACTATAGGGGTGTGATTGTAAAGTATAACCCATGTTCAAAAACGCCGCTGAGGCGGCCGAGTACGCGGCGGAAAGGCGCTAGCCGGTGAGAAACCGCGTCGATTTCAACATATTCGGCCAAGAAATCGGAAAGTTTACTTTTTTGAGTTTTGATGGTCTAAAATCTAATGTTTAGTGGTAGATCTATCATAACTGATTCAAAACTACGTTAATAACAAAGAACTACGATGATAATCAATGAAAAATGACACTGACGGTTGAAAATTAGGTGTGAAAGTCGCAGGGATTAAAGGTAAAAGACAGGGGCAAAATGGTAATTTACAACTCATTAAAGAAAAAATGATATTTAGCGGAAAAAACACAGATTGCACCTCGAATCCACGTTCTCGGTATTAAATACAATGGTGGAGGCCACTGGTCCAAAGAAGAATTATAGTCATGTTCTCATTGTTTGATAAATATACTATATAGATAAATGACAGAAAATTAATCCCCGATTAATTGATTCGGCGCTAGGCCCAGGTCGACCGCACGCATAGCCCCTCGCAAAATTTTGAACATTGAATATAACTAGCACAACAATTAAGATGGTGGAAAAGTTTTACTCTCACTTCCACCTAAATGTCACCAATCAAGATAAAAATAGATGAATAATATTTACTCTGATTTACGCTGGATGTTGACATTTTCCTTTGTCTTTTACACTTTATTTATCTCTGCAAAATATGAATGTAACCCAGCGCAACACAAAAGTCAATAAATCTCTAAAAATTTACTTGATAGAACGCATTTTGACTTTCCAATTACATATTCAGACACTTTTTGCATGAAACACATTTTATTCTTGTAATTTGTCCTTCCTACCCTCAACTAAAATACTACACAATCCTCTTTTCTTCTCTGTCCAAACGTAACTTACCTGATAACCAAAAAAAAGTAAAACAATTAAAAAGACACAAAACACTTTAAAAGGAGCCCCGAGAAAGAAGAGAGAAAGAAGATCTGTCGGTTCTGGCGTACGGCCGGCGTGTGGCGTCGCCGTCGCCCGAACCATCTTTGTGTGTAAAGTCTCTGGTCGCTTCTACATCGTGATCCTCCACTGCCGCTCTGAGTTCTGGTTCCGGCCCTCAATCCATTTGGCCGCGTGGTGACTGGAGTGAAGACGCGGTGGTGGGGGAGTCTCTGCTGTGGATATGCGGCTTGTCGGTTCAAGGTTCGATTCCGGGAAGGGGAGGTTTCCATAACTCCGTCGATGCCTGTTCTTTTCCGGGAGGTGGAGGCTCCCTGAGCTCCGCCGCCGCCGGTTCAGTCTTCGGGAGGGGGAGGCTTTCTGAGCTCCGCCGTCGCCGTTATGTTTCCGGAGAGTAGAGGCTACCAAAGATCTGCGCTGTCGGTTTTGGAACCCTGTGTAAGCTTGGGGTGTTAGTGGTGAAGGGGTGTTTGGTTCGTTATTCTTGTCGGTACGGGTTACCGATGGTTAGACCGGATGAGATATCTGAAGAAGATGAACTCTCCGATGATGTTACGGCCGACAAGAGAAGTTAGTCGAGGTGGTGATGGCGGGATTTATTCCCGAGGTTTCGAGTGGGTGGTCCTGATAAGCTCTCGGTATGTCCGATTGATGCTCTCGTTGGAGGACCTCCGGTGATAAAGGGTTGTTGAGGTGCTCGCTTCCGGTAAGACGCCGTTCAGAGTCCGCAGTTTCCGTCGGATGGAGGCAGAGGAAGGGTGAGCGTTCATGGGCTAGGGTTTCCGCAAGTTATGGGTTTAGACTTGGGCCTCAAGCCCAATTTTACTTTGTAGTTTATTGTGTCTTTGATTGGACTCGGGCCTTTGTTTTCGGCCTTGGGTTTTTGTAGGATTATGGATTCTGGCCTTTTTTAATATATAAAAATTGATGGAAAAAAGACACAAAACACTTTTTATTCTCTCTCCTCTCTCCACTTTCCCCGATTCTCTATCCCTAGTCGTCAGATTTTCTGTCTTCCTCTCCCTTTAGTTGCAGAATATGAAGAACATGAAGAGTCACTTGGAACTGATGTTTGATGATGTCTCATGTCCTAAACAACATGATCATTGGTGATGATGATAGTTAATTTTCCTTTCATGTAAGGTAAAGACAAAGCCTTTACGAAGAGATGAGTCGTTTTGATTCGCCAGAGGTTACGGTGTAGAGCAGCGCTGGACCACCACCACCACAGCAAACTCTGGACGCCTGAAGCTTTAATGGCGGTGAACAGAGATTTCCATAGATCCTTAAATGGCAATTCTTCATATTTGCAAAACAGGTCCCTGAGTGTCTGGTTATTTTCAATTATGCCTCAAACTTTAAAATAGTGCAGAAAGGTCCTTTTTAATCAACCTCTAACTTTCAATTTTGCATTCTAAACCTTACTCATAATTGCATAATGGTCACTTGTCTTCATATTTCCTTCAATTCGACCTCAATTTTGTGAATATAAAGAAATTACCTCCTCAATTAACTCAAAACTTCCAAGTTTGAATTTTAACCCAAACGAATACACTAATTCAATATATACACTAAATATGCAATATGTATGATCAAATGAATTAAAATTAATGATTATTGATTTGGTCAATGTCTATACATTCTCTTATAATTGTTGAAATATAAAAAAATATATATATGAAAATGATATCACCTCGTCCACAAGACTTTGTCCACAAAACCTTGTCCACATATTCTCGTCCACAAAACTTTGTCCAGGTAGATATCAAAATGTAAACATTATAAACTTTACAAAAAATGTATACATTATAGATATCAAAATGTAAAATAAAAAATTTATAATTTATTTTTACACATTAATATAGATTTTATACATTATAATTTGTAATAATGAATAACAAAATATCCATAATGTATATATTTTTAAAATAAAAATACAACTATCATTCTCTATTATAGTAAATTTTTTTGTCATAAATATATATTTTTGTGTCCACATCCACGAAACACATGTGCAATAAATTATAATTTGGAATAGTTAGACATTAAAATATAAAATATATGTATATGGATATCAAAATAATAAGAAAAAAGAAACAGGTTTTTATACGGTTATTATATAATTATTTACATATCAGAAATTGAAATCATGGTTGAATTAAATATGATATAGTAAATAAAGTACAAATTATTCTCCTATTATCCCGTTCACTTTCTCCATCCAAAGGCACAAAACAGAGTCATTTTTAAAAAAATTTATCATAATAACTTCAATAAGTACATATAAAAAGTAAATGGCATTGGTCCCCACAAGCTAAACCAAAAGAGATAACTTTTCTCTCTCTGGGTTATACCAGCGAGGGGTATTTTCGTCCGAAAACAAGACACATAACAGCAAAAGTGCCTCTCCAGTATAATGTATCTTAAGTTGTCAAAAAGGTAAAAAAAGTGTCTCATATGGTAATGCGCTCATATATTTCTCCCTTTCTTTTTTTTCACCCTTTTCCTCTTTATTACGCTAGTTCTTAACCAATAACAGCCTAGGTGTTTTTCTGCATTGCGCAGGAATAATAATTTTAAAATATAATTATATCTAAAAATAAAGTTTTTTAATTTTAAATTATATTTGCTTATAATATTTAAATCTGAAATATTAATTTAACTATTTGTACAACTTAAGATAAAATAAATAATTTTTTATTTAAGTTTTTTTTAATAATAATAATAATACATATATATATGTATATATTTAAATTATAATTCTGAAAATACTTTTTATCTATTTCTTTTGGCTAAAATATATTAAATCAAATTTTATAAAATTAAGATAAATTTTTTATGTATATAATTACCAAAACGTAAAATTACATAATATTTCTAAAATTTGTAAATACTAAAAAGAAACTAACTGATAGTATTAAGATTTATAAAATACATTTTTTTTGAAAAACTTCATAAAACTTAATGAGTTTTTGATAACAAAAATTATATAACTAAAAAAATAAATTAAATAATATTTTGACAAGTATAAAATATTCGTATATTCTGGTTTTATTATTTTATTATTTATCTTTATATTAATTAGAATCTACGAATTATTAATTTACTTTGAAAAACTTACCAAATATATAAATCAACATTTGATGTAATGTCCATGTTACAATTAACTTTGAACAAATGGTAAATTACTTCTCAAATAATTATAGAGGAATATTCAATTTGAAATTTTAATTTAACTATTTGTCCAACTTAAGATAAAATAAATATTTTTTATTTAAGTTTATTTTAATAATAATAAAAATATATATATATATATATATTTAAATTACAAATCAAAAAAAAAATTATCTATTTATTTGGCTAAAATATATTAAATCAAATTATATAAAATTAAGATAAAAATTTGTTATGAATATAATTATCAAAACATAAAATTACATAATATTTCTAAAATTTGTACTAAAAAGAAACTAATTAATAGAATAAGGATTTAGAAAATACAATTTTTTTTGAAAAACTGCATAAAAATTTAATGAGTTTTTAATAATAAAAATCATATAATTTAAATATAAATTTAATATTATTTTGATAATTTTAAAATATTCTTATATTTCTGTTTTATTATTATATCATTTATTTTTATATTATTGAGAATCTACGAGTTATTACTTTATTCTGAAAAATTTACCAAAAATTTAAATCAACATTTGATGTCATGTTCATGTCACAATTAACTTTGAACTATGTCATCATTTTTAATATGTCATTTCATTATTTAAAAAAAAAATTGGTGATGGCATAAGGCAAATCTCTTTTCAAATATTGTATAGAGGATATCCTCTTAGACCTGAGCTTCACGTGATCTATTATTAATTTTTCTCAAAGGAGGTGGATTATACATATTGAACCTCGAGACTAAATGGGCCAGCTTGGGCCACACTCAATAGTCATTACTTAAGCATTTCTTTTGGTGGGAGGGATTTAGAGTTAAATCCAGTACCATTAGTGTGTAATAGCAGAGACTCCCTCTGTTTCAAATTATTTGTCGCTCTGTAGTAGAATTTTTGTTTCAAAATAAGTTTCATTTTCGATTGATATATGGTTAGGTGTATTGGTAATAGTATTTTTTATTTTGAAATATGTAAAATTAAATGTTTTCTTAATCTATGTACATAAACCTACAACGACAAATAATACGAAACGAAGAGAGTATAAAGGAACAACATCAATATTCTCCTCAATGATGCGGGGGAAGTCTTATCAACTTCAGAAAACATTAAAAAAGAAGCTAACTTATTATTTTCAGAAGTTTCTTCAGGCAGATTCATGTAAAAATGCAACCACTTGAATAGAGCTTAAAATCACTTTTGAGTTTTTGGTGGTCGATTGATTTGCTTATTTCTCATTTCACTCACTCTAAAATATATCAGGTGTTCCTATCTAGAGCTAAAGATATGAGTGGGAGTTCATAATTTTAATATGAATAGAGTAAGGTTTAGGAAAACGGTGGAAAATATCTTTATGAACGGATCTCTAAGATTGTTTGCATGAACTGGACTTGATATTAATGACAATGAATATGATGAATATAAAGAACAACAGAAGATACCACAACTCAAAAGGGAGTATTCTAGGTCTTAGGTGTGTAAGCTGGAAAGAGTATATTAATAACGGTCTTGTATTGAATTTTTATCCTCCTCATTTTGTTCTAACTAATCAGTGTATCTAGGGCACACGCGTCGTGCCTTGCTCCAGAGATCTTAGATCTTGACCGGTTGATTAACCGATTTACCACGAGGTGACTGTGTCTTAATTATCATCCATAGACTTGGAACCCAGTACCTTGGGCCAGAACATATGGGATTTGCTGAATTATCATGTTCCATTGCCATTTCAGTCTATTTTGATTGGCCCTTCACCGGGATTGATTTAGGTGTTAAATCCTACTCCAACAGTTTCTCCCAGCCCATTAAGTGACACGTGGTCATCTTTGAGAGGAGGAGACACCAGAAGGCTCTTCTGTTACATGCTTCAATTTTGTTTGTTGGATGAGTAATGATTACTCCTGGTCGGTGGTGTCGTCCTCAAGGTAATCTCCTGCAATGGATTTGATTTCATCAGACAGACACAACGTCTAGAAAGGAGGATAAAAGACAACACGTAAGAGTTCCCACACTTGTAATAACTGCTGCAATGTCTAGGTTTGATGTTACTCTATTTATACCTCGATGCTGATATCTTTACTTTCTTCTCTTGAAGACTATAGATTTTCCATCTTCTTTTTCTGTTTTCTCTATCCTCTTACGGCAAGACATGCAACCACCAAGATTCAAGAATTTGAGCTTATTGTCCCTCACCTTCGATTGAAGATGATGGACGACACTTTAATCATTTTTTATGTCTTTCCATGTAGCCGATTAGATATGATTGCTATGCTGGCGGCCATTGAACGGAGTGGGTAAAACCTAGGATTATGTGTATATTCTCATTTGTCTTTGAAAAATGCAGGTTAGTTTTTCCCATTCCATCATTTTTACTCGAGGTCGGAGAGCCTTTTCTTAAACTACCCTAAATTTTGTCCACCACATTTTGGGCCTACAGGTTCTTTCTCAAGAAGTGGGGGTTCTGTTGATTTTTCGACATGATTAATCTTAGTTCTACAAAGTGGAATCTTGGGTTTGAGAGTAGTTTTCACTTCTCTTCTCATGAGATATGTAAAATCCTTACCGAGATTTTGGGTAGAGATGAATGAAGATAGAAGTACTTATTCGAAATGAAGAAGGCTTCGATAAGGAATTTTGACCCCAGCCAGCTGTCCTCTGTTTGGATGCCAGTCACAGATACTTCGGGATCACAGCCTTTTTCTAATCATCTCTGTACTTTGGTTTGTCATTTACTCGACGGAGCTGTCGATTGGCTTTCCTTTAGTAAGGCAAAGGGTGCTTGATGCGCTTGACCTTCCTGGTCGACATCTACTGATAGCTCCAAGCGTAGACACACGCACCAATCAACCTATTGTGTAAACAGTGCCACAATCGAATGGCATGTCATTATAACACTTTAAATCAAATCCACAGAGAACTAATGTTCTATCACACTAAGAATACACAAACCTCTTTGATCTAAGAAAATAGGAAAATGGGAAGATTCTTAACTAGTGAAATAGAAAGACAACTAAAAGCAACTACAAGATAAAACAAGGAAAAGCAAGCTCTTGGATAAGGTAGTTGATTAGAGATGATAAATTTCAGATCTAGGATGCCATTTATAATCAATTAACAAGTTTCATAGGCATAGATCACATTCAAATAGACTAATACACTCCCTTGACAATAATTCATATGCTAATCATGCATCAAACATCAACTTCCGTTGGCCTAACACATTCAAGCATATGCATAAATCATAAGTCCATTAACCACTAAACATCTCTAGCATCAATTCCCGTTGGCTAAATATGTATAATATTAGGTTGATTCAAGCATTTCATCGAACACCCTCTGGGCATGAAATTGCTTAAGTTCTAAATCAACTTGATTAATATTAATCTAGCATTAGGAACATCTAACAAACATGGAACAATGTTAATCTAGTCAGAAGCATCTCAAATCATCCATCTTTCACTCTAATCTACCAAACACAAAAGCTATAAAAACTCTATTCATTAATCTCCATGAAACAACACAAACCCATGATAGATTAATGAATAATGAAGAGATTAGAAGATAAATAAACAAAATTAACAAAGTAAATCCTTAAACACTAGCAACATTCACAAGAGTAAAGCTTAAAAAAAAAAAGAAATTAAGATGAAACAAAGCTTAGGTAGTTTATGGTTTTTCTTGCCTTTCAATACATAAGTATAGGCTTTAAAAATTAAACTGGGTTAACTGAACAAACTCGGATTAAATCATGTAAATCGCGGTAAAAATCTAATTTTTAGTTAACCGATCGACCGATCGGTTTAGTGGATCGATCGATCCACCCTTTGACTTCTCCACCGCGTGTCAATTTTCTCTGCAGCGAGCCTCCGCGGTTATCTGCTGTGGATCCCTGCCAATATTTTGTGGTCTTATGCAATCCATGTCGGTGGTCTGCGTTATTGGTCCAAACTCTAGTCTCATTGCCTCGTTTCCACCGAGAGCTTCAGTCTACAGTGTGAACCTGCATTCCTCGCGTCCAAGCATCTTCAATCTTCGACGAGCCAAGACCCAAACCTTCGTTGTCTTGCTCTGATTTTCGCCAGTGGTGCAACCTGCTCAGTTTGGTATCTCTCTGTCTTGGATCTTCCTCATTCACGTTACAACAGCTCTCCACCGCAGTCCTCCTCTATTGCGTATTCTTCGAACCCCATTCTAAGACCGCGATGAACTCTTAGCCAACAGCTTGAGCTGGTGCATGTTCCTGCTGCTCTTCAGGAGGGGGAAGCTTATCATGATGCATCTGTTGATTTTGCGATAGTGTTAAATCAAATTTACCTGAATATTAATATTGCTGTAATATTTTAATATTTTATTTTACGTGATATTTATATGTTTGAGATTTTTTTGTATATTCCATTTCTTGTATTTTTTATTTGTTTAATGTGGTATTATCTTTGTATAATATTTGTTGTAGTGTTAATTAAATATTTTGTATTAAAATTTTAAAGGACTAAAATGATTAAACAAGAAATTTGATAACATTATTTAAAAGTTATATAAGTACAAGAATAGAAAACTAAGGAAACTTATATTTGAGGTTTCAATATTTAAAACCGTAAATTGCTTTTGGAGTGCATAAAATCTTATATTTAAAGTTATAAGGTTCATTTCGTTGTAATTCATCCGTCGTAAAGGCCAATTGACGTACAATCGTCGTACGTAGTACGACAAATAAATATCGATGTTCATTCGTTGTAAAGTGCTTCGTCGTAACTTCGACGTATACTAGATGTACCAAATCGATGTAAGGTCGACGGAAGCCATTGTTGTATATTGGATGTTAAGCAGAGGTAATCTGTACGACTACATTAAGTCGATTTCGACGTTAAGTAGTCGTAAAACGTACGACTACATAACTTCTATATTGATGTAAAGTAGACGTTAAATTCACGACTACATAACTTCTATATCGATGTAAAGTAGACGTTAAATTGTCGACTAATTAACATCGACTTTTAATATTGTGAATAAAAAAATAATAATACAATTTAAAAAAAAAAAAAAATTAATTAGTAAAAATTGATTTTTTAAATTAATGACTAAAAATTAATTATAAAATTTATAATTAAAAATATAATATATTAAAAATAATTTAGTATTAAAAAAATGCATACAAACCAAAAATAAAAATTAACCTAATTAACTAAGAAAGGTTAAGATCAGTCCGGAGCTCGGAACTATGGATATCAGCTTGTCTCTCTAAATCCGCCTGCTCTTCGAGTGGGGTTGCAGCGACGTACAGACCGCCATATCCGCAACCTCCGGTTTTATTCCACCATGAGCTCGAACTTGTTCGCAAAAGCTGATTATCGGACCGCAGCTCCAAAATGACTCCGCTGGCAGCCGTCAAATCTGCTCGGAGCTGAACATGTTCCTCCTGCCTTGTAACTGCGTAAGCCGCTGTTTCCCTAGGAACATCGCTCAACAAACCGATCCCCACCATCCATCCCCTTTTCTTCGGGATAATCTGCAACAAATTAATTACGATTGATTTATTAAATATATATAACAAAAATATGAAATTTAGATAAATAAACCAATAAATTACCTGTTCAAAATTTCATCTTTTTCGACGGTAGAAAACTGGACCGGTGGGGCATCCGGAGTCTCTTGATACAACTGGGTCTCGACCTCCTGGATATGAGTCTCCACTTCGTTTTGGATCCTTTCTGCCCGAGCATCCACGAACGTGCTATCTTTATGGATATGTGTCTTCTTGTAAAGTTCTGTTAGGGATGGTGGCTCCCCTGTCTCAGCGGCCTACATAGAAATTTTTTATATGTTTGAGCATTAATTAGTAGGTAACTAAAATTTTGCAAAAATAAATTAATTGCACTTACCATCGTTAGGGCGACTCCAACGTGGGGAACCTGCTCAGAAGTATGGGGCAACGGCAGATTACCCTCGGCGTCACGTTTCATCCGGTTGTTGGACGTGCGAACATTGCGAGGCTTCATCCAATAAGGCTTGAGACCGGTCCAGACATAGTCGCCGAGGAACGACGGTTTTGCAGCATCCCCCTCAAACCGCCACTTCTCTTTCCAGTCAGGAACATTGTTCTTAAGACGAGCCATTGCCTTCTCGTTGAAAGCCTGTTTGACTTTCTCGTTGACGGCAATAGACTATTTCCATTTTTGTTACAAAAAAGAATTCATTTATTAATAACTGAATTAATTAAATAAATTTTAACTTTTTAAATTAATAAAAAAGTAAATAATTATTACTTACCGCAAAACACGTGAACCACGTCCTTCGAATGTAGTCAGGTGTAAGACTCCAGTTCGGATGCGGTTCAGTGAAGTACGACTTGATGCAATCCGAAACAGATGATCCTAACTCATTGTCCGTCTTAAACCTGAAAAATTTAGACGAAGAATAAAACTTAAATAATTTTAAATAAAATAAATATGTAAATAATTAAAAATAAAGTCAAAGTTATATATTACTTACCAAACTGTGTTTGGTGGTCGATCGGGGTCGATGATGGTTAAACCTTCCCGACCAGGCATTTGGATCAGGTCCTCGGCCATTTACCTGGCATAGGGAGCATTGGGTGGCCCCATCAAATCTGGAAGAAGTCCTCCCGGATTCCCGGCAGGTGCTGCAGGAGGTGGGGCAACATCTTCGGGATGTGGCTGAGGCTGCGGAGGAGACACAAACGGCGGAGGCGGAGGCACAGACTGCTGACTCGAAGTCTGTGGTGATATTCCCTGAGATTGACTCTCAGGGACAAGGTCCGGTGCGGTCCCACCACCGGAAGTAGAAGCTGATGGATTGCAGAATGTAGTCTTGTACCTCGGTCTGCTCCTAAGTTTTTGCCTACTAGACATATTGCTTAACCTGATTTTAAAAATACAATTTTAAATTTTTATTTGGGATTAATCAAATTTAATTCCGTAAACTAACCACCTAAACTAAACTAATTCCTAATCTAATCTAAATTCCCTAACTAACCACCTAAACAAAAAAAACAGACCTTAGAGAGAGAAGCTAATTCGATGGTAGAGAGAGACTAGAGAGCAACTGATTTCTCTCGATGGAGATCGGGTATATATAGGATTGTGGGATTCTTCGTACGATTACGACCAATTAGGGATGACGCATTTTTTTGATGTACGACGAATTAAGGACGACCCGTGTGTTCGAGCTACGACGAATTAAGGACGACCGTTGTTTATCCTGTACGACAAATTAGGGACGATTTTTGTTTTTTTGTTTTTTTAAAACAACACAAACGGGAGAGCCCGGTTCCAGTATAGTTCTTGTCTACCACACGTAGCTTTCCTCAGTTCCTCGAGTTTTATACTCGAGAAACCGAGGAAAAGCTATGCGGAGTTGAAAAGAACTTTTCTGGTGACACTCCCGTCGTTTCTTAAGATTCAATCTTCCCATTTACTTTATATGATTCTTGTGCTTTGAGAGTGATTTTCGAGTGGATATTAATAGTGCAATATGTACGACTACATAGGTATGAACTTTACGACTAGATAGGGATGACCCGCGTTCGTAAAGGTAACTGGAGAGTGTTTCTCACAAATTACTTGTTATATTTGCGACCACGGATTATGTTTTCCTCATTCACTTTTGCGTACTGCGAAGTTGTTTTGCATGAGACCGATCATGTTTTTTCCATAAAATGTTCTTGTTATACGAAAGTAATGGATGACAGGTTTCATGGAGATAGAAAATCGCAGATTGTCAAACTAGCGATGTTTCCGCGGATTACACGGGAGATGTTTCCACTATGATTTCAACCTTTGGACGAAAGTTGCTTCGAATTACTCATGGAGTTTTAACGAAGGTTATTTCGTTATTTTCGTAGTTCACCGTCGTGCTATTTGTCTGACGTTGGTACACGTTTCTAGTCGCGAGTTTGCGACGAGAGACGATGTAGAGTTTTCAAGACTATGTTTGTAACGGTTGGGCTATGCCGCTAGCGTTTTTTAGACGAATCTTATTGCTGCGAGAGTTTGCTTTGTCAAAAGCGTTGTCTTGATGTTGAAGCAAAAAGTTTTGAAGGATGGAAATATACGAGTATAGTATACTTACCTACTCCTTCTTCTTTTTATTTACGAAAGTAAACGGGTTAACCGTTCTTTCGAAGGCTTGTATACGTTTTTTCTTTGATTAGGAAGCAGAATGATTATGCTGAGAATGCGTGGCGATCGTTTCTCGGTTTTCGAGAGATTATGTCGGTTTGCATGTTCTGCCTGGACAGTCAAGGAACAGTAGAAAAAGACTGGAAAAAAATTACCTAAGACTTAGCTTGCTAGACTATCCATCTAGATTCTAAGTTTCCTAAATTTCACGGCAGTTTTTAAGCCGTTTTCATTCCTTTCCTACAAAAAACTAGAGCCCGATTAAAACTTTCTAAGGCGGACATACCTTAGTCTCATCGATGATTTGAGATTGCCCCTTCTTCCTCCTTCTTTTTCTTTTGTCTTCTGAACTGTGTTTCACCTTCCGTAGTGATAGTTTTTACGAGAAGGAATGTGTATTCCATCGAAGTTTTTAGCGCTTTGAATGGCCACTTTTGGTTCTATCGCCAAAGGACTTCGAAAAGTCTGATACTGAATTTCGTATGAATTGATTTTCGATGAAATTCTGATGAGAATATCGGGCTTAACGAGATATCAACGTCTAAGCTCATGTCTCCGTTTCTTCGTACTTCCCTAAATTGACAGGTGCGGTTTGTATATTGTTGAAAATTCTATCAAGCGTTATGAATAGATGTTTCCGACTCACCGTGGCAGAATCAGATTGCGTTTTATGTACCAAAGGGATTTTACGAAATCGTTGAAACCAAAGAAGGAGAAGCAGGCTAAGAGGGAGCAATGGACAGGATGTCATTCGGGTGAGGTTCTTAGTTCGTCAAGCCATGAGCGAACTGGTAAAATCTCAGACCTTGTTGTTTGATATGATTTTTTTTTTTACTTTACGAATGATGTTTCGTAAAATATTGCCGAGTTTGATCTTACGGAAGTTGTTTCCGTAAGATGTTACCGAATTTTAATATCTGACACTCTCGCTGCGGAGAGCTGTAATTTTGTTATTAAACTTAATCAGAAATTCTCTCGTTTCCGTAGGATTGATCCAAAGGAGTTTTGAGTAGTTTTCCGAAAGTAAGCTTAGTGGATAAAAGTCAAGAGTTCGCAATGACGCAAAAATTTTTAGATTTCAAAAAACTTCTTAGTTAACCGGTTTAGGTTTTGAGTAGGTTTATAGAAATCAACTCTGTTCTTCCCAAACAGGTCAAGAAGGACTAAGCTGGCCATATTGCAAATTGGTTGAGAGAGACCGAGCTTGTCGTACGGCGAGCTGGTCGAGACAGACCAAACTTGTCGTATGGCTAACTGGTTGGGAAAGTCGGAGTTTTGGCCTCCCTTGGGTGGTTCGGACGGTTGGGAAGCATTGGTAAGCGCTTTTCCCATTTCGTTGTTTGCTTGCCGAGGGTTGTTCGGAAGAAGTACGGCAGTGGGAATTGGTGACCCGATTTGCCGTGATTCTATTCCGCGAGTAATCTAGGGTTTCCCCAAGGTTTCGAGGAGAATAAGTTTTATTTTTCCGAGAGGTTCTCGAAAAAACGTTTTTTGTAGAAACCTTGCTCGTTTCGATTTCTATAACTTGGTAACAAGACGAATTTTTGGGGTTTGATAGATTTTATCGTTGCCCTTTCTGTTTAGATAGAGAAATCGCGAGCTCGTTTTCGTGCTCTTCCTGTGGCGGAAAGCCGCGGCTAGGTTTTTTATTTGCTCGAGCACCGTGGCGTTTGCGTAAGCGTTGGCCGTAGGAACAGTCGCTGCTGGAGTTGTTTTACCATTGTTGACGCAAACTGCAAGTTTTTCTTTCATATTTCCGGACATCGCTTCGATCAAGCGTTTTGCGGCAGTATGAGTAAGAGTAATCCGTCCCCCCTCCTTCTAGCGCCAAACTGTGGGAACCGAAATTCACACCGTCGATTTGAATGAATAATGATGGAGGAAAGTAAGGAAAACCCTACTTTCCTTGAGGTCTAGATTCTCTGCGACAGCCAACGACAAGTGACCAAATAAATGTGGAAAAGGTTTTGTTAAGATTTGGGACTGGACCTTAAGAAAGGCTGCCTACGTACCCCTTTCGAGGATCAAGTCGGACGTAGTTCAGTTAGAAAGAATTGAACAAGAGATAGAACTGCCTGGGCGAGTTCGTCTAGTATGAACGTTTGTCATAGAAACGGGCATGTCGAAGATAACGCCTAGGGTTTCTATGTGCGGAGCTCTAAAGTTAAAGAATTGTTAGATCCTTACGAGATGAACAAAGGTCTGCGGAGAAGATAAAACTAGAACAAGAGGCGGCCAGACGTTCTAAGTCCTGCCTCGCTGGCCTAACCACCTAAGTTCTAAGTTTTCCGAGCTAGCAGGAGTTCACTAAGTCTAGATTCTCGGATTTCGGATCCCTTTCTCTTCTGCTCCAGCCTTCCTTATATAGTCGTTTTAGGTCGGTGGCCCGTTTACCCTTTCGCCTTTGGGCCCAAGTTTATCTCTTTTGGAAATATTCCATTTTCTGTCGATCATCGTAGTTATCCTCGAGAGTTGACATTTATCCGCAGAAACTTAGCATTTAGCCTACTTCCGTGAGTTAGGATAAATCGTCATAGCTCCTATTGGGCTTGGATCTCCAAAATCGTAAGTGAGTCCGTGGACACGTTTTAAGCCCTCGAACGTTCATACGATTTCTCGGAAAGATTATCTCTTCCGCAAAATAAATCGTATAGCCTAAAGAATCGATGTTCGAGTCGATCGTCCTTGTTTTACCCGATACACTTTGCGGAAGAACCAACCTTCCTAGCTCTAGTCGTAAAACTTCGAGGATAACTCCAATCGAGCCGAACCGAGGAACATTAGGTCCGTAGCTAAGGTGTTACGACTTCACGGAAGCCACGAGGTGCGATCTAAATCAGACGGGCTGGGAATAGGCTGCACGCCGGGCGCTCGACCAGCATCGGCGAAGCTGGCGCCGGCGCCGACCAGCACGGGCGAAGCTGGCATCGGAGCCAGGACCAGCACGGCGAAGCTGGCGCCGGCGCCGACCAGCACGGCGAAGCTGGCGCCGGCGCCGACCAGCACGGGCGAAGCTGGCATCGGAGCCAGGACCAGCACGGCGAAGCTGGCGCCGGCGCCGACCAGCACGGGCGAAGCTGGCATCGGAGCCAGGACCAGCACGGCGAAGCTGGCGCCGGCGCCGACCAGCACGGGCGAAGCTGGCATCGGAGCCAGGACCAGCAGGCGAGCAGCGCCAGCGCCCGGACCAACGCAGGCGAAACTCACGCCAGCGCCGGAATGGATCAGACTTTCGCGCCGCGCCGGGGCCTTATTCGCGTCCGTTCTTTCCGATCCAACCTTTGTTGATTGTTTTTATGGAAAGTCCGTGAGACAGAAATGATCTTAGCCGCTGATTTCGAGATAACCGCCTTCGACCCCAACAGAGAGTGGATATTCTAATTTGAGAAAATCTCGTATGACTTCTTTTCAAATCATACGGAACTTTTTTGTTTCGAGAAATACTTTCTAGAGACTTTCAGTCGTTGATTCCGTCGTGACCGATTTTGACCCCAACAGAGTGGTGGTCAAGATGTTCAAAAGCATTATCTTTCCAAGATTTGGAGTGCCCAGAGTAGTGATAAGTGATGGAGGCTCACGCTTCATTAACAAGTTGTTTGAAGGGCTTCTCAAGAATAAGGGAGTGAAGCATAAGGTGGCAACACCTTATCACCCACAAACCAGTGGCCAAGTTGAGATCTCCAACAGGGAAATCAAGGGCATTCTAGAGAAGATTGGTGGGACTAAGAAGAAGTATTGGTCAGATAATCTTGATGATGCACTTTGGGCCTATAGGACAGCCTACAAGAGTCCTTTGGGTACCACACCTTTCAACCTTGTGTATAGGAAGGCTTGCCACTTACCAGTAGAGCTTGAGTACAAGGCATTGTGGGCTGTTAAGTTACTGAAATTTGACATCAAGAATGCCAAGGAAAAGAGGCTTCTTCAACTCAATGAGCTGGATGAGATAAGGATGGATACCTTTGAGAACTCAAGGATTTATAAGGAGAAGACTAAGGCCTTTCATGGCAAGCACATCCTCAAGAGAGAGTTCAAGGCTGGAGATCAAGTCCTTCTCTATAACTCTAGGCTGAAGTTATTTCCAGGAAAGCTCAAGTCAAGACGGTCTGGTCCATTTGTGGTTAAGGAAGTGAGACCTTATGGAGCTATTGTGCTTTGGAACAAGCAAGGTGGAGACTTCACAGTGAATGGTCAGAGAATCAAGCAGTACATGGTCACCACACCAACGGAGGATGGGACATCAGCCCCACTCTCTGATCCTTCCCCAGCCTAATCTCAATGGAGCAAAGTCAAGCTAGTGACTTTAAACAAGCTCACTTGGGAGGAAGTCCCATGTCTATCCTTGTAAATATTGCATTAGGATTTCTTTTTCGAGACATTTGGATGAAGAGTAATGAGTATGGTCGAGATGGTTTGAATAAGGCTTGGAAAGGCTGAAAAAAAAGGTGGAACGGCCAGGAACTGAGGTCAGGACAAGCCGGCCAGTCTTTGGCCGAGAACGCTCAGGTGGCGTATACCGGGTGGAGCTACCCGCGCGGGAAAGATGGCTCGATCAGGAACCAGAACAGCGTGGCAGCGAAGACGAGATGACCAGCGGGACAGGCAACAGGTTCAAGAGCCAGAACGCTCGGCTGCATATGCGCGGGACGGCATGCCCGCTGGACCGGATGCAGTACTTAACGTCCGAACGCTGCTGCATATGCGCGGGACGGCATACCTGCGCGGGACCCGGATGCAGTACGAACGTCCGGAACGCGCGGCTGCATATGCGCGGGACGGACAACCCGCGCGGGATCGGGATGCACGGGACAGATGACGCGCGACCTGATACGCGCGGGACAGATCGTTGTTGGTATCAAAGACGGTCACGACGGAATCAATGACTGAAAGTCTCTGGAAAGTATTTCTCAAAACAAAAAGTCTCGGATAATTTGAAAAGAAGTTATACGAGATTTTCTCAAATTAGAATATCCACTCTCTGGTGAGGTCGAAAACGGCTATCTCGAAATCTACGGCTAAAGATCCTTCCAAACTCAAAGATTTCCCACACGAACGACTAACGGGGGAAAGATCAGGCAACAGAAAACCACGAGCAAAAGGACCCTGGCGCCGGGCGGCACTCGCCTGGCGCCGGGCGGCACTCGCCTGGCGCCGGGCGGCACTCGCCTGGCGCCGGGCGGCACTCGCCTGGCGCCGGGCGGCACTCGCCTGGCGCCGCTGGTGGCACTCGCCTGGCGCCGGGCGGCACTCGCCTGGCGCCGGGCGGCACTCGCCTGGCGCCGGGCGGCACTCGCCTGGCGCCGGGCGGCACTCGCCTGGCGCCGGGCGGCACTCGCCTGGCGCCGGGCGGCACTCGCCTGGCGCCGGGCGGCACTCGCCTGGCGCCGGGCGGCACTCGCCTGGCGCCGGGCGGCACTCGCCTGGCGCCGCTGGTGGCACTCGCCTGGCGCCGGGCGGCACTCGCCTGGCGCCGGGCGGCACTCGCCTGGCGCCGGGCGGCACTCGCCTGGCGCCGGGCGGCACTCGCCTGGCGCCGGGCGGCACTCGCCTGGCGCTGGCGGCACCCGACCTGGCGCCGGTCGACAACCCTTGTCCTGGTCTCGGTCCCATCATGCTCGGTCTGATCCCATCTTGGCTTGTTTGGATCGATCCTCGTGAGTTTGGTACGATCACGGCTACGGAATGAACATCTTTCGATTCGGTTGGAGTCTTCCTTGATGTTTTACGACAAAAAATAGAAGGATTGGAATTCTCGTAGAAGATATCGCATAAAACAAGATCGATTAACTCGAACATCGATCCTTTAGGCTATGCGGTTTATTTTACGAGAAAGATAGTCTTTCCGAGAAATCGTATAAAACGTTCAACGACTTAAGACAAGTCCACGGACTTACTTACGATTTTAAGAATTCAGGCCCAATCAGGCTACGACGGTTTATCCGATTTCCCAAACATCGGATAAACATCAAGTCACCGAAAAATAGGGGAAAACTCGAGGATAATTACAAAGATCGACGAAAATGGAATACTTCCTGAAGAGATAAACTTGGGCCCAAAGGCGAGGTCCATCGTCCTAAGGCAAACCGACCTAGGAGTGGGTATATAAGGAGAGCAAGAGCAGAGGAGAAGAGGATCCGAAAATCCTAGATTGGAGACCTAGAGAGCTCCTGTTAGCTGATAGAACTTAGAATTTAGGCGGTTAGACTAGCAAGGCATGCCCTAGAACATCTGGCCGCCTCCTGCTCGCAAATCTCCGCTCCTCTCGGAAGGATCGGACAATTCTTTTACTTGAGAGCTCCGCACATAGAAACCCTAGGCGTTATCTTCGACATACCTGTTTCTATGACAAACGCTCATACTAGACGAACCCGCCCAGACGGTTCGATCTCTTGTTCAACTCTTTCTAAACTGAACTACGTCCAACTGATCCTCGAAAGGGGTACGTAGGCAGCCTTTCTTAAGGTCCAGTCCCAAATCTTAACAAAACCTTTTCCGCATTATTCGGTCACTTGTCGTTGGCTGTCGCAGAGAATCCAGACCTTCAAGGAAAGTCGGGTTAACTTGGCTTTCCTCCGCAATCTTATTCATTAAAATCGACAGTGCAAATTTCGGTTCCCACAGTTTGGCGCTAGAAGGAGGGGGGGACGGATTACTCTTACTCATACGGCCGCAAAGCGCTTGATTGAACCGATGTCCGGAAATATGAAAGAATAAGTTGCAGTTTGCGCCAACGATGGTAAAACAACTCCAGCAGCGACTGTTCCTACGCCAACGCCACGCGAAACGCCACGGTGCTCGAAAGCAAATAAAAAACCTAGCAGCGGCTTTCATACAGGAAGAGCAGCGAGCTCGCAATTTCTCTATCTAAACAAAAGGGCAACGATAAATTCTATCAAACCCCAAAAATTGCCTTGTTACCAAGTTAGAGAAATCGCGAACGAGCAAGGTTTCTACTGAAAACGCTTTTCGAGAACCTCTCGAAAAATAAAACTTATTCTCCTCGAAACCTTGGGGAAACCCTATATTACTCATGGAACAGAAGCACGGCAAATCGGTTCACCGATTCCCACTGCCATACTTCTTACAAACAACTCTCGAGGAACAAACGGGAAAACGAAAGGAGGTCGGAGCTTGATCTTACTAGGACAACTTGCCAAAGTGTAAGATCAGTCTTCCCAGTCCGCCTTAGTAAGATCCCACTTTGTTCTCCTTTGTGTCTAGGTCAAAATGGCTTTCTTTTCATCTCAATCGGAGTTTCCGTTGATATTTTACGAAGAGAACAAAGTCACTGTCCCGGCCACCTCACCGTGGGCAAGGACAAACATTACCGAGGTCACCTCACCCTCCGACATGGCTACCTCGCCACAGGGCTTAACTCACCTTCGTTATCCTTTGAGTCTAGATCAAAGTGGCTTTCGCTTCGCCTCAATCGGAGTTTCCGTTGAGATTTTCTGAAGGGAACAAAATCACTCTCCCGGCCACCTCGCCCGTGGACAAGAACAACCATCACCAAGGTCACCTCGCCCATGGCCACCTCACCTGTGGAAACCTCACTTTGCTCTCTTTTGAGTCTAGGTCAAGATGGTTTTCGTTTCGTCTCAATCGGAGCTTCCGCTGATATTTTACGAAGAAAACAATGTCGCTGTCTCGACCACCTCGCCCATGGCCACCTCACCTGTGGAAACCTCACTTTGCTCTCTTTGAGTCTAGGTCAAGATGGTTTTCGCTTCGCCTCAATCGGAGTTTCCGCTGAGATTTTACCAAGGAACAAAATCACTCTCCGCCACCTCGCCCGTGGACAAGAACAACCATCACCAAGGTCACCTCGCCCATGGCCACCTCACCTGTGGAAACCTCACTTTGCTCTCTTTGAGTCTAGGTCAAGATGGTTTTCGCTTCGCCTCAATCGGAGTTTCGCTGAGATTTTACCAAGGAACAAAATCACTCTCCCGCCACCTCGCCCGTGGACAAGAACAACCATCACCAAGGTCACCTCGCCCATGGCCACCTCACCTGTGGAAACCTCACTTTGCTCTCTTTGAGTCTAGGTCAAGATGGTTTTCGCTTCGCCTCAATCGGAGTTTCCGCTGAGATTTTACCAAGGAACAAAATCACTCTCCCGCCACCTCGCCCGTGGACAAGAACAACCATCACCAAGGTCACCTCGCCCATGGCCACCTCACCTGTGGAAACCTCACTTTGCTCTCTTTGAGTCTAGGTCAAGATGGTTTTCGCTTCGCCTCAATCGGAGTTTCGCTGAGATTTTACCAAGGAACAAAATCACTCTCCCGCCACCTCGCCCGTGGACAAGAACAACCATCACCAAGGTCACCTCGCCCATGGCCACCTCACCTGTGGAAACCTCACTTTGCTCTCTTTGAGTCTAGGTCAAGATGGTTTTCGCTTCGCCTCAATCGGAGTTTCGCTGAGATTTTACCAAGGAACAAAATCACTCTCCCGCCACCTCGCCCGTGGACAAGAACAACCATCACCAAGGTCACCTCGCCCATGGCCACCTCACCTGTGGAAACCTCACTTTGCTCTCTTTGAGTCTAGGTCAAGATGGTTTTCGCTTCGCCTCAATCGGAGTTTCGCTGAGATTTTACCAAGGAACAAAATCACTCTCCCGCCACCTCGCCCGTGGACAAGAACAACCATCACCAAGGTCACCTCGCCCATGGCCACCTCACCTGTGGAAACCTCACTTTGCTCTCTTTGAGTCTAGGTCAAGATGGTTTTCGCTTCGCCTCAATCGGAGTTTCCGCTGAGATTTTACCAAGGAACAAAATCACTCTCCCGCCACCTCGCCCGTGGACAAGAACAACCATCACCAAGGTCACCTCGCCCATGGCCACCTCACCTGTGGAAACCTCACTTTGCTCTCTTTGAGTCTAGGTCAAGATGGTTTTCGCTTCGCCTCAATCGGAGTTTCGCTGAGATTTTCTAAGGAACAAAATCACTCTCCCGCCACCTCGCCCGTGGACAAGAACAACCATCACCAAGGTCACCTCGCCCATGAGAAGGATCTCTGTCCCGGCCATAGGACGAGACCGGTCCTGTCTCAGTACCATGCATCTTTGCCTGAGTTTTGTAACTCGATCTTTGAGTCCGTGAGCCCGGGGATCGGCGAAGGCGACAACAGCAGCATCAGCGGGCGGGACCGCGACGCGGGCAGCGCGCGCCTGGCGCGGCGCGAGCTTCGTCCTCTCCGTCTGGCGCCGGCGGCACCCGCCTGGCGCCGTGGCAAGGGTCCTGGCGCCCATCCGGTAGTCCTCGCGATCTCGGCAACGGCAACATCTTGGTCCCTTAAACCCATGTTCGGATTGTTCGAGAAACACGACGATTCTTCCGCAAAGCCTTCTCGATTGTTTAACAATGTTCATATTTTAAAATCAAACTCGCAATATTTTATGAAACACCATTCGTGAAAGTCATACAAGATCATATGAAACGATAAGGACCTAACCAGTTCGCTCATAGCCCGACGAGCTAAGAGCCTCACTCGAGTGGCGCCTTGCCCAATGTCTTCATTTGTCTAAAGCACCCACCTTAGCCTTCTTCGAAGTTATCGCCTACTTCTCCTCCCTTTGTTTCAACGATTCTGTAATGTTCTCCGACATTGTCAATTTAACCAGCAGTCGAAGAAAGCGAGAATAGGAACTTGGCGTTCATATCTCTCTTCGCTCCGATATTCTCGTCGAATTTCATCAAAACCGATTCTCGCTCGGTATCAAACTTTTCAAAGTCTTTTGACGATGAACCGTTAAAGTCACGTAAACAAAGAGGAACGGGCAAGAGGCAGCCTTGAACGATCGATGAGACTAAGGTATGTCCACCAGAAAGCTTTATCAGGCTCTAGTTTTTCAGAGGAAAGGAATGAAAACGCCTTAAAACTGCCGTAAAATTTAGGAACTTAGAATCTAGGTGGATAGTCTAGCAAGCTAAGTCTTAGGCAATTTTTTCCAGTCTTGTTCTACTGTTCCTCGACTGTCCAGGCAGAACATGCAAACCGATCTAGTCTCTCGAAAACCGAGAACGATCGCCCAGCGTTGTAAAAGCATACTCATCCGCATCCTAAAGAAAAAGCGTGCACAAAGCCCGGAAGAGCGGCTAACCGTTTTCTTTCGTGAAGAAGAAAAGGAAAGTAGGTATGTATAATCCCATCTTCAAAACGCTTTGCTTCGCATCAAGACAACGCTTTGACAAAGCAAACTCTCACAGCAATAAGATTCGCCTAAAAGACGCTAGCGCATAGCCCAACCGCTACAAACATAGTCTTGAAAACTCATCGTCTCCGTTAGCAAACTTCGCGACTAGAAGCGTGTACCAGCGTCAGACTAATAGCGATGGTGAACTACGAAAATAACGAAATAACCTTCGTAAAGCTCGATGAGTAACTCAAGCAGCTTTCATCCAAAGGTCGAAATCATAGCGAAACATCTCCGTGCAATCCGGCGGAAACATCGCTACTTTGACAATCTGCGATTTTCTATCTCCATGAAACCGGTCATCCATTACTTTCCTATAACAAGAATATTTTAAACAAAACAGCCTATGGAAAAACATGATCGGTCTCATGCAAAACGACTTGAGGCCTAAAGTGAATGAGAAAACATAATCCGTGGTCGCAAATATCGCAAGTAATTTGTGAGAAAAACTCTCCAGTTACCTTTACAAAACCCTCTTACATCACTTTTACGAAAAATCCTTTGTATGGTCGAAGTCAATTCATACAAAGCAACTTTCGTAAAATAAACATAATGGGTCCAACGAGTAACTGTCATAGACAGTTTCTGCTCCACAAGGTTTCTGGCTCCTGCTTTCACTCCCAGCGGTTACGTCCGAGCAGGAAATAATCCGCGGGCGAACCGCGCATCTCGTCGATCCCTTAAACTTTTTCCCCGGATAAAATGAAACGATTTTCATGCAACAAAAGAATTTATAATGAGCCATTCATCGTATAACTAAGACCGAAGTGGAAGACCGCTTCTAAAAGCCATCAGCCATAACTCAGAAAACTCCGCTATGCTTGGCATGTCTATCTCGACAAACGCTATTTGGCCCTCGCCAACTACGCCTTCCGTAAAGCCCGACCTGAATTCGCATCCCCATTAAGGACAATCAGAACTAACATGACCTTAATAAGGGTCATGGTCTGATCGCTTACCAACAACTTCCTTGGCGATACGGCTGAATCTAACCTCCATGCCAATCCAAAGCTACTGAGCGCACCGCCCAATCACTTAACGCTAAAAACAACAATCCACGATTTGTTCATAGAACGCCAAGTGACTATTACGCAAGAAGTTTGTCGATAACCCAGAATCGGAATCATACGATAAACTCTTCATACCAAAACTCAGTCCTAACAACCATATGGTTAACGGAAGATTTAAACTCATATGTCGATTAAGTTCTATCGCCCGTAAACCACGGCATGAAAAGAAACACTCGTGACAAGGCTCCAAGAGTTATACGAAGTCATCCTTAATATATACAAAAAATCCCGAAGGCCAACACTTCACGGCACTGTGAATGTAGACGCTTCTCCCTGGTCGAACTTACGCGACCTCTTGGTCCTGGCCCAAACCAAAACAACAGTTTCTGGCTGCGAAAATTCGCAAAATATCTCCAAAGCCCCGCCAACATTTCAACAACGAAATGCGCACAAGGGAAACTCGACTTTCAGCACTGCGAGGCGTCATTGCCTTCGAAGGACATTCTTTTCCTCAAAAGCGTTCTGGCGAAATCCTCGTCTCTAGAACTCAAAACATACAAACACACCTCTAAACGGTAACATGCCTCTAAACTGGCATCATTTCGTTGTTGCTGATCACAACAAACGAACTCTAACGTCCTAAACAGACAAATAGCCGCCCTTCAAGGGGTAGGCTCTCTTGCATCCGACAAGGATAAACATAGCTATACAAGAAATCCAAATTTTGGTTTAGCTCTTCAGAAGGAAGTAGCTCGACTCACCAGACAAATCATATAAGCCGACAACAATTCGCGGATTTTAAGCAGTGCGAGTCAGGTAAAATCGCAAACAGGCAAAACGAAAGCCGATTTGTCATCGCAAAGCCTCAGTCCGAGAGTAAACCTAGGTCTTGCCCTAAACCCAGCCACGCTGGATCTTGACATCTCACAGACATAGTATGGTATACGAGATCCAAAAATTTGTCTCTTCACTTAAGCTATTAGTTTCCACGAACTTTTAGTAAATCGGTAAACCGCTGAAAATCTCGCTTTATGCAAACAATAAGTACGGTGATCATCAGGGAACTAGGAATGAGATGACAACTCACACCCTCTTTCTCATACTTCGAAAAAACTGAAGTTCATAAATAATCAAAACAAATACATCAACAGCATCATGCTCGAAAGTCTCTCATGACACATAACCAGACCATATAAGTCTCGCTGGAAAACAGATCACAAGGGTCTTAAACTCCAAAACTAACTTCGAAGGCTTGATCCCTACAACAAGGGTATGCAGCCTCGAAGGCGCAGCCCCAATCTTACCACTTTCAGCGAGCCTTTCAACCATTAATTCCGCCTATCTTACCTGACATATCTTATCGCCGCAAGAACATTTTGAAGGTTCTAACGAGCTGGGGGGCTAACTGTTGGTGTCAAAATCGGTCACGACGGAATCAATGACTGAAAGTCTCTGGAAAGTATTTCTCAAAACAAAAAGTCTCGGATAATTTGAAAAGAAGTTATACGAGATTTTCTCAAATTAGAATATCCACTCTCTGGTGAGGTCAGCGGTTATCGAAATCAACGGCTAAAGATCCTTCCAAACTCAAAGATTTCCCACCACGAGCGACTAGCGGGGAAAGATCAGGCAACGGAAAACCCACGGGCGCAAGGACCCTGGCGCCGGGCGGCACTCGCCTGGCGCCGGGCGGCACTCGCCTGGCGCCGGGCGGCACTCGCCTGGCGCCGGGCGGCACTCGCCTGGCGCCGGGCGGCACTCGCCTGGCGCCGGGCGGCACTCGCCTGGCGCCGGGCGGCACTCGCCTGGCGCCGGGCGGCACTCGCCTGGCGCCGGGCGGCACTCGCCTGGCGCCGGGCGGCACTCGCCTGGCGCCGGGCGGCACTCGCCTGGCGCCGGCGGCAAACTAACGCCGTTCGGCGGCCCTTGTCCTGGTATCGGTCCCATCATGCTCGGTCTGATCCCATCTTGGCTTGTTTGGATCGATCCTCGTGAGTTTGGTACGATTACGGCTACGGAATGAACATCTTTGGAAAATTTGTTTTGCCTAATGCTCACTTGTCATTCCCTCGTCCAACTTGCCTAACAGTAGAGACTTTAGAGCCCCATCGTGGCTCATTTTTCAAGTCTTCACTACCATTGTCTGTTGTTACCTGGGGTGGAAAGATTGAGATCACATGCTTTGGAAAATTTGTTTTGCCTAATGCTCACTTGTCATTCCCTCGTCCAACTTGCCTAACAGTAGAGACTTTAGAGCCCCATCGTGGCTCATTTTTCAAGTCTTCACTACCATCCAAGCTATTTCACATTATGTGTTTACCAAAGGCATACATTGTTGCTTTCTTCAACGGAGGCATGACGGAAGCTATATTACGATGGGAAAGTGAATGTTGCTGCTGGTATGGACAAGACATATTTCATCTCACTATTCACATTTGTGTGGTAATCAACACGAACATATGTTTTGGAAATTGAAACGTGAGGAGGGCATCTCTACATGGAAGATTTGCAACTATTTTAGTCCGCATGTTTTGTTCTTTCTTCGACTTGTGCCGATGAATTTGATGTGTGGTTCTCACCAGTATTGGTTTCCTTCTGGCAATAAAGAAGAAATATCTCCTGAAGTATTGTTCGTATGGTTCTTGGTGCAGCTTAGGGAGTCCACTACTTCAGATTCTTCTTTGGAGATGAAGGAGCACGTATTCTGTTTTTCCCTAAGAAATTTCTTCAGATGCGAGTTGTGCATTGTACAAGGCTTGTTCTTGAAGAATATAGTGATCTTTGAGATTCTTTTCTCTGACTAGTCTCAAAGTAAGTGACTTGTGTTTGCTATCCATTGGAAAAAAAGACGAACGTTTTACTAATCATGTTTTCCATGGACCCATGGCGTTTGGTTTTACTCTGTTTTGGTGCCTATTGCCGCTGACTTGAAAGTTCTTGAGTTTGTTTGTTATATAGCATAGTTCCTTGCGAATTAAACAAGATTTTGTTTCAAGTTATGTACCCAAGCCTGGGAGGAAATACATGACTTTGAGTACAAATGATATGTAGATCGTGCTGGAGTTCTTTTCCAAGTTACTCTTATGTGGTTCCTCGTTGGCGGCACCGCTTACGTCTCGGTATCCGACAGTAGATCTCTTTGTTGTACGGCTCTTTTGGTGCTTGTCCAAGAGTGTGAATTTGCTATTTTTTGGGACTTCCTCTGGCTATATCTGTTATCACTAAGGACTAGGGCGACAGCCTGCTATTGGTCCATATCACATGCACTGTCGAGAGAGACAAAGTTATTATTACTTTCACTGGAGCTACTGTTTGCTGTTTTCACGTGGGGACATGGAGATGGAGTTCTGCTAAGTCCAAACTCTGGTCAAAGGTATGTTGGGGTCAAAATCGGTCAATGACGAAATCGCCACCGAAAATCCTCGAAGAAAAGCCAAGCAACGATCAAATCCAAGAAACGGTCGCCGCCGATAAAACTCACGGAAGGCTCGCCCACTCCCATCTGGCGCCAACGGCGAGGGTCCTGGCGCTCGCCCATGCGATCGTCTCATGATCTCGGCAATGACAGCATCTTGGTCCCTTGAAACCCATGTCTGATTGTCCGAGATCTACAATGAGTCTTCCGTAAAACCTTCCCGATTGTTTAAAAGATTCATCTTTTAACATATCTAAAACTCGAGCCACATTGCTCTCATCCTCGACGACGGAAAATCTGCAGATCTAAGTCCATCTCAAAATCCCGATACTCGCGGAATCTCGTTGGAAACAATTATCTCGAGATCTACGACTAGAGACCCTCCCAAACTCAAAAGATTTCCGCAAACAACCGACGAGGGAAAGATCGAACAAACCCACAGACGGCAAGACGCCTGGCACCGGGCGGCACGCTGGACGCTGGCTGGCCTGGCGCCGGCGGCACTCGCCTGGCGCCGGGCGGCATCGCTGGACGCTGGCTGGCCTGGCGCCGGGCGGCACTGCCTGGCGCCGGGCGGCATTCGCCTGGCGCCGGGCGGCACGCTGACGCTGGCTGGCCTGGCGCCGGCGGCACTCGCCTGGCGCCGGGCGCACGCTGGACGCTGGCTGGCCTGGCGCCGGGCGGCATTCGCCTGGCGCCGGGCGGCACTGCCTGGCGCCGGCGGCACGCTGGACGCTGGCTGGCTCATGCCGGGCGGCACGCTGGACGCTGGCTGGCCTGGCGCCGGCGGCACTCGCCTGGCGCCGGGCGCACGCTGGACGCTGGCTGGCCTGGCGCCGGGCGGCATTCGCCTGGCGCCGGGCGGCACGCTGACGCTGGCTGGCTCATGCCGGGCGGCACTGCCTGGCGCCGGCGGCACTCGCCTGGCGCCGGGCGGCACGCTGACGCTGGCTGGCCTGGCGCCGGGCGGCATTCGCCTGGCGCCGGGCGGCATTCGCCTGGCGCCGGCGGCACTCGCCTGGCGCCGGGCGGCACGCTGACGCTGGCTGGCCTGGCGCCGGTCCACGCCCTCGCCCCGTCTCGGTCCTATCGCGTCCGGTTCGATCCCATCTTAGCTTGTTCGATCAATCTACGCAAGTTTGGTATGATCACGGTTACTCTAGAACGCCACTTCCTCGACTAAACAAGGAATTGAGGTTCCTTCGAAACACCAAACCTTCAAAGACTGTCCTTTCAAAACCGTAAAACGCTTAACGCCTAACGTGGCCAAACGCCCACGACGGTTTATCTTTATCCTCACATAAGAGATAAATGTCAAGATTCAAGATAAATGTCAAGTTTCCGAAGATAAATATCAAGTTTCCGAAGATAAATATCAAGTTTCCGAAGATAAATATCAAGTTTCCGAAGATAAATATCAAGTTTCCAGAAGATAAATATCAAGTTTTAAGATAAATGTCAAGATTCAAGATAAATGTCAAGTTTCCGAAGATAAATGTCAAGTTTCCGAAGATAAATGTCAAGTTTCCGAAGATAAATGTCAAGATTTCAAGATAAATGTCAAGATTCAAGATAAATGTCAAGATTCAAGATAAATGTCAAGTTTCCGAAGATAAATATCAAGTTTCCGAAGATAAATATCAAGTTTCCGAAGATAAATGTCAAGATTCAAGATAAATGTCAAGATTTCAAGATAAATGTCAAGTTTCCGAAGATAAATGTCAAGATTCAAGATAAATGTCAAGTTTCCGAAGATAAATGTCAAGATTTCAAGATAAATGTCAAGTTTCCGAAGATAAATGTCAAGTTTCCGAAGATAAATGTCAAGTTTCCGAAGATAAATGTCAAGTTTCCGAAGATAAATGTCAAGTTTCCGAAGATAAATATCAAGTTTCCGAAGATAAATGTCAAGTTTCCAGAAGATAAATGTCAAGTTTCCAGAAGATAAATGTCAAGTTTCCGAAGATAAATGTCAAGTTTCCGAAGATAAATGTCAAGATTCAAGATAAATGTCAAGATTCAAGATAAATGTCAAGTTTCCGAAGATAAATATCAAGTTTCCGAAGATAAATGTCAAGTTTCCAGAAGATAAATGTCAAGTTTCCGAAGATAAATGTCAAGTTTCCGAAGATAAATGTCAAGTTTCCATAAGAGATAAATGTCAAGTTTCCGAAGATAAATGTCAAGTTTCCGAAGATAAATGTCAAGTTTCCGAAGATAAATGTCAAGTTTCCAGAAGATAAATGTCAAGTTTCCGAAGATAAATGTCAAGTTTCCAGAAGATAAATGTCAAGTTTCCGAAGATAAATGTCAAGTTTCCGAAGATAAATGTCAAGTTTCCGAAGATAAATGTCAAGTTTCCGAAGATAAATGTCAAGTTTCCGAAGATAAATGTCAAGTTTCCGAAGATAAATGTCAAGTTTCCGAAGATAAATGTCAAGTTTCCGAAGATAAATGTCAAGTTTCCGAAGATAAATGTCAAGTTTCCAGAAGATAAATGTCAAGTTTCCGATAAACACAAAGATGGACGAAAATGGAAAAGCCCGACTCAGCCCGCGAAGATAGACCGCCATAGGAGGAGTATATAAGGAGAGCTTTGAGCAAGAAGCAAACCAGATCACAAATTTTCGAAAGCACTTAGCACTTAGAGCGATTTAGCATTCTTTTCTGTTTTCACTAGCGAAGCCGCGACTCAACTAGGATAGACTTAGGCGATCAGACTAGCGGACCTTCGACAGCTCTTATAGCTTACTTCACCTGTTGTTCACGCCAAAACGCCCACGTACGATTTTCCGAAAAGGAAGGATAACTATGACGGTTTATCTTTATCCTCACATAAGAGATAAATGTCAAGTTTCCATAAGAGATAAATGTCAAGTTTCCAGAAGATAAATATCAAGTTTCCAGAAGATAAATGTCAAGTTTCCGAAGATAAATGTCAAGTTTCCGATAAACACAAAGATGGACGAAAATGGAAAAGCCCGACTCAGCCCGCGAAGATAGACCGCCATAGAGGAGTATATAAGGAGAGCTTTGAGCAAGAAGCAAACCAGATCACAAATTTTCGAGCACTTAGCACTTAGAGCGATTTAGCATTCTTTTCTGTTTTCACTAGCGAGCTGCGACTCAACTAGGATAGACTTAGGCGATCAGACTAGCGGACCTTTCGACAGCTCTTATAGCTTACTTCTCACCTGTTGTTCACGCTCAAAACGCGAATTCAGAAATAAGATCTTTTTTCCGCTCAACTTTTACGATTTCTATTTTTGCAACTTCTACTTTATTTGATTGTTTCGTGTGCGGCCCAGCAGATATCCGGGACCTTCAAGGAAGATCGGGTTAACTCGGTTTTCCTCCACAAATCTTTATCAGAAATTGACGGTGTGAATTTCGGTTCCCACAGTTTGGCGCTAGAAGGAGGGGGGGTTACGGATCTATCTATCTCGCAACTGCACACGCTCGATCATGTCAGCCGACGCCACCAAGGATCAGCCAGCGCTAGACGGAACACCCGTCGATGCCAACGCTGAGAAGACTCCAGCTGGAGACGCGTCCACAGTCACTGCTGATGCAAACACTGAGGCGCTCAGGCAGATGAAGGAACTGTTTACCGCCAGCGCTGGCGAACAACAGGACAAGCTGATAACCTCGCTCGCAAAACAGGTCGATACCTTAACTGCGAGGAGCAAGTTGCCGCTCGGATCCACCAAGGCACGCCGTGGCAGGAGACTCGACTTCGATCTCCGGCACGAAAAGATGCCCGAAGAGCCCACTCCGAGGAAACGGCTCGAAGGACAGCAAACGACCTCGCAGAACCTTCCACTCCGGCCGCGGAAACAAGGAAAGCGACGCCGAAGATCGATCTAGATATCAGCGACCGATCGGACCCTTCCGATGAAGACGCTGACATCCACCCCAGAGAACCCGGCCAGTCCGCCGCGACGGTATCCTTCGATAGGCCCATGACGAAGAGGAAGAAGAACTCTACTGGATGGAGCAGGAAGAACTCGCGGAAGATCAAACTCGGATCTATCGCGACCAGCGTCGACAGGTTCGGAGGAACGCCGGCAGCAATAGCGAGATCCATGATCTCCGTGAATCTCTCAAAAAGACCGTGGCTGAAGTGAAAGCGGTGAAATCGCAAATCCATCAGGCGACCAGTTCCGCCGAGATCGATCTAGATATCAGCGACCGATCGGACCCTTCCGATGAAGACGCTGACATCCACCCCAGAGAACCCGGCCAGTCCGCCGCAGACGGTATCCTTCGATAGGCCCATGACGAAGAGGAAGAAGAACTCTACCGATGGAGCAGGAAGAACTCGCGAAGATCAAACTCGGATCTATCGCGACCAGCCGACAGGTTCGAGGAACGCCGGCAGCAATAGCGAGATCCATGATCTCCGTGAATCTCTCAAAAGACCGCGGGCTGAAGTGAAAGCGTGAAATCGCGAATCCATCAGCGACCAGTTCCGCCCGAGATCGATAGACTTCTCGAGGAAGCACGAAAACGCCGCTCACCACTGGATCACGGAAACACGATCTCAGACCCGTGGAAGATCAAAATCCCGGCCTATGACGGTACGACGGATCCTAAGTCGCACCTGCAGTCCTTCCAGATCGCAATGGGTAGGTGCAAACTCCCGAACGCGAACGGACGCAGGTCATTGTCTTCTTCGCCGAGCACCTCAAAGGTGCTGCGCCGAGTGGTTCTCCGCTCAAAAGGAACTCCATCGAAGCTTCCGCCAACTGGCCTCGGCGCTTTCAAACAGTACTCCATGTTCATGGATAGAGAAACGTCCGACGTGGATCTATGGAGTCTAGCTCGAAGGAAGACGAAGTCGCCCGCCGACTTCATGCGAAGGTTCAAACTGGTGATGGCCAGAGTAACGGGCATCAGCGACAATGTCGCAATCGACTCGAGGAAAACTCTCTGGTACAAGTCGGTTCAAAGTGGATACTACTGGAAAAGCCGCGACAATCCAGGATACTTCCACAAGGCAACAGACTTCATCATCATGGAAGAAGAGATGAAGCTTCTATCGCAGAAGCACGGACCGCAGAAAACCGCGTCCAAGAAGAAACCCTCTCGTAACGACAAATACGTCCATCACGAAGGGGAAGACGCCCAAGGCGAGCATAACTACGCCATCAACTCGGAGCAAGGCAAAACCTCCGAAACACCTGACCAGGAACCAGTACAAGGATAACTCCTATTGCGAAGTTCCACGAGACCAGAGGTCACTCCACCGCTAACTGCAAGGTTCGGCGCCGCTCGCCGCAAAACTCCTCACCGGGCGAAGCTATCAAAGGTCAAGAGTATAAAGGACTTGCTCCTGACTCGACCGCCAAAGACTAACAAAACTGTCTCCGAGGACCGCTAATCGAAAACCAATCGGGGGAAAAGCGCGGAAGAAGACAGGACGACCAAGGGAACAACAGCAGTCGCCAGAGGGTAAACATGATCATCGGAGGATCACAGTTCTACCAAGACTCTGTCTCATCGATAAAAGCCTACGGGCGAAAAGCCGAGACCAGTTCCAACTGGTTCCCGGACAGCGATGTTCCTAACCACACAATCGCTTTCGAGGAACACGAGACCGTCGGAATCGACAAACCTCACTGCGATCCTTTGGTAATCGACCTGGTCATCCAGATCTCAAGTCGGCCGCATTCTCGCCGATACAGGAAGCACGGTCAACGCCATCTTCCGCGACACCTCTACAGGATGAAGATCCCACTTGGGAAGTCGCCCCGAGCCAAAACCTTTGACGGGTTTTCGGCGCCACTACCATGACCTCGAAAATTAAACTCCCACCATGGCAAAGGAAGTTACAAAGATCGCCGAAGTTTGCAGTAGTCGACAACCCGCCATCTACAACGCCATCATGGGAACCCTTGGATCAACTCCATGAAGGCAGTACCGCCCACATATCACCTCGGTATCAAGTTCCCGACCGACCGAACCGCAGCCATCCGGGTAGTCGAAACAGTCGAGACTCGTTACCTAGTCGAAGTTCAAAGTGGATACTACTGGAAAAGCCGCGACAATCCAGGATACTTCCACAAAGCAACGGACTTCATCATCATGGAAGAAGAGATGAAGCTTCTATCGCAGAAGCACGGACCGCAGAAAACCGCCCAAGAAGAAACCCTCTCGTAACGACAAATACGCCCATCACGGCGGAAGACGCCCAAGGCGCAGCATAACTACGCCATCAACTCGAGCAAGGCAAAACCTCCGAAACACCTGACCAGGAACCAGTACAAGGATAACTCCTATTGCGAAGTTCCACGAGACCAGAGGTCACTCCACCGCTAACTGCAAGGTTCTCGGCGCCGCTCGCCGCAAAACTCCTCACCGGGCGAAGCTATCAAAGGTCAAGAGTATAAAGGACTTGCTCCTGGACTCCGACCGCCAAAGACTAACAAAACTGTCTCCGAGGACCGCTAATCGAAAACCAATCGGGGAAAAGCGCTGAAGAAGACAGGACGACCAAGGGAACAACAGCAGTCGCCAGAGGGTAAACATGATCATCGGAGGATCACAGTTCTACCAAGACTCTGTCTCATCGATAAAAGCCTACGGGCTAAAAGCCGAGACCAGTTCCAACTGGTTCCCGGACAGCGATGTTCCTAACCACACAATCGCTGAGGAACACGACCGCCGGAATCGACAAACCTCACCGCGATCCTTTGGTAATCGACCTGGTCATCCAGGATCTCAAGTCGGCCGCATTCTCGCCGATACAGGAAGCACGGTCAACGCCATCTTCCGCGACACCTCTACAGGATGAAGATCCCACTTGGGAAGTCGCCCCGAGCCAAAACCTTTGACGGGTTTTCGGCGCCACTACCATGACCTCGAAAATTAAACTCCCAGTCATGGCAAAGGAAGTTACAAAGATCGCCGAGTTTGCAGTAGTCGACAACCCGCCATCTACAACGCCATCATGGGAACCCTTGGATCAACTCCATGAAGGCAGTACCGCCCACATATCACCTCGTATCAAGTTCCCGACTCGACCGAACCGCAGCCATCCGGGTAGTCGAAACAGTCGAGACTCGTTACCTAGCCGAAGTTCAAACTGCTAAAAGATCGAACGCCTCTGCGCCAACCCAAACGAAAGCAAAGGAATCACACAACATTCCCGAAGACTCGAAGAAAGATGATCCAGAATCATCTGAACAGGCAACGATTCAAGACGACGACAAAGCCTCTGAATCCACCGCCGTAAGAGCGGACAGCTCGACCCCCGCACAAACCACTGATCCGACCAGCACGATCGGAACGGCAACGACGGGAGTAAAACGCCCGCTGCAACTATCAGAACTACGAGATGGCTTGATCCTCGAAGAGGTATCGTAGGCAGCTCGTCGAAACCCGGCGAAGTTCAGCTATCCCCTCACCAAAAGGGGACTGCGCGATACTCCTATACTCCCACAAAACGCCAAAAATCCGCGATATGTACTTTAACTTCTCAAAATTTTTTAATAAAATTCTTTCTATCTTTCATGCTCACTTAAACGCATCAACGCTTCGGAAAAACGAAAATCGTATCTTCAAAAGAAACGCGAGACGTCGCAACTTCTTAAAAAGATAACAAAACTCGTATTATCCGCAAAAGACAGTCCACCAGCGACTTAAAAATAACTCACGCTCGTCGATTGGCCCCGACGGACGCTCATAAGAAACGTTTCACTCAATACAAAATCGTAGTCAGACCTACAAGGTCCTCTTACATCCGACAAGGATATCATAGCGCGCTATACAAGAAACCCAAAATTTTGGTTTAGCATCTCGGATAAACTCCGAAGATAGCTCGATTCTTTTAACACAAGTCATATAAGCCGGCGACTAGTCGCGGACTTTAAACGAAAAGAATCAGGAAGAAATCACTAACAGGCAAAACGAAAGCCGATCAGTCATCGCACAGCCTCAAAGCTGAGAGTAAACCTAGGTCTTGCCCTAAACCCAGTCTTGCTGGATCTTGACATCTCACAGACATAGTATCGTGATAATGAGATCCCAAAACATGTCTCTTATCGCTACACCTAAAACGCCGCTAAAAGTAGCATACGGACCAAGCGACAAAAAGAGTTAGGATAATGGCGACTACTCGTGATCCTTCCTCTACACTTGACGAAAGTATAAATCAAAACAAAAGACTAAATCTCGCAAATTTTCATATTCATAAAAGCCGCAAAAGACGGCAGGATTCAAAGCCACCAACGCCAGTCCCAAAACATAAGAATGCAACCTCCAACGGTCGCAGGATAAAATTATTAAAACGCCACACATGGCCAAAAATTCAATTCACAAAAGGAAGTCAACATTGAGAAACCGGATGCGGAAATCCCAAATGAACTAGCAGGCTGGTCCACTTCCTCATTCACGCCGAGCATTCCCACCATTCTCGGCGCTTCATCGGCTCCAACCTCCATCAGATCCTCGAAACCTCGATAGTTCCCATAGTCTCCGGACTCTTTCTTCTACCGAGGAACCAAGGACTCAGCATGAGCACACTCGCCATGAAATCCTTCATTTCAGCAATCTCGAATCGAAGAGAAATCTGGGTTCTGAGACTTGTAAAGGTTTACGACCAACCTCGCACTCGCTGAAATCACCAACAAACTCCTGAGCTTTAAAACATTGAAACTCAGCAGCAAACGATTCCGCCTGCCTTGCCACCTCCGCGACCATCCTTCTTCCTCTCCTTTCCGCCAGACGAGAGCCCGAGCATGAAGCTCAGCTTGCTTCGCTCTGTGCCTTCACCTCTTGTCGGAACCGAAAGCTCTCGCCCGCTTCTGTGGTCTTGAAGTTAGCAATCCTGGATTTGCGGAAACTCGAAGTCAAGCCGCTAAACACTCTTAGTCCCTGCATAAAACTCAAGATCAGCAAGCATGCTTATACAAATTTGAACGCAAGGTTAAGAAGTTCAAGGGCCAAACCTCGCTGACACGCTGGGAGCCCTCGCAAAACCCGTTGTTTCTCCTCATCCTCCAACGACTCTTCAGTAGTAAACTCCGGAGGAAGGCCATCAAAGAAGTTGTTAGGTGGAAAACCGCTGGCTCGCTTTTTCCGCTGGAGCAAAACTAGGTTTTTCTCCCAACGGTGAAGGACTTTCCAAGCCTTCCCCATCATCGATTTCCTTCCCCTTACGAGATCTCTGTCTGCGCCTCCGAGTAGGAGCCGCGGTGACAGGTTCAGCGTCATACGACGGGACAGGACCTCGACCGATAAAGCTTAACCGCATCTCGATCCGCTCGAGGGTGAAGGATTTCCAGAAAACGCCTTTGACGAAGAAGATCTCTTGACGAAGACGCCACCAGGCAAATGCGCCGTAGGGTTGTTCCCTACAAAACGAAAATTTTTCACTAGAACTCGCGACTAAAAGGTGAGATAGACAACAGAGTTTTCGTCAGATACCTCGGTTGAAGTTCCATGCTCAAGGAAATAGATGGAGGCAGCTCTCCTCGACAGACTCGCCATCTATTTGAACGAAGAAGAAACGCCCTGCCACGATTTGGGATTCAAGTAGTCCCCTGAATCACGCCATATCCTTCTTAGGCAGCATGGAATAGTAACCGCCACTCCCCGCCGGCCGAAAGTGCCCCAAAGACCTTCAAATCATCGACCAAGATCAATCCCGAAGTTCAGAAGCTAGCGATCAGTACGCCAAGCCAACTCTCCAAGGCAGGAACGCTGAGTTGGTTGATCGAAGTTCAAGCGTGAAGCGCATCTAACAATGGCACCAGGAATTGGGAACCACATATGGCAGTACGTAAAGAAAGCTTCAGAACATGTAAAGAAACCTTGCGGAGGATTCCTTGCACTCGCTACCAACGGAACTGAATTTGACTCCTTCAGAACCTGGTAAAAATCTCAAGAACCTTGAGATATTGACGAGAAACCAAGCTCGGCGCAAAGGAGCACCGGCTGCCTCGCAGGCCTCCTCGAACAGGATCTCTGGCAGTGTTGGGGCTTAACCTACAAGGGCTCGGTAATACGATTCTTTTTCCTCCTCGACCGACTCCTCCTGCTTTACCGTTACATGGGCAGGAGAGTCATCCGAGGATGAATGGGAAGAAGAGTTTCTCTTTGAGGATCTTGAAGACATTGTTCTTAAAGAGAGAGAAAGGATTCTTGAGAGAGAGAGTAAAAACCTTGTGATGAAGTAAGAATGAGATTTCTTACTCCATATAAAGGAGGTAAAATCACTATTTACCCCGATTTTCGGCAAACGATTACGTCTCAACACCTTCCCACACGGCTATACCGCAAGCTAGGATCCGACAGGCTCTACGGTTCCTAGCTAGCTGGGGGGCTAACTGTTGGGGTCAAAATCGGTCAATGACGAAATCGTCACCCGAAAATCCTCGAAAGAAAAGCCAAGCAACGATCAAATCCAAGAAACGGTCGCCGCCGATAAAACTCACGGAAGGCTCGTCCACTCCCATCTGGCGCCAACGGCGAGGGTCCTGGCGCCCGTCCATGCGATCGTCTCATGATCTCGGGCAATGACAGCATCTTGGTCCCTTGAAACCCATGTCTGGATTGTCCGAGATCTACAATGAGTCTTCCGTAAAACCTTCCCGATTGTTTAAAAGATTCATCTTTTAACATATCTAAAACTCGGAGCCACATTGCTCTCATCCTCGACGACGGAAAATCTGCAGATCTAAGTCCATCTCAAATCCCGATACTCGCGGAATCTCGTTGGAAACAATTATCTCGAGATCTACGGCTAGAGACCCTCCCAAACTCAAAAGATTTCCCGCAAACGACTGACGAGGGAAAGATCGAACAAACCCACAGACGGCAAGACGGCCTGGCACCGGCGGCACGCGGGACGCGGGCTGGCCTGGCGCCGCGCACGCTGGACGCTGGCTGGCTCATGCCGGGCGGCACGCTGACGCTGGCTGGCCTGGCGCCGCGGCACGCTGGACGCTGGCTGGCCTGGCGCCGGGCGCACGCTGACGCTGGCTGGCCTGGCGCCGGGCGGCACTGCCTGGCGCCGGCGGCACTCGCCTGGCGCCGGGCGGCATTCGCCTGGCGCCGGCGGCACTCGCCTGGCGCCGCGGCACGCTGGACGCTGGCTGGCCTGGCGCCGCGGCACGCTGGACGCTGGCTGGCGCCGGCGGCATTCGCCTGGCGCCGGCGGCACTCGCCTGGCGCCGGGCGGCACGCTGACGCTGGCTGGCCTGGCGCCGGCGGCACTCGCCTGGCGCCGGGCGGCACTGCCTGGCGCCGGGCGGCACGCTGGACGCTGGCTGGCCTGGCGCCGGCGGCACTCGCCTGGCGCCGGCGGCACTCGCCTGGCGCCGGCGGCACGCTGGACGCTGGCTGGCCTGGCGCCGGCGGCACTCGCCTGGCGCCGGGCGGCACGCTGACGCTGGCTGGCCTGGCGCCGGGCGGCACTGCCTGGCGCCGGCGGCATTCGCCTGGCGCCGGGCGCACTCGCCTGGCGCCGGCGGCATTCGCCTGGCGCCGGGCGGCACTGCCTGGCGCCGGGCGGCACTGCCTGGCGCCGGCGGCATTCGCCTGGCGCCGGCGGCACGCTGGACGCTGGCTGGCCTGGCGCCGGCGGCATTCGCCTGGCGCCGGCGGCATTCGCCTGGCGCCGGGCGGCACGCTGACGCTGGCTGGCCTGGCGCCGGGCGGCACGCTGACGCTGGCTGGCTCATGCCGGGCGGCACGCTGGACGCTGGCTGGCCTGGCGCCGGTCCACGGCCCTCGCCCCGTCTCGGTCCTATCGCGTCCGGTTCGATCCCATCTTAGCTTGTTCGATCAATCTACGCAAGTTTGGTATGATCACGGTTACTCTAGAACGCCACTTCCTCGACTAAACAAGGAATTGAGGTTCCTTCGAAACACCGAGACCTTCAAAGACTGTCCTTTCAAAACCGTAAAACGCTTAACGCCTAACGTGGCCAAAACGCCCACGCACGATTTTCCGAAAAGGAAGGATAACTATGACGGTTTATCTTTATCCTCACATAAGAGATAAATGTCAAGTTTCCATAAGAGATAAATGTCAAGTTTCCAGAAGATAAATATCAAGTTTCCGAAGATAAATGTCAAGATTTCCAAGATAAATGTCAAGTTTCCGATAAACACAAAGATGGACGAAAATGGAAAAGCCCGACTCAGCCCGCGAAGATAGACCGCCATAGGAGGAGTATATAAGGAGAGCTTTGAGCAAGAAGCAAACCAGATCACAAATTTTCGAAAGCACTTAGCACTTAGAGCGATTTAGCATTCTTTTCTGTTTTCACTAGCGAAGCTGCGACTCAACTAGGATAGACTTAGGCGATCAGACTAGCGGACCTTTCGACAGCTCTTATAGCTTACTTCTCACCTGTTGTTCACGCTCAAAACGCGAATTCAGAAATAAGATCTTTTTTCCGCTCAACTTTTACGATTTCTATTTTCGCAACTTCTACTTTATTTGATCGCTTGCAGCGCCCAGCAGATATCCGGACCTTCAAGGAAGATCGGGTTAACTCGGTTTTCCTCCACACTCGCCTGGCGCCGGGCGGCACTCGCCTGGCGCCGGGCGGCACTCGCCTGGCGCCGGGCGGCACTCGCCTGGCGCCGGGCGGCACTCGCCTGGCGCCGGGCGGCACTCGCCTGGCGCCGGGCGGCACTCGCCTGGCGCCGGGCGGCACGCTGGACGCTGGCTGGCCTGGCGCCGGGCGGCACTCGCCTGGCGCCGGGCGGCACGCTGGACGCTGGCTGGCCTGGCGCCGGGCGGCACGCTGGACGCTGGCTGGCCTGGCGCCGGGCGGCACTCGCCTGGCGCCGGGCGGCACGCTGGACGCTGGCTGGCCTGGCGCCGGGCGGCACTCGCCTGGCGCCGGGCGGCACTCGCCTGGCGCCGGGCGGCACTCGCCTGGCGCCGGGCGGCACTCGCCTGGCGCCGGGCGGCACGCTGGACGCTGGCTGGCCTGGCGCCGGGCGGCACGCTGGACGCTGGCTGGCCTGGCGCCGGGCGGCACGCTGGACGCTGGCTGGCCTGGCGCCGGGCGGCACTCGCCTGGCGCCGGGCGGCACTCGCCTGGCGCCGGGCGGCACGCTGGACGCTGGCTGGCCTGGCGCCGGGCGGCACGCTGGACGCTGGCTGGCCTGGCGCCGGGCGGCACTCGCCTGGCGCCGGGCGGCACGCTGGACGCTGGCTGGCCTGGCGCCGGGCGGCACTCGCCTGGCGCCGGGCGGCACGCTGGACGCTGGCTGGCCTGGCGCCGGGCGGCACGCTGGACGCTGGCTGGCCTGGCGCCGGGCGGCACGCTGGACGCTGGCTGGCCTGGCGCCGGGCGGCACGCTGGACGCTGGCTGGCCTGGCGCCGGGCGGCACGCTGGACGCTGGCTGGCCTGGCGCCGGGCGGCACGCTGGACGCTGGCTGGCCTGGCGCCGGGCGGCACGCTGGACGCTGGCTGGCCTGGCGCCGGGCGGCACTCGCCTGGCGCCGGGCGGCACTCGCCTGGCGCCGGGCGGCACGCTGGACGCTGGCTGGCCTGGCGCCGGGCGGCACTCGCCTGGCGCCGGGCGGCACTCGCCTGGCGCCGGGCGGCACTCGCCTGGCGCCGGGCGGCACTCGCCTGGCGCCGGGCGGCACTCGCCTGGCGCCGGGCGGCACTCGCCTGGCGCCGGGCGGCACTCGCCTGGCGCCGGGCGGCACGCTGGACGCTGGCTGGCCTGGCGCCGGTCCACGGCCCTCGCCCCGTCTCGGTCCTATCGCGTCCGGTTCGATCCCATCTTAGCTTGTTCGATCAATCTACGCAAGTTTGGTATGATCACGGTTACTCTAGAACGCCACTTCCTCGACTAAACAAGGAATTGAGGTTCCTTCGAAACACCAAACCTTCAAAGACTGTCCTTTCAAAACCGTAAAACGCTTAACGCCTAACGTGGCCAAAACGCCCACGTACGATTTTCCGAAAAGGAAGGATAACTATGACGGTTTATCTTTATCCTCACATAAGAGATAAATGTCAAGTTTCCATAAGAGATAAATGTCAAGTTTCCAGAAGATAAATATCAAGTTTCCGAAGATAAATGTCAAGATTTCCAAGATAAATGTCAAGTTTCCAGAAGATAAATATCAAGTTTCCGAAGATAAATGTCAAGTTTCCAGAAGATAAATATCAAGTTTCCGAAGATAAATGTCAAGTTTCCAGAAGATAAATGTCAAGTTTCCATAAGAGATAAATGTCAAGTTTCCATAAGAGATAAATGTCAAGATTTCAAGATAAATGTCAAGATTTCAAGATAAATGTCAAGATTTCAAGATAAATGTCAAGATTTCAAGATAAATGTCAAGTTTCCATAAGAGATAAATATCAAGTTTCCGAAGATAAATGTCAAGTTTCCATAAGAGATAAATGTCAAGTTTCCGATAAACACAAAGATGGACTAAAATGGAAAAGCCCGACTCAGCCCGCGAAGATAGACCGCCATAGGAGGAGTATATAAGGAGAGCTTTGAGCAAGAAGCAAACCAGATCACAAATTTTCGAAAGCACTTAGCACTTAGAGCGATTTAGCATTCTTTTCTGTTTTCACTAGCGAGCTGCGACTCAACTAGGATAGACTTAGGCGATCAGACTAGCGGACCTTTCGACAGCTCTTATAGCTTACTTCTCACCTGTTGTTCACGCTCAAAACGCGAATTCAGAAATAAGATCTTTTTCCGCCAACTTTTACGATTTCTATTTTCGCAACTTCTACTTTATTTGATTGTTTCGCAGCGCCCAGCAGATATCCGGACCTTCAAGGAAGATCGGGTTAACTCGGTTTTCCTCCACAAATCTTTATCGAAATTGACGGTGCGAATTTCGGTTCCCACAATCGTACGGATGCGCAACGCGCGGGGAAGAAGCTCGCGGGTCAGTCGATCCAACCCGACCCGCGCACGACCCGGCCGACGACCCAGGTAAGTTTTTCTTCCCTTTTTCGACCCAGACCCGACCTGGCTCACCCCATAACCTAAAAATCGTGTCTCTCTCTCCTCATTTCATCCTCTTCCCAAATCTAAAAACCTCCCTAGCCTCCATTCACCAAAAACCTCATCTCACTCAAATCTCCACCAAATCACTCCATTCTTTTTTCTACACCCAAGTCTTCACCCTCTTAGTCTATTTTCTTGAATCCATTCATCTTTTCCTTTCATCCACAGCAAGGTATAGTTTCTTTAAGTTCAAATTCGTAGTGCTCATGAACCCTACAAATTTGAACTTGAAATTTGACCATTCTCTTGCTAGATTCTTGTGAAATAGACTAGGGAAAACTTATATATCATGCTGGGTAGTTGATTTCATGCTGGAATTGGTTTGAAATTGAACTTTGAGAAATTAGGGTTCATGAGATTTGGGGGTTTTTTACTAATTGTTAAATTGGGGTTGATTGTGGTTTATATTGATTGGATAAGCTGTTCTAGAACTTGATTAAGTTGCAATTTCAATCTGATTGATGATTTCTCTTGAGTTTGGCTTGATTGAGATTCTCATGTTCATAAAAAAAAATTATGAGCATGGGAGCTTGATTGCATTGTGATAGCTTTTGCTGGGTTGCTGGTATTAAATTGAGCTCACAATTGTTTACTCAAGTTTCTCTAATTCAAAAGTTTTCTCCTTCCTTGTGCTTAATATTTTCCAAGACTTAAAAATTTTCAGGTACCAAATGGGGAGGAAGGATGCAAACTTGATTGAAGAGGAAAGGGTTGAGGCTGCTCAAAGAGAGACTGCTCAGTTTGGGAAAGAGTTAGGCTCCATGCATGAATCAGAGGAGGAGCGTAGACAACAAACTTTGGCCATGCTAAGGAAGAAGGCACATGCTAAAAGGGATGGCAAGAGAGTTGTTGTTGATGAGAGTGCGGCTGATATTGCTCACAAGCAAGCCCCTCCCAAGAGAGCTAGAGCGCCAAGGACTAACAGTGTGGGAGCTCTTGTTTTAGAGAAAGGGAACAATGGAGGTCATCATGAACCAGCTCCCACCACCAAAGCTAAGACACCAAGAAAAAGTGTGACACCTCCTCCTTTGGAGCAAGAAGGTGCAAGTAGTGGAGAGGAACCTTCTCAGGAGGGCAGTGAAGCTGAGCAGGATCCTAACACAACAAAGAACTTCAATGCTCACAGGGATAGAAAGAAGAAACCCACTGAAGATGAGCTGTCAGAGCAATTTAGAAGAGGTGTTTCTTGGCCTCCAACCAGATTTTTTGATAGGATAGTCCTGAAGGAGTTAATGATTGAAGAAGACATCCAAGAAATTCTAGACCACATGCACATGGGCTGCCTCTACGCTATGGCTCATCCTACACACAAAGAGGTCTCATGCCAATTCTTGGCATCCTTGGAAGCCACCTTTCACACCTCCAAGCATGTGAAGCAAGGATGGGGGAAGATACAGTTCAAGATTAATGGGCGAGCCTACTCCATGGGCTTCAAGGAGATTGAGGAAGTGCTTTGCTTTCAAGACCAGAAAGAGACATCCTTTCCCAAGCTTGCCAAGGTCAAAAGAGAGATGAACATCACAAGCCTGACTTGGAAGCTGTTATCAGGCAAGAACATGAGTGCCAACCGGGACAAGAACGCCTCCATTAGACATCCTTCGGTGAGCTATCTCCACAGGTTGCTTGTCCATATCATATTCCCCAGGAAGGAAGTAGGAACAGTCTCTGGAGATGAATTGAAACTTCTACACCAAGCTGTCCAGCAGTATGCTCTACCCCCTCATCTCCCTTTGGTTCCCAGCGACTTCTACAAGGATTTTGGCATGGTGGGATTCTTTGTGCAACGCCTCATGTACTATAAGGATTGGGCCTGGTCAAACAGAGACCCTGACGCTCAGATTGGGATTGGTGGCTTGATAACACCATTGCTTGCTCAAATGGGGATAAGTTTGGGAAATGATGCAGCTGGTCCCTCTTTCATGGATCTAAACTACTTGAGGTCAGCTCACTACTTCTCTGTGAGGTTCAATGGGAAGTGTGTCTACTCCTACCTGAGAGGTGCAAAGAAAGTTGAGCTGGTTCTTCCTGATTATGCTCTCACCACATTGAGCACTCCAGGAGCAATCCGATTTGATATCAGTGAGAAGCACCTCCTTAGCAGTCACAGAGCCCTTGGTCCCATGACCTTGAAAAGCGCCAAGAAGAGGGCAGACAAGGCAGCCATGTTTGATGAGGGTCACTCTAGCAGAGCCACTGCACACCTCTTTGGTCCCCCTCGTTACCACTTCGACCAGTACACTGCCTCTTTGCCCCTTGTTCCACTTCGCCAAGCTCATGACCATATCAGCATTCTTCAGAGGTGGAGCAAAGCTCAGGATAGAACCATCTACAAGCTCACACACAAGTGCAAGGAGTTGAGTAGGACTGTGAAGAGGCAAGCTGAAGCTTCAGCTCAGTTCATGCGAAAAGTGGCAGATGTTTTGACTAGAGGAGTTGTGACCGGTTGCAAAGCAGAGGACTTTGACCTTGATGCCTTCCTTTGCCCCTCCACCTCGGCCACTTGTAGATCCCTCAGCATCACGCACAATGAAACAACTTCTTCGCCGCAAAAGGAACCCACCAGCTCTCCAATCCGAGTCTGGTAACAAATCACCTTCACTTGACTCCACCTACGAGGAAGATGACTCCGAGAGTGAGGCATTAGCCTCTTCTCATGCTCCATAGAGGTACTCCTTCACCTTATCATTGTACATACCATTTGTCTTTGCATTTAGTTTTCTTTTAGGCCCTTCTCTCCACTTAACAAACACAGAGATTGTGTGAATTAAGTGTGGGGGAGGTGTCAAGTTGCTGATCATCTTGTGTTTCTTGTCATAAGCGTGCATTTGTAGATAGCTATTGCATAGAAAAAACATAAAATTTGAAAAATTTGAAAAATACAAAAAGAATCATGTAGTTGCATTAGGATTGAGTCTAGAGCATTCATTTAGTTGCATAAAAAAATATATTAGAAGTCTTGAGCATATAGGATTGCATCATGCATAGGGGACAAGGATGATATCAACCTTGTAAAGAGTTCATGCTAAGTTTTCAAATTGATAACCTTTGTAATCATGGCAAGTAGCTTGAGCATCCTTTAGTAAGCTTGTAGACTTCGAGCCTTGAAAACTCTTATGAAACTTATGAAAACTCTTATGAAACTCATTGATTGTTAAACCTCACCTTTTGAAGTAAACTCCAGTCTTATTTGAACTTGATGTCTCTTGCTTATGGTTCTTTGTGTGCTGAGTCATGGTTATACACACTTGAGTTGTCTCATCCATTTTTCCAATCTTTTTAGACAAACTTAAGTGGCACTCCATTACCTTAAACCCTTCCCTCCTTTCAAGCCTTCATTGTTTGTTGAGTGAGACCTTCTTTGGAAAGCTTTACATGTGCATAATGTTGAGAGTATTGGGAACGACAATGCTTGGTCTCCATTTTAGCTAGATTAGACTCTCATATTCTCTAGCTTCTAGGATGAGGGTGAGTGTTGGGAAGATTGATCTTGGGAGTGTAAAAAAAAAATAGAGGAAAGAAAAGGTTGACTCATGGAACTCTAAGTTATAAGTGATTAAGTCTAGAAGGGATAAGGGAAATAAAAAATTATAAGCTCTAGTTTTTAAAGAAAGTCTTGGCCCCCATAATTAAAAAAAAAATAAGAAAAAGAAAAAGAAAAAAAAAGATTAATAAAAAGGGGGCTAGCAATGTTTAGAAAGAGCTGATAAGAGTTTAAAAATATGAAAAATCTCTTGTAGACTTCCAACGAAAGAGTTCTAAGTGAGAAAGTATCTTTGAGTGTTTTGGGGAAGTCTTTGGGTGAGAGAAGTGAGTGGGGTTGGCATTGAGATTTAGAGTGTAACTTATGTATTTGAGAAAAGGGTAGAACAATGGAGATTGAGCATTGTATGCATGAGTTGATCCCTTTCTTAGATATATTATATGCAATGTCAAAGCTACTTTGTTTTGAGAGTAAACCACCTTTAAAGACCTTCTTGAACCCCTTGATTTACTTTGCATCAAAGCTTTCTTCTTACCAAACCAAATGACTTGGACCATTTGACCATTTCCAAGATTTCTATTGAGTTTGATTAATGTTTGTAAGGGAGTTGATGAATTTGTGGTTGGTGGATTCATGATGATGAGTGTAGAGGTCACAGGAGTTAAGATAGGCCTAGAGAAGTTAGAGTTCGAAAAAGTCTTTGCTCTTGCTATTTGGTATGATTAGGCAAGGTTATTAGTTTGAAAATTAAGAAGAGCTTCTTTTGGTTGTGAGTCCCCTCTTTCAAACCTCTCCTCCTTAGTTCTTGAAAGTTTACTTGTGGACAAGTAAAGGATTAGTGTGGGGGAGTTGATGTCTTGCATATTTTCATTGTTTTAGTCATCTTTATCATGCATTCTTTATCTTATAGATTCAGGTTTAGGCATCTTTAGGATCCATTTGTGTTCTCATCTTACAATTTGGTGAAAGTTTTATCTTTGAATCATAATCTCATCTTATCTTTGTGTTCTCGATTGTTTGATTTCATCTTCTTTCTTTCTCTACATGATTAAGCTTGAATCTCTCATGGGTTTAAGAGTAAGCATGTGGAATGGTGAGTAGATCCATTTAAGATTCATGGGTTAGGGTGATTAAGAGTGATTAAGTGTAGATCCAAGGTGTTTAGTGTTAGATCTTTCTTTTCCTTGCATGATTGAGTGTTTTTAATGCTATATTTGGGTTGGCCTCTCAAACATAGAGCTTTAGGCGTTTACGCCCGGAAGGTGTTCGATGAAATGCATGAACCAACTCATCTATGCTTCTAGCTTGCTTTACCTAAGGGATTAGTTGTTAAAGAAGCTAGGATTGCTATTAGACTCATTTTTAATGTTTGCTTTGATCATTACATTCAAAGGGAATTGATGTACTTGGGTGATCATTGCAAAAGAGCATTCATCTAGGGATAGAGTTTGTTCAAGCATAGTGTCTAGGCATAAGGAATTAGATTGATTGAAAAGTTGACATCTTGGATTGAACCTTAATCACTTAAGATCAAGTTCCTATACCCATGGATCTCATCTCCTCATATTGAAAGAAAGTTTTATCTTTTATTGCATTTGAGTATTGTCTTAGTTTAAAAATCATCTCTCTTAATGGTTGCATTTTGATTAAGCATAGGCTTACATTCCCTTTGCTTTAGAATCACTTAGAACTGGTTTGACATCCTTTATATTATAACATTTGATTAAGACCCTTGAAAAATCTTAGCATCACTTGGCTAGATCGCGCCGATCGATAATCCTATAGAGTAATCAATCGACGGTGCCAAAGATGTATCGCTCGATATTCCTATAGAATAATCGATCGACACTTTCTAATTGAACGAATTGAAAGGAAGATCATTAGATCTACTCTATAGAGGAATCTAGAAGGCGGAAGCTGATGGATTTGTTCATATGAAGTGGAGCTCTACAATATCATGCATACAACTTGTTAGGCATCTATAGGATTATAATCTTGATTACCTGAATAGAAACCCTTAGTATAGCTACTTTCCTTTAATTGTAAAAACCCCTCAATCAATCATCTGAGCAATTTACTTGCTTAACAACCTGCTATTTTACTTTAATCTATTCAACCTAGGTTAATCACCCTGATTAGATCTTATTGGTTCCCTAGCTCTTTGTGGATTCGATCCCTAAGTACTACAACTAGACCTCTTATTTGAGAGAGTAAAGTCACTCCTTAGAGTAATTTGAGTAGACATCAGACTTCACATTCCTCAACTAAGAATTTTATTTAAATTAGAATATTGGTTCTTAGAAAAAGTAGATTAACTTGTTTAACCTGAAATTCAATTTATACCATGCCATTTTTCATAGAAGATGAAATCTACTATTTGTAGAACATAATTTAAAAAGGATATATTCATGCATCAGTCTACATATACAGAAATAGTGTGGAAATGATTGAACATGGACAAAGCAACTCACTCAGCACTCATAGAGTCGTCAGATCACTTAATGTTGTAAATGATCATTTTCGACCACAAGAAGAAAATGAAGAGATACTTCGTTCCGAGTGTCATATCTAATTGTAATATGAGCACTTATGTATCTTGCAAACTGTAATTGGTCATATTTATCATTTGCCGTTATTTTTTTGGCAAGATTCAACGCATCGCTTACCCTAAGACATTGAAATGGGATCAAACATGTCTTTCGCTATCAAGAAACGAATGATTTATGATTATTTTATCCTAACAACTCAAGCTGAGAAATGGTTGGCTTTGCAGATGCATGGTATTTATCTGATTCCCATAAAACTCGATCACAAGATATATTTTCATAGTTGGAGGAATTTGTGTATCACGGCCTCTAAGAAACAAACACTTGTTGCCACTTTGTCAAACCATGCTGAAATAATTGCTCTCTACGAGGAAAGTAGAGAATGAAACATCTTAGATAAATAAGTTAACACATCTAATCAGATAGTAGTATCTACATCAGTATAAAACAGACCAATCTTATATGAAGATAATGCAGTATGTTTTTTTCAAACAAGGGAAAAATACATCAAAAGCGATATATCCAAACATATAACACTGAAATTCGTTTCATATACCCAAGAACCTGAAATGAATACAGAAATTGAAGTGAGATATTTTTGATCCAATGACAATAGTGTAGACCTCTTCATGAAGTCATTACCCACTACGATATAGAAAACACATTTACAGCATTACCATTGGAATATCTCATAAACAAAAGTTTTAAGCCATTTTTTACTCGAGGGGAAATTTCTGAAATAGTACTCTTTTTACCTTAGTATAGTTTCTCCCACTGAATTTTCCTTGAATGATTTTTAACGTTGCAACTAGAACCATTACAATCGACGTAAATAACAGTGAACTCTAAGGAAGAGTGTTAGGCCCTGTTTCTTGCAGGGTTCTTAGCCTAATATAAGAGCCGTCTCTTAACTTTAACTAAGAAAAATTAAGAACCATCTCTTAAATATCTTATTTAAGAGTCGGTTCGTAGTTTTTCTTCGTTAAAAATTAAGAGACGGTCCTTATATTACGCTGAGAAGCCCACCCTAAGAACCCCGCAATAAACATGCCCATACAAAAGTCAAGGAACACAATCATGTAGTAATAAATGTCTAGTGTATGTCATAATGTAACAAAATTTTATCTGTCTAATATCTTGCCTATATAAATAACTGTGAAAGACATTTTTTCAGCCAAGTAACCCAGAGAGATCCTGCATTTGTAAAAAAGTTCCACACATACTTCAGCCGAAACACCAATTTAAAATCCTCGAGCAGTCTAATAGCCAATCCACCTTCTTTTTGGGCTTACAAATGTTATTCCATGCTACTCTAGCTCCTCTGGAAGATGATGACTTGCTCGTATATAAAAAAATCCTCGAGAGAGAGAGAGAGAGAGAGAGAGAGAGAGAGAGAGAGAGAGAGAGAGAGAGAGAGAGAGAGAGAGAGAGAGAGAGAGAGAGAGAGAGAGAGAGAGAGAGAGAGAGAGAGAGAGAGAGAGAGAGAGAGAGAGAGAGAGAGAGAGAGAGAGAGAGAGAGAGAGAGAGAGAGAGAGAGAGAGAGAGAGAGAGAGAGAGAGAGAGAGAGAGAGAGAGAGAGAGAGAGAGAGAGTCGGTGTGGAAAGTCTTTGGCAAGTTAAACACAGCTCCAAATATTTACCTTTCCATAAATAATTGAGGTGATAAGTTTGATTTTTCATGCAAAAGAAAAATATTTCATAGGAATGGAGTTTCATGTGATTTGCTCTAGGAATGGCTGCAAAGTTGCTTGTGTGATGCGACCTGGTTTTAACGAGAAGCCCATGTATCTTGTTGGAAACACTCCCATTTTATTCCAAAAGTCACCAAAACCTCCTACTCTATGTCTAAAAATCTTTCAAAGAAGAACTTTGATTTAGTTGGGTTTATGTCCAACCCAATGAAGAGCTTAAACTCATTTAATACCTTCTAAATACTAGACAAGAAGTGTCTGTATCCATAACAGAACACCAATAAATCATCAACAAACAAGAGATGTGAAACTAGAGGTTCATAACACTTTGGGTGAACTCTAATCTGTCCATGCCCTACCGCCCATTCAAGGAACTTTGAGAGGACCTCGATGACCATTATGAATAGATAAGGAGATATTGATTCACCTTGTCTCAAACCGTTTTTACTTCCAAAGAATCCAGTCAATTCTCCATTCAACGCAACCGAGAAACATGGAGATGAGATGCATTCCTTGATCCATGTTTAGAAAGAGGTGGAAATCCATGTACTTAAAGAATTTTTCATAAGAAATCCCATGTCATAGTATAAAAGTTCTTCCTAATGTCAACCTTCACAATAGAGCTCTTTGAACATGACACTTTCTCATAGTCCATGATAAGGTCAGAAGTAAGCAACACTCCAAGGCCACAACCTTGTAAAAAAGCAGCTTAGTTCTTGCTAATGCACTCATTTAAGATTGGCTCCATAAGGTTTGCAATCTTTGAAATAATTTTATAAACCACATTGCAACAATTGATTGGGAGGTAGTATCCCAGAGAACAAGCTTATGTTGACTTTGGTATAATAATCAGATTTCTGCTATTTAAATCCTTAAGAAAACGACCATTACAGAAAAAGCTCTTTTATTGGTTCAGTGACATCTCTACTGACAATGCTCCAAGAAGCTCTGAGAAACTCAATATTATAGCCATCTAGTCCCGAGCACTTATCCTTAGGCATTGAGAAGACTATTTTAGTTATTTCCTCATCGAGAATCAATCTTTGAAAGTAATCTATCTGGCTAGAAGAACAACAGAATGACAGAAGATTTTCCAGCTCAGTGTTTAAAGAAGCCGATGCCAGTGCTCAACCTCCCAAGATACCTGAGAAACAGTCAGTTGTATGAGCTTGCAACTCATCCATGCCACATACGAAACTTTTATCTTGAAAAACCAGAAAAAGAATGTGGTTATGAGCCGCATGTTGATCCACCATTTTGTGATAGAAAGCAGTGTTTCTGTTCCGAAGGTCATACCAATGAACTCTAGATCGTTGATGATAAAACTTTTCTTCTGCCTTAGCAAGAGTATGCCCTTTCGTTTTTACCGTATGCTCCAAATAAGATGTTTCACTGTCCATATAGGTTAAGCGGCGTCTTTGCAATTCAGAAATGACATTTTTCTGATCTTTAACCCGGTTAGAAATTCCACTATAAGGCCTCTGATTTATCCTCCTCGAATCTTTCTTTAGCAGTTTCAAAGACCTTACCAACTTAATCTGATAAGTTCCAATAATTGAATCCGTCTGCCACACTGACCTCACTTTTTCATTGAAGAGCGGGTGATATATTATATGATTGAAGAACTTAAAGGGTGTTGGAGCTCTTCTCCATGCAGATGGCAAGTGAAAGAGAGAAGGTGCATGGTCCGATTGATCCGGTTCAAAAAAATCAGCATAGCCGTCTGGAAACCGCTGAGCCCAAGTCTGGTCGATGAGAGCATCAGTAAATCTTTTTAGATATGGGATTTTCTTCCTGATTGTTCCACCACGTAAAAGTAATCCCCTTACACTGCGTTTTGAAAATTTACGCATCTTACATTGCCAAATTCATATTAATTATACCATTTGTATCCACATCCTGGCCTTAGATTGAGAATGATAGCTAGTCCGAATGATTTGATTGAAATCCCTGATAAAACCCAAGGATGGGATAAAACTGGCATGATAGAATTCATATTTTCCAGCTCCTACAGTAGACCTTTCCTTGATTCCACTTCATTGAATCCATAAAAAAAGAGTTACAGTCACACTGGTACTATCCAAAGGAAGAAAGAAACCACAAGTAACCGCTTGAGAATTAGACATGTAGATTGTTGTTATTATATTTGGACTGCTTACAACAACGGTCCTAACAGTGTGATGTTGATCCCAATTTGCAAAATATTTCCAACCACAAGTAAGAGCTTATATTATCCTGTCTTCTACTAAAGGGTGGTATATGTATTTATTAATATGATCCAAAAGAAGGAATGTGGTTATCTACCAACTCCTTGACCGTAGTGTGGCATCCTTCACTGTTGAGTCCTCTTACATTCCACACAAAAAACATATTTGATAATAGATTAGTGACGTCTGACCTTGCGGCCACTCTTCCGGTTTAGAAACCAAGAAGAAAGGCGATGGATTCTGATCCATGTTGCCCTGAAGATCCTGCAATTAATGTTTCACATTGACGCATAACCGGAACTATGCAAGCACATCATGCCCTGTCCAAGGAGATCACCTAAGAGCTTGTCAGTCCTTTAGTGTCTCTTTCGGTAAGAACAGTATCCCATGGTGTGTGTTCCATGCTCTATTTGACCCGAGTTTGAGACTGTAAGTATAATACTCAATGTTTCCAATCCCGTATCACCCTCAATATTTCTGAAAACACACTCTTTTTCTCCGCTTCTGAAGCGAAAGATAGATCTCCACCCTCAGCGATTCTATCACTAGAGATAGCAGATTAATGACTTGTTTCTTCTAGATCTTTATCTATTTCCAGTCCAGAATCATCTAAGATCGCCAAGTTGTCCACTCCAGGATGCATTCAAGGGTGTTGACTTCCATACATAAGTTGCAGACCTTCCTGACCTCGACTGCCTCTTGAGACTTTTGTCTCTACTCTTGACCTCCTTGACGTCCTAGTTTGTCGAGTAGAGTCTAGAGGTTTAGCAGAGAATCTTCTAGACTCATGTCCAAATTTACTACAACAATCACATTTCCTCTGAAGCCACCGATAGGAAACAGAGATACCCACCTCTAATACATTTGAAAAAACAGAGACGGTCCTCTTCGGTAGCTCATATTGGAGATCCACATGAACCCACAGTTTTGCGACCTCAAAGTTTTATTTTCTTTCAGACTCAGGTGTAATAGAAACTGGCTTTTCAAATGTTGTGGCGAGTCGACTTAGATTTTGTGACCTCTAAGCTCCATTCGCACCACAGCTTAGGTTTTTTTGAGGTTCCTATGTGAGAATTTAGGTGACCATGGTGCTAGACACATTTTAAATGTGGCTAAGATCCAAACACTGCCCGCTAACACAAGAGCTCGAGTTCGTGGGCTAGTAACTCTGAGTAAAAAGGTTAAAGGCCCTAGACGTTGGAAAATATTCTCGGACCTGAGTGACTCCAATTAGTATTGACAATGCCAATATTCTGCCCATATCCAGAGCTTCACTATATAATCTTGCAAACAAAAACTCTCATAACTCTTTCCTTTCTTCCGCAAACTTTCATCTGGGATTAGAACGAAAGGGCCCCTTAGATATGTTCAGAAGGGGCTCCAATTTGTTACAAATTCGATGTTTAATTGATTACTTTCAAATACTTCGAAATTCCAGGAGAAATAGACACTACCGTCTTTGCAGAAGATGTCTCAACTCCTGTTGACTTTCCAGCAGAAGAGTCGACTCAAATTTGCGAGTCAGAGGGAACAACTCCAGCAGTATCTGAGGTTGAAGCGAAAGCAAGTCCAGTAGGAGCTGAGGTTGAGGCCAAAGCAAATCCAGCAGGGAGGTATATTGTGCTCCAGGAGATTAACTAGATGGTAGCATCACAACTGACTTTCTCAGATACAAGAGGGGAAACCCTCGGAGAAGATACTCCTTCCCTAGGAAGAGAAGAAACAGGAGGACCCACATCCACTGAAGCGGGAGGCCCAGATTGTGCCACGCCTGTCCTGCACCTATTTTGAAACTTACGACCCATCACGAGAAGAAGAGACGACGTGTGAAGATGCAGCCCTAACACGAGAGAACTTTGAAGAGAGGGGGGAGATTAGAGGATGCGTCTCCTCTTACCCATCTTAGAGATATCTCAACGGCGCAAGAGGCTTACACCATTGGTCGGCGGCGCATCAAACCCTAATTCCCTTCAGAATTGACTCTTTAGTGGAGAGAGAAGGATATTTATAAACAAAAATTGTTGCTAGGGATGGGGAAAAATCTGAATCCGAAGAACATAACCAATCCGATCAAAAAAATTAGTACCGAACCCGAAAAAAAATTTGTTAAAAATCCGAACGAATTTAAAATTTCGGTATCTTAAGAACCAAAACCAAATCTGACCGGAACCAAACTATTTGGGTATCCGAATATATACGGATGAAATTTATATTCTTACATATATTAATTATTTTTAGATTTAACATACAAAATATATCTAAAATATATAAGATATTTTTAAATTGTCCAAAATACTTGAAAATATATATAAATAGTCAAAAATAAATATCTAAAACAGCAAAAAAAATACTCAGAAAAAATACTTGAAATCTCTACTGATTCACTATCCAAATATTTAAGCCAAACAAATTTATATATTAAGTTGTTTGGCATACGTTATTCAAATTTATATGCAATATTTATATTTTTAGTTTTAGTTCTTTTAGAAATTAAAAGAATATATGAGTTTTTATAAAAAATTAAAATAATTTAAATGGATTATCTGAATTTAAATCGAGGCCGAACCAAAATTTAGAGATACCCGAATAGCGCTAATATCTTTATCCCTAGAAGTTTGAAATCTGAATAGACTCGAACTAGAATTAAATAAATACTCGAATGTACATCTCCAATTGGTACACTGAATGAGTTATCTCAAGAAAAAGTGTACCAAAAAATTGTTCAAAATAAAAATTTCTGGCTTCTCACTATTTTTTAAGTTTCCTCTCCTTGAACAATTTTTGTGGAAAATCATATCTTCAAGCACACTTGCCTAAGACCACACACATGACATACACCCATAATATAAAAACAAAACGAAAGATATAATTTGTTTATATAAAAATCCAACCGCTAGAAAAAACATCCACTATCAAATGCAGAGACACTCCATAATATACTTATAAGTTATAAGTCACACACATTTTCAGGTCTTATCTTTAATATATTATAAAATAAACAAGTTTTTTTTTTTTTAAAAAAAAGCAAGTTTTACTTGATAGAACCCAATTTCTCTTTAATTTCTGTTTACATCTGGTAGTAAGATTGTTGTTGTTAGTGTTGGGTCATCCTCAGAGAATTTGTTATCTTCATTTCCTATCTTGGCACCGGTTTTCGAATATATGAATATTTCCTTCACCGTATTGAAAAATTTGCTACATAAAATTAAAAGTGTTCATTAATTTTCCAAAATATTAAGAAAAAAAAAGAAAAGCAAAAAACTTACAGCCACGGATCTTCTCCAAGAAGCATCTTATCTCCATCAGTGTTTATGAAAACTATTTTCCATTGATTGTGCATATGCAATGTGCCTTTAATATCAAAGAGTCTTTCTAGTTCATCGATCAACTGATTGTATCCATCAAAAACAGTTAGGTCCACTGTTCTTTCTACAGCTCCTTCCATATGAACCTGGTCAATTTACATATAAAAAAATATGAACTTTATAGTCATCTAAATTTATTACAGATATGCAATTTTTATTTAATAAGATCAAAATAAAACTATCAATGCAAACACCCACATATATATAATTATCTAATAATCAACATATTTTTTTAATGAAAACCCCATGTATCAGTTGTACCTAATAAATAATTTAAACTTGACTAACAAGTAAAAAATAAGAAGATGGTGATCTATTTTATACCTTAGTATGATTTCTAGTTTGGATGTGGTCAAACTTTTCTTCTTCAAAGGTTTTAGAAATCTTAGACTTTTTATGTGAGTCATTTGGTTTTATGGAATCTTTTATTTTTGTGGGAATTATTAGATCAACTCCAAACAGTCTGTAGCTAGTAGCCACGGTGGTGGTTGACGTTTCTTTCATTGCTTGAACCATTTGCTCATTATAGTTTAGTTTGGACATGGTAGGGAATGAGTATCTAACTGAAGATTGTATGCTTGAATGTCCAAATTCTTTACCTTGGGTCAATGTAGGAACCCACATATTTGAACATTTAAGAAGAAATAAAATATGTCAAAAAAGGAATGATAACTAATTCACAAATAAATTTTAACTTATTGAGAAGCGTTAACTTACCAAACTCATGTATTTCGCTTTGACGTTTATGCTTTAGAAATCCTGATTTGAGAATGTTTGATGAATGTGTTAAATGCTCGATCTCCCATGGAGATACCTTATCAGGTCTTGGAATTGTCGCAGCTTCATCCCATTGTACCTATAAAATATAGGATATTATTTATTGATTTTAAAAATTATATTCTAAAACAATATAATTAAAGTAGAACTAGTACTAATCTTACTTCTAGATTTCGCCATCCTGAATCCTTCCAATGAACGGAGAAATCTCTCACTTTTACTATTGTTCCATAGTATCTAGTGTAGTAAAATCATTTGTGTAACCAATCATATCTAAAAAAAAAGTAAAATAAATGTACAAGATTGACCTGATTTCATTAAAATCTCTTCCTTCAAACTTCATCAAAAATCTGGAGCCTATACTAAATTTCTTATTCACTCCATCTATAAATTTATGGAAGTTGACAAGGAATTGGCTCGACCTGAAATCATGACATCTAATAAATAAAAATGTATTTACTGAATAAACTATTTTCATAATTTTTAATTTAGTAAAGAAATGTTTTTTCTTTACCTTGGCTTATAGAACACAACAAACATACATTTGCTTTTAATAGCATTCAATGCAGTAGCAACTATACCATGGTGCATACTCTCCTTTGAAATTACTAATGATGGTACATTGTCTTGTTTATGATGAGCTACTTTTCTGATTCCAACTTGTGTTTCTCCATTCTCTCCTCTGTGATAAAAAAATATTTAAAATCAAAAGTCCAAGTAACAAATGAGATGTAAAATGAAAAAAATATATACCGAAGGAATACAAAAGAGTCTCCAACAACCAACTCTTTTTCTTTTGCGAACTCATTCCAACCAGATGTGAATAAATGTCTTTGTGGTGTACCTAGTTGATTGTTTGTAAGAAAATAAATATCAGTAATCACCACAAGCATATTTTGATATCAATAAAAATTTGTTACCTCTTAAAGTATGTTTAAATTTCCATTCACGACCATGTATATCTTTAGCACTTATCTCTTGACTTGGCGTTAGGTGAGATGTATCCTAGGAAATATTTGATACAAAATGTTATATAGAAATTTACAATTTGGTCAAAGTAAGTAATTGTTAATACCAGTGGAGGAAGACATTCGATGGCATGTCTTTTATTCAAGACAAAACTACCCTTTTTACTGGTATCAGAAGCACTTAACACCTTAGTAAAATATTTAATGTTTTGTATGTTGTTTTCATAGTTAGGAGTTGGGATTTCAACTTCCTATAAAATTAAAATTCATAATATTAATTAAAATAGATATTAAGAAGATCTGCAATTAAGTTATTAAAGAAATAAAGTATTATTTTGCCACTCACAGATGTATCAGGCGACAAAAAAATTTCTGCATAAATTTCATCTGTAGTAGTCTCTACCTAAGACCATACAAAAAAAAATATACCCAAAGCAATATCATTTACACTAATTCAGTATAGCTCATGTGTATTTAATAAATAATAAACATAAATAATCAATGAAACATACCTTAAGCTTGATACTAAAAACATTGCAGAGTATTTTTGAAGGAATATTAAAAGCTGGTTTTAATTGACATAGTTCACCGTTTATAGATGTAACTAGCTGGAAATATCATCAAATATTTTAGTAAGTTTTGCAAATAAAAACATATGTGAAACAATATAATAATTATGTAAAAAATAAAAAATATTGCCTCCTCTAAATGCCCTTGAGGAAAATAATATACTTTTTCTCCAACTTTTGGAAGATCAAACAGAGAACTAGCACATAACTTCCATAGTTGTCCATACATATAGTTATTCGTTCCATCAGTAACTACACAAACAGACAAAATATAATTATTGATAAATATTTTTCATCAATCAAAAACCAAACTCAAACCAAAGAATTATTCACTTATACCTATAAATTCAGGTTGCGCATGCATGATTTGATCACTGGCCATCATTGAATTGGTGAGAACTTTTGATCTTTTTCTTTTTTTGTTCGAACAAGTTTTTTTCCTTATACGATCTTTAATTATTTTTTATATTTCCACTTATGTGATATGTATAAGTATTTATATGTGAAACAAAATAGTATAGTAATAATTATTCGGATATGAGTTTTGACTAATAATTTCAACAAGTTACCCGAAACATATCGGGTCAAATATGTATCTTCTAAAAATACCAAAAGTTCTTTAATATCAATAAATTATGTTTCGAAGCGTATAATAGTATTGTCATAGAGGGGAAATGGACCAGCCCCGTCTCATAATTAGATGGATATGCCTTTTGATAAACGACAAGACAATGGTATTCCGTAAGAGAAGTCAAAGGCAGAGTCTATGGATCTTCTACTTAAAAATTAATGCATTTTTATCACTTTCATTAATAGCAAAATCACAAAACGTGTATTACAAGTAATTCTAGAGCTAGAAGTCAATTCCCATCATTTACATCGTTAATTAAAATTTACCCAAAAATCCATACAATTTTTCACCATCCACACATGTATAGACAATAACCAATAGATCCGCAATAAATCTAATCACTGTCATCGGTCCACATAGAAAGACCACTGCGAGCTCCTTATAAAAAAATAGTGCCTTCAATAAATTCATAGACTACATACATCCACCTTTGAAGAAGCCCAAAAAACCAGATGTTGTGGTAGATAGATCTGATCCCGAGGATTCTCCACATTTGTGCTTATGTAGGATAAGTTGGGATGGTTCCTGAAAATCTGACTAAAGTCATATCTTCAGGAATCTTATAATTTTCACCTCTTCATGATCATCAGAATCACTTATTCCACATACTTACATATTGATGTTAACCACATCCTGACAAAAGCTGTCTCTTTTTGCCTTATTGGCTCTTTAGTATATGAGCCATCATTTCCTTTAGCTTAGATATATGTGCACTTTCAAAAGTGGCTCCTCAAATAGTCATGTCACACTCTGAACACTTTTTGATGTTGCTGGTAGCGAGATTATCAATTAGTTAATAATCATCCTCAATAGACTTGGTCACTAAATCTCCATTTCTAGATGAATCTGGAGACTGCAGATATCTTGCTTTATTGCCCCTGTAGAAGATGTGTAACAGAAATTTTTGAGAGAAATTGTGGTGAGAGAATTATTTGATGTTGTCTTAAAACGATCCCAAACCTCGAAGAAAGATTCAACTAAACCCTGTTAAAATACTGATATCTTGTTTCTCAACTGATTTAGATCTTGACTTTGTGTAGAACTGGCCAAAGAAAGCTCCTCTGAGCTTATCTCAGGATCCCAACGGTGATGGTGGACGAGACTTGTACCTCTTTAGATCCTTGTCAGCTAGAGAGAATGTGAAAACTATGCACCTTAGTTACTCAGGTGGAACAGCACTGGAGCGTGTAGTGTTATATATCTCTTCAATCTTCTCAAGATGGTCCCTTGGATGCTCCTTATTTAAGTCATGAAACTGATTTTGTTTTTACCAACTAAATTATTTGTGGCTTGATCTAATAATCATGTCTATTGAGAAGAAAATTTTTGATTGGACTCTATTTCATAAATAAGGCCTCCTATAAATTGAAATCTCTAATCCTAGGTCACATATGTGGCCTTTTCTGCTGGCCCTGCGGCTATGGTATCTGATTCTGAAACTGGTCATGCAGATTGTGGTGTTGAACATGTTGATTCTGAATGTGATAACCCATCAAAGCTTGTTTCTTTTCTTTTTTTTTTTACTTTTATGTTTTCGCTTTCTACTCTTGATAGTTCATTATTGTCTAAAGCAATAAAATCTTAAGAATATCGTCCAATTATTGTCATTCACCTGAAACACCAAAGAGAATAACACAAAAATAAAAATGATCAAAATATGGAACTTCAAATTAAAAAAAAATCTTTTCATGAAGATATGACGTATTTCTTTGTATGCAACATGTGTGGTTTAATAAGCCATGTAAGCACATGGTAGTTCAAAAGTGGATGCAGTCTGAGAAGCCAATTTTGGATGTCTTATTGAGACGAGTGTGCAAGAGATTAATGATATACCATGGATTTTATCTGTTTTTACCCATGGTATATAGGTGTTTTAAGATATATATATATATATTATGTTTTGGAGTCTATTAGGTATGTTTTCAGGTTCAGGAGTATTTTGAAGTAAAGTGATGATTTTGGAGCATTTTGGAGCTTAACAGAGATTTTATCCAAGCTGACCATCAAACCAAACCAGAGGTCGATATTCAGAGACAACAATCGATTGATGCACACTCTATGCCATCGATCAACATCTGTATCCAAACGTCGACGTATGAAAATTATAATCGATCGATGCACATCCTATGACATCGATCGATACGGAGTCGCACAAGAGACAGAATGGTTCCAGCCGACTTAAAGCCCAAGTTTTTACCAAATTACAAGATTGTCCCTGACGAGTTTTTAACCTAATGAACTCACTATATATAGCTTGCCTATGTGTTTAAGGCAATGCATGATTTTCTATTTTGTTCTAGTTTATTGTTTAAGGTTTTTAGAAATTCTGAGTTGGAGAGAAGATCCAAAGAGATTTGTGATTGGAACTCCATTATTTGTTTCTATATCTACCTATCTATGAGTTTCTTTTATCTTGTTGCTATGAATTGCTTGGCCATGTCTGAGTAGTTCCATTGTTAGATTTAGGATTCAAATAGGTTGTGAGGGATTAGCCCCAACTATAGATTGCTAAGTTGTGATATTCATTGTTACGATGTTCTTAATGCTTGTGTTCTAGAGTAGCTAACTAGAATCTTGACCTAGGATTGTTTGTTAACCTGACTTCATCCTTAATACATCCTATTCAAGCTAAGATCACTAGAGAAAGGTGAGAGCCGATCTAGAGACTTAGTGAGCATCCAGTTCAACCCGCGCATAAAGCTTACTAGAACCGCGTCGATCGATATTCCTATAGAATAATCGATCGACGGAGCAAAAGGTGTATCGATCGATACTCCTATAGAGTCATCGATCGACGCTTTCTAATTGATCATCCCGACAGGTGAGATCATTAGATCTAGTCATCAGATAAATCTAGAAAGCGAACGCTGATCGATTTGTGCATAAGCTGTTGAGCTCTTTAATATCATTCATGCAACTTGATGGCATCTATAGGATTATAATCCTGATCACCTGAATAGAAACCCTAAGTCTATTTACTTTCTTTAATTGTTAAAACACTCAATCAAACCCACCGAGCAACTGCCTTGGTCAAATCTGCACTTTAAAGTTAATCATAATCAACCTAGCTGAGTCACTAAGGATTAGATCTTTTGTGTTCCCTAGCTCCCTGTGAATTTGATCCCTAAGTACTACAACTGAACCTCTTATTTGAGAGATTAACTCACTCCTTAGAGGTAATTTGAGTGATATCAAATTTGGCGTTGTTGCTAGAGAGCTTTGATCGCCATTAGATTTAATCTGATTAGGTCTAGGTTATTTCTTTTTAGTTGTTTCTAATAAAAACTTTTCTTGTCTTTTCAGGTGCATGCCCAGCAGTACCAGAAGCAACAAGGAAATTCAGCTACTATTCTCAGAAGATCCTGCAAGCTTGGAACGTTCGATCCACAAAGACAAACGCTCCACATCAATCGACATCAACACAAGTTCGTCGACCGATACTCGCACACCAGCATCGACCGAGACATCTTCTCCGTCGACCGATACTCCCTCATCACCGTCGACCGACACTACTCTTCCGTCGACCGACATCTCTCATTCGACATCGATCGATACCTCAGTCTTTACATCGATCGACACTCAGGCGCGAGACATGGTTGCGACACTGATTCTCAGACAAGACGAGAATGGGGACTTGCGTGATCAAGAAGGTCACCTGCCTAATGCAGCAGGTCAAAAGATAGATGTTCATGGGACTGTAATCCCTGAACCTGTAGCTACAAGAAATTTGGGTGATTAAAACCATCCATATCAGTTCTACGCCAACAGATCAGCCATTTGCCCTCCAGCTATTCAGAGAGGCGATTTCGAGTTGAAGCCGCAGTACTACACACTTGTGGGACAGACACCCTACTGTGGGTTATCTCACTAGCATCCTATGGACCATCTGGAGAGGTTCGAGGATCTCATATCTGCTATCAAAGCCAACGGAGTCCCTGAGGACTACCTTCTCTGCAAGCTCTTGAAGTACTCTCTTGTTGGAGAGCTTCGCAGTGGCTTAAGCAGTTACCACCAGGATCTCTTACATCCTGGAGCGACATCAAAAACGCATTCCTGCGTAACTTCTTTGATGACGCGCGCGCTGAAGACTTGAGGAGTAAGATTGCTACATTCACTCAGGAACCTGGAGAATCATTTACGAATTGTTGGATCAGATTCAGGTCATACTAGCGAGATTGTCCAAACCATGGATTCAACCAAGTGAAACTACTCTGCACTTTCTTCAGAGGAATCGCACTACAATATCAAATGGCTCTGGACACAGCTAGTGAAGGAAACTTCAACACCAGGAATCCAGAGGAGGCTACAAAGCTAATAAAAAATTTAGCATCCAACAACAGCACCAAGAACACTGATTTTGACAGAAGGAAATCTGCAGCATTCCTTGGGAAGGAGCAGATGGATGAAGTAAAAGCAAAGTTGGATAGTGTTCATAGGCTGCTAAGGAAGCATATTTGCTCAGTAGAAGATGCAGGAGCTGTAGATGCAGAGGATGATAACATAGAAGAGAATGTGAACTTCATCAGTGGAGCTGGATTTCAAAGGTCTGGAAACCAGGCACTACAAGAAAACAGGCTTATTCTGAGGGCCAAAATCGTCGGTATGTCGTCGGAATACGGTTATTCCAACGACATACCGAGAAAAATTGTCCTCGGAAAAAACTCGTCGGAATTTCAATATCCATCGGAATTTCCTCGGAATTTTCTGACGGAATTCCGAGGAAACAAAATTCCGAGGAAAATTTGAGGACAACTGTTCCTCGGAAAAGTCGTCGGAAAATACCGAGGAACGAAGCCCTCGGAAAATTCGAGGACAACCGCCGTCGAATTTAAATTCGACGACAGTTGTCCTCGGAAAATTCGACGACAGTTGTCCTCGGAAAATTCGAGGACAATGTCCTCGGAAAATTCGAGGGAAGAGGTCGCCGAACTTTCCGAGACAATCGTCATCGAATTTTCCGAGGACAATGTCCTCGAATATCCCAAAATTTTTTTAAAAATTAATTTTAAAAAAAATTTAATTTTTGAAATTAAAATTGAAAATATAAAATTAAAATTAAAATATAAAACATATTATATAAAATTCAAAGTAGTACAAATAAAAATAAAACATTGTGAGTTTTGAAAAAACTACGGGTTTTGGGTGTTCGGTCTGGCATGCTCGAACACCTCGCTCGGTGCAACCTCCTCATCATCTCCATCATTTGCTCGTTCAGCTTCCTCTGTGCCTCAATGCTGCTGTTGAGTCGCCATCCGGGTCTCCAATGCAGATATGCGATCATCCTTGTCCGCAACTGACCCATAAGTGCTTCGATCAACAAAGGGCGGTGGTGCAGCGTAAGACGGAACTGACCGGACCGACGACCAAACCGAACAAACGTCCCTTCTTCTTTGGAACCGACTGAAATAGAAAATTGTCAAATTTAAATATTAAATAATAGAAAAGATGAAAAACGTTAAATAATAGAAAATCTGAATTGAACTTTAAAAAACTTACCTCTTCAACGATTTCGTTGATCCAACCCGAGGCAAGTAGGTCGAACCCGTCGAATCGTCATCCTCGGTTTGAATCTGAGACACTTCGTCTTCCACCTGAGTGTCGATGAGGGTGACCACATCCCTCACAACACCATCATCAATCTGGCGGTCTTCTTGTTGGTATCGCCCTCTTCATTAGGGCGAGATCATCAACCGCTCGCCCTCATTTTCTTCCTTGAAAAACATAAATTAACAAACATTAGTAATTAGAAGAAATGCACATAAAAGAAAATTTAAAACTTAAATAATAGAATAAAAGCGACTAGCTTACCATGCGATCCCCGAGTGGCAATAGATTGAGCACCCAAGTTATGCTTGAAGACGCCCTTCCTTTACGGTTGGCTCCTGCGGTTGGTGGAGTTGGTGGAAGAAGTTGATTTCGTCTCATCCTTACTCCAATGCACACCCAACTCCAACCAGACCGTGGGGTTCATCGACCGCTTGTTATCATCTGAAACACCAAAGTTTGACTTCATAATCTGGTTAAGACACTTAATGAAGGTTATATATGTGTTATTCAATCCATGAAAACGTAGTTTTCGGTTCAAAACCCTTGTTCCTCGAATTTCCTCGAATTTTCTGAGGAAATTCGAGGAACACTGAAAATAATGATTTTCCTCGAATTTTCTGAGGAAATTCGAGGAAGAGGTCGTCGAACTTTCCGAGACAATCGTCATCGAATTTTCCGAGGACAATGTCCTCGGAATATCCCAAAAATTTTTTAAAAATTAATTTTTAAAAAAAAAAATTTAATTTTTTGAAATTAAAATTCGAAAATATAAAATTAAAATTAAAATATAAAAACATATTATATAAAATTCAAAGTAGTACAAATAAAAATAAAACATTGTGAGTTTTGGAAAAAAAAACTACGGGTTTTGGGTGTTCGGGTCTGGCATGCTCGGGAACACCTCGCTCGTGCAACCTCCTCATCATCTCCATCATTTGCTCGTTCAGCTTCCTCGTGCCTCAATGCTGCGCTGTTGAGTCGCCATCCGGGTCTCCAATGCAGATATGCGATCATCCTTGTCCGCAACTGACCCATAAGTGCTTCGATCAACAAAGGGCGGTGGTGCAGCGTAAGACGGAACTGACCGGACCGACGACCCAAACCGAACAAACGTCCCTTCTTCTTTGGAACCGACTGAAATAGAAAATTGTCAAATTTAAATATTAAATAATAGAAAAGATGAAAAAACGTTAAATAATAGAAAATCTGAATTGAACTTTAAAAAAAAACTTACCTCTTCAACGATTTCGTTGATCCGAACCCGAGGCAAGTAGGTCGAACCCGTCGAATCGTCATCCTCGGTTTGAATCTGAGACACTTCGTCTTCCACCTGAGTGTCGATGAGGGTGACCACATCCCTCACAACACCATCATCAATCTGGCGGTCTTCTTGTTGGTATCGCCCTCTTCATTAGGGCGAGATCATCAACCGCTCGCCCTCATTTTCTTCCTTGAAAAACATAAATTAACAAACATTAGTAATTAGAAGAAATGCACATAAAAGAAAATTTAAAAACTTAAATAATAGAATAAAAAGCGACTAGCTTACCATGCGATCCCCCAGAGTGGCAATAGATTGAGCACCCAAGTTATGCTTGAAGACGCCCTTCCCTTTACGGTCGCCTCCCGCGTTGGTGGAGTTGGTGGAAGAAGTTGATTTCGTCTCATCCTTACTCCAATGCACACCCAACTCCAACCAGACCGTGGGGTTCATCGACCGCTTGTTATCATCTGAAACACCAAAGTTTGACTTCATAATCTGGTTAAGACACTTAATGAAGGTTATATATGTGTTATTCAATCCAAGAAAACGTAGTTTTCGGTTCAAAACCCTTGTTCCTCGAATTTCCTCGAATTTTCTGAGGAAATTCGAGGAACACTGAAAATAATGATTTTCCTCGAATTTCCTCGAATTTTCTGAGGAAATTCGAGGAAATTCGAGGAACCCGGTTTCTTTACGAAAACCCACACTTCTCGAATTTCCTCGGAATTTTCCGAGGGATTTCCGAGGAAGTGTACTTTATAATCAAATCCCTAAACGAGAAGGTAAATTCCGAGGAAATTCCGAGGAAAACCTAATGTCCCTCGGAATTTCCTCGGTATTTCTATTAAAAAAAACTACTCTGTTTCCGAGTCATCATCACCAGATAAATCTGAATCTGGGTCTTGGTGAAACTCTCCAATAACTGGTTCATCCTCTGCGTGAACGACGGCTTCCTCTGCGAAGTCGGTAAAATCGACTACAAGGCCACCTTCAGCTACATCTTCTGCTGCACTTAAGTTGCCGGATGTGATTGGTTGTAGTGGGTCTTCCAGCTCAGAACTTCCCTGAACTCGGCCTCTCGGGTTGAGTCTTGTAACAGTAACCCATGGATCATCTTTGTTCCTTACCCGGGGGTACTTGATATAACAAACCTGTAACATTTAAATATTAAATAATAGAAAAGATGAAAAAGCGTTAAATAATAGAAAATCTGAATTGAACTTTAAAAAACTTACCTCTTCAACGATTTCGCTGATCCAACCCGAGGCAAGTAGGTCGAACCCGTCCAATCGTCATCCTCGGTTTGAATCTGAGACACTTCGTCTTCCACCTGAGTGTCGATGAGGGTGACCACATCCCTCACAACACCATCATCAATCTGGCGGTCTTCTTGTTGGTATCGCCCTCTTCATTAGGGCGAGATCATCAACCGCCTCATTTTCGCCTTGAAAAACATAAATTAACAAACATTAGTAATTAGAAGAAATGCACATAAAAGAAAATTTAAAACTTAAATAATAGAATAAAAAGCTTAATTAGCTTACCATGCGATCCCCGAGTGGCAATAGATTGAGCACCCAAGTTATGCTTGAAGGCGCCCTTCCCTTTACGGTCGCCTCCCGCGTTGGTGGAGTTGGTGGAAGAAGTTGATTTCGTCTCATCCTTACTCCAATGCACACCCAACTCCAACCAGACCGTGGGGTTCATCGACCGTTTGTTATCATCTGAAACACCAAAGTTTGACTTCATAATCTGGTTAAGACACTTAATGAAGGTTATATATGTGTTATTCAATCCAAGAAAACGTAGTTTTCGGTTCAAAACCCTTGTTCCTCGAATTTCCTCGAATTTTCTGAGGAAATTCGAGGAAATTCGAGGAAATTCGAGGAAATTCGAGGAAATTCGAGGAAATTCGAGGAAATTCCGAGGAACCTGGGTTTCTTTACCGAAAACCCACACTTCCTCGGAATTTCCTCGGAATTTTCCGAGGGATTTCCGAGGAAGTGTACTTTATAATCAAATCCCTAAACGAGAAGGTAAATTCCGAGGAAATTCCGAGGAAAACCTAATGTCCCTCGGAATTTCCTCGGTATTTCTATTAAAAAAAACTACTCTGTTTCCGAGTCATCATCACCAGATAAATCTGAATCTGGGTCTTGGTGAAACTCTCCAATAACTGGTTCATCCTCTGCGTGAACGACGGCTTCCTCTGCGAAGTCGGTAAAATCGACTACAAGGCCACCTTCAGCTACATCTTCTGCTGCACTTAAGTTGCCGGATGTGATTGGTTGTAGTGGGTCTTCCAGCTCAGAACTTCCCTGAACTCGGCCTCTCGGGTTGAGTCTTGTAACAGTAACCCATGGATCATCTTTGTTCCTTACCCGGGGGTACTTGATATAACAAACCTGTAACATTTAAAAAATTATTAGTAAAAGTATAAATTATGATCAACCATTCCGAATAATTAACATTTACTTACCTGATCGGCCTGAGAAGCAAGAATGAAAGGATCATAATATTGCAGCTTTCGCCTCGAATGTACTGATGTAACACCAAATGCATCTGTTTTCACACCTCGATCTGGAGTGTTGTCGTGCCAATCACAATAGAAAACAGTACAGCGCAATCCAAGCATGCCCAAATACTTGATTTCCATAATCTCATGTATGTGTCCGTAGTATACATCATCTCCTGATGCAGAACAAACGCCAGCATCATAGGTCGTCTGTGACGTCTCCTCTTTCAGTTGTGAATGCATATCCTCGAGTACAAAATCTTGGATATGACTTCACAACATAGTTTGGTCCAACCACCATTTCGCGTATCCAATCGTCAAATGTTTCACCTCCGCTAAACCAAAGAGACACCTATTAATAGCACATATATAATGAATTAGTATAAATATGTGATAAAATTGTATAAATATGTGATAAATGATATTTTAATTTGTTTAAGGCACTCACATAAGTAAACATCCATCCAGCAAATTCTCTCTGCTTCATTTCTTCTAGTTCCTCCTCGTAGTATCTATATCCGAACCGCTTTTCTGCCATGAAAATCCGTACATGTGATGACAATAATGTAATTAATTAAGATATAAATGTTAATTTGTTAAAATAAAAATTTGTAAGATAATAAACTTACCTCTCATATTGAAGAACATCTTAGCGGTTGGTGAGCAAATATGTTTGCAAATGACTTCGCTCCCCGCCAAGAAGTCGACGGTCCTTTGGTTTTCCGCTAAGTCGTCCAACATCTGTGAAAATATCTGGAACCTTAACATGATATGTTGCTCGCTCGCCTCTATCATCATGCCGAGCAGGTCTTCTGCTTTTGGTCCGAACTTCGCTGGAAAGTAGTACTTCGGCAAAGTTTGAAATTTCTTCATTGATCATCGTGCGACTATAGAACCTTCTACCCTACTTAAATTTTTCACCATCTTCTTCAAATGGAACATATACGCTCATACAGATACATCCATCTATACTGCACAGACCACCAAGTTCCAATTCTCTTACGGTGAATAACAAGATGCTCCATAACATCAAAAATGAGGGAGGAAATATCTTCAAGGTTGCACCGAATCACGGCTATGTTAGTCTTCAGATTTTCAATACCTTCAAGAGTCACTGATCTGGTGCATAAATCGCTGAAGAAAGCACTTATCCTGCAATTGCTTCATGAACATTTCGTGGTAATAGTTCCTTGAAGGCAAGCGGAAGGAGGCTCCATCAACACATGGCAATCGTGACTTTTCAAGCCAATAAACTTTCCTTCCTTTTCGTCGATAGCTACGCAAATTAGATGCGAACCGTCTGAAACTCCACATCGTTTGAAATCCAATCAAAGAACGAATTTTTTCCCTCTCCATCAAGTCGGTATATGGGAAAAGGAGCCCTACCATTCCCATCAACATGAAGTTCTGAACGAGCACATATATCGACTAAATCCAGTCTTGACTTCAAATTATCCTTTGTTTTACCTTGAGCGTTAAGGATAGTGTTCATTAGATTGTCAAAAGTTCTTCTCAATATGCATGACATCTAAATTATGTCTTAGCAGATGATCCTCCCAAGATAGCAGATCCCGAAAATACTTTTTGTGCCAGTTATGTAGTTCTCCAACAGCATCTACCGGAAATTGCTCATGTCCCCCGACGTCTGCCGTCCTTGCTGCACCAAAATCTCTTAGTTGTGTCTTCAAACCTTTCCCACTAACTTCCTCAGGTGGACCATCAAACACCTGCTTGTTCTTCCTAAACAAAGTCTTACTCGACGGTATGGATGATCAGGTGGTAGGAATCGTCTGTGACAGTCAAACCAACACGTTTTTCTTCCGTTCTTTAGTTGGAAAGCATCTGTGTCATCTTGACAATATGGACATGATAGCCTCCCATGCGTTGTCCATCCAGATAACATACCATATGCTGGAAAATCACTTATTGTCCACATTAGTACCGCCTCATTGAAAGTTCTCTTTACACGAAATATCGTATGTTTCAGTACCTTCAGCCCATAGTTGTTGCAACTCATATATTAGTGGCTGAAGAAACACATCAAGCGATCTCTTAGGATGCTCTGGTCCGGGAACGAGAATGGAGAGAAACAGAAACTCTCGTCGCAAGCACAAGTTTGGGGGTAAGTTGTATGGTGTAACAATGACTGGCCATAGAGAATATTGTCTTCCACTCTTCCCATACGGGCTGAAACCATCAGTACATAATCCAAGGTAGACATTTCTTCTCTCATCATAGAAAGTCGGGATACTTTGATTGGAAATGCTTCCGGCATCTGAAGGATGTCTAATCTCACCATCTGTGAGTGCTCGCATGCCATCTCATTAAGTTGCGGTATGCGTTCTGAAGATACAACCTCTGCAATCTTTCCGTCAAAGGCAAATACCACATCCTTTTATATGGCACTGGAACTCTTCCACTTTCGTATCTTTATAGCGAGGCTTCCCACAAAACTTGCATGAAATCCGCTGGTCATCCGCCCTCCATAAATCATGCGTTATCGCTGCATACATCTATTACCTGATAAGATAAACCAACACATTCACGGTTTCTGAACCTGCGTAGTATGAACTGACTACATTTTCCTCAGGTAGAATACCTTTAACAAAATCAGCTATCGTGATCCATACAGTCTTCAGCCAAGTTATAATCTGTTTTAATGCCCATCAGTCTTGTAGCAGATGATAAAGCTGAATGACCATCTCTACAACCTTTGTACAATGGTTGCTTTCCAGCATCCAACATATCATAAAATCTCAGCTTACGCATTGGGTAAATCTTCCCTCTAAAATGATCATTTACCATCTGCTCAGTACCTACACCATAATCTACATCCGTTCTAATTGGTTCTTCTAATCTAACCGCCGGTGAGGTTCGCTAGTACTACCAAGTTCATAATTAGTTTCCCCATGATGATACCAAATTTTGTAACCGTGTAAACCCACTCAAATATAGATGAGTCCAAACATCCCACTCTTTAATAACCTTTCTATTTTTACAATTAGAGCAAGGACATCTTAACTTACTGTTTCTGCTTCCGGTTGTGTGAACTAACCCCATGAATTCGGTTATACCTCGTTGGTATTCTTACGTAAGCAATCAGTAGGATCCAAATGAGGTCGATCGATCCAAAAGCGAAAATAATTTGAAAAGACATGTTTTTGAAATCAAATTAGTGATAGTAGGAGGGAAGGAGAAGAAATGGAGTGAATGAAGGTGAAGAGGGGTGGCTGTATTTATAGATGAAATCCTGCCGAGATCTTGAGGAAATGAGGAAATTCGAGGAAAGCAGACACTTCCGAATTTCCTCGGAATCCCCAACGGCTCTCCAAGCGGCTCTCTAGCGGCTACAAAAGTAGTGAATTTTCAAAATCTCCGTCGGTTTTCCGGCGGACACTGTTTCCTCGGTAATCCCTCGAATTTGAGGAAATCATCCTCTCGGTATTTCCTCGGAAATTTCAGAAATGCAGAAACCACATTTCTTGGTTTCCTCGGTATTTCCTCGGAAATTTCAAGGCTGTTTCTTCGGTATGTCCCTCAGAATAGTGATGTTTTCTTGTAGTGAGGGAGGAACAGAAACTTCTTTGGACAAAGTAACTTCAATCAGAAATTCAGAAGCCCCAGCAACCCTGACTACAGCAACTTCAACAACAACAGAGCTATGGAAATTCATCTTACAATAATCCACCACCACCAACTCAGGAGAGCAAGATAGAAGCCATGCTTGACCAAGTTCTTGAAGGTCAACAGAAGGTGACAGTGGATTTCAATGGGAAGATTGATGTTGTCTACACCAACCTGAACACAAAGTTTGAAGCTTTGAACACCCATGTGAAGAAATTAGAGACTCAGGTGGTTCAGACAGGAGAAGCTATTAAGAAGAAAGAAGCCTTAACAAGGGGGATAGGTGAAGAAGCAACAAAACACCACGTAAATGCCATCATAGATGATGATTTCTAGCAAGTGGTGAAGTTTGAGAAGCTGCAAGAAGGGGATTTTGAAGTGGAAAGTTCCACGAGTTTCGGCGAGTCACATTTGTGTCGACCGACGTCGACTAGTGACCATCGATCGATGGACTCTACACCGAGTCGATCGACGAGCTTTGACGAGCATCGATCGACACCATCAGCAGAATCGAGTGCTTCGTGCAAAGCCTTGAGGATAATGACTAACGAGGAGTTCGCAGCAAGACACCCGCATCCACCCAGCCCTTTTTGCGTCAAAATCAATCGGCATCAAGAACCAGCCATCGATCGACAGAGAGATGATGACATCCATCGACAACCTCCATCACCCATCCATCGACACCGTCAATTTCCGATAAATAAGATTGCGGAGGAAAGCCAAGTAAACCTGACTTTCCTTGAAGGTCCGGATTCTCTGTGTTGCCACACGAAATCGAGAAAGTTTAATAGATAAAAACAAGAATTGTAATATTTGCCCGATGGCGTTTTAATAGATGAAAGATACGAGTACAGGGATTCTCCGAAAGACAGAGAGATTTGCGATTAAAGAAAAATATAGAGTCGCAGCCAGCCAAACGTCCTAAGCCTTGCTCCGCTAGTCTCACCACCTAAGCCCTAATTCTTCTAAGCTAGCAGAATGCTCTAAGTCTAATTTTTGGATCCCCTTCTCCTCTGCTCTTGCTCTCCTTATATACCCCCTCCTAGGTCGGTTTGCCTTAGGATGATGGACCTCGCCTTTGGGCCCAAGCTTATCTCATCAGGAAGTATTCCATTTTCGTTGATCTTCGTAATTATCCTCGAGTTTTCCCCTATTTTCCGGTGACTTGATGTTTATCCGATGTTCGGGAAATAGGATAAACCGTCATAGCCTGATTGGGCCTGAACTCTTTAAATCGTAAGTAAGTCTGTGGACTTGTCTTAAGTCGTTGAACGTTTTATACGATTTCTCGAAAAGACTATCTTTCTCGTAAAATAAACCGTATATCCTAAAGGATCGATGTTCAAGTTAATCGATCTTTTTTTATCTGATATCTTCTTCGAGAAATCAATCCCTAGTTTTTGTCGTAAAACATCGAGGGCGATTCCAACCGAGTCGAATCGAAGATGTTTACTCGTAGCGTGATCGTACCAAACTCGAGGATTGATCCAAACAAACCAAGATGGGATCAGACCGAGCATGATAGGACCGAGACCAGGGCGAGGGCAGTCGACCGGCGCCAGGCTGGCTTGCCGCCCGGCGCCAGGCTGGCTTGCCGCCCGGCGCCAGGCTGGCTTGCCGCCCGGTGCCAGGCTGGCTTACGCCCGGTGCCAGGCTGGCTTACGCCCGGTGCCAGGCTGGCTTACGCCCGGTGCCAGGCTGGCTTACGCCCGGTGCCAGGCTGGCTTACGCCCGGTGCCAGGCTGGCTTACGCCCGGTGCCAGGCTGGCTTACGCCCGGTGCCAGGCTGGCTTACGCCCGGTGCCAGGCTGGCTTACGCCCGGTGCCAGGCTGGCTTACGCCCGGTGCCAGGCTGGCTTACGCCCGGTGCCAGGCTGGCTTACGCCCGGTGCCAGGCTGGCTTGCCGCCGGGCGCCGGGTTCTCTACCGCCCGTGGGTTTTCCGTTGCCGATCTTTCCCCGCTAGTCGCTGCGGAAATCTTTTAAGTTTGGAAGGATCTTTGGCCGTAGATTTCGAGATAACCGTTTTTGAACCCAACAGTTAGCCCCCCAGCTCGTAAGATCGGAGACGATGCGGGCGAATGGTTAGAATTTTTTGAAAATCGAAATTTTCGGCTAAGGATTCTTTTCCGTGAGAAACCTATGTGATCTCCCCCCCCCTTTTCTTATAAATAGCCAGCCTTCCTTTCTCATTCTTCTCATCTTTTCAAATCCTCTCTTCTTCTCTCTCAAGAAAGAAAATGTCTTCATCCCAAGTTGAAAAGAACGATTCTGATGTTGAGATGGGCGAGGTCAGCCAAGCTCCGTCGGTTCCGGCCAGTCAAGCTCCGGAAGATCCGGCCGTTCAGGATGCTACTCCGTCCCTCATTGATGGGTTTGACTCTTTCAAGGCTAAGCTATCCCGGCGCAGTGCTGCGAAAGGCTCAAAGCGGGCGAGGACTGAGACACCCGATGTTCCTTCCGCGGCTCCAACTCCTTTGCCTGTTCCTCCGATCTCTTTGCCTGCTCCTTCGGCCTCTTCGCCTGTTCTTCCGGTTCCTAGCCCCGATGTCCCACCCGATGCCCTCCTTCCTGCGGAAGGGGTTACTTTTCCTGAACAGATTCCTGATGTTCAGGTCCATCCATCGGGTTCTTCGACTGCTCGATCGTGATCTCGGGAAGAAGGATCGCGATAGAATCTACACCTCTTCCCCGGCGAAGAGGGAACTTCGTCTTAGGACTGCCAGCGGCTGGCAGCGCCGTTGCCAAAGGGAAGGGCAAGGGCTGGTCGCGACATCGAACAAAAAGGAAGCGGGGTGCAAAGAGCGAGGAGGGCGAACTTTCAGAGCCGTTGGCGTGTCATCGTTCCAAGGTTCGATTTTAATCTATCTGCAATTCTTGTATCGCTTTTTTTTTTACGATGATACTTACCCCTTCTTTTGCGGACAGTTTGTGTCGCTGATTGACGGAATGCTTGGTGAGTTTGGATCGGAAGTCATTCGTAGGAACTGGAGTCGTCGCAGGAAGCGCTGAAGCGTACTAAGGCTGCATTGTAGACTGTCGAGGACACCCATGCCGCCCAGACGTCCCAGCTTGAGGTTCGTATCAGAGATCTTGAGCGTGACCTTGGGAAGACCGCGAGTTTGTTACTCAAGGTGAAGAAGGAGAAGAGGAGCAAATCCTCGGAAGTCCGCCGCCTTAACCAGAAGATCCAGACTCATGAGGAGATGAACGCCCATAGATCCTCGGAGGTTGCCGATGTCCGCGACGACTTCTTTGGTCGTCTGACGAGGATGGACACCCTGTCTGAGTCATTGATAGCCGTCCGCAAGAGGGACTTGGATTTAGCGGGGATCGAGGGGAGTTTGAGCGAGCTCGAGTTGCTTCGAGGTAATGAGGCCCCGTCTTTGGATTTGGAGGAGGCCAGACTATCGTCCTGCAAAGGAGAGTGGGCGGCGACCAAAGGAGATTTCGATTCAATCCTTGCCGGCCTGCAGGCCGAATACACCCTTGCGTCGACCTCCGAAGACTCAGAAGATCAGGAGCGCACGGGAAAGGATTGCGAGGCTGGCGTGGACGAGGCGGGTAGTGGCGATGCGACCGAGGGAGGCGACGGCGAGGCTATCCCTATCGCGAGTGAGTTCGAGGATGAAGGTGACGCTCCTGGGAGCGTCTAGATTTATCAATCCCTTCTGGGATTTTATATGTGTTTCGGCCGTTAAGAGGCCATGATGTATTTACCGGGACTGGCCGTTGGTGGCTTCGAATCCCTGCCCCTTTTCGGGGTTTTGTTTAAACTTTTGCGGTCTCAATCTATGAAACGTTTTTTGATTATTTATGAACTTCAGTTTTTTTTTTTTGAAGTATGAGAAAGAGGGTGTGAGTTGTCGTCTCATTCCTAGTTCCCTGACGATCACCGTACCTATCGTTTGCATAAAGCGAGATTTTCCGCGGTTTACTGATTTACGCGAGAAGTCCTTGAAAAAAATAGGCTTAAGTGAAGAGACAAATTTTTGGATCTCGAATACCATACTATGTCTGTGAGATGTCAAGATCCAGCGTGGCTGGGTTTAGGGCAAGACCTAGGTTGCGATGACAAATCGGCTTTCGTTTTGCCTGTTTGCGATTTTAACCTGACTCGTACCGTTTAAAATCCGGGAATTGTTGTCGGCTTATACGATTTGTTTAGGCGTGAGTCGAGCTACTTCCTTTACGAAGAGCTACACCAAAATATTTGATTTCTTGTATAGCGCGCTATGTTTATCCTTGTCGGATGTAAGAGAGCCTACCCCTTGAAGGGCGGCCATTTGTCTGTTTAGGACGTTAGAGTTCGTTTGTTGTGATCAGCAACAACGAAATGATACCGTTTTGAGGTGCGTTTGTATGTTCAGAGACGAAGATTTCGTCTGCAATGTTTTGGGGAAAAGAATGTCCTTCAAGGGTTTGCGACGTCTCGCAGTGCTGAAGGTCGATTTCTCCTTATGCCGCATTTCGTGATTGAAACGCTTGCGGGCTTTGGGGATGTCTTTGCGAATGTTCGCAGCCAGAAAACTGTTGTTTCCGTTTTGGACGCAGGACCAAGGGGTCGCGTAAATTTGACCCAGGGAGAAACGTCTACATTCAGTTTGCTTCGTGAAGTGTTGGCTCTCTGGGATTTGTTTTTTTGGATGTGATAATCGCTTAGTGGATACTAGATCCGTTGCTTGTTGCCGTTCAGTAATTGGCGAAATGCGTTGTCTAGAAAGAGTTTTGAAAGTTTCAGAATTTTCGAAATTCATGGGAGTATCTGAGTATCGCACCCCTTTAATGTCGGAGTCTGAACCGCCGGTTAGCGAGTTGCCTACGTACCCTTTTTCGGGGATCAAGCCGTCTCGTAGTTCTTTGTATCACGTAAATGTTAGTGATAGTATTTTTTAAGATGCATCGCGTTCCAAGTTCTTGGGATTTTTACGTCTTGCATGTTTGCGATTTGGTATGAACCTGGTCGGACCACTTTTATGACTTTGTATGGTCCTTCCCAGTTCGCTCCCAGTTTTTCTGCGTTTCGTTCGGCAGTGTTTTGGAAGACTTTGTGTAAGACTAAATCACCTTCTTTGAACCTGTGATGGCGTACGTTCGAGTTGTAGTACCTTGCGGCAGCGTGCTGGTAATTCTGGATTCGAATGAGTGCCTGGTCGCAGCGTTCATTGATGAGATCAAGATTGTCCAGCATCATAGCGTCGTTTAAATCCTCTCTTTCGGAGAGGAACCTTCTCCGTACTCCGGGGAATTCTACTTCCGCGGGGATCATACATTCCGTTCGTAGCGAGCGAATGGGGTTTCACCGTAGCCCGTCGGGGTTATGCGATCGCGACCAAAGGACTCGCCGAGTTCCTCGCCCATCGCCCTTTTGGCGTCTAGGCGTTTTGAGTCCGTCAGGGCGGTCTTGTTGATGGTTTCTGCCTCTCCGTTGCATTGCGGATACCTGGGAGTTGACTTTGTAAGTCGTATTTTCCATTTTTCGCAGAATGCTTCGAATCGAGCAGAGATAAATTGAGATCCATTGTCCGTTACAATTTTGTAAGGGACCCCATGTCTAGTTATGATATGTTTCCAGATGAAGTTCTCGACTTGTGTGTCTTTGATACCTGCGTGGGATTCTGCTTGTACCCATTTGGAAAAGAAATCCGTGAGGACTAGGAGGAAGCGTTTTGTTTTGATGGATGCATAGGTCCGACAATGTCCATGGACCATCGCATGAAAGGATAGGGGCGAGATTGAGGAGAGGATTTCAGCGGGTTGATGGATTGTTGGGCGTTCCTTTGGCATTTCGCACTTCGGGCGAATTTCATAATCTTTTATCATGGTTGGCCAATAATATCCGTGGCGTTTGATTTTGACTGCGAGATCTTCCGCCAGAATGATTTCCGCATGATCCAGAATGGACCTCTTCCATGATTCTTCTTGCCCTTTCTCCTTCGCACATGTCATGAGAGGACGGGCGCCACCTATAAATTTCTCCTCTATCGTGACATACCGTGCAGCAGGTTTTCACTTTACGGGCGCCTATTTTTGGCGGGTAAGGTTCCATTCACGATATAGGCCGGATTGGTTCTAACCAAGGGCTGTCGCAGCCATACTTCGGTTTGGTCGCATCGCTTCGGTTGATCCTCGACTTCTTCGCATCTTCAATCTCTCCTCGGATTAGATTGGCGACCACTGGTGGTCGATGCTCGGATGTTGATGAATTCGACGGGATAATCTTTGAGCCCTGGATCTGAGCTTGGCGAGGGCAGCCAAAGCGTCGGCCTGGGCGTTTTCGGCGAGGAATTCTATTCAGGGCGAACTGGTCAAACTTCTGAGCCAGTTCTTGGGCGAGTTTTAGATATCGTCCATCCTTTAGTCCCTTGTTTCATATTCTCCGCTGTATTGGTTGGCGACTAACTGAGAGTCGCGATGGCGTGAATATTACGGATTTTTAATCCATAGGCTAGCCGCAAGCCTACGACGAGTGCTTCGTATTCTGCCTCATTGTTTGAAGCATGAAAAGCCAATCGGAATGACTGTTCTAGGATTTCCCCGTTAGCATAGGTGAGTCGAATTCCGACTCCGGATCCTTGTTTGGATGAAGATCCGTCGACGTGGAGGACCCAAGTTGAATTTGGTTCCTCGTTAGTCATGTCTCTAATGGGTAACTCTACCAAGAAATCCGCAAGTACTTGGGACTTTGCACATGTCCTTGGGCGATATTCGACGTCGTATTCACTTAGTTCGATTGCCCATTTTGCGAGCCTACCGGATTGGCTCGGACTGTGCAGGATTATCCGCAGTGGGAACGTGGTGAGAACTACTATAGTATGAGACTGGAAATATGGTCTTAGTTTCCTTGCCGAGGTTATGACGGCGAATGCTAATTTTTCCATTAGCGGGTATTGAGTTTCCGCATCCAGCAACGTCTTGCTTACGTAAAAGATTGGCTTTTGTTCGCCGCGTTCTTCTCGTATCAGGACGCCACTGACTGCTGTTGCGGAAACTGCGATATAGAGGAAAAGAGGTTCTCCTTCCACCGGTTTTGCGAGAACTGGTGGAGTGGCCAGGTAATGTTTCAACTGTTGGAAAGCCTTTTCACATTGCTCGGACCATTCGAACTTCTTGTTTCCTTTTAATGTTTCGTAAAACGGTAGGCACTTATCCGTGGAGCGCGAGATGAAACGGTTCAAAGCCGCGACTCTTCCGGTTAACCTTTGGACTTCTAGCTTGGTTCTCGGGGAGGCCATCTCTATCAGTGCGTCGATTTGTTTAAGGTTGGCCTCGATTCCGCGATACGTTACGAGGTATCCGAGGAATTCTCCCGATGCCACTGCAAATCTGCATTTCGCCGGGTTGAGTTTCATGTTATGCCGGTTGAGTCGTGCAAAACATTCCTCTAGGTGGGCTATATGATCATGTTCGTCAAGAGATTTTACGAGCATATCATCGATGTATACTTCCATAGTTTTTCCGAGTTGCTCGGCAAACATTTTGTTGACGAGTCGCTGATACGTTGCACCCGCATTTTTAAGACCGAAAGGCATTACCTTGTAGCAATACGTTCCGCGGTCTGTGATGAATGCAGTTTTTTCGCGGTCGTCGGGATTCATCATGATCTGATTGTATCCGGAAAAAGCGTCCATGAATGACAGAAGCTTGTTTCCCGCAGTTGCTTCGACCAGTCGGTCGATGTGCGGGAGCGGGAAGCTATGCTTCGGACAGGCTTTATTCAGATCCTTGAAATTGACACAGACTCGCCACTTGCCATTCTTCTTTTTTACCACGACAGGGTTGGCAAGCCAGTCTGGATACCTAACTTCTGTTATCGACCCTACTTTGAGGAGTCTTTCGACTTCCTCGTTCACTGCGGTGGCACGCTCAGGTCCCAGCTTTCGTCTCTTTTGTTTTACGGGTTTGTGAGTCGGGTCGATGTTAAGTTCGTGACATGTTATGCTAATGTCGATTCCCGGCATATCCTCCGCAGCCCAAGCGAACGTACTGAGGTTCTTTTTGAGGCATGTGATGTGCTCTGCTTTTATTGGTTCGCGGAGGTTAACTCCGATTTCGACGCACCGTTCCGGGAAGGAATCGTCGAGGCAAATTGAGACCACCGGTTAGCAGGTCGGTTCACGCTTCCCTTCCAGGGCCTCAGCTCTCTGGGACTGCCAGAAGGTTTCTGGCGAGTCGTGAATCGTTTGCTTTTTCCGAGAAGTCTCGATTTCGGAATTCTTCCGTTTTAGTTCGGTAGAGAGGTAGATCTGCGCTGCTCCATGTCTACCATGTATTGTTTCGACCCCAAAAGGCGTCGGGAACTTGAGGCATAGGTGGAATGTTGATGGGATCGCTCTCATGGAGTTTAGCCAGGGAGTTCCAACTATCGCGTTGTAGGACGTTGGACCATCGATCACCAGGAATTCCGCGTTTTTGGCGACGCTTCCGGCTCTGACTAGAAGGTTAGTCGAACCGAGGGTCATAACTTCTCCCGAGAGTCCGAATACTGGACTGGGTCATCTGTAAGGATGCTTAGATCGACGCCCATCCTCTCGAGGGTGCTTTTATAGATAATATTAGCCGAGCATCCGGTGTCGACTAATACCCTTGCTACATCAATATCCTGGATCGTGAGTTCTATTACGAGGAGATTGTTGTGAGGTTTGGCCATACTGGCCGTTGCTCGATCCTCGAAAGATACGAAGAAAGCCATACTGAACTTTGATCGATTGAACTTTGATCGATTGGTGGTTTTCTAGTTGCGGGCTGTCGAAGAAGCCATACTGAACTTTGATCGATTGGTGGTTTTCTAGTTGCGGGCTGTCGAAGAAGCCATACTGAACTTTGATCGATTGGTGGTTTTCTAGTTGCGGGCTGTCGAAGAAGCCATACTGAACTTTGATCGATTGAACTTTGATCGATTGAACTTTGATCGATTGGTGGTTTTCTAGTTGCGGGCTGTCGAAGAAGCCATACTGAACTTTGATCGATTGAACTTTGATCGATTGGTGGTTTTCTAGTTGCGGGCTGTCGAAGAAGCCATACTGAACTTTGATCGATTGAACTTTGATCGATTGAACTTTGATCGATTGAACTTTGATCGATTGAACTTTGATCGATTGGTGGTTTTCTAGTTGCGGGCTGTCGAAGAAGCCATACTGAACTTTGATCGATTGAACTTTGATCGATTGAACTTTGATCGATTGGTGGTTTTCTAGTTGCGGGCTGTCGAAGAAGCCATACTGAACTTTGATCGATTGGTGGTTTTCTAGTTGCGGGCTGTCGAAGAAGCCATACTGAACTTTGATCGATTGGTGGTTTTCTAGTTGCGGGCTGTCGAAGAAGCCATACTGAACTTTGATCGATTGAACTTTGATCGATTGAACTTTGATCGATTGAACTTTGATCGATTGAACTTTGATCGATTGGTGGTTTTCTAGTTAGAGAATCCGTCCCACCCTCCTTCTAGTGCCAAAATGTGGGAACCGAAATTCACACCGTCAATTTCCGATAAATAAGATTGCGGAGGAAAGCCAAGTAAACCCGACTTTCCTTGAAGGTCCGGATTCTCTGCGTTGCCACACGAAATCAAGAAAGTTTAATAGATAAAAACAAGAATTGTAATATTTGCCCGAAGGCGTTTTATTAGATGAAATATACGAGTGCAGGGATTCTCCGAAAGACAGAGAGATTTGCGATTAAAGAAAAATATAGAGTCGCAGGCAGCCAAACGTCCTAAGCCTTGCTCCGCTAGTCTAACCACCTAAGCCCTAATTCTTCTAAGCTAGCAGAATGCTCTAAGTCTAATTTTCGGATCTCCTTCTCCTCTGCTCTTGCTCTCCTTATATACCCACTTCTAGGTCGGTTTGCCTTAGGATGATGGACCTCGCCTTTGGGCCAAGCTTATCTCTTCAGGAAGTATTCTATTTTCGTCGATCTTCGTAATTATCCTCGAGTTTTCTTCTATTTTCCGGTGACTTGATGTTTATCCGATGTTCGGGAAATAGGATAAACCGTCATAGCCTGATTGGGCCTGAACTCTTTAAATCGTAAGTAAGTCCGTGGACTTGTCTTAAGTCGTTGAACGTTTTATACGATTTCTCGAATAGACTATCTTTCTCGTAAAATAAACTGTATAGCCTAAAGGATCGATGTTCAAGTTAATCGATCTTTGTTTTATCACGATATCTTCTTCACGAAATCAATCCCTCTAGTTTTGTCGTAAAACATCAAGGACGATTCCAACCGAGTCGAATCGAAAGATGTTTACTCCGTAGCCGTGATCGTACCAAACTAACGAGGATTGATCCAAACAAACCAAGATGGGATCAGACCGAGCATGATGGGACCAAGACCAGACGAGGGCCGCCGACCGGTGCCAGGCTGGCTTGCCGCCGGCGCCAGGCTGGCTTGCAGCGGTGCCAGGCTGGCTTGCCGCCGGCGCCAGGCTGGCTTGCCGCCGGCGCCAGGCTGGCTTGCAGCGGTGCCAGGCTGGCTTGCCGCCGGCGCCAGGCTGGCTTGCCGCCGGCGCCAGGCTGGCTTGCAGCGGTGCCAGGCTGGCTTGCCGCCGGCGCCAGGCTGGCTTGCAGCGGTGCCAGGCTGGCTTGCAGCGGTGCCAGGCTGGCTTGCCGCCGGCGCCAGGCTGGCTTGCCGCCGGCGCCAGGCTGGCTTACGCCCGGCGCCAGGCTGGCTTGCAGCGGTGCCAGGCTGGCTTGCCGCCGGGCGCCGGGGTTCTCTGCCGCCCGTGGGTTTTCCGTTGCCCGATCTTTCCCCCGTTAGTCGTTCGTGCGGGATATCTTTTCAGTTTTGAAGGATCTTTTGCCGTAGATTTCGAGATACCGTTTTTGACCCCAACAAACTACCAAAGATTGATGCAGAATGACTCAATGCACTCACACAACAATCTAAACTTTCAGATATACCACCAGACACCATCAGCACTCAACCTAAAGATGCACCAGCGCCTGTGGAAGTTGATAAAGCTACAGAAGGGAGAACCTTGAGGAAGAGGAAAGAAAAGGTTCCCAAGCATCTGAAGAGGGGAGTCAATGAGAAGGAGATGGATAGTTTCACAAGAATCCCACGTGAGAAACCTTTTGAAGAAGCCTACTTACCCACAGGTTGTGGATTTTCTTCATAGAAACCAAGGAGACTGAAGAAGACATTAGAAGATTGTTCCGTCAGGTCAGAAAAAAGATGAAGCAGCAGATCACATTGAAGAAGAAGAGCGATCCTAGGAAGTTTACAGTACCTTGTGTAGTGCAAGGTATCACTTTCCCACGTGCCCTCTGCGACACAAGAGCTGAAGTAAGCATCTTACCCAAGGTAATGGCAGACCATCTAGGTCTGAAGATAGAGCCTTCGGACGATTCATTTGTATTTGTGGATTGTTCTCAAAAGAACTCAGGAGGAATCATCAGAGACCTTGAGGTGCAGATTGGTAATGCAATAGTTCTAGTTGACTTCCATGTCCTGGACATCAAGCGGAATTGGAACACTTCTCTCCTACTTGGAAGAGCATTCTTAGCTACAGTAGGAGCAATCTGCAACATGCAGACTAACCAGTTATGTCTGACTCTCATAGATCCAAATGTCTACTATGATCCAGTCAAGATTGTCAAGACAAAGAAGCCCAGCATAGAGATTGGGGATGATCCAAGATTCGTTGGAGTATGTTTATGTGGAGAAGAGATTGATTCAGTAGTTGAGTATGAGACAGAGTATGACGAATCGATCGGCGACAGCAATCACACATCGATCGATCTTCGTCAATCAGAATCGATCGACGACCGAAGAGGCATCGATCGGCGAAGTTAAGCTCAATGGAAAGAAGAATTCCCAGATGGCAATTTTTCTATTGAAAGTTTGGAAAGTGATCATTATCACCCCACTTTTTCCATCATTACTGCCACATCAGCGTCTAGACACAAACAGTATGATGAGGATTACAAGGAGTAACGAGCTATAAAGATTCAAGATCTTCTTGCAGAAGAAGAAAGGTTTTCACATTATTCCTACAAACAATGGAATGCAACATCGATCGACATAAACTACTCTACATCAATCGACACTCCTCATCACAAGTCAAACTGACTACACGCATCGATCGACACACCCTACAGCGTATCGACCGACATTAAGGCGGCCGACATGAAGAAAAATGGAAAATTTTCAATTGGAAGTTGGGATGATTGCTATAAAGAGAGCTTTGCAGTAGAGGAAACATCAGACGCCCTAGAAGCAGAAACGATGAGTAGAGGTTTCACAACAGAAGACTTCTTCAAATCCAGTGGAGGAGCTGATATTCAACCTTCACCATCGATCAACAACACTGCTGCAACATCGATCGATATCCATCCATCCATATCGATCGATATGCGTCCAAACCCTAGATCCGAGGTATGCAAACAAGACCCTATAGATTATGGAAATCTAACACCGGATGAGTTTGGTATTTTCAGGGATCAAGATGGCCATGCACGAGCTATAGATGGAAAAATTCTTCAAGTATCAAGAGAAGATATTGCAGACATTCTTCAGGTTGCCAATGGACCAGACAACCTCTTCATGCAACAACGCAGCAATCCAGAGCACCAGCAGGAAGTTACAGACGAGCATAATAATGCAGCTGGCATATTCTAGCCAATACCTCTACCACATATTCAACCATCGATCGACAGGACATGTCTACCATCGATTGACATGGCACACATGCCATCGACCAATAGACGACCACAACCATCGTTCGGCAGGATTTTCCATCCATCAAACGACAAGCATACAGAGTTTGGCTCTAGAGAATACCGTTTTGAAACTAGGAATTTCTATTGGGAGAAGAAAGATGAGTATGGTGTATACAGAGATGAGTCTAAATATTCACGTGGACTAGATGGTGAGATCATCAATGTATCTAAGGAAGACATACGGAGACTACTAAAAAGAGCTTCAATAGATGGAGAGTCCTACATATGCCTTCCAAAACAGGCTAGCTCAGTCACACTAACCAGACTAGTACCAGAGACCTACAACAAAGATGAGATAAATGAGATGCTAACTGGAATTCAAGGAGCCCAACAAAGAGCAGAAGAGAAATTCAACATGAAGTTGAAGGATGTTTTCCAACCACTCCATGATTACATCAACTGGATGGGTACAAGTATGGAAGAGATGAAAGAGGATTTGGGCAGGATTCAGAACAAGAAAGAGTCCGATAAGCTAACATCGACATCGATTGACGGAAACATTAGACCATCGATCGACGGAAACATTAGACCACCGATCGACAGAAACATTAGACCATCGATCGATACAGAGCGTCCACCATCCAGATATTCCACAAGAAAGAAAACCAAGGAAGCTAACCAATGGGAAGAAGAAGCCCTAGATCTGAGATTTAGTGACATCTACCATACACTCAACAACAACATCAACTGGCTAACCAAGAGGGGTGAGTTGATGCCGAAAGAGTTGGCTATGCTTCATGAGAAGAATGAATGTCGATAGAAGGAACCCACATCGACACATAAGCTACCATATCGATCGACGAGAGACTTACATCACTAGAAGATTTGGTGAAATCATTTGATTACAAGTTAGATGGAGTCTACTATCCGCTCACTGATGACATGGATGGATTGACCAGGAGACTAACCCAACTACAGCAAGAAGTCGACATCATTCAGCAGCAACTCGATTTCCAACCAGAAAGATCGAAATTGATCGATGACACCATTAGTCTATCGATCGACGCCAGAAAACTACCAGTGCTTAAATCTTATACCAGAGCAGACATTGATCAGATGATAGAAGATATATACAGAACTCTGGGAACAACTGAGGACAGATTTGATAGAAGATGTGATGAGATCTACTTTCCTTTCAACAACAACATCAGTGGACTAAACTCAAGCACAGAAAGGATGCAGAAGGAAATCAGATCCATTCAGTGGGAACTTGCGAGTAGACCTTCATCATCCGTATCGATCGACAGAGGATACATGAGATCAATCGACAAGCATCTTTCAGAACCGATCGATGCACCTAAAACAGCATCGATCGATGCCGAGCTTCAGCATGTCCGCGAGATGAAACTAAAAGACACGATTGATTCGATGCAAGAAGAGCTGAAGGAACTATAAGATTATGCTTATGACAAGCCTGGAAAGCACGAGTTCAGCATTGAAAACATTGGAGAGAGGCTACAAATCATCTCAAATGCAGCAACAAAGATGAATGAGAGATGGACCAGAGAAGATGATGGCACAAGAAGCTTCATTGCTACATGGTTCCAGATGAATAGAGATAATGTGGATACTAGTTTTCCAACAAGTAGCTACTTTGCACCTCACTAGCCCAACCACCTCGAAAATCAAGTTAAAAGACTATAACAAAGCGCTGAGTGAGAGGCAACCCACTATTAGGTAATTTTCCTTAGCTTTATTCATTTTAGTTACTTATTTTCGTTTTTCAATTTTTATATGCAGAAAAAAAAGAGAAGAGGATGAACCAGAGTAAACGATTGCCAATGATATCGACCGACGAAACGATGTCGACATTGATCGACACTGACACTTTCAAAACGATAGACGGCTTTCTCTTGCCATCGATCGACACAGACTTCGGTCAGGTATATCGTTCTAAACTTTTCAAATTGGTACTTATGATTTATGTTATCCCATTAACTCCGACTGGTTGTACACTGAGGACAGTGTATAATTTAAGTCTGGGGAAGTTGCTTATAATACTCTACCTTTTCGTTTTCAAAAGTTTTATTGAGTCAAGAAGGGGACAATGATCTTTTTAAAATCTTTACTTGTTATCTAACCACTCTTTAGCACCACTCTTAGATTTGTTGACTGCATAATGTACTATAGATGCTAAAGTGGATCACCTGTCAACTAGTACCACACTTGCTATGAATGTTTGAAGGAACCAAAGCTGATCTCCAACCAAACTTGACTACATCTGCTTGTCTTGGGGCTTGGTATACACGGGGTCGGATGCTTCAAACAAGTCTGGAAGGTAAAGCCTTGTGTAAATAGATATATTATCCTCTCTCTCTCAAATTTCGAAATTTAAATTTAAATCTTTAGTCTTTCAAAAAAAAATAGGATTAGTTAGATATTTATTTAGGAAAAGAATTCGAACAGGACTTGGTAGCTACAACCATTAAGGCTTGATTCATAAGAATTCTATAGGTAAAGGGTTCGAACAGGACTTGGTGGCTACAATCATTCAGGCTTGATTCACAAAGAATCCTGGGATATAGGTTTAAAAGAAGTGAACAGGGCTTTGTGGCTAAAACCATTAAGACTTGATTCATGGAAGTTTGTCCAATCTTGGTCAATGTCTTGCAAATAAAAGCAGACTTGACTAGGAGAGAAATAAGTAGAGAGAAAGGAAACAAACTTCTTTTTACCTGCAGGTCCAGATACTTGTTTGAGCAACCTTACATCTTGTGATCGATACCCCCAAGGTAAAGCATGCACTTTTATTTTATGCAAAGAAATGAGATCAGTAGAGGGGTGAATCAGGCATGATTTGCTAAGTTGCTGGCTAGATGAATTTGGTTGCTAAGCTAAGATATGGTATAAAGTACTTTTGTAGTTAGGAGATAGTTGATGTGGCTTGCAACATTGTAGAGGTGATGATTTTAGTTAGATATTGTTTGAGTCCTTGCTATTTTAAACCTCTTTCAGAGAAACTGCCTGTTTGTTTTCCTTGAGGACAAGCAAAAGGGTAAGTCTGGGAGAGTTGATATACCATGGATTTTACCCATTTTTACCCATGGTATATAGGTGTTTTAAGATATATATATTATTTTTAGAGTCTATTAGGTATGTTTTCAGGTTCAGGAGCATTTTGAAGTAAAGTGATGATTTTGGAGCATTTTGGAGCTTAATAGAGATTTCATCTGAGCTGATCATCAAACCAGACCAGAGGTCGATATTCAGAGACAACAATCGATCGATGCACACTCTGTGCCATCGATCGACATCAGTATCCAAAGGTCGACGTATCAAGATTATAATCGATCGATGCACATCCTAGGACATCGATCGATACGGAGTCGCGCAAGAGACAAAATGGTTCCATCCGACTTAAAGCCCAAGTTTTCACCAAATTACAAGATTCCTCTGACGAGTTTTTTAACCTAATGAACTAACTATATATAGCTTGCCTATGTTTTTAAGGCAATGCATGCTTTCTATTTTGTTCTAGTTTATTTTTTAAGGTTTTTAGAGATTCTTAGAGTTGGAGAGATGATCCAAAGAGATTTGTGATTGGAACTCCATTATTTGTTTCTCTATCTATCTATCCATGAGTTTCTTTTATCTTGTTGCTATGAATTGCTTGGCCATGTCTGAGAAGTTCCATTGTTAGATTTAGGGTTCAAGTAGATTGTGAGGGATTAGCCACAACTATAGATTGCTAAGTTGTTATATTCATTGTTAGGATGTTCTTAATGCTTGTGTTCTAGAGTAGCTAACTAGAATCTTGACCTAGGATTGTTTGTTAACCTGACTTCATCCTGTATACATCCTATTCAAGCTAAGACCACTAGAGAAAGGCGAGAGCTGATCTAGAGACTTAGTGAGCATCCAATTCAAGTCGCGCATAAAGCTTACTAGAAGCGCGTCGGTCGGTATTCCTATAGAATAATCGATCGACGGAGCGAAAGGTGTATCGATCGATACTCCTATAGAGTCATCGATCGACAATTTCTAATTGATCATCCCGACAGGTGAGATCATTAGATCTAGTCATCAGACGAATCTAGAAAGTAAACGTTGATCGATATGTGCATAAGCTGTTGAGCTCTTTAATATCATGCATGCAACTTGTTAGGCATCTATAGGATTATAGTCCTGATCACCTGAATAGAAACCGTAAGCCTAGATACTTTCTTTAATTGTTAAAACCCTCAATCAAACCCACCGAGCAACTGCCTTGATCAAACCTGCACTTTAAGGTTAATCATAATCAACCTAGCTTAGTCACTAAGGATTAGATCTTTTGTGTTCCCTAGCTCCCTGTGAATTCGATCCCTAAGTACTACAACTGAACCTTTTATTTGAGAGAGTAATTCACTCCTTATGGTAATTTGAGTGATATCAATTAATCATAAGGAACTTATGTGGATTTTTATTGGGGATTTTATAACATAAATTTTTTTCTATGGAACATTCTCTTATGCAGGATTATTTGGTATATCAGATGGAATGTAAAATTTTCAGGATCTTGTATCGGATTGTGAGCTCTTAAATCTTGTTTACACGTGCGCATATTTACTTGGCGGAACAAAAGGGGAGCTGATCCCATAGGTAAAAAAAATTGGATTTGTAATTGATCAATGGAGATTGGTGTTGAGTGTATTTGCAATCTTTTGCACGCTTTGAATCTGGTAGAGATTCAGATCACACTAGAAGTGTTGTCCGGTTATAGCAACTTTAAGAAGGAAGTAGAACACCCTTTCAGTTCTTCAACTAATTGACACACCATGTGGACTTCTTTATCATTCTCCTTTTGCACTTCAGCTTTTTCACCAGAAGCTTAAATCATTTAAGTTTTATATGCGCGCTAGACCATAAATCACTATGGGGAACTTCATAGTCGTACGAAAAGGGCATTTGAGGAGGTATGTCTATGCCAAGAACATGCTCTTACTAATCCTGATTCCGCAGCTTTTAAGGCTGAGGAGGAAGCTCTGAATAGATGGAATCATCTAGCTCACACTGAAGAGAAGTTTTATTGCATAAATCTTGTATTCAATGGCTCAAATTTGGGAATCATAATATAAAGTGTAATATCACGGTGTGTGTGGATCCTAAAACTCACATTAAGTATTTGATAGTGATTATTTGTAAAAGATTAGGGAAGAAATAATGTGGGCAGCGATATACTCAGAACACATCGATGACAAAAATGGACTATATTTATATGCCGAATAGCATATAGATATCGGTATTTAGAAAGATCGGGATTGAACTCGAAGTCGAACTGCCTATATACCCGTTAAGGGATAAGTATAAATGTAGTTCGATTTTCATCATCTCGAATTAGATGTCAGTTTCATCGGTCTCGAATGAGAAATCGAATTCGTTGGTTTACGCCTTGAATGAGACGTTTGGTTCATTGGTTCTTGGGCGGGACGTCGAATTCATCGGTCTCGAGCGAGATATTCGTTTTGTTGACTTGTGACATAAATTGGTTTCGTCGTCTCAAGCGAGAAGTCGAGATAGGAGATCATTTTGGGCATATTTATTCGGTGAGAACACGTGATGTTGGGTTCTCTGGTTCTCGAGTGTGACATCAGGTCCTCGTCTAGGGCTAGTCGTCCTTTACCATCAACTGGCGTGTTCAAGGAGCTGGAACTTGCTAGATTGATCGTATAAAACATGTTTCTTCCTCTTTATCAGGTGCGGAGATGTCGTGACGTTGAACAACCACATTTCTTGTGAGTGCTCAATATCCTTCTTGATCTACGTAAGATTCTGATTAATATTGCAATATATGATGAAGTGTTTATGTTGGTGATCGTGAGATCTCGTTTGTGCTCAAAGAACTCCTTCTAAGGTAACTCACTTGTCCTTTTATAGAATCTGATCATCATTTCCAAGTCATCTCATGGTTACACGTGCTCCTCCTCTCTTGTTTTGACTTCCTTATCTGTAGAGATATTAAGTTGTTAGAGAATCTTTCACGTGCGTCACTTACGGGGGTTGATCTTTTTTCAGTAACTATAGGGGTGTGATTGTAAAGTATAACCCATGTTCAAAAACGCCGCTGAGGCGGCCGAAATACGCTGTGGCGGAAAAGCTAGCGGTGAGCAACCGCGTCGATTTCAACATATTCGGCCAAGAAATCGGAAAGTTTACTTTTTTGAGTTTTGATGGTCTAAAATCGAATGATTAGTGGTATATCTATCATAACTGATTCAAAACTACGTTAATAACAAAGAACTACGATGATCATCAATGAAAAATGACACTGACAGTTGAAAATTAGGTGTGAAAGTCGCATGGATTAAAGGTAAAAGACGGGGGCAAAATAGTAATTTACAACTCATTAAAGAAAAAATGATATTTAGCGAAAAAACACAGATTGCACCTCGAACCCACGTTCTGGGTAATAAATACAATGGTGGAGGCCACTGGACCAAAGAAGAATTATAGTCATGTTCTCATTGTTTGATAAATATACTATATAGATAAATGACAGAAAATTAATCTCCGATTAATTGATTCGGCGCTAGGTCCAGGTCGACCGCACGCATAGCCCCTCGCAAAATTTTGAACATTGAATATAACTAGCTCAACAATTAAGATGGTGGAAAAGTTTTACTCTCACTTTCACCTAAATGTCACCAATCAAGATAAAAAGAGATGAATAATATTTACTCTGATTTACGCTGGATGTTGACATTTTCCTTTGTCTTTTACACTTTATTTATCTCTGCAAAATATGAATGTAACCCAGCACAACACAAAACTCAATAAATCTCTAAAAATTTACTTCATAGAACACATTTTGACTTTCCAATTACATATTCAGACACTTTTTGCATGAAACACATTTTATTCTTGTAATTTGTCCTTCCTACCCTCAACTAAAATACTACACAATCCTCTTTTCTTCTCTGTCCAAACGTAACTTGCCTGATAACCAAAAAAAAGTAAAACAGTTAAAAAGACACAAAACACTTTAAAAGGAGCCCCGAGAAAGAAGAGAGAAAGAAGATCTGTCGGTTCCGGCGTACGGCCGGCGCGTGAGCGAGCGTGCCGTCGCCGGAACCGTGTCTTTTCTGTGTAAAAGTCTCTGGTCGCCTCTACATCGTATCCTCCAATGCCGCTTTGTCTGAGTTCTGGTTCAGGCCCTCAATCCATTTGGCCGCGTGGTGACTGGAGTGAAGACGCGGTGGTGGGGGAGTCTCTGTTGTGGATATGCGGCTTGTCGGTTCAAGGTTTGATTCCGGGAGGGGGAGGTTTCCACAACTCCGTCGATGCCTGTTCTTTTCCGGGAGGTGGAGGCTCCCTGAGCTCCGCCGCCGCCGGTTCAGTCTTCGAGAGGGGGAGGCTTTCTGAGCTCCGCCGTCGCCGTTATGTTTCTGGAGAGTAGAGGCTACAAAAGATCTGCACTGTCGGTTTTGGAACCCTGTGTAAGCTTGGGGTGTTAGTGGTGAAGGGGTGTTTGGTTTGTTATTCTTGTCGGTACGGGTTACCGATGGTTAGACCGGATGAGATCTCTGAAGAAGATGAACTCTCCGATGATGTTACCGCCGACAAGAGAAGTTAGTCGAGGTGGTGATGGCGGGATTTATTCGAGGTTTCGAGTGGGTGGTCTGATAAGCTCGGTATGTCCGATTGATGCTCGCTGGAGGACCTCCGGGATAAAGGGTTGTTGAGGTGCTCGCTTCCGGTAAGACGCCGTTCAGAGTCCGCCGTTTCCGTCGGATGGAGGTAGAGCAAGGGTGAGCGTTCATGGGCTAAGGTTTCCGCAAGTTATGGGTTTAGACTTGGGCCTCAAGCCCAATTTTACTTTGTAGTTTATTGTGTCTTGGATTGGACTCGGGCCTTTGTTTTCGGCCTTGGGTTTTTGTAGGATTATGGGTTCTGGCCTTTTTTAATATATAGAAATTGATGGAAAAAAAAGACACAAAACACTTTTTTCTCTCTCCTCTCTCCACTTTCCCCGATTCTCTATCCCTAGTTGTCAGATTTTCTGTCTTCCTCTCCCTTTAGTTGCAGAATATGAAGAACATGAAGAATCACTTGGAACTGATGTTTGATGATGTCTCATGTCCTAAACAACATGATCATTGGTGATGATGATAGTTAATTTTCCTTTCATGTAAGGTAAAGACAAAGCCTTTACGAAGAGATGAGTCGTTTTTATTTGCTAGAGGTTACGGTGTAGAGCAGCGCCGGACCACCACCACCACAGCAAACTCTGGACGCCTGAAGCTTCAATGGCGGTGAACAGAGATTTCCATAGATCCTTAAATGGCAATTCTTCATATTTGCAAAATAGGTCCCTGAGTGTCTGGTTATTTTCAATTATGCCTCAAACTTTAAAATAGTGCAGAAAGGTCCTTTTTAATCAACCTCTAACTTTCAATTTTGCATTCTAAACCTTACTCATAATTGCATAATGGTCACTTGTCTTCAGATTTCCTTCAATTCGACCTCAATTTTGTGAATATAAAGAAATTACCTCCTCAATTAACTCAAAACTTCCAAGTCTGAATTTTAACCCAAATGAATATTCTAATTCAATATATACACTAAATATGCAATATGTATGATCAAATGAATTAAAATTAATGATTATTGATTTGGTCAATGTCTATACATTCTCTTATAATTGTTGAAATATATAAAATATATATATGAAAATGATATCACCTCGTCCACAACATCTTGTCCACAAAACCTTGTCCACATATCCTCGTCCACAAAACTTGTCCACATATCCTCGCCCACAAAACTTTGTCCGGTAGATATCAAAATGTAAACATTATAAACTTTACAAAAAATGTATACATTATAGATATCAAAATGTAGAATAAAAAAATTATAATTTATTTTTACACATTAATATAGATTTTATACATTATAATTTGTAATAATGAATAACAAAATATCCATAATGTATATATTTTTAAAATAAAAATACAACTATCATTCTCTATATAGTAAATTGTTTTGTCATAAATATATATTTTTGTGTCCACATCCACGAAACACATGTGCAATAAATTATAATTTGGAATAGTTAGACATTAAAATATAAAATATATGTATATGGATATCAAAATAATAAGAAAAAAGAAACAGGTTTTTATACGGTTATTATATAATTATTTACATATCAGAATTTGAAATCATGGTTGAATTAAACATGATATAGTAAATAAAGTACAAATTATTCTCCAATTATCCCGTTCACTTTCTCCATCCAAAGGCACAAAACAGAGTCATTTTTTAATAATTTTATCATAATAACTTCAATAAATACATATAAAAAGTAAATGGCATTGGTCCCCACAAGCTAAACCAAAAGAGATAACTTTTCTCTCTCTCGGTTACACCAGCGAGGGGTATTTTCGTCCGAAAACAAGACACATAACAGCAAAAGTGCCTCTCCAGTATAATGTGTCTTAAGTTGTCAAAAAGGTGAAAAAGTGTCTCATAGTAATGCATTCATATATTTCTCCCTTTCTTTTTTTTCACCCTTTTCCTCTTTATTACGCTAGTTCTTAACCAATCACATCCTAGGTGTTTTTCTGCATTGCGCAGGAATAATAATTTTAAAATTTAATTATATCTAAAAATAAAGTTTTTTAATTTTAAATTATATTTGCTTATAATATTTAAATCTGAAATATTAATTTAACTATTTGTACAACTTAAGATAAAATAAATAATTTTTATTTAAGTTTTTTTAATAATAATAATAATACATATATATGTATATATTTAATTATAATTCTGAAAATACTTTTTATCTATTTCTTTTGGCTAAAATATATTAAATAAAATTTTATAAAATTAAGATAAATTTTTTATGTATATAATTATCAAAACCTAAAATTACATAATATTTCTAAAATTTGTAAATACTAAAAAGAAACTAACTGATAGTATTAGGATTTATAAAATATATTTTTTTATGAAAAAACTGCATAAAAATTAATGAGTTTTTGATAACAAAAATTATATAACTAAAAAAATAAATTAAATAATATTTTGACAAGTATAAAATATTTGTATATTCTGGTTTTACTATTTTATTATTTATCTTTAAATTAATTAGAATCTACGAATTATTAATTTATTTTGAAAAACTTACCAAATATATAAATCAACATTTGATGTAATGTCCATGTTACAATTAACTTTGAACAAATGGCAAATTACTTCTCAAATAATTATAGAAGAATATTCAATTTGAAATTTTAATTTAACTATTTGTACAACTAAAGATAAAATAAAGATTTTTTATTTAAGTTTATTTTAATAATAATAACAATATATATATATATATTTAAATTATAAATCAAATTTTTTTTATCTATTTATTTGGCTAAAATATATTAAATCAAATTATATAAAATTAAGATAAATTTGTTTATGAATATAATTATCAAAACGTAAAATTACATAATATTTCTAAAATTTGTACTAAAAAGAAACTAATTAATAGTATTAGGATTTAGAAAATACAATTTTTTTGAAAACTGCATAAAAATTTATGAGTTTTTAATAATAAAAATCATATAATTTAAAAATAAATTTAATATTATTTTGATAATTTTAAAATATTCTTATATTTCTGTTTTATTATTATATTATTTATTGTTATATTATTGGGAATCTACGAGTTATTACTTTATTCTGAAAAATTTACCAAAAATTTAAATCAACATTTGATGTAATGTTCATGTCACAATTAACTTTGAACTATGTCATCATTTTAATATGTCATTTCATTATTTAAAAAAAAAAAAAATTGGTGATGGCATAAGGCAAATCTCTTTTCAAATATTGTATAGAGGATATCCTCTTAGACCTGAGTTTCACGTGATCTATTATTAATATTTCTCAAAGGAGGTCGATTATACATATTGAACCTCGAGACTAAATGGGCCAGCTTGGGCCACACTCAATAGTCATTACTTAAGCATTTCTTTTGGTGGGAGGGATTTAGAGTTAAATCCAGTACCATTAGTGTGTAATAGCAGAGACTCCCTCCGTTTCAAATTATTTGTCGTTCTGTAGTAGAACTTTTGTTTCAAAATAAGTTTCATTTTCGGTTGATATATGGTTAGGTGTATTGGTAATAGTGTTTTTATTTTGAAATATGTAAAATTAAATGTTTTCTTAATCTATGTACATAAACCTACAACGACAAATAATATAAAACGAAGAGAGTATAAAGGAACAACATCAATATTCTCCTCAATGATGCGGGGGAAGTCTTATCAACTTCAGAAAACATTAAAAAAGAAGTAACTTATTGTTTTCAGAAGTTTCTTGTTGGGGTCAAAAACGGTTATCTCGAAATCTACGGCTAAGGACCTTCCCGAAACTCAAAAGATTTCCCGCAAACGACTGACGAGGGAAAGATCGAACAACGAAAAACCCACGGACGACAAGACGGCCTGGCGCCGGGCGGCACTCGCCTGGCGCCGGCGCACGCTGGACGCTGGCTGGCCTGGCGCCGGGCGGCACTCGCCTGGCGCCGGGCGGCACTCGCCTGGCGCCGGGCGGCACTCGCCTGGCGCCGGGCGGCACGCTGGACGCTGGCTGGCCTGGCGCCGGCGGCACGCTGGACGCTGGCTGGCCTGGCGCCGGCGGCACGCTGGACGCTGGCTGGCCTGGCGCCGGGCGGCACTCGCCTGGCGCCGGGCGGCACTCGCCTGGCGCCGGGCGGCACTCGCCTGGCGCCGGGCGGCACGCTGGACGCTGGCTGGCCTGGCGCCGGGCGGCACTCGCCTGGCGCCGGGCGGCACGCTGGACGCTGGCTGGCCTGGCGCCGGCGGCACGCTGGACGCTGGCTGGCCTGGCGCCGGGCGGCACGCTGGACGCTGGCTGGCCTGGCGCCGGGCGGCACTCGCCTGGCGCCGGGCGGCACGCTGGACGCTGGCTGGCCTGGCGCCGGCGCACGCTGGACGCTGGCTGGCTCATGCCGGGCGGCACTCGCCTGGCGCCGGCGGCACGCTGGACGCTGGCTGGCCTGGCGCCGGGCGGCACTCGCCTGGCGCCAGCGGCACCCGCCGCTGCTGGTCGGCCTGGCGTCAATCCGCGGCCCTCGTCCCGGTCTCGGTCCTATCGTGCCCGGTTCGATCCCGCCTTAGCTTGTTCGGATCAGCCCTCGTGAGTTTGGTCCAATCAGGCTATGGCGATTTATCCGATTTCACGAAACATCGGATAAACATCAAGTCATCGAAAGATAGCGGAAAACTCGGAGATAATTACGAAGACCGACGAAAATGGAACATTTCCGGAAGAGATAAGCTTGGGCCCAAAGGCGAGGCCCATCACCCTAAGGCAAACCGACCTAGAAGTGGGTATATAAGAAGAGCAAGAGCAGAAGAGAAAGGCATCCCAAAAATCCGAGAATTAGACTTAGAGCATCCTGCTAGCTTAGAAAAACTAGGGTTTAGGTGGTTAGACTAGCGGAGCAAGGCTTAGGACGTTTGGCTGCCTGCGACTCTATATTTTTCTTTAATCGCAAATCTCTCTGTTTTTTGGAGAATCCTTATACTCGTCTCTTTCATCTAATAAAACGCCTTCGGGCAAATATTTCAAACTCTTATTTTTATCTATTGAACTTTATCGATTTCGTGTGGCAACGCAGAGAATCCGGACCTTCAAGGAAAGTCGGGTTTACTTGGCTTTCCTCCGCAATCTTATTTATCGAAAATTGACGGTGTGAATTTCGGTTCCCACAGTTTGGCGCTAGAAGGAGGGGGGGACGGATCCTCTAACTCGAAAACCACCAATCGATCAAAGTTCAGTATGACTTCTTCGTCAGCCCGCAACATCGTGATCTTCGAGGATCGAAGCAACGTCCGAACGGTCAAACCTCACAACGATCTCCTCGTAATAGAACTCACGATCCAGGATATTGACGTAGCAAGGGTATTAGTCGACACCGGATGCTCGGCCAATATTATCTACAAAAGCACCCTCGAGAGGATGGGCGTCGATCTAAGCATCCTTACAGATGACCCCAGCCCGGTATTCGGACTCTCGGGATAAATTATGACCCTCGGCTCAACTAACCTCCTATTCAAAGCCGGGAGCGTCGCCAAAACCGAATTCCTGGTGATCGATGGTCCAACATCCTACAATGCGATAGTTGGAACTCCTGGCTAAACTCCATGAGAGCGATCCCATCAACATTCCACCTATGCCTCAAGTTCCCAGCGCCTTTCGAGTCGAGACAATACATGGTAGTCAACGAGCAGCAGATCTACCTCGCTACCGAACTAAAGCGGAAAAACTCTGAAATCGAAACCTCTCGGAAAAAGCAAACGATTCACAACTCGCCGGAAACCTTCTGGCAGTCCCAAAGAGCTGAGGCCCTGGAAGGGAAGCGTGAACCAACCTGCAAGCCGGTGGTCTCAATTTGTCTCGACGATTCTTTCCCGGAACAGTGTGTCGAGATCGGAGCTAACCTCCGCGAACCAATGAAAGCAGAGCTCATCGCATGCCTCAAAAAGAACCTCAGTACGTTCGCGTGGGCTGCAGAGGATATGCCAGGAATCGACATTAGCGTAACATGTCACGAACTTAACATCGACCCAACTCACAAACCCGTAAAACAAAAGGCGAAAGTTGGGACCTGGCGTGCCACCGCGAGTCAACGAGGAAGTCGAAAGACTCCTCAAAGTAGGGTCAATAACAGAAGTCAGGTATCCGGACTGGCTTGCCAACCCCGTCGTGGTAAAAAAGAAAAATGGCAAATGGCGATTCTGTGTCGATTTCACGGATCTGAATAAAGCCTGTCCAAAGGATTGCTTCCCGCTCCCACACATTGACCGACTGGTCGAAGCAACCGCGGGAAACAAGCTTCTGTCATTCATGGACGCTTTTTCCGGATACAATCAGATCATGATGAATCCCGACGACCGCGAAAAAACTGCGTTCATCACAGACCGCGGAACGTATTGCTACAAGGTAATGCCTTTCGGTCTTAAAAACGCAGGTGCAACATATCAGCGACTCGTCAACAAAATGTTTGCCGAACAACTCGGAAAAACTATGGAAGTATACATCGATGATATGCTCGTAAAATCTCTTGACGAACACGATCATATAGCCCTCCTAGAGGAATGTTTTGCACGACTCAACCAGCATAACATGAAACTCAACCCGGCAAAATGTAGATTCGCAGTGGCATCGGGAGAATTCCTCGGATACCTCGTAACGTATCGCGGAATCGAGGCCAACCCTAAACAAATCGACGCACTGATAGAAATGGCCTCCCCGAGAACCAAGCGAGAAGTCCAGAGGCTAACCGGAAGAGTCGCGGCTTTGAACCGTTTCATCTCACGCTCCACGGATAAGTGCCTACCGTTTTCTGAGACATTGAAGGGAAACAAGAAGTTCGAATGGTCGAGCAATGTGAAAAGCTTTCCAGCAATTGAAACATTACCTGGCCGCTCCACCAGTCCTTGCAAAACCGGTGGAAGGTGAACCTCTTTTCTCTATATCGCAGTTTCATAGCGGCGGTCAGTGGTGTCTTGATACGAAGAACGCTGCTAACAAAACCAATCTTTTACGTAAGCAAGGCGTTACTGGATCGCGAGCTTCGATACCCTCTAATGGAAAAATTAGCATTCGCTGTCATAACCTCGCAAGAAAACTAAGACCATATTTCCAGTCTCACGCTATAGTGGTTCTCACCACGCTCCCGCCACGGATAATCCTGCATAGTCCAAGTCAATCCGTAGGCTCGCAAAATGGGCAATCGAACTGAGTGAGTACGACGCCGAATACCGCCTTCAAGGACGCAGTAAAGTCCCAAGTACTGGCGGATTTCTTGGTAGAATTACCCACTAGAGACATGACTAACGAGGAACCAAACTCAACTTGGGTCCTCCACGCCGACGGATCTTCATCCAAACAAGGATCCGAATCGAATACGCTCACCTCTCCTAACGGGAAATCCTAGAACAGTCTTTCCGATTGGCTTTTCAAGCTTTAAACAATGAGGCAGAATACTTGGCACTCGTCGCAGGATTGCGGCTGGCCCATGGGTTAAAACCCGTAATATTCACGCCACGCGATTCTCAGTTAGTCGCCAATCAATACAGCGGAGAATATGAGGCGAGAGACTAAAGGATGGACGATATCTAAAACTCGCCCAAGAACTGGCTCGAATTTCACCAGTTCGCCCTGACCAGAATTCCTCGCCGAAAACGCCCAGGCTGACGCCTGGCTGCCCTCGCCAAGCTCAGATCCAGGGCTCCAAAGAGTAACCCGGTCGAATTCATCGAGCATCCGAGCATCGGACCACCAGTGGTCGCCAATCTAATCCAGGACGAGATTGAAGATCACGGAAGAAGTCGAGGATCAGCCGGAAGCGGATGTGAACCCGATCGAGTATGGCGGCGACAGCCCTTGGTTAGAACCAATCCGAGCCTATATCGTGAATGGAACCTTACCCAAAAAATGGGCGGCTCAGAAGTAAAACCCAAGCGCACGGTATGTCACGATAGAGGGAGAAATTTATAAGTGGTGTTTCTCTGGTCCTCTCATGGCATGCGCAGAAGGGGAAAGTGCAAGAAGAATCATGAAGGAGGTCCATTCTGGATCATGCGGAAATCATTCTGGCGGAAGATCTCTCGCGGTTAAAATCAAACGCCACGGTTATTATTGGCCAACCATGGTAAAGACTGCGAGAAATTCGCCGAAGTGCGAAAATGCCAAAGGCATGCTCCAACAATCCATCAACCCGCTGGAGATCCTCTCCTCGATCTCGCCCCCTATCCTTTCATGCGATGGTCCATGGACATCGTCGGACCTATGTACCCATCAAAACAAAAACGCTTCCTCCTAGCCCTTACGGATTTCTTTTCCAAATGGGTAAAAGCGGAATCCTACGCAAGTATCATGGACACACAAGTCGAGAACTTCGCCTGGAAACATATCATAACTAGACATGGGGTCCCGCATTTAAATCGTAACAGATAATGGATCTCAATTTATCTCTACTTTCGATTCGAAGCATTCTGCGAAAAATGGAAAATACGACTTACAAAGTCAACTCCCAGATATCTGCAATGCAATGGACAGGCAGAAACTGTTGGGGTCAAAATCGGTCAATGACGAAATCGTCACCCGAAAGTCCTCGAAAGAAAAGCCAAGCGACGATCAAATCCAAGAACGGTCGCCGCCGATAAAACTCACGGAAGGCTCGTCCACTCCCATCTGGCGCCAACGGCGAGGGTCCTGGCGCCCATCAATGCGATCGTCTCACGGTCTCGGGCGATGACAGCATCCTGGTCCCTTGAAATCCATGTCTGGATTGTCCGAGATCTACAATGAGTCTTCCGTAAAACCTTCCCGATTGTTTTAAAGATTCATCTTTTAACATATCTAAAACTCGGAGCCACATTGCTCTCATCCTCGACAACGGAAAATCTGAAGATCTAAGTCCATCTCAAAATCCCGATACTCGCAGAATCTCGTTGGAAACAATTATCTCGAGATCTACGACTAGAGACCCTCCCAAAACTCGAAGATTTCCGCAAAACGACCGACGAGGGAAAGATCGAACAAACCCACGGACGGCAAGGCGGCCTGGCACCAGCAGCGCGACGGATGCGGGCTGGCGCCGCGGCACTGCCACGCTGGCCGCCTGGCGCCGGGCGGCACGCTGACGCTGGCTGGCCTGGCGCCGGGCGGCACTCGCCACGCTGGCCGCCTGGCGCCGGGCGGCACTCGCCTGGCGCCGGCGGCACTCGCCTGGCGCCGGGCGGCACTCGCCTGGCGCCGGCGGCACGCTGGACGCTGGCTGGCCTGGCGCCGGGCGGCACTCGCCTGGCGCCGGGCGGCACTCGCCACGCTGGCCGCCTGGCGCCGGGCGGCACTCGCCTGGCGCCGGGCGGCACGCTGACGCTGGCTGGCCTGGCGCCGGCGGCACGCTGGACGCTGGCTGGCCTGGCGCCGGCGGCACGCTGGACGCTGGCTGGCCTGGCGCCGGCGGCACTCGCCACGCTGGCCGCCTGGCGCCGGCGGCACTCGCCTGGCGCCGGGCGGCACGCTGACGCTGGCTGGCCTGGCGCCGGGCGCACTCGCCTGGCGCCGGGCGGCACGCTGGACGCTGGCTGGCCTGGCGCCGGGCGGCACTCGCCTGGCGCCGGGCGGCACGCTGACGCTGGCTGGCCTGGCGCCGGGCGCACGCTGGACGCTGGCTGGCTCGGCGCCGGGCGGCACTGCCACGCTGGCCGCCTGGCGCCGGGCGGCACTCGCCACGCTGGCCGCCTGGCGCCGGGCGCACTCGCCTGGCGCCGGGCGGCACTGCCACGCTGGCCGCCTGGCGCCGGGCGGCATCGCTGGACGCTGGCTGGCTCGGCGCCGGGCGGCACTCGCCTGGCGCCGGGCGCACGCTGGACGCTGGCTGGCTCATGCCGGGCGGCACGCTGACGCTGGCTGGCCTGGCGCCGGCGGCACTCGCCTGGCGCCGGGCGGCACTGCCACGCTGGCCGCCTACGCCGGGCGGCACTGCCACGCTGGTCGCCTGGCGCCGGGCGGCACTCGCCTGGCGCCGGGCGGCACGCTGACGCTGGCTGGCTCATGCCGGGCGGCACTCGCCTGGCGCCGGGCGGCACTCGCCTGGCGCCGGCGGCACTGCCACGCTGGCCGCCTATGCCGGGCGCACTCGCCTGGCGCCGGCGGCACGCTGGACGCTGGCTGGCCTGGCGCCGGTCCACGCCCTCGCCCCGTCTCGCTCCTATCGCGGTCCGGTTCGATCCCATCTTAGCTTGTTCGATCAGTCTACGAAGTTTGGTATGATCACGGTTATTCTAGAACGACACTTCCTCGACTAAACAAGGAATTGAGGTTCCTTCGAAACACCGAGACCTTCAAAGACTGTCCTTCAAAACCAAAACGCTTAACGTCTAACGCCGCCAAAACGCCCACGCACGACTTTTTCCCAAAAGAAAGGATAACTATGACGGTTTATCTTTATCCTCACATAAGAGATAAATGTCAAGTTTCCATAAGAGATAAATATCAAGTTTCCGAAGATAAATGTCAAGATTTCAAGATAAATGTCAAGTTTCCGATAAACACAAAGATGGACGAAAATGGAAAAGCCCGACTTAGCCCGCGAAGATAGACCGCCATAGGAGGAGTATATAAAGAGAGCTTGGAACAAGAAGCAAACAAGATCACAAAACGCCCAGAGCACTTAGAGCAACTTAGCATTCTTTTCGTTTTCACTAGCGAAGCCGCGACTCAACCAGGATAGACTTAGGCGATCAGACTAGCTTAACTTGCCGACAGCTCTCGTAGCCAAGGCTCTTACCTGTTGTTCACGCCAAACGCTGATTCGAAATAAAATCTTTTGCTCTATTCTTTTTCTACGCATTTTGTTCCGCTTTCATATTTTCTTTGTCAACTGATTGTGTCGTGCGCCCAGCAGATATCCGACCTTCAGGGAAGGCTTGGTTCACTTGGCTTTCCTCCAAATCAACTTAATTTGACGGTGCAATTTCGTTCCCACAGTTTGGCTAGAAGGAGGGGGTTACGGATCTATCTATCTCGCGAACCGCACACGCCGATCATGTCAGCCGACGCCACCAAGGATCAGCCAGCGCTAGACGGAACACCCGTCGATGCCAACGCTGAGAAGACTCCAGCTGGAGACGCGTCCACAGTCACTGCTGATGCAAACACTGAGGCGCTCAAGCAGATGAAGGAACTATTTACCGGCCCTGCGCGAACAACAGACAAGCTGATAACCTCGCCGCAAAACAGGTCTACACCTTAACTGCGAGGAGCAAGTTGCCGCCGCTGATCCACCAAGGCACGCCAGAGAGACTCGACTTCGATCTCCCAAGCACGAGAAAGATGCCCGAAGAGCCCACTCCCCGGTGAAACGGCTCGAAGGACAGCAAACGACCTCGCAGAACCTTCCACTCCGCCGCGGAAACAAGGAAAGCGACGCCGAAGATCGATCTAGATGTCAGCGACCGATCGATCCTTCCGGCGAAGACGCTGACATCCACCCCAGGAGAACCCGAAGCCAGTCCGCTCGGCAGACGGTATCCTTCGATAGGCCCATGACAGAAGAGGAAGAAGAACTCTACTGGATGGAGCAGGAAGAACTCGCGGAAGATCAAACTCGGATCTATCGCGACCAGCCGACAGGTTCGAGGAACGCCGGCGCAATAGCGAGATCCATGATCTCCGTGAATCTCTCAAAAGACCGTGGCTGAAGTGAAAGCGTAAAATCGCAGATCCATCAGCGACCAGTTCACCGAGATCGATAGACTTCTCGAGGAAGCACGGAAAACACCGCTCACCACTCGGATCACGGAAACACGATCTCAGACCCAGGGAAGATCAAAATCCCGATCTATGACGGTACGACGGATCCTAAGTCGCACCTGCAGTCCTTCCAGATCGCAATGGGTAGGTGCAAACTCCCGAGCGAACGGACGCAGGTCATTGTCTTCTTCGCCGAAAGCACCTCAAGGGTGCTGCGCCGAAAGTGGTTCTCCGCTCAAAAGGAACTCCATCTAAGCTTCAACTGGCCTCGCGCTAAACAGTACCCATGTTCATGGATAGAGAAACGTCCGACGGGATCTATGGAGCTCCAGTCAGAAGGAAGACGAAGTCACCCGCGACTTCATGCGAAGGTTCAAACTGGTGATGGCCAGAGTAACGGCATCAGCGCAATGTCGCAATCGACGCTCGAAAACTCTCTGGTACAAGTCGGTTCGGTGGATACTACTGGAAAAGCCGCGACAATCCAGGATACTTCCACAAGGCAACAGACTTCATCATCATGGAAGAAGAGATGAAGCTTCTATCGCAGAAGCACGGACCGCAGAAAACCGGCCCAAGAAGAAACCCTCTCAGAACGACAAATACGCCCATCACGGAAGACGCCCAAGGCAGCATAACTACGCCATCAACTCGAGCAGGGCAAAACCTCCGAAACACCTGGACCAGGAACCAGTACAAGGATAACTCCTACCGCGAAGTTCCACCGACCAGAGGCCACTCCACCGCTAACTGCAGGTTCGCCTCGCTCGCCGCGAAAACTCCTCACCGGGCGAAGCTATCAAAGGTCAAGAGTATAAAGGACTTGCTCCTGACTCCGACCGCCAAAGACTAACAAAACTCCACCAAGACCGCACTAATCAAAACCAATCAGGGAAAAAGCTGAAGAAGACAGGACGACTAAGGGAACAACAGCAGTCGCCAGAGGGTAAACATGATCATTGAGGATCACAGTTCTACCAGGACTCTGTCTCATCGATAAAAGCCTACGGGCTTAAAAGTCGAGACCAGTTCCAACTGGTTCCTGACAGCGATGTTCCTAACCACACAATCGCTGAGGAACACGCGACCGCCGGAATCGACAAACCTCCTCACGCGAATCTTTGGTAATCGACCTGGTCATCCAGGATCTCAAGTCGGCCGCATTCTCGCCGATACTGGAAGCACGGTCAACGCCATCTTCCGCGACACCTCTACAGGATGAAGATCCCACTTGGGGAAGTCGCCCCTGAGCCAAAACCGCTTGACGGGTTCTCCGCCACTACCATGACCTCGAAAATTAAACTCCCGGCCATGGCTAAGGAAGTTACAAAGATCGCCGAAGTTTGCAGTAGTCACAACCCGCCATCTACAACGCCATCATGGGAACCCCATGGATCAACTCCATGAAGGCCGCATCGCCCACATACCACCTCGTATCAAGTTCCCAACCGACCGAACCGCAGCCATCCGGGGTAGCCAGAAACAGTCGAGACTCGTTACCTAGCCGAAGTTCAAACCGCGAAAAGATCGAACACCCATGCGGTCAACTCAAACGAAAGCAAAGGAATCACACAACATTCCCGAAGACTCGAGGAAAGATGATCCAGAATCATCCGAACAGGCAACGATTCAAGAAGGCGACAAAGCCTCAATCCACCGCCGTAGGACCGACAGCTCGACCCGCACACACCACTGATCCGACCAGCACGATCGAACGGCGACGACGGGAGTAAAACGCCCGCAGCAACTATCAGAACTACGAGATGGCTTGATCCTCGAAGAGGTATCGAGGCAGCTCGTCAAAACCCGACGAAGTTCAGCTATCCCCTCACCAAAAGGGGACTGCGCGATACTCCTATACTCCCACAAAACGCCAGAACTGCGATATGTACTTTTAAACTTCTCAAATTTTTAATAAAATTCTTTCTATCTTTTATACTTACTTAAACGCATCAACGCTCGAAAACCCAAAATCATATCTTCAAAAGAAACGCGAGACGCCGCGAACTTCTTAAAAAGATAACAAAACTCGTGATATCCGCAAAAGACAGTCCACAGCGACTTAAAATAACTCACGCCGACATTCCCCGACGGACGCCATAAGAAACGCTTCACTCAATACAAAATCGTAGTCAGACCTACAAAGGTCCTCTTACATCCGATAAGGATATCATAGCTATACAAGAAACCCAAAATTTTGGTTTAGCTGCCTCTGATATATTCGAAGATAGCTCGATTCTTTTAACACAAGTCAAGTTTAATTAGTCGCTGACTTTAAACGAAAAGAATCAGGAAGAAATCACTAACAGGCAAAACGAAAATTATCAGTCATCGCGACAGCCTCAAAGCTGAGAGTAAACCTAGGTCTTGCCCTAAACCCAGTCTTGCTGGATCTTGACATCTCACAGACATAGTATCGTGATAATGATCCCAAACATGTCTCTTATCGCTACACCTAAAACGCCGCTAAAAGTAGCATATGGACCAAGTGCTTAAAAAGAGTTAGGATAATGGCGACTACCGCGATCCTTCCTCTACACTTGACGAAGTATAAATCAAAACAAAAGACTAAATCTCGCAAATTTTCATATTCATAAAAGCCGCAAAAGACGCAGGATTCAAAGCCACCAACGCCAGTCCCAAAACATGAGAATGCAACCTCCAACGGTCGCAGGATAAAATTACTAAAACGCCACACACGCCAGAAAATTCAATTCATGAAGGAAGTCAACGCTGAGAAACCGGATGCAGAAATCCCAAATGAACTAGCAGGCTGGTCCACTTCTTCATTCACACCTCGAAAGCATTCCCACCATTCTCGTGTTCTCATCAGCTCGACCTCCATCAGATCCTCGAAACCTCGATAGGTTCCCATAGTCTCCGGACTCTTTCTTCTACCGGAGGAACCAAGGACTCAGCATGAGCACACTCGCCATGAAATCCTTCATTTCAGCTTATCTCGAATCGAAGAGAAATCTGTTCTGAGACTTGTAAAGATTTACGACCAACCTCGCACTCGCTGAAATCACCAACAAACTCCTGAGCTTTTAAAGCATTGAAACTCAGCAGCAAACGATTCTCGCCTGCTTTTGCCACAAGGACACTATCCTTCTTCCTCTTCCCTATTTCCGCCCGACGCGGAAGCTCAGCTTGCTTCGCTGCTCTGTGCCTTCACCTCTGACGGAACCGAAAGCTCTCGCCTCCACTTCTGTGGTCTTGAAGTTAGCAATCCTGGATTATGGAAACTCAGTCAAGCCGCTAAACACTCTTAGTCCCTGCATGAAACTCAAGATCAGCAAGCATGCTTATATACGGATTCAAACGCAGGTTAAAGAACTTCAAGGGCCAAACTCGTTGACACGCTAGAGCCCTCGCAAAACCCGCGAGTTTCTCCTCATCCTCCAGCTTACTCATCAGTAGTAAACTCCGGAGGAAGGCCGCCAAAGAAGTTGATAGGTGGAAAACCGCTGCTCCATTTTTCCGCTGGAACAAAACTAGGTTTTTCTCCCAACGGTGAAGGGTTTTCCGAGCCTTCCCCATCATCGCATTTCTTCCCTTACGACCTCTGTCTGGCGCCTCCGAAGGAACCACGGTAACAGGTTCGGCGCCAGACGACGGAACAGAACCCCGGACCGATAAAGGTTAACCGCATCTCGATCTGTTCGAGGGTGAAGGATTTCCAGAAAACGCCTTTGACGAAGAAGATCTCTCGACTAAAACGCTACAGGCAAATGCGCCGTAGGGTTGTTCTCTACAAAGCCAAAATTTTGTCAAAGACACGCACTTCCAAAAAGTGAGATAGATAACAGAATTTTCGCCATATTACCTCGTTAAAGTTCCATGCCCGCTGAAATAGATGGAGGCAGCTCTCTCTACAGACTCGCCATCTATTTGAACAAAGAAGAAACGCCCTGCCACGATTTATTCGGTAGTCCCCGAATCACGCCATATCCTTCTTAGGCAGCATGGAATAGTAACCGCCACTGGCCGGCCGAAAGTATTCCCAAAGACCTTCGAAATCATCGGGACCAAGATCAATCCTAAGTTCAGAGCTACAATTAGTACGCCAAGCCAACTCTCCAAGGCAGGAACGCTGAGTTGGTTGATCGAAAGTTCAAGCGTGAAGCGCATCAACAATGGCACCAGGAATTGGGAACCACATAAAGACGAAGAAAGCTTCAGAACATGTAAAGAAATTCATGGAGGATTCCTTTGCACTCGCTACCAACGGAACCAAATTTGACTCCTTCAGAACCTGGTAAAAATCTCAAGAACCTTGAGATATTTACGAAACCGCTCGGCGCAAAAGGAGCACCGGCTGCCCCAGAGGCCTCTTCGAACAGGGATCTCTGGCAGTGTAGGGGCTTAACCTACAAGGGCTCGGTAATACGATTCTTTTTCCTCCTCGACCGAATTCTCCGCTTACCGCTACATGAGCAGGAGAGTCATCCGAGGATGAATGGGAAGAAGAGTTTTCTTGAGGATCTTGAAGACATTGTTCTTAAAGAGAGAGAAAGGATTCTTGAGAGATAGTAAAATCTTGTGATGAAGTAAGAAAGAGATTTCTTACTCCATATAAAGAAGGTAAAATCACTATTTACCCCGATTTTCGCAGACGATTACATCTCAACACTTTCCCACACTATACCGCTAGCTAGATCCACAGGCTCTACGGTTCCTAGCTAGCTGGGGCTAACTGTTGGGGTCAAAATCGGTCAATGACGCAAATCGCCACCAAAAGTCCTCGAAAGAAAAGCCAAGCCACTATCAAATCCAAGAAACAGGTCGCCGCCGATAAAACTCACGGAAGGCTCGCCCACTTCCCATCTGGCTCAACGCAGGGTCCCTGGCTACCATCAATGCGATCGCCTCACGGTCTCGGCGATAACAGCATCCTGGTCCCTTGAAATCCATGTCTGGATTGTCCGAGATCTACAATGAGTCTTCCGTAAAACCTTCCCGATTGTTTTAAAGATTCATCTTTTAACATATCTAAAACTCGAGCCACATTGCTCTCATCCTCGACAACGGAAAATCTGAAGATCTAAGTCCATCTCAAAATCCCGATACCGCAGAATCTCGCGAAACAATTATCTCGAGATCTACGCATCAGAGACCTCCCAAAACTCGAAGATTTCCGCAAACGACTGACGAGGGAAAGATCGAACAAACCCACGGACGGCAAGATCGCCTGGCACCAGCAGCACGGATGCGGGCTGGCGCCGGGCGGCACTCGCCTGGCGCCGGGCGGCACGCTGGACGCTGGCTGGCCTGGCGCCGGGCGGCACTCGCCTGGCCGGGCGGCACGCTGGACGCTGGCTGGCCTGGCGCCGCGGCACGCTGGACGCTGGCTGGTTTCACGCCGGGCGGCACTCGCCTGGCGCCGGCGCACTCGCCTGCCGGGCGGCATCGCTGGACGCTGGCTGGCTCATGCCGGGCGGCACTTCGCCTGGCGCCGCGGCACGCTGGACGCTGGCTGGCTCATGCCGGGCGGCACGCTGGACGCTGGCTGGTTTGGCGCCGGGCGGCACTCGCCTGGCGCCGGGCGGCACTCGCCTGGCGCCGGGCGGCACTCGCCTGGCGCCGGGCGGCACTCGCCTGGCGCCGGGCGGCACTCGCCTGGCGCCGGCGCACGCTGGACGCTGGCTGGCTCATGCCGGGCGGCATCGCTGGACGCTGGCTGGTTTGGCGCCGGCGCACTCGCCTGGCGCCGGGCGGCACTCGCCTGGCGCCGGCGCACGCTGGACGCTGGCTGGCCTGGCGCCGGCGCACGCTGGACGCTGGCTGGCCTGGCGCCGGCGCACTCGCCTGGCGCCGGGCGGCACTGCCACGCTGGCCGCCTGGCGCTGGCGGCACTGCCTGGCGCCGGCGCACGCTGGACGCTGGCTGGCTCATGCCGGGCGGCACTCGCCTGGCGCCGGCGCACGCTGGACGCTGGCTGGCCTGGCGCCGGTCCACGCCTCGCCCCGTCTCGCTTCCTTATCGTGGTCCGGTTCGATCCCATCTTAGCTTGTTCGATCAGTCACGCAGTTTGGTATGATCACTTATTCTGAACCATTAATTCCTCGACTAAACAAGGAATTGAGGTTCCTTCGAAACACCGGTGACCTTCAAAGACTGTCCTTTCAAAACCAAAAACGCCTAACGTCTAACGCCAAAACGCCCACGACATTTTCCTCAAAGAAAGGATAACTATGACGGCTTATCTTTATCCTCACATAAGAGATAAATGTCAAGTTTCCATAAGAGATAAATATCAAGTTTCCGTAAGATAAATGTCAAGATTCAAGATAAATGTCAAGTTTCCGATAAACACAAAGATGGACTTAAAATGGAAAAAGCCCGACTTAGCCCAAGCGAAAGATAGACCACATAGAGGAGTATATAAAGAGAGCTTGGAACAAGAAGCAAACAAGATCACAAAACGCCCAGAGCACTTGAGAGCAACTTAGCATTCTTTCTCGTTTTCACTAGCGAAGCCGCGACTCAACTAGGATAGACTTAGGCGATCAGACTAGCTTAACTTGCCGACAGCTCTCGAGCCAAGGCTCTTACCTGTTGTTCACGCCAAACGCCGGATTCGAAATAAAATCTTTTGCTCTATTCTTTTTTCTACGCATTTTGTTCCGCTTTCATATTTTCTTTGTCGAACTGATTGTGTCGTAGCGCCCAGCAGATATCCGACCTTCAGGGAAGGCTTGGTTCACTTGGCTTTCTCCAAATCAACTTAATTTGACGGTGCGAATTTTGGTTCCTACAGAAACTATCAACAAAACCGTCCTGACGGACTCAAGAAACGCCAGACGCCAAGAAGGGGCGATGGGCGGAGGAGCTCAAGGAGTTCTTTGGTCGCATCGACAACCCCAAGACGGGCTACGGTGAAACTCCATTCGCCTCGCTACGAACGGAAATGATCCCCGCGAAGTAGAATTCCCCGAGTACGGAGAAGATTCCTCCCCGAAGAGAGGATTTAAACGACGCTATGATGCTGGACAATCTCGACTCATCAATGAGCCGCAACCAGGCACTCATTCAATCCAGAATTACCAGCACGCCGCGAAGGTACTACAACTCAAACGCACGCCATCGCGAGGTTCAAAGAAGGCGATTTAGCCCACGCGAAAGTCTTCCAAAACACTGCCGAATCCAAACGCAGGAAAACTGGGAGCAAACCGGGAAGGACCGCATAAAGTCATAAAAGTAGTCCGACCAGGCTCATACCAAATCGCAAAACATGCAAGACGCCAAAATCCCGAACTTGGAATGCGATGCACCTCAAAAATACTACCACTAAACGATAAAACGGTACAAAAGAACTACGAGATGGCTTGATCCCTAGACAAGGGTACGTGAGGCAACTCGCCAATCGGCGGATTCAGCTATCCCCAATTTAAAAGGGGGAGGGTACGATACCGTGATACTCCCCACAAATTTCAAGACTCTAAAATTTTCAAAACTTTTCACGACTTTTTCAAAATCAGCCGAGACGCCACAACAGCGATCTAGTGTCCACTAAGCCGCATTATCACATCCAAAACAAATCCCGGATGGCCAACACTTCACGCAGGCATTGTGAATGTGGACGCTTCCTGGTCAAACTTACGCCCCTTGGTCCCGGCCCAAAACGGAAACGACAGTTTCTGGCTGCTAACATTCGCAAAAGACATCCCCAAAGCCCGCAAACGCTTCAACACGAGATGCATAAGGAAAAATCAACCTTCAGCACTATGGTGACGCCGCTAACGCTTGAAGGACATTCTTTTCCACAAAACATTGCAGACGAAATCTTCGTCTCTAAACATACAAACGCACCTCAAAACGGTATCATTTCGTTGTTGCTGATCACAACAAACGAACTCTAACGTCCTAAACAGACAAATAGCCGCCCTTCGAGGGGTAGGCTCTCTTACATCCGACAAGGATAAACATAGCGCGCTATACAAGAAATCCAAAATTTTGGTCTAGCTCTTCAGAAGGAAGTAGCTCGACTCACGCCAAAACAAATCATATAAGCCGACAACAATTCGCGGGATTTTAAACGGTACGAGTCAGGTTAAAATCGCAAACAGGCAAAACGAAGCCGATTTATCATCGCAAAGCCTCAGTCCGAGAGTAAACCTAGGTCTTGCCCTAAACCCAGCCACGCTGGATCTTGACATCTCACAGACATAGTATGGTATACGATCCAAAATTTGTCTCTTCACTTAAGCCTATTCGCTTCACGAAGTTTTTCGCGAAATCGGTAAACCGCTGGAAAATCTCGCTTTATGACAATAGGTACGGTGATCATCGGGAACTAGGAATGAGACGACAACTCACACCCTCTTTCTCATACTTCGAAAAAACTGAAGTTCATAAATAATCGAAAACGTTTCACAGATTGAGACTGCGGAAATTCAAACAAAACCCCATAAAAGGGGCAGGGATTCGAAGCCACCAACGGCCAGTCCCGGTAAATACATCATGGCCTCTTAAACGGTCGAAACGCAATAAAAACGAAATCCCAGAAAGGATTGATAAACCTAGACGCCCCACGAAGGCCATCTTCACCCTCACTTGCGACAGGGACAGCCTCGCCGTTGCCTCCCTCAGTCGCATTGCCACTACCTGCCTCGTCCGCGCCACCCTCGCAATCTTCTCCCACGCGCTCCCGATCTTCTGAGTTTTCGGAGGTCGGAGCTAGTGCATTCGGCTTGCAGACCGGGCGAGGATCGAATCGAATCTCCTCGGTGGTCGCCCACTCTCCTTTACAGGACGATAATCTGGCTTCTCCAAGTCCAAAGACGGGCCTCGCTACTCGGCAACTCGAAGCTCGCTCAGACTCCCTCGATCCCCGCTAAAGCCAAGTCCCTCTTACGGACAGCTATCAAGGACTCAAACAGGATGGCCATCCTCGTCAGACGACCATAGAAGTCGTCGCTGGCATCGGCAACCTCCGAGGATCTACGGGCGTTCATCTCCTCGTGAGCCTGAACCTTCTCCTGAAGACGGCGGACTTCCGAGGATTTACTCCTCTTCTTTCTTCACCTTGAGTAACGAGCTTCGGCTTCCCGGTCGCGCTCAAGATCGCTGATACGAACCTCGCTGGGACGCCTGGGCGGCATGGGTGTCCTCGACAGTCTGTACGCGCCTTAGTACGCTTCAGCGCTTCCTGCGACGACTCCAGTTCCTTCGATAGACGAATGACTTCCAACCCGCTTTTCGCCAAGCATTCCGCCGATCAGAGACACAAACTGTCCGCAAAAGGAAAGAGTAAGTATCATCGCAAAAACGGTGCAAGAATTACGGACAAAATCGAACCTTGAACGATGACGCCAACGGCTCAGAGGTCGCTTCTCGCTTCGCGACCTCGCTTTATCGCCCGACGCCGCCAGCTCTTGCCCTTCCTTTGGCAGCGGCACGGCACCAGCCGCTGGCAGTCCTAAGACGAAGTTCCCTCTTCGCCGGGGAAGAGGTACAGATTCTATCGCCATCTCTTCCGGAGATCACGATCGGGGCAGTCGAAGAACCCGATGGATGAATCTGAACATCGAGAGTCTGTTCAGGAACAATAACCCCTTCTGTAGACGGGAGGGCATCAGATGGGACTTCGGAGCTAGGAACCAAAGGAGCAGGCAAAGGAGTTGGAGCCGCTGAAGGAACATCGGCGCCTGTGCCCGCCCCGCTGAGCCTTCGCATCACTACGCCGATAGCTTAGCCTTGAAAGAATCAAACCCATCAGTCAGGGACGGAATAGCTCTTGAACGCCTGAACGGCGGAGCTTGACTGGCCGGAACCGACGGAGCTTGGCCGGCCTCGCCCATCTCAACATCAGAACCACTCTTTTCAACATGGGATGAAGACATTTTCTTTCTTGAGAGAGAAGAAGAGAGAATTTGGAAAGATGTGAAGAATGAGAAGGGAGGGTTGGCTACTTATAAGAAAAAGGAGGAGAAGACACAGATTCTCAAGGAGAAATCCTTAAATAAGATTTCGATTTTCAAAAAATTCAGATCACTACCGCGAAAATCGCCTCCGCCCTACGGCTGGGGCTAACTGTTGGGGTCAAAACGGTTATCTCGAATTCCACGCTAAGGACCTTCCCAAACTCAAAAGATTTCCGCGAACGACCGACGAGGGAAAGATCGAACAACAAAACCCACTCGACGACAAGACGCTCATGCCGGGCGGCATCGCTGGACGCTGGCCGCCTGGCGCCGGGCGGCACTCGCCTGGCGCCGGGCGGCACTCGCCTGGCGCCGGGCGGCACTCGCCTGGCGCCGGGCGGCACGCTGGACGCTGGCTGGCCTGGCGCCGGGCGGCACTCGCCTGGCGCCGGGCGGCACTCGCCTGGCGCCGGGCGCACGCTGGACGCTGGCCGCCTGGCGCCGGGCGGCACTCGCCTGGCGCCGGGCGGCACTCGCCTGGCGCCGGGCGGCACTCGCCACGCTGGCCGCCTGGCGCCGGGCGGCACTCGCCTGGCGCCGGGCGCACGCTGGACGCTGGCCGCCTGGCGCCGGGCGGCACTCGCCTGGCGCCGGGCGCACGCTGGACGCTGGTTGGCTCGGCGCCGGGCGCACGCTGGACGCTGGCTGGCTTGGCGCCGGGCGGCACTCGCCTGGCGCCGGGCGCACGCTGGACGCTGGCCGCCTGGCGCCGGGCGCACGCTGGACGCTGGTTGGCTCGGCGCCGGGCGGCACTCGCCTGGCGCCGGGCGGCACGCTGGACGCTGGCTGGCCTGGCGCCGGGCGGCACTCGCCTGGCGCCGGGCGCACGCTGGACGCTGGCTGGCCTGGCGCCGGGCGGCACTCGCCTGGCGCCGGGCGGCACTCGCCTGGCGCCGGGCGGCACTCGCCACGCTGGCCGCCTGGCGCCGCGCACCCGCCGCTGGTCGGCTGGCGTCGGTCCGCCGCCTCGCCCCGTCTCGGTCCTATCGCGTTCGGTTCGATCCCGCCTTTAGCTTGTTCGATCAGCCCTCGAGTTTGGTCCAATCAGTTATGGCGTTTATCCGATTTCACCAAACATCGGATAAACATCAAGTCATCGAAAGATAGCGGAAAACTCGAGATAATTACGAAGACCGAATTTAAAATGGAACATTTCGAAGAGATAAGCTTGGGCCCAAAGGCGCAGGCCCATCACCCTAAGGCAAACCGACCTAGAAGTGGGTATATAAGAAGAGCAAGAGCAGAAGAGAAAGGCATCCCAAAATCCGAGAATTAGACTTAGAGCATCCTGCTAGCTTAGAAAACTAGGGTTTAGGTGGTTAGACTAGCGAGCAAGGCTTAGAAGTTTGGCTGCCTGCGACTCTATATTTTTCTTTAATCGCAAATCTCTGCCTTTGGAGAATCCTTGTACTCGCCTCTTTCATCTAATAAAACGCCGGCAAATATTTCAAACTCTTATTTTTATCTATTGAACTTTATCGATTTCGTGGCAACGCAGAGAATCCGGACCTTCAAGGAAAGTCGGTTTACTTGGCTTTCCTCCGCAATCTTATTTATCGAAAATTGACGGTGTGAATTTCGGTTCCCACATTTCTTCAGGCAGATTCATGTAAAAATGCAACCACTTGAATAGAGCTTAAAATCACTTTTGAGTTTTTGGTGCTCGATTGATTTGCTTATTTCTCATTTCACTCACTCTAAAATATATCAGGTGTTCCTATCTAGAGCTAAAGATATGAGTGGGAGTTCATAATTTTAATATGAATAGAGTAAGGTTTAGGAAAACGGTGGAAAATATCTTTATGAACGGATCTCTAAGATAGTTTGCATGAACTGGACTTGATATTAATGACAATGAATATGATGAATATAAAGAACAACAGAAGATACCACAACTCAAAACAGAGTATTCTAGGTCTTAGGTGTGTAAGCTGGAAAGAGTATATTAATAACGGTCTTGTATTGAATTTTTATCCTCCCTCATTTTGTTCTAACTAATCAGTGTATCTAGGGCACACGGTCGCGGCCTTGCTCCAGAGATCTTGACCGTTGAGTAACCCATTTACCACGAGGTGACTGTGTCTTAATTATCATCCATAGACTTGGAACCCAGTACCTTGGGCCAGAACATACGCTGGCTGGCCTGGCGCCGGGCGGCACTCGCCTGGCGCCGGGCGGCACTCGCCTGGCGCCGGGCGCACGCTGGACGCTGGCTGGCCTGGCGCCGGGCGGCACTCGCCTGGCGCCGGGCGGCACGCTGGACGCTGGCTGGCCTGGCGCCGGGCGGCACTCGCCTGGCGCCGGGCGGCACGCAGGACGCTGGCTGGCCTGGCGCCGGGCGGCACGCAGGACGCTGGCTGGCCTGGCGCCGGGCGGCACTCGCCTGGCGCCGGGCGGCACGCAGGACGCTGGCTGGCCTGGCGCCGGGCGGCACGCAGGACGCTGGCTGGCCTGGCGCCGGGCGGCACTCGCCTGGCGCCGGGCGGCACGCAGGACGCTGGCTGGCCTGGCGCCGGGCGGCACTCGCCTGGCGCCGGGCGGCACGCTGGACGGAGGATGGCCTGGCGCCGGGTATCCCGCCTGGCGCCGGGCGGCACTCGCCTGGCGCCGGGCGGCACTGCCACGCTGGCCGCCTGGCGCCGGGCGCACCCGCCGCGCTGGTCGGCCTGGCGCCGTCCGCGCCCTCGCCCCGTCTCGGTCCTATCGCGTTCGTTCGATCCCGCCTTAGCTTGTTCGATCAGCCCTCGAGTTTGGTCCAATCAGGTTATGGCGTTTATCCGATTTCACCAAACATCGGATAAACATCAAGTCATCGAAAGATAGCGGAAAACTCGGAGATAATTACGAAGACCGAATTTAAAATGGAACATTTCCGAAGAGATAAGCTTGGGCCCAAAGGCGCAGGCCCATCACCCTAAGGCAAACCGACCTAGAAGTGGGTATATAAGAAGAGCAAGAGCAGAAGAGAAAGGCATCCCAAAAACTGGTGAATTAGACTTAGAGCATCCTGCTAGCTTAGAAAACTAGGGTTTAGGTGGTTAGACTAGCGAGCAAGGCTTAGAAGTTTGGCTGCCTGCGACTCTATATTTTTCTTTAATCGCAAATCTCTGCCTTTGGAGAATCCTTGTACTCGCTCTCTTTCATCTAATAAAACGCCTTCGGCAAATATTTCAAACTCTTATTTTTATCTATTGAACTTTATCGATTTCGTGTGGCAACGCAGAGAATCCGGACCTTCAAGGAAAGTCGGGTTTACTTGGCTTTCCTCCGCAATCTTATTTATCGAAAATTGACGGTGTGAATTTCGGTTCCCACATTTCTTCAGGCAGATTCATGTAAAATGCAACCACTTGAATAGAGCTTAAAATCACTTTTGAGTTTTTGGTGCTCGATTGATTTGCTTATTTCTCATTTCACTCACTCTAAAATATATCAGGTGTTCCTATCTAGAGCTAAAGATATGAGTGGGAGTTCATAATTTTAATATGAATAGAGTAAGGTTTAGGAAAACGGTGGAAAATATCTTTATGAACGGATCTCTAAGATAGTTTGCATGAACTGGACTTGATATTAATGACAATGAATATGATGAATATAAAGAACAACAGAAGATACCACAACTCAAAACAGAGTATTCTAGGTCTTAGGTGTGTAAGCTGGAAAGAGTATATTAATAACGGTCTTGTATTGAATTTTTATCCTCCTCATTTTGTTCTAACTAATCAGTGTATCTAGGGCACACGTGTCGTGCCTTGCTCCAGAGATCTTGACCGGTTGAGTAACCGATTTACCACGAGGTGACTGTGTCTTAATTATCATCCATAGACTTGGAACCCAGTACCTTGGGCCAGAACATATGGGATTTGCTGAATTATCATGTTCCATTGCCATTTCAGTCTATTTTGATTGGCCCTTCACCGGGATTGATTTAGGTGTTAAATCCTACTCCAACAGTTTCTCCCAGCCCATTAAGTGACACGTGGTCATCTTTGAGAGGAGGAGACACCAGAAGGCTCTTCTGTTACATGCTTCAATTTTGTTTGTTGGATGAGTAATGATTACTCCTGGTCGGTGGTGTCGTCCTCAAGGTAATCTCCTGCAATGGATTTGATTTCATCAGACAGACACAACGTCTAGAAAGGAGGATAAAAGACAACACGTACGAGTTCCCACACTTTTAATAACTGCTGCAATGTCTAGGTTTGATGTTACTCTATTTATACCTCGATGCTGATATCTTTACTTTCTTCTCTTGAAGACTATAGATTTTCCATCTTCTTTTTCTATTTTCTCTACCCTCTTATGGCAAGACATGCAACCACCAAGATTCAAGAATTTGAGCTTATTGTCCCTCACCTTCGATTGAAGATGATGGACGATACTTTAATCATTTTTTATGTCTTTCCATGTAGCCGATTAGATGCGATTGTTATGCTGGCGGCCATTGAACGGAGTGGGTAAAACCTAGGATTATGTGTATATTCTCATTTGTCTTTGAAAAATGCGGGTTAGTTTTTCCCATTCCGTCATTTTTACTCGAGGTCGGAGAGCCTTTTCTTAAACTACCCTAAATTTTGTTCACCACATTTTGGGCCTACAGGTGCTTTCTCAAGAAGTGGGGGTTCTGTTGCTTTTTCGACATGATTAATCTTAGTTCTACAAAGTGGAATCTTGGGTTTGAGAGTAGTTTTCACTTCTCTCCTCATGAGATATGTAAAATCCTCACCGAGATTTTGGGTAGAGATGAATGAAGAGAGAAGTACTTCTTATTCGAAATGAAGAAGGCTTCGATAAGGAATTTTGACCCCAGCCAGCTGTCCTCTGTTTGGATGCCAGTCACAGATACTTCGGGATCACAGCCTTTTTCTAATCATCTCTGTACTTTGGTTTGTCATTTACTCGACGGAGCTGTCGATTGGCTTTCCTTTAGTAGGGCAAAGGGTGCTTGATGCGCTTGACCTTCCTGGTCGACATCTACTGATATCTCCAAGCGTAGACACACGCACCAATCAACCTATTGTGTAAACAGTGCCACAATCGAATGGCATGTCATTACAACACTTTAAATCGAATCCACAGAGAACTAATGTTCTATCACACTAAGAATACACAAACCTCTTTGATCTAAGCAAATAGGAAAATGGGAAGAATCTTAACTAGTGAAATCGAAAGACAACTAAAAGCAACTACAAGATAAAACAAGGAAAAGCAAGCTCTTGGACAAGGTAGTTGATTAGAGATGATAAATTTCAGATCTAGGATGCCATTTATAATCAATTAACAAGTTCCATAGGCACAGATCACATTCAAATAGACTAATACACTCCCGTGACAATAATTCATATGCTAATCATGCATCAAACATCAACTTCCGTTGGCCTAACACATTCAAGCATATGCATAAATCATAAGTCCATTAACCACTAAACATCTCTAGCATCAATTCCCGTTGGCTAAATATGTATAATATTAGGTTGATTCAAGCATTTCATCGAACACCCTCTGGGCATGAAATTGCTTAAGTTCTAAATCAACTTGATTAATATTAATCTAGCATTAGGAACATCTAACAAACATGGAAAAATGTTAATCTAGTCATAAGCATCTCAAATCATCCATCTTTCACTCTAATCTACCAAACACAAAAGCTATAAAGACTCTATTCATTAATCTCCATGAAACCACACAAACCCATGATAGATTGATGAATAATGAAGAGATTAGAAGATAAATAAACAAAATTAACAAAGTAAATCCTTAAACACTAGCAACATTCACAAGAGTAAAGCTTAAAAAAAAAGAAATTAAGATGAAACAAAGCTTAGGTAGTTTATGGTTTTTCATGCCTTTCAATACATAAGTATAGGCTTTAAAAATTAAACTGGGTTAACTGAACAAACTCGGATTAAATCATGTAAATAATGGTAAAAATCTAGTTTTTAGTTAACCGATCGACCGATCGGTTTAGTGGATCGATCGATCCACCCTTTGACTTCTCCACCGCGTGTCAATTTTCTCCGCAGCGAGCCTCCGCGGTTATCTGCTGTGGATCCCTGCCAATATTTTGTGGTCTTATGCAATCCGTGTCGGTGGTCTGCGTTATTGGTCCAAACTCTAGTCTCATTGCCTCGTTTCCACCGAGAGCTTCAGTCTACAGTGTGAACCTGCATTCCTCGCGTCCAAGCATCTTCAATCTTCGACGAGCCAAGACCCAAACCTTCTTTGTCTTGCTCTGATTTTCGCCAGTGGTGCAACCTGCTCAGTTTGGTATCTCTCTGTCTTGGATCTTCCTCATTCACGTTACAACAGCTCTCCACCGCAGTCCTCCTCTATTGCGTATTCTTCGAACCCCATTCTAAGACCGCGATGAACTCTTAGCCAACAGCTTGAGCTGGTGCATGTTCCTGCTGCTCTTCAGGAGGGGGAAGCTTATCATGATGCATCTGTTGGTTTTGCGATAGTGTTAAATCAAAATTACCTGAATATTAATATTGCTGTAATATTTTAATATTTTATTTTACGTGATATTTATATGTTTGAGATTTTTTTGTATATTCCGTTTCTTGTATTTTTTATTTGTTTAATGTGGTATTATCTTTGTATAATATTTGTTGTAGTGTTAATTAAATATTTTGTATTAAAATTTTAAAGGACTAAAATGATTAAACAAGAAATTTGATAACACTATTTAAAAGTTATATAAGTACAAGAATAGAAAAGTAAGGAAACTTATATTTGAGGTTTCAATATTTAAAACCGTAAATTGCTTTTGGAGTGCATAAAATCTTATATTTAAAATTATAAGGTTCATTTCGTCGTAATTCATCAGTTGTAAAGGCCAATCGACATACAATCGTCGTACGTAGTACGACAAATAAATATCGATGTTCATTCGTTGTAAAGTGTGTGGGAACCGAAATTCACACCGTCAATTTTAATGAATAAGATTGCGGAGGAAAGCCAAGTTAACCCGACTTTCCTTGAAGGTCAGTTCTCTGCGACAATAGCGACAAGTGACCGAATAAATGCGAAAAAGATTTGTTAAGATTTGTGACTGGACCTTAAGAAAGGCTGCCTACGTACCCCTTTCGAGGATCAAGTCGGACGTAGTTCAGTTTAGAAAGAATTGAACAAGAGATCGAACAGTCTGGGCAGGTTCGATCTAGTATGAGCGTTTGTCATAGAAACAGGCATGTCGAAGATAATGCCTAGTGTTTCTATGCGCGGAGCTTTGAAGTAAAAGAATTGTCCGATCCTCCGAGGAGCGGAGATTTGCGAGCAGGAGGCGCCAGACGCTCTAAGGCCTGGTTCGCCTAGTATGAGCGCTTGTCATAGAAACAGGCATGTCGAAGATAATGCCTAGTGTTTCTATGCGCGGAGCTCTGAGTAAAAGTATAGTTAGATCCTTCCGAGAGGAACATGGGTCTGGCGGAGAAGATAAAACTAGAGCAGTGACCAGGCGTTCTAAGTCCTGCCTCGCTGGCCTAACCGCCTAAGTTCTAAGTTCTCTAAGTCTAGATTCTAGGATTTTCGGATCCCTTTCTCTTCTGCCCTTTCTCTCCTTATATATCCACTCCAAGGTCGGTTTGCCTTAGGATGATGGACCTCGCCTTTGGGCCCAAGCTTATCTCTTCAGGAAGTATTCCATTTTCGTCGATCTTTGTAATTATCCTCGAGTTTTCGGTGACTTGATGTTTATCCGATGTTTGGGATATCGGACAAACCTTCATAGCCTGATTGGGCCTGAATTCCTAAAATCGTAAGTTAGTCCGTGGACTTGTCTTAAGTCGTTAAACGTTTTATACGATTTCTCGGAAAGACTATCTTTCTCGTAAAATAAACCGTATAACCTAAAGGATCGATGTTCAAGTTAATCGACCTTGTTTTATAGAATATCTTCTACGAGAAATCCAATCCTTCTAGTTTTTGTCGTAAAACATCGAGGATGATTCCAATCGATTCGTAGGATGTTTATTCCGTAGCCATGATCGTCCCAAACTCATGATGATTGATCCAAACAAGCCAAGATGGGATCAGACCGAACACGATGGGACCGAGACCAGGACGAGGGCCGCCGACCGGCGCCAGGCCGGGTGCCGCCGGCGCCAGTCCAGCCTGCGTGACGGTGCCGCCGGCGCCAGTCCAGCCTGCGTGACGGTGCCGCCGGCGCCAGTCCAGCCTGCGTGACGGTGCCGCCGGCGCCAGTCCAGCCTGCGTGACGGTGCCGCCGGCGCCAGTCCAGCCTGCGTGACGGTGCCGCCGGCGCCAGTCCAGCCTGCGTGACGGTGCCGCCGGCGCCAGTCCAGCCTGCGTGACGGTGCCGCCGGCGCCAGTCCAGCCTGCGTGACGGTGCCGCTGGCGTCATCGGAGTGCCGCCGCACCAGGCTGAAGATCTCGGCGAGGGCTTCGATTTGATATCTTGATCGTTTTCTGGTTCCTCACGGTTTGAGAGAACGACCTCTTCGAAGTTTCGAGGCAGATTCTTTTGTGTTTAGGGTTTTTGTGGTGATCGAATCTTGATGTCCTTGGGCGAAGGACCGATATTTCGAGGACTTTCGTCGCGCCGCCCGTAGTCTTCCGATCTCTCAGAGAGTGGATATTCTAATTTGAGAAAATCTCGTATAACTTCTTTTCAAATTATCCGAGACTTTTTGTTTCAAGAAATACTTTCTAGAGACTTTCAGTCATTGATTCCGTCGTGACCGATTTTGACACCAACAGTTAGCCCCCCAGCTCGTTAGAACCTTTGCGATGTTCTTGCGAGCGATAAGACATGTCAGGTAAGATAGGCGGAATTAATGGTTGAAAGGCTCCGCTGAAAGTGGTAAGATTGGGCTGCGCTGAAGGCTGCCTACGTACCCTTGTTGTAGGGATCAAGCCTTCCGTAGTTCGCTTTGGAGTTTAAGACCCTTGTGATCTGTTTTCCGCCAGACTTATATGATCTGGTTATGTGTCATGAGAGACTTTCGAGCATGATGCTGTTGATGTATTTGTTTTTCGATTATTTATGAACTTCAGTTTTTCAAGCATGACAAAGAGGGTGTGAGTTGTCGTCTCATTCCTAGTTCCCTGATGATCACCGCATCTATTGTTTGCATAAAGCGAGATTTTCAGCGGTTTACCGATTTACGCTGAAAGTTCGTGAAACTAATAGGCTTAAGTGAAGAGACAAATTTTTGGATCTCGTATACCATACTATGTCTGTGAGATGTAAAGATCCAGCGTGGCTGGGTTTAGGGCATGACCTAGGTTTACTCGGACTGAGGCTTTGCGATGACAAATCGGCTTCGTTTTGCCTGTTTGCGATTTTAACCTGACTCGCACCGCTTAAAATCCGCTAATTGTTGTCGGCTTATATGATTTGTGCAGTGAGTCGAGCTACTTCCTTCTGAAGAGCTAGACCAAAATTTTGGATTTCTTGTATAGCGACTATGTTTATCCTTGTCGGATGCAAGAGAGCCTACCCTTTAAAGGTAGCTATTTGTCTGTTTAGGACGCTAGAGTTCGCTTTGTTGTGATCAGCAACAACGAAATGATGCCAGTTTAGAGGCATGTTACCGCTTAGAGGTGTGTTTGTATGTTTTGAGTTCTAGAGGCGAAGATTTCATCTGGAACGCTTTTGAGGAAAAGAATGTCCTTCGGCGTTAGCGGCGTCTACAGTGCTGAAGGTCGAAGTTTTCCTTGTGCCGCGATTTCGTGGTTGAAATGTTCGCGGGCTTGGAGATGTTTTGCGAATGTTTGCAGCCAGAAACTGTTGTTTCGGTTTGGACGCAGGACCAAGGGTCGCGTAAGTTTGACCAGGAGAAGCGTCTACATTCACAGTGCTTCGCGGAAGTGTTGGCCTTCGGGATTTGATTGTATATATTAAGGATGACTTCATTATAACTCTTGGAGCCTTGTCACGGCGTTTCTTTTCATGCGTGTTTGCAGGTATAGAACTTAATCGATTGACGATAAGTTTAAATCTTCCGTTAACCTTATGGTTGTTAGGACTGAGTTTTGGTATGGAGAGTTTATCGTATGATTTCGATTCTGGGTTATCGACAAATTGCTTGCGTAATAGTCACTTACGCTCTATGAACAAATCATGGATTGTTGTTTTTAGCCGTTAAGTGATTGGAGCGGTGCTCGCTCAGTAGCTTTGGATTGGCATGGAGGCTAGATTCAGCCGTATCACCAAGGAAGTTGTTGGTAGACGATCAGACCATGACCCTTATTAAGGTCATGTTAGTTTACGATTGTCCTTAATGGGGATGCGAATTCAGGTTTGGGCTTTACGGAAGAGTAGTTGGCGAGGGCAAAATAGCGTTTGCCGAGATAGACATGCCAAGCATAGCGGAGTTTTCTGAGTTATGGCTGATGGATTTTAGAAACGATCTTCCACTTTAGGTCTTAGTTATACGATGAATGGCTCGTATAAATTCTTTTTTTGTTGCATGAAAATCGTTTCATTTTATCCGAGGGGGACAAAGTTTAAGGGATCGACGCAGGACACGTGCGGGTTCGTCTGCGTGATTATTTCCTGCTCGGACGCAACCGCGGGGAGTGAAAGCAGGAGCCAGAAACCTTGTGGAGCGAAAACTGTCTATGTCAGTTACCCGTTGGACCCATTATGTTTATTTTACTTAAAGTTGCTTTGTATGAATTCACTCGACCATACAGAGGATTTTTCGTAAAAGTGATGTAAGGGGGTTTTCGCAAAGGTAACCGGAGAGCGTTTCTCACAAATTACTTGCGATGTTTGCGACCACGGATTGTGTTTTCCTCATTCACTTTTGCGTACTGCGAAATCGTTTTGCATGAGACCGGTCATGTTTTTTCCATAGGCTATTTTGTTTTAAAATGTTCTTGTTATACCGAAAGTAATGGATGACCGGTTTCATGGAGATAGAAAATCGCAGATTGTTAAAGTAGCGATTTTTCCGCTGATTACACGGAGATGTTTCGCTATGATTTCGACCTTTGACTAAAGCTGCTTCAAACTACTTATGGAGTTTTACGAAGGTTATTTCGTTATTTTAAGTAGTTCACCGTCGTGCTATTAGTCTGGCGTTGGTACCGTTCTAGTCGCGAGTTTGCGGCGAGGCGATGTAGAGTTTTCAAGACAATGTTTGTAGCGGTTGGGCTATGCGTTAAGCGTTTTAGGCGAATATTATTGCTGCGAGTTTGCTTTGTCAAAGCGTTGTCTTGATGCTGAAGCAAAAGTTTTCAAGATGGGATTATCACGGGTATAGTATCGTGCCTACTTCCCTTTTCTTTTTACTTAAAGAAAACGGGTTAGCCGTTCTTCGAAGGCTTGTATGCGTTTTCTTTCTTTTAGGAAGCGGGATGAGTATGCTTTTAGAGCGGCGTGGCGTCGTTTCTCGGTTTTAGAGACTAGATCGGTTTGCATGTTCTGCCTGGAAAATCAAGGAGCGATGGAACAAGACTGGAAATTTTGCCTAAAACTTAGCTTGCTAGACTATCCACCTAGGTCCTAAGTTCCCTAAATTCTGCGGCAGTTTTTCAAGACGCTTTTGTTCCTATCCTACAAAGAATTAAAACCTTTACAAAAATTTTCGAGAAAATAGTCTTTTGAAGGTTTCGCATTCGGCGAATCCCATTTTCTCGTATAGTCGAGGCGATTGGTGTTTAGAATAACCGGATCGCATTCAAACTCACGAAGATTGATCCAACAAGCCAAGAGGGATCGGACCGAGCACGATGGGACCGACCAGGACGGACCGGCGCCAGGTCGGTGCCGCCGGCGCCAGGCTGGCCCGCTGCGGTCGGTGCCGCCGGCGCCAGGTCGGTGCCGCCGGCGCCAGGCTGGCCCGCTGCGGACGGTGCCGCCGGCGCCAGGCCGCCCGCTGCGGACGGTGCCGCCGGCGCCAGGTCGGTGCCGCCGGCGCCAGGTCGGTGCCGCCGGCGCCAGGTCGGTGCCGCCGGCGCCAGGTCGGTGCCGCCGGCGCCAGGTCGGTGCCGCCGGCGCCAGGTCGGTGCCGCCGGCGCCAGGTCGGTGCCGCCGGCGCCAGGTCGGTGCCGCCGGCGCCAGGTCGGTGCCGCCGGCGCCAGGTCGGTGCCGCCGGCGCCAGGTCGGTGCCGCCGGCGCCAGGCCGGGTACCGCCGGTGCCAGACCGCCTTGCCGCCCGTGGGTCTTCCGTTGTTCGATCTTTCCTCCATTAGTCGCTCGCGGCGGAAATCTTAAAGTTTGGGAGGATCTTTAGCCGTAGATTTCGAGGTAATCGCTTTTACCCAACGAAACTCCTCGGTATCGGATTGAGATGGACTTGATTCGTGACTTCCGCTCGAGGGTTTGAACAATGAGGCTTCGAACTTAGATTTTAAAATACCTAACTTTGTTAAAAAATCGAGAAGGCTTTGCGGAAGAATCGTCGTGTTTTGAACAATCGAACATGGGTTTAAGGGACCGAGATGTTGCCGCTGTTCGAGATCACGGTGACGACTGCATAGATGGGCGCCAGACACTTGCCGCCGGCGCCAGACACTTGCCGCCGGCGCCAGGTCGGTGCCGCCGGCGCCAGGTCGGTGCCGCCGGCGCCAGGTCGGTGCCGCCGGCGCCAGGTCGGTGCCGCCGGCGCCAGGTCGGTGCCGCCGGCGCCAGGTCGGTGCCGCCGGCGCCAGGTCGGTGCCGCCGGCGCCAGGTCGGTGCCGCCGGCGCCAGGTCGGTGCCGCCGGCGCCAGGTCGCTTGCCGCCTGCGGTGTTGCGGTCTCGGCCCGGCCGATGCTGCTGCTGCGCCGTCGATCCCGGGCTCCACGGACTCAAAGATCGAAGTTACAAAACTCAGGCAAAGATGCATGGTACTGAGACAGGACCGGTCTCGGCCCTATGACGGTCAGAGAGATCCTTCTCATGGGCGAGGTGGTCGAGACAGCGATATTGTTTTCTTCGTAAAATCTCAACGGAAGCTCCGATTGAGACGAAACAAAAACTATCTTGACCTAGACTCAAAGGAGAGCAAAGTGAGGTTTCCACAGGCGAGGTGGCCATGGGCGAGGTGACCTTGGTGATGGTTGTTCTCGTCCACGGCGAGGTGGTCGAGACAGCGATATTGTTTTCTTCGTAAAATCTCAGCGGAAACTCCGATTGAGGCGAAGCGAAAGCCACTTTGATCTAGACTCAAAGGATAACGAAGGTGAGGTCGCCCTGTGGCGAGGTAGCCATGTCGGAGGGTTAGGTGACCTCGGTAATGTTTGTCCTTGCCCACGGCGAGATGGCCGGGACAGTGGCTTTGTTCTCTTCGTAAAATCTCAACGGAAACTCCGATTGAGATGAAACAAAAGCCATTTTGACCTAGACACAAAGGAGAACAAAGTGGGCTCTTACTAAGGCGGACTGGGAAGACTGATCTTACCCTATGGCAAGTCGTCCTAGTAAGATCAAGCTCCGACCTCCTTTCGTTTTCCCGTTTGTTCCTCGAGAGTTGTTTGTAAGGAGTATGGCAGTGGGAATCGGTGAACCGATTTGCCGTGCTTCTGTTCCGCGAGTAATATAGGGTTTCCCCAAGCTTTCGAGGAGAATAAGTTTTATTTTTCCGAGAGGTTCTCGAAAGAAACGATTTTCGTAGAAACCCTGCTCGTTGCGATTTCTCTAACTTGGTAACAAGACGAATTTTCGGGTTTGATAGATTTTATCGTTGCCCTTTCTGTTTAGATAGAAATGCGAGCTTCGTTTTGTGCTCTTCCTGTGGCGGAAAGCAGCGGCTAGGTTTTGATTTGCTTTCGAGCACCGTGGCGTTTCGCGTGGCGTTGGCGTAGGAACAGTCGCTGCTGGAGTTGTTTAACCATCGTTGGCGCAAACTGCAACTTTTTCTTTCATATTTCCGGACATCGGTTCGATCAAGCGCTTTGCGGCCGTATGAGTAAGAGTAATCCGTCCCCCCCTCCTTCTAGCGCCAAACTGTGGGAACCGAAATTCACACCGTCAATTTTAATGAATAAGATTGCGGAGGAAAGCCAAGTTAACCCGACTTTCCTTGAAGGTCCGGATTCTCTGCGACAGCCAACGACAAGTGACCGAATAAATGCGGAAAAAGATTTGTTAAGATTTGAGACTGGACCTTAAGAAAGGCTGCCTACGCACTTTCGAGGATCAAGTCGGACGTAGTTCAGTTTAGAAAGAATTGAACAAGAGATCGTACAATCTGGGCAGGTTCGATCTAGTATGAGCGTTTGTCATAGAAACTGGCATGTCGAAGATAATGCCTAGGGTTTCTATGTGCGGAGCTTTGAAGTTAAAGAATTGTCCGATCCCTCCGAGAGGAGCGGAGATTTGCGAGCAGGAGGCGGCCAGACGTTCTAAGGCCTGGTTCGTCTAGTATGAGCGTTGGTCATAGAAGCGGGCATGTCGAAGATAATGCCTAGTGTTTCTATGTGCGGAGCTCTGAGTAAAAGTATAGTTAGATCCTTCCGAGAGGAACAGGGGTCTGCGGAGAAGATAAAACTAGAACGAGAGGCGGCCAGACGTTCTAAGTCCTGCCTCGCTGGCCTAACCGCCTAAGTTCTAAGTTCTCTAAGTCTAGATTCTAGGATTTTCGGATCCCTTTCTCTTCTGCCCTTGCTCTCCTTATATATCCTTCTGCCCTCGCCTTTGGGCCCAAGCTTATCTCTTCAGGAAGTATTCCATTTTCGTCGATCTTTGTAATTATCCTCGAGTTTTCGGTGACTTGATGTTTATCCGATGTTCGGGATATCGGACAAACCGTCATAGCCTGATTGGGCCTGAATTCCTAAAATCGTAAGTTAGTCCGTGGACTTGTCTTAAGTCGTTAAACGTTTTATACGATTTCTCGGAAAGACTATCTTTCTCGTAAAATAAACCGTATAACCTAAATGATCGATGTTCAAGTTAATCGACCTTGTTTTATAGAATATCTTCTACGAGAAATCCAATCCTTCTAGTTTTTGTCGTAAAACATCGAGGACGATTCCAATCGATTCGTAGGATGTTTATTCGTAGCCATGATCGTCCCAAACTCATGATGATTGATCCAAACAAGCCAAGATGGGATCAGACCGAACACGATGGGACCGAGACCAGGACGAGGGCCGCCGACCGGCGCCAGGCGAGTGCCGCCCGGCGCCAGGCCAGCCAGCGTGGCGGGTGCCGCCGGGCGCCAGGCTGGTGCCGCCGGGCGCCAGGCTGGTGCCGCCGGGCGCCAGGCTGGTGCCGCCGGGCGCCAGGCCAGCCAGCGTGGCGGGTGCCGCCGGGCGCCAGGCTGGTGCCGCCGGGCGCCAGGCCAGCCCGCGACGGTGCCGCCGGGCGCCAGGCTGGTGCCGCCGGGCGCCAGGCTGGTGCCGCCGGGCGCCAGGCCAGCCAGCGTGGCGGGTGCCGCCGGGCGCCAGGCCAGCCAGCGTGGCGGGTGCCGCCGGCGTCAGGCGAGTGCCGCCCGGCGCCAGGCTGGTGCCGCCGGGCGCCAGGCTGGTGCCGCCGGGCGCCAGGCCAGCCCGCGACGGTGCCGCCGGCGCCAGGCTGGTGCCGCCGGCGTCAGGCGAGTGCCGCCCGGCGCCAGGATGAAGATCTCGGCGAGGGCTTCGATTTGATATCTTGATCGTTTTCTGGTTCCTCACGGTTTTAGAGAACGACCTCTTCGGGTTTCGAGGCAGATTCTTTTGTGTTTAGGGTTTTGTGGTGATCGAATCTTGATGTCCCTGGGCGAGCGGACCGATCTTTCCGGGGACTCTCGTCCGCGCACGCCCGTAGTCTTTCGATCTCTCAGAGAGTGGATATTCTAATTTGAGAAAATCTCCTATAACTTCTTTTCAAATTATCCGAGACTTTTTGTTTCAAGAAATACTTTCTAGAGACTTTCAGTCATTGATTCCGTCGTGACCGATTTTGACACCAACAAAGTGCTTCGTCGTAACTTCGACGTATACTAGATGTACCAAATCGATGTAAGGTCGACGGAAGCCATTGTTGTATATTGGATGTTACGCAGAGGTAATCTGTACGACTACATTAAGTCGATTTCGACATTAAGTAGTCGTAAAACGTACGACTACATAACTTCTATATTGATGTAAAGTAGGCGTTAAATTCCGCGACTACATAACTTCTATATTGATGTAAAGTAGACGTTAAATTCACGACTACATAACTTCTATATCGATGTAAAGTAGACATTAAATTGTCGACTAATTTACATCAACTTTTAATATTGTAAATAAAAAAAGAATAATACAATTTTTTTTTAAAAAAAAATTAATTAGTAAAAATTGATTTTTTAAATTAATGACTAAAAATTAATTACCAAATTTATAATTAAAAATATAATATATTAAAAATAATTTAGTATTAAAAAAATGCATACAAACCAAAAATAAAAATTAACCTAATTAACTAAGAAAGGTTAAGATCAGTCCGGAGCTCGGAACTATGGATATCAGCTTGTCTCTCTAAATCCGCCTGCTCTTCGGGAGTGGGGTTGCAGCGCGGACGTACAGACCGCCATATCCGTGCAACCTCCGGGTTTTATTCCACCATGAGCTCGAACTTGTTCGCAAAAGCTGATTATCGGACCGCAGCTCCAAAATGACTCCGTTGGCAGCCGTCAAATCTGCTCGGAGCTGAACATGTTCCTCCTGCCTTGTAGCTGCGTAAGCCGCTGTTTCCCTAGGAACATCGTTCAACGAACCGATCCCCACCATCCATCCCCTTTTCTTGGGATAATCTGCAACTAATTAATTACGATTGATTTATTAAACATATATAACAAAAATATGAAATTTAGATAAATAAACCAATAAATTACCTGTTCAAAAATTTCATCTTTTTCGACGGTAGAAAAGTGGACCGGTGGGGCATCCGAGGTCTCTTGAGACAACTGGGTCTCGACCTCCTGGATATGAGTCTCCACTTTGTTTTGGATCCTTTCTGCCCGAGCATCCACGAACGTGCTATCTTTAGGGCTATGTGTCTTCTTGTAAAGTTCTGTTAGGGATGGTGGCGGCCTACGTAGAAAATTTTTATATGTTTGAGCATTAATTAGTAGGTAACTACAATTTTGCAAAAAAAAATTAATTGCACTTACCATCTTTAGGGCGACTCCAACGTGGGGAACCTGCTCAGAAGTATGGGGAAACGGCAGATTACCTTCGGCGTCACGTTTCATCCGGTTGTTAGACGTGCGAACATTGCGAGGCTTCGTCCAATAAGCCTTGAGACCGGTCCAGACATAGTCGCCGAGGAACGCCGGTTTTGCAGCATCCCCCTCAAACCGCCACTTCTCTTTCCAGTCAGGAACATTGTTCTTAAGACGAGCCATTGCCTTCTCGTTGAAAGCCTGTTTGACTTTCTCGTTGACGGCAATAGACCATTTCCATTTTTGCTACAAAAAAGAATTCATTTATTAATAACTGAATTAATTAAATAAATTTTAAATTTTTAAATTAATAAAAAAGTAAATAATTATTACTTATCGCAAAACACGTGAACCACGTCCTTTGAATGTAGTCAGGTGTAAGACTCCAGTTCGGATGCGGTTCAGTAAAGTACGACTTGATGCAATCCGAAACAGATGATCCTAACTCATTGTCTGTCTTAAACCTGAAAAATTTAGAAGAACAATAAAACTTAAATAATTTTAAATAAAATAAATATGTAAATAATTAAAAATAAAGTCAAAGTTATATATTACTTACCAAACTGTGTTTGGTGGTCGATCAGGGTCGATGATGGTTAAACCTTCCCGACCAGGCATTTGGATCAGGTCCTCGGCCGTTTACCTGGCATAGGGAGCATTGGGTGGCACCATCAAATCTGGATGAAGTCCTCCCGGATTCCCGGCAGGTGCTGCAGGAGGTGGGGCAACATCTTCGGGATGTGGCTGAGGCTGCGGAGGAGACACAAACGGCGGAGGCGGAGGCGGAGGCACAGACTGCTGACTCAAAGTCTGTGGTGATATTCCCTGAGATTGACTCTCAGGGACAAGGTCCGGTGTGGGCCCACCACCGGAAGTAGAAGCTGATGGATTGCAGAATGTAGTCTTGTACCTCGGTCTGCTCCTAAGTTTTTGCCTACCAGACATATTGCTTAACCTGATTTTAAAAATTCAATTTTAAATTTTTATTTGGGATTAATCAAATTGAATTCCGTAAACTAAACACCTAAACTAAAATAATTCCTAATCTAATCTAAATTCCCTAACTAACCACCTAAACAAAAAAAAACATACCTTAGAGAGAGAAGCTAATTCGATGGTAGAGAGAGACTAGAGAGCAACTGATTTCTCTCGATGGAGATCGGGTATATATAGGATTGTGGGATTCGTCGTACGATTACAACCAATTAGGGATGACGCGTGTTTTTGATGTACGAAGAATTAAGGACGACCCGTGTTTTCGAGCTACGACGAATTAAGGACGACCGTTGTTTATCCTGTACGACGAATTAGGGACGATTTTTGTTTTTTTTTTTTAAAAAAAAACACAAACGGGAGAGCACGGTTCCAGAATAGTTCTTGTCTACCACACGTAGATTTCCTTGGTTCCTTGAGTTTTATACTCGAGAAACCGAGGAAAAGCTATGCGAAGTTGAAAAGAACTTTTCTTGTGACCGAGCAGTCCCGTCTGTTTCTTGTGAAGATTCAATCTTCCCATTTACTTTATATGATTCTTGTGCTTTGAGAGTGATTTTCGAGTGGATATTAATAGTGCAATATGTACGACTACATAGGTATGAACTTTACGACTAGATAGGGATGACCCGCGTTCGTAAAGGTAACTGGAGAGTGTTTCTCACAAATTACTTGCTATATTTGCGACCACGGATTATGTTTTCCTCAATCACTTTTGCGTACTGCGAAGTTGTTTTGCATGAGACCGATCATGTTTTTTCCATAAAATGTTCTTGTTATACGAAAGTAATGGATGACCGGTTTCATGGAGATAGAAAATCGCAGATTGTCAAACTAGCAATGTTTCCGCGGATTACACGGGAGATGTTTCCGCTATGATTTCAACCTTTGGACGAAAGTTGCTTCGAATTACTCATGGAGTTTACCGAAGGTTATTTCGTTATTTTCGTAGTTCACCGTCGTGCTATTAGTCTGACTGGTACACGTTTCTAGTCGCGAGTTTGCGACGAGAGACGAAGTAGAGTTTTCAAGACTATGTTTGTAACGGTTGGGCTATGCCGCTAGCGTTTTTAGACGCATCTTATTACTGCGAGAGTTTGCTTTGTCAAAAGCGTTGTCTTGATGTTGAAGCAAAAAGTTTTCAAGGATGGAAATATACGAGTATAATATACTTACCTACTCCTTCTTTTTTTTATTTACGAAAGAAAACGGGTTAACTGTTCTTTCGAAGGCTTGTATACGTTTTTTCTTTGATTAGGAAGCAGAATGATTATGCTGAGAATGAGTGACGATCGTTTCTCGGTTTTCGAAAGATTAGATCGGTTTGCATGTTCTGCCTGGACAGTCAAGGAACAGTAGAAAAAGACTGGAAAAAATTGCCTAAGACTTAGCTTGCTAGACTATCCACCTAGATTCTAAGTTCCTAAATTTCACGGCAGTTTTAAGGCGTTTTCATTCCTTTCCTACGAAAAACTAGAGCCCGATTAAAACTTTCTAAGGCGGACATACCTCAGTCTCATCGATGATTCGAGATTGCCCCTTCTTCCTCCTTCTTCTTCTTTTGTCTTCTGAACTGTGTTTCACCTTCCGTAGTGATAGTTTTTCTGAGAAGGAATATGTATTCCATCAAAGGTTATTTAGGCGTTTCGGAATGGCCACTTTTGGTTCTACGTCAAAGGACTTCGAAAAGTCTGATACTGAATTTCGTATGAATTGATTTTTGATGAAATTCTGATGAGAATATCGGGGCGAACGAGAGATATCAACGTCTAAGCTCATGTCTCCGTTTCTTCGTACTTCCCTAAATTGACAGGTGCGGTTTGTATATTGTTGAAAAGTCTATCAAGCGTTATGAATAGATGTTTCCGACTCAACGTGGCAGAATCAGATTGCGTTTAATGTACCAAAGGGATTTTACGAAATCGTTGAAACAAAAGAAGGAGAAGCAGGCTAAGAGGGAGCAATGGACATGATGTCATTCGGGTGAGGTTCTTAGTTCGTCAAGCCATGAGCGAACTGGTAAAATCTCAGACCTTGTTGTTTGATATGATTTTGTTTGACTTTACGAATGATGTTTTGTAAAATATTGCCGAGTTTGATCTTACGGAAGTTGTTTCCGTAAGATGTTACCGAATTTTAATATCTGACACTCTCGCTGCGGAGAGCTGTAATTTTGTTATTAAACTTAATCAGAAATTCTCTCGTTTCCGTAGGATTGATCCACAGGAGTTTTGAGTAGTTTTCCGAAAGTAAGCTTAGCGGATAAAAGTCGAGAGTTCGCAATGACGCGAAAATTTTTAGATTTCAGAAAACTTCTTAGTTAACCGGTTTAGGTTTTGAGTAGGTTTATAGAAATCAACTATGTTCTTCCCAAACTGGTCAAGAAGGACTAAGCTGGCCATATTTCAAATTGGTCGAGAGAGACCGAGCTTGTCGTACGACGAGCTGGTCGAGACAGACCGAACTTGTCATATGGCTAACTGGTCGGGACAGTCGGAGTTTTGGCCTCCCTTGGGTGGTTCGGACGGTTGGGAAGCATTGGTAAGCTCTTTTCCCGTTTCGTCGTTTGCTTCCCGAGAGTTGTTCGGAAGATGTACATCAGTGGGAATTGGTGACCCGATTTGCCGTGCTTCTATTCCGCGAGTAATCTAGGGGTTCCCCAAGGTTTCGAGGAGAATAAGTTTTATTTTTCCGAAAGTTTCTCGAAAAAACGGTTTTTGTAGAAACCTTGCTCGTTTCGATTTCTCTAACTTGGTAACAAGACGAATTTTTGGGGTTTGATAGATTTTATCGTTGCCCTTTCTGTTTAGATAGAGAAATCGCGAGCTCGTTTTCGTGCTCTTCCTGTGGCGGAAAGCCGCGGCTAGGTTTTTGATTTGCTCGAGCACCGTGGCGTTTGCGTAAGCGTTGGCCGTAGGAACAGTCGCTGCTGGAGTTGTTTTACCATTGTTGACGCAAACTGCAAGTTTTTCTTTCATATTTCCGGACATCGCTTCGATCAAGCATTTTGCGGCCGTATGAGTAAGAGTAATCCGTCCCCCCTCCTTCTAGTGCCAAACTGTGGGAACCAAAATTCACACCGTCGATTTTAATGAATAATGATGGAGGAAAGTAAGGAAAACCCTACTTTCCTTGAGGTCTGGATTCTCTGCGACAGCCAACAATAAGTTACCAAATAAATGCGGAAAAGGTTTTGTTAAGATTTGGGACTGGACCTTAAGAAATACTGCCTACGTACCCCTTTCGAGGATCAAGTCGGACGTAGTTCAGTTAGAAGGAATTGAACAAGAGATCGAACTGCCTGGGCGAGTTCGTGTAGTATGAACGTTTGTCATAGAAACGGGCATGTCGAAGATAACGCCTAGGGTTTCTATGTGCGGAACTCTGAAGTTAAAGAATTGTTAGATCCTTCCGAGATGAACAAAGGTCTGCGGAGAAGATAAAACTAGAACAAGAGGCGGCCAGACGTTCTAAGTCCTGCCTCGCTGGCCTAACCACCTAAGTTCTAAGTTTTCCGAGCTAGCAGAAGTTCACTAAGTCTAGATTCTCGGATTTTTGGATCCCTTTCTCTTCTGCTCCAGCCCTCCTTATATAGTCGTTTTAGGTCGGTGTCCCGTTTACCCTTTCGCCTTTGGGCCCAAGTTTATCTCTTTTGGAAATATTCCATTTTCTGTCGATCTTCGTAGTTATCCTCGAGAGTTGACATTTATCCGAAGAAACTTAGCATTTATCCTACTTCCGTGAGTTAGGATAAATCGTCACTGCTCCTATTGGGCTTGGATCTCCAAAATCGTAAGTGAGTCCGTGGACACGTTTTAAGCCCTCGAATGTTCATACGATTTCTCGGAAAGATTATCTCTTCCGCAAAATAAATCGTATAGCCTAAAGAATCGATGTTCGAGTCGATCGTCCTTGTTTTACACGATACACTTTGCGGAAGAACCAACCTTCCTAGCTCTAGTCGTAAAACTTCGAGGATAACTCCAATCGAGCCGAACCGAGGAACATTAGGTCCGTAGCTAAGGTGTTACGACTTCACGGAAGCCACGAGGTGTGATCTAAATCGGATGGGCTGGGAATAGGCTGGACGCGTCGGCGCCCGGGGCCAGGACACGGATGAGCTCGCGCCAGCTCGACCAGCACGGCGAAGCTGGCGCCGGCACCGGGACCAGCAGGCGAGCTGGCGCCGGCACCGGGACCAGCACGGCGAAGCTGGCGCCGGACCAGCACGGCGAAGCTGGCGCCGGCACCGGGACCAGCACGGCGAAGCCGGCGCCGACCAGCACAGGCGAGCTCACACCGTCCGGGACCAGCACGGCGAAGCTGGCGCCGCACCGACCAGCACGGCGAAGCTGGCGCCGGCACCGGGACCAGCAGGCGAGCTGGCGCCGGACCAGCAGGCGAGCTGGCGTCGGCGCCGGACCAGCACGGCGAAGCTGGCGCCGGCGCCGGGCCTTGGTCGCGTCGTTCTTTCGATCCAACCTTTGTTGATTGTTTTTTGCGGAAAGTCCGTAGACAGGAAATGATCTTAGCCGTTGATTTCGAGATAACCGTCTTCGACCCCAACAGAGAGTGGATATTCTAATTTTAGAAAATCTCGTATGACGTCTTTTCAAATCATACGAAACTTTTTTGTTTCGAGAAATACTTTCTAGAGACTTTCAGTCGTTGATTCCGTTGTGACCGATTTTGACCCCAACAGAGTGGTGGTCAAGATGTTCAAAAGCATTATCTTTCCAAGATTTGGAGTGCCCAGAGTAGTGATAAGTGATGGAGGCTCAAACTTCATTAACAAGTTGTTTGAAGGGCTTCTCAAGAAGAAGGGAGTGAAGCATAAGGTGGCAACACCTTATCACCCACAAACCAGTGGCCCAGTTGAGATCTCCAGCATGGAAATCAAGGGCATTCTAGAGAAGATTGTTGGGACTAAGAAGAAGTATTGGTCAGATAATCTTGATGATGCACTTTGGGCCTATAGGACAGCCTACAAGAGTCCCTTGGGTACCACACCTTTCAACCTTGTGTATAGGAAGGCTTGCCACTTACCAGTAGAGCTTGAGTACAAGGCATTGTGGGCTGTTAAGTTACTGAACTTTGACATCAAGAATGCCAAGGAAAAGAGGCTTCTTCAACTCAATGAGCTGGATGAGATAAGGATGGATACCTTTGAGAACTCAAGGATTTATAAGGAGAAGACTAAGGCCTTTCATGGCAAGCACATCCTCAAGAGAGAGTTCAAGGCTGGAGATCAAGTCCTTCTCTATAACTCTAGGCTGAAGTTATTTCCAGGAAAGCTCAAGTCAAGATGGTCTGGTCCATTTGTGGTTAAGGAAGTGAGACCTTATGGAGCTATTGTGCTTTGGAACAAGCAAGGTGGAGACTTCACAGTGAATGGTCAGAGAATCAAGCAGTACATGGTCACCACACAAACGGAGGATGGGACATCAACCCCACTCTCTGATCCTTCCCCAGCCTAATCTCAATGGAGCAAAGTGAAGCTAGTGACTTTAAACAAGCTCAATTGGGAGGAAGTCCCATGTCTATCCTTGTAAATATTGCATTAGGATTTCTTTTTCGAGACATTTGGATGAAGAGTAATGAGTATGGTCGAGATGGTTTGAATAAGGCTTGGAAAGGCTGAAAAAAGGTGGAACGGCCAGGAACTGAGGTCAGGACAAGCCGGCCAGTCTTTGGCCGAGAACGCTCGGGTAGCGTATACCGGGTGGAGCTACCCGCGCGGGAAAGATGGCTCGATCAGGAACCAGAACACGCGGCCAGCTTTGCACGAGACAGATGACCCGCGCGAGACAGACGACCTGTTCGAGAGCCGGAACGCGCGGCTGCATATGCACGGGACGGCATGCCCGCGCGGGACCCGGATGCAGTACGAACGTACGGAACGCGCGGCTGCATATGCGCGGGACGGCATACCTGCGCGGGACCCGGATGCAGAACGAACGTCCGGAACGCGCGGCTGCATATGTGCGGGACGGACAACCCGCGCGGGATCGGGATGCACGGGACAGACGACGCGCGACCTGATACGCGCGGGACAGATCGTACGGATGCGCAACGCGCGGGGAAGAAGCTTGCGGGTCAGTCGATCCAACCCGACCCGCGCACGACCCGGCCTACGACCCAGGTAAGTTTTTCTTCCCTTTTTTGACCCAGACCCGACCTGGCTCACCCCATAACCTAAAAATCGTGTCTCTCTCTCCTCGTTTCATCCTCTTCCCAAATCTAAAAACCTCCCTAGCCTCCATTCACCAAAAACCTCATCTCACTCAAATCTCCACCAAATCACTCCATTCTTTTTCCTACACCCAAGTCTTCACCCTCTTAGTCTATTTTCTTGAGTCCATTCATCTTTTCAATTCATCCACAGCAAGGTATGGTTTCTTTAAGTTCAAATTCGTAATGCTCATGAACCCTACAAATTTGAACTTAAAATTTGACCATTCTCTTGCTAGATTCTTGTGAAATAGACTAGGGAAAACTTATATATCATGCTGGGTAGTTGATTTCATGCTGGAATTGGTTTGAAATTGAACTTTGAGAAATTAGGGTTCATGAGATTTGGGGGTTTTTTACGAATTGTTAAATTGGGGTTGATTGTGGTTTTATATTGATTGGATATGCTGTTCTAGAACTTGATTAAGTTGCAATTTCAATCTGATTGATGATTTCTCTTGAGTTTGGCTTGATTGAGATTCTCATGTTCATAAAAAAAAATTATGAGCATGGGAGCTTGATTGCATTGTGATAGCTTTTGCTGGGTTGCTGGTATTAAATTGAGCTCAGAATTGTTTACTCAAATTTCTCTCATTCAAAAGTTTTCTCCTTCTTTGTGCTTAATATTTTCCAAGACTTAAAAATTTTCAGGTACCAAATGGGGAAAAAGGATGCAAACTTGATTGAGGAGGAAAGGGTTGAGGCTGCTCAAAGAGAGACTGCTCAGTTTGGGAAAGAGTTAGGCTCCATGCATGAATCAGAGGAGGAGCGTAGACAACAAGCTTTGGCCATGCTAAGGAAGAAGGAACATGCTAAAAGGGATGGCAAGAGAGTTGTTGTTGATGAGAGTGTGGCTGATATTGCTCACAAGCAAGCTCCTCCCAAGAGAGCTAGAGCGCCAAGGACTAACAGTGTGGGAGCTCTTGTTTTAGAGAAAGGGAAAAATGGAGGTCATCATGAACCAGCTCCCACCACCAAAGCTAAGATACCAAGAAAAAGTGTGACACCTCCTCCTTTGGAGCAAGAAGGTGCAAGTAGTGGAGAGGAACCTTCTCAGGAGGGCAGTGAAGCTGAGCAGGATCCTAACACAACAAAGAACTTCAATGCTCACAGGGATAGAAAGAAGAAACCCACTGAAGATGAGCTGGTAGAGCAATTCAGAAGAGGTGTTTCTTGGCCTCCAACCAGATTTCTTGATAGGATGGTCCTGAAGGAGTTAATGATTGAAGAAGACATCCAAGAAATGCTAGACCACATGCACATGGGCTGCCTCTACGCTATGGCTCATCCTACACACAAAGAGGTCTCATGCCAATTCTTGGCATCCTTGGAAGCCACCTTTCACACCTCCAAGCATGTGAAGCAAGGATGGGGGAAGATACAGTTCAAGATTGATGGGCGAGCCTACTCCATGGGCTTCAAGGAGATTGAGAAAGTGCTTGGCTTTCAAGACCAGAAAGAGACATCCTTTCCCAAGCTTGCCAAGGTCAAAAGAGAGATGAACATCACAAGCCTGACTTGGAAGCTGTTATCAGGCAAGAACAGGAGTGCCAACCGGGACAAGAACGCCTCCATTAGACATCCTTCGGTGCGCTATCTCCACAGGTTGCTTGTCCATATCATATTCCCCAGGAAGGATGTAGGAACAGTCTCTGGAGATGAATTGAAACTTCTACACCAAGCTGTCCAGCAGTATGCTCTACCCCCTCATCTCCCTTTGGTTCCCAGCGACTTCTACAAGGATTTTGGCATGGTGGGATTCTTTGTGCAACGCCTCATGTACTATAAGGATTGGGCCTGGTCAAACAGAGACCCTGACGCTCAGATTGGGATTGGTGGCTTGATAACACCATTGCTTGCTCACATGGGTATAAGTTTGGGAAATGATGCAGCTGGTCCCTCTTTCATGGATCTAAACTACTTGAGGTCAGCTCACTACTTCTCTGGGAGGTTCAATGGGAAGTGTGTCTACTCCTACCTGAGAGGTGCAAAGAAAGTTGAGCTGGTTCTTCCTGATTATGCTCTCACCACATTGAGCACTCCAGGAGCAATCCAATTTGATATCTGTGAGAAGCAACTCCTTAGCAGTCACAGAGCCCTTGGTCCCATGACCTTGAAAAGCGCCAAGAAGAGGGCAGACAAGGCAGCCATGTTTGATGAGGGTCACTCTAGCAGAGCCACTGCACACCTCTTTGGTCCCCCTCGTTACCACTTCGACCAATACACTGCCTCTTTGCCCCTTGGTCCACTTCGCCAAGCTCATGACCATATCAGCATTCTTCAGAGGTGGAGCAAAGCTCAGGAGAGAACCATCTACAAGCTCACACACAAGTGCAAGGAGTTGAGTAGGAATGTGAAGAGGCAAGCTGAAGCTTCAGCTCAGTTCATGCGAAAAGTGGCAGATGTTTTGACTAGAGGAGCTGTGGCCGGTTGCAAAGTAGAGGACTTTGACCTTGATGCCTTCCTTGCCCCTCCACCTCGGCTACTTGTAGATCCCTCAGCATCACGCAGAATGAAACAACTTCTTCGTCGCAAAAGGAACCCACCAGCTGTCCAATCCGAGTCTGGTAATGAATCACCTTCACTTGACTCCACCTACGAGGAAGATGACTCCGAGAGTGAGGCATCAGCCTCTTCTCATGCTCCATAGAGGTACTCCTTCACCTTATCATTGTACATACCATTTGTCTTTGCATTTAGTTTTCTTTTAGGCCCTTCTCTCCACTTAACAAACACAAAGACTGTGTGAATTAACTGTGGGGAGGTGCCAAGTTGCTGATCATCTTGTGTTTCTTGTTATAAGCATGCATTTGTAGATAGCTATTGCATAGAAAAACCATAAAAATTTGAAAAATACAAAAAGATCATGTAGTTGCATTAGGATTGAGTCTAGAGCATTCATTTAGTTGCATAAAAAAAATATTAGAAGTCTTGAGCATATAGGATTGCATCATGCATAGGGGACAAGGATGATATCAACCTTGTAAAGAGCCCATGCTAAGTTTTCAAATTGATAACCTTTGTAATCATGGCTAGTAGCTTGAGCATCCTTTAGTAAGCTTGTAGACTTCGAGCCTTGAAAACTCTTATGAAACTTATGAAAACTCTTATGAAACTCATTGATTGTTAAACCTCACCTTTTGAAGTAAACTACAGTCTTATTTGAACTTGATGTCTCTTGCTTATGGTTCTTTGTGTGCTGAGTCATGGCTATACACACTTGAGTTGTCTCATCCATTTTGCCAATCTTTTTAGACAAAATTAAGTGGCACTCCATTACCTTAAACCCTTCCCTCCTTTCAAGCCTTCATTGTTTGTTGAGTGAGGCCTTCTTTGGAAAGTTTTACATGTGCATAATGTTGAGAGTATTGGGAACGACAATGTTTGGTCTCCATTTTCGCTAGATTAGACTCTCATATTGTCTAGCTTCTAGGATGAGGGTGAGTGTTGGGAAGATTGATCTTGGGAGTGTAAAAAAAATAGAGGAAAGAAAAGGTTGACTCATAGAACTCTAAGTTATAAGTTATTAAGTCTAGAAGGGATGAGGGAAATAAAAAATTATAAGCTCTAGTTTTTAAAGAAAGTCTTGGCCCCCATAATAAAAAAAAAAGAAAAATAAGAAAAAGAAAAAGAAAAAAAAAAGATTAATAAAAAGGGGGGTAGCAATGTTTAGAAAGAGCCGATAAGAGTTTAAAAATATGAAAAATCTCTTGTAGACTTCCAAAGAAAGAGTTCTAAGTGAGAAAGTATCTTTGAGTGTTTTGAGGAAGTCTTTGGGTAAGAGAAGTGAGTGGGGTTGGCATTGAGATTTAGAGTGTAACTTATGTATTTGAGAAAATGGTAGAACAATGGAGATTGAGTATTGTATGTATGAGTTGATCCCTTTCTTAGATATATTATGTGCAATGTCAAAGCTACTTTGTTTTGAGAGTAAACCACCTTTAAAGACCTTCTTGAACCCCTTGATTTACTTTGCATCAAAGCTTTCTTCTTACCAAACCAAATGACTTGGACCATTTGACCATTTCCAAGATTTCTATTGAGTTTGATTAATGATTGTAAGGGAATTGATGGAATTGATGTACTTGGGAATGCCTGAACCAACTCATCTATGAAATGCCTGAACCAACTCATCTATGCTTCTAGCTTGCTTTACCTAAGGGATTAGTTGTTAAAGAAGCTAGGATTGCTATTAGACTCATTTTTAATGTTTGCTTTGATCATTACTGTCAAAGGGAATTGATGTACTTGGGTGATCATTGCAAAAGAGCATTCATCTAGGGATAGAGTTTGTTCAAGCATAGTGTCTAGGCATAAGGAATTAGATTGATTGAAAAGTTGACATCTTGGATTGAACCTTAATCACTTAAGATCAAATTCCTATACCCATGGATCTCATCTCCTCATATTGAAAGAAAGTTTCATCTTTTATTGCATTTAAGTATTGTCTTAGATTAAAAATCATGTCTCTTAATGGTTGCATTTAGATTAAGCATAGGCTTGCATTCCCTTTGCTTTAGAATCACTTAGAACTGGTTTGACATCCTTTATATTATAACATTTGATTAAGACCCTTGAAAAATCTTAGCATCACTTGGCTAGATCGCGTCGATCGATAATCCTATAAAGTAATCGATCGACGGTGCCAAAGATGTATCGATCGATATTCCTATAGAATAATCGATCGACACTTTTTAATTGAACGAATTGAAAGGAAGATCATTAGATCTACTCTATAGAGGAATCTAGAAGGCGGAAGCTGATGGATTTGTTCATATGAAGTTGAGTCCTACAATATCATGCATACAACTTGTTAGGCATCTATAGGATTATAATCTTGATTACCTGAATAGAAACCCTTAGTATAGCTACTTTCCTTTAATTGTAAAAACCCCTCAATCAATCATCTGAGCAATTTACTTGCTTAACAACCTGCTATTTTACTTTAATCATATTCAACCTAGGTTAATCACCCTGATTAGATCTTATTGGTTCCCTAGCTCTTTGTGGATTCGATCCCTAAGTACTACAATTAAACCTCTTATTTGAGAGAGTAAAGTCACTCCTTAGGGTAATTTGAGTAGACATCAGACTTCACATTCCTCAACTTAGAATTTTATTTAAATTAGAATATTGGTTCTTAGAAAATGTAGATTAACTTGTTTAACCTGAAATTCAATTTATACCATGCCATTTTTCATAGAAGATGAAATCTACTATCTGTAGAACAGAATTTAAAAATGATATATTCGTGCATCAGTCTACATATACAGAAATAGTGTGGAAATGATTGAACATGGACAAAGCAACTCACTCAGCACTCATAGAGTCGTCAGATCACTTAATGTTGTAAATGATCATTTTCGACCACAAGAAGAAAATGAAGAGATACTTCATTCTGAGTGTCATATCTAATTGTAATATGAGCACTTATGTATCTTGCAAACTGTAATTGGTCATATTTATCATTTGCCGTTATTTTTTTGGCAAGATTCAACGCATCGCTTACGCTAAGACATTGAAATGGGATCAAACATGTCTTTCGCTATCAAGAAACGAATGATTTATGATTATTTTATCCTAACAACTCAAGCTGAGAAATGGTTGGCTTTGCAGACGCATGGTATTTATCTGATTCCCATAAAACTCGATCACAAGATATATTTTCATAGTTGGAGGAATTTGTGTATCACGGCCTCTAAGAAACAAACACTTGTTGCCACTTTGTCAAACCATGCTGAAATAATTGCTCTCTATGAGGAAAGTAGAGAATGAAACAGCTTAGATAAATAAGTTAACACATCTAATCAGATAGTAGTATCTACATCAGAGAGAGAGAGAGAGAGAGAGAGAGAGAGAGAGAGAGAGAGAGAGAGAGAGAGAGAGAGAGAGAGAGAGAGAGAGAGAGAGAGAGAGAGAGAGAGAGAGAGAGAGAGAGAGAGAGAGAGAGAGAGAGAGAGAGAGAGAGAGAGAGTCGGTGTGGAAAGTCTTTGGCAAGTTAAACACATAGCTCCAAATATTTACCTTTCCATAAATAACTGAGGTGATAAGTTTGATTTTTCATGCAAAAGAAAAATATTTCATAGGAATGGAGTTTCATGTGATTTGCTCTAGGAATGGCTGCAAAGTTGCTTGTGTGATGCGACCTGGTTTTAACGAGAAGCCCATGTATCTTGTTGGAAACACTCCCATTTTTATTCCAAAATGTCACTCAAAACCTCCTACTCTATGTCTAAAAATCTTTCAAAGAAGAACTTTGATTTAGTTGGGTTTATGTCCAACCCAATGAAGAGCTTAAACTCATTTAATACCTTCTAAATACTAGACAAGAAGTGTCTGTATCCATAACAGAACACCAATAAATCATCAACAAACAAGAGATGTGAAACTAGAGGTTCATAACACTTTGGGTGAACTCTAATCTGTCCATGCCCTACCGCCCATTCAAGGAACTTTGAGAGGACCTCGATGACCATTATGAATAGATAAGGAGATATTGATTCACCTTGTCTCAAACTGTTTTTACTTCCAAAGAATCCAGTCAATTCTCCTTTCAACGCAACCGAGAAACATGGAGATGAGATGCATTCCTTGATCCATGTTTAGAAAGAGGTGGAAAGCCATGTACTTAAAGAATTTTTCATAAGAAATCCCATGTCATAGTATAAAAGTTCTTCCTAATGTCAACCTTCACAATAGAGCTCTTTCCACTATAAGGCCTCTGATTTATCCTCCTCGAATCTTTCTTTAGCAGTTTCAAAGACCTTACCAACTTAATCTGATAAGTTCCAATAATCGAATCCGTCTGCCACACTGACCTCACTTTTTCATTGAAGAGCGGGTGATCTATTATATGATTGAAGAACTTGAAGGGTGTTGGAGCTCTTCTCCATGCAGAGGGCAAGTGAAAGAGAGAAGGTGCATGGTCTGATTGATCCGGTTCAAAAAAATCAGCATAGCCGTCTGGAAACCGCTGAGCCCAAGTCTGGTCGATGAGAGCATCAGTAAATCTTTTTAGATATGGGATTTTCTTCCTGATTGTTCCACCACGTAAAAGTAATCCCCTTACACTGCGTTTTGAAAATTTACGCATCTTACATTGCCAAATTCATATTAATTATACCATTTGTATCCACATCCTGGTCCTTAGATTGAGAATGATAGCTAGTCCGAATGATTTGATTGAAATCCCTGATAAAACCCAAGGATGTGATAAGACTGGCATGATAGAATTCAGATTTTCCAGCTCCTACAGTAGACCTTTCCTTGATTCCACTTCATTGAATCCATAAAAAAAGAGTTACAGTCACACTGGTACTATCCAAAGGAAGAAAGAAACCACAAGTAACCGCTTGAGAATTAGACACGTAGATTGTTGTTATTATATTTGGACTGCTTACAACAACGGTCCTAACAGTGTGATGTTGATCCCAATTTGCAATATATTTCCAACCACAAGTAAGAGCTTATATTATCCTGTCTTCTACTAAAGGGTGGCATATGTATTTATTAATATGATCCAAAAGAAGGAATGTGGTTATCTACCCACTCCTTGACCGTAGTGTGGCATCCTTCACTGTTGAGTCCTCTTACATTCCACACAAAAAACATATTTGATAATAGATTAGTGACGTCTGACCTTGCGGCCACTCTTCCGGTTTAGAAACCAAGAAGAAAGGCGATGGATTCTGATCCATGTTGCCCTGAAGATCCTGCAATTAATGTTTCACATTGACGCATAACCGCAACTATGCAAGCACATCATGCCCTGTCCAAGGAGATCACCTAAGAGCTTGTCAGTCCTTTAGTGTCTCATTCGGTAAGAACAGTGGTGTGTGTTCCATGCTCTATTTGACCCGAGTCTGAGACTGTAAGTATAATACTCAATGTTTCCAATCCCGTATCACCCTCAATATTTCTGAAAACACACTCTTTTTTCTCTGCTTCTGAAGCGGAAGATAGATCTCCACCCTCAGCGATTCTATCACTAGAGATAGCAGATTAATGACTTGTTTCTTCTAGATCTTTATCTATTGCTAGTCCAGAATCATCTAAGATCGCCAAGTTGTCCACTCCAGGATGCATTCTAGGGTGTTGACTTCCATACATAAGTTGCACACCTTCCTGACCTCGACTGCCTCTTGAGACTTTTGTCTCTACTCTTGACCTCCTTGACGTCCTAGTTTGTCGAGTAGAGTCTAGAGGTTTAGCAGAGCATCTTCTAGACTCATGTCCAAATTTACTACAACAATCACATTTCCTCTGAAGCCACCGATAGGAAACAGAGATACCCACCTCTAATACATTTGAAAAAACAGAGACGATCCTCTTCGGTAGCTCATATTGGAGATCCACATGAACCCACAGTTTTGCGACCTCAAAGTTTTATTTTCTTTCAGACTCAGGTGTAATAGAAACTGGCTTTTCAAATGTTGTGGCGAGTCGACTTAGATTTTGCGACCTCTAAGCTCCATTCGCACCACAGCTTAGGTTTTTTTGAGGTTCCTATGTGAGAATTTAGGTGACCATGGTGCTAGACACATTTTAAATGTGGCTAAGATCCAAACACTTCCAGCTAACACAAGAGCGCGAGTTCATGGGCTAGTAACTCTGAGTAAAAAGGTTAAAGGCCCTAGACGTTGGAAACATATTCTCGGACCTGAGTGACTCCAATTAGTATTGACAATGCCAATAATTCTGCCCATATCCTTGCAAACAAAAACTCTCATAACTCTTTCCTTGCTTCCTAAAACTTTCATCAGGGATTAGAACGAAAGGGCCCCTTAGATATGTTCAGAAGGGGCTCCAAATTCTTACAAATTCGATGTTTCATTGATTACTTTCAAATACTTCCAAATTCCAGGAGAAATAGACACTACCGTCTTTGCAGAAGATGTCTCAACTCCTGTTGACTTTCCAGCAGAAGAGTCGACTCCAATTTGCGAGTCAGAGGGAACAACTCCAGCAGTACCTGAGGTTGAGGCGAAAGCAAGTCCAGTAGGAGCTGAGGTTGAGGCCAAAGCAAATCCAGTAGGGAGGTATATTGTGTTCCAGGAGATTAACTAGATGGTAGCATCACAACTGACTTTCTCAGATACAAGAGGGGAAACCCTCGGAGAAGATACTCCTTCCCTAGGAAGAGAAGAAACAGGAGGACCCACATCCACTGAAGCGGGAGGCCCAGATTGTGCCACGCCTGTCCTGCACCTATTTTGAAACTTACGACCCATCACGAGAAGAAGAGACAACGTGTGAAGATGCAGCCCTAACACGAGAGAACTTTGAAGAGAGGGGGGAGATTAGAGGATGCGTCTCCTCTTACCCATCTTAGAGATATCTCAACGGCGGCAAGAGGCGACACCATTGGTCGGCGGCGTACCAAACCCTAATTCCCTTCAGAATTGACTCTTTAGTGTGGAGAGAGAAGGATATTTATAAACAGAAAATTGTTGCTAGGGATGGGGAAAAATCTGAATCCGAAGAACATAACCAATCCGATCAAAAAGATTAGTACCGAACCCGAAAAAAAATTTGTTAAAAATCCGAACGAATTTAAAATTTCGGTATCTTAAGAACCAAAACCAAATATGACCGGAACCAAACTATTTGGGTATCCGAATATATACGGATGAAATTTATATTCTTACATATATTAATTATTTTTAGATTTAACATACAAAATATATCTAAAATATATAAGATATTTTTAAATTGTCCAAAATACTTGAAAATATATATAAATAGTCAAAAATAAATATCTAAAACAACAAAAAAAATACTCAGAAAAATACTTGAAATCTCTACTGATTCACTATCCAAATATTTAAGCCAAACAAATTTACATATTAAGTTGTTTGGCATACGTTATTCAAATTTATATGCAATATTTATATTTTAAGTTTTAGTTCTTTTAGAAATTAAAAGAATATATGAGTTTTTATAAAAAAAAATAAAATAATTTAATTGGATTATCTGAATTTAAATCGAGCCCGAACCAAAATTTAGAGATACCCGAATAGCACTAATATCTTTATCCCTAGAAGTTTGAAATCTGAATAGACTCGAACTAGAATTAAATAAATACTCGAATGTACATCTCCAATTGGTACACTGAATGAGTTATCTCAAGAAAAAGTGTACCAAAAAATTGTTCAAAATAAAAATTTCTGGCTTCTCACTATTTTTAAGTTTCCTCTCCTTGAACAATTTTTGTGGAAAATCATATCTTCAAGCACACTTGCCTAAGACCACACACATGACATACACCCATAATATAAAAAAAAAACGAAAGATATAATTTGTTTATATAAAAAATCCAACCGCTAGAAAAAACATCCACTATCAAATGCAGAGACACTCCATAATATACTTATAAGTTATAAGTCACACACATTTTCAGGTCTTATCTTTAATATATTATAAAATAAACAAGTTTTTTTTTTAAAAAAAGCAAGTTTTACTTGATAGAACCCAATTTCTCTTTCATTTCTGTTGACATCTGGTAGTAAGATTGTTGTTGTTAGTGTTGGGTCATCCTCAGAGAATTTGTTATCTTCATTTCCTATCTTGGCACCGGTTTTCGAATATATGAATATTTCCTTCACCGTATTGAAAAATTTGCTACATAAAATTAAAAGTGTTCGTTAATTTTCCAAAATATTAAGAAAAAAAAAGAAAAGCAAAACAATTACAGCCACGGATCTTCTCCAAGAAGCATCTTATCTCCATCAGTGTTTATGAAAACTATTTTCCATTGATTGTGCATATGCAATGTGCCTTTAATATCGAAGAATCTTTCTAGTTCATCGATCAACTGATTGTATCCATCAAAAACAGTTAGGTCCACTGTTCTTTCTACAGCTCCATCCATATGAACCTGATCAATTTACATATAAAAAATATGAACTTTATAGTCATTTAAATTTATTACAGATATGCAATTTTTATTTAATAAGATCAGAATAAAACTAGCAATGCAAACACACACATATATATATAATTATCTAATAATCAACATATTTTTTTTTATGAAAACCCCATGTATTAGTTGTACCTAATAAATAATTTAAACTTGACTAACAAGTAAAAAATAAGAAGATGGTGATCTATTTTATACCTTAGTATGATTTCTAGTTTGGATGTGGTCAAACTTTTCTTCTTCAAAGGTTTTCGAAATCTTAGACTTTTTATGTGAGTCATTTGGTTTTATGGAATCTTTTATTTTTGTGGGAATTGTTAGATCAACTCCAAACAGTCTGTAGCTAGTAGCCACGGTGGTGGTTGACGTTTCTTTCATTACTTGAACCATTTGCTCATTATAGTTTAGGTTGGACATGGTAGGGAATGAGTATCTAACTGAAGATTGTATGCTTGAATGTCCAACTTCTTTGCCTTGGGTCAATGTAGGAACCCACATATTTGAACATTTAAGAAGAAATAAAATATGTCAAAAAAGGAATGATAACTAATTTACAAATAAATTTTAACTTATTGAGAAGCGTTAACTTACCAAACTCATGTATTTCGCTTTGACGTTTATGCTTTAGAAATCCTGATTTGAGAATGTTTGATGAATGTGTTAAATGCTCGATCTCCCATGGAGATACCTTATCAGGTCTTGGAATTGTCGCAGCTTCATCCCATTGTACCTATAAAATATAGGATATTATTTAATGATTTTAAAAAATATATTCTAAAACAATATAATCAAAGTAGAACTAGTACTAATCTTACTTCTAGATTTCGCCATTCTGAATCCTTCCAATGAACGGAGAAATCTCTCACTTTTACTATTGTTCCATAGTATCTAGTGTAGTAAAATCATTTGTGTAAGCAATCATATCTCAAAAAAAAGTAAAATAAATGTACAAGATTGACCTGATTTCATTAAAATCTCTTCCTTCAAACTTCATCAAAAATCTGGAGCCTATACTAAATTTTCTTATTCACTCCATCTATAAATTTATGGAAGTTGACAAGGAATTGGCTCGACCTGAAATCATAACATATAATAAATAAAAATGTATTTACTGAATAAACTATTTTCATAATTTTTAATTTAGTAAAGAAATGTTTTTTCTTTACCTTGGCTTATAGAACACAACAAACATACATTTGCTTTTAATAGCATTCAATGAAGTAGCAACTATACCATGGTGCATACTCTCCTTTGATATTAATGATGATGGTACGTTGTCTTGTTTATGATGATCTACTTTTCTGATTCCAACTCGTGCTTCTCCATTCTCTCCTCTGTGATAAAAAAATATTTAAAATCAAAAGTCCAAGTAACAAATGAGATGTAAAATGAAAAAAATATATACCGAAGGAATACAAAAGAGTCTCCAACAACCAACTCTTTTTCTTTTGCGAACTCATTCCAACCAGATGTGAATAAATGTCTTTGTGGTGTACCTAGTTGAATGTTTGTAAGAAAATAAATATCAGTAATCACCACACGCATATTTTGATATCAATAAAAAAATTTTACCTCTTAAAGTATGATTAAATTTCCATTCACGACCATGTATATCTTTAGCACTTATCTCTTGACTTGGCGTTAGGTGAGATGTATCCTAAGAAATATTTGATACAAAATTTTATATAGAAATTTACAATTTGGTCAAAGTAAGTAATTGTTAATACCAGTGGAGGAAGACACTCGATGGCATGTCTTTTATTCAAGACAAAACTACCCTTTTTACTGGTATCAGAAGCACTTAACACCTTAGTAAAATATTTAATGTTTTGTATGTTGTTTTCATAGTTAGGAGTTGGGATTTCAACTTCCTATAAAATTAAAATTCATAATATTAATTAAAATAGATATTAAGAAGATCTGCAATTAAGTTATTAAAGAAATAAAGTATTATTTTGCCACTCACAGATGTATCAGGCGACAAAAAAATTTCTGCATAAATTTCATCTGTAGTAGTCTCTACCTAAGACCATACAAAAAAATATACCCAAAGCAATATCATTTACACTAATTCAGTATAGCTCATGTGTATTTAATAAATAATAACATAAATAATCAATGAAACATACCTTAAGCTTGATACTAAAAACATTGCAGAGTATTTTTGAAGGAATATTAAAAGCTGGTTTTAATTGACATAGTTCGCCGTTTATAGATGTAACTAACTGGAAATATCATCAAATATTTTAGTAAGTTTTGCAAATAAAAACATATGTGAAACAATATAATAATTATGTAAAAATAAAGAAATATTGCCTCCTCTATATGCCCTTGAGGAAAATAATATACTTTTTCTCCAACTTTTGGAAGATCAAACAGAGAACCAGCACATAACTTCCATAGTTGTCCATACAGATAGTTATTCGTTCCATCAGTAACTACACAAACAGACAAAATATATTTATTGATAAATATTTTTCATCAATCAAAAACCAAACTCAAACCAAAGAATTATTCACTTATACCTATAAATTCAGGCTGCGCATGCATGATTTGATCACTGGCCATCATTGAATTGGTGAGAACTTTTGATCTTTTTCTTTTGAACTCATTCCAACCAGATGTGAATAAATGTCTTTGTGGTGTACCTAGTTGATTGTTTGTAAGAAAATAAATATCAGTAATCACCACACGCATATTTTGATATCAATAAAAATTTGTTAACTCTTAAAGTATGTTTAAATTTCCATTCACGACCATGTATATCTTTAGGACTTATCTCTTGACTTGGCGTTAGGTGAGATGTATCCTAGGAAATATTTGATACAAAATGTTATATAGAAATTTACAATTTGGTCAAAGTAAGTAATTATTAATACCAGTGGAGGAAGACATTCGATGGCATGTCTTTTATTCAAGACAAAACTACCCTTTTTACTGGTATCAGAAGCACTTAACACCTTAGTAAAATATTTAATGTTTTGTATGTTGTTTTCATAGTTAGGAGTTGGGATTTCAACTTCCTATAAAATTAAAATTCATAATATTAATTCAAAATAGATATTAAGAAAATATGCAATTAAGTTATTAAAGAAATAAAGTATTATTTTGCCACTCACAGATGTATCAGGCGACAAAAAAATTTCTGCATAAATTTCATCTGTAGTAGTCTCTACCTAAGACCATACAAAAAAAAATATACCCAAAGCAATATCATTAATTACACTAATTCAGTATAGCTCATGTGTATTTAATAAATAATAAACATAAATAATCAATGAAACATACCTTAAGCTTGATACTAAAAACATTGCAGAGTATTTTTGAAGGAATATTAAAAGCTGGTTTTAATTGACATAGTTCACCGTTTATAGATGTAACTAGCTGGAAATATCATCAAATATTTTAGTAAGTTTTGCAAATAAAAACATATGTGAAACAATATAATAATTATGTAAAAAATAAAAAATATTGCCTCCTCTATATGCCCTTGAGGAAAATAATATACTTTTTCTCCAACTTTTGGAAGATCAAACAGAGAACCAGCACATAACTTCCATAGTTGTCCATACAGATAGTTATTCGTTCCATCAGTAACTACACAAACAGACAAAATATAATTATTGATAAATATTTTTCATCAATCAAAAACCAAACTCAAACCAAAGAATTATTCACTTATACCTATAAATTCAGGTTGCGCATGCATGATTTGATCACTGGCCATCATTGAATTGGTGAGAACTTTTGATCTTTTTTTTTTTTTTGTTCGAACAGGTTTTTTTCCTTATACGATCTTTAATTATTTTTTATATTTCCACTTATGTGATATGTATAAGTATTTATATTTGAAACAAAATAGTTTAGTAATAATTATTCGGATATGAGTTTTGACTAATAATTTCAACAAGTTACCCGAAACATGTCGGGTCAAATATGTATCTTCTAAAAATACCAAAAGTTCTTTAATATCAATAAATTATGTTTCTAAGCGTATAATAGTATTGTCATAGAGAGGAAATGGACCAGCCCCGTCTCATAATTAGATGGATATGCCTTTTGATAAACGACAAGACAATGGTATTCCGTAAGAGAAGTCAAAGGCAGAGTCTATGGATCTTCTACTTAAAAATTAATGCATTTTTATCACTTTCATTAATAGCAAAATCACAAAACGGGTATTACAAGTAATTCTAGAGCTAGAAGTCAATTCCCATCATTTACATCGTTAATTAAAATTTACCCAAAAATCCATACAATTTTACACCATCCACACATGTATAGACAATAACTAATAGATCCGCAATAAATCTAATCACTGTCATCGGTCTACATAGAAATACCACTGCGAGCTCCTTATAAAAAAACAGTGCCTTCAATAAATTCATAGACTACATACATCCACCTTTGAAGAAGCCCAAAAAACCAGATGTTGTGGTAGATAGATCTGATCCCGAGGATTCTCCACATTTGTGCTTATGTAGGATAAGTTGGGATGGTTCCTGAAAATCTGACTAAAATCATATCTTCAGGAATCCTATAATTTTCACCTCTTCATGATCATCAGAATCACTTATTCCACATACTTACGTATTGATGTTAACCACATCCTGACAAAAGCTGTCTCTTTTTGCCTTATTGGCTCTTTAGTATATGAGCCATCATTTCCTTTAGCTTAGATATATGTGCACTTTCAAAAGGGGCTCCTCAAATAGTCATGTCACACTCTGAACACTTTTTGATGTTGCTGGTTGCGAGATTATCAATTAGTTAATAATCATCCTCAATAGACTTGGTCACTAAATCTCCATTTCTAGATGAATCTGGAGACTGCAGATATCTTGCTTTATTGCCCCTGTAGAAGGTGTATAACAGAAATTTTTGAGAGAAACTGTGGTGAGAGAATTATTTGATGTTGTCTTAAAACGATCCCAAACCTCGAAGAAAGATTCAACTAAACCCTGTTAAAATACTGATATCTTGTTTCTCAACTGATTTAGATCTTCACTTTGTGTAGAACTGGCCAAAGAAAGCTCCTCTGAGCTTATCTCAGGATCCCAACGGTGATGGTGGACGAGACTTGTACCTCTTTAGATCCTTGTCAGCTAGAGAGAATGTGAAAACTATGCACCTTAGTTACTCAGGTGGAACAGCACTGGAGCGTGTAGTGTTATATATCTCTTCAATCTTCTCAAGATGGTCCCTTGGATGCTCCTTATTTAAGTCATGAAACTGATTTTCTTTTTACCAACTAAATTATTTGTGGCTTGATCTAATAATCATGTCTATTGAGAAGAAAAATTTTGATTGGACTCTATTTCATGAATAAGGCCTCCTATAAATTGAAATCTCTAATCCTAGGACACATATGTGGCCTTTTCTGCTGGCCCTGCGGCTATGGTATCTGATTCTGAAACTGGTCATGCAGATTGTGATGTTGAACATGTTGATTCTGAATGTGATAACCCATCAAAGCTTGTTTCTTTTCTTTTTTTTTTTACTTTTATGTTTTCGCTTTCTACTCTTGATAGTTCATTATTGTCTAAAGCAATAAAATCTTAAGAATATTGTCCAATTATTGTTATTCACCTGAAACACCAAAGAGAATAACACCAAAATAAAAATGATCAAAATATGGAACTTCAAATTAAAAAAAAACCTTTTCATGAAGATATGACGTCTTTCTTTGTATGCAACATGTTTGGTTTCAATAAGCCATGTAAGCACATGGTAGTTCAAAAGTGGATGCAGTCTGAGAAGCCAATTTTGGATGTCTTATTGAGACGAGTGTGCAAGAGATTAATGATATACCATGGATTTTATCCGTTTTTACCCATGGTATATAGGTGTTTTAAGATATATATATATTATGTTTTGGAGTCTATTAGGTATGTTTTCAGGTTCAGGAGTATTTTGAAGTAAAATGATGATTTTGGAGCATTTTGGAGCTTAATAGAGATTTTATCCGAGCTGACCATCAAACCAGACCAGAGGTCGATATTCAGAGACAACAATCGATTGATGCACACTCTATGCCATCGATCGACATCTGTATCCAAAGGTCGACGTATGAAGATTATAATCGATCGATGCACATCCTATGACATCGATCGATACGGAGTCGCACAAGAGACAGAATGGTTCCAGCCGACTTAAAGCCCAAGTTTTTACCAAATTACAAGATTGCCCCTGACGAGTTTTTTAACCTAATGAACTCACTATATATAGCTTGCCTATGTGTTTAAGGCAATGCATGCTTTCTATTTTGTTCTAGTTTATTGTTTAAGGTTTTTAGAAATTCTTAGAGTTGGAGAGAAGATCCAAAGAGATTTGTGATTGGAACTCTATTATTTGTTTCTATATCTACCTATCTATGAGTTTCTTTTATCTTGTTGCTATGAATTGCTTGGTCATGTCTGAGTTGTTCCATTGTTAGATTTAGGATTCAAATAGGTTGTGAGGGATTAGCCCCAACTATAGATTGCTAAGTTGTGATATTCATTGTTACGATGTTCTTAATGCTTGTGTTCTAGAGTAGCTAACTAGAATCTTGACCTAGGATTGTTTGTTAACCTGACTTCATCCTTAATACATCCTATTCAAGCTAAGATCACTAGAGAAAGGTGAGAGCTGATCTAGAGACTTAGTGAGCATCCAGTTCAACCCGCATAAAGCTTACTAGAACCGCGTCGATCGATATTCCTATAGAATAATCGATCGACGAGCGAAAGGTGTATCGATCGATACTCCTATAGAGCCATCGATCGACACTTTCTAATTGATCATCCCGACAGGTGAGATCATTAGATCTAGTCATCAGATAAATCTAGAAAGCGAACGCTGATCGATTTGTGCATAAGCTGTTGAGCTCTTTAATATCATTCATGCAACTTGATGGCATCTATAGGATTATAATCCTGATCACCTGAATAGAATCCCTAAATCTAGCTACTTTCTTTAATTGTTAAAACCCTCAATCAAACCCACCGAGCAACTGCCTTGGTCAAATCTGCACTTTAAAGTTAATCATAATCAACCTAGCTGAGTCACAAAGGATTAGATATTTTGTGTTCCCTAGCTCCCTGTGAATTTTATCCCTAAGTACTACAACTGAACCTCTTATTTGAGAGATTAACTCACTCCTTAGAGGTAATTTGAGTGATATCAAATTTGGCGTTGTTGATGGAGAGCTTTGATCGCCATTAGATTTAATCTGATTAGGTCTAGGTTATTTCTTTTTAGTTGTTTCTAATAAAAACTTTTCTTGTCTTTTCAGGTGCATGCCCAGCAGTACCAGAAGCAACAAGGAAATTCAGCTACTATTCTCAGAAGATCCTTCAAGCTTGGAACGTTCGATCCACAAAGACAAATGCTCCACATCAATCGACATCAACACAAGTTCGTCGACCGATACTCGCACACCAGCATCGACCGAAACATCTTCTCCGTCGACCGATACTCGCTCATCACCATCGACCGACAATACTCTTCCGTCGACCGACATCTCTCATCCGACATCGATCGATACCTCAGTCTTTACATCGATCGACACTCAGCCGCGAGACATGGTTGCGACACTAATTCTCAGACAAGACGAGAATGGGGACTTGCATGATCAAGAAGGTCACCTGCGTAATGCAGCAGGTCAAAAGATAGATGCTCATGGGACTGTAATCCCTGAACCTAAAGCTACAAGAAATTTGGGTGATTAAAACCGTCCATATCAGTTCTACGCCAACAGATCAGCCATTCGCCCTCCAGCTATTCAGAGAGGCGATTTCGAGTTGAAGCCGCAGTACTACACACTTGTGGGACAGAAACCCTAATTTGGGTTATCTCACTAGCATCCTATGGACCATATGGAGAGGTTCGTAGGATCTCATATCTGCTATCAAAGCCAACGGAGTCCCTGAGGACTACCATCTCTGCAAGCTCTTCAAGTACTCTCTTGTTGGAGAGCTTCGCAGTGGCTTAAGCAATTACCACCAGGATCTCTTACATCCTGGAGCGACATCAAAAACGCATTCCTACGTAACTTCTTTGATGACGCTCACGCTGAAGACTTGAGGGGCAAGATTGCTACATTCACTCAGGAACCTGGAGAATCATTTACGAATTGTTGGATCAGATTTAGGTCATACTAGCGAGATTGTCCACACCATGGATTCAACCAAGTGCAACTACTATGCACTTTCTTCAGAGGAATCGCACTACAATATCAGATGGCTCTGGACACAACTAGTGAAGGAAACTTCAACACCAGGAATCCAGAGGAGGCTACAAAGCTAATTGAAAACTTAGCATCCAACAACAGCACCAAGAACACTGATTTTGACAGAAGGAAATCTGCAGCATTCCTTGGGAAGGAGCAGATGGATGAAGTAAAAGCAAAGTTGGATAATGTTCATAGGCTGCTAAGGAAGCATATTTGCTCAGTAGAAGATGCAGGAGCTGTAGATGCAGAGGATGATAACATAGAAGAGGATGTGAACTTCATCAGTGGAGCTGGATTTCAAAGGTCTGGAAACGAGGGAGGAACATAAACTTCTTTGGACAAAGAAGTAACTTCAATCAGAATTCACAGAAGCCCTTCAACAACAACTACAGCAGCAACTTCAACAACAACAGGAGCTATGGAAATTCATCTTACCAGAATCCACCACCACCAACTCAGGAGAGCAAGATAGAAGCCATGCTTGACCAAGTTCTTGAAGGTCAACAAAGCTGACAGTGGATTTCAATGGGAAGATTGATGCTGTCTAAACCAACCTGAACACAAAGTTTGAAGCTTTGAACACCCATGTGAAGAAATTAGAGACTCTGGTGGTTCAGACAGGAGAATCTATTAAGAAGAAAGAAGCCTTAACAAGGGGGATATGTGAAGAAGCAACAAAACACCACGTGAATGCCATCATAGATGATGATTTCTGGCAAGTGGTGAAGTTTGAGAAGCTGCAAGAAGGGGATTTTGAAGTGGAAAGTTCCATGAGTTTCGGCGAGTCACATTTGTGTCGACCGACGTCAACTAGTGACCATCAATCGATGGACTCTACACCGAGTCGATCGACGAGCTTTGATGAGCATCGATCGACACCATCAGTAGAATCGAGTGCTTCGTGCAATGCCTTGAGGATAATGACTAACGAGGAGTTCGCAGCATGACACCCGCATCCACCCAGCCCTTTTTACGTCAAAATCAATCGGCATCAAGAACCAGCCATCGATCGACAGAGAGATGATGACATCCATCGACAACCTCCATCACCCATCGATCGACGTGCGCCTCTCACATACCGAGTGCAACTACCAAAGATTGATGCCAAACGACTCAATGCACTCACACAACAATCTAAACCTTCAGATACACCACCAGACACCATCAGCACTCAACCTAAAGATGCACCAGCGCCTATGGAAGTTGATAAAGCTACAGAAGGGAGAACCTTGAGGAAGAGGAAAGAAAAGGTTCCCAAGCATCTGAAGAGGGGAGTCAATGAGAAGGAGATGGATAGTTTCACAAGAATCCCACTTGAGAAACCTTTGAAGAAGCTTACTTACCCACAGGTTGTGGATGTTCTTCAGAGAAACCAAGGAGAGTAAAGAAGACATTAGAAGAATGTTCCATCAGGTCAGAGAAAAGATGAAGCAGCAAATCACATTGAAGAAGAAGAGTGATCCTAGGAAGTTTACAGTACCTTGTGTAGTGCAAGGTATCACTTTCCCACGTGCCCTCTGCGACACAAGAGCTGAAGTAAGCATCTTACCCAAGGTAATGGCAGACCATCTAGGTCTGAAGATAGAGCCTTCGGACGATTCATTTGTATTTGTGGATTGTTCTCAAAAGAACTCAGGAGGAATCATCAGAGACCTTGAGGTGCAGATTGGTAATGCAATAGTTCTAGTTGACTTCCATGTCCTGGACATCAAGCGGAATTGGAACACTTCTCGACTACTTGGAAGAGCATTCCTAGCTACAGTAGGAGCAATCTGCAACATGCAGACTAACCAGTTATGTCTGACTCTCATAGATCCAAATGTCTACTATGATCCAGTCAATTTGTCAAGACAAAGAAGCCCAGCATAGAGATTGGGGATGATCCAAGATTCGTTGGAGTATGTTTATGTGGAGAAGAGATTGATTCAAAAGTTGAGTATGAGACAGAGTATGACGAATCGATCGGCGACAGCCGGCGACAGCAATCACACATCGATCGATCTTCGTCAATCAGAATCGATCGACGCACCAGAAGAGGCATCGATCGACGCGAAGTTCGCTCAATGGAAAGAAGAATTCCCAGATGGCAATTTTTTTATTGAAAGTTTGGAAAGTGATCATTATCACCCCACTTTTTCCATCAATACTGCCACATCAGCTTCTAGACACAAACAGTATGATGAGGATTACAAGGAGTAACGAGCTATAAAGATTCAAGATCTTCTTGCAGAAGACGAAAGGTTTTCACATTATTCCTACAGACAATGGAATGCAACATCAATCGACATAAACTACTCAACATCAATCGACACTCCTCATCACAAGTCAAACTGACTACACGCATCGATCGACACACCCTACAGCGTATCGACCGACATTAAGGCAGCCGACATGAAGAAAAATGGAAAATTTTCAATTGGAAGTTGGGATGATTGCTATAAAGAGAGCTTTGCAGTAGAGGAAACATCAGAAGCCCTAGAAGCAGAAACGATGAGTAGAGGTTTCACAACAGAAGACTTCTTCAAATCCAGTGGAGGAGCTGATATTCAACCTTCACCATCGATCAACAACACTGCTGCAACATCAATCAATATCCATCCATCCATATCGATCGATATGCGTCCAAACCCTAGATCCGAGGTACGCAAACAAGACCCTATAGATTATGGAAATCTAATACCGGATGAGTTTGGTATTTTCAGGGATCAAGATGGCCATGCACGAGCTATAGATGGAGGAATTCTTCAAGTATCAAGAGAAGATAATTCAGACATTCTTCAGGTTGCCAATGGACCAGACAACCTCTTCATGCAACAACACAGCAATCCAGAGCACCAGCAGGAAGTTACAGACGAGCATAATGATGCAGCTGACATATTCTAGCCAATACCTCGACCACATATTCAACCATCGATCGACAGGACATGTCTACTATCGATCGACATGGCACACATGCCATCGACCAATAGACGACCACAACCATCGTTCGGCAGGATTTTCCATCCATCAAACGACAAGCATACAGAGTTTGGATCTAGAGCATACCGTTTTGGAATTAGGAATTTCTATTGGGAGAAGAAAGATGAGTATGGTGTATACAGAGATGAGTCTAAATATTCACCTGGACTAGATGGTGAGATCATCAATATATCTAAGGAAGACATACGGAGACTACTAAAAAGAGCTTCAATAGATGAAGAGTCCTACATATGCCTTCCAAAACAGGCTAGCTCATTCACACTAACCAGACTAGTACCAGAGACCTACAACAAAGATGAGATAAATGAGATGCTAACTGGAATTCAAGGAGCCCAACAAAGAGCAGAAGAGAAATTCAACATGAAGCTGAAGGATGTTTTCCAACCACTCCATGATTACATCAACTGGATGGGTACAAGTATGGAAGAGATGAAAGAGGATTTGGGCAGGATTCAGAACAAGAATGAGTCCGATAAGCTAACATCGACATCGATCGACGGAAATTAGACCATCGATCGACGGAAACATTAGACCACCGATCGACGGAAACATTAGACCATCGATCGATACAGAGCGTCCACCATCCAGATATTCCACAAGAAATAAAACCAAGGAAGCTAACCAATGGGAAGAAGCCCTAGATCTGAGATTTAGTGACATCTACCATACACTCAACAACAACATCAACTGGCTCCAAGAGGAGTGAGTTGATGCCAAAAGAGTTGGCCATGCTTCATGAGAAGAATGAATGTCGATAGAAGGAACCCACATCGACACATAAGCTGCCATATCGATCGACGAGAGACTTACATCACTAGAAGATTTGGTGAAATCATTTGATTACAAGTTAGATGGAGTCTACTATCCGCTCACTGATGACATGGATGGATTGACCAGGAGACTAACCCAACTACAGCAAGAAGTCGACATCATTCAGCAGCAACTCGATTTCCAACCAGAAAGATCGAAATCGATCGATGACACCATTAGTCTATCGATCGACGCCATCAAACTACCAGCGCTTAAATCTTATACCATAGAAGACATTGATCAGATGATAGAAGATATATACAGAACTCTGGGAACAACTGAGGACAGATTTGATAGAAGATGTGATGAGATCTACTTTCCTTTCAACAACAACATCAGTGGACTAAACTCAAGCACAGAAAGGATGCAGAAGGAAATCAGATCCATTCAGAGGGAACTTGCGAGTAGACCTTCATCATCCGTATCGATCGACAGAAAATATATGAGATCGATCGACAAGCATCTTTCAGAACCGATCGACGCACCTAAAACAGCATCGATCAATGCCGAGCTTCAGCATGTCCACGAGATGAAGCTAAAAGACACGATTGATTCGATGCAAGAAGAGCTGAAGGAACTATCAGATTATGCTTATGACAAGCCTGGAAAGCACGAGTTCAGCATTGAAAACATTGGAGAGAGGCTACAAATTGATGTCTTGCATATTTACATGTTTTTAGTTATCATATCTTATGCATTTTTGCTCATTTAGATTAGGCTTTAGGCATCTTTAGGCTCATTATGCATTCATAAGTCCCTATTAGGTGTTGGAGCAAACTTTGGAGATATTGAAGATGTTTGGGAGTTTTGTGATGAAAAAGAAGGGTTTAAAGATGAACATGGACAGAAGCCTTAGGAATACCTTCTGATGCTAATATTTGGTGGAGACATGGCATTCTGAGTTAGCTTTCCAATGGAAGTGGTTTCAAGACATTTGGAGCCATATTGGAGGAGTTATGATCAATTGAGTGGAAGCATGTCAGCAACCCGGGTGAGCACACCCGAGTCCAACCATCAAACCTCGCCTGGACAAGCTCAGGACGCCAGGACGACCGGGACAAGCACCGCGACGCCCTGATTGTGCTGAACGCCTGGAACGGACGCGTCCATACCACCCGAGCACAAGGACCCGACGGGACGGACGGACTGGACGCTGAGCTCGACGACCACCTTGCCTCACCCGCGTACCAGCAGACACCCGACTAGTACCACCCGCCACGCACACCCGCACGCCCTGCTAGCTAGACGAGTCTGACGCGGTCCAGCACCACCCGACCAGGACACTCGGACGCCCCACACCTCCTACCCGCGTACCAGCAGACACCCGACTAGTACCACCCGCCACGCACACCCGCACGCCCTGCTAGCTGCTGGACACCCACCACGCACACCACCCGCCTAGAGAGGCTCCACACGCCCACGACTGCAGCCATACCCGACCTGGGCATACCCGCCTGGACAGCACTAGCTGACCCGGTGGCTGAGTTTCTTCCTTTCTCCTTGTTTCTCATTGGTCGAAAATCACTTGGCCAAGGGCTTTTAGACTTTCTCCTTTTATGTGTTTAGGGCTTTTAAGCCTACTATAAATACTCTCATTAACCCAAGTTTGGGACTTATGTTATTTATGATCTAAGAACAAAACCTTTGAGTAAAGCTTCATCTTTGAATTATTAATCTCATCTCATCTTGTGTTCTTGATTGTTTATCTCATCTCCTTTCTTTCTCTATATGTTTATGCTTGAATCTCTCATGGGTTTAAGAATAAGCATGTGGATTAGTGAGTAGATTCTTCTAAGATCCATGGGTTAGGGTGATAGAGAGTGATTAAGTTAGATCCAAGGTGTCTAGAATTAGATCTATCATTTCCTTGCATAGATTTGGTGTTTTAAAGCTATATTTGAGTTGGCCTCTCAAACATAGAGCTATAGGCATTTCATGCCCGGAAGGTGTTCTATGAAATGCCTGAACCAACTCATCTATGCTTTTAGCTTGCTTTGCCTAAGGGATTAGTTGTCTTAGAGGCTAGAATTGCTATTAGACTCATTCTCATTGTTTGCTTTGATCATTACAGCCAAAGGGATTTGGTGTACTTGGGTGATCATAGCAAAAGAGCATTCATCTAGGGATAGAGCTTGCTTAGTTTAGTTGTCTAGGCATAAGGATTAGATTGATTGAAAAGTTAGCATCTTGGATTGAAGCTTAATCATTTGATATCAAGTCTCTATACCCATGGGTCTTGCTCTCCTCATAAGAAAGAAAGTTTGCTTTTTGTTGTGTTTTACTTATTGTTCTAGTTTAATCATAATTCTCTCTAATGGTTGCATTTAGATTGAGCATAGGCTTGCATTCCCTCTGTTTCATTGTCACTTAGGACTGGTTCGACAATCTTTTATACTACATCATTTGATTAGAATCTGAAAAGTTCTATCATTACAAATCATCTAAAATGCAGCAGCATAGATGAATGAGAGATGGACCAGAGGGGATGATGGCACAAGAAGCTTCATTTCTACATGGTTCCAGATGAATAGAGATAATGTGGATACTTGTTTTCCAACAAGTAGCTGCTTTGCACCTCACTAGCCCAACCACCTCGAAAGTCAAGTTAAAATACTATAACAAAGCACTGAGTGGAAGGCAACCCACTATTAGGTAATTTTTCATAGCTTTATTCATTTTAGTTACTTATTTTCGTTTTTCAATTTTTATATGCAGAAAAAAAAGAGAAGAGGATGAACCAGAGTAAACGATTGCCAATGATATCGACCGACGAAACGATGTCGACATCGATCGACACTGACACTTTCAAAACGATCGACGGTTTTCTCTTGCCATCGATCGACACGGACTTCGGTCAGGTATATCGTTCTAAACTTTTCAAATTGGTACTTATGATTTATGTTTTCCCATTAACTCCGACTGGTTGTACACTGAGGACAGTGTATAATTTAAGTCTGGGGGGGAAGTAGCTTATAATACTCTACCTTTTCGTTTTCAAAAGTTTTATTGAGTCAAGAAGGGGACAATGATATTTTTAAAATCTTTACTTGTTATCTAACCATTCTTTAGCACCACTCTTAGATTTGTTGACTGCATAATGTACTATAGATGCTAAAGTGGATCACCTGTCAACTAGTACCACACTTGCTATGAATGTTTGAAGGAACCAAAGCTGACCTTCAACCAAACTTGACTATATCTGCTTGTCTTGGGGCTTGGTATACACGGCGTCAGATGCTTCAAACAAGTCTGGAAGGTAAAGCCTTGTGTAAATAGATATATTACCCTCTCTCTCTCAAATTTCGAAATTTAAATTTAAATCTTTAGTCTTTCAAAAAAAAATTAGGATTAGTTAGATATTTATTTAGGAAAAGAATTCGAACAGGACTTGGTAGCTACAACCATTAAGGCTTGATTCATAAGAATTCTATAGGTAAAAGGTTCGAACAGGAATCGGTGGCTACAACCATTCAGGCTTAATTCACAAAGAATCCTGGGATTTAGGTCAAAAAGAAGTGAAAAGGGCTTTGTGGCCAAAACTATTAAGACTTGATTCATGGAAGTCTATCCAATCTTGGTCAATGTCTTGCAAATAAAAGCAGACTTGACTAGGAGAGAAATAAGTAGAGAGAAAGGAAAGAAACTTCTTTTTACCTGCAGGTCCAGATACTTGTTTGAGCAACCTTACATCTTGTGATCGATACCCCCAAGGTAAAGCATGCACTTTTATTTTATGCAAAGAAATGAGATCAGTAGAGGGGTGAATCAGGCATGATTTGCTAAGTTGCTGGCTAGATGAATTTGGTTGCTAAGCTAAGATATGGTATAAAGTACTTCTGTAGTTAGGAGAAATTTGATGTGGCTTGCAATATTGTAGAGGTGATGATTCTAGTTAGATATTGTTTGAATCCTTGCTATTTTAAACCTCTTTCAGAGAAACTGCCTGTTTGTTTTGCTTGAGGACAAGCAAAAGCAAAAGGGTAAGTCTAGGAGAGTTGATATACCATGGATTTTACCCGTTTTTACCCATGGTATATAAGTGTTTTAAGATATATATATATTATGTTTTAGAGTCTATTAGGTATGTTTTCAGGTTCAGGAGCATTTTGAAGTAAAGTGATGATTTTGGAGCATTTTGGAGCTTAATAGAGATTTCATCTGAGCTGATCATCAAACCAGACTAGAGGTCGATATTCAGAGACAACAATCGATCAACGCACACTCTGTGCCATCGATCGACATCAGTATCCAAAAGTCGATGTATCAAGATTATAATCGATCGATGCACATCCTGTGACATCGATCGATACGAAGTCGCGCAAGAGACAGAATGGTTCCATCCGACTTAAAGCCCAAGTTTTCACCAAATTACAAGATTCCTCTGACGAGTTTTTTAACCTAATGAACTCACTATATATAGCTTGCCTATGTTTTTAAGGCAATGCATGATTTCTATTTTGTTCTAGTTTATTGTTTAAGGTTTTTAGAGATTCTTAGAGTTGGAGAGATGATCCAAAGAGATTTGTGATTGGAACTCCATTATTTGTTTCTCTATCTATCTATCTATCCATGAGTTTCTTTTATCTTGTTGCTATGAATTGCTTGGCCATGTCTGACAAGTTCCATTGTTAGATTTAGGGTTCAAATAGATTGTGAGGGATTAGCCACAACTATAGATTGCTAAGTTGTGATATTCATTGTTAGGATGTTCTTAATGCTTGTGCTCTAGAGTAGCTAACTAGAATCTTGACCTAGGATTGTTTGTTAACCTGACTTCATCCTTAATACATCCTATTCAAGCTAAGATCACTAGAGAAAGGTGAGAGCTGATCTAGAGAGTTAGTGAGCATCCAGTTCAACCCGCGCATAAAGCTTACTAGAACCGCGTCGATCGATATTCCTATAGAATAATCGATCGACGGAGCAAAAGGTGTATCGATCGATACTCCTATAGAGTCATCGATCGACACTTTCTAATTGATCATCCCGACAGGTGAGATCATTAGATCTCGTCATCAGACGAATCTAGAAAGCAAACATTGATCGATATGTGCATAAGCTGTTGAGCTCTTTAATATCATGCATGCAACTTGTTAGGCATCTATAGAATTATAGTCCTGATCACCTGAATAGAAACCGTAAGCCTAGATACTTTCTTTAATTGTTAAAACCCTCAATCAAACCCACCGAGCAACTGCCTTGATCAAACCTGCACTTTAAGGTTAATCATAATCAACCTAGCTTTGTCACTAAGGATTAGATCTTTTGTGTTCCCTAGCTCCCTGTGAATTCAATCCCTAAGTACTACAACTGAACCTTTTATTTGAGAGAGTAATTCACTCCTTAGGGTAATTTGAGTGATATCAATTAATCATAAGGAACTTATGTGGATTTTTATTGGGGATTTTATAACATCAATTTTTTTCTATCGAACATTCTCTTATGCAGGATTATTTGGTATATCAGATGGAATGTAAAATTTTCAGGATCTTGTATCGGATTGTGAGCTCTTAAATCTTGTTTACACGTGCGCATATTTACTTGGCGGAACAAAAGGGGAGCTGATCCCATAGGTAAAAAAAAAATTGGATTTGGAATTGATCAATGGAGATTGGTTTTGAGTGTATTTGCAATCTTTTGCACACTTTGAATCTGGTAGAGATTCAGATCACACTAGAAGTGTTGTCCGGTTATAGCAACGTTAAGAAGGAAGTAGAACACCCTTTCAGTTCTTCAACTAATTGACACACCATGTGGACTTCTTTCCTACCATTCGGCGTAAATGGGATGAGATAGGGTTTCTCTATCATTCTCCGTTTGCGCTTCAGCTTTTTCACCAGAAGCTTAAATCATTTAAGTTTTATATGCGCGCTAGACCATAAATCACTATGGGGAACTTCATAGTCGTACGAAAAGGCATTTGGGGAGGTATGTCTATGCCAATAACATGCTCTTACTAATCCTGATTCCGCAGCTTTTAAGGCTGAGGAGGAAGCTCCGAATAGATGGAATCATCTAGCTCACACTGAAGAGAAATTTTATTGCATAAATCTTGTATTTAATGGCTCAAATTTGGGAATCATAATATAAAGTGTGATATCACGGTGTGTGTGGATCCTAAAACTCACATTAAGTATTTGATAGTGATTCTTTGTAAAATATTAGGGAAGAAATAATGTGGGCAGCGATATACTCAGAACACATCGATGACAAAAATGGACTATATTTATATGCCGAATAGCATATAGATATCGGTATTTAGAAAGATCGTGATTGAACTCGAAGTCGAACTACCTATATACCCGTTAAGGGATAAGTATAAATGTAGTTCGATTTTCATCATCTCGAATGAGATGTCAGTTTCATCGGTCTCGAATGAGAAATCGGATTCGTTGGTTTACGCCTTGAATGAGACGTTTGGTTCATTGGTTCTTGGGCGGGACGTCGAATTCATCGGTCTCGAGCGAGATATTCGTTTTGTTGTCTTGTGACATAAATTGTATTCGTCGTCTCAAGCGAGAAGTCGAGATAGGAGATCATTTTGGGCATATTTATACGGTGAGAACACGTGATGTTGGGTTCTCTGGTTCTCGAGTGTGACATCAGGTCCTCGTCTAGGGCTAGTCGTCCTTTACCATCAACTGGCGTGTTCAAGGAGCTGGAACTTGCTAGATTGATCGTATAAAACATGTTTCTTCCTCTTTATCAGGTGCGGAGATGTCGTGACGTTGAACAACCACGTTTCTTGTGAGTGCTTGATCTCCTTCTTGATCTACGTAAGATTCTGATTAATATTGCAATATATGATGAAGTGTTTATGTTGGTGATCGTGAGATCTCGTTTGTGCTCAAAGAACTCCTTCTAAGGTAACTTACTTGTCCTTTTATAGAATCTGATCATCATTTCCAAGTCATCTCATGGTTACACGTGCTCCTCCTCTCTCGTTTTGACTTCCTTATCTGTAGGGATATTAAGTTGTTAGAGAATCTTTCACGTGCGCCACTTACGGGGGTTGATCTTTTTTTTAGTAACTATAGGGGTGTGATTGTAAAGTATAACCCATGTTCAAAAACGCCGCTGAGGCGGCCGAGTACGCGGCGGAAAGGCGCTAGCCGGTGAGCAACCGCGTCGATTTCAACATATTCGGCCAAGAAATCGGAAAGTTTACTTTTTTGAGTTTTGATCGTCTAAAATCGAATGTTTAGTGGTAGATCTATCATAACTGATTCAAAACTACGTTAATAACAAAGAACTACGATGATAATCAATGAAAAATGACACTGACGGTTGAAAATTAGGTGTGAAAGTCGCAGGGATTAAAGGTAAAAGACGAGGGCAAAATGGTAATTTACAACTCATTAAAGAAAAAATGATATTTAGCGAAAAAAACACAGATTGCACCTCGAACACACGTTCTGGGTATTAAATACAATGGTGGAGGCAACTGGACCAAAGAAGAATTATAGTCATGTTCTCATTGTTTGATAAATATACTATATAGATAAATGACCGAAAATTAATCCCCGATTAATTGATTCGGCGCTAGGCCCTGGCCGACCGCACTCATAGCCCCTCGCAAAATTTTGAACATTGAATATAACTAGCGCAACAATTAAGATGGTGGAAAAGTTTTACTCTCACTTCCACCTAAATGTCACCAATCAAGATAAAAAGAGATGAATAATATTTACTCTGATTTACGCTGGATGTTGACATTTTCCTTTGTCTTTTACACTTTATTTATCTCCGCAAAATATGAATGTAACCCAGCGCAACACAAAAGTCAATAAATCTCTAAAAATTTACTTCATAGAACACATTTTGACTTTCCAATTACATATTCAGACACTTTTTGCATGAAACACATTTTATTCTTGTAATTTGTCCCTCCTACCCTCAACTAAAATACTACACAATCCTCTTTTCTTCTCTGTCCAAACGTAACTTACCTGATAACCAAAAAAAAAGTAAAACAATTTAAAAGACACAAAACACTTTAAAAGGAGCCCCGAGAAGGAGATCGTTCCCGGCTGCGACGGCGCTGCGAGCGAAGGCGTCGCCGCCGGAACCGTGTCTTTTCTGTGTAAAAGTCTCTGGTCGCCTCTACATTGTATCCTCCACTGCCGCTTTCTCTGAGTTCTGGTTCCGGCCCTCAATCCATTTGGCTGCGTGGTGACTGGAGTGAAGACGCGGTGGTGGGGGAGTCTCTTCTGTGGATATGCGGCTTGTCGGTTCAAGGTTCGATTCCGGGAGGGCGAGGTTTCCACAACTCCGTCAATGCCTGTTCTTTTCCGGGAGGTGGAGGCTCCCTGAGCTCCGCCACCGCCAGTTCAGTCTTCGGGAGGGGGAGGCTTTCTGAGCTCCACCATCGCCGTTATTTTTCCGGAGAGTAGAGGCTACCAAAGATCTGCTCTGTCGGTTTTGGAACCATGTGTAAGCTTGGGCTGTTAGTGGTGAAGGGGTGTTTGGTTCGTTATTCTTGTCGGTACGGCTTACCGATGGTTAGACCGGATGAGATCTCTGAAGAAGATGAACTCTCCGATGATGTTACCGCCGACAAGAGAAGTTAGTCGAGGTGGTGATGGCGGGATTTATTCCCGAGGTTTCGAGTGGGTGGTCCTGATAAGCTCTAGGTATGTCGGATTGATGCTCTCGTTGGAGGACCTCCGGTGATAAAGGGTTGTTGAGGTGCTCGCTTCCGGTAAGACGCCGTTCAGAGTCCACCGTTTCCGTCGGATGGAGGCAGAGTAAGGGTGAGCGTTCATGGGCTAGGGTTTCCGCAAGTTATGGGTTTAGACTTGGGCCTCAAGCCCAATTTTACTTTGTAGTTTATTGTGTCTCAGATTGGACTCAGGCCTTTGTTTTCGGCCTTGGATTTTTGTAGGATTATGGGTTCTGGCCTTTTTTAATATATAAAAATTGATGGAAAAAAAAAGACACAAAACACTTTATTCTCTCTCCTCTCTCCACTTTCCCCGACATTCATCCCTAGTCGCCGATTTTCTGTCTTCCTCTCCCTTTAGTTGCAGAATATGAAGAACATGAAGAATCACTTGAACTGATGTTTGATGATGTCTCATGTCCTAAACAACATGATCATTGGTGATGATGATAGTTAATTTTCCTTTCATGTAAGGTAAAGACAAAGCCTTTACGAAGAGATGAGTCGTTTTGATTCGCCAGAGGTTACGGTGTAGAGCAGCGCCGGACCACCACCACCACAGCAAACTCTGGACGCCTGAAGCTTCAATGGCGGTAAACAGAGATTTCCATAGATCCTTAAATGGCAATTCTTCATATTTGCAAAACAGGTCCCTGAGTGTCTGGTTATTTTCAATTATGCCTCAAACTTTAAAATAGTGCAGAAAGGTCCTTTTTAATCAACCTCTAACTTTCAATTTTGCATTCTAAACCTTACTCATAATTGCATAATGGTCACTTGTCTTCAGATTTCCTTCAATTCGACCTCAATTTTGTGAATATAAAGAAATTACCTCCTCAATTAACTCAAAACTTCCAAGTCTGAATTTTAACCCAAATGAATACACTAATTCAATATATACACTAAATATGCAATATGTATGATCAAATGAATTAAAATTAATGATTATTGATTTGGTCAATGTCTATACATTCTCTTATAATTGTTGAAATATAAAAAAAATATATATGAAAATGATATCACCTCGTCCACAAGACCTTGTCCACAAAACCTTGTCCACATATCCTCGTCCACAAAACTTTGTCCAGGTAGATATCAAAATGTAAACATTATAAACTTTACAAAAAATGTATACATTATAGATATCAAAATGTAGAATAAAAAATTTATAATTTATTTTTACACATTAATATATATTTTATACATTGTAATTTGTAATAATGAATAACAAAATATCCATAATGTATATATTTTTAAAATAAAAATACAACTATCATTCTCTATTATAGTAAATTTTTTTGTCATAAATATATATTTTTGTGTCCACATCCACGAAACACATGTGCAATAAATTATAATTTGGAATAGTTAGACATTAAAATATAAAATATATGTATATGGATATCAAAATAATAAGAAAAAAGAAACAGGTTTTTATACGGTTATTATATAATTATTTACATATCAGAAATTGAAATCATGGATGAATTAAATATGATATAGTAAATAAAGTACAAATTATTCTCCTATTATCCCGTTCACTTTCTCCATCCAAAGGCACAAAACAGAATCATTTTTTAATAATTTTATCATAATAACTTAAATAAGTACATATAAAAAGTAAATGGCATTGGTCCCCACATGCTAAACCAAAAGAGATAAGTTTTCTCTCTCTCGGTTACACCAGCGAGGGGTATTTTCGTCCAAAAACAAGACACATAACAACAAAAGTGCCTCTCTATTATAATGTGTCTTAAGTTGTCAAAAAGGTGAAAAAGTGTCTCATATGGTAATGCACTCATATATCTCTCCCTTTCTTTTTTTCACCCTTTTCCTCTTTATTACGCTAGTTCTTAACCAATCACAGCCTACGTGTTTTTCTGCATTGCGCAGGAATAATAATTTTAAAATTTAATTATATCTAAAAATAAAGTTTTTTAATTTTAAATTATATTTGCTTATAATATTTAAATCTGAAATATTAATTTAACTATTTGTACAACTTAAGATAAAATAAATAATTTTTAATTTAAGTTTATTTTTAATAATAATAATAATACATATATATGTATATATTTAAATTATAATTCTGAAAATACTTTTTATCTATTTCTTTTGGCTAAAATATATTAAATAAAATTTTATAAAATTAAGATAAATTTTTTATGTATATAATTATCAAAACGTTAAATTACATAATATTTCTAAAATTTGTAAATACTAAAAAGAAACTAACTGATAGTATTAGGATTTAGAAAATACATTTTTTTGAAAAGCTGCATATAACTTAATGAGTTTTTGATAACAAAAATTATATAATTAAAAAAATAAATTAAATAATATTTTGACAAGTATAAAATATTCGTATATTCTGGTTTTATTATTTTATTATTTATCTTTATATTAATGAGAATCTACGAATTATTAATTTATTTTGAAAAACTTACCAAATATATAAATCAACTTTTGATGTAATATCCATGTTACAATTAACTTTGAACAAATGGCAAATTACTTCTCAAATAATTATAGAGGAATATTCAATTTGAAATTTTAATTTAACTATTTGTACAACTTAAGATAAAATAAATATTTTTATTTAAGTTTATTTTAATAATAATAACAATATATATATATTTAAATTATAAATCAAAAAATAATTTTTATCTATTTATTTGGCTAAAATATATTATATCAAATTAAGATAAAAATTTGTTATGAATATAATTATCAAAACGTAAAATTACATAATATTTCTAAAATTTGTACTAAAAAGAAACTAATTAATAGTATTAGGATTTAGAAAATATAATTTTTTTTGAAAAACTGCATAAAAATGTAATGAAGTTTTTAATAATAAAATCATATAATTTAAAAATAAATTTAATATTATTTTGATAATTGTAAAATATTCTTATATTTCTGTTTTATTATTATATTATTTATTGTTATATTATTGAGAATCTACAAGTTATTACTTTATTCTGAAAAATTTACCAAAAATTTAAATCAACATTTGCTGTAATGTTCATGTCACAATTAACTTTGAACTATGTCATCATTTTTAATATATCATTTCATTATTTAAAAAAAAAAATTGGTGATGGCATAAGGCAAATCTCTTTTCAAATATTGTATAGAGGATATCCTCTTAGACCTGAGCTTCACGTGATCTATTATTAATTGTTCTCAAAGGAGGTCGATTATATATATTGAACCTCGAGACTAAATGGGCCAGCTTGGGCCACACTCAATAGTCATTACTTAAGCATTTCTTTTGGTGGGAGGGATTTAGAGTTAAATCCAGTATCATTAGTGTGTAATAGCAGAGACTCCCTCCGTTTCAAATTATTTGTCGTTCTGTAGTAGAATTTTTGTTTCAAAATAAGTTTCATTTTCGGTTGATATATGGTTAGGTGTATTGGTAATAGTGTTTTTATTTTGAAATATGTAAAATTAAATATTTTCTTAATCTATGTGCATAAACCTACAACGACAAATAATATGAAATGGAGAGAGTATAAAGGAACAACATCAATATTCTCCTCAATGATGCGGGGGAAGTCTTATCAACTTCAGAAAACATTAAAAAAGAAGCAACTTATTATTTTCAGAAGTTTCTTCAGGCAGATTCATGTAAAAATGCAACCACTTGAATAGAGCTTAAAATCACTTTTAAGTTTTTGGTGCTCGATTGATTTGCTTATTTCTCATTTCACTCACTCTAAAATATATCAGGTGTTCCTATCTAGAGCTAAAGATATGTGTGGGAGTTCATAATTTTAATATGAATAGAGTAAGGTTTAGGAAAACGGTGGAAAATATCTTTATGAACGGATCTCTAAGATAGTTTGCATGAACTGGACTTGATATTAATGACAATGAATATGATGAATATAAAGAACAATAGAAGATGCCACAACTCAAAAGGGAGCATTCTAGGTCTTAGGTGTGTAAGCTGGAAAGGGTATATTAATAACGGTCTTGTATTGAATTTTTATCCTCCTCATTTTGTTCTAACTAATCAGTGTATCTAGGGCACACGTGTTGTGCCTTGCTCCAGAGATCTTGACCGGTTGATTAACCGATTTACCACGAGGTGACTGTGTCTTAATTATCATCCATAGACTTGGAGCCCAGTACCTTGGGCCAGAACATATGGGATTTGCTGAATTATCATGTTCCATTGCCATTTCAGTCTATTTTGATTGGCCCATCACCGGGATTGATTTAGGTGTTAAATCCTACTCCAACAGTTTCTCCCAGACCATTAAGTGACACGTGGTCATCTTTGAGAGGAGGAGACACCAGAAGGCTCTTCTGTTACATGCTTTCGATTTTGTTTGTTGGATGAGTAATGATTACTCCTGGTCGGTGGTGTCGTCCTCAAGGTAATCTCCTGCAATGGATTTGATTTCATCAGACAGACACAACGTCTAGAAAGGAGGATAAAAGACAACATGTACGAGTTCCCACACTTTTAATAACTGCTGCAATGTCTAGGTTTGATGTTACTCTATTTATACCTCGATGCTGATATCTTTACTTTCTTCTCTTGAAGACTATAGATTTTCCATCTTCTTTTTCTGTTTTCTCTACCCTCTTATGGCAAGACATGCAACCACCGAGATTCAAGAATTTGAGCTTATTTTCCCTCACCTTCGATTGAAGATGATGGACGACACTTTAATCATTTTTTATGTCTTTCCATGTAGCCGATTAGATACGATTGTTATGCTGGCGGCCATTGAACGGAGTGGGTAAAACCTAGGATTATGTGTATATTCTCATTTGTCTTTGAAAAATGAGGGTTAGTTTTTTCCATTCCGTCATTTTTACTCAAGTTCGCAGAGCCTTTTCTTAAACTACCCTAAATTTTGTCCACCACATTTTGGGCCTACAGGTGCTTTCTCAAGAAGTGGGGGTTCTGTTGATTTTTCGACATGATTAATCTTAGTTCTACAAAGTGGAATCTTGGGTTTGAGAGTAGTTTTCACTTCTCTCCTCATGAGATATGTAAAATCCTCACCGAGATTTTGGGTAGAGATGAATGAAGAGAGAAGTACTTCTTATTCGAAATGAAGAAGGCTTCGATAAGGAATTTTGACCCCAGCCAGCTGTCCTCTGTTTGGATGCCAGTCACAGATACTTCGGGATCACAGCCTTTTTCTAATCATCTCTGTACTTTGGTTTGTCATTTACTCGACAGAGCTGTCGATTGGCTTTCCTTTAGTAGGGCAAAGGGTGCTTGATGCGCTTGACCTTCCTGGTCGACATCTACTGATAGCTCCAAGCGTAGACACACGCACCAATCAATCTATTGTGTAAACAGTGCCACAATCGAATGGCATGTCATTATAACACTTTAAATCGAATCCACAGAGAACTAATGTTCTATCACACTAAGAATACACAAACCTCTTTGATCTAAGCAAATAGGAAAATGGGAAGAATCTTAACTAGTGAAATAGAAAGACAACTAAAAGCAACTACAAGATAAAACAAGGAAAAGCAAGCTCTTGGATAAGGTAGTTGATTATAGATGATAAATTTCAGATCTAGGATGCCATTTATAATCAATTAACAAGTTCCATAGGCATAGATCACATTCAAATAGACTAATACACTCCCGTGACAATAATTCATATGCTAATCATGCATCAAACATCAACTTCCGTTGGCCTAACACATTCAAGCATATGCATAAATCATAAGTCCATTAACCACTAAACATCTCTAGCATCAATTCCCGTTGGCTAAATATGTATAATATTAGGTTGATTCAAGCATTTCATCGAACACCCTCTGGGCATGAAATTGCTTAAGTTCTAAATCAACTTGATTAATATTAATCTAGCATTAGGAACATCTAACAAACATGGAACAATGTTAATCTAGTCATAAGCATCTCAAATCATCCATCTTTCACTCTAATCTACCAAACACAAAAGATATAAAGACTCTATTCATTAATCTCCATGAAACCACACAAACCCATGATAGATTGATGAATAATGAAGAGATTAGAAGATAAATTAACAAAATTAACAAAGTAAATCCTTAAACACTAGCAACATTCACAAGAGTAAAGCTTAAAAAAAAAGAAATTAAGATGAAACAAAGCTTAGGTAGTTTATGGTTTTTCTTGCCTTTCAATACATAAGTATAGGCTTTAAAAATTAAACTGGGTTAACTGAACAAACTCGGATTAAATCGCGGTAAAAATCTAGTTTTTAGTTAACCGGTCGACCAATCGGTTTAGTGGATAAGATCGATCCACCCTTTGACTTCTCCACCGCGTGTCAATTTTCTCCGCAGCGAGCCTCCGCGGTTATCTGCTGTGGATCCCTGCCAATATTTTGTGGTCTTATGCAATCCGTGTCGGTAGTCTGCGTTATTGGTCCAAACTCGAGTCTCATTGCCTCGTTTCCACCGAGAGCTTCAGTCTACAGTGTGAACCTGCATTCCTCGCGTCCAAGCATCTTCAATCTTCGACGAGCCAAGACCCAAACCTTCGTTGTCTTGCTATGATTTTCGCCAGTGGTGCAACCTGCTCAGTTTGGTATCTCTCTGTCTTGGATCTTCCTCATTCACGTTACAACAGCTCTCCACCGCAGTCCACCTCTATTGCGTATTCTTCGAACCTCATTCTAAGACCGCGATGAACTCTTAGCCAACAGCTTGAGCTGGTGCATGTTCCTGCAGCTCTTCAGGAGGGGGATGCTTATCATGATGCATCTGTTGGTTTTGCGATAGTGTTAAATCAAATTTACCTGAATATTAATATCGATGTAAAGTAGACATTAAATTCAATGACTACATAACTTCTATATCGATGTAAAGTAGACATTAAATTCACGACTACATAACTTCTATATCGATGTAAAGTAGACATTAAATTCACGACTACATAACTTCTATATCGATGTAAAGTAGACATTAAATTCACGACTACATAACTTCTATATCGATGTAAAGTAGACATTAAATTCACGACTACATAACTTCTATATTGATGTAAAGTAGACATTAAATTCACGACTACATAACTTCTATATTGATGTAAAGTAGACATTAAATTCACGACTACATAACTTCTATATCGATGTAAAGTAGACATTAAATTCACGACTACATAACTTCTATATCGATGTAAAGTAGACATTAAATTCACGACTACATAACTTCTATATCGATGTAAAGTAGACATTAAATTCACGACTACATAACTTCTATATTGATGTAAAGTAGACATTAAATTCACGACTACATAACTTCTATATTGATGTAAAGTAGACATTAAATTCACGACTACATAACTTCTATATTGATGTAAAGTAGACATTAAATTCACGACTACATAACTTCTATATCGATGTAAAGTAGACATTAAATTCACGACTACATAACTTCTATATCGATGTAAAGTAGACATTAAATTCACGACTACATAACTTCTATATTGATGTAAAGTAGACATTAAATTCACGACTACATAACTTCTATATTGATGTAAAGTAGACATTAAATTCACGACTACATAACTTCTATATCGATGTAAAGTAGACATTAAATTCACGACTACATAACTTCTATATCGATGTAAAGTAGACATTAAATTCACGACTACATAACTTCTATATCGATGTAAAGTAGACATTAAATTCACGACTACATAACTTCTATATTGATGTAAAGTAGACATTAAATTCACGACTACATAACTTCTATATCGATGTAAAGTAGACATTAAATTCACGACTACATAACTTCTATATCGATGTAAAGTAGACATTAAATTCAATGACTACATAACTTCTATATTGATGTAAAGTAGACATTAAATTCACGACTACATAACTTCTATATTGATGTAAAGTAGACATTAAATTCACGACTACATAACTTCTATATCGATGTAAAGTAGACATTAAATTCACGACTACATAACTTCTATATTGATGTAAAGTAGACATTAAATTCACGACTACATAACTTCTATATCGATGTAAAGTAGACATTAAATTCACGACTACATAACTTCTATATTGATGTAAAGTAGACATTAAATTCACGACTACATAACTTCTATATCGATGTAAAGTAGACATTAAATTCACGACTACATAACTTCTATATCGATGTAAAGTAGACATTAAATTCACGACTACATAACTTCTATATTGATGTAAAGTAGACATTAAATTCACGACTACATAACTTCTATATTGATGTAAAGTAGACATTAAATTCACGACTACATAACTTCTATATTGATGTAAAGTAGACATTAAATTCACGACTACATAACTTCTATATTGATGTAAAGTAGACATTAAATTCACGACTACATAACTTCTATATTGATGTAAAGTAGACATTAAATTCACGACTACATAACTTCTATATTGATGTAAAGTAGACATTAAATTCACGACTACATAACTTCTATATCGATGTAAAGTAGACATTAAATTCAATGACTACATAACTTCTATATTGATGTAAAGTAGACATTAAATTCACGACTACATAACTTCTATATTGATGTAAAGTAGACATTAAATTCACGACTACATAACTTCTATATTGATGTAAAGTAGACATTAAATTCACGACTACATAACTTCTATATTGATGTAAAGTAGACATTAAATTCACGACTACATAACTTCTATATTGATGTAAAGTAGACATTAAATTCACGACTACATAACTTCTATATCGATGTAAAGTAGACATTAAATTCACGACTACATAACTTCTATATTGATGTAAAGTAGACATTAAATTCACGACTACATAACTTCTATATCGATGTAAAGTAGACATTAAATTCACGACTACATAACTTCTATATTGATGTAAAGTAGACATTAAATTCACGACTACATAACTTCTATATCGATGTAAAGTAGACATTAAATTCAATGACTACATAACTTCTATATTGATGTAAAGTAGACATTAAATTCACGACTACATAACTTCTATATCGATGTAAAGTAGACATTAAATTCACGACTACATAACTTCTATATTGATGTAAAGTAGACATTAAATTCAATGACTACATAACTTCTATATCGATGTAAAGTAGACGTTAAATTGTCGACTAATTTACATCAAATTTTAATATTGTAAATAAAAAAATAATAATACAATTTTTTTAAAAAAAAAATAATTAGTAAAAATTGATTTTTTAAATTAATGACTAAAAATTAATTACCAAATTTATAATTAAAAATATAATATATTAAAAATAATTTAGTATTAAAAAATGAATACAAACCAAAAATAAAAATTAACATAATTAACTAAGAAAGGTTAAGATCAGTCCGGAGCTCGGAACTATGGATATCAGCTTGTCTCTCTAAACCCGCCTGCTCTTCGGGAGTGGGGTTGCAGCACGGACGTACAGACCGCCATATCCGTGCAACCTCCGGGTTTTATTCCACCATGAGCTCGAACTTGTTCGCAAAAGCTGATTATCGGACCGCAGCTCCAAAATGACTCCGTTGGCAGCCGTCAAATCTGCTCGGAGCTGAACATGTTCCTCCTGCCTTGTAGCTTCGTACGCCGCTGTTTCCCTAGGAACATCGTTCAACGAACCGATCCCCACCATCCATCCCCTTTTCTTCGGGATAATCTGCAATTAATTAATTACGATTGATTTATTAAATATATATAACAAAAATATGAAATTTAGATAAATAAACCAATAAATTACCTGTTCGAAATTTCATCTTTTTCGACGGTAGAAAACTGGACCGGTGGGCATCCGGGGTCTCTTGAGACAACTGGGTCTCGACCTCCTAGATATGAGTCTCCACTTCGTTTTGGATCCTTTCTGCCCGAGCATCCACGAACGTGCCATCTTTATGGCTATGTGTCTTCTTGTAAAGTTCTGTTAGGGATGGTGGCTCCCCTGTCTCAGCGGCCTACGTATAAATTTTTTATATGTTTGAGCATTAATTAGTAGGTAACTAAAATTTTGCAAAAATAAATTAATTGCACTTACCATCTTTAGGTCGACTCCAACGTGGGGAACCTGCTCAGAAGTATGGGGCAACGGCAGATTACCCTCGGCGTCACGTTTCATCCGGTTGTTGGACGTGCGAACATTGCGAGGCTTCGTCCAATAAGCCTTGAGACCGGTCCAGACATAGTCGCCGAGGAACGACGGTTTTGCAGAATCCCCCTCAAACCGCCACTTCTCTTTCCAGTCAGGAACATTGTTCTTAAAACGAGCCATTGCCTTCTCGTTGAAAGACTGTTTGACTTTCTCGTTGACGGCAATAGACCATTTCCATTTTTGCTACAAAAAAAAATTCATTTATTAATAACTGAATTAATTAAATAAATTTTAAATTTTTAAATTAATAAAAAAGTAATAATTATTACTTACCGCAAAACACATGAACCACGTCCTTCGAATGTAGTCAGGTGTAAGACTCCAGTTCGGATGCGGTTCAGTGAAGTACGACTTGATGCAATCCGAAACAGATGATCCTAACTCATTGTCCGTCTTAAACCTGAAAAATTTAGACGAACAATAAAACTTAAATAATTTTAAATAAAATAAATATGTAAATAATTAAAAATAAAGTCAAAGTTATATATTACTTACCAAACTGTGTTTGGTGGTCGATCGGGGTCGATGATGGTTAAACCTTCCCGACCAGGCATTTGGATCAGGTCCTCGGCCGTTTACCTGGCATAGGGAGCATTGGGTGGCACCATCAAATCTGGATGAAGTCCTCCCGGATTCCTGGCAGGTGCTGCAGGAGGTGGGGCAACATCTTCGGGATGTGGCTGAGGCTGCGGAGGAGACACAAACGGCGGAGGCGGTGGCACAGACTGCTGACTCGAAGTCTGTGGTGATATTCCCTGAGATTGACTCTCAGGGAAAAGGTCCGATGCGGTCCCACCACCGGAAGTAGAAGCTGATGGATTGCAGAATGTAGTCTTGTACCTCGGTCTGCTCCTAAGTTTTTGCCTACCAGACATATTGCTCAACCTGATTTTAAAAATACAATTTTAAATTTTTATTTGGGATTAATCAAATTTTAATCCGTAAACTAACCACCTAAATTAAACTAATTCCTAATCTAATCTAAATTCCCTAACTAACCACCTAAACAAAAAAAACATACCTTAGAGAGAGAAGCTAATTCGATGGTAGAGAGAAACTAGAGAGCAACTGATTTCTCTCGATGGAGATCGGGTATATATAGGATTGTTTGATTCGTCGTACGATTACGACCAATTAGGGATGACGCGTGTTTTTGATGTACGACGAATTAAGGACGACCCGTGTTTTCGAGCTACGACGAATTAAGGACGACCGTTGTTTATCCTGTACGACGAACTAGGGACGATTTTTGTTTTTTGTTTTTTAAAAAAAACACAAACGGGAGAGCATGGTTCCAGAATAGTTCTTGTCTACCACACGTAGCTTTCCTCGGTTCCTCGAGTTTTATACTCGAGAAACCGAGGAAAAGCTACGCGGAGTTGAAAAGAACTTTTCTGGTGACCGAGCACTCCCGTCTGTTTCTTGTGAAGATTCAATCTTCCCATTTACTTTATATGATTCTTGTGCTTTGAGAGTGATTTTCGAGTGGATATTAATAGTGCAATATGTACGACTACATAGGTATGAACTTTACGACTAGATAGGGATGACCCGCGTTCGTAAAGGTAACTGGAGAGTGTTTCTCACAAATTACTTTCTATATTTGCGACCAAGGATTATGTTTTCCTCATTCACTTTTGCGTACTGCGAAGTCGTTTTGCATGAGACCGATCATGTTTTTTCCATAAAATGTTCTTGTTATACGAAAGTAATGGATGACCGGTTTCATGGAGATAGAAAATCGCAGATTGTCAAACTAGCAATGTTTCCGCGGATTACACGGGAGATGTTTCCGCTATGATTTCAACCTTTGGACGAAAGTTGCTTCGAATTACTCATAGAGTTTTACCGAAGGTTATTTCGTTATTTTCGTAGTTCACCGTCGTGCTATTAGTCTGACGTTGGTACACGTTTCTAGTCGCGAGTTTGCGACGAGAGACGACGTAGAGTTTTCAAGACTATGTTTGTAACGGTTGGGCTATGCCGCTAGCGTTTTTTAGACGAATCTTATTGCTGCGAGAGTTTGCTTTGTCAAAAGCGTTGTCTTGATGCTGAAGCAAAAAGTTTTCAAGGATGGAAATATACGAGTATAGTATACTTACCTACTCCTTCTTTTTTTTATTTACGAAAGAAAACGGGTTAACCGTTCTTTCGAAGGCTTGTATACGTTTTTTGTTTGTTTAGGAAGCAGAATGATTATGCTGAGAATGTGTGGCGATCGTTTCTCGGTTTTCGAGAGATTAGATCGGTTTGCATGTTCTGCCTGGACAGTCAAGGAACAGTAGAAAAAGACTGGAAAAAATTGCCTAAGACTTAGCTTGCTAGACTATCCACCTAGATTCTAAGTTCCCTAAATTTCACGGAAGTTTTTAAGACGTTTTCATTCCTTTCCTACAAAAAACTAGAGCCCGATTAAAACTTTCTAAGGCGGACATACCTTAGTCTCATCGATGATTCGAGATTGCCCCTTCTTCCTCCTTCTTCTTCTTTTGTCTTCTGAACTGTGTTTCACCTTCCGTAGTGATAGTTTTTACGAGAAGGAATGTGTATTCCATCGAAGGTTTTTAAGGCGTTTCGGAATGGCCACTTTTGGTTCTACGTCAAAGGACTTCGAAAAGTCTGATACTGAATTTCGTATGAATTGATTTTTGATGAAATTCTGATGAGAATATTGGAGCTTAACGAGATATCAACGTCTAAGCTCATGTCTCCGTTTCTTCGTACTTCCCTAAATTGACAGGTGCGGTTTGTATATTGTTGAAAAGTCTATCAAGCGTTATGAATAGATGTTTCCGACTCAGCGTGGCAGAATCAGATTGCGTTTTATGTACCAAAGGGATTTTACGAAATCGTTGAAACAAAAGAAGGAGAAGCAGGCTAAGAGGGAGCAATGGACAGGATGTCATTCGGGTGAGGTTCTTAGTTCGTCAAGCCATGAGCGAACTGGTCAAATCTCAGACCTTGTTGTTTGATATGATTTTGTTTGACTTTACGAATGATGTTTCGTAAAATATTGCCGAGTTTGATCTTACGGAAGTTGTTTCCGTAAGATGTTACCGAATTTTAATATCCGACACTCTCGATGCGAGAGCTGTAATTTTGTTATTAAACTTAATCAGAAATTCTGTCGTTTCCGTAGGATTGATCCAAAGGAGTTTTGAGTAGTTTTCCAAAAGTAAGCTTAGCGGATAAAAGTTGAGAGTTCGCAATGACGCGAAAATTTTTAGATTTCAGACAACGTCTTAGTTAACCGGTTTAGGTTTTGAGTAGGTTTATAGAAATCAACTCTGTTCTTCCCAAACTGGTCAAGAAGGACTAAGCTGGCCATATTGCAAATTGGTCGAGAGAGACCGAGCTTGTCTTACGGCGAGCTGGTCGAGACAGACCGAACTTGTCGTATGGCTAACTGGTCGGGACAGTCGGAGTTTTGGCCTCCCTTGGGTGGTTCGGACGGTTGGAAAGCATTGGTAAGCTCTTTTCCCGTTTCGTCGTTTGCTTCCCGAGAGTTGTTCGGAAGAAGTACGGCAGTGGGAATTGGTGACCCGATTTGCCGTGCTTCTATTCCGCGAGTAATCTAGGGTTTCCCCAAGGTTTCGAGGAGAATAAGTTTTATTTTTCCGAGAGGTTCTCGAAAAAACGTTTTTTGTAGAAACCTTGCTCGTTGCGATTTCTCTAACTTGGTAACAAGACGAATTTTTGGGGTTTGATAGATTTTATCGTTGCCCTTTCTATTTCGATAGAGAAATTGCGAGCTCGTTTTCGTGCTCTTCCTGTGGCGGAAAGCCGCGGCTAGGTTTTTGATTTGCTCGAGCACCGTGGCATTTGCGTAAGCGTTGGCCGTAGGAACAGTCGCTGCTGGAGTTGTTTTACCATCGTTGACGCAAACTGCAAGTTTTTCTTTCATATTTCCGGACATTGCTTCGATCAAGCGTTTTGCGGCCGTATGTGTAAGAGTAATCCGTCTCCCCTCCTTCTAGCGCCAAACTGTGGGAACCGAAATTTACACCGTCGATTTTAATGAATAATGATGGAGGAAAGTAAGGAAAACCCTACTTTCCTTGAGGTCTGGATTCTGTGCGACAGCCAACGACAAGTGACCAAATAAATGCGGAAAAGTTTTTGTTAAGATTTGGGACTGGACCTTAAGAAAGGCTGCCTACGTACCCCTTTCGAGGATCAAGTCGGACGTAGTTCAGTTAGAAAGAATTGAACAAGAGATCGAACTGCCTGGGCGAGTTCATCTAGTATGAACGTTTATCATAGAAACGGGCATGTCGAAGATAACGCCTAGGGTTTCTATGTGCGGAGCTCTGAAGTTAAAGAATTGTTAGATCCTTCCGAGATGAACAGAGGTCTGCGGAGAAGATAAAACTAGAACACGAGGCGGCCAGACGTTCTAAGTCCTGCCTCGCTGGCCTAACCACCTAAGTTCTAAGTTTTCCGAGCTAGCAGGAGTTCTCTAAGTCTAGATTCTCGGATTTTCGGATCCCTTTCTCTTCTGCTCCAACCATCCTTATATAGTCGTTTTAGGTCGGTGGTCCGTTTACCCTTTCGCCTTTGGGCCCAAGTTTATCTCTTTTGGAAATATTCCATTTTCTGTCGATCTTCGTAGTTATCCTCGAGAGTTGACATTTATCCACAGAAACTTAGCATTTATCCTACTTCCGTGAGTTAGGATAAATCGTCATAGCTCCTGTTGGGCTTGGATCTCCAAAATCGTAAGTGAGTATGTGGACATGTTTTAAGCCCTCGAACGTTCATACGATTTCTCGGAAAGATTATCTCTTCCGCAAAATATATCGTATAGCCTAAAGAATCGTGTTCGAGTCGATCGTCCTTGTTTTACACGATACACTTTGCGGAAGAACCAACCTTCCTAGATCCAGTCGTAAAACTTCGAGGATAACTCCAATCGAGACGAACCGAGGAACATTAGGTCCGTAGCTAAGATGTTACGACTTCACGGAAGCCACGAGGTGCGATCTAAATCGGACGGGCTGGGAATAGGCTGGACGCGCCGGCGCCCGGGGCCAGGACACGGATGAGCTCGCGCCGGCGCCAGGGACCAGCACGGCGAAGCTGGCGCCGGCGCTCGACCAGCACGGGCGAAGCTGGCGCCGGCGCTCGACCAGCACGGCGAAGCTGGCGCCGGCGCTCGACCAGCATCGGCGAAGAGGCCAGCCCCAGGCCAGGTCGGGCGTTTCGCCGGGCGCCCGGGCCTTGGTCGCCCGCTATTTTTCGATCCAACCTTTGTTGATTGTTTTTTGCGGAAATTCCGTAGACAGGAAATGATCTTAGCCGTTGATTTCGAGATAACCGTCTTCGACCCCAACAGAGAGTGGATATTCTAATTTGAGAAAATCTCGTATGACTTCTTTTCAAATCATACGAAACTTTTTTGTTTCGAGAATTACTTTCCAGAGATTATCAGTCGTTGATTCCGTCGTGACCGATTTTGACCCCAACAGAGTGGTGGTCAGGATGTTCAAAAGCATTATCTTTCCAAGATTTGGAGTGCCCAGAGTAGTGATAAGTGATGGAGGCTCACACTTCATTAACAAGTTGTTTGAAGGGCTTCTCAAGAAGAAGGGAGTGAAGCATAAGGTGGCAACACCTTATCACCCACAAACCAGTGGCCAAGTTGAGATCTCCAACAGGGAAATCAAGGGCATTCTAGAGAAGATTGTTGGGACTAAGAAGAAGTATTGGTCAGATAATCTTGATGATGCACTTTGGGCCTATAGGACAGCCTACAAGAGTCCCTTGGGTACCACACCTTTCAACCTTGTGTATAGGAAGGCTTGCCACTTACCAGTAGAGCTTGAGTACAAGGCATTGTGGGCTGTTAAGTTACTGAACTTTGACATCAAGAATGCCAAGGAAAAGAGGCTTCTTCAACTCAATGAGCTGGATGAGATAAGGATGGATACCTTTGAGAACTCAAGGTTTTATAAGGTGAAGACTAAGGCCTTTCATGACAAGCACATCCTCAAGTGAGAGTTCAAGGCTGGAGATCAAGTCCTTCTCTATAACTCTAGGCTGAAGTTATTTCCAGGAAAGCTCAAGTCAAGATGGTCTGGTCCATTTGTGGTTAAGGAAGTGAGACCTTATGGAGCTATTGTGCTTTGGAACAAGCAAGGTGGAGACTTCACAATGAATGGTCAGAGAATCAAGCAGTACATGGTCACCACACCAACGGAGGATGGGACATCAACCCCACTCTCTGATCCTTCCCCAGCCTAATCTCAAAGGAGCAAAGTCAAGCTAGTGACTTTAAACAAGCTCACTTGGGAGGAAGTCCCATGTCTATCCTTGTAAATATTGCATTAGGATTTCTTTTTCGAGACATTTGGATGAAAAGTAATGAGTATGGTCGAGATGGTTTGAATAAGGCTTGGAAAGGCTGAAAAAAAAGGTGGAACGGCTAGGAACTGAGGCCAGGACAAGCCGGCCAGTCTTTGGCCGAGAACGCTCGGGTGGCGTATACCGGGTGGAGCTACCCGCGCGGGAAAGATGGCTCGATCAGGAACCAGAACACGCGGCCAGCTTTGCACGAGACAGATGACCCGCGCGGGACAGACGACCTGTTCGAGAGCCGGAACGCGTGGCTGCATATGCGCGGGACGGCATGCCAGCGGGACCGGATGCAGTACTTAACGCCAGGAACGCTGCTGCATATGCGGGGCGGCATGCCAGCGGGACCGGATGCAGTACTTAACGCCAGGAACGCTGCTGCATATGCGCGGGACGGACAACCCGCGCGGGATCGGAATGCACGGGACAGACAACGCGTGACCTGATACGCGCGGGACAGATCGTACAGATGCGCAACGCGCGGGGAAGAAGCTCGCGGGTCTGTCGATCCAACCCGACCCGCGCACGATCCGGCTTACGACCCAGGTAAGTTTTTCTTCCCTTTTTCGACCCAGACCCGACCTGGCTCACCCCATAACCTAAAAATCGTGTCTCTCTCTCCTCATTTCATCCTCTTCCCAAATCTAAAAACCTCCCTAGCCTCCATTCACCAAAAACCTCATATCTCACTCAAATCTCCACCAAATCACTCCATTCTTTTTCCTACACCCAAGTCTTCACCCTCTTAGTCTATTTTCTTGAATCCATTCATCTTTTCCATTCATCCACAGCAAGGTATGGTTTCTTTAAGTTCAAATTCGTAATGCTCATGAACCCTACAAATTTGAACTTGAAATTTGACCATTCTCTTGCTAGATTCTTGTGAAATAGACTAGGGAAAACTTATATATCATTTTGGGTAGTTGATTTCATGCTGGAATTGGTTTGAAATTGAACTTTGAGAAATTAGAGTTCATGAGATTTGGGGGTTTTTCACTAATTGTTAAATTGGGGTTGATTGTGGTTTATATTGATTGGATAAGCTGTTCTAGAACTTGATTAAGTTGCAATTTCAATCTGATTGATGATTTCTCTTGAGTTTGGCTTGATTGAGATTCTCATGTTCATTAAAAAAAAAAATTATGAGCATGGGAGCTTGATTGCATTGTGATAGCTTTTGCTGGGTTGCTGGTATTAAATTGAGCTCACAATTGTTTACTCAAGTTTCTCTCATTCAAAAGTTTTCTCCTTCCTTGTGATTAATATTTTCCAAGACTTAAAATTTGTCAGGTACCAAATGGGGAGGAAGGATGCAAACTTGATTGAAGAGGAGAGGGTTGAGGCTGCTCAAAGAGAGACTCCTTAGTTTGGGAAAGAGTTAGGCTCCATGCATGAATCAGAGGAGGAGCGTAGACAACAAGCTTTGGCCATGCTAAGGAAGAAGGCACATGCTAAAAGGGATGGAAAGAGAGTTGCTGTTGATGAGAGTGTGGCTGATATTGCTCACAAGCAAGCCCCTCCCAAGAGAGCTAGAGCGCAAAGGACTAACAGTGTGGGAGCTCTTGTTTTAGAGAAAGGGAACAATGGAGGTCATCATGAACCAGCTCCCACCACCAAAGCTAAGGCACCAAGAAAAAGTGTGACACCTCCTCCTTTGGAGCAAGAAGGTGCAAGTAGTGGAGAGGAACCATCTCAGGAGGGCAGTGAAGCTGAGCAGGATCCTAACACAACAAAGAACTTTAATGCTCACAGGGATAGAAAGAAGAAACCCACTGAAGATGAGCTGTTAGAGCAATTCAGAAGAGGTGTTTCTTGGCCTCCAACCAGATTTCTTGATAGGATGGTCCTGAAGGAGTTAATGAATGAAGAAGACATCCAAGAAATGCTAGACCACATGCACATGGGCAGCCTCTACGCTATGGCTCATCCTACACACAAAGAGGTCTCATGCCAATTCTTGGCATCCTTGGAAGCCACCTTTCACACCTCCAAGCATGTGAAGCAAGGATGGGGGAAGATACAGTTCAAGATTGATGGGCGAGCCTACTCCATGGGCTTCAAGGAGATTGAGGAAGTGCTTGGCTTTCAAGACCAGAAAGAGACATCCTTTCCCAAGCTTGCCAAGGTCAAAAGAGAGATGAACATCACAAGCCTGACTTGGAAGCTGTTATCAGGCAAGAAAAGGAGTGCCAACCGGGACAAGAACGCATCCATTAGACATCCTTCGGTGCGCTTTCTCCACAGGTTGCTTGTCCATATCATATTCCCCAGGAAGGAAGTAGGAACAGTCTCTGGAGATGAATTGAAACTTCTACACCAAGCTGTCCAGAAGTATGCTCTACCCCCTCATCTCCCTTTGGTTCCCAGCGACTTCTACAAGGATTTTGGCATGGTGGGATTCTTTGTGCAACGCCTCATGTACTATAAGGATCGGGCCTGGTCAAACAGAGACCCTGACGCTCAGATTGGGATTGGTGGCTTGATAACACCATTGCTTGCTCACATGAGGATAAGTTTGGGAAATGATCAGCTGGTCCCTCTTTCATGGATCTAAACTACTTGAGGTCAGCTCACTACTTCTCTGGGAGGTTCAATGGGAAGTGTGTCTACTCCTACCTTAAAGGTGCAAAGAAAGTTGAGCTGGTTCTTCCTGATTATGCTCTCACCACATTGAGCACTCCAGGAGCAATCCGATTTGATATCAGTGAGAAGCACCTCCTTAGCAGTCACAGAGCCCTTGGTCCCATGACCTTGAAAAGCGCCAAGAAGAGGGCAGACAAGGCAGCCATGTTTGATGAGGGTCACTCTAGCAGAGCCACTGCACACCTCTTTGGTCCCCCTCGTTACCACTTCGACCAGTACACTGCCTCTTTGCCCCTTGGTCCACTTCGCCAAGCTCATGACCATATCAGCATTCTTCAGAGGTGGAGCAAAGCTCATGATAGAACCATCTACAAGCTCACACACAAGTGCAAGGAGTTGAGTAGGACTGTGAAGAGGCAAGCTGAAGCTTCAGCTCAGTTCATGCGAAAAGTGACAGATGTTTTGACTAGAGGAGCTGTGGCCGGTTGCAAAGCAAAAAACTTTGACCTTGATGCCTTCCTTGCCCCTCCACCTCGGCCACTTGTAGATCCCTCAGCATCACGCACAATGAAACAACTTCTTCGTCGCAAAAGGAACCCACCAGCTCTCCAATCCGAGTCCGGTAATGAATCACCTTCACTTGACTCCACCTACGAGGAAGATGACTCCGAGAGTGAGGCATCAGCCTCTTCTCATGCTCCATAGAGGTACTCCTTCACCTTATCATTGTACATACCATTTGTCTTTGCATTTAGTTTTCTTTTAGGCCCTTCTCTCCACTTAACAAACACAGAGACTATGTGAATTAAGTGTGGGGGAGGTGCCACGTTGCTGATCATCTTGTGTTTCTTGTCATAAGCATGCATTTCTAGATAGCTATTGCATAGAAAAACCATAAAAATTTGAAAAATACAAAAAGAATCATGTAGTTGCATTAGGATTGAGTCTAGAGCATTCATTTAGTTGCATAAAAAAAAAATATATTAGAAGTCTTGAGCATATAGGATTGCATCATGCATAGGGGACAAGGATGATATCAACCTTGTAAAGAGCTCATGCTAAGTTTTCAAATTGATAACCTTTGTAATCATGGCAAGTAGCTTGAGCATCCTTTAGTAAGCTTGTAGACTTCGAGCCTTGAAAACTCTTATGAAACTCATTCATTGTTAAACCTCACCTTTTGAAGTAAACTCCGATCTTATTTGAACTTGATGTCTCTTGCTTATGGTTCTTTGTGTGCTGAGTCATGGCTATACACAATTGAGTTGTCTCATCCATTTTGCCAATCTTTTTAGACAAACTTAAGTGGCACTCCATTACCTTAAACCCTTCCCTCCTTTCAAGCCTTCATTGTTTGTTGAGTGAGGCCTTCTTTGGAAAGCTTTACATGTGCATAATGTTGAGAGTATTGGGAACGACAATGCTTGGTCTCCCTTTTAGCTAGATTAGACTCTCATATTGTCTAGCTTCTAGGATGAGGGTGAGTGTTGGGAAGATTGATCTTGGGAGTGTAAAAAAAAAATAGAGGAAAGAAAAGGTTGACTCATGGAACTCTAAGTTATAAGTGATTAAGTCTAGAAGGGATAAGGGAAATAAAAAATTATAAGCTTTAGTTTTTTAAAAAAGTCTTGGCCCCCATAATAAAAAAAAGAAAAAGAAAAAGAAAAAGAAAAAAAAAAAAATTAATAAAAAGGGGCTAGCAATGTTTAGAAAGAGCTGATAAGAGTTTAAAAATATGAAAAATCTCTTGTATACTTCCAAAGAAAGAGTTCTAAGTGAGAAAGTATCTTTGAGTGTTTTGGGGAAGTCTTTGGGTGAGAGAAGTGAGTGGGGTTGGCATTGAGATTAAGAGTGTAACTTATGTATTTGAGAAAAGTGTAGAACAATGGAGATTGAGCATTGTATGCATGAGTTGATCCCTTTCTTAGATATATTATGTGCAATGTCAAAGCTACTTTGTTTTGAGAGTAAACCACCTTTAAAGACCTTCTTGAACCCCTTGATTTACTTTGCATCAAAGCTTTCTTTTTACCAAACCAAATGACTTGGACCATTTGACCATTTCCAAGATTTCTATTGAGTTTGATTAATGATTGTAAGGGAGTTGATGGATTTGTTGTTGGTGGATTCATGATGATGAGTGTAGAGGTCACAGGAGTTAAGATAGGCCTAGAGAAGTTAGAGTTCGAAAAAGTCTTTGCTCTTGCTATTTGGTATGATTATGCAAGGTTATTAGTTTGAAAATTAAGAAGAGCTTCTTTTGGTTATCAGTCCCCTCTTTCAAACCTCTCCTCCTTAATTCTTGAAAGTTTACTTGTGGACAAGTAAAGGACTAGTGTGGGGGAGTTGATGTCTTGAATATTTTCATTGTTTTAGTCATCTTTATCATGCATTATTTATCTTATAGATTATGGTTTAGGCATCTTTAGGATCCATTTGTGTTCTCATCTTACAATTTGGTGAAAGTTTTATCTTTGAATCATAATCTCGTCTTATCTTTGTGTTCTCGATTGTTTGATTTCATCTTCTTTCTTTCTCTACATGATTAAGCTTGAATCTCTCATGGGTTTAAGAGTAAGCATGTGGAATGGTGAGTAGATCCATTTAAGATTCATGGGTTAGGGTGATTAAGAGTGATTAAGTGTAGATCCAAGGTGTTTAGTGTTAGATCTTTCTTTTCCATGCATGATTGAGTGTTTTTAATGCTATATTTGGGTTGGCCTCTCAAACATAGAGCTTTAGGCATTTACGCCCGGAAGGTGTTCGATGAAATGCTTGAACCAACTCATCTATGCTTTTAGCTTGCTTTACCTAAGGGATTAGTTGTTAAAGAAGCTAGGATTGCTATTAGACTCATTTTTAATGTTTGCTTTGATCATTACAGTCAATGGGAATTGATGTACTTGGGTGATCATTGCAAAAGAGCATTCATCTAGGGATAGAGTTTGTTCAAGCATAGTGTCTAGGCATAAGGAATTAGATTGATTGAAAAGTTGACATCTTGGATTGAACCTTAATCACTTAAGATCAAATTCCTATACCCATGGATCTCATCTCCTCATATTGAAAGAAAGTTTCATCTTTTATTGCATTTAAGTATTGTCTTAGTTTAAAAATCATCTCTCTTAATGGTTGCATCTAGATTAAGCATAGGCTTGCATTCCCTTTGCTTTAGAATCACTTAGAACTGGTTTGACATCCTTTATATTATAACATTTGATTAAGACCCTTGAAAAATCTTAGCATCACTTGGCTAGATCGCGTCGATCGATAATCCTATAGAGTAATCGATCGACGGTGCCAAAGATGTATCGATCGATATTCCTATAGAATAATCGATCGACACTTTCTAATTGAACGAATTGAAAGGAAGATCATTAGATCTACTCTATAGAGGAATCTAGAAGGCAGAAGCTGATGGATTTGTTCATATGAAGTTGAGCTTTACAATATCATGCATACAACTTGTTAGGCATCTATATGATTATAATCTTGATTACCTGAATAGAAACTCTTAGTATAGCTACTTTCCTTTAATTGTAAAAACCCCTCAATCAATCATCTGAGCAATTTACTTGCTTAACAACCTGCTATTTTACTTTAATCATATTCAACCTAGGTTAATCACCCTGATTAGATCTTATTGGTTCCCTAGCTCTTTGTGGATTCGATCCCTAAGTACTACAACTAAACCTCTTATTTGAGAGAGTAAAGTCACTCCTTAGGGTAATTTGAGTAGACATCAGACTTCACATTCCTCAACTTAGAATTTTATTTAAATTAGAATATTGGTTCTTAGAAAAAGTAGATTAACTTGTTTAACCTGAAATTCAATTTATACCATGCCATTTTTCATAGAAGATGAAATCTACTATCTGTAGAACATAATTTAAAAAGGATATATTCGTGCATCAGTCTACATATACATAAATAGTGTTGAAATGATTGAACATGGACAAAACAACTCACTCAGCACTCATAGAGTCGTCAGATCACTTAATGTTGTAAATGATCATTTTCGACCACAAGAAGAAAATGAAGAGATATTTCGTTCTGAGTGTCATCAATACTATTAAAAGAGAAAGAGTTTTAATAAATCTATTTAAAAAGGTTATTTGGACCCTTTCATTACTAACTTAACATTTAGTATACACAACCAACAATTTAATTAACTATGGAAATATAATGTATATCTTCAAAATACGGGATCCATACTGTTATGATTCCAGATCTGTTCGTATATATTAATTAGATTTATTACCTTGGTAGATACAATTATTACTAGAGTTATATCATAGAGCATTTACCCTCTAGCACGTTATATATATTTTGTTTCATATTAAATAACATAATGCGTTGTCTTATATACATAGGTGTTTCAATTAATGGTATTTTTATACGTGAATCCTATATAATGTTTTCAACGTATATAAATAGTATACAATGTATATTTTCTTCATTTTTAACATATCAAGATGCATGTATTGATTTCTTTTAGACTATACACAATAGTATACAATGTTCTTTTAATAAAACCTATAATTGTTTATTGACTTTTAGTTATAATTAAAACAGACAACCTATAACTTTTTTAAATATGTACATACATTTGGTATAAACCATTGTTTATATTAATTTCACACCACAATTCGATACAAACTTTTTATATAAGTGTTCTCTCTGTACATATGTGGTAAATCAATGAAATATACAAATATTACATGTGAAGTTGAACCAGTTCAACCAAACCCACCATCTACATGAATAGAAATGTTTTCTACTGTGAAAAGCGATATATAATGTTCTCAGCCATTCATTTCTCAATCTTAGGCTGATCATTCTTTAGAATCATCTTATAAAAACGTTACACATGAGTCTCACAACCAAACGATATTGTGTTCTACCTTGAAAAATCTCTTCCAATGTATTCAGCCTTCAAATTTCGCAATTTCACAGTTTAACAAGTCTGAAAAATAAAAAACCAACATTATACACCATAACAAGGATTTAATAGGCCATGTCTCTTAAAAACAAAATTATATATTTTACATTAAATTATTTTTAGAAAAACAATTTATAATAAAATTTGTTATTTAAGATAAGTTTTAAAATTATTAAAAATCTGATAAATCTATATTATTAAATTAGTCAAATATTTTCCAAGTAAATATTAAGTTCCACTAGCTTAACAAATGTAGCTTTTATAAAATGCATACAAAAAAAGAGAATATGTTTTGCCATTCTGGTTTTTGGGTCGAGTACGTATTGGTTCCTTTCGAGTCTGAGTTTTTCGAGTTCTAAACATTTGGACATAACTAGGTATTTGAAAATTTTTAGTTTGTGTTCAGGTCTTTTTTTGGGTTCATGTCTATTTGGGTCCAAATTTCAAATACATATAAAATACCTATAATTATTCGAATACGTAAAAAGACAGGATTGGTTTTCGGTGTTCAAGACTCGGAAAAGAATTGAAAAACCCGAAAACCCCAAAAAGTACTGGAACACAATCTGAAAACCCAAACAAATATCCAAAAATGTTTAAATACACAAAAGTCCCCAAATTTTACCTGAAATCTGATCTGAGGAACCAAAAAATTGTCAATTTTTTCCGAATGCCTGAAATATTTTTTAAAAGAATTGAAATTTTACCCAAAATAGAAAAAATATAATAAAAAATAGCCCAAAACTTAAAAAGTATTTGTAATCCCAAAAACACATTTGAGATACCAAAAAAACATAATATACACAAAAAGTCAGATACTTTGGGTACCCAATCGGATCTCAAATAGAACATGGATTAGAATAGAGATCTGCAGGTCCAAAAAAATATAATATGTATTTTTCCTTGGACCCAGACCAAAAACACGAAAACCATAATGATGGCTTTCAAAATTTTTAAAAAAAATCTAATATAATTCTGGGTTGATTTCGGTTTGGTTTCCCAGGTTTAGTAAAATATCCAGGCCTAAGAGACTATTACATAAAAGTGTACATAAATTTTTCAAAATAAACTAATTCATAAATTATATAAGCCTAAACCGATTTTCGTCTTCGATATTACAACAATTCTAAAATACTAATTCATAATCTTTGATTACAATCCCAAAGTCAAAATCTAGTATCTAATTGTAATATGAGCACTTATGTATCTTGCAAACTGTAATTGGTCATATTTATCATTTGCCGTTATTTTTTTGGCAAGATTCAACGCATCGCTTACCCTAAGACATTGAAATGGGATCAAACATGTCTTTCGCTATCTTCAAGAAACGAATGATTTATGATTATTTTATCCTAACAACTCAAGCTGAGAAATGGTTGGCTTTGCAGACGCATGGTATTTATCTGATTCCCATAAAACTCGATCACAAGATATATTTTCAGAGTTGGAGGAATTTGTGTATCACGGCCTCTAAGAAACAAACACTTGTTGCCACTTTGTCAAACCATGCTGAAATAATTTCTCTCTACGAGGAAAGTAGAGAATGAAACAGCTTAGATAAATAAGTTAACACATCTAATCAGATAGTAGTATCTACATTAGTATAAAACATACCAATCTTATATGAAGATAATGCAGCATGTTTTTTTCAAACAAGGGAAAAATACATCAAAAGCGATATATCCAAACATATAACACTGAAATTCTTTTCATATACCCAAGAACCTGAAATGAATATAGAAATTGAAGTGAGATATTTTTGATCCAATGACAATAGTGTAGACCTCTTCATGAAGTCATTACCCACTACGATATAGAAAACACATTTACAGCATTACCATTGGAATATCTCTAAACAAAAGTTTTAAGCCATTTTTTACTCGAGGGGAAATTTCTGAAATAGTACTCTTTTTACCTTAGTATAGTTTCTCCCACTGAATTTTCCTTGAATGATTTTTAACGTTGCAACTAGAAGCCTTACAATCGACGTAAATGACAATGGACTCTAAGGAAGAGTGTTAGGCCCTGTTTCTTGCAGGGTTCTTAGCCTAATATAAGAGCCGTCTCTTAAATTTAACTAAGAAAAATTAAGAACCATCTCTTAAATATCTTATTTAAGAGTCGGTTCGTAGTTTTTCTTCGTTAAAAGTTAAGAGACGGTCCTTATATTACGCAAAGAAGCCCACCCTAAGAACCCCGCAATAAACATGCCCATACAAAAGTCAAGGAACACAATCATCTAGTAATAAATGTCTAGTCTATGTCATAATGTAACAAAATTTTATCTGTCTAATATCTTGCCTATATAAATAACTGTGAAAGACATTTTTTTCAGCCAAGTAACCCAGAGAGATCCTGCATTTGTAAAAAAGTTCCACACATACTTCAGCCGAAACACCAATTTAAAATCCTCGAGCAGTCTAATAGCTAATCCACCTTCTTTTTGGGCTTGCAAATGTTATTCCATGCTACTCTAGCTCCTCTGGAAGATGATGACTTGCTCGTCTATAAAAAAATCCTCACAGAGAGAGTCGGTGTGGAAAGTCTTTGGCAAGTTAAACACATAGCTCCAAATATTTACCTTTCCATAAATAACTGAGGTGATAAGTTTGATTTTTCATGCAAAAGAAAAATATTTCATAGGAATGGAGTTTCATGTGATTTTCTCTAGGAAAGGCTGCAAAGTTGATTGTGTGATGCGACCTGGTTTTAACGAGAAGCCCATGTATCTTGTTGGAAACACTCCTATTTTTATTCCAAAAAGTCACTCAAAACCTCCTACTCTATGTCTAAAAATCTTTCAAAGAAGAACTTTGATTTAGTTGGGTTTATGTCCAACCCAATGAAGAGCTTAAACTCATTTAATACCTTCTAAATACTAGACAAGAAGTGTCTGTATCCATAACAGAACACCAATAAATCATCAACAAACAAGAGATGTGAAACTAGAGGTTCATAACACTTTGGGTGAACTCTAATCTGTCCATGCCCTACCGCCCATTCAAGGAACTTTAAGAGGACCTCGATGACCATTATGAATAGATAAGGAGATATTGATTCACCTTGTCTAAAACTGTTTTTACTTCCAAAGAATCCAGTCAATTATCCATTCAACGCAACCGAGAAACATGGAGATGAGATGCATTCCTTGATCCATGTTTAGAAAGAGGTGGAAATCCATGTACTTAAAGAATTTTTCATAAAAAATCACATGTCATAGTTTTAAAAGTTCTTCCTAATGTCAACCTTCACAATAGAGCTCTTTGAACATGACACTTTCTCATAGTCCATGATAAGGTCAGAAGCAAGCAACACTCCAAGGCCACAACCTTGTAAAAAAGCAGCTTAGTTCTTGCTAATGCACTCATTTAAGATTGGCTCCATAAGGTTTGCAATCTTTGAAATAATTTTATAAACCACATTGCAACAATTGATTGGGAGGTAGTATCCCAGAGAACAAGCTTATGTTGACTTTGGTATAATAACCAGATTTCTGCTATTCAAATCCTTAAGAAAACGACCATTACAGAAAAAGCTCTTTTATTGGTTCAGTGACATCTCTACTGACAATGCTCCAAGAAGCTCTGAGAAACTCAATATTATAGCCATCTAATCCCGAGCACTTATCCTTAGGCATTGAGAAGACTATTTTAGTTATTTCCTCATCGAGAATCAATCTTTGAAAGTAATCTATCTGGCTTGAAGAACAACAGAATGACAGAAGATTTTCCAACTCAGTGTTTAAACAAGCTGATGCCAGTGCTCAACCTCCCAAGATACCTGAGAAACAGTCAGTTGTATGAGCTTGCAACTCATCCATGCCACATACGAAACTTTTATCTTGAAAAACCAGAAAAAGAATGTGGTTATGAGCCGCATGTTGATCCACCATTTTGTGATAGAAAGCAGTGTTTCTGTTCCCAAGGTCATACCAATGAACTCTAGATCGTTGATGATAAAACTTTTCTTCTGCCTTAGCAAGAGTATGCCCTTTCGTTTTTACAGTATGCTCCAAATAAGATGTTTCACTGTCCATATAGGTTAAGCGGCGTCTTTGCAATTTAGAAATGACATTTTTCTGATCTTTAACCCGGTTAGAAATTCCACTATAAGGCCTCTGATTTATCCTCCTCGAATCTTTCTTTAGCAGTTTCAAAGACCTTACCAACTTAATATGATAAGTTCCAATAATCGAATCCGTCTGCCACACTGACCTAACTTTTTCATTGAAGAGCGGGTGATCTATTATATGATTGAAGAACTTGAAGGGTGTTGGAGCTCTTCTCCATGCAGATGGAAAGTGAAAGAGAGAAGGTGCATGGTCCGATTGATCCGGTTCAAAAAAATCAGCATAGCCGTCTGGAAACCGCTGTCAAGTCTGGTCGATGAGAGCATCAGTAAATCTTTTTAGATATGGGATTTTCTTCCTGATTGTTCCACCACGTAAAAGTAATCCCCTTACACTGCGTTTTGAAAATTTACGCATCTTACATTGCCAAATTCATATTAATTATACCATTTGTATCCACATCCTGGTCCTTAGATTGAGAATGATAGCTAGTCCGAATGATTTGATTGAAATCCCTGATAAAACCCAAGGATGGGACAAAACTGGCATGATAGAATTCAGATTTTCCAGCTCCTACAGTAGACCTTTCCTTGATTCCACTTCATTGAATCCATAAAAAAAAAGAGTTACAGTCACACTGGTACTATCCAAAGGAAGAAAGAAACCACAAGTAACCGCTTGAGAATTAGACATGTAGATTGTTGTTATTATATTTGGACTGCTTACAACAATGGTCCTAACAGTGTGATGTTGATCCCAATTTGCAAAATATTTCCAACCACAAGTAAGAGCTTATATTATCCTGTCTTCTACTAAAGGGTGGTATATGTATTTATTAATATGATCCAAAAGAAGGAATGTGGTTATCTACCCACTCCTTGACCGTAGTGTGGCATCCTTCACTGTTGAGTCCTCTTACATTCCACACAAAAAACATATTTGATAATAGATTAGTGACGTCTGACCTTGCGGCCACTCTTCCGGTTTAGAAACCAAGAAGAAAGGTGATAGATTCTGATCCATGTTGCCCTGAAGATCCTGCAATTAATGTTTCACATTGACGCATAACCGCAACTATGCAAGCACATCATGCACTGTCCAAGGAGATCACCTAAGAGCTTGTCAGTCCTTTAGTGTCTCTTTCGGTAAGAACAGTATCTCATGGTGTGTGTTCCATGCTCTATTTGACCCGAGTCTGAGACTGTAAGTATAATACTCAATGTTTCCAATCCCGTATCACCCTCAATATTTCTGAAAACACACTCTTTTTTCTCCGCTTCTGAAGCGGAAGATAGATCTCCACCCTCAGCGATTCTATCACTAGAGATAGCAGATTAATGACTTGTTTCTTCTAGATCTTTATCTATTGCTAGTCCAGAATCATCTAAGATCGCCAAGTTGTCCACTCCAGGATGCATTCTAGGGTTTTGACTTCCATACATAAGTTGCAGACCTTCCTGACCTCGACTGCCTCTTGAGACTTTTGTCTCTACTCTTGACCTCCTTGACGTCCTAGTTTGTCGAGTAGAGTCTAGAGGTTTAGCAGAGCATCTTCTAGACTCATGTCCAAATTTACTACAACAATCACATTTCCTCTGAAGCCACCGACAGGAAACAGAGATACCCACCTCTAATACATTTGAAAAAACAGAGACGATCCTCTTCGGTAGCTCATATTGGAGATCCACATGAACCCACAGTTTTGCGACCTCAAAGTTTTATTTTCTTTCAGACTCAGGTGTAATAGAAACTGGCTTTTCAAATGTTGTGGCAAGTCGACTTAGATTTTTGCGACCTCTAAGCTCCATTCGCACCACAGCTTAGGTTTTTTTGAGGTTCCTATGTGATAATTTAGGTGACCATGGTGCTAGACACATTTTAAATGTGGCTAAGATCCAAACACTTCCCGCTAACACAAGAGCTCAAGTTCGTGGGCTAGTAACTCTGAGTAAAAGGTTAAAGGCCCTAGACTTTGGAAAAATATTCTCGGACCTGAGTGACTCCAATTAGTATTGACAATGCCAATAATTCTGCCCATATCCAGAGCTTCACTGTATAATCTTGCAAACAAAAACTCTCATAACTCTTTCCTTGCTTCCTCAAACTTTCATCAGGGATTAGAACGAAAGGGCCCCTTAGATATGTTCAGAAGGGGCTCCAATTTCTTACAAATTCGATGTTTCATTGACTACTTTCAAATACTTCCAAATTCCAGGAGAAATAGACACTACCGTCTTTGCAGAAGATGTCTCAACTCCTGTTGACTTTCCAGCAGAAGAGTCGACTCCAATTTGCGAGTCAGAGGGAACAACTCCAGCAGTATCTGAGGTTGAGGCGAAAGCAAGTCCAGTAGGAGCTGAGGTTGAGGCCAAAGCAAATCCAGCAGGGAGGTATATTGTGCTCCAGGAGATTAACTAGATGGTAGCATCACAACTGACTTTCTCAGATACAAGAGGGGAAACCCTCGGAGAAGATACTCATTCCCTAGGAAGAGAAGAAACAGGAGGACCCACATCCACTGAAGCGGGAGGCCCAGATTGTGCCACGCCTGTCCTGCACCTATTTTGAAACTTACGACCCATCACGAGAAGAAGAGACGACGTGTGAAGATGCAGCCCTAACACGAGAGAACTTTGAAGAGAGGGGGGAGATTAGAGGATGCGTCTCCTCTTACCCATCTTAGAGATATCTCAACGGCGGCAAGAGGCGACACCATTGGTCGGCGGTGTACCAAACCCTTATTCCCTTCAGAATTGACTCTTTAGTGTGGAGAGAGAAGGATATTTATAAACAGAAAATTGTTGCTAGGGATGGGGAAAATCTGAATCCGAAGAACATAACCAATCCGATCAAAAAAATTAGTACCGAACCCGAAAAAAAATTTGTAAAAAATCCGAACGAATTTAAAATTTTGGTATCTAAAGAACCAAAACCAAATCTGACCGGAACCAAACTATTTGGGTATCCGAATATATACGGATGAAATTTATATTCTTACATATATTAATTATTTTTAGATTTAACATACAAAATATATCTAAAATATATAAGATATTTTTAAATTGTCCAAAATACTTGAAAATATATATAAATAGTCAAAAATAAATATCTAAAATAGCAAAAAAATACTCAGAAAAAATACTTGAAATCTCTACTGATACACTATCCAAATATTTAAGCCAAACAAATTTATATATTAAGTTGTTTGGCATATGTTATTCAAATTTATATGCAATATATTATTTTTAGTTTTAGTTCTTTTAGAAATTAAAAGAATATATGAGTTTTTATAAAAAATTAAAATAATTTAAATGGATTATCTGAATTTAAATCGAGCCCGAACCAAAATTTAGAGATACCCGAATAGCGCTAATATCTTTATCCCTAGAAGTTTGAAATCTGAATAGACTCGAACTAGAATTAAATAAATACTTGATATGTACATCTCCAATTGGTACACTGAATGAGTTATCTCAAGAAAAAGTGTACCAAAAAACTGTTCAAAAATAAAAATTTATGGCTTCTCACTATTTTTTAAGTTTCCTCTCCTTGAACAATTTTTGTGGAAAATCATATCTTCAAGCACACTTGCCTAAGACCACACACATGACATACACCCATAATATAAAAACAAAACGAAAGATATAATTTGTTTATATAAAAAATCCAACCGCTAGAAAAACCACCCACTATCAAATGCAGAGACACTCCATAATATACTTATAAGTTATAAGTCACACACATTTTCAGGTCTTATCTTTAATATAGTATAAAATAAACAAGTTTAAAAAAAAAAAGCAAGTTTTACTTGATAGAACCCAATTTCTCTTTAATTTCTGTTGACATCTGGTAGTAAGATTGTTGTTGTTAGTGTTGGGTCATACTCAGAGAATTTGTTATCTTCATTTCCTATCTTGGCACCGGTTTTCGAAAATATGAATATTTCCTTCACCGTATTTAAAAATTTGCTACATAAAATTAAAAGTGTTCATTAATTTTCCAAAATATTAAGAAAAAAAAAAAGAAAGCAAAAAACTTACAGCCACGGATCTTCTCCAAGAAGCATCTTATCTCCATCAGTGTTTATGAAAACTATTTTCCATTGATTGTGCATATGCAATGTGCCTTTAATATCGAAGAGTCTTTCTAGTTCATCGATCAACTGATTGTATCCATCAAAAACAGTTAGGTCCATTGTTCTTTCTACAGCTCCTTCCATATGAACCTGATCAATTTACATATAAAAAAATATGAACTTTATAGTCATCTAAATATATTACAGATATGAAATTTTTATTTAATAAGAACAGAATAAAACTATCAATGCAAACACACACATATATATATATAATTATCTAATAATCAACATATTTTTTTTAATGAAAACCCCATGTATTAGTTGTACCTAATAAATAATTTAAACTTGACTAACAAGTAAAAAATAAGAAGATGGTGATCTATTTTATACCTTAGTATGATTTCTAGTTTGGATGTGGTCAAACTTTTCTTCTTCAAAGGTTTTAGAAATCTTAGACTTTTTATGTGAGTCATTTGGTTTTATGGAATCTTTTATTTTTGTGGGAATTGTTAGATCAACTCCAAACAGTCTGTAGCTAGTAGCCACGGTGGTGGTTGACGTTTCTTTCATTGCTTGAACCATTTGCTCATTATAGTTTAGTTTGGACATGGTAGGGAATGAGTATCTAACTGAAGATTGTATGCTTGAATGTCCAACTTCTTTGCCTTGGGTCAATGTAGGAACCCACATATTTGAACATTTAAGAAGAAATAAAATATGTCAAAAATGGAATGATAACTAATTTACAAATAAATTTTAACTTATTGAGAAGAGTTAACTTACCAAACTCATGTATTTCACTTTGACGTTTATGCTTTAGAAATCCTGATTTGAGAATGTTTGATGAATGTGTTAAATGCTCGATCTCCCATGGAGATACCTTATCAGGTCTTGGAATTGTCGCAGCTTCATCCCATTGTACCTATAAAATATAGGATATTATTTATTGATTTTAAAAATATATTCTAAAACAATATAATTAAAGTAGAACTAGTACTAATCTTACTTCTAGATTTAGCCATTCTGAATCCTTCCAATGAGCGGAGAAATCTCTCACTTTACTATTGTTCCATAGTATCTAGTGTAGTAAAATCATTTGTGTAAGCAATCATATCTCAAAAAAGTGTACCAAAAACTGTTCAAAATAAAAATTTATGGCTTCTCACTATTTTTTAAGTTTCCTCTCCTTGAACAATTTTTGTGGAAAATCATATCTTCAAGCACACTTGCCTAAGACCACACACATGACATACACCCATAATATAAAAACAAAACGAAAGATATAATTTGTTTATATAAAAAATCCAACCGCTAGAAAAACCACCCACTATCAAATGCAGAGACACTCCATAATATACTTATAAGTTATAAGTCACACACATTTTCAGGTCTTATCTTTAATATAGTATAAAATAAACAAGTTTAAAAAAAAAAAGCAAGTTTTACTTGATAGAACCCAATTTCTCTTTAATTTCTGTTGACATCTGGTAGTAAGATTGTTGTTGTTAGTGTTGGGTCATACTCAGAGAATTTGTTATCTTCATTTCCTATCTTGGCACCGGTTTTCGAAAATATGAATATTTCCTTCACCGTATTTAAAAATTTGCTACATAAAATTAAAAGTGTTCATTAATTTTCCAAAATATTAAGAAAAAAAAAAAGAAAGCAAAAAACTTACAGCCACGGATCTTCTCCAAGAAGCATCTTATCTCCATCAGTGTTTATGAAAACTATTTTCCATTGATTGTGCATATGCAATGTGCCTTTAATATCGAAGAGTCTTTCTAGTTCATCGATCAACTGATTGTATCCATCAAAAACAGTTAGGTCCATTGTTCTTTCTACAGCTCCTTCCATATGAACCTGATCAATTTACATATAAAAAAATATGAACTTTATAGTCATCTAAATTTATTACAGATATGCAATTTTTATTTAATAAGATCAGAATAAAACTATCAATGCAAACACACACATATATATATAATTATCTAATAATCAACATATATTTTTTAATGAAAACCCCATGTATTAGTTGTACCTAATAAATAATTTAAACTTGACTAACAAGTAAAAAATAAGAAGATGGTGATCTATTTTATACCTTAGTATGATTTCTAGTTTGGATGTGGTCAAACTTTTCTTCTTCAAAGGTTTTAGAAATCTTAGACTTTTTATGTGAGTCATTTGGTTTTATAGAATCTTTTATTTTTGTGGGAATTGTTAGATCAACTCCAAACAGTCTGTAGCTAGTAGCCACGGTGGTGGTTGACGTTTCTTTCATTGCTTGAACCATTTGCTCATTATAGTTTAGTTTGGACATGGTAGGGAATGAGTATCTAACTGAAGATTGTATGCTTGAATGTCCAACTTCTTTGCCTTGGGTCAATGTAGGAACCCACATATTTGAACATTTAAGAAGAAATAAAATATGTCAAAAATGGAATGATAACTAATTTACAAATAAATTTTAACTTATTGAGAAGAGTTAACTTACCAAACTCATGTATTTCACTTTGACGTTTATGCTTTCGAAATCCTGATTTGAGAATGTTTGATGAATGTGTTAAATGCTCGATCTCCCATGGAGATACCTTATCAGGTCTTGGAATTGTCGCAGCTTCATCCCATTGTACCTATAAAATATAGGATATTATTTATTGATTTTAAAAAAATATATTCTAAAACAATATAATTAAAGTAGAACTAGTACTAATCTTACTTCTAGATTTCGCCATTCTGAATCCTTCCAATGAACGGAGAAATCTCTCACTTTTACTATTGTTCCATAGTATCTAGTGTAGTAAAATCATTTGTGTAAGCAATCATATCTCAAAAAAAAGTAAAATAAATGTACAAGATTGACCTGATTTCATTAAAATCTCTTCCTTCAAACTTCATCAAAAACCGGGAGCCTATACTAAATTTCTTATTCACTCCATCTATAAATTTATGGAAGTTGACAAGGAATTGGCTCGAACTGAAATCATAACATCTAATAAATAAAAATGTATTTAATGAATAAACTATTTTCATAATTTTTAATTTAGTAAAGAAATGTTTTTTCTTTACCTTGGCTTATAGAACACAACAAACATACATTTTCTTTTAATAGCATTCAATGCAGTAGCAACTATACCATGGTGCATACTCTCCTTTGAAATTAATGATGATGGTACGTTGTCTTGTTTATGATGAGCTACTTTTCTGATTCCAACTCGTGATTCTCCATTCTCTCCTCTGTGATAAAAAAATATTTAAAATCAAAAGTCCAAGAAACAAATGAGATGTAAAATGAAAAAATATATACCGAAGGAATACAAAAGAGTCTCCAACAACCAACTCTTTTTCTTTTGCGAACTCATTCCAACCAGATGTGAATAAATGTCTTTGTGGTGTACCTAGTTGATTGTTTGTAAGAAAATAAATATCAGTAATCACCACACACATATTTTGATATCAATAAAAATTTGTTACCTCTTAAAGTATGTTTAAATTTCCATTCACAACCATGTATATCTTTAGCACTTATCTCTTGACTTGGCGTTAGGTGAGATGTATCCTAAGAAATATTTGATACAAAATGTTATATAGAAATTTACAATTTGGTCAAAGTAAGTAATTGTTAATACCAGTGGAGGAAGACATTCGATGGCATGTCTTTTATTCAAGACAAAACTACCCTTTTTACTGGTATCAGAAGCACTTAACACCTTAGTAAAATATTTAATGTTTTGTATGTTGTTTTCATAGTTAGGAGTTGGGATTTCAACTTCCTATAAAATTAAAATTCATAATATTAATTAAAAAAGATATTAAGAAGATCTGCAATTAAGTTATTAAAGAAATAAAGTATTATTTTGCCACTCACAGATGTATCAGGCGACAAAAACATTTCTGCATAAATTTCATGTATAGTAGTCTCTACCTAAGACCATACAAAAAAAATTATACCCAAAGCAATATCATTTACACTAATTCAGTATAGCTCATGTGTATTTAATAAATAATAAACATAAATAATCAATGAAACATACCTTAAGCTTGATACTAAAAACATTGCAGAGTATTTTTGAAGGAATATTAAAAGCTGGTTTTAATTGACATAGTTCGCCGTTTATAGATGTAACTAGCTGGAAATATCATCAAATATTTTAGTAAGTTTTGCAAATAAAAACATATGTGAAACAATATAATAATTATGTAAAAAATAAAAAAATATTGCTTCCTCTATATGCCCTTGAGGAAAATAATATACTTTTTCTCCAACTTTTGGAAGATCAAACAGAGAACCAGCACATAACTTCCATAGTTGTCCATACAGATAGTTATTCGTTCCATCAGTAACTACACAAACAGACAAAATATAATTATTGATAAATATTTTTCATCAATCAAAAACCAAACTCAAACCAAAGAATTTTTCACTTATACCTATAAATTCAGGTTACGCATGCATGATTTGATCACTGGCCATCATTGAATTGGTGAGAACTTTTGATCTTTTTTTTTTTTTTGTTCGAACAAGTTTTTTTCCTTATACGATCTTTAATTATTTTTTATATTTCAACTTATGTGATATGTATAAGTATTTATATGTGAAACAAAATAGTATAGTAATAATTATTCGGATATGAGTTTTGACTAATAATTTCAACAAGTTACCCGAAACATGTCGGGTCAAATATGTATCTTCTAAAAATACCAAAAATTCTTTAATATCAATAAATTATGTTTCTAAGCGTATAATAGTATTGTCATAGAGAGGACATGGACCAGCCCCGTCTCATAATTAGATGGATATGCCTTTTGATAAACGACAAAACAATGGTATTCCGTAAGAGAAGTCAAAGGCAGAGTCTATGGATCTTCTACTTAAAAATTAATGCATTTTTATCACTTTCATTAATAGCAAAATCACAAAACGGGTATTACAAGTAATTCTAGAGCTAGAAGTCAATTCCCATCATTTACATCGTTAATTAAAATTTACCCAAAAATCCATATAATTTTACACCATCCACACATGTATAGACAATAACCAATAGATCCACAATAAATCTAATCACTGTCATCGGTCCACATAGAAGGACCACTGCGAGCTCCTTATAAAAAAATAGTGCCTTCAATAAATTTATAGACTACATACATCCACCTTTGAATAAGCCCAAAAAACCAGATGTTGTGGTAGATAGATCTGATCCCGAGGATTCTCCACATTTGTTCTTATGTAGGATAAGTTGGGATGGTTCCTGAAAATCTGACTAAAATCATATCTTCAGGAATCTATAATTTTCACCTCTTCATGATCATCAGAATCACTTATTCCACATACTTACGTATTGATGTTAACCACATCCTGGCAAAAGCTGTCTCTTTTTGCCTTATTGGCTCTTTAGTATATGAGCCATCATTTCCTTTAGCTTAGATATATGTGCACTTTCAAAAGTGGCTCCTCAAATAGTCATGTCACACTCTGAACACTTTTTGATGTTGCTGGTTGCGAGATTATAAATTAGTTAATAATCATCCTCAATAGACTTGGTCATTAAATCTCCATTTCTAGATGAATCTGGCGACTGCAGATATCTTGCTTTATTGCCCCTGTAGAAGGTATATAACAGAAATTTTTGAGAGAAATTGTGGTGAGAGAATTATTTGATGTTGTCTTAAAACGATCCCAAACCTCGAAGAAAGATTCAACTAAACCCTGTTAAAATACTGATATCTTGTTTCTCAACTGATTTAGATCTTGACTTTGTGTAGAAGTGGCCAAAGAAAGCTCCTCTGAGCTTATCTCAGGATCCAAACAGTGATGGTGGACGAGACTTGTACCTCTTTAGATCCTTGTCAGCTAGAGAGAATGTGAAAACTATGCACCTTAGTTACTCAGGTGGAACAGCACTGGAGCTTGTAGTGTTATATATCTCTTCAATCTTCTCAAGATGGTCCCTTGGATGCTCCTTATTTAAGTCATGAAACTGATTTTGTTTTTACCAACTAAATTATTTGTGGTTTGATCTAATAATCATGTCTATTGAGAAGAAAATTTTTGATTGGACTCTATTTCATGAATAAGGCCTCCTATAAATTGAAATCTCTAATCCTAGGTCACATATGTGGCCTTTTCTGCTGGCCCTGCGGCTATGGTATCTGATTCTGAAACTGGTCATGCAGATTGTGATGTTGAACATGTTGATTCTGAATGTGATAACCCATCAAAGCTTGTTTCTTTTCTTTTTTTTTTACTTTTATGTTTTTGCTTTCTACTCTTGATAGTTCATTATTGTCTAAAGCAATAAAATCTTAAGAATATTGTCCAATTATTGTCATTCACCTGAAACACCAAAGAGAATAACACCAAAATAAAAATGATCAAAATATGGAACTTCAAATTAAAAAAAAAAATATTTTCATGAAGATATGACGTCTTTCTTTGTATGCAACATGTGTGGTTTGAATAAGCCATGTAAGCACATGGTAGTTCAAAAGTAGATGCAGTCTGAGAAGTCAATTTTGGATGTCTTATTGAGACGAGTGTGCAAGAGATTAATGATATACCATGGATTTTATCCGTTTTTACCCATGGTATATAGGTGTTTTAAGATATATATATATATATATATATATATATTATGTTTTGGAGTCTATTAGGTATGTTTTCAGGTTCCGGAGTATTTTGAAGTAAAGTGATGATTTTGGAGCATTTTGGAGCTTAATAGAGATTTTATCCGAGCTGACCATCAAACCAGACCAAAGGTCGATATTCAGAGACAACAATTGATTGATGCACACTCTATGCCATCGATCGACATCTGTATCCAAAGGTCGACGTATGAAGATTATAATCGATCGATGCACATCCTATGACATCGATCGATACGGAGTCGCACAAGAGACAGAATGGTTCCAGCCGACTTAAAGCCCAAGTTTTTACCAAATTACAAGATTGCCCCTGACGAGTTTTTTAACCTAATGAACTCACTATATATAGCTTGCCTATGTGTTTAAGGCAATGCATGCTTTCTATTTTGTTCTAGTTTATTGTTTAAGGTTTTTAGAGATGCTTAGAGTTGGAGAGAAGATCCAAAGAGATTTTTGATTGGAACTCCATTATTTGTTTCTATATCTACCTATCTATGAGTTTCTTTTATCTTGTTGCTATGAATTGCTTGGCCATGTCTGAGTAGTTCCATTGTTAGATTTAGGATTCAAATAGGTTGTGAGGGATTAGCCCCAACTATAGATTGCTAAGTTGTGATATTCATTGTTACGATGTTCTTAATGCTTGTGTTTTAGAGTAGCTAACTAGAATCTTGGCCTAGGATTGTTTGTTAACCTGAATTCATCCTTAATACATCCTATTCAAGCTAAGATCACTAGAGAAAGGTGAGAGCTGATCTAGAGACTTAGTGAGCATCCAGTTCAACCCGCGCATAAAGCTTACTAGAACCGCGTCGATCGATATCGGAGCGAAAGGTTTATCGATCGATACTCCTATAGAGTCATCGATCGACACTTTCTAATTGATCATCCCGACAGGTGAGATCATTAGATCTAGTCATCAGATAAATCTAGAAAGCGAACGCTGATCGATTTGTGCATAATCTGTTGAGCTCTTTAATATCATTCATGTAACTTGATGGCATCTATAGGATTATAATCCTGATCACCTGAATAGAAACCCTAAGTCTAGCTACTTTCTTTAATTGTTAAAACCCTCAATCAAACCCACCGAGCAACTGCCTTGGTCAAATCTGCACTTTAAAGTTAATCATAATCAACCTAGCTGAGTCACTAAGGATTAGATCTTTTGTGTTCCCTAGCTCCCAGTGAATTTGATCCCTAAGTACTACAACTGAACCTCTTATTTGAGAGATTAACTCACTCCTTAGAGGTAATTTGAGTGATATCAAATTTGGCGTTGTTGATGGAGAGCTTTGATCGCCATTAGATTTAATCTGATTAGGTCTAGGTTATTTCTTTTTAGTTGTTTCTAATAAAACTTTTCTTGTCTTTTCAGGTGCATGCTCAGCAGTACCGAAGCAACGAGGAAATTCAGCCAATATTCTCAGAAGATCCTGCAAGCTTGGAGCGTTTGATCCACAAAGACAAACGCTCCACATCAATCGACATCAACACAAGTTCGTCGACCGATACTCGCACACCAGCATCGACCGAGACATCTTCTCCGTCGACCGATACTCGCTCATCACCGTCGACCGACACTACTCTTTCGTCGACCGACATCTCTCATCCGACATCGATCGATACTCCTATAGAGTCATCGATCGACACTTTCTAATTGATCATCCCGACAGGTGAGATCATTAGATCTAGTCATCAGATAAATCTAGAAAGCGAACGCTGATCGATTTGTGCATAATCTGTTGAGCTCTTTAATATCATTCATGTAACTTGATGGCATCTATAGGATTATAATCCTGATCACCTGAATAGAAACCCTAAGTCTAGCTACTTTCTTTAATTGTTAAAACCCTCAATCAAACCCACCGAGCAACTGCCTTGGTCAAATCTGCACTTTAAAGTTAATCATAATCAACCTAGCTGAGTCACTAAGGATTAGATCTTTTGTGTTCCCTAGCTCCCAGTGAATTTGATCCCTAAGTACTACAACTGAACCTCTTATTTGAGAGATTAACTCACTCCTTAGAGGTAATTTGAGTGATATCAAATTTGGCGTTGTTGATGGAGAGCTTTGATCGCCATTAGATTTAATCTGATTAGGTCTAGGTTATTTCTTTTTAGTTGTTTCTAATAAAAACTTTTCTTGTCTTTTCAGGTGCATGCTCAGCAGTACCAGAAGCAACGAGGAAATTCAGCCAATATTCTCAGAAGATCCTGCAAGCTTGGAACGTTTGATCCACAAAGACAAACGCTCCACATCAATCAACAGCAACACAAGTTCGTCGACTGATACTCGCACACTAGCATCGACCGAGACATCTTCTCCGTCGACCGATACTCGCTCATCACCGTCGACCGACACTACTCTTTCGTCGACCGACATCTCTCATCCGACATCGATCGATACCTCAATCTTTACATCAATCGACACTCAGCTGCGAGACATGGTTGCGACACTGATTCTCAGACAAGACGAGAATGGGGACTTGCGTGATCAAGAAGGTCACCTGCGTAATGCAGCAGGTCAAAAGATAGATGCTCATGGGACTGTAATCCCTGAACCCGAAGCTACAAGAAATTTGGGTGATTAAAATCGTCCATATCAGTTCTACGCCAACAGATCAGCCATTCGCCCTCCAGCTATTCAGAGAGGCGATTTCGAGTTGAAGCCGCAGTACTACACACTTGTGGGACAGACACCCTACTGTGGGTTATCTCACTAGCATCCTATGGACCATCTGGAGAGGTTCGAGGATCTCATATCTGCTATCAAAGCCAACGGAGTCCCTGAGGACTACCTTCTCTGCAAGCTCTTCAAGTACTCTCTTGTTGGAGAGCTTCGCAGTGGCTTAAGAAGTTACCACCAGGATCTCTTACATCCTGGAGCGACATCAAAAACACGCATTCCTGCGTAACTTCTTTGATGACGCGCGCGCTGAAGACTTGAGGAGCAAGATTGCTACATTCACTCAGGAACCTATCCTTTATGAATTGTTGGATCATATTAAGGTCATACTAGCGAGATTGTCCACACCATGGATTCAACCATGTCCTAAACAATCTGCACTTTCTTCAGAGGAATTGCACTACAATATCAGATGGCTCTGAACACAGCTAGTGAAGGAAACTTCAACACCAGGAATCCAGAGGAGGCTACAAAGCTAATAGAAAAATTAGCATTCAACAACAGCACCAAGAACACTGATTTTGACAGAAGGAAATCTGCAGCATTCCTTGGGAAGGAGCACATGGATGAAGTAAAAGCAAATTTGGATAGTGTTCATAGGCTGCTAAGGAAGCATATTTGCTCAGTAGAAGATGCAGGAGCTGTAGATGCAAAGGATGATAACATAGAATAGGATGTGAACTTCATCAGTCGAGCTGGATTTCAAAGGTCTGGAAACCAGGGAGGAACAGAAACTTCTTTGGACAAAGAAGTAACTTCAATCAGAATTCACAGAAGCCCTTCAACAACAACTACAGCAGCAACTTCAACAACAACAGGAGCTATGGAAATTCATCTTACCAGAATCCACCACCACCAACTCAGGAGAGCAAGATAGAAGCCATGCTTGACCAAGTTCTTGAAGGTCAACAGAAGCTGACAGTGGATTTCAATGGGAAGATTGATTCTGTCTACACCAACCTGAACACAAAGTTTGAAGCTTTGAACACCCATGTGAAGAAATTAGAGACTCAGGTGGTTCAGACAGGAGAAGCTGTTAAGAAGAAAGAAGCCTTAACAAGGGGGATAGGTGAAGAAGCAACAAAACACCACGTGAATGCCATCATAGATGATGATTTCTGGCAAGTGGTGAAGTTTGAGAAGCTGCAAGAAGGGGATTTTGAAGTGGAAAGTTCCATGAGTTTCGGCGAGTCACATTGGTGTCGACCGGCGTCGACTAGTGACCATCGATCGAGGGAATCTACACCGAGTCGATCGATGGACTCTACACCGAGTCGATCGATGAGCTTTGACGAGCATCGATCGACACCATCAGCAGAATCGAGTGCTTTGTTCAATGCCTTGAGGATAATGACTAACGAGGAGTTCACAGCAAGACACCCACATCCACCCAGCCCTTTTTGCGTCAAAATCAATCGGCATCAAGAACCAGCCATCGATCGACAGAGAGATGATGACATCCATCGACAACCTCCATCACCCATCAATCGACGTGCGTCTCTCACATACTGAGTGCAACTACCAAAGATTGATGCAGAACGACTCAATGCACTCACACAACAATCTAAACCTTCAGATACACCACCAGACACCATCAGCACTCAACCTAAAGATGCACCAGCGCCTATGGAAGTTGATAAAGCTACAGAAGGAAGAACCTTGAGGAAGAGGAAAGAAAAGGTTCCCAAGCATCTGAAAAGGGGAGTCAATGAGAAGGAGATGGATAGTTTCACAAGAATCCCACTTGAGAAACCTTTTGGAGAAGACTACTTACCCACAGGTTGTGGATGTTCTTAAGAGAAACCAAGGAGACTGAAGAAGACATTAGAAGAATGTTCCATCAGGTCAGAGAAAAGATGAAGCAGCAGATCACATTGAAGAAAAAGAGTGATCCTAGGAAGTTTACAGTACCTTGTGTAGTGCAAGGTATCACTTTCCCACGCGCCCTCTGCGACACAAGAGCTGAAGTAAGCATCTTACCCAAGGTAATGGCAGACCATCTAGGTCTGAAGATAGAGCCTTCGGACGATTCATTTGTATTTGTGGATTATTCTCAAAAGAACTCAGGAGGAATCATCAGAGACCTTGAGGTGCAGATTGGTAATGCAATAGTTCTAGTTGACTTCCATGTCCTGAACATCAAGCAGTATTGGAACACTTCTCTTCTACTTGGAAGAGCACTCTTAGCTACAGTAGGAGCAATCTGCAACATGCAGACTAACCAGTTATGTCTGACTCTCATAGATCCAAATGTCTACTATGATCCAGTCAAGATTGTCAAGACAAAGAAGCCCAGCATAGAGATTGGGGATGATCCAAGATTCGTTAGAGTATGTTTATGTGGAGAAGAGATTGATTCAAAAGTTGAGTATGAGACAGAGTATGACGAATCGATCGGCGACAGCCGGCGACAGCAATCACACATCGATCGATCTTCGTCAATCAGAATCGATCGACGCACCAGAAGAGGCATCGATCGATGCGAAGTTCGCTCAATGGAAAGAAGAATTCCCAGATGGCAATTTTTCTATTGAAAGTTTGGAAAGTGATCATTATCACCCCACTTTTTCCATCAATACTGCCACATCAGCGTCTAGACACAAACAGTATGATGAGGATCACAAGGAGTAACGAGCTATAAAGATTCAAGATCTTCTTGCAGAAGACGAAAGGTTTTCACATTATTCCTACAGACAATGGAATGCAACATCGATCGACATAAACTACTCTACAATCGACACTCCTCATCACAAGTCAAACTGACTACACGCATCGATCGACACACCCTACAGCGTATCGACCGACATTAAGGCAGCCGACATGAAGAAAAATGGAAAATTTTCAATTGGAAGTTGGGATGATTGCTATAAAGAGAGCTTTGCAGTAGAGGAAACATCAGACGCCCTAGAAGCAGAAACGATGAGTAGAGGTTTCACAACAGAAGACTTCTTCAAATCCAGTGGAGGAGCTGATATTCAACCTTCACCATCGATCAACAACACTGCTGCAACATCGATCGATATCCATCCATCCATATCGATTGATATGCGTCCGAACCCTAGATCCGAGGTATGCAAACAAGACCCTATAGATTATGGAAATCTAACACCGGATGAGTTTGGTATTTTCAGGGATCAAGATGGCCATGCACGAGCTATAGATGGAAGAATTCTTCAAGTATCAAGATAAGATATTGCAGACATTCTTCAGGTTGCCAATGGACCAGACAACCTCTTCATGCAACAACGCAGCAATCCAGAGCACCAGCAGGAAGTTACAGACGAGCATAATGATGCAGCTGGCATATTCGAGCCAATACCTCGACCACATATTCAACCATCGATCAACAGGACATGTCTACCATCGATCGACATGGCACACATGCCATCGACCAATAGACGACCACAACCATCGTTCGGCAGGATTTTCCATCCATCAAACGACAAGCATACAGAGTTTGGCTCTAGAGAATACCGTTTTGGAATTAGGAATTTCTATTGGGAGAAGAAAGATGAGTATGGTGTATACAGAGATGAGTCTAAATATTCACGTGGACTAGATGGTGAGATCATCAATGTATCTTAGGAAGACATACGGAGACTACTAAAAAGAGCTTCAATAGATGAAGAGTCCTACATATGCCTTCCAAAACAGGCTAGCTCATTCACACTAACCAGACTAGTACCAGAGACCTACAACAAAGATGAGATAAATGAGATGCTAACTGGAATTCAAGGAGCCCAACAAAGAGCAGAAGATAAATTCAACATGAAGCTGAAGGATGTTTTCCAACCACTCCATGATTACATCAACTGGATGGGTACAACTATGGAAGACATGAAAGAGGATTTGGGCAGGATTCAGAACAAGAATGAGTCCGATAAGCTAACATCTACATCGATCGACGAAAACATTAGACCATCGATCGACGGAAACATTAGACCACCGATCGACGGAAACATTAGACCACCGATCGACGGAAACATTAGACCATCGATCGATACAGAGCGTCCACCATCCAGATATTCCACAAGAAAGAAAACCAAGGAAGCTAACCAATGGGAAGAAGAAGCCCTAGATCTGAGATTTAGTGACATCTACCATACACTCAACAACAACATCAACTGGCTAACCAAGAGGAGTGAGTTGATGCCGAAAGAGTTGGCTATGCTTCATGAGAAGAATGAATGTCGATAGAAGGAACCCACATCGACACATAAGCTGCCATATCGATCGACGAGAGACTTACCTCACTAGAAGATTTGGTGAAATCATTTGATTAAAAGTTAGATGGAGTCTACTATCCGCTCACTGATGACATGGATGGATGAACCAGGAGACTAACCCAACTACAGCAAGAAGTCGACATCATTCAGCAGCAACTCGCTTTCCAACCAGAAAGATCGAAATCGATCGATGACACCATAGTCTATCGATCGACGCCAGAAAACTACCAGCGCTTAAATCTTATACCAGAGCAGACATTGATCAGATGATAGAAGATATATACAGAACTCTGGGAACAACTGAGGACAGATTTGATAGAAGATGTGATGAGATCTACTTTCCTTTCAACAACAACATCAGTGGACTAAACTCAAGCACAGAAAGGATGCAGAAGGAAATCAGATCCATTCAGAGGGAACTTGGGAGTAGACCTTCATCATCTGTATCGATCGACAGAGGATATATGAGATTGATCGACAAGCATCTTTCAGAACCGATCGACGCACCTAAAACAGCATCAATCGATGCCGAGCTTCAGCATGTCCGCGAGATGAAACTAAAAGACACGATTGATTTGATGCAAGAAGAGCTGAAGGAACTATCAGATTATGCTTATGACAAGCCTGGAAAGCACGAGTTCAGCATTGAAAACATTGGAGAGAGGCTACAAATCATCTCAAATGCAGCAGAAAAGATGAATGAGAGATGGACCAGAGGAGATGATGGCACAAGAAGCTTCATTGCTACATGGTTCCAGATGAATAGAGATAATGTGGATACTTGTTTTCCAACAAGTAGCTGCTTTGCACCTCCCAACCTCCTCCAAAGTCAAGTTAAAAGACTATAACAAAGCGCTGAGTGGGAGGCAACCCACTATTAGGTAATTTTTCTTAGCTTTATTCATTTTAGTTACTTATTTTCGTTTTTCAATTTTTATATGCAGAAAAAAAGAGGATGAACCAGAGTAAACGATTGCCAATGATATCGACCGACGAAACGATGTCGACATCGATCGACACTGACACTTTCAAAACGATCGACGGCTTTCTCTTGCCATCGATCGACACGGACTTCGGTCAGGTATATCATTCTAAACTTTTCAAATTGGTACTTATGATTTATGTTATCCCATTAACTCCGACTGGTTGTACACAAAGGACAGTTTATAATTTAAATCTGGGGGGAAGTTGCTTAAAATATTCTACCTTTTCGTTTTCAAAAGTTTTATTGAGTCAAGAAGGGGACAATGATCTTTTTAAAATCTTTACTTGTTATCTAACCACTCTTTAGCACCACTCTTAGATTTGTTGACTGCATAATGTACTATAGATGCTAAAGTGGATCACCTGTCAACTAGTACCACACTTGCTATGAATGTTTGAAGGAACCAAAGCTGATCTCCAACCAAACTTGACTACACCTGCTTGTCTTGGGGCTTGGTATACACGGGGTCGGATGCTTCAAACAAGTCTGGAAGGTAAATCCTTGTGTAAATAGATATATTACCCTCTCTCTCTCAAATTTCGAAATTTAAATTTAAATCTTTAGTCTTTCAAAAAAAAGTTAGGATTAGTTAGATATTTATTTAGGAAAAGAATTCGAACAGGACTTGGTAGCTACAACCATTAAGGCTTGATTCATAAGAATTCTATAGGTAAAGGGTTCGAACAGGACTTGGTGGCTACAACCATTCAGGCTTGGTTCACAAAGAATCCTGGGATATAGGTCTAAAAGAAGTGAACAGGGCTTTGTGGCTAAAACCATTAAGACTTGATTCATGGAAGCCTGTCCAATATTGTTTAATGTCTTGCAAATAAAAGCAGACTTGACTAGGAGAGAAATAAGTAGAGAGAGAGGAAAGGAACTTCTTTTTACCTGTAGGTCCAGATACTTATTTGAGCAACCTTACATCTTGTGGTCGATACCCCCAAGGTAAAGGATGCACTTTTATTTTATGCAAAGAAATGAGATCAGTAGAGGGGTGAATCAGGCATGATTTGCTAAGTTGTTGGCTAGATGAATTTGGTTGCTAAGCTAAAATATGGTATAAAGTACTTCTGTAGTTAGGAGATATTTGATGTGGCTTGCAACATTGTAGAGGTGATGATTCTAGTTAGATATTGTTTGAGTCCTTGCTATTTTAAACCTCTTTCAGAGAAACTGCCTGTTTGTTTTGCTTGAGGACAAGCAAAAGGGTAAGTCTGAGAGAGTTGATATACCATGGATTTTACCCATTTTTACCCATGGATATAGGTGTTTTAAGATATATATATATATATATATATATATTATGTTTTAGAGTCTATTAGGTATGTTTTCAGGTTCAGGAGAATTTTGAAGTAAAGTGATGATTTTGGAGCATTTTGGAGCTTAATAGAGATTTCATCTGAGCTGATCATCAAACCAGACCAGAGGTCGATATTCAGAGACAGCAATCGATCGATGCACACTCTGTGCCATCGATCGACATATGTATCCAAAGGTCGACGTATCCAGATAATAATTGATCGATGCACATCCCGTGACATCGATCGATACGGAGTCGCGCAAGAGACAGAATGGTTCCATCCGACTTAAAGCCCAAGTTTTCGCCAAATTACAAGATTCCTCTGACGAGTTTTTTAACCTAATGAACTCACTATATATAGCTTGCCTATGTTTTGAAGGCAATGCATTCTTTCTATTTTGTTCTAGTTTATTGTTTAAGGTTTTTAGAGATTCTTAGAGTTGGAGAGATGATCCAAAGAGATTTGTGATTGGAACTCCATTATTTGTTTCTCTATCTATCTATCCATGAGTTTCTTTTATCTTGTTGCTATGAATTGCTTGGCCATGTTTGAGAAGTTCCATTGTTAGATTTAGGGTTCAAATAGATTGTGAGGGATTAGCCCCAACTATAGATTGCTAAGTTGTGATATTCATTGTTAGGATGTTCTTAATGCTTGTGTTCTGGAGTAGCTAACTAGAATCTTGACCTAGGATTGTTTGTTAACCTGACTTCATCCTGAATACATCCTATTCAAGCTAAGACCACTAGAGAAAGGCGAGAGCTGATCTAGAGACTTAGTGAGCATCCAATTCAACTCGCGCATAAAGCTTACTAGAAGCGCGTCGATCGATATTCCTATAGAATAATCGATCGACAGAGCGAAAGGTGTATCGATCGATACTCCTATAGAGTTATCGATCGACACTTTCTAATTGATCATCCCGACAGGTGAGATCATTAGATCTAGTCATCAGACGAATCTAGAAAGCAAACGTTGATCGATATGTGCATAAGCTGTTGAGCTTTAATATCATGCATGCAACTTGTTAGGCATCTATAGGATTATAGTCCTGATCACCAGAATAGAAACCGTAAGCCTAGATACTTTCTTTAATTGTTAAAACCCTCAATCAAACCCACCGAGCAACTGCCTTGATCAAACCTGCACTTTATGTTAATCATAATCAACCTAGCTTAGTCACTAAGGATTAGATCTTTTGTGTTCCCTAGCTCCCTGTGAATTTGATCCCTAAGTACTACAACTGAACCTTTTATTTGAGAGAGTAATTCACTCCTTAGGATAATTTGAGTGATATCAATTAATCATAAGGAACTTATGTGGATTTTTATTGGGGATTTTATAACATAATTTTTTTTCTATGGAACATTCTCTTATGCAGGATTATTTGGTATATCAGATGGAATCTAAAATTTTCAGGATCTTGTATCGGATTGTGAGCTCTTAAATCTTGTTTACACATGCGCATATTTACTTGGCGGAACAAAAGGGGAGCTGATCCCATAGGTAAAAAAAATTGGATTTGGAATTGATCAATGGAGATTGGCCTTGAGTGTATTTGCAATCTTTTGCACACTTTGAATCTGGTAGAGATTCAGATCATACTAGAAGTGTTGTCCGGTTATAGCAACGTTAAGAAGGAAGTAGAACACCCTTTCAGTTCTTCAACTAATTGACACACCATGTGGACTTCTTTCCTACCATTCGGCGTAAATGGGATGAGACAGGGTTTCTCTATCATTCTCCTTTTGCGCTTCAGATTTTTCACCAGAAGCTTAAATCATTTAAGTTTTATATGCGCGCTAGACCATAAATCACTATGGGGAACTTCATAGTCGTACGAAAAGGGCATTTGAGGAGGTATGTCTATGCCAAGAACATGCTCTTACTAATCCTAATTCCGCAGCTTTTAAGGCTGAGGAGGAAGCTCCGAATAGATGGAATCATCTAGCTCACACTGAAGAGAAGTTTTATTGTATAAATCTTGTATTCAATGGCTCAAATTTGGGAATCATAATATAAAGTGTAATATCACGGTGTGTGTGGATCCTAAAACTCACATTAAGTATTTGATAGTGATTCTTTGTAAAAGATTAGGGAAGAAATAATGTGGGCAGCGATATACTCAGAACACATCGATGACAAAAATGGACTATATGTATATGCCGAATAGCATATAGATATCGGGATTTAGAAAGATCGTGATTGAACTCGAAGTCGAACTGCCTATATACCCGTTAAGGGATAAGTATAAATGTAGTTCGATTTTCATCATCTCGAATGAGATGTCAGTTTCATCGGTCTCGAATGAGAAATCGGATTCGTTGGTTTACGCCTTGAATGAGACGTTTGGTTCATTGGTTCTTGGGCGGGACGTCGAATTCATCGGTCTCGAGTGAGATATTCGTTTTGTTGTCTTGTGACATAAATTGGTTTCGTCATCTCAAGCGAGAAGTCGAGATATGAGATCATTTTGGGCATATTTATTCAGTGAGAACACGTGATGTTGGGTTCTCTGGTTCTCAAGTGTGACATCAGGTCCTCGTCTAGGGCTAGTCGTCCTTTACCATCAACTGGCGTGTTCAAGGAGCTGGAACTTGCTAGATTGATCATATAAAACATTTCTTCCTCTTTATTAGGTGCGGAGATGTCGTGACGTTGAACAACCACGTTTCTTGTGAGTGCTCGATCTCCTTCTTGATCTACGTAAGATTCTGATTAATATTGCAATATATGATGAAGTGTTTATGTTGGTGATCGTGAGATCTCGTTTGTGCTCAAAGAACTCCTTCTAAGGTAAATCACTTGTCCTTTTATAGAATCTGATCATCATTTCCAAGTCATCTCATGGTTACACGTGCTCCTCCTCTCTCGTTTTGACTTCCTTATCTGTAGGGATATTAAGTTGTTAAAGAATCTTTCACGTGCGCCACTTACGGGGGTTGATCTTTTTTTTAGTAACTATAGGGGTGTGATTGTAAAGTATAACCCATGTTCAAAAACGCCGCTGAGGCAGCCGAATACGCGGCGGAAAGGCGCTAGCCGGTGAGCAACCGCGTCGATTTCAACATATTCGGCCAAGAAATCGGAAAGTTTACTTTTTTGAGTTTTGATGGTCTAAAATCGAATGTTTAGTGGTAGATCTATCATAACTGATTCAAAACTATGTTAATAACAAAGAACTACGATGATAATCAATGAAAAATGACACTGACGGTTGAAAATTAGGTGTGAAAGTCGCATGGATTAAAGGTAAAAGACGGGGGCAAAATGGTAATTTACAACTCATTAAAGAAAAAAATGATATTTAGCGAAAAAAACAAAGATTGCACCTCGAACCCACGTTATGGGTATTAAATGCAATGGTGGAAGCCACTGGACCAAAGAAGAATTATAGTCATGTTCTCATTGTTTGATAAATATACTATATAGATAAATGATAGAAACTTAATCCCCGATTAATTGATTCGGCGCTAGGCCCAGGTCGACCGCACGCATAGCCCCTCGCAAAATTTTGAACATTGAATATAACTAGCGCAACAATTAAGATGGTGGAAAAGTTTTACTCTCACTTCCACCTAAATGTCACCAATCAAGATAAAAAGAGATGAATAATATTTACTCTGATTTACTCTGGATGTTGACATTTTCCTTTGTCTTTTACACTTTATTTATCTCTGCAAAATATGAATGTAACCCAGCGCAACACAAAAGTCAATAAATCTCTAAAAATTTACTTCATAGAACACATTTTGACTTTTCAATTACATATTCAGACACTTTTTGCATGAAACACATTTTACTCTTGTAATTTGTCCTTCCTACCCTCAACTAAAATACTACACAATCCTCTTTTCTTCTCTGTCCAAACGTAACTTACCTGATAACCAAATAAAAAGTAAAACAATTAAAAAGACACAAAACACTTTAAAAGGAGCCCCGAGAAAAGAGATCTGTCGGTTCCGGCGTACGGCCGGCGCGTGAGCGAGCGTGCCGTCGCCGGAACCATGTCTTTTCTGTGTAAAAGTCTCTGGTCGCCTCTACTTCGTATCCTCCACTGCCGCTTTGTCTGTGTTCTGGTTCCGGCCCTCAATCCATTTGGCCGCATGGTGACTGGAGTGAAGACGCGGTGGTGGGGGAGTCTCTGCTGTGGATATGCGGCTCGTCGGTTCAAGGTTCGATTCCGAGAGGGGGAGGTTTCCACAACTCCGTCGATGCCTGTTCTTTTCCGGGAGGTGGAGGCTCCCTGAGCTCCGCCGCCGCCGGTTCAGTCTTCGGGAGGGGGAGGCTTTCTGAGCTCCGTCGTCGCCGTTATGTTTCCGGAGAGTAGAGGCTACCAAAGATCTGCGCTGTCGGTTTTGGAACCCTGTGTAAGCTTGGGGTGTTAGTGGTGAAGGGGTGTTTGGTTCGTTATTCTTGTCGGTACGGGTTACCGAATGTTAGACCGGATGAGATCTCTGAAGAAGATGAACTCTCCGATGATGTTACCGCCGACCAGAGAAGTTAGTCGAGGTGGTGATGGCGGGATTTATTCCCGAGGTTTCGAGTGGGTGGTCCTGATAAGCTCTCGGTATGTCCGATTGATGCTCTCGTTGGAGGACCTCCGGTGATAAAGGGTTGTTGAGGTGCTCGCTTCCGGTAAGACGCCGTTCAGAGTCCGCCGTTTCCGTCGGATGGAGGCAGAGGAAGGGTGAGCGTTCATGGGCTAGGGTTTCCGCCAGTTATGGGTTTAGACTTGGGCCTCAAGCCCAATTTTACTTTGTAGTTTATTGTATCTCGGATTGGACTCGGGCTTTTGTTTTCGGCCTTGGGTTTTTGTAGGATTATGGGCTCTCGCCTTTTTTAATATATAAAAATTGATGGAAAAAAAAAGACACAAAATACTTTATTCTCTCTCCTCTCTCCACTTTCCCCGATTCTCTATCCTCTCTCCACTTTCCCCGATTCTCTATCCCTAGTCGTCAGATTTTCTGTCTTCCTCTCCCTTTAGTTGCAGAATATGAAGAACATGAAGAATCACTTGGAACTGATGTTTGATGATGTCTCATGTCCTAAACAACATGATCATTGGTGATGATGATAGTTAATTTTCCTTTCATGTAAGGTAAAGACAAAGCCTTTACGAAGAGATGAGTCGTTTTGATTCGCCAGAGGTTACGGTGTAGAGCAGCGCCGGACCACCACCACCACAGCAAACTCTGGACGCCTGTAGCTTCAATGGCGGTGAACAGAGATTTCCATAGATCCTTAAATGGCAATTCTTCATATTTGCAAAACAGGTCCCTGAGTGTCTGGTTATTTTCAATTATGCCTCAAACTTTAAAATAGTGCAGAAAGGTCCTTTTTAATCAACCTCTAACTTTCAATTTTGCATTCTAAACCTTACTCATAATTGCATAATGGTCACTTGTCTTCAGATTTCCTTCAATTCGACCTCAATTTTGTGAATATACAGAAATTACCTCCTCAATTAACTCAAAACTTCCAAGTCTGAATTTTAACCCAAATGAATACACTAATTCAATATATACACTAAATATGCAATATGTATGATCAAATGAATTAAAATTAATGATTATTGATTTGGTCAATGTCTATACATTCTCTTATAATTGTTGAAATATAAAAAATATATATATGAAAATGATATCACCTCGTCCACAAGACCTTGTCCACAAAACCTTGTCCACATATCCTCGTCCACAAAACTTTGTCCAGGTAGATATCAAAATGTAAACATTATAAACTTTACAAAAAATGTATACATTATAGATATCAAAATGTAGAATAAAAATTTATAATTTATTTTTACACATTAATATAGATTTTATACATTATAATTTGTAATAATGAATAACAAAATATCCATAATGTATATATTTTTAAAATAAAAATACAACTATCTTCTCTATTATAGTAAATTTTTTTGTCATAAATATATATTTTTGTGTCCACATCCACGAAACACATGTGCAATAAATTATAATTTGGAATAGTTAGACATTAAAATATAAAATATATGTATATGGATATCAAAATAATAAGAAAAAAGAAACAGGTTTTTATACGGTTATTATATAATTATTTACATATCAGAAATTGAAATCATGGATGAATTAAACATGATATAGTAAAGAAAGTACAAATTATTCTCCTATTATCCCGTTCACTTTCTCCATCCAAAGGCACAAAAAGAGTCATTTTTTATGATTTTATCATAATAACTTCAATAAATACATATAAAAAGTAAATGACATTGGTCCCCACAAGCTAAACCAAAAGAGATAACTTTTCTCTCTCTCGGTTACACCAGCGAGGGGTATTTTCGTCCGAAAACAAGACACATAACAGCAAAAGTGTCTCTCCAGTAAAATGTGTCTTAAGTTGTCAAAAAGGTGAAAAAGTGTCTCATATGGTAATGCACTCATATATCTCTCCCTTTCTTTTTTTCCACCCTTTTCCTCTTTATTACGCTAGTTCTTAACAAATCACAGCCTAGGTGTTTTTCTGCATTGACCAGGAATAATAATTTTAAAATTTAATTATATCTAAAAATGAATTTTTTTAATTGTAAATTATATTTGCTTATAATATTTAAATCTGAAATATTAATTTAACTATTTGTACAACTTAAGATAAAATAAATAATTTTTTATTTAAGTTTATTTTTAATAATAATAATAATACATATATATGTATATATTTAAATTATAATTCTGAAAATACTTTTTATCTATTTCTTTTGGCTAAAATATATTAAATCAAATTTTATAAAATAAAGATAAATTTTTTATGTATATATTATCAAAACTTAAAATTACATAATATTTCTAAAATTTGTAAATACTAGAAAGAAACTAACTGATAGTATTAGGATTTAGAAAATACATTTTTTTGAAAAACTGCATAAAACTTAATGAGTTTTTGATAACAAAAATTATATAACTAAAAAAATAAATTAAATAATATTTTGACAAGTATAAAATATTCGTATATTCTGGTTTTATTATTTTATTATTTATCTTTATATTAATGAGAATCTACGATTTATTAATTTATTTTGAAAAACTTACCAAATATATAAATCAACATTTGATGTAATGTCTATGTTACAATTAACTTTGAACAAATGGAAAATTACTTCTCAAATAATTATAGAGGAATATTCAATTTGAAATTTTAATTTAACTATTTGTACAACTTAAGATAAAATAAATATTTTTTCATTTAAGTTTATTTTAATAATAATAACAATATATATATATATATATATAGATTTAAATTATAAATCAAAAAATAATTTTTATCTATTTATTTGGCTAAAATATATTAAATCAAATTATATAAAATTAAGATAAAAATTTGTTATGAATATAATTATCAAAACGTAAAATTACATAATATTTCTAAAATTTGTACTAAAAAGAAACTAATTAATAGTATTAGGATTTAGAAAATACAATTTTTTTTTGAAAAACTGCATAAAATTTAATGAGTTTTTAATAATAAAAATCATATAATTTAAAAATTAATTTAATATTGTTTTGATAATTGTAAAATATTCTTATATTTCTGTTTTATTATTATATTATTTATTGTTATATTATTGAGAATCTACGAGTTATTACTTTATTCTGAAAAATTTACCAAAAATTTAAATCAACATTTGATGTAATGTTCATGTCACAATTAACTTTGAAGTATGTCATCATTTTTAATATGTCATTTCATTATTTAAAAAAAAATTGGTGATGGCATAAGGCAAATCTCTTTTCAAATATTGTATAGAGGATATCCTCTTAGACCTGAGCTTCACGTGATCTATTATTAATTGTTCTCAAAGGAGGTCGATTATACATATTGAACCTCGAGACTAAATGGGCCAGCTTGGGCCACACTCAATAGTCATTACTTAAGCATTTCTTTTGGTGGGAGGGATTTAGAGTTAAATCCAGTACCATTAGTGTGTAATAGTAGAGACTCCCTCCGTTTCAAATTATTTGTCGTTCTGTAGTAGATTTTTTGTTTCAAAATATGTTTTATTTTCGGTTGATATATGGTTAGGTGTATTGGTAATAGTGTTTTTATTTTGAAATATGTAAAATTAAATGTTTTCTTAATCTATGTGCATAAACCTACAACGACAAATAATATGAAACGGAGAGAGTATAAAGGAACAACATCAATATTCTCCTCAATGTTGCGGGGGAAGTCTTATTAACTTCAGAAAACATTAAAAAAGAAGCAACTTATTATTTTCAGAAGTTTCTTCAGGCAGATTCATGTAAAAATGCAACCACTTGAATAGAGCTTAAAATCACTTTTGAGTTTTTGGTGCTCGATTGATTTGCTTATTTCTCATTTCACTCACTCTAAAATATATCAGGTGTTCCTATCTAGAGCTAAAGATATGTGTGGGAGTTCATAATTTTAATATGAATAGAGTAAGGTTTAGGAAAACGGTGGAAAATATCTTTATGAACGGATCTCTAAGATAGTTTGCATGAACTGGACTTGATATTAATGACAATGAATATGATGAATATAAAGAATAACAGAAGATACCACAACTCAAAAGGGAGTATTCTAGGTCTTAGGTGTGTAAGCTGGAAAGAGTATATTAATAACGGTCTTGTATTGAATTTTTATCCTCCTCATTTTGTTCTAACTAATCAGTGTATCTAGGGCACACGTGTCGTGCCTTGCTCCAGAGATCTTGACCGGTTGATTAACCGATTTACCACGAGGTGACTGTGTCTTAATTATTATCCATAGACTTGGAGCCCAGTACCTTGGGGCCAGAACATATGGGATTTGCTGAATTATCATGTTCCATTGCCATTTCAGTCTATTTTGATTGGCCCTTCACCGGGATTGATTTAGGTGTTAAATCCTACTCCAACAGTTTCTCCCAGCCCATTAAGTGACACGTGGACATCTTTGAGAGGAGGAGACACCAGAAGGCTCTTCTGTTACATGCTTCGATTTTGTTTGGTGGATGAGTAATGATTACTCCTGGTCGGTGGTGTCGTCCTCAAGGTAATCTCCTGCAATGGATTTGATTTCATCAGACAGACACAACGTCTAGAAAGGAGGATAAAAGACAACACGTACGAGTTCCCACACTTTTAATAACTGCTGCAATGTCTAGGTTTGATGTTACTCTATTTATACCTCGATGCTGATATCTTTACTTTCTTCTCTTGAAGACTATAGATTTGCCATCTTCTTTTTCTGTTTTCTCTACCCTCTTATGGCAAGACATGCAACCACCGAGATTCAAGAATTTGAGCTTATTGTCCCTCACCTTCGATTGAAGATGATGGACGACACTTTAATCATTTTTTATGTCTTTCCATGTAGCCGATTAGATACGATTGTTATGCTGGCGGCCATTGAACGGAGTGGGTAAAACCTAGGATTATGTGTATATTCTCATTTGTCTTTGAAAAATGCGGGTTAGTTTTTCCCATTCCGTCATTTTTACTCGAGGTCGGAGAGCCTTTTCTTAAACTACCCTAAATTTTGTCCACCACATTTTGGGCCTACAGGTGCTTTCTCAAGAAGTGGGGGTTCTGTTGATTTTTCGACATGATTAATCTTAGTTCTACAAAGTGGAATCTTGGGTTTGAGAGTAGTTTTCACTTCTCTCCTCATGAGATATGTAAAATCCTCACCGAGATTTTGGGTACAGATGAATGTAGAGAGAAGTACTTCTTATTCGAAATGAAGAAGGCTTCGATAAGGAATTTTGACCCCAGCCAGCTGTCCTCTGTTTGGATGCCAGTCACAGATACTTCGGGATCACAGCCTTTTTCTAATCATCTCTGTACTTTGGTTTGTCATTTACTCGACGGAGCTGTCGATTGGCTTTCCTTTAGTAGGGCAAAGGGTGCTTGATGCGCTTGACCTTCCTGGTCGACATCTACTGATAGCTCCAAGCGTAGACACACGCACCAATCAACCTATTGTGTAAACAGTGCCCCAATCGAATGGCATGTCATTATAACACTTTAAATGAAATCCACAGAGAACTAATGTTCTATCACACTAAGAATACACAAACCTCTTTGATCTAAGCAAATAGGAAAATGGGAAGAATCTTAACTAGTGAAATAGAAAGACAACTAAAAGCAACTACAAGATAAAACAAGGAAAAGCAAGCTCTTGGATAAGGTAGTTGATTAGAGATGATAAATTTCAGATCTAGGATGCCATTTATAATCACTTAACAAGTTCCATAGGCATAGATCACATTCAAATAGACTAATACACTCCCGTGACAATAATTCATATGCTAATCATGCATCAAACATCAACTTCCGTTGGCCTAACACATTCAAGCATATGCATAAATCATAAGTCCATTAACCACTAAACATCTCTAGCATCAATTCCCGTTGACTAAATATGTATAATATTAGGTTGATTCAAGCATTTCATCGAACACCCTCTGGGCATGAAATTGCTTAAGTTCTAAATCAACTAAATTAATATTAATCTAGCATTAGGAACATCTAACAAACATGGAACAATGTTAATCTAGTCATAAGCATCTCAAATCATCCATCTTTCACTCTAATCTACCAAACACAAAAGCTATAAAGACTCTATTCATTAATCTCCATGAAACAACACAAACCCATGATATATTAATGAATAATGAAGAGATTAGAAGATAAATAAACAAAATTAACAAAGTAAATCCTTAAACACTAGCAACATTCACAAGAGTAAAGCTTTAAAAAAAGAAATTAAGATGAAACAAAGCATAGGTAGTTTATGGTTTTTCTTGCCTTTCAATACATAAGTATAGGCTTTAAAAATTAAACTGGGTTAACTGAACAAACTCGGATTAAATCATGTAAATCGCGGTAAAAATCTAGTTTTTAGTTAACCGATCGACCGATCGGTTTAGTGGATCGATCAGTCCACCCTTTGACTTCTCCACCGCGTGTCAATTTTCTCCGCAGCGAGCCTCCGTGGTTATCTTCTGTGGATCCCTGCCAATATTTTGTGGTCTTATGCAATCCGTGTCGGTGGTCTGCGTTATTGGTCCAAAATCTAGTCTCATTGCCTCGTTTCCACCGAGAGCTTCAGTCTACAGTGTGAACCTGCATTCCTCGCGTCCAAGCATATTCAATCTTCGACGAGCCAAGACCCAAACCTTCGTTGTCTTGCTCTGATTTTCGCCAGTGGTGCAGCCTGCTCAGTTTGGTATCTCTCTGCCTTGGATCTTCCCCATTCACGTTACAACAGCTCTCCACCGCAGTCCTCCTCTATTGCGTATTCTTCGAACCCCATTCTAAGACCGCGATGAACTCTTAGCCAACAACTTGAGCTGGTGCATGTTCCTGCTGCTCTTCAGGAGGGGGAAGCTTATCATGATGCATCTGTTGGTTTTGCGATAGTGTTAAATCAAATTTACCTGAATATTAATATTGCTGTAATATATTAATATTTTATTTTACGTGATATTTATATGTTTGAGATTTTTTTATATATTCCGTTTCTTGTATTTTTTATTTGTTTAATGTGGTATTATCTTTGTATAATATTTGTTGTAGTGTTAATTAAATATTTTGTATTAAAATTTTAAAGGACTAAAATGATTAAACAAGAAATTTGATAACATTATTTAAAAGTTATATAAGTACAAGAATAGAAAAGTAAGGAAACTTATATTTGAGGTTTCAATATTTAAAACCGTAAATTGCTTTTGGAGTGCATAAAATCTTATATTTAAAGTTATAAGGTTCATTTCATCGTAATTCATCCGTCGTAAAGGCCAATCGACGTACAATCGTCGTACGTAGTACGACAAATAAATATCGATGTTCATTTGTTGTAAAGTGCTTCGTCGTAACTTCGACGTATACTAGATGTACCAAATCGATGTAAGGTCGACGGAAGCCATTGTTGTATATTGGATGTTAAGCAGAGGTAATCTGTACGACTACATTAAGTCGATTTCGACGTTAAGTAGTCGTAAAACGTACGACTACATAACTTCTATATTGATGTAAAGTAGACGTTAAATTCACGACTACATAACTTCTATATCGATGTAAAGTAGACGTTAAATTGTCGACTAATTTACATCGACTTTTAATATTGTAAATAAAAAAATAATAATACAATTTTTTTTTTTTAAATTAATTAGTAAAAATTGATTTTTTAAATTAATGACTAAAAATTAATTACCAAATTTATAATTAAAAATATAATATATTAAAAATAATTTAGTATTAAAAAAATGCATACAAACCAAAAATAAAAATTAACCTAATTAACTAAGAAAGGTTAAGATCAGTCCGGAGCTCGGAACTATGGATATCAGCTTGTCTCTCTAAATCCGCCTGCTCTTCGGGAGTGGGGTTGCAGCGCGGCCGTACAGACCGCCATATCCGTGCAACCTCCGGGTTTTATTCCACCATGAGCTCGAACTTGTTCGCAAAAGCTGATTATCGGACCGCAGCTCCAAAATGACTCCGTTGGCAGCCGTCAAATCTGCTCGGAGCTGAACATGTTCCTCCTGCCTTGTAGCTGCGTAAGCCGCTGTTTCCCTAGGAACATCGCTCAACTAACCGATCCCCACCATCCATCCCCTTTTCTTCGGGATAATCTGCAATTAATTAATTACGATTGATTTATTAAATATATATAACAAAAATATGAAATTTAGATAAATAAACCAATAAATTACCTGTTCGAAAATTTCATCTTTTTCGACGGTAGAAAATTGGACCGGTGGGGCATCCGGGGTCTCTTGAGACAACTGGGTCTCGACCTCCTGGATATGAGTCTCCACTTCGTTTTGGATCCTTTCTGTCCGAGCATCCTCGAACGTGCCATCTTTATGGCTATGTGTCTTCTTGTAAAGTTCTGTTAGGGATGGTGGCTCCCCTGTCTCAGCGGCCTACGTAGAAAATTTTTATATGTTTGAGCATTAATTAGTAGGTAACTAAAATTTTGCAAAAATAAATTAATTGCACTTACCATCTTTAGGGCGACTCCAACGTGGGGAACCTGCTCAGAAGTATGGGGCAACGGCAGATTACCCTCGGCGTCACGTTTCATCCGGTTGTTGGACGTGCGAACATTGCGAGGCTTCGTCCAATAAGCCTTGAGACCGGTCCACACATAGTCGCCGAGGAACGACGGTTTTACAGCATCCCCCTCAAACCGCCACTTCTCTTTACAGTCAGGAACACTGTTCTTAAGACGAGCCATTGCCTTCTCGTTGAAAGCCTGTTTGACTTTCTCGTTGACGGCAATAGACCATTTCCATTTTTGCTACAAAAAAGAATTCATTTATTAATAACTGAATTAATTAAATAAATTTTAAATTTTTTAATTAATAAAAAAGTAATAATTATTACTTACCGCAAAACACGTGAACCACGTCCTTCGAATATAGTCAGGTGTAAGACTCCAGTTCGGATGCGGTTCAGTGAAGTACGACTTGATGCAATCCGAAACAGATGATCCTAACTCATTGTCCGTCTTAAACCTGAAAAATTTAGACGAACAATAAAACTTAAATAATTTTAAATAAAATAAATATGTAAATAATTTAAAATAAAGTCAAAGTTATATATTACTTACCAAACTGTGTTTGGTGGTCGATCGGGGTCGATGATGGTTAAACCTTCCCGACCAGGCATTTGGATCAGGTCCTCGGCCGTTTACCTGGCATAGGGAGCATTGGGTGGCACCATCAAATCTGGATGAAGTCCTCCCGGATTCCCGGAAGGTGCTGCAGGAGGTGGGGCAACATCTTCGGGATGTGGCTGAGGCTGCGGAGGAGACACAAACGGCGGAGGCGGAGGCACAGACTGCTGACTCGAAGTCTGTGGTGATATTCCCTGAGATTGACTCTCAGGGACAAGGTCCGGTGCGGTCCCACCACCGGAAGTAGAAGCTGATGGATTGCAGAATGTAGTGTTGTACCTCGGTCTGCTCCTAAGTTTTTGCCTACCAGACAAATTGCTTAACCTGATTTTAAAAATACAATTTTAAATTTTTATTTGGCATTAATCAAATTTAATTTCGTAAACTAACCACCTAAACTAAACTAATTCCTAATCTAATCTAAATTCCCTAACTAACCACCTAAACAAAAAAAAAAACATACCATAGAGAGAGAAGCTAATTCGATGGTAGAGAGAGACTAGAGAGCAACTAATTTCTCTCGATGGAGATCGGGTATATATAGGATTGTGGGATTCGTCGTACGATTACGACCAATTAGGGATGACGCGTGTTTTGATGTCTGGAATTAGGGCGCCGTGTTTTCGAGCTCTGACGAATTAAGGACGACCGTTGTTTATCCTGTACGACGAATTAGGGACGATTTTTGTTTTTTTTAAAAGAAAACACAAACGGGAGAGCACGGTTCCAGAATAGTTCTTGTCTACCACACGTAGCTTTCCTCGGTTCCTCGAGTTTTATACTCGAGAAACCGAGGAAAATCTACGCGGAGTTGAAAAGAACTTTTCTGGTGACCGAGCACTCCCGTCTGTTTCTTGTGAAGATTCAATATTCACATTTACTTTATATGATTCTTGTGCTTTGAGAGTGATTTTCGAGTGGATATTAATAGTGCAATATGTATGACTACATAGGTATGAACTTTACGACTAGATAGGGATGACCCGCGTTTGACCTATACGACGACTTGGGGACGACCCGCATTTGACCTGTACCACGATTTGGGGACGAACTTCGTTTGACCGTTACGACAATTTGGGGACGACCCGCGTTTCGGGTGTACGACAATTTAGGGACGATATGTGTTAAAACCCTAAAAATCCGAAACCCCACACCACAACCTTCTTAACTTACATTTTCACTTAAAAATCCAAACATCTCATAACCCCAAAACATTCATGTCATAAATAAGGAAGAAAATGAATTACACAATGAGTCAAATAACATATATAGTCAATCTTAAATTTAATTTATAGTCTAATACTAAATTTCAAATCTTAACCAAACCACTCTATTCCTAAACTCACTGATCATCTTGTTGATTTTATATTATTAGTTTTATTTAACTTAAAATTGCTTATAAAAAGTAAACTCTAATTATTTTGTTAATTTTATATCATTTAGTTTTATATAATGTGAATGAATAACTTAATTGTTATATAAACAAAATTAGTCAAACATATAACTACAATTACTAAATGAAATAACAATTTTAATAATCTAAGCAATCTTGGCCATAGATTGACTTTAATCAATGGCTACTAATGAAGTTTTTTGGTTATCCTCATACTTCTTTTTAGAGAAGGATTGCACTTCTCTCTCTCTCACGACATCTCATCCCATCCTTCTCTCTGTCACGACATCTCATCTCCTCTCTCTCTCTTTCCTCTCGCACGACAAGGATTGGATCTGGAAATAAGAGAAGAAGAATCATGGAGAGGACGAACAAGTCTCTGCAACTTGCCTATGTATGCCTCCTCTCAAATCCTGTGGAGATGCAACCAGGTTGACGATGAGCAAGCGTTGTGGAGAGGAGGTGATGACGATGATTCAGTGTGGGTATCCTTTGACTTAGGATTTGTTGGGGTCAAAAACGGTTATCTCGCAATCAACGGCTAAGATTATTTCTTATTCACGGATTTTCCACAAAACATTCACTGAAATAAAGATCGGAAGTGAACGAACGAGCGAATCCCGCACAAAAGCCACTCGCCCGGCGAGCTCAACCACGACGTGGGTATACTCGCCCGGCGAGCTCAACCATCACGCAGGCCAGCCCGTCGGCGAGCTCAACCACAGCGTGGGTAAGCTCACCGGCGAAGCTCAACCATCACGCTGGTCAGCTCGCCGGGCGAAGCTCAACCATCACGCTGGTCAGCTCGCCCGGCGAGCTCAACCACAGCGTGGGTAAGCTCACCGGCGAGCTCGCCCGTCACGCGAGTCGGCTCGCCCGGGGAGCTCGACCTGATCCCGGCCTGTCCGACTTACTTCGACTCACGTATCTTCCGTATAGCTGTGATATACGACCTTCGGGACCGCATACTTCTCGTTTCGTTTCGATTAAAGTTATTCTCGAAGTTTTATGACTAAAACTGAGAAATCGTATAAACGCCAAAAGGCCTAAGAACGGTCCGCAAGGATCTAAACTGGTCTAGAGGCCCATCTACGCTCTCAGAAGGGATTCGAGCCCATAAACGTTATGACGGTTTGTCCTAACTCGCGGAAATACGATAAATGCTAAGTTTCCAAAGATAAATATCAAGACTCGAAGATAACTATCAAGATCAACGAAAAATGGAATATTCCTAAAAGAGATAAACTTGGGCCCGAAGGCAAAGCAATAGATGGGCCACGGACCTAGAGCGACTATATAAGGAGAGCAGGAGCAGAAGAAAAAGGGGGATCCGAAATTTAGACTTAGAGAATTCCTGCTAGCTTAGAGAACTTAGAACTTAGGTGGTTAGACTGGCGAGGCCAAACCTAGGACGTTTCACTGCTTGTTCGTTCTACTCTTGTTAGCATATTTCTACTCCATTCGGGAAAACCCTGTATTCATACGTTCTCATCAATAAAACGCCTCCGAGCGACTATTTATTCTCGACGGTGTGAATCTTAGTTCCCACAGTTTGGCTTTAGAAGGAGGGGGGGGGGCGAATTCTCTAACTCGAAAAATCGCTTAACAATAAAGATACAAGATGTCCGCCCCAGTGGCTTGAGATGTCGTCTCTTTCAAGGTGAGAGTAACGGCCGACCAGGTCAAACCTCCCAACGATCTCCTTGTCATTGAGTTGACCATCCAGGACATCGACGTAGCAATAATATTGATTGACACCGGATGCTCGATCAACATCATCTTTAAAAACACTCTCGAGAAGATGAAAATCGACTTTCGTGCTATCACGGAAAACCCTTGCCCGATTTTCGGACTGTCAGGTGAAGCCACTATGAATCTAGGTTCAATTGACCTCATGGTCAAAGCCGGAAGCATCGGGAAGATCATGGAATTTCTGATCGTCGATCGCCCAACGTCATATAACGTAATCATGGGAACTCCTTTGTTAAACTCCATGAGAGCGATCCCATCGACTTACCACATGTGCCTTAAATTTCCCACCCCTTACGGGGTCAAAAGGATACAAGGAGATCACAGAATTTCGCAAGTCTGTTCCGCCTCCGAGTTAAAAAGGAATGACTTTGCAGTCAAAGGCTCCAACACAAAGAAGAGGAAACTAACCCTCGGCGAGGACACTTCGAAACAAGACTCCAAAGCCTTCTGGCAGTCTCAAAGAGTCGAAACCTTAGAAGCGAAGCGCGAACCGACTTGCGAACCAGTGATTTCAGTCTGTCTCGACGAGTCTTCCCCGGAACGATGCGTCGAGATCGGGGCTAACCTCCGAGAACCACTCAAGACGGAGCTCATAGCCTGTCTCAAAAGGAACATCAACACCTTCGCTTGGGCCGCAGAGGACATGCCCGGGATTGACATTGCCATAACATGTCACGAGCTCAATATTGACCCGACCTACAAACCTGTCAAGCAAAAAAGACGGAAACTAGGACTGGAACATGCCACCGCGGTAAACGAAGAAGTTGAAAAACTTCTGAAAGTAGGGTCAATAACGGAGGTCAGATACCCGGATTGGCTCGCTAATCCGGTCGTCGTCAAAAAGAAAAATGGAAAGTGGCGAGTGTGCGTCGATTTCACGGACCTCAACAAGGCCTGTCCCAAACATTGCTTCCCGCTCCCTCACATCGACCCACTGGTCGAGGCAACTGCAGGGAACAAGATCTTGTCATTTATGGACGCATTCTCTGGGTATAATCAAATCATGATGAATCCCGACGACCGCGAGAAAACCGCATTCATCACTGACCGCGGGACGTATTGCTACAAAGTAATGCCTTTCGGTCTCAAGAATGCGGGCGCTACTTACCAACGTCTCGTCAACCGGATGTTCTCCGAACGGCTCGGAAAAACTATGGAAGTGTACATTGACGACATGTTAGTAAAGTCCCTCGACGAGCGCGAGCACGTAACCCATTTGGAAGAATGTTTCGCCATATTAAATCTGCACAATATGAAATTGAATCCGGCGAAATGTAGCTTCGCTGTGGCATCTGGAGAATTTCTCGGTTATCTGGTCACATGTTGTGGGATCGAGGCCAATCCTAAACAGATAAACGCATTGATTGAGATGGTCTCACCGAAGACAAAACGGGAAGTCCAAAGGCTAACTGGTAGAGTCGCGGCATTGAACCGTTTCATTTCGCGCTCTACGGACAAATACCTTCCTTTCTATGACACGCTAAAAGGGAAGAAGAAGTTCGAATGGTCAGAAGAATGTGATAAAGCTTTCCAACAGCTAAAGCGTTACCTTGCCACCCCACCGGTTCTCGCAAAACCAGTGGAAGGAGAACCTCTATTCCTGTATATCGCAGTCTCAGCAACAGCGGTGAGCAGCGTTCTGATCAGAGAAGAACGCGGCGAACAAAAACCAATATTTTACATAAGTAAAATGTTATTGGACGCAGAGACGCGATACCCCTTAATGGAAAAACTAGCACTCACTGTCGTGACATCGGCAAGAAAGCTTAGACTATATTTCCAATCTGACACCATAATAATTCTTACCACCTTTCCGCTACGTACAATCCTGCACAGTCCCAGTCAGTAAGGGCGACTCGCGAAATGGGCGATTGAACTAAGTGAGTACGATGTCGAAAATCACCATGATTACGCGCAAAATCTCAGGTACTAGCAGACTTCTTGGTAGAATTACCGACCGGAGATATGACGAACATGGAACCAGATTCGACTTGGATCCTTCACGTCGATGGCTCATCGTCCAAACAAGGATCCGGAATTGGGATTCGGCTCACTTCGCCTGATGGAAAAATTCTGGAACAATCATTTCGGCTAGATTTCCACGCCTCAAACAACGAAGCCGGGTATGAGGCACTCATCGAAGGACTGCGACTAGCTCACGGCCTAAAGATTCACAACATCCATGCCTACTTCGATTCCCAATTAGTCGCAAATCAATACAGCGGAGAATACGAAGCGAGGGACGAAAAATGGACGCATATCTAAAACTCGTCCAGGACCTGGCCCAGGACTTAGATCATTTTGCCTTGACTAGGATTCCTCGCTCAGAGAATACCCAGGCAGATGCCTTAGCTGCACTCGCATCGAGCTCAGACCCGGGACTAAAACGCGTGATTCCCGTCGAGTTCATCGAACACCCGAGCATCGGACTGCCGGTAATTGCTAATCTGATCCGGGAACAAATTGAAGGTGCGGAAGAAATCGAAGACCCAGTAGGTGAAGATAGGGATCAGTCAGAGTATGGTTGCGATAGCCTTTGGCTAGAACCAATCTGAGCATACATACTCGACGGAACTCTACCTGCCGAAAAATGGGCGGCACGCAAAATCAAAAACCAAGCCGCACGGTACGTGACAGTAGAGGGAGAAATTTACAAATGGAGATTCTCCGGTCCACTCATGACCTGTGCCGAGGGGGAGAAAGAGAGAAAGGTGATGGAAGAGGTCCACTCCAGATCCTGCGGAAACCACTCTGGCGGGAGATCGCTCGCAGTCAAAATAAAACGCCATGGATATTACTGGCCAACTATGATCAAGGACTGCGAGAAGTTCGCACGAAAGTGCAAAAAATGCCAAAGATATGCGCCCACCATCCATCAACCCGCGGAAGTCCTCTCTCCATCTAATCTCCGTATCCCTTTATGCGATGGTCCATGGATATCGTTTGACCATTACACAACTCAAAACAGAAACGTTTCCTCCTAGTGCTTACAGATTTCTTTTCCAAGTGGGTGGAAGCAGAATCCTACGCAAGCATCAAAGACGTTCAAGTCGAGAACTTCGTATGGAAACATATTATCACCAGATACTGAGTCCCTTACGAAATTAGAACGACACACCGGTCTCAATTCATTTCCACCCGTTTGAAGCCTTCTGTGAGAAGTGGAAGATACGCTTGACAACATCAACGCCTAGGTATCCGCAATGTAACGGTCAGGCGGAGACCATCAACAAAACCGTTCTCGACGGATTGAAAAAGCGCTTGGAAGCCACGAAGGGACGATGGGCCGAAGAGCTCGAGGGAGTCCTATGGTCGCATCGCACAACCCCAAGACGAGCCTCTGGAGAAACTCCATTCGCCCTCATCTACGGAACGGAATGTATGATCCCAGCAGAAGTAGAATTCCCTGGCGTTCGTAGAAGACTCCTCCCCGAACGAGAAGACGTCAACAGCGCAATGCTGCTAAACGAGCTCGATCTCATCAACGAACGACAAGACCAAGCGCTCATACAAATCCAGAATTACCAGCACGCTGCCACTAAGTACTATAACTCGAACGTTCGCCACCGCAGGTTCAAAGAAGGCGATCTGGTTCTACGGAAAGTTTTCCAAAACACGGCCGAACGCAAAGCCGGAAAACTGGGAGCAAACTGGGAAGGACCATACAAAGTAATAAAGGTGGTCCGACCCGGATTGTATCAAATCGCGAACATGCAAGATGTCAAGATCCCAAGAACCTGGAACGCGATGCATCTTAAGAAATACTACCACTAATCGCAATGTGGACTTTAAAGAACTACAAGATGGCTTGATCCCCGGTAAAAGGGTACGTAGGCAGCTCGCCAAGCAATTTCAACTATCCCCCCCACCTTAAAAAGGGGGAGAGTGGGTACGTATACTCCTATACTCCCATAAAATTTCGAATGAAAACGACATTTTCGAAGCGACATCTACTTCTGGCATCGCGAGACGTCGCAGCATGCTCGAAGTTACAATTTTCCCATCCACTGAAACGACGTTCTCATTCTTGGAACAGGTTCAGTACACCTATATCGGTAAAATGCCTTTAAATGGCATCATTTCTTTGTTGCTGATCACAACAAACGAATCCTAACGTCTTAAACAGACATTAGCCGCCCTCGAAAGGACAGGCTCTCTTACATCCGACAAGGATACCATAGCACGCTATACAAGAAAATCCAAAATTTTGGTCAGCACCTCCAAACAGCCTTTGGAAGTAGCTCGATTCGTGCCAAGACAAGTCATATAAGCCGATAAGATTTCGCGGACTTTATATCGGTACGAATCAGGTAGAAATCGCAAACAGGCAAAACGAGAGCCGACTCGTCATCGCATAGCCTCTGTCCGAGAGTAAACCTAGGTCTTGCCCTAAACCCAGTCTTACTGGATCTTGACATCTCAAAGGCATAATATCAGCACCCTGATATGAGATCCCAAAACTTGTCTCTTCACTTAAGTCTGATTGTTTTCACGAACCTTCGCATAAAACAAAAACCACATAATTTATAATAAACGATAGATACGGTGATCATCAGGGGGCAAGGAGTGAGACGACAACTCATTTCCTTGCCCTCTAACTTCGAGAAATCCGAATTTCTCTTAATTTATAATAACCGAAAAAGAGTTTTATAGATTGAGCCTGCCATCTTACAAAAAGTCCTAAGAAGGGCAGGATTCAAAGCCACCAACGGCCAGTCCCGAAACATACAAACCGCGGCCTTTTAAACAGGCCAAAATAAAATGAAAATCCTCAAAAGGATCATAAACGAGGTACTCTTCGGAGCACCGCCTTCATCCTCAACCTCAACAGAACCTGGAACCATGTCATCATCCTCTGCTCCAACTTCACCCGTCTCGGTCCCATCATCCTCGCCCTCTCCGACCACCGGATCTCGTCCCTCGCATTCTCCCAAACACGGCGTAAGGGTGCACTCGGACTGGAGCTGAAAGATGACCGAGTCGAAGTCTCCCTCGGAAATTTCGAGCTCCCCCTTGCGAGATAGTAGCCGAGCCTCTTCGGAGTCTAAAGTCGGAGCCCTTTCGCCTTAAAGCAGTCGGATCTCGCTCAGGCTTCCCTCAACGTTCGCTAGGGCCAAGTCTCTCTCGTGAACCGACAAGAGGGAACCAAACAGAGCAGCCATCCTCGTTAGACGAGCGCGGAAGTCATCGCTCGAGACGACGGCCTCAGACTCTTCTCATTTTTGAATTTCGCGCTGGAGACGATGAACTTCGGAGACCTTCTTCTTTTTTTCCTTCTTCAACTTGAACAAAGCACTCGCCGACTTCCCAAGATCCCGCTCCAGATCGCTGACCTGAGCTTCCAATCGAGAAACCTCACCACTATGAGCTTCCTCGATGGATTTCAACGCATCCTCCGACCTCTTCTTCGTTTCCCGTGACTCGGCTAGGTCCTTAGTCAAGCGTTCTATCTCTGAACTGCAGTCACCGAGCATCCCGTCAATCAGCGACACAAACTGCTTACAAGCAAAAACAAAAAGAAAAAATTCATCAGAAAAGACGAGAGACTAAGTATTCTATGCCGAATATTCAAGAAAAACCTTGGTTCGATGGTGTGTGAAACCCGAAGGTTCCCCTTCCGCCTTTGGTGCACCTCCTCTTCTTGTCAGCCTCGGTCGCTGCACCGCCTCTTGCGACTTTTGGGCAGGGAGGGACGCTTAGCCGCTGGAAGCCGAGAACGATCTCCTTCCTGTCCAGAGGGGGAGGCATCAGCTCCGCCGCTTTTCTTCTTCGAACCGAACCGGAGTGGTAGAAGAACCGGAAGGTTTAGCTGAGACCTCCAGCACCATCGCAAGAACCGTGTCCGCCCTAACAAAGGGTGCGGCATGGTCGGGAGATTTCTTTCCCTCAGCCGAGGATGACATTGCGGAAGAAGAAGGGACAGCCGCGACTCGGCATGGTTCCGAAGTCACTTCCTTCTCGGTACTGCGTCTAGACAGTCTCTTTGAAAGAAAGAAACCCGCGAAGGTTGGAGTGGCTTCATGCATGGCCGGAGTTGAAAGTGCCGAGTTGGCCTCACCCATCTCGACGTCGGAGTTCTTCTTTTCGCTTGGGGAGGAAGACATTCTTGATAGGTATTTTGAAGAGAAGAGAATGTGAGAGAAAGAGATGTGTGAAGAATGAGGAGTGGTGAGTTGCTACTTATAAGGATATGAGGGTAACGTGGATTTCCGTAATAAATATTCCTAACCAAAGATATTGATTTTTAATTTACATCACTCGCCCGCAAAATCGTCTCCGAGTCTTACGGGCTGGGGGACTAACTGTTGGGGTCAAAATCGGTTATCTCGAAATCAACGGCTAAGATTATTTCTTATTCACGGATTTTCCGCAAAACATTCACTGAAAGAAAGATCAGAAGTGAACGAACAAGCGAATCCCGCACAAAAGCCACTCGCCCGGCGAGCTCAACCACGACGTGGGTATACTCGTCCAGCGGGCTCAACCATCACGCGGGTCAGCTCGCCGGCGAGCTCAACCACGACGTGGGTATACTCGCCCGGCGAGCTCAACCATCATGCAGGTCAGCTCGTCGGCGAGCTCAACCACGACGTGGGTGTACTCGCCTGGCGAGCTAAACCATCACGCGGGTCAGCTCGCCGGCGAGCTCAACGATAGCGTGGGTGTACTCGCCCGGCGAGCTCAACCATCACGCGTTTCAGCTCGCCGGCGAGCTCAACCATGGCGTTGGTGTACTCGCCCGGCGAGCTCAACCACGACGTGGGTGTACTCGCCCGGCGAGCTCAACCATCACGCGGGTCAGATCGCCGGCGAGCTCAACCACGACGTCGGTGTACTCGCCCGACGAGCTCAACCATCACGTGGGTCAGCTCGCCGGCGAGCTCAACCACGGCGTGGGTGTACTCGCCCGGCGAGCTCAACCACAGCGTGGGTCAGCTCGCCGGCGAAGCTCAACCATCACGCTGGTCAGCTCGCCGGCGAAGCTCGACCTGATCCCAGCCTGTCCGACTTACTTCGACTCGTGATCTTCCGTGATAGCTGTGATATCTGACCTTCGACCACATACTCTCGCTTCGCTTCGATTAAAGTTATTCTGAACTGCAGTCACCGAGCATCCCGCCAATCAGCGACACAAACTGCTTACAAGCAAAACAAAAGAAAAAATTCATCAGAAAAGACGAGAGACTAAGTATTCTATGCCGAATATTCAAGAAAAACCTTGGTTCGATGGTGTGTGAGAAACCCCGAAGGTTCCCCTTCCGCGCCTTTGGTGCACCTCCTCTTCTTGTCAGCCTCGGTCGCGGCACCGCCCCTCTTGCGACTTTTGGGCAGGGGAGGGACGCTAGCCGCGGGAAGCCCGAGAACGATCTCCTTCCTGTCCAGAGGGGGAGGCATCAGCTCCGTCGCCTTTTCTTCTTTCGGAACCGAACCGGAGTGGTAGAAGAACCGGAAGGTTTAGCTGAGACCTCCAGCACCATCGCAAGAACCGTGTCCGCCCTAACAAAGGGTGCGGCATGGTCGGGAGATTTCTTTCCCTCAGCCGAGGATGACATTGCGGAAGAAGAAGGGACAGCCGGCGACTCGGCATGGTTCCGAGTCACTTCCTTCTCGGTACTGCGTCTAGACAGTCTCTCTTTGAAAGAAAGAAACCCGGCGACGAAGGTTGGAGTGGCTTCATGCATGGCCGGAGTTGAAAGTGCCGAGTTGGCCTCACCCATCTCGACGTCGGAGTTCTTCTTTTCGCTTGGGGAGGAAGACATTCTTGATAGGTATTTTGAAGAGAAGAGAATGTGAGAGAAAGAGATGTGTGAAGAATGAGGAGTGGTGAGTTGCTACTTATAAGGATATGAGGGTAACGTGGATTTCCGTAATAAATATTCCTAACCAAAGATATTGATTTTTAATTTACATCACTCGCCCGCAAAATCGTCTCCGAGTCTTACGGGCTGGGGGACTAACTGTTGGGGTCAAAATCGGTTATCTCGAAATCAACGGCTAAGATTATTTCTTATTCACGGATTTTCCGCGAAAACATTCACTGAAAGAAAGATCAGAAGTGAACGAACAAGCTTAATCCGCGACAAAGCCACTCGCCCGGCGAAGCTCAACCACGACGGGTGTACTCGCCCGGCGAGCTCAACCATCACGCTGGTCAGCTCGCCGGGCGAAGCTCAACCACGACGTGGGTGTACTCGCCCGGCGAGCTCAACCATCACGCTGGTCAGCTCGCCGGCGAAGCTCAACCACGACGGGTGTACTCGCCTGGCGAAGCTAAACCATCACGCTGGTCAGCTCGCCGGGCGAAGCTCAACGATAGCGGGTGTACTCGCCCGGCGAAGCTCAACCATCACGCTGGTCAGCTCGCCGGGCGAAGCTCAACCACAGCGTGGGTCAGCTCGCCGGGCGAAGCTCAACCACGACGGGTGTACTCGCCGGCGAAGCTCAACCATCACGCTGGTCAGATCGCCGGCGAAGCTCAACCACGACGCCGGTGTACTCGCCCGGCGAAGCTCAACCACAGCGTGGGTCAGCTCGCCGGCGAAGCTCAACCACGACGCCGGTGTACTCGCCCGGCGAAGCTCAACCACAGCGTGGGTCAGCTCGCCGGCGAAGCTCAACCACAGCGTGGGTCAGCTCGCCGGCGAAGCTCGACCTGATCCCAGCCTGTCCGACTTACTCGACTCCGTGATCTTCCGTATAGCTGTGATATCTGACCTTCGACCACATACTTCTCGTTTCGTTTCGATTAAAGTTATTCTCGAATTTTTATGACTAAAACCGAGAAATCGTATAAACGCCAAAAGGCCTAAGAACGGTCCGCAAGGATCTAAACTGGTCTAGAGACCCATCTACGCTCTCAGAAGTGATTCGAGCCCATAAAAATTATGACGGTTTGTCCTAACTCGCGGAAATACGATAAATGCTAAGTTTCCAAAGATAAATGTCAAGACTCGAAGATAACTATCAAGATCAACAAAAAATGGAATATTCCTAAAAGAGATAAACTTGGGCCCGAAGGCAAAGGAATAGATGGGCCACCGACCTAGAGCGACTATATAAGGAGAGCAGGAGCAGAAGAAAAAGAAAAAGGGGGATCCAAAATTTAGACTTACAGAATTCCTGCTAGCTTAGAGAACTTAGAACTTAGGTGGTTAGACTGGCGAGGCCAAACCTAGGACGTTTCGCTGCTTGTTCGTTCTACTCTTGTTAGCATATTTCTACTCCTTTCGGGAAAAACCCTGTATTCATACGTTCTCATCAATAAAACGCCTCCGAGCGACTATTTATTCCCATCTTGCGATCTATTTATTTTACGCGATTACACAGAGAATTCAGACCTTCTGGGAAAATTGGGTTTACTTGGTTTTCCTCCGTTTTTATTCATTAAAACTGACAGTGTGAATCTTGGTTCCCACAGGATTTTTTGGATTTGGGTTTCAATTTCTCCTCACTATCTGCTTCTGTTATAGGGTTTCAATTTGGTAGACTATCTGACTTCGTATCAATGGGTCTCGATTAAGGTTCAGTTTTTCCTCTCTGTTAAAGTTCGTGTCTTTGTTTTGATTAACGAGTTTTTTGATAGTCTTACTAAAGGTTGTGTCTTTGTTTCGATTAATGAGTACTTTTCATGTGTTGTTATCAGGTTTTTCAAGGACTCGAACGAGACCGTGCTGAGATTTGATGGAGGTTCTTCTCATGTGTTCATAAGGGTGTTGGAGATGGCTGAGGATGAAGACGTGACGACAAAAAGAAGTTGAGGTGATACCTGAATCTCTTTCGTATTTGGTGTCTTTTCGATTGCTATTGATGTGTTTGAATTGTTGCAGATCCTTGAACTAGGAAAAAGAAGAATGATAGTTGCAGATAGATATACCATGGATTTTACCCGTTTTTATCCATGGTATATGAGTGTTTTTACTACTATTATCTATGTTTTGGAGTCTATTAGGTATGTTTTCAGGTTCAGAAGCATTTTGGAGAAAAGTGATGTTTTAGGTGCCTTTTTGGAGCTTAAAGAAGAGTTCACCCGAGATCAAGACCAGAGGTCGACACCAGAGTTACACATCGATCGATGCACACTCTGTGCAATCGATCGACACACATTAGCCGAAGGACGATACATCAAGACCATAATCGATCGATGTACAACCTGTACTATCGATCGATACTGAGGCGTCAGAAAGACAAGTTGGACCTGGCGGAACTTGAAGCCCAAGATATCACATTTTACAAGAATGCCCCTGACGAGTTTTTTAACCTAATGAACTCATATATTTATATGCCTAAGTGTTTTGGCATTACATAAAAGCTCTTACAATTCAATCTTACAAGTCTTTCTACAATACAAGTTTTATTCAAGTTTTTTCTACTTCTACTATTTTTTTCAGTTCTTTATTTGTTAACAGAGGTTATAGAATTCTAGACCTAGAGGAGAGATCCAAAGATATTTGTGATTGGAACCTAAGTGTTCACCCACTAATAGGTCTATGAACTTCTATTATTACCTTGTTGCTATGAACTACTTAGCCATGTCTGAGTAGATTCATTTGTTAGATTTAGGGTTTAAATAGGATATGAGGGATTAGCCCCAGCCTATAATTGCTATAGTTGTGATATTTATTTTTAGGATTGTTCACTAATGCTTTTTCTAGCTTAGCTACCTAGAACATGAACTTGGATTGCATTGTTCATTACATGCAATACCTGATAACATCCTAAACATGCTATGACCCTCTTGAGATATGCGAAAGCTGATCTAAGATCATGGTGAGCATTGTATCAACTCGCGCATAAAGCTTGCTTAAAGTCAGACGATCGATACTCCTATAGAGTAATCGATCGACGATAGAGGTGTATCGGTCGATATTCCTATCGAACTATCGAGCGATACCGTCGGCAGAGTAGCCGACCGCAACACCATTTAGCATCTAAGTAATAGATGGTCTAAATAATGCGAGAGCTGATGAATTCATTTAATAAGTGTTGAGCTCTGACATATCATGCAAGCAACTTGTTAGCCTTTATAGTATTTATAATCCTGAATTCATGAATACTTACCCTTAATCTAACTACTTTTCTTTACTGTTTTCAAAACCAAATCCTTTCAACTGAATAATCTCATCCTTACTCAGCAAACCTGCACTTTACTTTAAACTATTTTCAACCTAGCATAGTCATTAAGATTGCATCTTATTTGTACACTAGCTCTCTCTGGATTCGATCCCTAAGTACTACAACTGAACCTCTTATTTGAGAGAGTAAAGTCACTCCTTAGGGTAATTTGAGTGATATCAAATTTGGCCGCTGTCGGGAGCTTTGATACAATAGGATCTAATCTGATTATGTCTAGGTTATTTCTATTTTTCTTTTAATTTGTTTTCGACACAAAATTTTTCTTGTCTCTTCAGGTACATGCCCAGCAGCACCAGAAGCAACTTGGATTGCATTGTTCATTACATGCAATACCTGATAACATCCTAAACATGCTATGACCCTCTTGAGATATGCAAAGCTGATCTAAGATCATGGTGAGCATTGTATCAACTTCAGCGCATAAAGCTTGCTTAAAGTCAGACGATCGATACTCCTATAGAGTAATCGATCGACGATAGAGGTGTATCGGTCGATATTCCTATCGAACTATCGAAGCGATACCGCCGGCAGAGTAGCCGACCGCAACACCATTTAGCATCTAAGTAATAGATGGTCTAAATAATGCGAGCTGATGAATTCATTTAATAAGTGTTGAGCTCGACATATCATGCAAGCAACTTGTTAGCCTTTATAGTATTTATAATCCTGAATTCATGAATACTTACCCTTAATCTAACTACTTTTCTTTACTGTTTTCAAAACCAAATCCTTTCAACTGAATAATCTCATCCTTACTCAGCAAACCTGCACTTTACTTTAAACTATTTTCAACCTAGCATAGTCATTAAGATTGCATCTTATTTGTACACTAGCTCTCTGTGGATTCGATCCCTAAGTACTACAACTGAACCTCTTATTTGAGAGAGTAAAGTCACTCCTTAGGGTAATTTGAGTGATATCAAATTTGGCCGCTGTCGGGAGCTTTGATACAATAGGATCTAATCTGATTATGTCTAGGTTATTTCTATTTTTCTTTTAATTTGTTTTCTGACACAAAAATTTTTCTTGTCTCTTCAGGTACATGCCCAGCAGCACCAGAAGCAACAAGGAATCCCAACTTTTGTTCTCAGAAGACCCTGCTAGCTTGGAACGTTCAATCCGCAAGGAAATCCGTTCCGCATCGATCGACGCCATCAACTGCGCAATAGGCCGATACCGATGCACCCCCGCCGACCGAGACACCGTCTTCGCCGATCGACACTCGCGACCTTCATGTCGACCGACACTACTTCACCGTCGACCGACATCTTTCATCCGACATCGATCGATACCCCTAACGGTATATCGATCAATACTACTCCGCGAGTCATGGTTGCGCCTATTATTCTCACACGAGATGAGAATGGAGACTTGCGTGACCAAGAAGGTCAACGTAATGAAGCAGGTCAGAAACTCAATGCTTAGAATGAAGTAATCTCGAGCCGAAACTGCACCTACAGGAGCTGTTCAACCTGAGAAGAGGCTGCTCGAACACTAGCTGACTACAACCGCCCAGATTAGTTCTACACCAACAGATCAGCCATTTGTCCCCCTGCTATTCAGAGGCGATTTTGAGCTCAAGCCGCAGTACTACACCTTGTGGGACAGATACCTTACTATGGGCTGTCTAGTGAGCATCCCATGGACCATATGGAGAGGTTCGAGGATCTCATATCTGCTATCAAAGCCAATGGAGTCCCTGTGGACTACCTTCTCTGTAAGCTCTTCAAACACTCTTTATCTGGAGAAGCTTTGCAGTGGCTTAAGCAGCTACCACCAGGATCTCTTACATCCTCGAGCGACATCAAAACGCATTTTGCGTAACTTCTTTGATGATGCTGCTGAAGACTTAAGGAGAAAAATTGCCACATTCAATCAGGAGCCTGGAGAGTCATTCAAGGATACCAGGATCAGATTCAAGTCTTACCAGCGAGACTGCCCACACCATGGATTCAACAAATTGCAGCTGCTCTGACTTTCTTCAGAGGCATCGCGACTGAAATATCAGATGGCTCTAGACACTGCGAGTCATGGTTATGCCTATTATTCTCACACGAGATGAGAATGGAGACTTGCGTGACCAAGAAGGTCAACGAATGAAGCAGGTCAGAAACTCAATGCTTAGAATGAAGTAATCTCTGAGCCAGAAACTGCACCTACAGGAGCTGTTCAACCTGGAGAAGAGGCTGCTCGAACACTAGCTGACTACAACCGTCCAGATTAGTTCTACACCAACAGATCAGCCATTTGTCCCCCTGCTATTCAGAGAGGCGATTTCGAGCTCAAGCCGCAGTACTACACCCTTGTGGGACAGATACCTTACTATGGGCTGTCTAGTGAGCATCCCATGGACCATATGGAGAGGTTCGAGGATCTCATATCTGCTATCAAAGCCAATGGAGTCCCTGTGGACTACCTTCTGTAAGCTCTTCAAACACTCTTTATCCGAGAAGCTTTGCAGTGGCTTAAGCAGCTACCACCAGGATCTCTTACATCCCTGGAGCGACATCAAAACGCATTTTTGCGTAACTTCTTTGATGATGCGCGCGCTGAAGACTTAAGGAGAAAAATTGCCACATTCAATCAGGAGCCTGGAGAGTCATTCAAGGATACCAGGATCAGATTCAAGTCTTACCAGCGAGACTGCCCACACCATGGATTCAACAAATTGCAGCTGCTCTGCACTTTCTTCAGAGGCATCGCACTGAAATATCAGATGGCTCTAGACACTGCGAGTGAAGGTAACTTCACCACAAGGAATCCTGAAGATGCTGTGAAGCTAATAGACAACCTAGCATCCAGCAACAGCACAAAGAACATTGTAAGAGCAAGATCTGCAGCGTTCCTTGGAAAGGAACATATAAATGAGGTACAAGCAACACTTGACAATGTTCAGAAACTGCTAAAAAAGCAAATCTGCTCAGTGGAGGATGCAGAAGCTGATGAAGAAGATGACTACACGTAGCGTAAGTCAACCGGATCAGTGGAACCGATTTCAGAGGTCTGGAAACCAAGGAAACAGAAACTTCGCAGGACAGAGAGGAAACTTGAACAGCAGCAACCCCAACAACAACAGGAGTTATGGAAACTCATCTTACATGAAGCCACCCACACCAACCCCAGAAGGAAAGGTAGAAGACATGCTAAGAAAAGATCTTGAAAGCCAGCCGCAGTTAGAGGTGAACTTCAATGGAAAGATTGACGCAGTCTACACCACTTTGAACACAAAGCTTGTTAAGAAGCAGGAAGCTTTAGGAAAAGGGACTGGAGAAGAAACAACAGGCCACAACGCCGCTATCATAGAGGATGATTTTGGAGAGTGGTAAAGCAAGAGAAGCTGCAAGAGGGAGACTTCCAGATCGGAAGAATTGGCGGCAACCACTGGAATCGATCGATGTCAGGATCACCACATCGATCGATGTACGCCAATATCAATCGATCGGTGGAACAAGACGAGCATCGACCGATGGATCTTGAAGGATTTACCAACGAGTGCAATACCGTGAAGATACTTACTCACGAGGAGTTCGAAGCAAAGCACCCACATCCGCCCAGCCCTTACCACATCGACCGACAGGACAGACGCCCCATTTATCGACCGATTGATAAAGAAATCGATCGACACACTCCAGAAGCTGTCGATCGATATTCAGTTATCACACGCCGAGTGCAACTTCCCAAGATAGTTGTTGCACGACTTAATGCACTCCGGGAGCAATCTAAGCCTTCCAGAAATCCACCAACCGCCATAATGAAGAAACCCACGGATATTATTGATCCAATGGAGATAGAAAAGGAAAAAGATGGAAGGGTTCTCAGAAAAAGGAAAGAGAAGGTTCTTAAACACCTTAAAAGAGGAGTTAATGAGAAAGAGTTGGCAAGTTTCAGAAAGAGAGTTCTAAGGATAACTACAGAGAAACCCTTTGAAGAAGCCTACTTTTCACACAGATTGTGGATGTTTTTCATAGAAACCAAGGAGACAGAAGAAGACATCAAGAGGATGTTCAACCAAGTCAGAGAAAGTATGAAGAAGAGGATCAAAATCGAGAAGAAGGATGATCTAGGAAAGTTCGTTGTTCCTTGTTCAGTACAGGGGATCAACTTCCCACGTGCCCTATGTGACACAGGATCTGGAGTTAGCATCTTACCCAAGGTGATAGCAGACCATCTAGGTCTGAAGATAGAGCCTACTGAAGAATCGTTCATCTTTGTGGATTGTTCTCAGCAGAACTCTGGAGGAATTGTGAGAAACCATGAGGTCACCATAGGAGAAGCCCTAATTCCAGTAGACTTCCATGTCTTGGACGTCAAGATAACCCTACCTACTTCTTTGCTACTTGGAAGAGCCTTCCTAGCCACAGTTGGAGCAGTCTGCAACCTTCAGACAAACAAACTGTGTCTAACCCTGATCAACCCTACGGTCTACTATGATCCAGTACGAGTCATCAAGGTCCCTAAGAAGATCCAAGACGGCTCAGACCTTGCAGTTGTTTGCTATTTTTGAGATGAATACGACTTACAAGGCGAATACGAGACAGAGACCGCAGAATCGATAGATATAAGCACTGTCTCATCGATCATCTCTGGTGAACCGACATCGATCGACAGCCACACATGGTCATCGATCGATTCACTATTCAATCAGATCGAGGAGGAGTTTCCAGAAGGTGATTTCGAAGTAAACACGTGGGAGAATGACTACCACATCCCACCATATGCTTCAAATACTACTCATATTGAGGAGTATACTGATGATTACGAGGAGGAGAGAGATATAGAATGTCAAAACCTTCGGGAAGATGAAGATCGACTTCTCCACCACAACCTCAGAATCGCGACATCGATCGACAGGGCCTTCTCCCCATCGATCAATACTACTTGCCTCGCATCATTCGACAACACAGTCAACAACAAGCGAGACGGAGACTACTCAATCGGGAGCTGGGCAAGCGACTACCAGTACGAAAGCTTCGCGGTCGAGACCGCCACACCAACACACATCACCCAACCCGAAGAAGTCTCATCGATCGACACGACACGAGTACAATCGACCGATAGGCCTGAAAAACCATCGACCGATTCAGAACCTGTGCCATCGACCGATACATACACCCAACCATCCCAGGTAACAAATTCAAATGTACTTAATTTCGGTAATCTAACCCCGGATGAGTTTGGTATTTTCAGGGATTCACAAGGCTTTGCACGCTCAATGGATGGACAAACACTCCACATATCCAAAGAAGACATTGCAGACGTCCTACAGTTAGCCAATGGATCCCACAACCTATTCCAGCAACAACGCTACGGACCAGACCAACATTATCAGCACCAGGAAGCAGATACAACAACCAAGCCAAAGGAAGCTGAGGATAACCATCTCAACAGGAAGGATCCATATCTTCAACAAAAATCGATCGATACGGATTGTGTTGCATCGATCGATAAGTGTCCCGAATTCGGAAAGAGAGCCTTTCGATATGGAGTTCGAAAATTCTTTTGGGAACAGAGAGATGAGTATGGGATCTACAGAGACGAGAGTGGTTTTGCTAGAGGAATAGATGGTGACATCATCAGAATTTCTAAAGACGACATCAAGAAACTGCTCCAAAGAACTTCAATGGACGAGCGCTCCTACATCTGTCTACCAGAGCACGCTAGTTCATTTACAAGAAGAGAATTAGTGCAAGAAACCTACACCAAGGACGAGATCAACGAGATGTTCACCGGTTTACTTGGAGAACGCAAATGGGAAAAGCTCTCCATGGAAAAGAGTTTGAAGAGGCCACGACAAGCTTCGCAGTGAGATGAACTGGATGTTCGCAGACCAAGGATTACTAAAGAAGGTTCAACGTCTTGAGCTGGAACTTGAAGATCTTCGCAACGCACAGAACCATAGCCAGAAAAGATCAATATCGATCGACGGAGTAACATCCACATCAATCGATACGGAGCCCACACCATCGACCACTTACTCAAAACATGAGGTTGATGAGTCTCTTGGAGATATCTGGAAAGAATTGAAGAAAGCAGAAGCTCGTCTCAGCATCAAACAAACCACAACCTGTGAGGGTATCTTTCACAACCTAGCGGATCTAAGCATCTGCACAGAAGAGATGAAGAGATCTATCCGTCTTATCAATGAAGAACATGCAGATATGAACCCCGCTGCACCTTGCAATCCTTTTGGAGGATTGACTCGTCTGAAAGAAGTTGAGAGGAAAATTGCTGATATACACTTCTTAGTAGACAAAGAAGTGGAGGAACTCGCACTACGCATAGATACTACGCAGCAGGAGGCTGAGAAGTTCCAACGTCAACTTGATTATCAGGCTGCATTGATTGCATCAATCGACAAGCTCAACCTCACATGGATCGATAGGCGATTGACTGCAATCGACGGCCAGATGAAGCTCTTTGCAGAGACACAGCAATAACAAGCGTGGATGATTCACAAGATAGACGTCTAGACCAAACGTATTTCCCGCTTGTTAACGAGGTTGGAAGCATGGAATCTAGCATAGAAGGGATGCAGAAAGAAATTAAAGCTATTCAGAGACAGCTTGCGAGCAGACCTGCGCCCCTAGAATCGATCGACAGAGCAACCAGTGCATCGATCGATGGACTTCAACAGCCATCGACCAATAGTTCAACCAAGGAATCGATCGATACCAGCTCCATCCACGACAAAATGATCCAACGCCTTGATTCAATGCAAGCGGAGCATAGTGATATTTCAGAACATGCCTACAGGAAGTTAGGATGGCACGAGTTCAGCATTAAAGGTCATGAAGAAAGGATTCAAAGGATCACTGATGAGTCGATTGAGTTAAAGAAGAAACGAATCAGAGAATATGAAGCAACAAGAAGCCTATTTGACGCATGGTTCGGTGAGAAGAAAGATACAGAGGATACTTGTTTCTCAACAAGTACCTGGACTTCATCTCAGTAGCTCATTCCATCCAAAGTCAAGCTAGATGACAATAATCAAAGCGCTGAGTGGGAGGAAACCCACTGTTAGGTAGTTTTTCATTTTATTTTTATCTTTAAGATTTTATTTTTCGTATTTGTTTTTCTTTGCAGTTACAATTAGACGATTGTCACTGAAATCGACCGACATGACACTGTCGATATTGATCGATATGAACCACACAGAAGCGATCGACGAATGCGACTCAACATCGATCGATACGCGTAGCGGTCAGGTATATCGTTCTAAACTTTTTGATATCAGTGTACTTTATTATTACCTATGCCTTCACTGGAATGGTTATACACTGGGGACAGTGTATGATTTAAGTCTGGGGGGATGTTTACTGATGCTGTTTACCTTTTGATTTCATCCAAAAATGTTTTCAAAATGGTTTTTATTGAGTCAAGAAAGGGATAATGATAAATTAAATTTTCACTTTTTATCTAACCAATCTTTTAGGCACCATTCTTAGATTTGTTGATGCAGAATGTACTATAGATGCTAAAGTTGATCACCTATCAGCTATGACAACACTAATGTAATATAGATGCTAAAGTTGATCACCTATCAGCTATGACAACACTTTCATTGATTGTCTGGAGGAACCAAAGCTGATTTCCAACCTAACCTGACAATTCTTTGCTTGTCTTGGGGCTTGGTATACATGGGATCGGATGCTTCAAACAAGTCTGGAAGGTAAAAGCCTTGTGTAGATAATTTTATCACCTTCTCTCTCTCATTTTCGAAATTAGATTTAATTTTTACTCTCTAAAAAAAAAATCGAAAATTATCTTAAATTTATGTCCTAGGATTAGTTAGTTATTAACTAGGAATGAATTCGAACAGGGCTTGGCGGTTACCCCCCTCAAGACTTGATTCATAAGAATTCTATAGGTAAAGGGTTCGAACAGGGCTTGGTGGTTACCCCCTTCAAGACTTGCTTCGCAATGAATCCTAGGATATAGGTCAAAAAGAAGTGAACAGGACTTGGTGGCTGCAACCATTAAGGCTTGATTCATGGAAGCCTGTCCAATCTTGGTCAATGTCTTGCAAATGAAGCAGACTTGACTAGGAGAGAAATAGTAGAGAGAGAGGATAGGAACTAATTTTTACCTGCAGGTCCAGATACTTGTTTGAGCAACCTTGCATCCTGTGATCGATACTCCCAAGGTAAAGCCTGCACTTTTATTTTTATGTACAGAAATGAAATCAGTAGAGGGGTTAGTCAGACATGATTGTTAAGTTGTTGGCTAGATGATCAAGGTTGTTTAATTAGGATATTGCATAATGTGCTTCTGTGATTGACAGACTCTTAGATGTGGTTTGCAACAAAGTAGAGGTTATAATTCTAAGTTTGAATTTGATTTAGTCCCTGTGGGAACCGAAATTCGCACCGTCAAATTAAGTTGATTTGGAGGAAAGCCAAGTGAACCAAGCCTTCCTGAAGGTCCCGGATATTCAATACCGCATTACCCACACAATCAGTTCGACAAAGAAAATATGAAAACGGAACAAAAATCGTAAGAAAAAGAATAGAGCAAAAGATTTTATTCGAATCCGCTTGAGCGCGGAACAACAGGTAAGAGCCTTGGCTACGAGAGCTGTCGGCAAGTTCGCTAGTCTGATCGCCTAAGTCTATCCTAGTTGAGTCGCAGCTCGCTAGTGAAAACAGAAAAGAATGCTAAGTTGCTCTAAGTGCTCTGGACGCTTTTGTGATCTTGTTTGCTTCTTGTTCCAAGCTCTCTTTATATACCTCCTATGACGGTCTATCTTCTCGCTGGCTAAGTCGGCTTTTTCCATTTTCGCCCATCTTTGTGTTTATCGAAACTTGACATTTATCTTCGGAAATCTTGACATTTATCTTCTGAAACTTGATATTTATCTCTTATGGAAACTTGACATTTATCTCTTATGTGAGGATAAAGATAAACCGTCATAGTTATCCTTTCTTCGAAAATCGCACGTATCGCTTTTACCGCCTGGCCGTTAGGCGTTTTGGTTTTCGAAGGACAGTCTTTGAAGGTCTCGGTGTTTCGAACAAGCTAAGATGGGATCGAACCGACACGATAGGAACGACCGACCGACGAGGGTCGTGGACCGACGCCAGGCTGACCCGCTGACGGAAAGCCGCCGGGCGCCAGGCCGGTGCCGCCGGCGCCAGGCCGCCCGCTGCGGATTGGTGCCGCCGGCGCCAGGCCGGTGCCGCCGCGCCAGGTCGGTGCCGCCGGCGCCAGGTCGGTGCCGCCGGCGCCAGGTCGGTGCCGCCGGCGCCAGGTCGGTGCCGCCGGCGCCAGGTCGGTGCCGCCGGCGCCAGGTCGGTGCCGCCGGCGCCAGGTCGGTGCCGCCGGCGCCAGGTCGGTGCCGCCGGCGCCAGGTCGGTGCCGCCGGCGCCAGGTCGGTGCCGCCGGCGCCAGGTCGGTGCCGCCGGCGCCAGGTCGGTGCCGCCGGCGCCAGGTCGGTGCCGCCGGCGCCAGGTCGGTGCCGCCGGCGCCAGGTCGGTGCCGCCGGCGCCAGGTCGGTGCCGCCGGCGCCAGGTCGGTGCCGCCGGCGCCAGGTCGGTGCCGCCGGCGCCAGGTCGGTGCCGCCGGCGCCAGGTCGGTGCCGCCGGCGCCAGGTCGGTGCCGCCGGCGCCAGGTCGGTGCCGCCGGCGCCAGGTCGGTGCCGCCGGCGCCAGGCCGGTGCCGCCGGCGCCAGGTCGGTGCCGCCGGCGCCAGGTCGGTGCCGCCGGCGCCAGGTCGGTGCCGCCGGCGCCAGGCCGGTGCCGCCGGGCGCCAGGTCGGTGCCGCCGGCGCCAGGTCGGTGCCGCCGGCGCCAGGTCGGTGCCGCCGGCGCCAGGTCGGTGCCGCCGGCGCCAGGTCGGTGCCGCCGGCGCCAGGTCGGTGCCGCCGGCGCCAGGTCGGTGCCGCCGGCGCCAGGTCGGTGCCGCCGGCGCCAGGTCGGTGCCGCCGGCGCCAGGCCAGCCAGCGTCCGTCGCTGCTGGTGCCAGGCCGTTTTGCCGTCCGTGGGTTTGTTCGATCTTTCCTCGCCGGTCGCTTGCGGGAAATCTTTCGAAGTTTTGGGAGGGTCTCTAGTCGAGATCTCGAGATAATTGTTTCCAACGATTCTGCGAGTATCGGATTTTGAGATGGACTTAGATCTTCAGATTTTCCGTTGTCGGGATGAGAGCAATGTGGTTCGAAGTTTTAGATATGTTAAAAGATGAATCTTTAAAACAATCGGAAGGTTTTACGGAAGACTCATTGTAGATCTCGGACAATCCAGACATGGATTTCAAGGGACCAGGATGCTGTCATCGCCGAGACCGTGAGACGATCGCATTGATGGGCGCCAGGACCTCGCCGTTGGCCAGATGGGAGTGGACGAGCCTTCCGTGAGTTTTATCGAAATGACACCCGCTTTGGATTTGATCGCCGCTGGCTTTTCTTTCGAGGACTTTCGGGTGACGATTTCGTCATTGACCGATTTTGACCCCAACAGTCCCTGCTTTTCAAAACCTCTTTCATAAAGACTACCTGTGTGTTTGCTTGAGGACAAGCAAAAGGTTAAGTCTGGGGGAGTTGATATACCATGGATTTTACCCGTTTTTACCCATGGTATATGAGTGTTTTTACTACTATTATCTAGGTTTTGGAGTCTATTAGGTATGTTTTCAGGTTCAGAAGCATTTTGGAGAAAAGTGATGTTTTAGGTACCTTTTTGGAGCTTAAAGAAGAGTTCACCCGAGATCAAGACCAGAGGTCGACACCAGAGTTACACATCGATCGATGCACACTTTATGCAATCGATCGACACACATTAGCCGAAGGACGATACATCGAGACCATAATCGATCGATGTACAACCTGTACTATCGATCAATACTGAGGCGGCAGAAAGACAAGTTGGACCTGGCGGAACTTGAAGCCCAAGATATCACATTTTACAAGAATGCCCCTGCCGAGTTTTTTAACCTAATGAACTCATATATTTATATGCCTAAGTGTTTTGGCATTACATACAAGCTCTTACAATTCAATCTTACAAGTCTTTTCTACAATACAAGTTTTATTCAAGTTTCTTCTACTTCTACTATTTCTTTCAGTTCTTTATTTGTTAACAAAGGTTATAGAATTCTAGACCTATAGGAGAGATCCAAAGATATTTGTGATTGGAACCTAAGTGTTCACCCTCTAATAGGTCTATGAACTTCTATTATTACCTTGTTGCTATGAACTACTTAGTCATGTCTGAGTAGATTCATTTGTTAGATTTAGGGTTTAAATAGGATATGAGGGATTAGCCCCAGCCTATAATTGCTATAGTTGTGATATTTATTCTTAGGATTGTTCACTAATGCTTTTTCTAGCTTAGCTACCTAGAACATGAACTTGGATTGCATTGTTCATTACATGCAATACCTGATAACATCCTAAACATGCTATGACCCTCTTGAGATATGCGAAAGCTGATCTAAGATCATGGTGAGCATTGTATCAACTCGCGCATAAAGTTTTCTTCGAGCCGGATCGATCGATACTCCTATAGAGTAATCGATCGACGTAGCTAGAGGTGTATCGGTCGATATTCCTATAGAACTATCGAGCGATACAGTCGGCAGAGTAGCCGACCGCAACACCATTTAGCATCTAAGTAATAGATGGTCTAAATAATGCGAGAGCTGATGGATTCATTTAATAAGTGTTGAGCTCTGACATATCATGCAAGCAACTTGTTAGCCGTTATAGTATTTATAATCCTGAATTCCTGAATACTTACCCTGAATCTAACTACTTTTCTTTACTGTTTTCAAAACCAAATCCTTTCAACTGAGTTATCTCATCCTTACTCAGCAAACCTGCACTTTACTTTAAACTATTTTCAACCTAGCATAGTCATTAAGATTGCATCTTATTTGTACACTAGCTCTCTGTGGATTCGATCCCTAAGTACTACAACTGAACCTCTTATTTGAGAGAGTAAAGTCACTCCTTAGGGTAATTTGAGTGATATCACAGATCCTCAAGGTACGAATCACTTCTAATCAGTTGCTTAGAATAGTCTTTTACGGTTAACAACTAGAGTTGAACATAGAGGTCTGAACTTTGGATGTAGATACTCTCAAAATGTGGTGAATCTGGGAAAAATCTCCATTGCTGCCTATTTGTTTCTCTCTATATCTTTTGTGTCTTACTAACTGAGAGCTTTATGGGTTGTTGTTTATCTTTCTGGTGTCACTCAAGTAAGCGAGAAGTGTTGCAGCTTCTGGTGTCATTCAAGTAGTTACACCCAGTTGGCTTGAAGATTGTGATCGTGAGATGAAAGAAATTCCCATTCATAAAATTTATACTGCTCACAGCTTGATTCTTCCAAGAGGTCTGTTGTTAACTGATTTCATTTTCTTAAAACTATCTCGTATACTTTTGTTTTCTTTTTTTCAAGTTTCGATCTTTTTGATATGTTAACTTTGAAAAGTGCAGGATGGGCGTAGAACTATAGATATGGAGGGTTTTAGAAGGGAATTGGATGGGAAGCTCAAGGTTTTGATTTAGTTTCATGTTTTCTAGTTCTTTTTATATTTAGTTCTGATTTTGTAATGATGTTTGTGTAAGATTTGATGAAAATGTATACATGTTTCTGGTATTGATGTAAAAGTACATTTTGGTTTATTAATAAAATCTAAATTAAATATTTTTATTTAAATATAATTAGCAATAAAACATGTTGTTTCTGTGAACAGGTTCTAATAGCACATAATTGATAATAGATATATCATTTATACATCAGTATAATCAAATATATGATAACATTAAAAAAAGAAAGCTATCATAAAATTTGACTAACCATAGCAAGTTAAAAATAATGCTATCATATGTCACAGATATAATAGCATTTAAAAAATGCTATCATATAAGGGGGACCTATTATATCTCGGGCAGACATAGCGGTTTCAATAACGCTAACAAAATCATATAATGGCTGTTTTCTTACGATAAGAATGGACATATTTCTAGTAGTGTGTCTGGAACACCTGGCACAGCATATGTCGGCATCACACCACCGTCATCATATCGGCCTGGCGCAATTTTCCGAGTTTGAACTTGTGACTCAAAGTAGTACCCAGTGAAATGTGATGTTTCCTCATTCAAACTCCTAGCAACTATTGAACGTTCGACCCTTGCAAGATTTTTGGCTTTTCCTTTCAAATGTTTCATGGATCTCTCATAAGGATACATCCATCTGTTATGAACAGGTCCACGAAGCAATGCCTCATATGGGAGGTGGACAACAAGATGTTCCATCACATCAAAAATGATGGAGGGAAAATTTTCTCCAAATTGCACATTAAGATGGGGATATTCTCATCAAGTTGTCTGATGACATCTTCATTTAAGGTACATGTGCTAAGATCTCTGAAAAATGCTCCAATGCCTACAAATAATGTACAAGCCAACGTAAGATACTTTTTATAAGTTTTTTTCCAACAAGAAGTAAAAATAATTAACTTTATTCGTTACCTGCAAGTGCCTCGTGAATATTTTTTGGTAGCAATTCTACAAATGCAAATGGTAATAGTCATTGCATAAACACATGACAGGCATGACTCTTCATCCCTGAAAACTTCTGTCCTTGCTCAATGTGGGAACCGAAATTCACACCGTCAATTTCTGATAAATAAGATTGCGGAGGAAAGTCAAGTAAACCCGACTTTCCTTGAAGGTCCGGATTCTCTGCGTTGCCACACGAAATCGAGAAAGTTTAATAGATAAAAAAAGAATTGCAATATTTGCCCGAAGGCGTTTTATTAGATAAAAGATACGAGTACATGGATTCTCCGAAAGACAGAGAGATTTGCGATTAAAGAAAAATATAGAGTCGCAGACAGCCAAACGTCCTAAGCCTTGCTCCGCTAGTCTAACCACCTAAGCCCTAATTCTTCTAAGCTAGCAGAATGCTCTAAGTCTAATTTTTGGATCCCCTTCTCCTCTGCTCTTGCTCTCCTTATATACTCACTCCTAGGTCGGTTTGCCTTAGGATGATGGACCTCGCCTTTGGGCCCAAGTTTATCTCTTCAGGAAGTATTCCATTTTCGTCGATCTTCGTAATTATCCTCGAGTTTTTCCCTATTTTCGTGATTTGATGTTTATCCGATGTTCGGGAAATCGGATAAACCGTCACAGCCTGATTGGCCTGAATTCTTAAAATCGTAAGTAAGTCCGTGGACTTATCTTAAGTCGTTTGAACGTTTTATACGGTTTCTCGAAAAGACTATCTTTCTCGTAAAATAGACCCTATAGCCTAAAGGATCGATGTTCGAGTTAATCGATCTTTGTTTTATACGATATCTTCCACGAAAAATCCAATTCTTCTAGTTTTTGTCGTAAAACATCGACGACGATTCCAACCGAATCGAATATGTTATTTCAGAGTCGCGGATCGTACTCAAACTCACGCAGGATTGATCCAAACAAGCCAAGATGGGATCAGGCCGAGCATGATGGGACCGAGACCAGGACGAGGCCGCCGACCGGCGCCAGGCTTGTCGCCGCGCCAGGCCGGTTTATGGACGCTTGCCGCCGGGCGCCAGGTTGGCTCCTCCGGCGCCAGGCCGCCCGCGGACGCTGCCACCGGCTAGGCCTGCTTGCCGCCGGGCGCCAGGCCGCCCGCGGACGCTGCCACCGGCTAGGCCTGCTTGCCGCCGGGCGCCAGGGTTCTCTGCCGCCCGTGGGTTTTCCGTTGCCGATCTTTCCCCGCTAGTCGCTCGCGGTGGGAAATCTTTGAGTTTGGAATGATCTTTGGCCGCAGATTTCGAGATAACCGCTTTTGACCCCAACAGTTAGCCCCCAGCTCGTAAGACCGAGACGATTTTGCGGCTTAATGGTTAAAATTTTCTGAAAATCGAAACTTTCGCTAAGGATTCTTTCCACGAAACCTATGTCATCTCCCCTTTCTTATAAATAGCCAGCCTTCCTTCTCATTCTTCACATCTTTTCAAATCCTCTTCTTCTCTCAAGAAAAAATGTCTTCATCCCAAGTTAAAAAGAACGATTCTGATGTTGAGATGGGCGAGGCCAGCCAAGCTCACGGTTCCGGCCAGTCAAGCTCCGGCGGTTTGACTCTTTCAAGGCTAAGCTATCCCGGCGCAGTGCTGCGAAAGGCTCAAAGCGGCGAGGACTGAGACGCCTGATGTTCCTTCCGCTGCTCCAACTCCTTTGCATGTTCCTCCGATCTCTTTGCCTGCTCTTCGCCTCTTCGCTTGTTCTTCCGTTCCTAGCCCCGGTCCCACCCGATGCCCTCCTGCTCATGAAGGGGTTACTGTTCCTGAACAGATTCCTGATGTTCAGGTCCATCCATCTGGTTCTTCGACTGTTCGATCGCGGATCTCCCAAGAGAGGATGCGATAGAATCTACACCTCCCCGGCGAAGAGGGAACTTGTCTTGGGACTGCTAGCGTTGGTGCCGCCATTGCCCAAGGGAAGGGCAAGGGCTGGTGCGGCATCCGGGGAAAAAAGGAAGAGGGGTGCAAAGAGCGAGGAGGGCGAACTTTCAGAGCCGCTGGCGCCATCGCTCCAAGGTTCGATTTTAATCTATCTGCAATTTTTGTATCTCTTTTTTACGATGATACTTACCCCTTCTTTATGGACAGTTTGTGTCACTGATTGACGGAATGCTTGGCGAAAAGGGTCGGAAGTCATTCGCCTATCGAAGGAACTGGAGTCATCGCAGGAAGCGCTGAAGCGCACTAAGGCAGCATTGCAGACTGTCGAGGACCCCCATGCCGCCCAGACGTCCCGTCCCAGCTTGAGGTTCAGATCAGCGATCTTGAGCGTGACCTTGGGAAGACCGCGAAGTTCGCTACTCAAGGTGAAGAAGGAGAAGAAGAGCAAACTCGAACTCCGCCTTCAGCAGAAGATCCAGACTCATGAGGAGATGAACGCCGTAGATCCTCTGAGGTTGCCGATACTGCGGACGACTTCTTTGGTCGTCTGACGAGGATGGCCATCCTGTTTGAGTCCTTGATAGCTGTCCGCAAGAGGGACTTGGCTTTAGCGGGATCGAGGGAGTCTGAGCGAGCTCGAAGTTGCTTCGAGGTAACGAGGCCCCGCCTTTGATTTGAGGAGGCCAGACTATCGCCCCGCAGCGAGAGTGGGCGGCCACCAAGAAGATTTCGATTCAATCCTTGCCGCCTGCAGGTCGCAATTCCTTTGCGCCGACCTCTGAAGACTCAGAAGATCAGGAGCGCACGGAGAGGATTGCAGGCTGGCGGGACGAGGCGGGTAGTGGCGATGCGACCGAGGGAGGCGACGGCGAGGCTATTCCTATCGCGAAAGTGAGTTTGAGGATGAAGGTGACGCCCTGGGAGCGTCTAGGTTTATCAATCCCTTCTGGGATTTTATATGTGTTTCGCCGCTAAGAGGCCATGATGTATTTACCGGGACTGGCCGTTGGTGGCTTTGAATCCCTGCCCCTTTCGGGTTTTGTTTGAACTTTTGCGGTCTCAATCTATGAAACGCTTTTTGATTATTTATGAACTTCGTTGTTTTAAGTATGAGAAAGAGGGTGTGAGTTGTCGCCTCATTCCTAGTTCCCTGATGATCACCGCATCTATTGTTTGCATAAAGCGAGATTTTCCGCGTTTACCGATTTACGCCGAAGTTCGTGGAAACAAACAGGCTTATGTGAAGAGACAAATTTTGATCTCAGATACCATACTATGTCTGTGAGATGTCAAGATCCAGCGCGGCTGGGTTTAGGCAAGACCTAGGTTTACTGACTGAGGCTTTGGCGATGACAAATCGGCTTTCAGATAGTTCGCTTTTGCATTTTAACCTGACTCGCACTGCTTAAAACCGCGAATTGTTGTCGGCTTATATGATTTGTTCATGGAATCGAGCTACTTCCTTTAGGAAGAGCTAGACCAAAATTTTGAATTTCTTGTAGCTGCGTAGGCGTTTATCCTTGTCGGATGTAAGAGAGCCTACCCTCAAGGGCTGCTATTTGTCTGTTTAGGACGCTAGAGTTCGCTTGTTGTGATCAGCAACAACGAAATGATACCGCTTTTGAGGTGCGCTAGATGTTCAGAGACTAAGATTTCGCCTGCACTGTTTTATGAAAGAATGTCCTTCGCTGCTAGCGACGCCTCACAGGCTGAAGGTCGATTTTTCCTTATGCCGCATTTCGCGGATTGAAACGTCTTGGGACTGTTAGCGTTGGTGCCGCCATTGCCCAAGGGAAGGGCAAGGGCTGGTGCGGCATCCGGGGAAAAAGGAAGAGGGGTGCAAAGAGCAGGAGGGCTTAACTTTCAGAGCCGCTGGCCATCGCTCCAAGGTTCGATTTTAATCTATCTGCAATTCTTGTATCTCTTTTTACGATGATACTTACCCTTCTTTTATGACAGTTTGTGTCACTGATTGACGGAATGCTTGGCGAAAAGGGTCGGAAGTCATTCGCCTATCGAAGGAACTGGAGTCATCGCGAGAAGCGCTGAAGCCGCACTAAGGCAGCATTGCAGACTGTCGAGGACCCCATGCCGCCTGACGCCCGCCCCAGCTTGAGGTTCAGATCAGCGATCTTGAGCGTGACCTTGGGAAGACCGCGAAGTTCTACTCAAGGTGAAGAAGGAGAAGAAGAGCAAATCCTCGAACTCCGCCTTCAGCAGAAGATCCAGACTCATGAGGAGATGAACGCCGTAGATCCTCTGAGGTTGCCGATACTGCGGACGACTTCTTTGGTCGCCCGACGAGGATGGCCATCCTGTTTGAGTCCTTGATAGCTGTCCGCAAGAGGGACTTGGCTTTAGCGGGATCGAGGGAGTCTGAGCGAGCTCGAAGTTGCTTCGAGGTAACGAGGCCCCGCCTTTGATTTGAGGAGGCCAGACTATCGCCCCGCAGCGAGAGTGGGCGGCCACCGAAGAAGATTTCGACTAATCCTTGCCGCCTGCAGGTTTATCGTACCTTGCCGTAACCTCTGAAGACTCAGAAGATCAGGAGCGCACGGAGAGGATTGGCAGGCTGGCGGACGAGGCGGGTAGTGGCGACGCGACCGAGGGAGGCGACGGCAGGCTATTCCTATCGCGAAAGTGAGTTTGAGGATGAAGGTGACGCCCTGGGAGCGTCTAGGTTTATCAATCCCTTCTGGGATTTTATATGTTTCGCCGCTAAGAGGCCATGATGTATTTACCGACTGGCCGCTGGTGGCTTTGAATCCCTGCCCCTTTCGGGTTTTGTTTGAACTTTTGCGGTCTCAATCTATGAAACGCTTTTTGATTATTTATGAACTTCGTTGTTTTAAGTATGAGAAAGAGGGTGTGAGTTGTCGCCTCATTCCTAGTTCCCTGATGATCACCGCATCTATTGTTTGCATAAAGCGCAGATTTTCCGCGTTTACCGATTTACGCCGAAGTTCGTGGAAACAAACAGGCTTATGTGAAGAGACAAATTTTGATCTCAGATACCATACTATGTCTGTGAGATGTCAAGATCCAGCGCGGCTGGGTTTAGGCAAGACCTAGGTTTACTCTCTGACTGAGGCTTTGGCGATGACAAATCGCTTTCAGATAGTTCGTTTGCGCATTTTAACCTGACTCGCACTGCTTAAAAATCCGCTAATTGTTGTCGGCTTATATGATTTGTTCATGGAATCGAAGCTACTTCCTTTAGGAAGAGCTAGACCAAAATTTTGAATTTCTTGTATAGCGCTATGTTTATCCTTGTCGGATGTAAGAGAGCCTACCCTCAAGGGCTGCTATTTGTCCGCTTAGGACGCTAGAGTTCGCTTGTTGTGATCAGCAACAACGAAATGATACCGCTTTGAGGTGCGCTTGATGTTCAGAGACTAAGATTTCGCCTGCACTGTTTTATGAAAGAATGTCCTTCGCTGCTAGCGACGCCTCACGCTGCTGAAGGTCGATTTTTCCTTATGCCGCATTTCGCGGATTGAAACGCCATGGCTTTGGGGATGTCTTTGCTAATGTTCGCAGCAAGAAAACTGTTGTTTCCGCTTTGGACGCTGGGACCAAGGGTCGCAGAATTTGACCCAGTGGAGTAACGCCTACATTCACTTTGCTTCGCGGAAGTGTTGGCCTCCGGATTTGTTTTTGATGTGATAATCGCTAGTGGATACTAGATCCGTTGTTGTTGCCGCTCAGTAATTGGCTAAATGCGCTGTCTAGAAAGAGTTTTAAAGTTTCAGAATTTTTGAAATTCGTGGGAGTATACGAAGTATATCGCATCTTCCCTTTAATCAGGGGATAGCTGAGCCCGCCGGTTAGCGAAGTTGCCTACGCACTTTTTCGGGATCAAGCCGCCTCGTAGTTCTTTGTATCACGCCACTGTTAGTGATAGTATTTTTAAGATGCATCGCTCCAAGTTCTTGGATTTTACGCCCTGCATGTTTGCGATTTGGTATGAACCTGGTCGGATCACTTTTATGACTTTGTATGGTCCTTCCAGTTCAGCTTCCCAGTTTTCCTGCTTTTCGGCAGTGTTTTGGAAGACTTTGCGAAGACTAAATCGCATTCTTTGAACTCCGCGATGGCGACGCTCGAAGTTGTAGTACCTTGCGGCAGCGTGCTGGTAATTCTGATTCAATCAGTGCCTGGTCGCGCTCATTGATGAGATCGAGATTGTCCAGCATCATAGCGCCGCTTAAATCCTCTCTTCGAGGAACCTTCTCCGCATCTCGGGAATTCTACTCGCTGGGATCATGCATTCCGCTCCGTGAACGAGCTTAATGGGGTTTCACCAGAGCCCGCCTCAAGGTTGTACGATGCACCAAAGGACTCCTTCGAAGTTCTTCTGCCCATCGCCTCTTTTGGCGCTCTAGGCACTTTTTGAGTCCATCAAGGACGGTCTTTTGATGGTTTCTGCCTGTCCGCTGCATTGCGGGTACCTGGGAGTTGACTTCGTAAGTCGTATTTTCCACTTTTCGCAGAATGCTTCGAATCGAAAGCAGAGATAAATTGAGATCCATTGTCTGTTACAATTTCGTATGGGACCCCATGTCTAGTTATGATATGTTTCCGCATCTAATTTCTCGACTTGTGTGTCTTTGATACTTGGCGTAGGATTCTGCTTCTACCCATTTGGAAAAGAAACCGTGAGGACTAGGAGGAAGCGCTTTTGTTTTGATGGATGGATAGGTCCGACAATGTCCATGGACCATCGCATGAAAGGATAGGGGACGAGATTGAGGAGAGGATTTCCGCTGGTTGATGGATTGTTGAGCTGCCTTTGGCATTTCGCGACTTCCGGCTAATTCTCGCAATCTTTTATCATGGTTGGCCAATAATATACGCGGGCGCTTGATTTTGACTGGCGAGATCTTCCGCCGAATGATTTCCGCATGATCCAGAATGGACCTCTTCCATGATTCTTCTTGCCCTTTCTCCTTTGGCGCATGTCATGAGAGGACCGGAGAAACACCACCTATAAATTTCTCCTCTATCGTGACATACCGCGTCGCCTGGTTTTCACTTTCACGGGCTTCCATTTTTCGGGCGGTAAGGTTCCATTCACGATATAGGCCCGATTGGTTCTAACCAAGGGCTGTCGCAGCCATACTTGGTTTGGTCCGCATCCGCTTCCGTTGATCCTCGACTTCTTCCGCGATCTTCAATCGCTTCTCAGATTAGATTGACGACCACTGGTGGTCCGATGCTCGGATGTTCGATGAATTCGACCGATAATCCTTTGAGCCATGGATCTGAGCTTGAGACGAGGGCAGCCAAGGCCGCCTGGACGCTTTCCTCGAGGAATTTAGTCAGGGCTTAACTGGTCGAAACTACGAGCCAGTTCTTGGACGAAGTTTTAGATATGGCCCATCCTTTCGCCCCTTGCTTCATATTCTCCGCTGTATTGGTTGGCTTAATTAACCGAGAGTCGCAGTAAGCGGAATATTACGGATTTTAATCCATAGGCTAGCCGCAAGCCCGCGACGAAGTGCTTCAGATTCTGCCTCATTGTTTGAAGCATGAAAAGCCAATCAGAATGACTGTTCTAGGATTTCCGCTAGAGAGGTGAGTCGAATTCACTCGATCCCTCGCTTGGACGAAGATCCGTCGACGGAGGACCCAAGTTGAGTTTGGTTCCTCGTTAGTCATGTCTCTAGTGGGTAATTCTACCAAGAAATCCACAAGTACTTGGGACTTTGCACATGTCCTTGGGTGATATTCGACGTCAGATTCACTTAGTTCGATTGCCCATTTTGGCGAGCCTACCGGATTGGCTCTGACTGTGCAGGATTATCCGCAGGGGAACGTGGTGAGAACCACTATAGTATGAGACTTGAAATTGTGAGAACCAAATTCACACCGCCAATTTTAATGAATAAGATTATGGAGGAAAGCCAAGTTAACCCGACTTTCCCTGAAGGTCCGGATTCTCTCGACAATAGCGACAAGTGATCGAATAAATGCGAAAAGGTTTTGTTAAGATTTGGGACTGACCTTAAGAAAGGCTGCCTACGCACTTTCGAGGATCAAGTCGGACGTAGTTCAGTTTAGGTGTAATTAAACAAGAGATCGAACCGCCGGGCGGTTCGCTCTAGTATGAGCGCTTGTCATAGAAACAGGCATGTCGAAGATAACGCCTAGGGTTTCTATGCGCGGAGCTCTTAAGTAGAAGAATTGTCCGATCCTTCCGAGAGGAGCGGAGATTTATGCAGCAGGAGGTGGCCAGACGCTCTAGGGCCTGCCTTGCTAGTCTAACCGCCAAGTTCTAAGTTCTATCAGCTAACAGAGCTCTCTAGGTCTCCAATCTAAGATTTTCGATCCTCTTCTCCTCTGCTCTTGCTCTCCTTATATACCCACTCCTAGGTCGGTTTGCCTTAGGATGATGGACCTCGCCTTTGGGCCCAAGTTTATCTCTTCACGAAATATTCCATTTTCACGATCTTTGTAATTATCCTCGAAGTTTTCCCTATTTTTGGTGATTTGATGTTTATCCGATGTTCGGGAAATCGGATAAACCGCCATAGCCTGATTGGGCCTGAATTCTTAAAATCGTAGTAAGTCCGTGGACTTGTCTTAAGTCGCTGAACGCTTTATACGATTTCTGAAGGACTATCTTTCTCGTAAAATAAACCGCGATAGCCTAAAGGATCGATGTTCGAAGTTAATCGATCTTGTTTTATGCGATATCTTCTATGAGAAATCCAATCCTTCCATTTTCTGTCGTGAAAACATCGAGGATGATTCCAATCGAAGTCAATCGAAGATGTTTATTCCATAGCCGCGGATTGTATCAAACTCGAGGATTGATCCAAGCAGGCCAAGATGGGATCAGACCGAGCATGATGGGACCGAGACCAGGACGAGGACCGCCGACCGGCGCCAGGGAAGCCGGGCGCCAGGTCGGGTGCCGCCGGCGCCAGGTCGGGTGCCGCCGGCGCCAGGTCGGGTGCCGCCGGCGCCAGGCCGCTCGCTGCGGACGCTGCCGCCGGCGCCAGGCCGCTCGCTGCGGACGCTGCCGCCGGCGCCAGGTCGGGTGCCGCCGGCGCCAGGCCGCTCGCTGCGGACGCTGCCGCCGGCGCCAGACCGGTGCCGCCGGCGCCAGGCCGCTCGCTGCGGACGCTGCCGCCGGCGCCAGACCGGTGCCGCCGGCGCCAGGTCGGGTGCCGCCGGCGCCAGGCCGCTCGCTGCGGACGCTGCCGCCGGCGCCAGGCCGCTCGCTGCGGACGCTGCCGCCGGCGCCAGGGGTTCTCTACCGCCCGTGGGTTTTCCGTTGCCGATCTTTCCCCGCTAGTCGCTCGCGGCGGGAAATCTTTGAGTTTGGAAGGATCGCTAGTCGTAGATTTCGAGATAACCGCTTTCGACCTCACCGAGAGTGGATATTCTATTTGAGAAAATCTCGTATAACTTCTTTTCAAATTATCCGAGATTTTTTGTTTTAAGAAATAATTTCCAGAGACTTTCAGTCATTGATTCCGCCGCGGACCGATTTTGACACCAACAGAAATATGGTCTTAGTTTCCTTGCCGAGGTTATGACGGCTAATGCTAATTTTTCCATTAGCGGTATCGAAGCTCGTGATCCAGCAACGCCTTGCTTACGTAAAGATAGGATTTTGTTCGCCGCTCTTCTTGTATCAGGACGCCACCGACCGCTGTTGCGAAACTGCGATATAGAGGAAAAGAGGTTCTCCTTCCACCGGTTTTGCGAGAACTGGTGGAGTGGCCAGGTAATGTTTCAACTGTTGGAAAGCCTTTTCACATTGCTCGGACCATTCGAACTTCTTGTTTCCTTTTAATTTTTCGTAAAACGGTAGGCACTTATCCGCGGAGCGAGATGAAACGGTTCAAAGCCACTCTTCCTGCTAACCTTTGGACTTCTCGCTTGGTTCTCGGGATGCCATATCTATCCGCAAGGCCGATTTTTAGGGTTGGCCTCGATTCGCGATACGCTACGAGGAACTGAGGAATTCTCCGATGCCACTGCAAATCTGCATTTCGCGGGTTGAGTTTCATGTTATGCTGGTTGAGTGCGGCAAAACATTCCTCTAGGTGGGATATATGATCGTGTTCGCCAAGAGATTTTACGAGCATATCATCGATGTATACTTCCATAGTTTTTCCGAAGTTGCTCGGCAAACATTTTGTTGACGAAGTCGCAGATACGTTGCACCCGCGTTTTTAAGACCGAAAGGCATTACCTTGTAGCAATACGCTTCACGGTCTGTGATGAATGCAGTTTTTCGCGGTCGCCGAGATTCATCATGATCTGATTGTATCCGAAAAGCGCCCATGAATGATAGAAGCTTGTTTCCAGCGGTTGCTTCGACCAGTCGGTCGATGTGCGGAGCGGAAGCAGTTCTTCGACAGGCTTTATTCAGATCCGCGGAAATCGACACAGACTCGCCACTTGCTGTTCTTCTTTTTACCACGACAGGGTTGGCAAGCCAGTCTGATACCTAACTTCTGTTATCGACTCTACTTTGAGGAGTCTTTCGACTTCCTCGCTGACTGCGGTGGCACGCCAGGTCCCAGCTTTCGCCTCTTTGTTTTACGGGTTTGTGAGTCGGGTCGATGTTAAGTTCGTGACATGTTACGCTAATGTCGATTCCTCGCATATCCTCCGCAGCCCGCTTAACGCATTGAGGTTCTTTTGAGGCATGCGATGAGCTCTGCTTTATTGGTTCGCTGGAGGTTAGCTCCGATTTCGACGCACCATTCCGAAAGGAATCGCCGAGGCAAATTGAGACCACCGGTTCGCAGGTTGGTTCACGCCTTCCAGGGCCTCAGCTCTTTGGGACTGCCAGAAGGTTTCCGCCAGTCGTGAATCGCTTGCTTTTTCCGAGGTCTTGATTTCGAACTTTTCCGCTTTAGTTCGGTAGCAGGTAGATCTGTGCTGTCCGCGGACTACCATGTATTGTTTCGACTCGAAGGCGCCGGAACTTGAGGCATAGGTGGAATGTTGATGGGATCGCCTCATGGAGTTTAGCCAGGAGTTCCAACTATCGCTGTAGGATGTTGGACCATTGATCACCAGGAATTCGTTTTTGGCGACGCCCCGCTCTGACTAGGAGGTTAGTCGAACCGAGGGTCATAACTTCTCCGAGTCCTAATACTGGGCTGGGGTCATCTGTAAGGATGCTTAGATCGACGCCCATCCTCTCGAGGGTGCTTTTATAGATAATATTAGCCGAAAGCATCCGTGTCGACTAATACCCTTGCTACGCCAATATCCTGGATCGTGAGTTCTATTACGAGGAGATTGTTGTGAGGTTTGGCCATACTGGCCGCTGCTCGTCCTCAAAAGATACGATGTTGCGGGCTGACGAAGAAGCTATACTGAACTTCGACGATTGGTGGTTTTCGAAGTTAGAGAACTGGCCCCTCCTTCTAGCCAAACTGTGGGAACCAAATTCACACCGCCAATTTCTGATAAATAAGATTATGGAGGAAAGTCAAGTAAACCCGACTTTCCTTGAAGGTCCGGATTCTCTGCCACACTAAATCGAAAGTTTAATAGATAAAAAAAGAATTGCAATATTTGCCCGGCTACGCTTTATTAGATAAAAGATATGAAAGTACAGGATTCTCCAAAGACAGAGAGATTTTATGATTAAAGAAAAAATAGAGTCGCAGGCAGCCAAACGCCCTAAGCCTTGCTCCGCTAGTCTAACCACCTAAGCCCTAATTCTTCTAAGCTAGCAGAATGCTCTAACTCTAATTTTCGATCCCCTTCTCCTCTGCTCTTGCTCTCCTTATATACTCACTCCTAGGTCGGTTTGCCGCCGGCGCCAGACCGCCCGCTGACGCTGCCGCCGGCGCCAGGGTTCTTCCGCCTGGTTTTCCGTTGCCCGATCTTTCCGCTAGTCGCTCGTAAGGGAAATCTTTGAGTTTGGAAGGATCTTTGGCCGTAGATTTCGAGATAACCGTTTTTGACCCCAACACTCAACGCATCTCGACATATTTGAAACGTTCCCATAAGAAAACTTCACATCTGATGCCACCCGCTTGAAAAATGCCGCCTTCGCTTCTGTTGACAATCTGAAAATGGGAACCGGAATTTGCCCATTGTTTTTAATATGCAGCTCACTCTTAGCACATAATGCAGGCAAGTCCAACCTTGAGTTCTTGTTATCTTTTGTCTTCCCAGGGATGTTCAGTAATGTATTGATGACGTTGTCATAGAAGTTCTTCTCTATATGCATCACATTAAGATTGTGTCGCAGAAGCAGATCCTTCCAATATGGAAGTTCCCAAAATATACTCTTTTTGTGCCAATTATGCTGTGTCCCGTAACCATCATGCATATTTGCTGGAGTATGCCAATTACCCCCTTTGCGGACTGTTTCTAGTGCACCATAATAATCCATATCCTTCTTGATTTCCTCTCCAGATAAATATGGTGGAGCGGTGTCACGTACAATTCTTTTTGCCTGAAACAATGTCTTGTTCCTTCTGTACGGATGGTTAATGGGAATAAATCTTCGATGAAAATCAAACCAAGATGTTTTCCTTGTTGTAAACCAGTTGGTTTAGAATGTCCATAACCGGATTGGCCGCGTTTCATCTCTAACCGGACAGACGGTCCACAGTCGGTCCACGGTCGGTCCATGCAATCGGACGGTCCATGCGATAGTCGGTCCATTCCGTCCGGTCGGTCCAAAGGCGCCATTTCTCTTATGTTTATCATGTCCGACATTTTAGGGATTGTTGTCATTTGACTTTATCTATTAGATATCGACCAGATCTTTCTCTTGGTCGATATATATGATTTGTATCTTTCACATTTAAGTAAAAGTTACACAAAGCAAACCTAAAGATCTAATAGCCACTCGGCCGTCTCTCTCTCTCTCTCTAGCTAAGATCGACTAAACCTTTAAACAAGAACAAACGAACACTCATATTTCAACACGTTATCAGCACGATTCAGCTCGTCCACCCTTCACCTCGTGTTCGGATCTGAAACCACTAAGCCGCCAGCTTCATCCGGATTACTCAAACCCTAAGCCGCCTCCTTTACTTACTTTCTTTCATACGATTGTTTTAGCTATCAGATCTAAATCAAATCTTGTATTATTTCTTTGGTTTGATAGATTGAGGTTTCAAAGAGTGAAGCCAAGGAGCAGATCAACCAAAGTTAAGGTAAGTAGATAAAAATCCTTAACTTGATCTTGCGGTTCATTGTAGTTAAAGTTCAAATGTTTTTAAGTTTGAATCCGATCTTTCAAAGTTGTTTTTGCGGTTTGGTTTTAAGATTTAACTTGTTCTTGCTTTAGATTTATTTGATTAAGCTAGGTTGATAATTGAACCAATTATATCATATTAAATCTGAAAGTATTTTGAAGTTAAAACCAGTTTTGTCAAAAAAAAAAAATCGATTTTTATAAGTTTTATAAATGAACTTTGGATTGTGGCCGCATGATACTCTTGGTCGGTTAGGGACATGAGCGATGCGCGTTTAGTGGTACGCTGCATGTCCGCACGCCTTGAAATCCATGCTCCCACATCCAAGGTTGGTCAATGATGGACACCATGTAGACGTCTCTAGACCATTAACCGCGGTAGTCCATGATGCTCACTAGATGGTGTAGCTAGACAAGGATCCGCGGTTAGGCCAATGATGCGCACAAGGTATGTGCGGCTAGGCCTTAACCTGTTCGGACCGATGATGCACGGCTAGGTCCTTATCCGGACAAGCCAATGATGCGCATAAGAGACATGCTGCTAGGCTACGTCCGGATCCGGGTAATGACCCGCACATAAGATGCGGCTAACACACCATTCGTATAGACCAATGATGCGCGCATATATGCGGCTAGGTCATCACCCGTACCGACCATAGACGCTCACCATAATGGTGCAGCTATGTCTTCCCCTATAGGCTAATAAAGCTCGCCCTATAGGCGCGTTTAAGCCATGTCCCTATCGGTCAAGAAAGCCCACCTAACGTGCGGCTGGACAATCAATCCGATCTGCCGATGATGCGCTGCATCGCGACGCATCGCTAGGCGATCACCCGATCACCGCGATCACCCGATCACCGCGATCACCCGATCACCGCGATCACCCGATCATCCTGATCCAGCCGATGATGCGCTGCATCGCGACGCATCGCTAGGCGATCACCCGATCATCCTGATCCAGCCGATGATGCGCTGCATCGCGACGCATCGCTAGGCGATCACCCGATCATCCTGATCCAGCCGATGATGCGCTGCATCGCGACGCATCGCTAGGCGATCACCCGATCACCGCGATCACCCGATCATCCTGATCCAGCCGATGATGCGTACCGCGACGTACCGCTAGGCAATCACCCGATCGACTGAAGCTGCACACCGCTTGGTCCGGCTAAGCGATCAACCGATCCGTCCGATGACGCGTACCGCGGGGTACTGCCAGGACGCGATCCGCATACGTCCGGGACGCGTACCGATCGGTACAGCCGGACAATGCGATTGTCCATCCGGTTGAATTTCAAAATTTTTCAAACCGTTTTTCATCATTTTTAAAATCTGATGGACAAGATTATGAGATTTAAATATTTAATAAGTCCTAAACAAATTCTGAATTTTATTTTCAGATGACAAACATCACCAATTTGGATTTTGCACCCCTAAGTGTCAAGGGTGACAACTACTTGCAATGGGCTTTAGATATGGAGATTTCTCTTGGAGCCAAAGGCCTAGAACATTGCATTGTCGAAGGGAACAATGCAAACAAAAGAGAAAACTCCAAGGCCCTCATGACCATGCGGCATCACATTGAAGAAAGCTTGAAAGCTCAATATCTCACAGTGAATGACCCATATGAGTTATGGAGAGAGTTTAAGATGAGATATGATCATCAGAAGACTTTGGTTCTTCCAGCAGCCACCTATGAGTGGACTCATCTAAGGATTCAAGACTTTAAGTCTGTGAATGAGTACAACTCAGCCTTGTTTAAAATAGTCTCAAAATTGAGGCTATGTGGCGAGGAAGTATCAGACAAGCAGTTATTGGAAAAGACTTTCCAAACTATGTCCTCAAGCAATATGTTGCTTCAGCAACAGTACAGGCAGAAAGGGTTTAAGACCTATAGTGAGCTCATCTCATGCCTGTTGCTTGCAGAACAAAACAATGAACTGCTCTTGAAGAACAGTGAGCTTACACCACCTGGTAATAAGCCAGTCCCTGAGGCAAACAATGCTTCAAAGAAACCTAAGGACGGCAATGAGGCCAACCATGTCCAGCATGACCAAAAGGGCCGTAGTTTTCATGGGAGAGGACGCGGCCGTGGAGGCCATGGGCGAGGACGCGGACGTGGTGGCTATGGGAAAGGGCGTTACAACCCTTATGACCGTCCAAACCAATCCAGCAATGGACGTGGCAAAGGTAAAACCTATGGGACATCTTCAAGGCCTCAAAATCCTGGAAGCTCTCCATGTCATAGATGCGGAATGACAAACCATTGGGCGAAGAATTGCAGGACAGCCAAGCATCTGGTGGATCTCTATCAAGAGAAACTCAAGGGCAAGAACCCGGAGGTTCATATGGTGTACAAGGATGGAGAATCCGACTTCGACCATGAGAAGGATGATCTCATGGATTACGAGACTTCGGATATGCTGCATGATGACCAAGTAGAATGAATGAAGCATCAAACGTTTGTGTTTGAATGCTATGGTGTTTTAGGATTTTAAATTTATTTAAGTATCTCTCATTTCATGTTTTAAGTTTTATTTTAATAAGCTTTGTTTTTTTTCATTTCCAATAATAATAAAAGTAATTCAAGTTATTTTATTGTCTAGAATGAAAGGAAGTATTGACACCCTAGTGGTTGATAGTGGATCAAGCCACACTATCTTAAAGGATAAGAAATTCTTTGTTGAATTAACAATGAAAGATGCAAATGTAAGCACTATAGCCGGTGTATCAGCACTAATAAAGGGCTATGGCCCAGCTTATGTTCTGTTACCAAATGGAACACATCTAGAAATAGATGAAGCATTGTATTCTCCAAACTCAAAGAAAAGCCTTTTGAGCTTTAAAGACATTCGTAAGAATGGTCTACACATTGAAACTATTGGAGAAGGAGCCAAAGAGTTCTTAAATATATATGAACTCGGCCAAGGCCATAAGAAGGTCTTGGAAGCCATACCGGCCATATCCACTGGTCTTTACTATGCCAAGATCAATGTGGTGGAAGCCAATGCTATAATGAGCAAAGATTTCAAAGAGAATTTCAACCTGTGGCATGACCGTTTGGGTCATCCAGGAACGTCTATGATGCGTAAGCTTATCCTGAATTCAAATGGCCATGACCTTAAGGATAGACGAGTTGTCCCTAAGAATCACTCATGTGTGCCGTGTGCACAAGGGAAACTTCTCATCCGGCCATCACCAGTTAAGATAACAAGGGAAACCGTAGGTTTTCTAGAAAGGATCCAAGGTGACATCTGTGGACCAATACACCCACCATGTGGGTCGTTTAGGTACTTTATGGTACTCATTGATGCGTCCACAAGATGGTCCCATGTGTGCCTACTGTCCACACGAAATCTAGCCTTAGCTAGATTGCTTGCTCAAATCATCAGATTGAGAGCACATTTCCCAGACTTCCCTTTGAAGACTATACGTCTTGACAATGCTGGTGAATTCACTTCCCAAGCCTTTTATGAGTATTGTATGTCCATGGGGGTGACAGTTGAACACTCCGTGGCACATGTCCATACACAAAATGGTCTAGCTGAATCCCTTATTAAGAGGATCCAGATGATAGCTAGATCCTTACTCATGAAAAGTAATCTCCCAACCACGGCCTGGGGATACGCAGTACTTCATGCTGCAGAGTTAATACGCATCAGACCTTCGAGTGAACATAGATATTCACCATCCCAGCTCCTAATGGGTCGAGAGCCAGACATCTCTCATCTTAAGACTTTTGGATGTGCTGTGTACTATCCAATAGCTCCACCACTAAGAACAAAGATGGGAGCTCAGAGAAGGATGGGAATATATGTTGGATATGATTCTCCTTCAATTATAAAATACCTTGAGCCAACCACGGGAGATTTATTTAAGGCTAGGTATGCAGATTGCCACTTTGTGGAATCTGAGTATCCAACATTGGAGGAGATAATAGCAAGCTGGTAAAGGAAATTTCATGGAATCATACATCCCAACCATGGCAAGATCCTCGAACTCAAGCATGTGATCTTGAGGTTCAAAAGATTATACATTTGCAAGAGCTAGCCAACAAATTGCCTGATTCCTTTACTGACCCAAACAGAATGACCAAGTCATATATTCCAGCTACTAATGCACCTATAAGGATAGATGTCCAGAAGGGACAAAACCAAGTGGCTACAGAGTCTAAGACACGTCTAAAACGTGGCAGACCTATTGGTTCCAAAGATAAGAACCCTCGCACAAATAAGAAAGGTGCAAGATCATCCGTGGTCGAGGGGGAGAAGGAGCTGGTCGATGTGGTCAGTCCGGCCGTCCAAAGGCTAAGGGACGCGGATGAACCAACGTCCGGACGAGATCCGGCCGTACCAGCATCCTCAGACATGAACATTGACCCGAAAGCTAAGGGACCTAATGAGACTTGGGACGCCAAGACTCAGGGTCCTGAACCTCCGGACAATGAAGAGATCTCTATAAATTATGTCATGTCTGGTCAACAATGGAACAGAAAGTATGTCGACATTGATGATGTATTTGCATATCAAGTAGCACTTGAAATCATGGAACATGATGAGGATCTAGAACCCACGTCCATAGAAGCATGCATGCAAAGAAAGGATTGGCATAAATGGAAAGAAGCCATAAACGTGGAGTTGAACTCTTTTAAGAAGAGAAATGTGTTTGGTTCTATACTTAGAACACAACATGATCTAAAACCAGTGGGTTATAAATGGGTCTTTGTGAGAAAAAGAAATGAGAATGGTGAAGTCGTGAGGTATAAGGCCCGACTTGTTGCACAAGGATTCTCACAGAGACCAGGAATCGATTATGAGGAGACTTACTCTCCTGTGGTGGATGCAACAACATTTAGATTCCTTATAAGTCTGGCCATAAGAGAAAACTTAGATTTACGGTTAATGGATGTAGTAACCGCATATCTTTATGGACCACTGGACAATGAAATATACATGAGAATACCAGAAGGTATTGAGATGCCTAAGGATGCTAAAGGTTCTCGAGAACAACATTGCATTAAGCTGAACAAGGCATTGTACGGACTCAAACAGTCAGGTCGTATGTGGTACAACAGACTGAGTGAGTACTTACTAAAGGAGGGCTATAAGAATGACCAGATAAGCCCATGTATATTCATTAAGAAATCCGGCCAAGGCTATGTGATCATAGCTGTGTATGTTGACGACCTAAACATACTTGGAACGGCCAAAGAGATTTCCCAAACAGTTGAGTATCTCAAGAAAGAATTTGAGATGAAAGATTTGGGAAAGACTAAGTTCTGTTTAGGACTACAGATTGAACACCTTAAGGATGGAATCCTTGTGCACCAAAAGACCTACACAGAAAAGGTCATCAAAAGGTTCAATATGGATAAATGTCATCCATTAAGTAGTCCTATGATTGTGAGATCCCTATGTCCTGAAACAGATCCGTTCAGGCCTAAGGACAAGGATGAAGAGATCCTTGGTCCAGAGTTCCCTTACCTCAGTGCCATTGGCGCTTTAATGTACTTGACTACACATACCAGGCCGGACATATGTTTTGCTGTGAGCCTGTTGTCAAGATTCAGCTTATGTCCGACCATGAGGCATTGGAACGGGATCAAACATGTCATGAGATACCTACAAGGAACTAAGGATGTGGGTTTATTTTATGCTAACCAAAACAAAGAAGGTTTGATTGGTTTTGCTGATGCAGGTTGTGGGAACCGAAATTCACACCGTCAATTTTCTGATAAAGACTTGTGGAGGAAAACCGAGTTAACCCGATCTTCCTTGAAGGTCCCGGATATCTGCTGGGCCGCACACGAAACAATCGATAAAAATAGAAGTTGCGAAAATAGAAATCGTAAAAGATGAGCGGAAGAAAGATCTTATTTCTGAATTCGCGTTTTGAGCGTGAACAACAGGTGAGAAGTAAACTACAAGAGCTGTTGCTAGTCCGGTCGCCTAAGTCTATCCTAGTTGAGTCGCAGCTCGCTAGTGAAAACAGAAGCGTGCGCCCGGCGCCAGGCCAGCCAGCGTCCAGCGTGCGCCCGGCGCCAGGCGAGTGCCGCCCGGCGCCAGGCCAGCCAGCGTCCAGCGTGCGCCCGGCGCCAGGCCAGCCAGCGTCCAGCGTGCGCCCGGCGCCAGGCGAGTGCCGCCCGGCGCCAGGCCAGCCAGCGTCCAGCGTGCGCCCGGCGCCAGGCCAGCCAGCGTCCAGCGTGCCGCCCGGCGCCAGGCCAGCCAGCGTCCAGCGTGCGCCCGGCGCCAGGCCAGCCAGCGTCCAGCGTGCGCCCGGCGCCAGGCGAGTGCCGCCCGGCGCCAGGCGAGTGCCGCCCGGCGCCAGGCCAGCCAGCGTCCAGCGTGCGCCCGGCGCCAGGCGAGTGCCGCCCGGCGCCAGGCCAGCCAGCGTCCAGCGTGCGCCCGGCGCCAGGCCAGCCAGCGTCCAGCGTGCGCCCGGCGCCAGGCGAGTGCCGCCCGGCGCCAGGCCAGCCAGCGTCCAGCGTGCGCCCGGCGCCAGGCCAGCCAGCGTCCAGCGTGCCGCCCGGCGCCAGGCCAGCCAGCGTCCAGCGTGCGCCCGGCGCCAGGCCAGCCAGCGTCCAGCGTGCGCCCGGCGCCAGGCCAGCCAGCGTCCAGCGTGCGCCCGGCGCCAGGCCAGCCAGCGTCCAGCGTGCGCCCGGCGCCAGGCGAGTGCCGCCCGGCGCCAGGCCAGCCAGCGTCCAGCGTGCGCCCGGCGCCAGGCGAGTGCCGCCCGGCGCCAGGCCAGCCAGCGTCCAGCGTGCGCCCGGCGCCAGGCCAGCCAGCGTCCAGCGTGCCGCCCGGCGCCAGGCGAGTGCCGCCCGGCGCCAGGCCAGCCAGCGTCCAGCGTGCGCCCGGCGCCAGGCGAGTGCCGCCCGGCGCCAGGCCAGCCAGCGTCCAGCGTGCGCCCGGCGCCAGGCGAGTGCCGCCCGGCGCCAGGCCAGCCAGCGTCCAGCGTGCGCCCGGCGCCAGGCCAGCCAGCGTCCAGCGTGCGCCCGGCGCCAGGCCAGCCAGCGTCCAGCGTGCGCCCGGCGCCAGGCGAGTGCCGCCCGGCGCCAGGCCAGCCAGCGTCCAGCGTGCGCCCGGCGCCAGGCCAGCCAGCGTCCAGCGTGCGCCCGGCGCCAGGCCAGCCAGCGTCCAGCGTGCCGCCCGGCGCCAGGCCAGCCAGCGTCCAGCGTGCGCCCGGCGCCAGGCGAGTGCCGCCCGGCGCCAGGCCAGCCAGCGTCCAGCGTGCGCCCGGCGCCAGGCCAGCCAGCGTCCAGCGTGCGCCCGGCGCCAGGCGAGTGCCGCCCGGCGCCAGGCCAGCCAGCGTCCAGCGTGCGCCCGGCGCCAGGCCAGCCAGCGTCCAGCGTGCGCCCGGCGCCAGGCGAGTGCCGCCCGGCGCCAGGCGAGTGCCGCCCGGCGCCAGGCCAGCCAGCGTCCAGCGTGCGCCCGGCGCCAGGCGAGTGCCGCCCGGCGCCAGGCCAGCCAGCGTCCAGCGTGCGCCCGGCGCCAGGCCAGCCAGCGTCCAGCGTGCGCCCGGCGCCAGGCCAGCCAGCGTCCAGCGTGCGCCCGGCGCCAGGCGAGTGCCGCCCGGCGCCAGGCCAGCCAGCGTCCAGCGTGCGCCCGGCGCCAGGCCAGCCAGCGTCCAGCGTGCGCCCGGCGCCAGGCCAGCCAGCGTCCAGCGTGCGCCCGGCGCCAGGCCAGCCAGCGTCCAGCGTGCGCCCGGCGCCAGGCCAGCCAGCGTCCAGCGTGCGCCCGGCGCCAGGCCAGCCAGCGTCCAGCGTGCGCCCGGCGCCAGGCCAGCCAGCGTCCAGCGTGCGCCCGGCGCCAGGCGAGTGCCGCCCGGCGCCAGGCCAGCCAGCGTCCAGCGTGCGCCCGGCGCCAGGCGAGTGCCGCCCGGCGCCAGGCCAGCCAGCGTCCAGCGTGCCGCCCGGCGCCAGGCCAGCCAGCGTCCAGCGTGCGCCCGGCGCCAGGCGAGTGCCGCCCGGCGCCAGGCGAGTGCCGCCCGGCGCCAGGCCAGCCAGCGTCCAGCGTGCGCCCGGCGCCAGGCCAGCCAGCGTCCAGCGTGCGCCCGGCGCCAGGCCAGCCAGCGTCCAGCGTGCGCCCGGCGCCAGGCGAGTGCCGCCCGGCGCCAGGCGAGTGCCGCCCGGCGCCAGGCCAGCCAGCGTCCAGCGTGCGCCCGGCGCCAGGCGAGTGCCGCCCGGCGCCAGGCCAGCCAGCGTCCAGCGTGCGCCCGGCGCCAGGCGAGTGCCGCCCGGCGCCAGGCGAGTGCCGCCCGGCGCCAGGCCAGCCAGCGTCCAGCGTGCGCCCGGCGCCAGGCGAGTGCCGCCGGCGCCAGGCGAGTGCCGCCCGGCGCCAGGCCAGCCAGCGTCCAGCGTGCCGCCCGGCGCCAGGCGAGTGCCGCCCGGCGCCAGGCCAGCCAGCGTCCAGCGTGCGCCCGGCGCCAGGCGAGTGCCGCCCGGCGCCAGGCCAGCCAGCGTCCAGCGTGCGCCCGGCGCCAGGCGAGTGCCGCCCGGCGCCAGGCGAGTGCCGCCCGGCGCCAGGCCAACCAGCGTCCAGCGTGCGCCCGGCGCCAGGCGAGTGCCGCCGGCGCCAGGCGAGTGCCGCCCGGCGCCAGGCCAGCCAGCGTCCAGCGTGCCGCCCGGCGCCAGGCGAGTGCCGCCCGGCGCCAGGCCAACCAGCGTCCAGCGTGCGCCCGGCGCCAGGCGAGTGCCGCCCGGCGCCAGGCCAGCCAGCGTCCAGCGTGCGCCCGGCGCCAGGCGAGTGCCGCCGGCGCCAGGCCAGCCAGCGTCCAGCGTGCCGCCCGGCGCCAGGCGAGTGCCGCCCGGCGCCAGGCCAGCCAGCGTCCTGCGTGCCGCCCGGCGCCAGGCGAGTGCCGCCGGCGCCAGGCCAGCCAGCGTCCAGCGTGCGCCCGGCGCCAGGCGAGTGCCGCCGGCGCCAGGCCAGCCAGCGTCCAGCGTGCCGCCCGGCGCCAGGCGAGTGCCGCCGGCGCCAGGCCAGCCAGCGTCCAGCGTGCGCCCGGCGCCAGGCGAGTGCCGCCGGCGCCAGGCCAGCCAGCGTCCAGCGTGCGCCCGGCGCCAGGCGAGTGCCGCCGGCGCCAGGCCAGCCAGCGTCCAGCGTGCCGCCCGGCGCCAGGCGAGTGCCGCCGGCGCCAGGCCAGCCAGCGTCCAGCGTGCGCCCGGCGCCAGGCGAGTGCCGCCGGCGCCAGGCCAGCCAGCGTCCAGCGTGCTGCTGATGCCAGGCGTCTTGCCGTCTGTTGGTTCGTTCGATCTTTCCCTCGCCAGTCGCTTATGGAAATCTTTCGAGTTTTGGGAGGGTCTCTAGTCGTAGATCTCGAGATAATTGTTCCAACGAGATTCTGCGAGTATCGGGATTTTGAGATGGACTTAGATCTTCAGACTTTCCGTCGTCGAGGATGAGAGCAATGTGGCTCCGAGTTTTAGATATGTTTAAAGATGAATCTTTAAAACAATCGGGAAGGTTTTACGGAAGACTCATTGTAGATCTCGGACAATCGGACATGGATTTCAAGGGACCAGGATGCTGTCATTGCCGAGATCGCGAGGCGACCGCATTGATGGGCGCCAGGACCCTCGCCATTGGCGCCAGATGGGAGTGGACGAGCCTTTCGTGAGTTTTATCGAGCGACGACCCGTTTCTTGGATTTGATCGTCGCTTGGCTTTTCTTTCGAGGACTTTCGGGTGACGATTTCGTCATTGACCGATTTTGACCCCAACAGTTAGCCCCCCAGCTAGCTAGGAACCGTAGAGCCTGTCGGGTCCTAGCTTGCGGTATAGCCGTGTGGAAAAGTGTTGAGATGTAATCGTCTGCCGAAAATCGGGGTAAATAGTGATTTTACCTCCTTTATATGGAGTAAGAAATCTCTTTCTTACTTCATCACAAGGTTTTTACTCTCTCTCTCAAGAATCCTTTCTCTCTCTTTAAGAACAATGTCTTCAAGATCCTCAAAGAGAAACTCTTCTTCCCATTCATCCTCGGATGACTCTCCTGCTCATGTATCGGTAAAGCAGGAGGAGTCGGTCGAGGAGGAAAAGAGGAATGCGAATTACCGAGCCCTTGTAGGTTCGCCCCCTATACTGCCAGAGATCCCTGTTCCGAAGAGGCCTCTGAGGCAGCCTGGTGCTCCTTTGCGCCGAGCTTCGGTTTCGTAAATATCTCAAGGTTCTTCGAGATTTTTACCAGGTTCTGAAGAGTCAAATTTGATTCCGTTGGTAGCGAGTGCAAGGAATCCTCCGCAAGATTTCTTTACATGTTACTTAAGCTTTTACGCATCGCCGTATGTGGTTCCCAATTCCTGGTGCCATTGTTAGATGCGCTTCACGCTTGAACTTCGATCAACCAACTCAGCGTTCCTGCCTTGGAGAGTTGGCTTGGCGCATTAATTGCTAGCTACTTAACTCGGGATTGATCTTGGTCGATGATTTGAAGGTCTTTGGGGTACTCGGCCGACGGGGAGTGACGGTTACTATTCCATGCTGCCTAAGAAGGATATGGCGTGATTCAGGGACTACTAATCCCAAATCGTGGCAGGGCGTTTCTTCTTTGTTCAAATAGATGGCGAAGTCTGTCGAGGAGAGCTACCTCCATCTATTTCAGCGGGCATGGAATTTTAACCGAGGTAATATGGCGAAAATTCGTTATCTATCTCACTTTTCTGGCGCGTGTTTTTGACAAAATTTTCGCTTTGTAGGGAACAACCCTACCGCGCATTTGCCTGGTAATGTTTTCGTCAAGAGAGATCTTCTTCGTCAAAGGCCGTTTTTCTGGAAATCCTTCACCCTCGAACGAATCCGAGATGCGGTTAACCTTTATCGGTCCCGGGGTTCTGTTCCGTCGTACGACGCCGAACCTGTTACCGTGGTTCCTTCTCGAGGCGCAGACAGAGGTCTCGAAGGGGAAGGAAATCGACGATGGGGAAGGCTCGGAAAACCCTTCACCGCTGGGAGAAAACCTAGTTTTGTTCCAGCGGAAAAAGATGGAGCCAGCGGTTTCCACCTATCAACTTCTTTGATGGCCTTCCTCGGAGTTTACTACTGATGAGTCGCTGGAGGATGAGGAGAAACAACGGGTTTTTGCCGAGGGCTCCCAACGTGTCAACGAGGTTTGGCCCTTCGAACTTCTTTAACCTTGCGTTTGAATCCGTATATGAGCATGCTTGCTGATCTTGAGTTTCATGCAGGGACTAAGAGTGTTTAGCGGTAGCTTTCGAGTTTCCGCAAATCCAGGATTGCTAACTTCAAGACCACAGAAGCGGGCGAGCTTTCGGTTCCGTCAAGAGGTGAAGGCACAGAGCGAAGCAAGCTGAGCTTCACGCCGGCTCTCGTGACGGGCGAAAGGAGAGGAAGAAGGATGGTCGCAGCGAGGTGGCAAGACGGGCGGAATCGCTTGCCGCTGAGTTTCAATGCTTTAAAGAAGCTCAGGAGTTTGTTGGTGATTTCCTTGAGTGCGAGGTTGATCGTAAATCTTTACAAGTCTCAGAACCCAGATTTCTCTTTTGATTCCGAGATCGCTGAAATGAAGGATTTCATGGCGGAGTGTGCTCATGCTGAGTCCTTGGTTCCTCCGGTAGAAGAAAGAGTCCGGAGACTATGGGAACCAATCGAGGTTTCCGAGGATACGGTGGAGGTCGGAGCTGATGAGAATACCGAGAATGGTGGGAATGCTCGAGGTGTGAATGAAGAAGTGGACCAGCCTGCTAGTTCATTCGGGATTTCTGCATCCGGATTTCTCAACGTTGACTTCCTTTTGTGAATTGAATTTTCTGGCCGTATGTGGCCGTTTTTAGTAATTTTATCCTGCGACCGTTGGAGGTTGCATTCTTATGTTTTCGGGACTGGCCGTTGGTGGCTTTGAATCCCGCCGTCTTTTGCGGCTTTTATGAATATGAAAATTTGCGAGATTTAGTCTTTTGTTTTGATTTATACTTTCGCCAAGTGTAGAGGGAAGGATGCGAGTAGTCGCCATTATCCTAACTCTTTTGTCGCTTGGTCCGTATGCTACTTTTAGCGGCGTTTTAGGTGTAGCGATAAGAGACATGTTTTGGGATCTCATTATCACGATACTATGTCTGTGAGATGTCAAGATCCAGCAAGACTGGGTTTAGGGCAAGACCTAGGTTTACTCTCAGCTTTGAGGCTGTGCGATGACTGATCGGCTTTCGTTTTGCCTGTTAGTGATTTCTTCCTGATTCTTTTCGTTTAAAGTCCGCGACTAGTCACGGCTTATATGACTTGTGTTAAAAGAATCGAGCTATCTTCGAATATATCCGAGACGCTAAACCAAAATTTTGGGTTTCTTGTATAGCGCTATGATATCCTTGTCGGATGTAAGAGGACCTTTGTAGGTCTGACTACGATTTTGTATTGAGTGAAGCGTTTCTTATGGCGTCCGTCGGGGCCAATCGACGGGCGGAGTTTTATTTTAAGTCGCTGGTGGACTGTCTTTTGCGGATATCTGAGTTTAGTTATCTTTTAAGAAGTTCGCGGCGTCTGGCGTTTCTTTTGAAGATATGGTTTTCGTTTTCGAGCGTTGATCGTTTAAGTAAGTATAAAAGATAGAAAGAATTTTATTAAAAATTTGAGAAGTTTAAAGTACATATCGCAGTTCGGCGTTTTGTGGGAGTATAGGAGTATCGCGCAGTCCCCCTTTTGGTGAGGGGATAGCTGAACTTCGTCGGGTTTCGACGAGCTGCCTCGATACCTCTTCGAGGATCAAGCCATCTCGTAGTTCTGATAGTTGCTGCGGACGTTTTACTCCCGTCGTCGCCCGTTCGATCGTGCTGGTCAGATCAGTGGTGTGTGCGGGGTCAAGCTGTCCGTCCTACGGCGTAGATTCAGAGGCTTTGTCGTCTTCTTGAATCGTTGCCTGTTCGGACGATTTTGGATCATCTTTCCTCGAGTCTTGGGGAATGTTGTGTGATTCCTTTGCTCGTTTGGGTTGGCGCGAGGCGTTCGATCTTTTATGATTTAAGCTTCGGCTAGGTAACGAGTCTCGACTGTTTCGACTACCCGGATGGCTGCGGTTCGGTCAGTCGGGAACTTGATACCTAGGTGATATGTGGGCGGTACTGCCTTCATGGAGTTGATCCAAGGGTTCCCATGATGGCGTTGTAGATGGCGGGTTGTCGACTACTGCAAACTTCGGCGATCTTTGTAACTTCCTTTGCCATGGTAGGAGTTTTATTTTTCCGAGGGTCATGGTAGTGGCGCCAAACCCGTCAAAGGTTTTGGCTCAGGGATGACTTCCCAAGTGGGATCTTCATCCTGTATAGGGTGTCGCGGAAGATGGCGTTGACCGTGCTTCCAGTATCGGCGAATCGCGGCCGACTTGAGATCCTGGATGACCAGGTCGATTACCAAAGGGTCACAGTGAGGTTTGTCGATTCCGGCGGTCGTGTTCCTCAGCGATTGTGTGGTTAGGAACATCGCTGTCCGGAACCAGTTGGAACTGGTCTCGGCTTTTAAGCCCGTAGGCTTTATCGGCGAGACAGAGTCCTGGTAGAACTGTGATCCTCCGATGATCATGTTTACCCTCGGCGGCTGCTGTTGTTTCCTTGGTCGCCCTGTCTTCTTCCGCTTTTCCCTGATTGGTTTTCGGTCGCGCGGTCTTCGGAGGTAGTTTTGTTAGTCTTTGGGCGGTCGGAGTCCAGGAGCAAGTCCTTTATACTCTTGACTTTTGATAGCTCGCCGGTGAGGAGTTTTGCGGCGAGCCGGGCGCCGAGAACCTTGCAGTTCGCAGTGGAGTGGCCTCTGGTCTCGTGGAACTCGCAGTAGGAGTTATCCTTGTACTGGTTCCTGGTCCAGGTGATGGCCTGGTCCGAGTTGATGGCGTAGTTATGCTCGCCTTGGACGTCTTCCCCTTCGTGATGGACGTATTTGTCGTTACGAGAGGGTTTCTTCTTGGACGCGGTTTTCTGCGGTCCGTGCTTCTGCGATAGAAGCTTCATCTCTTCTTCCATGATGATGAAGTCTGTTGCCTTGTGGAGAGTGTCCTGGATTGTCCGCGGCTTTTCCAGTAGTATCCACTTTCGGAACTTTGACTTGTACCAGAGAGTTTTTCTCAGGGCGTCGATTGCGACATTGTCGCTGATGCCCGTTACTCTGGCCATCACCAGTTTGAACCTTCGCATGAAGTCGCGGAGTGACTCGTCTTCCTTCTGAGCTAGACTCCATAGATCCACGTCGGACGTTTCTCTATCCATGAACATGGAGTACTGTTTGAGAAACGCCGAGGCCAGTTGGCGGAAGCTTCGATGGAGTTCCGTTTGAGCCGGGAGAACCACTCGAGTGCAGCACCTTTGAGATGCTCGACGAAGAGAAGACAATGACCTGCGTCCCGTTCGCGCTCCGGGAGTTTGCACCTACCCATTGCGATCTGGAAGGACTGCAGGTGCGACTTAGGATCCGTCGTACCGTCATAGATCGGGATTTTGATCTTCCCTGGGTCTGAGATCGTGTTTCCGTGATCCGGCGGTAGCGGTGTTTTCCGTGCTTCCTCGAGAAGTCTATCGATCTCGGGCGAACTGGTCGCCTGATGGATCTGCGATTTTACCGCTTTCACTTCAGCCACGGTCTTTTTGAGAGATTCACGGAGATCACGGATCTCGCTACTGCCGCCGGCGTTCCTCCGAACCTGTCGACGCTGGTCGCGATAGATCCGAGTTTGATCTTCCGCGAGTTCTTCCTGCTCCATCCAGTAGAGTTCTTCTTCCTCTTCTGTCATGGGCCTATCGAAGGATACCGTCTGCGGCGGACTGGCCGGAGTTCTCTGGGGTGGATGTCAGCGTCTTCATCGGAAGGATCCGATCGATCGCTGACATCTAGATCGATCTTCGGCGTCGCTTTCCTTGTTTCCGCGGTCGGAGTGGAAGGTCCTGCGAGTCGTTTGCTGTCCTCTCGAGCCGCTTCCTGAGTGGGCTCTTCGGGCATCTTTCTCGTGCCGGAGATCGAGTCGAGTCTCCTGCCGCTGGCGTGCCTTAGTGGATCAGCGGCAACTTGCTCCTCGCAGTTAAGGTATCGACCTGTTTTGCGGCGAGGTTATCAGCTTGTCTGTTGTTCGCCCGGGCGGAAGTAAACAGTTCCTTCATCTGTTTGGCGCCTCAGTGTTTGCATCAGCAGTGACTGTGGGCGGCGTCTCGGCTGGAGTCTTCTCAGCGTTGGCATCGACGGTGTGCCGCCTAGCTGGCTGATCCTTGGTGGCGTCGGCTGACATGATTGAGAGTGTGCAGTTGCGAGATAGATAGATCCGTAACCCACCCTCCTTCTAGCGCCAAACTGTGGGAACCGAAATTCACACCGTCAATTTTCTGATAAAGACTTGTGGAGGAAAACCGAGTTAACCCGATCTTCCTTGAAGGTCCGGATATCTGCTGGGCGCTACGAAACAATCGATAAAAATAGAAGTTGCGAAAATAGAAATCGTAAAGATGAGCGGAAGAAAGATCTTATTTCTGAATTCGCGTTTTGAGCGTGAACAACAGGTGAGAAGTAAACTACAAGAGCTGTTGCTAGTCCGGTCGCCTAAGTCTATCCTAGTTGAGTCGCAGCTCGCTAGTGAAAACAGAAAAGAATGCTTAAATCGCTCTAAGTGCTAAGTGCTCGAAAATTTGTGATCTGGTTTGCTTCTTGCTCAAAGCTCTCCTTATATACTCCTCCTATGACGGTCTATCTTCGCGGGCTGAGTTGGGCTTTTCCATTTTCGTCCATCTTTGTGTTTATCGGGAAACTTGACATTTATCTTCGGAAATCTTGACATTTATCTTCTGGAAACTTGATATTTATCTTCTGGAAACTTGACATTTATCTCTTATGTGAGGATAAGGATAAACCGTCATAGTTATCCTTCCTTTTCGGAAAATCGTACGTGGGCGTTTGGCCCGCGTTGGGCCGTTAAGCGTTTTCACGGTTTTCGAAGGACCGTCTTTGAAGGTCTCGGTGTTTCCGAAGGAACCTCAATTCCTTGTTTAGTCGAGGAAGTGGTGTTCTAGAGTAACCGTGATCATGCCAAACTTGCGAAGATTGATCCGAACAAGCTAAGATGGGATCGAACCGGACCCGATAGGAGCGAGACGGGGCGAGGGCGTGGACCGGCGCCAGGCCAGCCAGCGTCCAGCGTGCGCCCGGCGCCAGGCGAGTGCCGCCGGCGCCAGGCCAGCCAGCGTCCAGCGTGCCGCCGGCGCCAGGCGAGTGCCGCCGGCGCCAGGCGAGTGCCGCCGGCGCCAGGCGAGTGCCGCCGGCGCCAGGCCAGCCAGCGTCCAGCGTGCGCCCGGCGCCAGGCGAGTGCCGCCGGCGCCAGGCGAGTGCCGCCGGCGCCAGGCCAGCCAGCGTCCAGCGTGCCGCCGGCGCCAGGCGAGTGCCGCCGGCGCCAGGCCAGCCAGCGTCCAGCGTGCGCCCGGCGCCAGGCCAGCCAGCGTCCAGCGTGCGCCCGGCGCCAGGCCAGCCAGCGTCCAGCGTGCCGCCGGCGCCAGGCGAGTGCCGCCGGCGCCAGGCGAGTGCCGCCGGCGCCAGGCCAGCCAGCGTCCAGCGTGCCGCCGGCGCCAGCCAGCGTCCAGCGTGCCGCCGGCGCCAGGCGAGTGCCGCCGGCGCCAGGCCAGCCAGCGTCCAGCGTGCGCCCGGCGCCAGGCCAGCCAGCGTCCAGCGTGCCGCCGGCGCCAGGCGAGTGCCGCCGGCGCCAGGCCAGCCAGCGTCCAGCGTGCCGCCGGCGCCAGGCGAGTGCCGCCGGCGCCAGGCCAGCCAGCGTCCAGCGTGCCGCCGGCGCCAGGCGAGTGCCGCCGGCGCCAGGCGAGTGCCGCCGGCGCCAGGCCAGCCAGCGTCCAGCGTGCCGCCGGCGCCAGGCGAGTGCCGCCGGCGCCAGGCCAGCCAGCGTCCAGCGTGCCGCCGGCGCCAGGCGAGTGCCGCCGGCGCCAGGCCAGCCAGCGTCCAGCGTGCCGCCGGCGCCAGGCGAGTGCCGCCGGCGCCAGGCCAGCCAGCGTCCAGCGTGCCGCCGGCGCCAGGCGAGTGCCGCCGGCGCCAGGCGAGTGCCGCCGGCGCCAGCCAGCGTCCAGCGTGCCGCCGGCGCCAGGCGAGTGCCGCCGGCGCCAGGCCAACCAGCGTCCAGCGTGCCGCCGGCGCCAGGCCAACCAGCGTCCAGCGTGCCGCCGGCGCCAGGCCGGTGCCGCCGGCGCCAGGCCAGCCAGCGTCCAGCGTGCCGCCGGCGCCAGGCGAGTGCCGCCGGCGCCAGGCCAGCCAGCGTCCAGCGTGCGCCCGGCGCCAGGCGAGTGCCGCCGGCGCCAGGCGAGTGCCGCCGGCGCCAGGCGAGTGCCGCCGGCGCCAGGCCAGCCAGCGTCCAGCGTGCGCCCGGCGCCAGGCGAGTGCCGCCGGCGCCAGGCGAGTGCCGCCGGCGCCAGGCCAGCCAGCGTCCAGCGTGCCGCCGGCGCCAGGCGAGTGCCGCCGGCGCCAGGCGAGTGCCGCCGGCGCCAGGCGAGTGCCGCCGGCGCCAGGCGAGTGCCGCCGGCGCCAGGCCAGCCAGCGTCCAGCGTGCCGCCGGCGCCAGGCCAGCCAGCGTCCAGCGTGCCGCCGGCGCCAGCCAGCGTCCAGCGTGCCGCCGGCGCCAGGCCAGCCAGCGTCCAGCGTGCCGCCGGCGCCAGGCGAGTGCCGCCGGCGCCAGGCGAGTGCCGCCGGCGCCAGCCAGCGTCCAGCGTGCGCCCGGCGCCAGGCCAGCCAGCGTCCAGCGTGCGCCCGGCGCCAGGCGAGTGCCGCCGGCGCCAGGCCAGCCAGCGTCCAGCGTGCCGCCGGCGCCAGGCGAGTGCCGCCGGCGCCAGGCCAGCCAGCGTCCAGCGTGCGCCCGGCGCCAGGCGAGTGCCGCCGGCGCCAGGCCAGCCAGCGTCCAGCGTGCGCCCGGCGCCAGGCGAGTGCCGCCGGCGCCAGGCCAGCCAGCGTCCAGCGTGCCGCCGGCGCCAGGCGAGTGCCGCCGGCGCCAGGCCAGCCAGCGTCCAGCGTGCGCCCGGCGCCAGGCGAGTGCCGCCGGCGCCAGGCCAGCCAGCGTCCAGCGTGCCGCCGGCGCCAGGCCAGCCAGCGTCCAGCGTGCCGCCGGCGCCAGGCGAGTGCCGCCGGCGCCAGGCCAGCCAGCGTCCAGCGTGCCGCCGGCGCCAGGCGAGTGCCGCCGGCGCCAGGCCAGCCAGCGTCCAGCGTGCCGCCGGCGCCAGGCGAGTGCCGCCGGCGCCAGGCGAGTGCCGCCGGCGCCAGCCAGCGTCCAGCGTGCCGCCGGCGCCAGGCGAGTGCCGCCGGCGCCAGGCCAACCAGCGTCCAGCGTGCCGCCGGCGCCAGGCCAACCAGCGTCCAGCGTGCCGCGGCGCCAGGCCGGTGCCGCCGGCGCCAGGCCAGCCAGCGTCAGCGTGCCGCCGGCGCCAGCCAGCGTCCAGCGTGCCGCCGGCGCCAGGCCAGCCAGCGTCCAGCGTGCCGCCGGCGCCAGGCGAGTGCCGCCGGCGCCAGGCGAGTGCCGCCGGCGCCAGCCAGCGTCCAGCGTGCGCCCGGCGCCAGGCCAGCCAGCGTCCAGCGTGCGCCCGGCGCCAGGCGAGTGCCGCCGGCGCCAGGCCAGCCAGCGTCCAGCGTGCCGCCGGCGCCAGCCAGCGTCCAGCGTGCGCCCGGCGCCAGGCCAGCCAGCGTCCAGCGTGCGCCCGGCGCCAGGCGAGTGCCGCCGGCGCCAGGCCAGCCAGCGTCCAGCGTGCGCCCGGCGCCAGGCGAGTGCCGCCGGCGCCAGGCCAGCCAGCGTCCAGCGTGCCGCCGGCGCCAGGCGAGTGCCGCCGGCGCCAGGCCAGCCAGCGTCCAGCGTGCGCCCGGCGCCAGGCGAGTGCCGCCGGCGCCAGGCCAGCCCGCGTCCTGCGTGCCGCCGGCGCCAGGCCGGGGTGCCGCCGGCGCCAGCCCGCGTCCCGCGTGCTGCTGATGCCAGGCCGTCTTGCCGTCTGTTGGTTCGTTCGATCTTTCCCTCGTCAGTCGTTTGCGGGAAATCTTTCGAGTTTTGGGAGGGTCTCTAGTCATAGATCTCGAGATAATTGTTCCAACGAGATTCTGCGAGTATCGGGATTTTGAGATGGACTTAGATCTTCAGACTTTCCGTCGTCGAGGATGAGAGCAATGTGGCTCCGAGTTTTAGATATGTTTAAAGATGAATTTTTAAAACAATCGGGAAGGTTTTACGTAAGACTCATTGTAGATCTCGGACAATCCAGACATGGATTTCAAGGGACCAGGATGCTGTCATTGCCCGAGATCGCGAGACGACCGCATTGATGGGCGCCAGGACCCTCGCCATTGGCGCCAGATGGGAGTGGACGAGCCTTTCGTGAGTTTTATCGAGCGACGACCCGTTTCTTGGATTTGATCGTCGCTTGGCTTTTCTTTCGAGGACTTTCGGGTGACGATTTCGTCATTGACCGATTTTGACCCCAACACAGGTTTCCAGTCAGATCCTCACACTGGTAAGTCCCAGACTGGTTATGTTTTCACATTTGGAGGCACAGCCATTTCATGGAGGTCGGTCAAGCAGACCATATCAGCCACATCGTCCAATCATTCAGAGATCCTGGCCATCCATGAAGCAAGCAGAGAGTGTGTCTGGTTGAGACTCATGACACACCATATCCGGACAGCATGTGGGATCACAGAAGGCAAGAATGAGCCAACCATCATTTATGAATACAATGCAGCCTGCATATCCCAGCTCAAGGAAGGATACATCAAGGGTGACAAGACCAAGCATGTTCTCCCCAAGTTCTTCTTCACCCATGATCTTCAGAAAGATGGAGAGGTCAAGATACTTCAAGTCAGATCCAGCGAGAACTCAGCCGACCTCTTCACCAAAGCACTTCCATCCTGCACGCTCAAGAAGCTCATGTTCCAGATTGGCTTGCGTTCACTGAAGGAGCTTCAGTGATGTTCACTTCAGGGGGAGTAATGCGGCTGTACTCTTTTCCCTATCCATGGCTTCCCTTTTACCACAATGGGTTTTGGATTTACCATGGAGAGGTTTTAACGAGGCAGTATTCCAAACGCATTACGAACCCTATATGGTTATGGCATTCAGGGGGAGTGTTGTAAACCAGTTGGTTTAGAATGTCCATAACCGGATTGGCCGCGTTTCATCTCTAACCGGACAGACGGTCCACAGTCGGTCCACGGTCGGTCCATGCAATCGGACGGTCCATGCGATAGTCGGTCCATTCCGTCCGGTCGGTCCAAAGGCGCCATTTCTCTTATGTTTATCATGTCCGACATTTTAGGGATTGTTGTCATTTGACTTTATCTATTAGATATCAACCAGATCTTTCTCTTGGTCGATATATATGATTTGTATCTTTCACATTTGAATAAAAGTTACACAAAGCAAACCTAAAGATCTAATAGCCACTTGGCCGTCTCTCTCTCTCTCTCTAGCTAAGATCGACTAAACCTCTAAACAAGAACAAACGAACACTCATATTTCAACATTCCTACCATTTTTCAGCTGAAATACGTATGTGCTTCCCATACAATACAGAAAAGCTAGCCTCCCATGCGTCCTCCAACCTGATAACATCCCATATGCAGGAAAGTCACTGATGGTCCACAAAAGAACTGCTCGCATTGTAAAGTTCCTTCTCGTTAAGCAATCATATGTCTCCACCCCTGTTGACCATAGTTCTTTCAATTCTTTTATATCCATGCCCTACCGCCCATTCAAGGAACTTTGAGAGGACCTCGATGACCATTATGAATAGATAAGGAGATATTGATTCACCTTGTCTCAAACCGTTTTTACTTCCAAAGAATCCAGTCAATTCTCCATTCAACGCAACTGAGAAACATGGAGAGAAGATGGATTCCTTGATCCATGTTTAGAAAGAGGTTGAAATACATGTACTTCAAGAATTTTCCGTAAGAAATCCCATGTCATAGTATAAAAGTTCTTCCTAATGTCAACCTTCACAATAGAGCTCTTTGGGCATGACACTTTCTCATAGTCCATGATAAGGTCAGAAGCAAGCAACACTCCAAGGCCACAACCTTTTAGAAAAGCAGCTTAGTTCCTGCTAATGCACTCATTTAAGATTGGCTTCATAAGGTTTGCAATCATTGAAATAATCTTTTAAACCACATTGCAACAACTGATTGGGCGGTAGTATCCCAGAGAAGAAGCTTATGTTGACTGTGGTATAATAACCACATTTCTGCTATTCAAATCCTTAAGAAAACGACCATTACAGAAAAAACTCTTTTATTGGTTCAGTGACATCTCTACTGACAATGCTCCAAGAAGCTCTGAGAATCGATCTTTGAAAGTAATCTCTCTGGCTAGAATAACAACAGAATGACAGAAGGTTTTCCAGCTCAGTGTTTAAACAAGCCGATGCCAGTGCTCAACCTCCCAAGATACCTGAGAAAAAGTCAGTCGTATGAGCTTGCAACTCATCCATGCCATACAAAACTTTTATCTTGAAAAACCAGAAAAAGAATGTAGTTGTGAGCCGCATGTTGATCCACCATTTTGTGTTACAAAGCAGTGTTTCTGTTCCCAAGTTCATACCAATGAACTCTAGATCGTTGATGATAAAAAATTTCTTCTGCCTTAGCAAGAGTATGCCATTTCGTTTTGAATGTATGCTCCAAATAAGATGTTTCACTGTTCATATTGGTTAATCGGCGTCTTTGCAATTCAGAAACGACATTTTTCTGATCTTTAACCCGGTTACAAATTCCCCTATAAGGCCTCTGATTTATCCTCCTCGAATCCTTCTTTAGTAGTTTCAAAGACCTTACCAACTTAATCTGATAAGTTCCAATAATCGAATCCGGCTGCCACACTGACCTCACTTATTTATTGAAGAGCGGGTGATCTATTATATGATTGAAGAACTTGAAGGGTGTTGGAGCTCTTCTCCGTGAAGATGGCAGGTGAAAGAGAGAAGGTGCATGGTCCGATTGATCCGGTTCAAAAAAATCAGCATAGTCGTCTGGAAACCACTGAGCCTAAGTCTGGTCGATGAGAGCATCAGTCAATCTTTTTAGATATGGGATTTGCTTCCTGATTGTTCCACCACGTAAAAGTAATCTCCTTACACTGCGTTTTGAATACGCATCTTACATTGCCAAATTCATATTAATTATACCATTTGTATCCACATCCTGGTCCTTAGATTGAGAATGATAGCTAGTATGAATGATTTGATTGAAATCCCCGATAAAACCCAAGGATGGACAAAACTGGCATGATAGAATTCAGATTTTCCAGCTCCTACAATAGACCTTGCCTTGATTCCACTTCATTGTATCCATAAAAAAAGAGTTACAGTGACACTGGTACTATCCAAAGGAAGAAAGAAACAACAAGTAACCGCTTGAGAATTAGACATGTAGATTGTTGTTAGTATATTTGGACTGCTTACAACAACGGTCCTAACAGTGTGATGTTGATCCCAATTTGCAAAATATTTCCAACCACAAGTAAGAGCTTATATTATCCTGTCTTCTATTAGAGGGTGGTATATTTATTTATTAATATGCTCCAATAGAAGGAATGTGGCTATCTACCCACTCCTTGACCGTAGTGTGGCATCCTTCACTGTTGAGTCCTCTTACATTCCACACAAAAAACATATTTGACAATATATTAGTGACGTCTGACCTTGCAGCCACTCTTCCGTTTAGAAACCAAGAAGAAAGGCGATGGATTCTGATCCATGTTGCCCTGAATATCCTACAATTAATGTTTCACATTGACGCATAACCGTAACTGTGAAAGCACATCATGCCCTGTCCAAGGAGATCACCTAAGCACATCATGCCCTGTCCAAGTATAATCCTCAATGTTTCCAATCCTGTATCACCCTCAATATTTCTGAAACACACACTCTTTTTTCTCTGCTTCTGAAACACACACTCTTTTTTCTTCTAGATCTTTATCTATTGCCAGTCCAGCATCATCTAAGATCGCCTAGTTGTCCACTCCAGGATGCACTCTAGGGTGTTGACTTCCATACATAAGTCACAGACCTTCCTGACCTCGACTGCCTCTTGAGACTTTTGTGTATACTCTTGACCTCCTTGAAGTCCTAGTCTGTCGAGTAGAGTCTAGAGGTTTAGCAGAGCATCTTCTAGACTCATGTCCAAATTTACTACAATAATCACATTTCCTCTGAAGCCACCGATAGGAAACAGAGATACCCACCTCTAATACATTTGAAAAAACAGAGATGATCCTCTTCGGTAGCTCATATTGAAGATCAACATGAACCCACAGTTTTGCGACCTCAAAGTTTTATTATCTTTCAGACTCAGGTGTAACAGAAACTGGCTTTTCAAATGTTATGGCGAGTCAACCTATACTTTCCTTATTGAAGAGGAGATAAGCTATCCCTCTAAGCTCCACTCGCTACCACAGCTTAGGTTATTTGAGGTTCCTATGTGAGAATTTAGGTGACCATGGTGCTACACACATTTTAGATCTGGCTACGATCCAAACACTTCCCGCTAACACAAGAGCTCGAGTTCGTGGGCTAGTAACTCTGAGTAAAAAGGTTAAAGGCCCTAGACGTTGGAAAAATATTCTCGGACCTGAGTGACTCCAATTAGTATTGACAATGCCAATAATTCTGCCCATATCCAGAGCTTCACTATATAATCTTGCAAACAAAATGTCTCATAACTCTTTCCTTGCTTCCTCAAACTTTCATCAGGGATTAGAACGAAAGGGCCCCTTAGATATGTTCAGAAGGGGCTCCAATTTCTTACAAATTCGATGTTTCATTGATTACTTTCAAATAATTCCAAATTCCAGGAGCAATAGACACTACCGTCTTTGCACAAGATGCCTCAACTCCTGTTGACTTTCCATCAGAAGAGTCGACTCCAATTTGCGAGTCAGAGGGAACAATTCCAGCAGTATCTGAGGTTGAGGCGAAAGCAAGTCCAGTAGGAGCTGAGGTTGAGGCCAAAGCAAAACCAGCAGGAGATGAGGTATATTGTGCTCCAGGATATTAACTAGATGGTAGCATCACAACTGACTTTCTCAGATACAAGAGGGGAAACCCTCGGAGAAGATACTCCTTCCCTAGGAGGAGAAGAAACATGAAGACCCACATCCACTGAAGCTGGAGGCCCAGAATGTGCCAAGCCTGTCATGCACCTATTATGAAATTTACGACCCATCACGAGACGAAGAGACGACATGTGAAGATGCAGCCCTAACACGAGAGAACTTTGAAGAGAGGGGGGAGATTAGAGGATGCGTCTCCTCTTACCCATCTTAGAGATATCTCAACGGCGGCAAGAGGCGACACCATTGGTCGGTGGCGTACCAAATCCATATTCCCTTCAGAATTGTCTCTTTAGTTTGGAGAGAGAAGGATATTTATAAACAGAAAATTGTTGTTAGGGATGGGGAAAAATTTGAATCGGAAGAACAGAACCAATCCGATCCAAAAAAGTAGTACCGAACCCGAACAAAAATTAGTTAAAAATCCAAACAAATTTAAAAATTTGATATCTAAAGAACCAAAACTGAATTCGACCCCAACCAAACTATTTGGGTATCTGAATATATACGGATGAAATTTATATTCTTATATAAATTAATTATTTTTAGATTTAACATACAAAAAAATCTAAAATATAAAAGATATTTTTAGATTGTCCAAAATACTTGAAAATATATATAAATAGTCAAAAGTCAATATCTAAAATAGCAAAAAAAATACTCAAAAAATACTTGAAATCTCTATTGATTCTCTATCCAAATATTTAAGCCAAACATATTTATATATGAAGTTGTTTGGCATACATTATTCAAATTTATATGCAATATATTATTTTTAGTTTTAGTTTTTTAGAAATTTAAAGAATATATGATTTTTAAAAATATTAAAATAATTTAAACAGGATATCTGAACTTAAATCGAACCCGAACCAAAATTTAGAGATACCCGAATAGTGCTAAAATCTTTATCCCCACAAGTTTGAAATCCGGATAGACTCGAACCAGAATCAAATAAATACTTGAATACACATCTCTAATTGGTACACTGAATGAGTTATCTCAAGAAAAAGTGTACCAAAAAATTGTTCAAAATAAAAATTTCTGGCTTCTCACTATTTTTTAAGTTTCCTCTCCTTGAACAATTTTTGTGGAAAATCATATCTTTAAGCACACTTTCTTAAGACCACACACATGACATACACCCATAATATAAAAACAAAACGAAAGATATAATTTTTTTTATATAAAAAATCCAATCGCTAGAAAAGCAGAGACACTCCATAATATACTTATAAGTTATAAGTCACACACATTTTCAAGTCTTATCTTTAATATATTATAAAATAAACAAGTTTTTTTAAAAAAAAAATAAGCAAGTTTTACTTGATAAAAAACCAAATTTCTCCTTAATTTCTGTTGACATCTGGTAGTAAGATTGTTGTTGTTAGTGTTGGGTCATCCTCAAAGAATTTGCTATCTTCATTTCCTATCTTGTCACCGTTTTTCGAATATATGAATATTTCCTTCGCCGTATTGAAAAATTTGCTACATAAAATTAAAAGTGTTCATTAATTTTTCAAAATATTAAGAAAAAAAAAGAAAGCAAAAACTTACAGCCACGGATCTTCTCCAAGAAGCATCTTATCTCCATCAGTGTTTATGAAAACTATTTTCCATTGATTGTGCATATGCAATGTGCCTTTAATATCGAAGAGTCTTTCTAGTCCATCGATCAACTGATTGTATCCATCAAAAACAGTTAGGTCCACTGTTCTTTCTACGGCTCCTTCCATATGAACCTGATCAATTTACATATTAAAAATATGAACTTTATAGTCATCTAAATTTATTACAGATATGCAATTTTTATTTAATAAGATCAGAATAAAACTATCGATGCAAACATATATATAATTATCTAATAATCAACATATATTTTTAATGAAAACCCCATGTATTAGTTGTACCTAATAAATAATTTAAACTTGACTAACAAGTAAAAAATAAGAAGATGATGATCTATTTTATACCTTAGTATGATTTCTAGTTTGGATGTGGTCAAACTTTTCTTCTTCAAAGATTTTAGAAATCTTAGACTTTTTACTTGAGTCATTTGGTTTTATGGAATCTTTTATTTTTGTGGGAATTGTTAGATCAACTCCAAACACTCTGCAGCTAGTAGCCATGGTAGTGGTTGACGTTTCTTTCATTGCTTGAACCATTTGCTCATTATAGTTTAGTTTGGACATGGTAAGGAATGAGTAGCTAACTGAAGATTGTATGCTTGAATTTCCAACTTCTTGGCCTTGGGTCAATGTAGGAACCGACATATTTGAACATTTAAGAAGATATAAAATAAGATGTCAAAAAAGGAATAATAACTAATTTACAAATAAGTTTTAACTTATTGAGAAGTGTTAACTTACCAAACTCATGTATTTCGCTTTGACGTTTATGCTTTAGAAATCCTGATTTCAGAATGTTTGATGAATGTGTTAAATGCTCGATCTCCCATGGAGATACCTTATCAGGTCTTGGAATTGTTGCAGCTCCATCCCATTGCACCTATAAAATATAGGATATTATTTATTACTTCAAAAAATATATTCTAAAACAATATAGTTAAAGTAGAACTACTACTAATCTTACTTCTAGACTTCGCCATTCTGAATCCTTCCAATGAACGGAGAAATCTCTCACTTTTACTATTGTTCCATAGTATCTAGTGAAGTAAAATAATTTGTGTAAGAAATCATATCTCAAAAAGTAAAATCAATGTACACGATTGACCTTATTTCATTAAAATCTCTTCCTTCAAACTTCATCAAAAATCTGGAGCCTACACTAAATTTCTTATTCACTCCATCTATAAATTTATGGAAGTTGACAAGGAATTGGCTCGACCTGATATCATAACATCTAATAAATAAAAATGAATTTACTGAATAAACTATTTTCATAATTTTTAATTTAGTAAAGAAATGTTTTTCTTTACCTTGGCTTATAGAACACAACAAACATACATTTGCGTTTAATAGCATTCAATGCAGTAGCAACTATACCATGGTGCATAGTCTCCTTTGAAATTAATGATGATGGTACGTTTTCTTGTTGATGATGAGCTACTTTTCTGATTCCAACTCGTGATCCTCCATTCTCTCCTCTGTGATAAAAAAATAGTTAAAATCAAAAGTCCAAGAAACAAATGAGATGTAAAATGAAAAAAATATACCGCAGGAATATAAAAGAGTCTCCAACAACCAACTCTTTTTCTTTTGCGAACTCATTCCAACCAGATGTGAATAAATGTCTTTGTGGTGTACCTAGTTCATTGTTTGTAAGAAAATAAATATCAGTAATCACCACTCGCATATTTTGATATCAATAAAAATTTGTTACCTCTTAAAGTATGTTTAAATTTCCATTCACGACCATGTATATCTTTAGCACTTATCTCTTGACTTGGCGTTAGGTGAGATGTATCCTAAGAAATATTTGATACAAAATGTTATATAGAAAATTACAATTTGGTCAAAGTAAGTAATTGTTAATACCAGTGGAGGAAGACATTCCATGGCATGTCTTTTATTCAAAACAAAACTACCCTTTTTACTGGTATCAGAAGCACTTAACACCTTAGTAAAATATTTAATGTTTTGTGTGTTGTTTTCATAGTAAGGAGTTGGGATTTCAACTTCCTATAAAATTAAAATTCATAATATTAATTAAAATAGGTATTAAGAAGACCTGCAATTAAGTTATTAAAGAAATAAAGTATTATTTTGCCACTCACAGATGTATCAGGCAACAAAGAAATTTCTGCATAAATTTCATCTGTAGTAGTCTCTACCTAAGACCATACAAAAAAATATACCCAAAGCAATATCATTTACACTAAGTCTGTATAGCTCATGTGTATTTAATAAATAATAAACATAGATAATCAATAAAACATACCTTAAGCTTGATACTACAAACATTGCAGAGTATTTTTGAAGGAATATTAAAAGCTGGTTTTAATTGACATAGTTCGTCTTTTGTAGATGTAACCAGCTGGAAATATCATCAAATATTTTAGTAAGTTTTGCAAATCAAAACATATGTGAAACAATATAATAATTATGTAAAAAATAAAAAATATTGCCTCCTCTATATGCCCTTGAGGAAAATAATATACTTTTTCTCCAACTTTTGGAAGATCAAAAAGAGAACCAGCACATAACTTCCATAATTGATCATACAAATAGCTATTCGTTCCATCCGTAACTACACAAGTAGACAAAATATAATTATTGATAAATATTTTTCATCAATTAAAAACCAAACTCAAACCAAAGAATTATTCACTTATACCTATAAGTTCAGGTTGTGCATGCATGATTTGATCACTGGCCATCATTGAATGGTGAGAACGTTTGATCTTTTTTTTTTGTTCGAACAAGTTTTTTCCCTTATACGATCTTTAACTATTTCTATATTTCCATTTATGTGATATGTATCAGTATTTATAGGTGAAACAAAATAGTACAGTAATATTTATTCGGATATGAGTTTTGACTAATAATTTCAACAAGTTATCCGAAACATGTCGGGTCAAATATGTATCTTCTAAAAATACCAAAAGTTCTTTGATATCAATAAATTATGTTTCTAAGTGTATTATAGTATTGTTATAGAGAGGGCATGGACCAGCCCCGTCTCATAATTAGATGGATATGCCTTTTGATAAACGACAAGACAATCGTATTTCGTAAGAGAAGTCAAAGGCAGAGTCTATGGATCTTCTACTTAAAAATTAATGCATTTATCACTTTCATTAATAGCAAAATCACAAAACAGGTATTACAAGTAATGCTAGAGCTAGAAGTCAATTCTCCCATCATTTACATCATTGATTAAAATTTACCCAAAAATCCAAATAATTTTACACAATCCACACATGTATAGACAATAACCAATAGATCCACAATAAATCTAATCACTGTCATCGGTCCACATAGAAATACCACTGCGAGCTCCTTATAAAAAAATAGTGCCCTTAATAAAGTCATAGACTACATACATCCACCTTTGAAGAAGCCCAAAAAACTTTCTAGCCGGGCACTGAAGGAAAGCTTCACTGAATCCTCTATAGGAAATCTTATTAAGGTAATAAGATGTAGCAAAGAAATTACTCTCTCACAAAGTAAAGTTCAAGCTCACTGAAGAAGCAATAGGATCGATTGTATACAACCAGAATTTGATTCATTAAAAATGTGGAAAAGAAAGAAAAACACTAAGACAAGTGATGTTATCACTTAAACTTCCCTGATAGACATATACATGTATATATCCCACACTAATGGAAGAGGATAGATGCATACCTTTGTCTATAGGCACAACTTTCCAGTAGATATTCTTGTCAATGTGTGCAAACAACATCTTGTTTTTAGGCAAACCAAATACTGAAACCACTGTGGCCAGAAACGCCCTTCCCCGAAATCAAAGGTCTATCAAAATTATTGAGTATCTCCACTACCTAAAATATTTTTGATCAATACAATTACCACTTTCACATCAAAAAAATTGGTAAAGACTTGGTGGAAAAGTCTACAAACTGCATAGTCAGCTTATAAACTCATGTAAAAAGACCCCACACTCAACAATGTCATTGTACATGAGACTAATCATGTACCCAATATCAAGAGACAAGCAATGTACTCATCCCCTGATATCAAACATGGAAAAACAAACTTCTCATGGTCGTTTATCTTGGGTAATTTTCTCATCGATGAACATGCATTCCTAGCCTTAACAAACAATGCCACAATATCCTTCATGGTTTCTCTGGTGTTATTGAATTACTTTCCCACATGGTAGCTTTCAAAAGCGTCGTTGAATGATATGGTAAGAAAATATTTGTCAATCTTTTATAAAACCCGTCCAAACTCTTCTAACTTATGGGCTCTTTGAGATGCTGTGGAACAATCGGATATGGCATGTTAGGCACATAAATATGCTGAGGAGAAGATTGAGATGCATGCTTCTCGATGTGACAAGCTCTTTCCACGACATCCTCCTTTAAACTAATGATCTTTTCATCTTCTTCGTTCCTCCAAGTTGTGACAATGTTACATTGATCTCTGAGGTTAACCTTTATCTTTCCAGGATGATGTATTGCTTTACGTTTTATGGCTTCAACATTTTGGGAAATTTTGTATCTCTAACTGCTTTCATATGAGTGGCCACTAATTCAAATTTGTTATTGAGATCACTAGAATCACTATATTTCAGGCCCTTACAAGTTACTGCTTCATAACTTTAAGTTTATTTTCCTGTGGAGTTTGTTCATTATAATGGAAACTCCAAGTTTATTATCCTGTGGAGTTTGTTATTGAGATCACTAGAATCACTAGATTTCAGGCCCTTACAATTTACTGCTTCATAACTTCAAGTTTATTTTTCTGTGGAGTTTGTGCATTATAATGGAAACTCTGAAATCCTGATTTTGCACGCTTTAATTTCCCTTAAAGTAATCTCCCCCCCCCCCTCTGAATTTTGCACGGAGGGTTTCTTGGAAAAATAATCGCACTCAAAATTTGCACGAACCAAATGTCCTACAAGAAATATGCACATTCTTAGCACACGATAAACGCTATGGTAGGGCTATTATAGCGAAACTGCTGATGCTATGTCATCGGCAGCCATCATAGGTACCCCCCTCTACGATAGCATTTTATTTTACGCTATGTTATGTTCAGATACGATGGCAATAAATGGATGTGGTGATTAACATTATTATAACACGGTGTTTTAATTATTAAAATGGTTTACGATTCATATTGTGTGCTATTATAGATTCTCTACAATAGCTGGTTTCTAATGCTATATTAAATTTTGTTATGATTCATACATTCCTCAGCTAGATAAGACTCAGCGATGCACCCCTCTGGTCTAGCAGTATTCCTGACGTAGTCTTTAAGTACTTTCATGTACCTGAAAAAAAATGAGTAAATATAAATTAGCTAAAGAATACTATCATCCATCTGAAATAGAGTAAATATAAATTAGACATGTATATAGTACCTCTCAAATGGGTACATCCATCTGAAATGGACTGGTCCACCAAGTCGGGCTTCCCTTCCTAGATGCACAGTCAAATGGACCATGATATCAAAGAAACTTGGAGGGAAAAATCTTTCGAACAAGCAAAGAGTCTCTACAATCTCCGCTTCCATAACCAAAAGCTGCTCCCTGTCGATCACTCTCTGACACAACAGATTGAAGAATGCGCATAGCCTTGTAATTGCTAGCCTTGGTCCTTTAGGTAACAACCCTTTAAGAGCGATAGGCAGAAGTTGTTGCATTAAGACATGATAGTCATGTGACTTCAGCCCTGTGACTTTATAGTCATCTAGTGAAACTCTTTTAGCTATGTTTGAACAATAACCATCTGGCCCTTTGAAATCGAATAGGCGCCTGCAAAATACCTTCTTCTCTGTCTTGGACAAAGACCACGGTGCAGGAGGTAGATATGTTCTCTTTCCCTGCTGCTTAGGGTGCAAATCCTGCCTAATACCAAGATCCTCCAGATCTTTACGAGCAGGAAGACCATCCTTTGATTTCCCACAGTGCAACAATGTCGAGACAATACTAGCAGCTACATTCCTCTCAACATGCATTACATCTAAGTTGTGCCTCACCGGGAGTTCCTAATCATAAATAAAACCAAAACTAATCAAAACACAGTCAATTGTAGAAAGATTTATGCACAAGAATATAGCAACATACCTTCCAGTAAGGTAGCTTAAAAAAATTGATCTCTTCTTCCATCTTGATAACTCATCCTCATCTACTTTGACTTCTTCATCTTCCTCATCCTCTTCCTCTGATTCACTGGATAAACCCTCACTTTCAGATCATATATCAGTACTGATCACCCTTTTTCTCTTACTTATAGGACGTTTAACATTCCCAAACTCATTATTGAAATGTCTCAGGTTTTGAGAAATCTCACTCCCAGTTAAAATTCTTCCCCTTCTCCCTTGTTCAGCTTTTCTATCGAACCATCTCTTCTTTCCCCGAAATCTATGACCTGATGGCAGACCCTTCCTGTGGCACATGTACACATGTTTTCTACTGAACTTTAGCCACATACTATCAGTATTCTTCCCACATAAAGGACACCCCATTCTTCCCTTTACTTTGCAGCCTGCTAGATTCTCATAAGCTGGGAAATCACTGATCGTCCAAAGCAGCATCGCCCTCATAGTAAATGTTGATCGAGTCACAGCGTCGTAGACTAACTCTCCAATGCTCCACAGATGGTTTAGATCCTCAATGAGAGGTTCTAAGTACACATCTATACTATTACCAGGCTGTTGTGGACCGGGAATCAACAGTGAAAGCATGATGTTCTCCTTCTTCATGCATAAATCAGGTGGCAAGTTGTAGTTGACTAACAGAACTTGCCAGCAACTGTACATCGTGTTCTTCATATTGAATGGATTAAATCCGTCTGTTGAAAGTCCAAGCCTCATGTTCCTCTCTTCTGCGGAAAATGTAGGGTATTTGGCATTCATCTGATCCCATGTGACTGAATCAACAGGGTGTCGAAGCTTCCCATCAGTGCTTTTGTTGCTGAAGTGCCACCTTAGATCCTTAGCCATCTCCTCACACCGGTACATTCTCTTCAATCTCGGGATTATTGGAAAATACAGTATCACTTTCTGTGGGACTCCTTTCTTCTTTTCACCAGTGTGGACATTGGTCTTCCATCTTGAAGCCTTACATTTAGGACAGTGCTCAAGCTTCTTAAACCTCTTTCTGAACAGGCAGCAGTCGTTGACACATGCGTGAATCTTCTCGTACCCCATATCAAATGTCTTCAAAAAAATTTTAACCTCATACAGTGAAGTGTGTAGGACGTTTTCCTCTGGTAGCATCTCCGGCAACGTCTCTAGCAGATCATTGAAGCTCTTGTCAGACCACCCATTCTGAGTCTTCAATCTAAAAATGATACAATGGCCGATAACTTGCTATGACTTGCACAACTCGGATACAAAGGTGTCTCAGCATCAGCTAGCTTTGCCAAAAACTCATCTTCTTTCTTGTCGTCTCCCTCTGCCATCTCAGACAAATCCCCCGTACCAGCTAACACTTCATTAAAACATTCAGCAGCTCTGCATAACCCCAAGATCTCATCATTCCATTCTTGCACGCTGCCATCATCTGCAACCCCTGAGTTCAAGTCTCCATGTAGATACCAATCAGACCGCATCTTATAAGCCTCCTCCATTCCCCTAGTAACGAGATGGTCAACTACCACACTTGCTGAGTGACGATCTATATTACGGCAGTCGATGCAAGGACAGACAATCATATCATTCCCACCCGAAGCTGCAGTCACATCCTCTACAAACTGTGAAGCCCCTCTGTCATAAGCAGGATCAACCCTACGGTTCAGAATCAAAAGGAAAAGCAAATAAACAAGTTAACTCAACAACTACTCAAAACCAAGATATATGATTGAATTCATTACCTGCTAAGATGCACCCATGCTTTGTCCACCATTCTATGCTCTAACCTGAACTGAAAACTTTAGTAACATAAAGAACCAATTCATAGTAAAACCAATCAAAATGATACAAGGTAGCACAAAACGAACTCTGTGATATTTACATTCAATATTCAATCTGTGACATGAAAGCAAATCGAAACCCTAGACTCTTAATCTGGAAACGACCCAAGCAATGAAACAGAAAGAAAACAATTACAAATCTGGAAACGACCCAAGCAAATAAGAAATTATACAGCTAAGAAACAGAAAGCAAATACGAAATAAAGAAAGAACTGAGAGAGCTAAAGAAATAACGAAATAAGGCAAACAATGTAACAATTACAAATCGAAAACGAAACCAAAGCAAGGATAAATATCTTCGATTTGAGCTCGAAATCGAGTCAGACCTAGCAATTGAAGCAAGGATACCTTAGGTGATGGAAAAGTCGATGAATTTGCGGTTGGAATAAGGTAATTAGGGTTTCGAAGTTGTTGAATCGAAATCGATTTATTCTAGGGTTCTAAGAGAAAAGAGGGGGAAATGAGAGAGATACCAATGAGACACGAGAGGGAAAAAAGAGCTGAGAGAGGGAAATTTTCTGACTTTCACTGTGTCACGCGGAAAATCACATTTTAGTTTCCCGCTTACTAAAACTTTTCCATAGCGTTAATCGAATGCTGTTATAGAGTATCTAATTTTTAACTCATCAACGACAGCAGTTCGGTAAAACGAGCTATCCTAATATGCTATCAATGTGCACTTTTTTTGTAGTGTGTGGTATATAGATCTGATCCTGAGGATTCTCCACATTTGTGCTTATGTATGATAAGTTGGGATAGTTCCTGAAAATCTGACAAAAATCATATGTTCAGGAATCCCATAATTTTCACCTCTTCATGATCATCAGAATCACTTATTCCACATACTTACATATTGATGTTAACCACATCCTGACAAAAGCTGTCTCTTTTTGCCTTATTTGCTCTTTAGTATATGAGCCATCATTTCCTTTAGCTTAGATATATGTGCACTTTCAAAAGTGGCTCCTCAAATAGTCATGTCACACTCTGAACACTTTTTGATGTTGCTGGTTGCGAGATTATCAATTAGTTAATAATCATCCTCAGTAGACTTGGTCACTAAATCTCAATTTCTAGATGAATCTGGAGACTGCAGATATCTTGCTTCAATGCCCCGGTAGAAGGTGTATAACAGAAATTTTTGAGAGAAATTGTGGTGAGAGAATTATTTGATGTTGTCCTTAAAGCGATCCCAAACCTCGAAGGAAGATTCAACTAAACCCTGTTAAAATACTGATATCTTGTTTCTCAACTGATTAGATCTTGAATTTGTGTAGAAGTGGCCAAAGAAAGCTTCTCTGAGCTTATCTCAGGATCCCAACTGTGATGGTGGACGAGAATTGTACCTCTTTAGAGCATTGTCAGCTAGAGAGAATGTGAAAACTATGCACCTTAGTTACTCAGGTGGAACAGCACTGGAGCGTGTAGTGTTATATATCTCTTCAATCTTCTCAAGATGGTCCCTTGTATGCTCCTGATTTAAGGCCTCCTATAAATTGAAATATCTAATCCTAGGTCACATGTGTGGCCTTTTTTGCTGGCCATGCGGCTATGGTAGCTGATTTTGAAACTGGTCGTGCAGATTGTGATGTTGAACATATTGATTCTGAATGTGATAACCCATCAAAGCTTGTTTCTTTTTTTTTTTTGCTTTTATGTTTTCGCTTTCTACTCTTGATAGTTCATTGTTGTCTAAAGCAATAAAATCTTAAGAATATTGTCCAATTATTGTCATTCACCTGAAACACCAAACTGAATAACACCAAAATCAAAATCATCAAAATATGGAAGTTCAAATTAAAAAAATCTTGTCATGAAGATATGACGTCTTTCTTTGTTTGCAACATGTGTGGTTTCAATAAGCCATGTAAGCACATGGTAGTTCAAAAGTGGATACAGTCTAAGAATCCAATTTTGGATGTCTTATTGAGACGAGTATGCAAGAGATTAATCATAAGGAAGTTATGTGGATCTTTATTGGGGATTATATAGCATAATTTTTTTTTCTATGGAACATTCTCGTATGCAGGATTATTTGGTATATCAGATGGAATGTAAAATTTTCAGGATCTTGTATCGGATTGTGAGCTCTTAAATCTTGTTTACACATGCGCATTTTTACTTGGCGGAACAAAAGGGGAGCTAATCCCATAAGTAAAAAAATTGGATTTGGAATTGATTAATGGAGATTGGTTTTGAGTGTATTTGCAATCTTTTGCACACTTTGAATCTGGTAGAGATTCAGATCACACTAGAAGTGTTGTCCGGTTATAGCAATGTTAAGAAGGAAGTAGAACACCCTTTCAGTTCTTCAACTAATTCACACACCATGTGGACTTCTTTCCTACCATTCGGCGTAAATGGGATGAGACAGGGTTTCTCTATCATTCTCCTTTTGCGCTTCAGCTTTTTCACCAGAAGCTTAAATCATTAAAGTTTTTTATGCACGCTAGACCATAAATCACTATAGGGAACTTCATAGTCGTACGAAAAGGGCATTTTAGGAGGTATGTCTATGCCAAGAACATGCTCTTACTCATCCTGATTCCACATCTTTTAAGGCTGAGGAGGAAGCTCCGAATAGATGGAATCATCGAGCTCACACTGAAGAGAAGTTTTATTGCATAAATCTTGTATTCAATGGCTCAAATTTGGGAATCATAATATAAAGTGTAATATCACGGTGTGTGTGGATCTTAAAACTCACATTAAGTATTTGGTAGTGATTTTTTGTTAAAGATTAAGGAAGAAATAATGTGGGCAACGATATACTCAGAACACATCGATGACAAAAATGGACTATATTCATATGCCGAAAGCATATAGATATCGGGATTTAGAAAGATCGTGATTGAACTCGAAGTCGAACTGCCTATATACCCGTTAAGATATCAAGTATAAATGTAGTTTGATTTTCATCATCTCGAATGAGATGTCAGTTTCATCGGTCTCGAATGAGAAATCGGATTCGTTGGTTTACGCCTTGAATGAGACGTTTGGTTCATTGGTTCTTGGGCGGGACGTCGAATTCATCGGTCTCGAGGGAGATATTCGTTTTGTTGTCTTGTGACATAAATTGGTTTCGTCGTCTCAAGCGAGAAGTCGAGATAGGAGATCATTTTGGGCATATTTATTCGGTGAGAACACGTGATGTTGGGTTCTCTGGTTTTCGAATGTGACATCAGGTCCTCGTCTAGGGCTAGTCGTCCTTTACCATCAACTGGCGTGTTCAAGGAGCTCGAACTAGCTACGCTCGAACTTGCTAGATTGATCGTATAAAACATGTTTCTTCCTCTTTATCAGGTGCGGAGATGTCGTGACGTGGAACAACCACGTTTCTTGTGAGTGCTCGATCTCCTTCTTGATCTACGTAATATTCTGATTAATATTGCGATAAATGATGAAGTGTTTATGTTGGTGATCGTGAGATCTCGTTTGTGCTCAAAGAACTCCTTCTAAGGTAACTCACTTGTCCTTTTATAGAATCTGATCATCATTGCCAAGTCATCTCATGGTTACACGTGCTCCTCCTCTCTCGTTTTGACTTCCTTATCTTTAAGGATATTAAGTTGTTAGAGAATCTTTCACGTGCGCCACTGAAGGGGGATGATCTTTTATTTAGTAACTATAGGTGTTTTTCTGCATTGGGCAGGAATAATAATTTTAAAACTTAATTATATCAAAAATAAAGTTTTATTAATTTTAAATTACATTTGCTTTTAATATTTAATTTGAAATTTTAATTGAACTATTTGTACAACTTAAGATAAAATAAATATTTTTTTATTTAAGGCTATTTTTAATAATATATATATATATATATATGTATATATTTAAATTATAATTCTGAAAATACTTTTTATCTATTTATTTTGTCTAAAATATATTAAATCAAATTTTATACTATTTCTTTTGGCTAAAATGTATTAAATCAAATTTTATAAAATTAAGATTAATTTATTTTGTATATAATTATCAAAACGTAAAATTACATAATATTCTAAAATTTTTAGACACTAAAAAGAAACTAACTAATAGTATTAGAATTTAGAAAATACAATCTTTTGAAAAACTGCATAAAAATTTAATGAGTTTTTAATAACAAAAATTTTTTACTATAAGAATAAATTAAATAATATTTTGAAAAGTATAAAATATTCTTATATTCTATTTTTATTATTATATTATTTATTGTTATATTAATGAGAATCTACGAATTATTAATTTATTAAAAAAACTTACCAAATATATAAATCAACATTTTGATGTAATGTCCATGTTACAATTAACTTTAAATCATTTCATCATTGTTAATATGTCATGTCATCATTTGTTCAAAATTAATGTGATGGTGACATATGTAAAATTACTTCTCAAATAATTATAGAGGAATATTTAATTTGAAATTTTAATCTAACTATTTTTACAACTTAATATAAAATAAATAGTTTTTTACATAAGTTTATTTTAATAATAATAACAATATATATATATATATATATTTAAATTATAATTCTGAATATAATTTTTATCTATTTATTTTGGGTAAAATATATTAAATCAAATTTTATAAAATTAAGATAAAATTTTGTTATGCATATAATTATTAAAACGTAAATTACATAATATTTCTAAAATTTGTAGATACTAAAATGAAACTAACTAATAGTAGTAGGATTTAGAAAATAATTTTTTTTTGAAAAACTGCATAAAAACTTAATGACTTTTTAATAATAAAAATCATATAATTTAAAAATAAATTAAATAATATTTTGATAATTGTAAAATATTCTTATATTTCTGTTTTTATTATTATATTATTTATTCTTATATTATTGAGAATCTACGAGTTACTACTTTATTCTGAAAAATCTACCAAAGATATAAATCAATATTTGATGTAATATTCATGTCACAATTAACTTTGAACTATGTCATCATTTTTAATATGTCATGTCATTATTTTTTTAAAAAAATTAACTGGTGATGACATAAGTCAAATCACTTTTCAAATATTGTATAGAGGATATCCTCATAGACCTGAGCTTCACGTGATCTATTATTAATAGTTCTTAAAGGAGGTCGATTATACATATTGAACCTCGAGACTAAATGGCCCAGCTTGGGCCACACTCAATAGTCATTACTTAAGCATTTCCTTTGGTGGGAGGGATTTAGAGTTAAATCCAGTAGTATTAGTGTGTAATAGCAGATATAAAGGAACAACATCAATATTCTCCTCAATGATGCGGGGGAAGTCTTATCAACTTCAGAAAACATTAAAAAAGAAGCAACTTATTATTTTCAGAAGTTTCTTCATGCAGATTCATGTAGAAATGTAACCACTTGAATAGAGCTTAAATCACTTTTGAGTTTTTGGTGCTAGACATAGGAAGTTAATTTGGTTATTTTTCATTTCACTCACTCTAAAATATATCAGGTGTTGCTATCTAGAGCTAAAGATATGTGTGGGAGTTAAAACCCGCAATCATAATTTTAATATGAATAGAGTAAGGTTTAGGAAAACGGTGGAAAATATCTTTATAAACAGATCTCTAAGATAGTTTGCATGAACTGGACTTGATATTAATAACAATGAGTATGATGAATATAAAGAACAACAGAAGATAACACAACTCAAAAGGGAAAATTCTAGGTCTTAGGTGTGTGAGCCAGAAAGAGTACATTAAAATGGTCTTGTATTGAATTTTTATCCTCCTCATTTCGTTCTAACTAATCTGTGTATCTAGGGCCCACGTTTCGTGCCTTGCTCCGGAGATCTTGACCGGTTGATTAACCGATTTACCATGAGGTGACAGTGTCTTAATTATTATCCATAGACTTGGAGCCCAGTACCTTGAGCCAGAACAGATGGGATTCGCTGAATTATCATGTTTCATAGCCATTTCAGTCTATTTTGATTGGCCCCTTCACCGGGATTGATTTTGGTGTTAAATCCTGCTCCAACAGTTTCTCCCAGCCCATTAAGTGACACGTGGTCATCTTTGAGAGGAGGAGACACCAGAAGGCTCTTCTGTTACATGCTTCGATTTCGTTTGTTGGATGAGTAATGACTACTCCTGGTCGGTGGTGTCTTCCTCAAGGTAATCTCCTGCCATGGATTTGATTTCATCAGGAAGACACAATGTCTAGAAAGGAGGATAAAACACAACACGTACGAGTTCCCACACTTTTAATAACTGCTGCGATGTCGAGGTTTGATGTTCCTCTATTTATACCTCGATGCTGATATCTTTACTTTCTTCTCTTGAAGACTATAGATTTTCCATCTTCTTTTTCTGTTTTCTCTACCCTCTTATGGCAAGACATGCAACCACCGAGATTCAGGAATGTGAGCTTTTTGTCCCTCACGTTCGATCAAAGATGATGGACGACACTTTAATCATTTTTTATGTCTTTCAATGTACCCGATGAGATGTGATTGTTATGCTGGCGGCCATTGAATCTCCGGAGTGGGTAAAACCTTGGTTTATGTGTATATTCTCATTTTTCTTTGAAAAATGCGGGTTAATTTTTCCCATTCGTCATTTTTACTCGAGGTCGGAGAGCCTTTTCTTAAACTACCCTAAATTTGATCCACCACATTTTGGGCCTACAGGTGCTTTCTCAAGAAGTGGGAGTTTTGTTGATTTTTCGACATGATTAATCTTTGTTCTACAAAGTGGAATCTTGGGTTTGAGAGTACTTTTCACTTCTCTCCTCATGAGATATGTAAAATCCTCACCGAGATTTTGGGTAGAGATGAATGAAGAGAGAATTATTTCTTATTCGAAATGAACAAGGCTTCGTAGGTAAAGAATTTTGACCCCAGCCAGCTGTCCTCTGTTTGGATGCCAGTCATAGATACTTCGGGATCACAGCCTTTTTCCGATCGTCTTTGTACTTTAGTTTGTCGTTTACTCGACGGAGCTGTCGGTTGGCCTTCCTTTAGTAGGGCAAAGGGTGCTTGATGCGCTTGACCTTCCTGGTCGACGTCTATTGATAGCTCCAAGTGTAGACACATGCACCAATTAACCGATTGTGTAAACAGTGCCACAATCGAATGGCATGTCATTATAACACTTTAAATCGAATCCACAGAGAACTAATGTTCTATAACACTAAGAATACCCAAACCTCTTAATCTAAGCAAATAGGAAAATGAGAAGAATCTTAACCAATGAAATAGAAAGACAACTAAAAGCAACTACAAGATAAAACAAGGAAAAACAAGCTCTTGGATAAGGTAGTTGATTAGAGATGATAAATTTCAGATTTAGGATGCCATATATAATCAATTAACAAGTTCCATAGGCATAGATCACATTCAAATAGACTAATACACTCCCGTGACAATAATCTCTTTTGGAATATTTGATCTTAATGGACAATATTTTCCGTGGGGAGAGAAGGAGATTTGCTATCAGTATAAAAGGATTAGAGTTCTTTCGTTTCTTAGTATCACAGATTCATACTTTCTCTCATCAACTTTCAATAAAGATCAAGGTTTTTTTCTTTTTGTTCTTGAAATGACACAGGGTCAGTTACTTGGGGTCTCTGGGGATATGAAAAATGGAGAGGGTACTCGGAAGCGATTAAAAATATCGGTCCCTCATTTTGATAACTCAGCTCTCATTAAGAGCTTTTCGAAGACCCTGATCGGGAGATGCATGAACCCGGAGGAGCAGGACATGAAGGCATTGTTCTTGAATCTCCCGAAGATTTGGAAAGTGGAGAATGGCGTTAGCGGAGCAGATTTGGGTTTTGGCAAGTTTCAGTTTCATTTTGAGAGAGAGGAAGACATGGAGGCGGTCCTGAAGCAGCAACCATACCACTTTGATTACTGGATGCTGGCTCTGGCGCGCTGGCAGCCGAAGAAACCTCATAGTTTTCCATCGGAAATACCATTTTGGGTCCGACTCGCGGGGCTGCCGATGGAATTTAAGACGGTCCCGACTTATGAAAGCATTGGTGATGCTATAGGAAAAACGGTAGAAGTGGATATTGACAATGGTCGAGTGCTGGTGGTGGTTGATGGCTTTAAGGAGTTGTGCTTTGAGACCACATTGGATTTCAAAGGAGGGGAATTTTATGATGGTCAGGAGGAGGTCTTGGTATCGCTGCGGTATGAGAAACTCTTTGGCTATTGCAATGCTTGTTCTAGCCTCTGTCATCAAGAGGAAAAGTTTCCTCTACGTAAGAAGAGCCTAATACCGAGCCCTGAGAAGAAGAGGGAGTTTGGAGAAGGTTACGGGGGGAGGTAAGATGGAGAAAAGCATGAAGATCGAGCTCGGAGTTTCAAGGGAGTGGTAATACACGGGAATTAGGGCCAGAAGAATAAGGGAAGGGATGGTCACGACTACTATGGGAAGGGCAAAGGAAAAGTTTATGAGGAACCAGATTCCAAATGGGTAAAGGTGGCTGACAAGGGGAACAAGAGATCATACAGTAACAGAGGGAACTTCCGGGGAGACTATGATAGTAATCGTGGTAGAAACAATCGCGCTGAGCACTTAAGAGAGGGTGGCCCCGGAGAGCGAGCTAGGACGGCTCCTGGACCAGAGACAAGTGATAAGCTCAAATCAAGCGAGCAAAAGGAGGAAGTACCGGAGGAGGGAGAGATCAAACTTGATGGTGAGACTTCAAAGACTATGAGGCCTTTGTCACTACCTTCTCAGGAGTTTCAAGATGCACTCTCAAACACACAGGCAGATGGAAAAGAGGTAATCTCGGATCCCTTAGATGTGGATTCTGGTCTAGAAATGGTTAGAGGATTGATGGAGGAACAAAGTTGGTAGAAGATGAAGAAGTGATGGAGTTGGATGAAATTAGGGTTTACTTACTTGAAAATGGGATTGATATGGATGCTGAAAATGATGACCAGAATTTCCCTGAGGAAATACTTGAGGATGACAGTATGGTACAGGATGAGGGAAATGGTATCACAGAGAAAGAGGAGCTGTGCGTTAATGCAAAGGGGTCAGACCTGGTAGCTGGCGATTTGGCTAAGGCAGAAGGCACTCGGAAGAGGTTATTCAAACCGTCAATGAGCACAGTGGGAAGTACAAAGATGAGGCTAGCTGCTATGCTCCTTTCACCACGGAAACGGGCTGCTGCTAAAGCAGGTGGGCGACCGGGAGGTGGAACCAAACGGATGGATGACAAGGGTACTTCAAACCCAAAAACTAATCAGAAGAAACCTTGATTTTATGGATAACTTCTTATTCATCATATTGAGCAAGCAGGGGCTGGGTTTGGATTACATTTCTAGTTATTTGAGGTTTTCAATAAGCTCCATGAGCAGTTGTTGTTTCTATGGCTTTAAGGTTTTCATGGTTTTATTCTGTCAGTTCTTATGGCAATATATTGTATTTCATTTAAAGTTAATCCAGAGGAATAAAAATGTTTGCATTTTTTATTGTTACTGGTGTTATTTGGAAATCTTATACATGGAGAAATATCTTATTTGTTCGAAATTATTTGGAATAAAAGGGAATGATTGGAATGCATCGGTGAGCTTAAAAGTTGGTAGGATTGGCTTCATAAAGTCACTCAAAAGGCACTTACTATGGCAGATATTAGTGGCGGTTTGGCTTGAAATTCAATGGCTGTGTTGGGTCTCCTCAAACCAAACACAGACCACAGTCCAAGGGAGTTCCTTTCGAACCAATATCAACTCTCTAAAACATGCATGGAGTGTAAGAATAGAGCTGAAGAGATGGAATCTCACTGCTTTGATTTGGAGTTTATTAGGGAGACTATGGTTTTTTAGACGACAACGTGAAGGGGATTTTCTTCAAAGAGTATGGCAAAGGATTGACTGGAGATTAACACTAGAATCGAATCATGGTCAGGTTTTGCGACATGCTTTACTGGACGTTTTAATGGGATGCACAGGTAAAGGAGAATATCTAGTCCTTTTTATACTTAGGGTCTCTTCATACCCGTTTTTTAGCTCGTTTGAGCATTTCAAGGTTAATCTTTTATGAAAGTTCTAAGCTGGAATTGTAGAGGGATGGGAAGTAAATGGACGATAAGTTATCTTCGACAGATATGGCATAAACATAAACCAGATTTTCTTTTCCTATTAGAGACGAAACAGGACTTTGCATTTTTTCAAGGGTTCCAATCTCACTTTGGTTATGACAATCTAGTTACGGTGGACCCGATTAGAACGAGTGGTGGTTTGGCTCTTTACTACAATAATGAGTACCAGATCAATATTCTATATTCTAGTAATAGAATGACTGATGTGGAAGCAGTTACATTGGGAAAAAAATTCATGACTGGTTTATAATAGGAGATTTGAATGAGATAACTGGTAATCATGAAAAAGAAGGGGGTAATCTACAAAGTGCAGAATCATTTTTACCTTTCAATAACATGATTAGGAATACTGGATTATTGGAGTTTCCAGCCCAAGTAAACAAGATGTCTTGGAAAGGAAGACGAAATAAAGTGATGGTTAGATGTCGACTGGACCGAGCACTAGCAAATGAAAAATGGTACACTCTCTATCCCTGTTCTTATACAGAATATTTAGGGATGGAGGGTTCTGATCATCGACCGGTAGTGGCATATTTGGAGACCAAAGTCCAAAGAAGAAGAGGACAATTCAGATTTCACAAAAGATGGATTGGACAAGAAGGTTTATTGGAAACATTAGGGAACGGTTGGAGGGAAAAGTCAGCGGAGAATTCGGGGGATTTCGTATCAAAAAGTATTAACTGTCGTCATGAAATCGCTACATGGTGAAAGGCACTTGAGGAAGTACAAACGGACAATAATAGAACCCAGGAAGATATTATTGAGGTTTCTAGGAAATTACAGGAAGCTTTTAAGGATGAGGAAGATTATTGGCAACAGAAGAGTCGCAATACGTGGTACACATCTGGGGATCTCAATACGGCATTCTACCAGGCCCTGACAAAACAACGGCGCACTCGTAACAGGATCGTGGGACTTTATAATAATAATGGAAATTGAATAGTTGAGGACCAAGGTGTTGAAAATGTTGCAGTGGATTATTTTGCTGATTTATTCCAGACAAGCTCTCCCACAGAGTTTGATGATTTTCTGGAGGAGATTACACCTACAATTACGCCACAGATGAATCAACAACTAATCAGGCTGGCTACTGAGGAGGAAATTAGGCAAGCCCTTTTTATGATGCATCCATAGAAGGCTCCGGGGCCGGATGGAATGACAGCTCTTTTTTTGCAACATTCTTGGAATATAATAAAAAAGGATTTACTGGAAAGGGTCAATAATTTTTTGAGCACAGGGGAGTTGGATACAAGGTTGAATATTACAAACATATGTTTGATTCCTAAAAAGGAAAGGCCAACAAGGATGACTGAGCTCACACCCATCAGTTTGTGTAAGGTCGGATATAAAATTATTTCTAAGGTTTTATGTCAAAGATTGAAGTTGTGTCTTCCGTCACTGATTTCAGAAACTCAATCGGCTTTTGTACCTGGGCGACTAATTTTGGATAACATACTTATTGCTCAGGATATGTTTCATGGACTACGGACTAACAAATCATGTCAGGGGAAATTTATGGCTATTAAAACGGACATGAGTAAGGCTTATGATCGAGTTGAATGGACTTTTATTCGCCAGTTACTATCCAAGATGGGTTTTGATTTTCACTGGATTCAGTTAATGATGAAATGTATTTCCTCGGTTCAGTACAGAGTACTTTTGAATGGTCAACCAAAGGGTCATATAGTACCACAAAGGGGACTTAGGCAGGGGGATCCGTTATCCCCTTATTTTTTTATTTTGTGTACTGAAGCCCCCCGATCTCTCATCTACTATTTGCTTATGACAGTCTCTTTTTCTGTAAAGCACAACAAGAGGAATGTCAGACAATTCTTAGGTTTAAGGAATATGAGGTGGTATCGGGACAGCAGATAAATTTTTATAAATGTTCAATTCAATTTGGCCATAAGATTGAGGAGGGAGTCATACAGGAATTACGGGACTTGCTAGGGATACAAAATTTAGGTGGAATGGGATCATATTTGGGAATTCCTGAGAACTTGGGTGGGCCAAAAACCCAAGTTTTTAGTTTTGTCAAGGATCGTTTAAATAACTGAATAAATGGTTGGATGTTCAAATTCTTCACTAAGGGAGGAAAGCAAGTGATTATAAAATCTGTGGTTACAGCTTTACCAAATCACGTCATGTCCTGTTTTCGTATACCAAAAACAGTAATGAAGAAACTAACAAGTGCTGTTGCACAATTTTGGTGGAGCCCATCGGGAAGTACTAGGGGTATGCACTGGAAATCATGGGACAAAATTTGCAGCCCTGAAGAGGAGGGAGGTCTAGGCTTTAAGGACCTCACAGATTTCAATACAGCTATGTTGGGGAAACAACTTTGGAGACTGATAGAGAAACCGCACTGTCTGTTCTCTCGCGTCTTTAAAGGAAGGTATTTCAGGAATGGATCACCCCTGGAACCAATAAGATCATACTCGGCATCTTATGGATGGCGTAGTATTGTCTCTGCTAGATCTCTGGTTAGTAAAGGACTAATCAAAAGGGTGGAAACAGGATCATCCATCTCGGTATGGAATGATCCTTGGCTCCCATCAACTCGCCCGAGACCAGCAAATAAAAATCAACATAACCTTTACCCGGATCTTACGGTGGATTCTCTCATTAATACAACATCGAGAACTTGGAATGTACAGGCTATTCGGACATTAGTGGACCCAGAGGATGCAAAACTTATCGAAAGGTTACCTCTAAGCCGATTACAGTCACCTGATCGGGATGGTTGGCATTTTTCAATCAATGGAAGATACACGGTTAAATCTGGATATCAAGTAGAGCGAGTTTACCCGAACAGAGATCGAGTATCACCTGAGTTTGGTCCTTCGAACTCTCTGTTAAAAGTGTTTTGTTGGAAGGTACGATGCCCACCTAACATGAAACTTTACCTTTGGCAATTAGTATCAGGATGTATAGCGGTTAAGAAGAATTTAAAGGCAAGAGGAATGCAAGGAGACACAATCTGTGCACGATGTGATGCTCTTGAGGAGTCTATAAATCATGTATTTTTTTAGTGTCCCCCGGCAGTTCAGGTTTGGGCTTTGTCAAGAATTCCATCAAATCCACAGGTATTCCCCACACAATCATTGTTTGCAAATATGGATCATCTATTTTGGAGGGTTACACCGGTGATGGAAGATCATCTTTTTGCCTGGATATTATGGTACATATGGAAAGGAATAAACCATAAAGTTTTTAGCAATATGGATATTGATCCGAGAGAGACACTCAAATTGGCAGAGACGGAGTCTGTACTTTGGACTGAAGTCCAAAACTCTTTGATTCAGGGTAGACATCAAATGGGCCCATCGGTATCAGCACCAGTCCCCACTATACCAGGTCGATGGTGTTTTTCGGATGGATCATGGAAAGATAAGGATATTTTTTCAGGTCAGGGATGGTATAGTACATTGCAAGGTTTTGATGGTTTAATGGGAGCAAGGAATACACGGGCGAGTCAATCGTCACTTCATTCGGAAATTGAGGCTCTTATTTGGGCAATGGAATGTATGAGGAATCTAAGACAGTTTTCTGTTACTTTTGCAACGGATTGTTCTCAATTGGTGAAGATGGTTTCGGAACCAGAAGAATGGCCAGCCTTTGCAAGTTATTTGGAAGACATTGCCCATTTGAAGAGAAGCTTCAACAGCTCAAAAATCATTCATATACCAAGGACGCAGAATAGAAGGACGGACAGTCTAGCACGTACTGCAAGAAAGCAATTGTCGTTTGTTGTCCATATGGATGCGGAGCTACCAGTTTGGTTCACAGAGTCTACATGAGTCTGTTTTTGTTGCTGACAAAAAAAAATGAATTATTTTTATATTTAGTTTTTTTTGTGGTAAATTTTTTATGTGATGTGTATTTTCCCAATAACATTAGGATGGACCTTTAAAATAAAAAAAAATCTATTTTAAATTTGCATAAGTAAACACAAAATTTACTAATAAAATTATCTAATAGGAATGTGTATGTAAGTGGCTAGACATAACATTTGATTGTAAGTTTGGCCATAACATGTATGAATGTGTTTTGGGTATATTCTCTTAATAGAATTATTATGGTTTCTTGGGTGATTTGAATGATATGTGAATGCAATGCTAGTATGCATTCTTTACCATTTGTTAAATTTTTTATATAATATGCATGATATATCAAAGATCCTTTATATATGATTTTAGTTATATATAAATAAATAAATATATATATATATTGATGTTTAATTTTCAATTTTAGATATTTGTAAAAACATAGTTAATAATTTATTTTTTTAATTTGATAAATTTATTGTTTATTACTTGGTTCAAAAAACTTTTTGGTAGCAAAATAAAGAGACTCAACTTAGTTCGAACTTAATCACGTATATATTGAAGTAATAAATTTGTGTTTATTTCCTCTTTATTTTTCCATTTTATAATCCTTAATGTTTTATTTTCTTCTTACTTCTTTGCATATTGATATTAGATTTAAATTTTTATTCATTTTAATTATTAATTTATTACTATTTCATAGATACACTTAGTAGAGTCTCAATATTTTATGTTTTATTTAGTTGCATCAACAAAGATTAATAAAATTCCTTATACCGCTATATCACTAATTTGTTGCTTTAATTTTTTTGATAATTTATCTACATAAGTATATTATATTTAATAGGTTACAAATGTGTAAATTTAGAACTGGACATGAGTTTGAAACAGTGCCATTATCTTGGCCAAATGAATCAATTTTATTTACACCAATTTTCATCTACAATTTTATTTGAATTAATCACATGTCAAAATAGAAATATGAGATCGCAACCAAGTTACGTCCAATACTTCAAGATTAATACAATTCCTTATACTGCTTTATAGCACATGATACGTCCAATACTTCAAAATGCTGCTCTTGCCGTTCATTTTTTGCAGTGCTTTATCCTTTTAACCACCCTTGTCATTCTTTTTCTATCAATTTAACTCCACATAGGATATAGACTCTAATTTTCAACGGTCATGGCAGCTTGGTTATATATGCCTGAGACATCAACTAAGATTCACAGTCACCTGTTTAAGTGCATTTCCGAGAAAAAGAATTGGTATTCACATGTGACTTATATATTATTTGGTCTTTTAACTATTGGTTTATAGAATTGTATAATTTATGATATTGTTTACATAACTAATTTATAGAATCTGTCTCAGTTAATACAAATTGTATCGTTTGCATTGTATAATCGGGGGACATGAGTTGTTCTGTTGTAGAATTGTTATATGTTGTTGAGAATTATATTTGACATAGGATACTAAGTTGGTTGACTGCAAATTGGGAGTTTATTTTTTTCTACTTACCAAGTTTATGTATAATATCAACAGTGTTGTCAAAGTAGAAGCGTGTTCTCTAGCATTCTTAGCTAATTCACCACTAAAGTCACCATACTTCTAGGGACATAACAAAAGAAGAAATCGTAAGATTTGGAGCTTTCCATTGTATCTTGTAACATGGAGATACTCTGTGGTACAGACCTCTGGGTGGTTGTTTGAACGGTGTACTGTTGCAACTCCTCTGTTACAGCTCATCTATCATTGGTTTGTAATCACTCATGAAAGCAACTTTCTTAAAATTTAGCATTCTCATTTGCTTGAGTTCCATTGGCAATGCCTTTGCTTCTGGTTCTAGTGGTGTGTTTGTAGCTCTGATTGAGGATGATCCATACAGATGTTGGGTGCCTTCTCTGCTATATAAGAACCACCCAACCCCTGCGACCTCTTTTGCATCCTTCCACGAAGCATCAACATGACAGTAATCTAGAGTCTTGTGGGAGAATTACTTGGTCATCCCTGTTGTTTTCAGTGTTCTTTGTGGATTGTTTTCTTTCCTGAGGAAACTGAACTTTCACCTCCTTCCACTGGTTTGATTGCCTTACTGTATCATGGATGACCTTCACAATGTGATCTCTTTTCTGCTGGAAAACAATATTGTTATGCATCTTCCATGTTTTGCACTTTTTGAAGAAATTTAGATATTCACTCTTATTCTTCTTCAGACTCAACAACATATCGTTTATATTTTGGTGTGTTCAAAACTCCTCTTCTTCTTGACAGTGAAAAGTGTAGGCGCCATTGACCAATTTTATTTGCTACTCTGCATTCAAACAACATATGGTTTCACGTTATATATTATATTCTTTATATAATTATAGGCCGGCGCTTGTTACGACTATAATTGAACAGAATGTTCAATTTTTATTTTTCCGGAGTCACCAAAATCTTTTTATTATTTACAAATATATTGATCGAAAAAGATTTACAAATTTACAAATATTTTGAAATTTTTGTACCAAAAGAATCAAATGTATAGAATATATAAAATTTTATTGTTAACTTAAGTATACAATCAATCACTTTCTCACTCCGCCTTTTTGCTTATAATTCCCTTTCTCTAGTCTCTACCAGAGCTTGACACATCACCTTCATAGTTAACTTTTGGAACAGCCAGTAAGTTTGCTTGTCATCATTTGATTCATTGCCTTCTTCCTCTCTTCCACCTTCATCAACTCATCCAAAGCTAGAGGATTGCAGGTTCTGTAAGAATCATACCCAAACATGTGAGAATCATATTTATTCAAACAATTTTTCAGATTGTTTTTAACTCACAATTGCTTCAGAACTTTTGTGTGTGTGAGGTAGAATGACAATGCCATAGTTAGGCATTTTAAAATTGTAACTATCAGTAGATGCAGTGGAATAATCTGACCATATAATAACGTATGAGTATAACAGCAGTTACAAAATGATGATTGTCTTGCATTCCCCCTAAACAAATCTTTAAAAATAAACAGATGTGCCCCAAACTAACCATATCTTTTTAACATATTTACACATGCTTGACACATGAAACTGTTAGTATTGTTGCTGATCTCATAGAACTTACATGAACTTTACTATTAGAAATTTAACAGAAATAAAAAAAGTTTTGGTGCCTAAAGTGACTGAGATTGACCATAGACTCATTAAATGAACATCAACTGGAAAAAGGCACTAAATGAAAAGAAATTTCGAATTTCTAAGATTAAAACCTTAAGAAGGAACTTAGCAACACATGCGACATGTATATAAATAGAGCTTTAGGGATAAGATGCTAACAGTTACTGTACATGCGGGTAGTAAAGTTAAAAGCTTACCCGAAGGTTTTCTGGTCTCTTGCCAGATGGACCTGGAGGATTCAAAGCTGGTTAACGTGTAAAACTCGACTGTTGGAACACATACACTATCATGAGGATTTGATAATATGCTCTAGAGGTTTTAGATGATGTAAAACTTAAAAAACATAGATGTTACTTACTCTTAGTTTTGAGCTAGAGTGGAGCTAGAGCCAAACTGTGGATACTTCAAGATTTCCCAATCAAATACATTTCAAACTGATAACCTGCAAATATATAACGTTAGAAAAATTTGATTAGTTTAAAAAGAAAACAATCCTAGGAGAGGATGGTAGAGAAGTGGTGGTGAGTGGAGCTGGTGACAAGAAGAAGAATCAAGAGGACCTCATGGTGCTATCTATTCTTCAGTCCAGCCTTGATGCTTCACTCCAGGAAGCTTATGGCTACTGTGAAACCTCCAAAGACCTATGGGATACACTCAAGAAGGTCTATGGAAACCAGTCCAACATCAGTAGGGTGTTTGAAGTCAAGAGGGCTATCAATACTCTAAGTCAAGAGGACAATGACTTTGATAAACACTTTGGGAAGTTTAGATCCCTGTGGGCTGAGCTAGAGATGCTAAGGCCAGCAACTATTGATCCAGATGTGTTGAATGAAAGGAGAGAACAAGACAAGGTGTTTGCTCTCTCTACTCTCAACCCTGGATACCATGACCTCATCAAACATATCCTAAGAGACAAGGAACTCCCATCCCTTGAAGAAGTGTGTGCTCGGATTCAAAAAGAACAAGGATCAGTGGGGCTCTTTGGAGTCAAGAGAGACTTAGTACTTGCAAACCAAGCTGAAGGAGTTGCAAACAAAGGTACCTACAAGACTGAAGACAAGAAGGTGTGGACATGTGATCATTGCAAGAAGAGAGGCCATGGAAAGGACAAGTGCTGGATCCTCCACCCTCACCTCAAGCCACAGAAGTTCAGAACCAACTACAATACAAGGGCCAACTTCTCTGGTAACATGGGAGAGCCATCTACTCCAGCAAGCATGCGCCCAGCTCCAGCAGGTGGTGAAGGCAAAGCAATGGCTTCTAGTGGCAACCTGACCTTGAGGAACAATCAAGATGAAGTCATCAGGCGCTCTGACATTGAAGCTCTCATCAAACTCCTCAAAGACAACTCTGGTAACACACTTGGTACCTCTTTACATGCCTCCACTTGTGGTATCTTGCTGAATGCTTTAACTGAACCTAAAATTACAAAACCATTGGTTATAGATTCAGGGGCAAGTCACCACATGATTAGTGATCTCAACTTAATTAAAAATATTGTTCCTGCCCTAGGAAATGTTATGATAGCTAATGGAGAGAAAGTTCCAATCAAAGGTGTAGGTGATCTTAGGCTATTTGATAAAGATTCTAAAGCTTTCTACATGCCTAGTTTTACCTCTAACTTGTTATCAGTTAAAAGAGCCACTAATGACTTGAATTGTAGTGTTACTTTCACTCCTAATGATGTCTACTTTCAGGATATTGAAACTAGTAGGCTGCTTGGTAAAGGTGTAACCTAGGGAGACTTGTACTTACTTGAAGACACTAAGCTCTCAGCTGATTTATCTTATGCTTTAAATTCCATTTCTACTTTACCTAAAGATGTATTATGGCATGCTAGATTAGGACATCCCCATTCTTGCTTTGAACATCATGCTTCCTAGTATTTCCTTTAAAAGTGATTGTGAGGCTTGTATCCTAGGCAAACATTGCAAAGTGTGTTCCCTAGATCAAGTACTATTTATGAAAATTGCTTTGACTTAATCCACTCTGATGTATGGACAGCTCCATGCATATCTAGAGAACATCATAAGTATTTTGTGACCTTTATAGATGAAAAATCAAAATATACATGGATCACATTATTACAATCTAAAGATAGGGTCTTAGAAGCTTTCATAAATTTTCAAAACCATGTATCTAAACACTTTAATGCCAAGATTAAGATTTTGAGATCAGATAATGGAGGAGAATACACAAGCAATGCTTTCAAAGAACACTTAGCCAAACATGGGATGATCCACCAGACTAGCTGCCCATATACTCCACAACAAAATGGTGTAGCTGAGAGAAAGAATAGACATCTCATGGAGGTGGCAAGGAGTATGATGTTTCACACAAGTGTTCCCAAACGCTTTTGGGGAGATGCAGTCCTAACAGCATGCTATCTAATCAATAGGATCCCTACAAAAGTCCTTCAAGATCAATCCCCTTATGAGGTACTTAACAAAACAAATCATCTATAGATCATATGTGTGTTTGGGTGTCTTTGTTTTGTTTTGATACCAGGAGCACAAAGAGATAAGTTGTCAGCCAAGAGCACAAAGGCAATCTTTATTGGATACTCTCCTCACCGAAGGGCTATAAGTGTTATGTACCAGAGACCAGGAGGGTCTTAGTCTCAAGAGATGTGAAATTTGTGGAATCTATAGGCTACTATGATGGAAAGAGTTGGGAAGAGTTAGAGAACCTGTCCCACTCAGCCTCGGATAGAGCTAACAACCTAAGGAGAGTAATGGAAAGACTTGGAATCAGTATACAACAAGATCAAGGAGCCATTACACCTGAAGAGCTAGCCACCATCTATTGAGGTTGATACTGATGTGATTGAGCTTCCTCACCTTGATCCTGAGGGGACAATCAAGCTGAACACTATCAAGATGATTCAGCAAGTCATGATCAAGCTGAGCATCATACACAAGAGGAGCAAGCTGAGCATTATACACAAGAGGAGCAGGATCATCACATGACTCAAGAGGAGCCAGTAGTGATTGCAAGCCAGCCTCAGCCTAATATTGATCAAGCTGCAACTGAGGAAAGTAGCTCACAGCCGGGTCCAAGAAGAAGTTCTAGGATCAGACAGCCGGTGGACCTAAATTGGAAGAACAATAGGGTCTACTTCAATGCTCAAGCTGTGGGTCATCCCATACAAGGAGTGTGCTCTCTAGCTCATTATCCCCAAGAACATGTGGTGTTTATTGGAGAGTTGGATCAGGAATACATTCTAAGGTCTTATGAGGAAGCTATGGAGCATGAGGAATGGAAAGAATCAGTGGGCAGTGAGACTAATGCCATGATCATCAATGATACATGGTATGAAGCTGAACTACCTAAAGGCAAGAGAGCTGTAACAAGCCGCTGGATCTTCACCATCAAGTACAATGCTGATGGGACAGTAGAGAGGCGCAAGACAAGGCTAGTAGCAAGAGGCTTCACTCAAACATATGGAGAGGATTATCTAGATACCTTTGCACCAGCTTAAACTTCACACCATAAGGATAATCCTATCCTTGGCTGTCAACCTAGAGGATTTATGGCAAATGGATGTGAAGAATGCTTTCCTACAAGGAGAACTAGAAGATGAGGTCTACATGAGGCCACCTCCTGGCCTAGAACACCTAGTGAAACCTGGAAATGTCCTTAGACTCAAGAAGGCTATCTATGGATTGAAACAATCACCTAGAGCATGGTACCACAAGCTCAGCACCACACTCAATGGAAGGGGCTTTGTGAAATCTGAGGCAGATCATACTCTCTTTACACTCACCAGCAAGAAAGGGATTGTTGTGATCTTAGTATATGTTGATGATATCATCATCACCGAGTGACAAAGAAGGTATACTCTTAACTAAGGCTTTCCTTAGATCATCTTTTGATATCAAAGACTTGGGAGAGTTAAAGTACTTTCTAGGAATTGAGATGTGCCGATCCAAGGATGGGCTATTCTTATCCCAAAGAAAGTACACACTTGATCTTCTGAATGAGGCAGGTGATCTAAGAGGAAGAGCAGCCAAGACTCCACTAGAAGATGGCTATAAGGTGCTGCGTGAGGGAGAGATTGAAAACAAGCCATATGCTGATGTGAAACACTATAGGAGAATGGTGGGAAAGTTGATATACCTCACCATCACCAGGCCTGATGTATGCTTTGCAGTCAACCAAGTAAGCCAGCATATGCAAGCTCCCAAGATACACCATTGGAACATGGTTGAGAGAATTCTAAGATACCTAAGAGAGGCCAGGTCAAGGAGTATGGATGGGATGCAACAAAAGCACAGAGATAGTTGGGTATTGTGATGCTGATTGAGGGGACAGAGTGGATAGGAGATCCACCACAGGCTATTGTACATTCATTGGAGGCAATCTTGTTACTTGGAAGAGCAAGAAACAGAAGATAGTGTCATGCCAAGTGCTGAAGCTGAATATAGGGCAATGAGGAAGCTCACTAGTGAGTTGATCTGGATCAGGAACCTACTTCAAGACTTGGGTATAGAGACATCAACTCCAATCACCATGCATTGTGATAATCAATCTGCAATACACATAGCTTCCAACAGGTGTTTCATGAGAGAACTAAACACATTGAGGTGGAATGTCATAAAGTTAGGCAAGCAGTGGAACAAAGGATCATCTTACCTTGCTACACAAGGAGTGAGGATCAACTAGCTGACATCTTCACCAAGGCTGCAAGCACCAAGGTTTATGAAGTTCATACACTCCAAGTTAGGACTCGTAGATCTTTCATCACACTGATCTTCTTAGCCATGAAGTGTTCTACTCTTTTTCCTTGGCTTGGTTTTATCCCATGAGGTTTTTCCAAGCTAAAGGTTTTAATGAGGGAATGCCATGGTTTCAAGCTTGACCAGTCCTATGGTCAAGCTTGAGGGGAGTGTGAAGATGAAGCAATAAAGATCTAGAGTGTGAAGATGAAGCAATGAGATATGGAAATGAAGCAATAAAGAAACAAGAGGGAATCAGGCAAGTTCAAATGAAGCATGAGCTGTGTTGCCTTGTGTTCCAAGGCTGTCCACTAGATGAAGCACAAGACAAAGATAAGGAGACTAAATTATAATAATGAGAAGAAGATATCTTGTGCTGTGTGAGACAAAACAAGAGAGAGGGACTTTGGAGGGACAAGAAGAGAGAGAGAGAGCTGTTGGAGGTACATGAAGGATCACATGTTCCAAGTCAATGGAGATGCTTAGGACATGTCACTGTCCAAGACCAGCCTGCACAAGATCAGACTTGTCCTCTTCCCTTGTTTATTATTTGTCTAGTTTATAATATATCTCATGTCTTGCAACCTCTTTATATATATGGGATGTTCCCATAAACAAATTAAGCAATGGAATAAGAAATTCCTTCTTCATATTCTCTCATTTGCAATGTTCTCTCTCTTGCTTATTTTCACTTAATCTACTTAATCTCTTTGATATTACCTCATAAACCTTCTCATAAATCACTAATTCTCACAGAAATCTAACAGAAATAAAAAGTTTTGGTGCCTAAAGTGACTGAGATTGACCATAGACTCATTAAATGAACATCAACTGGAAAAAGGCACTAAATGAAAAGAAATTTCGAATTTCTAAGATTAAAACCTTAAGAAGGAACTTAGCAACACATGCGACATGTATATAAATAGAGCTTTAGGGATAAGATGCTAACAGTTACTGTACATGCGGGTAGTAAAGTTAAAAGCTTACCCGAAGGTTTTCTGGTCTCTTGCCAGATGGACCTGGAGGATTCAAAGCTGGTTAACGTGTAAAACTCGACTGTTGGAACACATACACTATCATGAGGATTTGATAATATGCTCTAGAGGTTTTAGATGATGTAAAACTTAAAAAACATAGATGTTACTTACTCTTAGTTTTGAGCTAGAGTGGAGCTAGAGCCAAACTGTGGATACTTCAAGATTTCCCAATCAAATACATTTCAAACTGATAACCTGCAAATATATAACGTTAGAAAAAATTTGATTAGTTTAAAAAGAAAACAATCTTCAAGCAAAAGCTACTGGAAAGTAAGACTATGGAGAATATCACCAAATAAAAGGGCTACGTGCATATGTTATACCAAGGTAGTGATAGTTAAGGAACTTATTATAGCAAATTTTGAGGTTCTGGGAGGGAAACCTCCCTTGCCGTCATTAGTTTTGAAGATACCAAATTGGATGACATCTTTATCTGCAGTGCGGAATATCAGTGAAAATATATTTGAATACATACGAAGCCCTAACTCATTTTTACAATCCAGATTATTGTCATATATAGATAATTAAACATATAAAATTGTGAGATTGTTTTACCTTTATTGTAGATGCATAGTTTTTCACTCTCTCTAGATTTCGTCAGTGATAATAGAGTGAGTAAGATCGTTGAATGAATTGTCTTGCAAAGCACATGCTATGAGAGATGATATGGAGAGACATTTTCTCATTGACCCTGTTCTTTTACCTGCTATTATTACTTCTCGCTCACTTTTGTTGCATTAACAATCTATGAACCACAAACTCATCAAAATCCCCAACTGTTGGAATCTGATTATTGTTTTTAAGATGGGAACACTTACCTGATCAAAAAGCAGGATATAAGTAATATGCAAACTGAATTCTACATTTTCTCGATTTCCCTGTCAAGATTAAACACCAATAGATGTAAAATTTAGTTTACAACAGAAAGAGAAATATAACGAAGCCAAAAACACATCATCGCTGCTAGACCAGTACCAACCCCAACAATGCCTGAATCTAATCAGATACAAACCCAGTGAAAAGCTTATATGAATGACTCATGAAAAGACAATAAGTCTAACCCAAAACACAAGCATGTCAAATATGTGAAGGATTCAAAAATACATAATTGCTCACAAAGATTGCTGAAGACACGACTGTTCTCGGATCCGCTAATCGTCCTGTGAAGGGAAAGTGTCCACCAATGCCAGTATCTTCTCCAAAGCCATAAGAGCTGCCACCAACTAATGTCAGATCAAAAAGCAGATCAAGAACTATACGATGTAACTAAAGGAGAGTCCATCCGCTTCAGAAAATAAGCACTATTTCAAATCCTTGAAGAAAATAAGAGAAAAAGTCTGACCAAGGCGATGTGAACGCTTGAGTGATAGCAGAGTACAGATTCAAGGATTTCAAGGATTCTGATTCATACGCCGTCGTCGATACCTTTCGTGCGCGGTGATTTTAGCCCCTAAAAAGGTCGAAGCCTTCGTTGTATCCACCAATTTTACGGTGCTAGTACCTGTGTGAAAACAGTGGAATTCAGTGTCAAAGACCACAAATTTCTTTAAAGATCGAAAGAAAACAAAACCTAGAAAATCTAACAATTAGGTGATATCAAACAGTTACGATTAGGGATTGATCTTCACCACCATCTCTTATATTTATACTAACCATTGAAAAGAAAAATCGAAAGATCATAGCATAAAATTTATTAATCAATTTGATGAATATGAAACAGTTGTGAATTTGCGGAATAGAAGACGAAGAGATTCGAGGTGAGATTTTTTTATTTTGATGACGTGTCAATTTGATTGGTTCTGAATTTTTTGCTGACGTGGCATGGCTTAGAGGGCTTAATATGTTCTTTTTAGTATAGTATAGATAAGGTTTTTTTTTGGAAATTGTTTACGGAGTGATCCAAATAAAAAAAATCATGACCTCTGTTTTAATAGTTATGATCTTTGTATTAAATTCTATCCAAACTTGGAATTAGTTATTGGGACAAGGTTAAATTAGAATAAAGAAAACCAAGAAACTATACGAGATGGCAAGAAAAATCTTGATATAAAGAGAGGGTTGTCACCAAAACATCGCTGCCGGAATTTAAAGCGCCTTTAAACAATAACCATGGCTTTCCATAGTAAATCCTTGTCTTTCTAGGTTACTCCGGTGGCAAACAACATTGGGACCATAACCTATTGATGTCTACTCCACCACTGGAGCTGTGAAGATTGTCAGACCAATGATATCCACTAAAATACTAGAAAACCTGTGAAACCCACCTATCTGAGATCAAACCACGACGGAGAAACACCAAGCGACCCTACCTCACACCAAATCTAACCCTCGCGAATCCTCCGCCATCCTCGAACGGAATCTATACTTGAGAGCAATACGGTAAGATTATCATCTACCATTATAATATAACTTCCATAATCATACGGGAAAACGGCCAATTCCACCATGAACTTGACGTCTCCATTGTTTTCATACACGAACTATTGAATCAAGCCAAAAGTACCACAAACTAATTCTTATTTTGAATTTCCCACATGAACTTTTCCAATCTGGTCAATTACTACCAAACCGGAATCAATTTCGGTTTAGTTGCTGATGTGGTGATTACATGGACGCCATGTAGGACATTGGTTTGATTCGGTTTTACATTTGTCCAATATTTAAAAAAAAACAAATAGTACAAAACGGCGTCGTTTTGATATTTTTATAAAAATATTGTTTTTAAAAAGGAACGAATCCTAGACCTATTCCTCGTAGATACTTCATTCGACCACTACACTACCTTCGACTTTTGAATGTAAGTTATAATAATTTTCAATTTTAAATACTTGGGACCGACACATGATTTTCAACTCATGCATCCATCGCATTTCATCACACACCAAACTGACAATCTACTCTTGCAGAGAATCCTTTAATGGACATTCGATTCAAACTTAATAAATAAACACAAAGGCAAAGACGATGAGAAACTTAGCTCTTGTGAATTTGCTTGTTGGAAATATTTAGTTCAAGTATTATTGTAATGGAGCATAATCGTCGAAAGTTTAATTAGTCTTGTGGTTGACTGCTTCTGTGAAGAACTCAATGACTTGGGTTCGATCATCAAAGATAACTTTTTTTAAAATATCAAAACGACGCCGTTTTGTAAATATCAAAACGACGCCGTTTTGTACCTCTCGATTTTAAAAAAAAATTGGACAGATGTGAAACTGAATCAAACCAATTTTCTACATGGCATCCACGTAAGCACCACATCAACAACTAAACCAAAATTAATTCCGGTTATGTAGTAACTGACCAGATTAGAAAAGTTCATGTAGGAAATTCAAAAAAAAAAAAGAATTAATTTGTATTGCTTTTGGCTTGATCCAATAGTTCGTGTATGAAAACAATAGAGACGTCGAGTTAACGGTGGAACTGGCCGTTTTTCAAATCATAATCATTAGTGACACAGATTTATCCAGTTTACATATTGATATTTTGGGACAATTGATGGGTCGAAACGACCTTCTTAGTTTTATCTTCACCGTTCTCATAATCACTTTTTGTGTTTTTTTCTTTGAAGAGTAACAAACCGAGGGAGGGAGGGGGGGAGAGAGAGAGAGAGAGAGAGAGAGAGAGAGAGAGAGAGAGAGAGAGAGAGAGAGAGAGAGAGAGAGAGAGAGAGAGAGAGAGAGAGAGAGAGAGAGAGAGAGAGAGAGAGAGAGAGAGAGAGAGAGAGAGAGAGAGAGAGAGAGAGAGAGAGAGAGAGAGAGAGAGAGAGAGAGAGAGAGAGAGAGAGAGAGAGAGAGAGAGAGAGAGAGAGAGAGAGAGAGAGAGAGAGAGAGAGAGAGAGAGAGAGAGAGAGAGAGAGAGAGAGAGAGAGAGAGAGAGAGAGGTAAACAATAAGCTTTCCATATCTTTTATTTTCTCCCATTTTATTTATTAGCTACAAATTCTCTTTTATCAAAATATTTAACTTTTCAGACGCATATTTTGTAATTATAATGCCAGATATGAAAATTAATAATAAAGATTCTAAATATAACTTGTGATATGAAATCACTTAGGAAGGAAATGAAGAACATATGGGATAAATAAATAAAAAACAATATTACAGATATATTATAGAAATAAACGTACTAATAGTACATTACTATTGTATTATTCTTATTTTGATCATTTAACACTTTATTTACTATACATAGTTTAAAATTACCTTTTCAAATAAATTGATATATTATGAAATATCTTAATTTCTTATTACTAGAATATAATTTAATTTATATCTATATTAACATGGTTAATTATAAATTCTAAATTTATAACATTAGTTCATTTCCATTTCTGTACACATTTGATTTTAAAATTCTGTAAAATATAACATGAATTTCCCATAACTTATTAGTATTTACCAATCACAAACATTTATCATATACTTCAAAATATTTTCTTACTAATCAAATATGATATTGCTTCGCTTATTCATTAAAATTCGCATTTGTCTACATAACATATGAACCATTTTTTTACAACATGAACCTTTGTTAAACTGAATCAAACTATCAATCTGGGTTTTCTATTACCAGATACTCGGCTACTTTTAGACCATTAGTTTTCACCAAATTTTATATAAAAAAAAAATTCAACATATCTTTTTTATTAAAAGAAAGAGACTGGAATTAGACGCAGAAATAATAAGAGGTGGTTTGATCAAGGATCACGAAACGAGAGCAATAACACACACGCACACGTTTCTCACGGTCGATCGCCAAATTCTTCAACCACTATTTCTGCTTGACTATAAGAAAACATTAATAGCCCTAAAATCAGAATTCATTCATCTTTGGCAATAATAAAAACTCTCTTCGCAACGACAACACACGTTCACAGTGATTCTGTTTCACGGTGAATGATGGCTGCTGGATCAGTGGATGGGATGTTCCGTAACATCTTTGAAGGCTGCATCTCTAGCTGCGACGCTTCCATCGAACGACGTCCATACCACAAAAACTGCAGCTGCGCGCTTCATAAAAAATCTTGTCGCCACAAAAGGTCCGAGGTTGTCTGGTTCCCTATCACACGGTCCTGGAGTGAAAACAATAGTATGGCTCTGCATCTCACCTCGTCTTCATCTTCCTCTAGTCTCCACTCGCTTTCGTCGTCTTCTTCTATTTCTACGCTTGCATCGTTATCTTCCACAGCTTCTTTGACCATGTCTGATATTGATTCCTCCATTGAAGGCTTAAACTATTAGTTAACATTCAATTACTTATTTTTTGAAGAGAATCAAATGATTTTTTTTTGTTCTTGTGTGATTAATAAGAAAGGTTTCTTGGGTTGCTACTCAAATAAAAAGAATTTGAATATCATTTGTTTTATTATTTGAATATAATTGTAATGGTCAAATATGTGAATATAAATTGTAATCGTCAAATATATGTGAATAAAATCTGTAAGTCAAATTGGCTTACAATCCTGATCCGAAAATCCTGACCTCTTTGAAAACCCCAACCAAATAGAATAGAGGTTTGGTTAGAATTTAGTTTTACAAAATAACTCGAAGAGTTCCTCATCAGATGAGTTTCAGTCGACTCGGGTTAAAATTTGGAATTAATCAGGTACCTGACATATAAATATGTCATGTGTTATGTTTTGCCACTTCAAGCACAGGTTTTTCTATGTTAATCGACTTTGAATTCTCACTGGCTATTGCATCCTCTGTTTCTGAGGTTTTCTTCATAGCATCGGTCCCCACATTCTTGATCTATTTATTTTTGGAGTAGGTTTTGTATGTGTGTCCCTATTGCTGACGTCCATAGCACTGAGGCAGCGAGGGATAGCTAATAGGGATAACAACCCCTGAACCATGGACTGAAATACTTTCTGGAAGGGATTTTTCAAGATTCACTACAACTAGTAAACGAGCAACCTCAAGTCTAACACAACGTTCAATGTTTGGGTGAAGTTTGAATGTCTTCCTGATAAAATCACTAAAGAAGACAAGGTCACTATGGGAGAACACATGATCCATTACGCCCTTCAGGTCAACTCATAAAGGGACGGCTGTGAGATCGGAGTGATTGGAAGTTGTAAAAGGGGTCAATTCACATACAACCAAAGGGAAATCGGTAATATGCCAGAAGTTTCTTCTCACGACTCTAGCTTTGAGTTGAGGATTGTCTATGCGAAAAAGACCATCCTAAAGCTGATGAATTACTCATTAGTCTTGACAGGTTTGTCTGGCATGGACTAAATCATATTTACAATCGCATGGACTTTACTTTCATGGAGAGCATCACCCATGAAATGTCACATAATATATGCGGACAACAATGGTTTGGAGTATGACAACAGCTACCCCGACTTCCCGCAAATCAACCAAGAGAGAGAAGTGGGCGACATTAGAACTTTAATCTCCAAGAGCTTTTGATTCTTGAAACCAGCTTGTAAATAGGTCTTAGACGAGGATTTGTGGAGACCTGAGCCACTAAGTGGATCATCCCAATCTCTCTCGGCAACAGAGCCGTGACACACTAAGGTTTTGTATAGCATTGTTTCTTTTACATCGGTTGGTATCCTTTTTTAAGTTTCTTATGATTTTATATCAATATTTTAATTAGCTTTTTATTTTACATTTATTTTTTAAATAAAAAGAAAACGTAGAACAATCTAAATCAGTCATGTGGAAGTAAACTATCATCTGGGATTCTAATCCCTCTCTTTAACATCTCGTATCTTTCTCATTATAATTGTTTTTTTTTAAATTAAAATTTAATGTTTGGAACCTGCTTCCATCACTACGATAGAGGTGCTCTAAGACTATTTATATTGGTTTTCCTTATTAAACATCCTCTTTTTCCTTTTTTACCTTCCACCTCATCTCCTCTCTTCCACATCATTACTAAAAATTTATTTTCTTTTTAATCAATATATTTAACAAAACAAATAACATTTTTATTGTATATCCAAATGAAATAAGATTAGTATCTATCTGTACATCATAAAAAATGTTACATTTTAATATAATTTTTAATTTTTTAAAAAGAGTTTACTATAACATATTATCTCTATAATATTATTTGAGAAGTCAGTTTCCTATGTGTCGCGTTCACGTTAACTCTCATGATGATTAATTACATAGCTATCCTTAATGAATTAAAAAATATAAAATCTAATTGTCATTATCAACTTTTCTATTTTTCCCTTTTCATATTATTTCCAAATACCATATATAATAAAAGAAAATATTTATCAAAGAAACAATTATTATTTAAAAAACGAAATTAATATTATACATTCATAAAAAGGAAATTTTTCAAAAAATAAAGTTGGATTAAAATCATTTATTTCTTTTAAAAATAATCTCAAATAAAATAATATATATTAAGTTTTAGAATTATTTTCTTTATCAATTTAAAGTGTATCAAAAAAAGGTGGTACCAAAAAAGTATAAAAGTAAAATTTTCCCTATATAATTAGAGACGTCACTTTTTACGTGTATCACTCATTTTAACTTTTTGGTGGTTAATTACATAGGTAAACTTAATAAATTAAAATATTATATTTAACTGTTACTATCAAAAATTTTATTTGTTTTTAATTTTTATTTCCTTTCTTTATTATTTCCAAATAACATATATGATGAAAATAAAATATTAATTGAATGAACAATGATAAATTTTATAAACAAAAATATATATTATACACAATATAATTTCAAATAAAAAGTTCCCAAAAACTAATGTTAATATTAAACTTATATATTTACTTTAAAATAATCTTAAATAATTTTATATACATATGTATTGTTTAAACAAGTTTTATTGATATACCGAAGTACAAATAGAGTTAAAAAATTGTATACAACACAAGAAAATACAATTTATTGCATAAGCAAAAATATGAGACATATTATATAAATATAAACTAATAAAAATATTTTCTTTATGTATTAAGCTATTTTCTTATATGAATGTACACAAACTTATTAAACTATATTTAGAAATCTAAAAAGCCAATCAACTAAATGCAAATAATTAAATTAATCAAAATTTTAATCTGTTAAAAATGAAAAAGTTTATGGTTGAATTTAGAAAAATATATCAATCTAATATACCTAAATAATTATCAACCTAATTAAATATTATATATCCAAAATCACATATCTAATTAAAATAACATATTATTATTTATAAATAATCATACATAAAATTTCATAATAATTAAAATTAAAATAAATATTAACTAATTTTAATAATATATTTGTTTTGTTAATATTTATACCCGTGCATGAGCACGGGAAAATCATCTAGTATTTAAATAATTGGGTGGAATTAAAAAAAGTACAAAAATATCAGTAACCAATAAGAAGAAGAAAGAGGCAATGTAGGGTCCGTTCAATTGTGTTTCAACCCGTTGAAATTTTCAACAGGCAAATAATCCACCTGGATTCTCACCCTTTTCAACAGGCCCATTGCTTCTATTAAACAATTGAATTTTCAATTCAACAGGGCATTGCACATAGTCTAACAACAACCCCATGTTTACTTATTCTGCAGATCCATTAATATATACAAAAATATGATTAGGTTAGACTTCATTTCATATTATAATATTTTGTTTTTAGATTATAAGTAGGTGTTTGGCCGGCCATGCAGGTATAATTATCTAACTAATATGTATTGATAAAAGTATTATTAATTTAAAAACCAGCAAAATAAATATTTTTATAAGAAAATATTAATTTAATATCAATTATTTCTATATAACAAAGTCATTCACTACAACATATATATTTTATTGTATAAAAAATAGAAATATGTAAATATTGTAGAAATCTCTTTTTATACAATTTTACTGTATTTTGTAATTTTTTTTCATCAACTATCAAGATCTTCAGTTATACTTATCAAAACATAGTTTATAATTATCAAAACCATTAAATGATTTTTTAGTTTAGAATTAAATTTCTTTTTTACCTGATAAATATATATTCAGAAATTATCTTATTGAAAGAATAACATTAATTTGGATAATCATACAGTAAACATGATTTTTTTATCAAAAACGTTTTTTTTATTTTTGAATATTTTTTATTATGATTAATTAATATTTAATGACTAACTATATAAAAATTATATAAAATAAATCTACTTATTCATTAAGGATAACATAGACTTTAACCACTTTAACTTTTAACGTGAGAACTCCGTTGTGAAAAATTATTTCGCAAATAATAGTATAGATAATCAGTCCATTAATTAATAAATTAATTTAATTTTATAGTACGTTTGTTACAAATAAAAAATACCCACGCTAAAGTTGGATCTTAATGCACTTTTAAATTATTTCCAAATTTCAGATATATAAACTTTCGGATGAAAATCTTTACTATAATTTGCAAAGTGATTTTCGCAACAGAGTTCTCACGTTAAAAGTTAGAGTGGTTAATATCGTTTATACCCTTAATGAATAGTGTATATATATTATCCGAAAAAATAAAAAAATGAATTTAATTTTTTGATAAGATAAATGATTAAAATTAATAATGATAAGAATTATTCAAATCTAAAAATATATTTTTAAAATAAAAAGATAATTCCTATATATATTTTATTGTTATCTGAAAATATATTTTAATAAAAATTTAAAAACAGAAAACACACAACTTAATATTAATCAAGTACACTTCTTAATTTTAAATAAAAGATTATTCATATATATATATATTGTGTTATTATCCAAAAAATCTTTTAATAAGAAGTTCAAAATTAAAGAAAAAACAGAAAACACTTAACTTAATATTAATCAAGTAAAATTATTAATTTTATATAATTGAAAAGAGAATATTAAGTGATTTCTAAGATTTATTTATAAATAATGAATATAGGAAAAGAAATTTTCAAACAAATTATAACACATAAGAATTTTCAAATGAAAACATAAATAATAATTTATCATCATTATAATATTTCAATCAGTAATGTATATATTAATAAGTAAGTATAAATTATTTAGCATACATTCGCGGACGAAACAGCTAGTATGAATGAATTTAGGTCTTTTCCAATATCTAAACACACACATATATATATATATACTTATATAATTGTATATTTATTTTAATACTATTATTATTTTCATATTTTTAAAAAAGGGATGTATACACGTATTTTTTATAGTTGGATAAATATATAAAATTCGGATTGGAACAAGTTCCAAATCAGGCGAATCCCACAAGAAATGTGGTTTAGAAGAGAAAAAGAGAGGTTGACAAAAAAAAAAAGAAGAAGAGAAAAAGAGAGAACGAAACGTCTCGGCCCGGTCCAGTAATCATACGTTGTCTAAACGGCGTCGTAGAAACATCCAGTAAAGATCAGAGGAGAGAGCGACATTGCAAATTGCAATCGTTCCACCATGGCATCATCATCCATTATCATCCCTCCGTTTCTCTCCGCTTCCATCAGCCGTCGTAACCTCCTCCTTTCCACCACAATCGCCACCGTATCTCCGTCCCCCCAGATTCCTTCTTCCCCGGACGTTACAATCACCGATCGGGTCTTCCTCGATTTCTCCCTCTGTCCAACTTACTTCCGCTCCGATCCCTCCGCCACACTCTCCTCCACCACGCCTTGCTCCGACTCCACTCCTCTCGGCCGCGTCGTTCTCGGGCTGTACGGCCGTCACGTTCCCCTCACCGTCTCCACTTTCAAACTCATGTGCACTTCCTCCTCCTCTGCGTCTTACAAAAACACTCCCATCCACAAAATCTTCCCCGGTCAGTTTTTCCTCGCCGGAAGACAAGGATTACGGCGAGACACGGCGGAGGTCGGTCCTCTTCTGAAGAGTTTGCCTCGGAACACCGACGTTGTCAATTCCAAGTCGTTCCTCATCCCTCACGCTCGTCCTGGACTAGTCTCTCTCTGCTTGTCTGAAAACGACGACGACGATGATACCAGGCTCGATCCTGAGTACAGAAATGTCGAGTTCTTGATCACGACAGGACCCGGTCCTTGTCCGCAGCTCGACGGTGGCAACATTGTCTTTGGAACTGTGCTTGAAGGTAAACGAAAATTAATATTCTTTCTGACATTTTCTCATTTTTCATTTTAATTTAAAGAAATCAAAACCTCGGTACAGGGTTAGATGTGGTGACGAGTATAGCTGCAGTGCCAACGTTTAAGCCGTCGGAGAAGATTCGACAGTTCAACGACTTTGCAGAGTTTCTGGGAGACGAAAGAGCTCAGAACGCAAGATCATTATGGAACAGACCTCTCAAGACGGCTTTCATTAGTGACTGTGGAGAGCTTAAGGTCACTAAACCTTCTCTCTCTCCATCTCTGCCTTAAGTATATATATGAATGTATATGTGTGTCAGATATTTTCTTATTTTGTGTTTATAGTAATCCTCTGCTTCTTCTACTCTCAACAATTGTAATTCAATTCTACTCGAGATTTATTCTGCTGGTTGCAAAAGACTAGGATGTTACAAGAGCTTGTAATCAAGACAACTTGTTATATAAATCTGAACATGGCTAAAAATCAGGAAAATAATCTCTAGAGTATTGGGGGATTGTAAGAAACAGTTTAGTGTTAACCTTTAGTTGTTCTCTGGAATTAACAAGACGCATGGTTGCAAATGAGGAATGACCGTTTTCGGTTTGAGTGATGGGCCTTTTATTTTTGGGTTTTCAAAGCAGCATAAGAACAGAGGTTCCTGTGCAGATTCTTAAGATGCCTCAAGTAGAACTTGTGAACCAAACTTGGTAGCTATGTGGGTGGGCAACAGAAGAACATAAAGTTAAAAGAGTTGCGGATCGGACTAGAACAGGGTTGCCCCAAACTGATGAGCTTGTCTCCTGTTAGAAACAGACTAGCTTCTATGGAGTTCTCCACAAGATTATGAGTTAAGTTTTACATAAGGGAGAGATATGAGATCAATCAAAAGTCTGAATATTATATGTACACTTTTCCGATTAGACCTACGATTTCAATATGGTGATTTAGATCGAAAAAAAAACAAGAATGATATTGGGACGTCAAATAAAAGATAGGAAATATGTACAGTTGCTAAAACATAAAGGAATCCACGATTTAAGAACACAACGCAAAGAAATTTAAAAAAAAAAAAAATCAATGATCACCGCAAAAGGTTATGGATGGCGAAGGAGGATGCAGGCGATGCGGTTGAGGAAGGTGGTGAATGAGGCAGCCTAGAAGAGAAATTGTGAAGTGGAAAACGATTGACATTTTCATCCTCTTCTCCCCTGTCAAAGTTTAGCGCATAGCTCGACGGATCATAATGAAAATCAGTCGTATGACGTCGTATGTGCTTACCTTCCCCGATCCTATGGATCAGATTTTTGCATTTCTCGTGCGATTTGGACAAGGTCCTAGCAAGTCTAGGAGATTTGGTCTTGATTGGGCTATGTGTAGATGTCTCGTTTGGACTCGTCGGAGATGATGGTTGCTCGGGGAGACTCTGGGGATGGTTGGTCGTTCGGAAACATCCGCCCGCAATGCAAAGCGTTGATTTGAGTTTCTTTTTAAACGATAAGTGATGATGATGGCTCATTGATTCGCTTCCCATGTTTTTCTTTTGTTTCTCTTACGATCTAATCAAGGAGAAGAGGATGTGACAGGAAACATTGAAACACAAAATAGATTATTATGTATATGATAATGGGAAAAAAAATAAGTGTTGAGCCAAAACTTCGGAGAAGAAGTTGAAAATTTGCTATTTCAAGAATATCACAATCAACACTTTTAAAACAAAAGTAATATTTGGAACTTACTTGTGATGTTTTGAAGAAAAAAAAACCCTAATAAATCTTTGTATTTTTAGATTTTCATTAAAGAAAAATAATATAATTCAATTTATGTCTGATTTGGAACTTACTTATGATTTCTTAAAGAAAAAAAAAACATAAGAATCTTTGTATTCTTTGTATTTAGAGGGTGATTGGTAAGAGCTGTAGCTTTATTTTTTTTGCTGTAATATTTAATCTGTAGATTTATTTGTTGTAGCTTTGGTTGCTGTAGTTTTATAAAGCACTTATTTTTTGCTCTAGAAATAAAGCTTTCTACAGCCATATTTCAATTTTGCAGAGAATTTTTTGCTGTGAGATTTTTTAGGAAAGAAAAGCTTGATTGGTTGACATATATGTCTCTCAACCATATTTTGGCTTTCTAGAGCATCTAGAGCCACAACCAATCATCCCCTTAAACTTTTTATTTATTTATTAAATATTTAAATATATTTATAAAATATTAAATATGATTATAAGAATAATTACTTAATTTTAATTAACAATAAAATAATAATCTTTTAATATCCTAATGTTTCCAATAAATATAATTAATCCATAAAATTAAATGATAAATATATTTAAATAAGTTTTTCAAAAATATATAGTTAAATCATGAGTCTGTATTTTGTTGATGACAAAAAAATAGTTAAATTAGTTAATATAGTAACTTTTATTGATTTTAACTGATATATTAGTAACTGTGCTCATTTGATAAAAATAAATAACAATTAATGTATTTGAGTATACGGTAGATCAAGTTACAATCCATGTTTTTACGATTGCAGGTTTTCTATCAAACATAACAAAACATCCACACGAAACAAATAAAAAATGAAGTATCTTATTTTAATTTTAAAATATTAAAAAATAAATTTAACCAATATGAGATGAGTTAAAAGGATTAATTAACCCATTTCAGTTACAAAAATTCAAAAGCTTAAACCAATAAGATACACTACAAGAAAACACAACTATAGCAACGAAAATTAACGAGGAAAACAAATTCTCGTAAATTTACGTCGACTTTACGAGTAACTTACGAGGAAATACAAAATCAACGTGAGTTCGTCGTAAAATAACGACGAAACTATTTCCTCGTAAAAAGGACGTACTATAACGTGGTTTTTATGAGGAAAAATGATTTCCTCGTAAACTCGACATAAACTTAGCGTCTACATTACTAGGAAATTTTTTACGTATACTTAACGACGGAATTTCGAGTCCACCAACTTTTTATTTGTAACATGTTTTTTTAGGCTACTTAACAAAATTTCGTCGAAAATTTGTAATAAAATCTCAACTACCAGATTCAAAACTTTCCTATAAATATGGACGTTTGAACATCATTTTAAACACACCAACAAGAAAAAAAAATAAAAACGTGAAAGAAATAAAATGTCGGGCTTCGGAAATATTTTCGAGTTACAGAGGTGGATGTATATGCACAGAGATGCTAACGGGAGAGTGACGAAAGAATACCTCGAAGGGCTGGAGACATTTATGCATCAAGCAGATTCCACACCGCTCGCCCAAGAAAGCGGTAAGATGTTCTGTCCTTGTCGGAAATGCAACAATTTGAAATTGGCAAATCGTGAAAATATTTGGAAGCATTTAATAAATAGAGGTTTCACTCCAAATTACTATATCTGGTTTCAACATGGAGAAAGTTATAATTATGAGAATCATGAAGCTAGTAGTAGTAATAGCAATTTTCAGGAAGAACCGGTTGATCATCATTTCCATAACGAACATAGTAACCATCAGGAGGAGGAGATGGTAGATTATGATAGGGTTCATGATATGGTAGCTGATGCATTCGTAGCTCATGATGAAGTTGAAGAACCTAACATAGATGCAAAAAAGTTTTATGAAATGTTAGATGCTGCGAATCAGCCACTTTATAATGGTTGTAGAGAATGTCTCTCTAAATTGTCGTTGGCTGCTAGAATGACGAATATAAAAATTGATCAAAATCTACATGAAAGTTGCATAAATGAATGGGCAGACTTATTTAAAGAGTATTTGCCGGAAGACAATGTGTCTGCTGATTCTTATTATGAGATTCAGAAACTGGTTTATAGTCTTGGGTTGCCTTCGCAGATGATAGACTTTTGCATCGATAATTGCATGATCTACTGGGGAGATGATGAGAAGTGAGAAGAATGTCGATTCTGCAAGAAGCCACGATTCAAGCCGCAAGGACGAGGACGTAATAGGGTATCGTACCAAAGGATGTGGTACCTACCAATTACAGACATATTGAAAAGATTGTACCAGTCTGAGCAGATTGCTGGAAGGATGAGATGGCATGCCGAGCATACTCAGACGGATGGTGAGATGACTCATCTATCAGATGCATGAGCCTGGAAACATTTTAACAAAAGTACATCCGAAATTCGCTAGAAATAGCCGGAATGTGTATCTTGGATTATGCACAGATGGATTTAGTCCATTCGGAATGTCAGGGAGACAATATTCATTGTGGCCAGTCTTTCTTACGCCATACAACCTGCCACCGGAGACGTGCATGCAACGGGAGTTGCTATTCTTGACCATATTAATACCTGGTCCAAACCATCCAAAAAGGTCTCTGGATTTTTTCCTACAACCACTCATAAAAGAGTTGAAGTATTTGTGGTCAACAGGGGTGAGGACGTATGACTGCTCAACGAAGACAAATTTTACGATGCGAGCGATGCTTTTGTGGACCATAAGTGACTTTCTTGCCTATGGGATGTTGTCTGGATTGACTACACATGAGAGATTAGCTTGTCCATATTGTAATGGAACGACATATGCGTTTCAACTGAAGAATGGTAGGAAGACAAGTTGGTTCGATTGTCACCGTCGATTTCTTCCCATTGGCCATCTGTACCGAAGAAACAAGAATTTGTTTAGGCACAAAAGGGTTGTGAGAGACACTCCTCCTCCATATCTAATTGGAGAACAAATTGAAGTGCAGATCGATTACTATATAGCTTTGGAAACAGTTCCTCGTGGTTGTAATTGGCATGTCCACGGTAATATGCCTGATTTTTACAGTGTTCGGCACAACTGGCACAAGAAGAGTATATTTTGGGAGTTGCCATATTGGAAGGATCTTCTTCTGCACCACAACCTCGATGTGATGCATATAGAGAAGAATTTCTTTGAGAACATCATCAATACAATATTGAATGTCCCAGGAAAGAAAAAAGACAACATAAAATCGAGGTTGGACTTGCCGGATATTTGCTCAAGAAGTGAGTTACATATAAAAAGCAATGGACAAGTTCCCGTTCCGATATTCAGATTGTCTTCAAAAAAAAGTCGGTGTTGTTCAATTGGATGGCATCAGAAGTGAAGTTTCCCGATGGGTATGTTTCAAATCTCTCTAGATGTGTTGAAAATGGTCAAAAATTCTCTGGGATGAAGAGTCATGATTGTCATGTCTTTATGCAACGACTACTTCCCTTTGCATTTGCGGAGCTACTTCCAACAAACATGAAGCACTTGCAGGTAGTATATTATAATAACGCATTAATTTTATGATGGTTTAGTTTGCAATAATATATGACTACTAATGTGTTTAATTGTTTTTAATTTGGAATATACAAGGAATTGGAGTATTTTCAGGGATCTGAGCACACGCACTCTTAAAGAAGAAGTCGTGGAACAAATTCACGAGAACATTCCCATCTTACTGTGCAACTTGGAGAAGATATTTCCTCCGGAATTTTTTGACGTCATGGAGCATCTAGCTGTCCACCTCCCATATGAGGCATTACTTCGTGGACCTGTACATTGCGGATGGATGTATCAGTATGAGCGAACCATGAAATATTTGAAGGGAAAAGCAAAAAACCTCGCAAAAAGTTGAAGGTTCTATAATTGCTGGAAGTTTGACGGAAGAAACTTATCACTTCACATCGTACTACTTTGCGTCAAAAGTACGTACCCGGAAAATATCTCCAAGAAGATATGATGATGGTGGTGTCGCGCCAACATATGCAGTTGTTGGTGTTCCAAACATCTTTAGCCAGATTGGACGAATCGGTGGGAAATCGAAAGAGGTTTGGTGGTCGAGTGAAGAAGACGCTCATACCGACGATGGATCTTGCGAGGGTCCACTGATGTGTTATTTTGAAAGGTACCATATATGGAAACTTCTAAACACATATATAAGTATAAATTATATAATTTCCAAAGATTAATTAATATAAAATGTGATTTTACAGCCTATTTGTTTCTCAAGTCGAAGAAACATTCACGGGTATATCCACAAGTGACGTAGACAGAAGGAAAGATCAACACTTTATTAAGTGGTTGAAGAATCAGGTATTAACTCAAACTCTTAATTTTTGGAGGTTGATCCATCAAACTCTTCTTTTCATACATGATCTGTATTTCAACGTTGTCTTTAATTTTGCAGGTTGATAATGGCAACGATGCAGATTATCCTACGTGGTTTCACGAAGTAATTCAAGCTCCACTTGCAAAGGTCACCACATCAAAGATGTATTTCACACGAGGCTATACTTTTCACACATATGAGTATGGTAGACAGCGGGCGACCAGTAACTATGGAATATGTGTGAAAGGCGAAACAGATTTCTACGGGATCTTGCAGGAGATTATTGAAGTGGAATTTCCAGGGTAATTGAAGTGGAATTCCCAGGGTAAATTCGTAGGTAAATTACGACTACATTACGTGGAAACTTTTCGAGGAATTAACGAGGAATCCTTAACAAGTAATTTAAATGGAATAGTTTACGTGGAGTTTACGAGGAAATACTTTACGAGGTAATTTACGACTACATTACGAGGAATACTTTATGTGTAATTTACGTGGAATAGTTTACGTGGAGTTTACGAGGAAATGCTTTCGAGGTATTTACGAGGAAATTTTGCGTCCTCCTTACATGGTAACCTTACGTGGTTTTTACGACAAAATCGTTACCTCGTCTTTACGATGAACTGTGTTTCTCGCTAGATTACGACGAATTGGCGAGGAAATATTCGTTACGACGAATAACAATGAAACTTTTTTCCTCGCTAATTCCTCGTACTGGCTAGTTTACGACGAACTTACTACGAACTCAGCCGTCGTTAATGTTGTGTTTTCTTGTAGTGATATATTATATTTTTCTTTCAACAATAAGTTTTATATAATTCTGCTAATTAGGTTAACAAGTTATAAATGATCAAAACTAGCATATTAAATTTTCTAAAGCTAACAAATTTATTCCAAATAAATAAAAGGTGTTTATTACCAAAATAAAAGTAAATCGGCACAATAATTAAAATTTGTCAATAGTTATGCATAAAAATACTATTCTGAATCTAGTTTCCAATTAAATTCATGAATGGTTTTGGATAATTGATTTAATAAGCACTCCTTCAAAAGAAGTATAACAATGACTTTTTTCTTCCGGTTTATGGTTTCTGGCTTATAATTTCAGGTCTCTATGTCACACATTTTTCCTACCTTTACGCAAAACAAATTATTTTAGATAATATCATAATGTATTCAATAAATATGATTAATTATAAAACTAAATGATATATATATAGATAAATAAGTAACTTTAATAATTATTTTAACTTAAAAATTATAGACAAACATGTTAAGATAATAATTATTTTCATTTAAAAATTATATTTGAGTTAATATTGTTATAAAATAATTTATAATTTTACTATATTGGGAAATTTAAATAGGGGCTAAATTTTAAATAAAATGATAATACTGATATATGATAAATGTACGATAGAGAGAATTTATTATAAAGAGGGATAAGAGAAGTGAGGTGTAAGTTACAATGGAACGAACATGTTCGTATAAATTTTAAATAGGAAGATAATAACTGATATATAATAAATGTATGATAGAGAGAATTTATTATAAAGAGGGATACGAGAAGTGAGGTGTAAGTTACAATTGAACGAACATGTTCATATATATAGAGGTAAAAAGTTAAAGTTACTGTGCACGAGTGACGGTAGACTCCACTCAAATTTCTTTCACACTAAATACGTCAACATTTGGTGCAGACAATTGGACGGAGACATCATAGACTTCTTTCCTTGACATCTTGTTTCTTCACGTTTACAACACTTCCCCTTAGAGAGCAGTGTCACTATCTCCTATAGTTTATTGTCTTTGTTGCCTCGTTAAAAACCTCTCTAGGAAAATCCAGTGGAAAAAACCATAGTAAGAAAAAAAGAGTACAACTGCACAAGCTTCCCCTCGATTGAATAGTTTCATAGGTCTTGTAAGTGTCGCATCCCTATATTATAGACTCGCTTCTTAAACACCAAGGTAGGAAGTGATTTTGTGAAGAGATCTACAGCATTGTCACATGATCGGACATACTTTACTTCAATTTCTTTATTCTTCTCAAGCTCTTGAGTGTATGAGAAGAATTTTGGAGGTATATGTTTGGTTCTATCGCTTTTGATATATCCCTCTTTTGTTTGAGTCACACATACCGCATTATCTTCATATAAAATGGTTGGGGTCGTATCTTCGTTAATCCCTCTGCGTGATCAGATATGTCGATTTATTGATCTCAGCCATACACATTCTCTACTCGCTTCATGGAGTGCAATGATTCAACATGATTTGAAGAAGTAGCAAAGAGTGTCTGCTTCTGAGAACCCCAAGATATGGCGGTGCCTCCGATTGTAAAAATGTATCTTGTTTCGATCGAGCTTTGTGTGGATCTGACAAATAACCTGCATCTACAAAACCAATCATTTGACTCTTTGAATTTTTAGAATAAAACAGACCTAAAACAATGGTCCCTTGAAGCTAACGAAAGACATGTTTAATTCCATTCCAATGTCTTCGTGTAGGGGACAAACTAAATCTTGCTAAAAGATTGATGGTGCCAGATACATCAGATCGAGTACAATTTGCAAGATACATAAGAGCTCCAATTGAACTTAAATATGGAACTTCAGCACCAAGTATTTCTTAAATTTCCTCAGATGGCCGAAACGGGTCATTTTCAACATTAAGTGATCTAATGACCATCGGGGTGCTGAGAGGAGTTGCTTTTTCCATGTTAAAGCGTTTCAGCCCTCTTTGGGTATACGTAGATTGATGTACAAATATAACTTTTTGAGAATGCTCAATCTGTAAGCCTAGAGAATATTTTGTCTGTCCGAGATCTTTCATCTCAAATTCTCCTTTCAGATAGTCTGATTCCTTTTAGATTTTGCTTTGAGTTTCAGTAATATTAATTAAGATCATCAACGTACACCGCGATTATTACAAATCCAGATGTTGTTTTCTTAATGAAAAACAAGGGCATATAGGATCATTTTTGTATCCTTCTTTTGTTAAGTCCTCACTAAGGCGATTATACCACATACGTCCAAATTGCTTTTAGCTATATAATGCTCTTTGCAATTTTATTGCACACAACTTTTTAGGTTTGGAACTTAACATTTCTGGTTTTTAAATATATCTGGGATTCTCATTTAGATATCAGTATCTAGTGATCCATATAAATATGTAGTAACAACATCCATGAGACGCAATTCAAAATTTTCATTGGCCGCTCGGCTCATCAGGGATCTAAAAGTGATTCCATCCATAACAGGAGAATATGTTTTTCATAATTAATTCCAGGCCTCTGATAGAAACCTTGGGCTATAAGGCGAGCTTTGTATCTTGTAATCTCGTTTTTCTCATTTCGTTTTTGGACAAACACCATTTGTATCCAACATGTTTTACATCTTTGGGTGTGAGTACAATAGGTCCGAATAAATTTTGCTTGTAAAGTGAATCTAGTTCGACTTGAATTCCATCTTTCCATTTTATCCAATCATGTCTCTTTTGACATTCATATAGAGACTTTGGTTCTGGATCTTCGTTTTCTTCATCTATTTCCTTTGCTAAAAGGTATGAGAAAACATCATCAATTATCATCCATTTCATTTAGTTTCCATATCTTTCCATTATAGATGTAATTGATAGAACTCTCTTGATTTCCTTCAGATTCATGATGCTATATATTGTCGTTAGATTCACAATTCGCTTCTTCCAATATATTTTCGGTTAATTTAGGAGTATCATGCTTTTCACCTTCCTTGCTTTTTCTAGGAATTTCCTTTGAACCAATAGGTCCGCATTTCAAACGTGTTCTGATTCACGTGTATTAACTGCCATTCCAAATTTTTGTGGTATTTTAATACGAGCAGGAGTATTCGCAGCTGGTATATGTGATTTATTTACCATTTTGATATCGGCAAATGCATCGCGTAGCTGATTTGTTATATTTTGCAAATGCAAGATACGTCGAACTTCTAGTTCTAACTGTTTTGTAGGTGGATCAAGGTGTAATAAAGACGGCACACTCCATTTGATTTAATTTCCTACTTGTTTATTGTCTCCTCCTAGAATCGGGAATTCTTTCTAGTTGAAATGACAATCGGCAAATCGTGCCGTAAAGATATCACCAGTTTGTGATTCTAGGTATCTTATTACTGATGGAGAATCATAACCAATGTATATTGAAAAAATTTCCAAAACGGAACAGAAAAACAACTACGTTGTCACTTTGTCATAAATCTCTTTTTGGTCCGTTTTGGACTCAGATACCCCTGATCAACTTTAAAAATTTATATCAATTATTTTAAAAGTCAGAAAATATGAAAAATTATACAAAATGTACATAAACAAGAAAAAGCATACGAAAAATAATTTGGTTGACTAAATATTAGTGGAACACAATTTCATTTTTTTTATCTACAGATAGCAGAAAATAAAATCTAGTGTCTGCGAACATGTAGATTGTAGTTTCAGTTGACTACAAAGATATCTACAGCTCGTAAACCCTGAAATCTACCTAATGGTAATCATTCTACCACCGTAAAATAAACCGGCTACACTTTTCCTTAAGATCTGAACTACAATAGATTTCATGAACTATTATTTCCTACATATATACTAACACGGAATCACAAAATCTGTCTATATACCAATAATCTACGAAGATGTTATTTCGTTATCTCTTAGAATACTATATCCTACCTCAGCCGGATTATACAGTCTACCGTCATATCTAAATTCTACGGGCAGCATAATGTATGTTATGCCAAATTCGTAATGTAAATATTCCCTAAATCTCTCCAAAATTTTATTTTTCTAAATTTCGTGTTTTCTAAAATGTTTTTTTTAATGTGTTTTCCCTTGTTCATCACACGTTCTTGAAAGTTAATTTGAAACCACCCAAAAAAATCTAATATCTTGTTGAAGAAGATGCATATTTATGTCTCGTGTGGGGTGTAGAAATTTGATCCCCTTAAAAGTTGGGGATTTTCTATTGATACAGGAAAACGAGGTAGAATACTGGTTGTGGAATTGACAAGTTCCTTTGAAGACATAAGGATTATGGCTTTTGAAGATTTTGGAATTGACTATAACCTTGTCGACCTTGAATTAAGCTACCTACCTATAGAGTTAACCAGTACAATAGACTGTCCCTCAGTTATGATTGGAAATGATCGGTAACGTAAAATATTTCTTACATATATATTGAAAAAGCTTTGACAAGATTGGGTGTACGTATCAATGGATACTGCAAAGATGTCATCCTTGTATTTATTAGTAGAAACCAATGGTTACATCTCAACATCAACGATTATTTGACAAACATTTACAACCAACTCTCAAGTGACTCTTGTATTCAAAAGCATTTCAACAATGCTACTAACACGACTGTCAGCAGTTGTTACAAAAATGAATAAAAACACACTCGGATCAGAATGACGAGGAACAAGGGCTATGTTCCAAACCAATAACCACGGGCTTTCACTAATCATGCAGCCAGCTTCCCCACAAAGATTGAGCACACATGTACACTAAAGGAAAAACAGTACTAGAACGATAAGCACGCTTATAACTAGTCAATCACAAAGCTTTCCATACTGCAAACATGCTTATTAAAACTAGTGTTGTAAGTTTAACAGCTAAACTGCATAAACAGGGGTGGCTCAGCACTCAGCAGTATGAGAGACGCATCCGTTTGTCCCAAGTCATAACCAAAAAAATGACAAGTATCCATTGGAGGATAACCACTATGGAATGAACTCTAAAAGGCAAATCAAAACCTGTCCAGAAGCACAATCCCAAATCCACAGAGTTTCATCTTTATTAGCAGTGTAAAGCTTTTCAGAATCTGAAGGCAGAGCAATCCCAGTGACAACCTGCCCAAAAACAAAACCCGTCAACAAGAACCCATCATCCCATCAAAACTACCCAAAAGGCAATACCTTTTGATGCCTATAAAACTGAGTCAACAAGGAGAAGCTATCCCCTTGGCTCCAACAATGCAAGTACTTGTATTTATCACCATAAGGATAATTCCATCAGCCCAAAACTTACATAGCTTCTCCGTCTTAATCACCGTTCTGTTCCAGTGAGTTACTTGAGAACGAGACGGTGAAGCGAGCACGAGGTGTCTGAGACTTAGAAGAAGATAGGCGGAGAGCTAGCGGGAAAAATGAACACCAGCGGCAGCAAACTGAAACAACGTACGTCGAGACTAATTGACTCGTGTTTTCTCTTATCAAAAGAGGAGATGAGATTAGAGTTCGTCAACACTATTTGGGGATAAAACGATTTACCTTTTGTTTCTTTTCTAATTTCTTTTACTTTTTGACTTTTTTAAAATAATTGAATTAGCAAAATTTGTTTTGGTCTTAGACTTGGGGTTTAATTGGATTTACTCAAAAAATTATACTAAATGAACAATTTATACTTCAAATTATGGTATAGGGACAATGTATTTGTTTTTTTGTTCTATATTTACTAATTTCCCAAATATATTCCCAACCCTCTTTGCGGTCCTATCTTTGTATGTTGTGTTGGTGCTATCGGAACATAAACCGCGCAACCAAAGATTTTAGATGAGAGATATTTGGTTCTCTACCAAATGCTAACTGTAATGGGGGAATATCTATGATATGCACTTGGTCTTATCCGAATGAGTGCTTCTGCATGTGAAATGGCATGTCCCCACACGGAGGTCGGAAGTTTTGATCTCATGATCAATAGCCTTGAAATCAGTTGCAGCCGTTTAATTAACAATTCTGCCAAACCGTTTTGTGTATGAACATGAGTAAAATAATGCTCTACTTCAATCCTTGATACCATAGAATAATCATTAAATACTTGGGATGTGAATTCACCAGCGTTATCTAATCTAACTCTTTTAATTTGATAATCGTAGAACTGAGCTCTTAGTTTGATTATCTAAGTTAGAAATCTCGTGAATGCCATATTTCGAGACGATAACAAGCAAACATGTGCCCATCTACTTGATGCATCGATTAATACCATAAAGTAATAGAATGGTCCACTTGGTGAATGTATTGGTCCACAAATATCACCTTGGATTCTTTCCAAGAATTGTGGGGATTCTTTATCAATTTTGGTTGGTGATGGTCTTATGATTAATTTTCCAAGAGCACATGCAGCACATGCCATTTTATTACTATGATATATATTTTGGGTTTTTATTGAATGGCCATGTGAACTCTCAATGATTTTTGCTTCATTGTAGTGCCTGGGTGATTGAGATGGTCAGGTCATGCCATAATGTAACATCTTCTGGATTTGTTTGATCACAAGATGTGATTTTATTCCATTAATATAAGTATGATGTTATCCAGAATAAAGTTTTGGAAACTTTTCCAGTACAAGACTTTTGCCTGATTTTTCAGAAGTTATACACATATACTTCTTTCCATTCTCAGATGCAGACTGAGTATCATATCTTTGAAGGTATATATCTTTGAAACTCAACAAACTTCTCTTAGAATTTAGAGTATATAAGGCATTATTTATGGAAAACTTCATTCCATTAGGCAGCATAAAGTTTTCTTTGCCAATTCCTTCAATCAAGTCCGTAGGACCTGATATTGTGTTTACAATCATTTTTGCTGACATTAAGTTAGAGTAATACCTCTTAGGTTGTAACACCTTTCATGACCACGATTAAATGGACAGCCACGACCATGACTGCGACCACGATAGGAATAATTTTCTCTTTCCACATTTTTCACATCCATTAAATGCTTTGGTTTCCGTGGGTCGGGTATTGTGGTTTTTAATAAGGAGTTCATTATTTTTCTCCGCTATCATGAGCACCACAGCGAGTTCAGAGAACCTTGTATACCCACGGTTTCTGTATTGTTCTTGTAGAACATAACGATTTTGTGTAGCGTGAGGTAAGTTTTCCCAAGCATTTCTGCTTCCGTCACGAGCTTACCAAAATATTCTAATTGCGCCACTATCCTCAATATAGCGGAATTATACTTTTACACCTTTTCAAAATCTTGAAACCGTAGGTTTGCCCACTCATCAAGTGCATAGGGAAGAGTTATTTTCTTATGGTTATCGAACCTCTCTTTAAGAGCTTTCCAAAGATCTAGAGGATCCTTTATCCTCGCATAATCATGCCTAAGATTTTCATCTAGATGATTTCTTAGAAGTATTACAACTTTAGCCTTTTCATGAGAAGCTGATATATTTCCTTCTTTTATTGTGTCGAGTATTTCCTCTGAATCTAAATGAAGCTCCATATTTGTGATACATGCCGTGTAATTTTCCCTAGTTAGTTCCAGATCCGGAAACTGAAGTTTCTCGATATTTGCCATTTGGATTTCTAGAACACAAAGTAATCAATTTTATTAGAATTTCATAATCTTTAAAATGAATCGTTTACATTACTTATACATGCGATTACAAGGAAAAATCATGTATAGAAAAGTAAACTGATGTTTACCGTAAGTTCTTCGGGAGTAAATTCTCCAACAAACAAAACATACATAGAAGCAAATATTACAATTGCACATAAATCAAAAACACACGAATCATCCTTCTTAAGAGGGAAAATCGGGAGAAAATTATGTGAAAGTATTTGGGAGAAGATGAAATGTTTTCGATGAAGAAATGAGTGAAGAATGAATGTATTTATAGATGAAAAACACTGTTTATAGCCGTTGTAAAAAGTTAAAAATTTTGAAATTTTTTTCATGACAGTTGGGATTAAATCATTTGAAATGAAGATCAGTCTGAAAATATCGTAATAAATAGTCAACCAAATTCAGTAAATTTCATAATAATTTTATATAGATGATCAAATATTTATATAATAACAATAACATAATCATTCAATTATAAATAGTATTACAGTGATAACATTATTGTCATTAGCAAATAAAATAAATTAAGCGGCGGCTCAGCCAAGCCAATAATTGTAGTCAATTCTCATCGTTAAACATCTGAGGAGCACGCATATGAGCATAAGCATCTGCCTACCCTTGATGGTTCATATACGGTTTTCGTGGCGGTGGTGCTTCTTGTCCATACCCTTGACCGTATCCTTGATTTGTATACGATTCATGTACATATCCTTGGTTAGTATACGGTTCTTGTACATACGATTGAGATGATTGACCTTGCATCATGTAATATTGACCGTACATTTGTAGGTGAATAATAGTAAATTAAAACAATCACTATAAAATAATGAATAATAATATAGGCTGTATACCGGCCATTATAACATGTATAAATATGATAACATGTTATAAAATAACTTATAATTTTATTGTAAAAAGGGGTGAAATTTTATACACGCAGAAGGAAGATAATACTGATCTATGATAAGTGTACGATAGAGAGAGTTTATTATAAAGAGGGAGAAGAGAGGTGAGGTGCAAGTTACAATCGAACAAAAACGTTCATATATATAGAGGTAAAAATACATTTGGTATTGATAGTGAAGATTTACCTGCATTAGAAATGACGGATTAGTACACAAATGAAGAGCATACAACATCGAAGTTTAGTATTAGGAAGGTAAATCGGTTAATTATGTTGAACGATAACTATACAAAAGCATATGTAGAGCAATGCAAAAAAAATTTCATCTGTTCGAAGGACTCGATTCATTATATAGTAAATATAATGCAAGTGAAAGTTCCTCGAGAAGAATCACTTAATAGTTTAAAAGGAAATTTAACGAAACTTCCAAATATATTATAGGAATAATAGTGTATAGCATTCCTTATGTGCCGACTTTACTTTTTAAAATGATTCTCGGTTTCACTTTAATCTTGGTTGGTCATTAGAGTTATAATGAGGGTTTGGCGTATTGTATACCATAAAGTTAGGGTTTAGCATTTATTTTTCTAGGGAAACTTATCATAGACGATATTACATCGTTTAGTTAATTCGAAATTTGGTTGTTTGGTGAACACGATTTTTAATTTTTGAAAATTATTTTTGATATTTTTTCCAATAATAACATTTATATGAAATATTCTAACTACGAATATACCATTATTCGTTTTAATATTCACATAATTTGGGAAAAATTATCAAAACATAATTTCAAACTATACATGGGTACGAATCATTTCTAATGAAGGTGAATCTTCAATGTCAATACCAAACAAATGAGAAGGAAATGAATATAAGTGAGTTAAAAATATTAATTCGTAATACATGGAATACTGACCCCTTAAAACTAAACCCTAACTGTATACAAACTAAACCATCAAAGTGCCATGGAACTTGAAAATTGAAATTGCATAAGATTAATTTTGTGTAACAAACAATATCATATGTAATTAAATATAGAACACATCATTTGTATTTACAGTAAGGTTTAAAAGACTATGAGATTAGAGAGAAATCAACAGTTAGACTTCCAACAGAAATTAGAAGTTGTCAACAAATATTTGTTAGAAAATAATTTTAAATTTAAATAAAATAAAATAATGTAGGGAAAAATAATAGTATGATTCAATCTCAAAGGTACAAAGTATTAAATGTTGCAACAAAAACAAAACAAATCAAAAACAGCAATTTTTTTTTTAGAAAATACAACAATCATTTTTTCTACAGTTTAATCCGCTTTGAAACTGATCGTTGATCTTCGACAACAACTGTCTGGTTGCCATTCTTTGACTTTGGTGTCTGAATGTCCGGCAAAGATGACTTAGAAAAACCTTCAGCACTTGTAAGCTGCAAAGAGTGCATATGGATTTTGTGTTAGTAAGAAAGAATCATAATTTCAAAATATAATAAATTTAATGTATAAAGAAATGTAAAAAGCATAATACCTCGGAGGAATTAGCGAGCCACTCATCGGTCATGTCTTTATCATCCAAATAACAGTCAACAACAAATGGTGAGTTGCCAAACTTATTATTGTTGCCTTTGAGCGTGACCTTAAAAAGAACTCTCTTCCCAACAATTGAATCAAGCAACTCAGGATAAACTGGAATGTGATCAAGCTGAATATAATAAAAAAATTTATTAAGATATTATGATCAAAATTAAATTAATGTGTAATATATAATATTACCTCGTCGTATTCCCGCATCAAATGATCAGCAGATTTTCCGAGGAAATTTTAAGCAGTTTGATCTAATATTAAAAACCTCATTTGATTAGTATCGTCATGAGCACGAACAACCAAATAATATCTAAATAGATTAAAAATATTACATTTAAAGTGTAGGCTCCTTAATTTATAATGCTATAAAATAAATCAAAATATCTAATAGATACCTTGGGTAAACCAGATTAACATCACCACAGGTATTACAATTGTACTTAGGTTGAGTCTCATCATTGTACGAAAACTCACCATATTCCTGAACTTTAAGGTTGCAGCTTTTGCATACCCAATAATATCAGTTTTTGGAAGAATCAATCCCTTTGATGGTAACACAACAAACCGCTTTTCCAAACTACATGTAAAATATATTGTTGTTATGCTAATGTAGAAAAATAAAACATAAAATGTTTGAAAATAAACTTACCGATGATGACTCAAAAATACCAGTTAAACTCTTCCGAGGATTTCTCGAAAAAAACTCACTTCGGACATCTACAGCACCTTGTTAATCATTTGACGATTACTGGGCAAACTATATTGTTAAAATCATAACAAATAAAAAATTATTAATTTTATGATTATTCATGAATAAAACAGCCTTCCTAAAATGAAACTATTCTAAAATGATCATGAGTTAAATAGTATGATGATACTTATTTCTGAAATTATCGGCGTGTTCAGTAGTAGGATCAAACAATATCTTCGTGCAACTGAAAGCATTAGAGATGCTTATCTCGCCTATAAAACACCGATAAGACATTATAAATTTTAATTAAATATATAAAACGACAGTGGGAGCATATCAAAGTACAATTGTAGAGTTTGAATCAAATTTTTAAAGTAAAAATAAATATTATACCTTTGTAGGATTTTACAGACATAAAACGCATGACACATACCACAACTGAATCCATTTTCTTGGTGGTATAAGCAAATGTTTGATTCGCATGTTCCCCCCATAAAGTACACTTAAGTGTAACCTCACTGGAAATCATTTTCTGTAAGAATACATCATTGATTAGAATATATGAATATAGACACTGCTTACTTTGTATCGTGCAAAATCAATTGTAGTTTGAAAAAATTATTTGACTTTCCTTTTGTCTTTACTTCTTCAACATTACCAACTTCAATGATTTGGCCAATGACATTTATTTGTTACAAACATGAATGATTAGGTGAACTATAAAATTATGCATAAAGTAAGATTATTGATTGTTACTGGTTTTTAAAATGGTTTTTGGTTTTTGTTTTTCAAAAACTATTTTATCTTCCAATCAAGATTTTGAAGAAATAGATTTCCTAAAATTTAGGGAAACTAGTTTTTGTGATAACTAACCATTTCTGAACAAAAACTAAAAACTGTATTTTCTTAGTTTCTAGCAATTCACGTTTGTTTCTGTATTTTTGTTTATAGAGATTTTTATCATTTTATGTAATAGCAATTTCTCTCATATTTTCTTGGACAACTATTATGTGTATATATGCATAGTTTTGGAACTTTAGTTTCAACAATATTGTTCCAGCCTAGCATATTTTATGAAGGGCTTTTGTAGTGAAGTCTATCACCAAATAACATGATTTTAGAATTTTTGGATTCATATAATTTATTTTTATTTTATACTAAAAATTTAAGCCTATCAATAAAATATTTTTTTAGTTATTTAAATTTAACTATTACAAAATATTATGTATATATGGATGTTATTATTTATAGAAATATATATAAGAAGTTTATGCATTTTTAGTATTTTTATTAGTTTCAGAATAATTATTTTTATTATTAATAGTATGTTTTGTTTTATAAATTTTAATACAAAATATCAAAAACTAAAAACCAAAATCTAAAATTACCATTCAAGTTTTCTGAAAAACTAAAATCTACTACAAAACCAAAATCCAAAATCTAAAACCTAAAATCCAAAATCTAAAAACCAAAAACCAAAAACTAAAAACCAAAAACTAAAAGCTAGCAAACAATCATCACCTATTTTGTACTAATAAATATGTAAGGATATATAAAAATTACATATCAATAGGCTTCTTTCGTATTTTCCATTTAATATGTCACCAAAGTCAGTGAAATACTTTTCCAGTACATCATCAGGAAAATCAGTCAACGCTTCGGTCCTAGTTATCCTTATGATAGCCAGTTTGTAAGGAAAAGAACTGGTCATGAAGTCACCACCGTATTCTTTCAGACTGAATGTGTTTATTGATAACGCTTGACCTTCGTTTAGAAGATGTTTATGTCTCTGAACCAGATCATTCTCTATAGAAGCGTGCAACCTGGTACCCTTTTTTTAATTACGAATAAGCATGTGTGGTTTAATTTGATTTTAGAATTATGAAAATAATAGATATTGGAATAATAAATTCACAGATGAATCCACAAGGACCAACTCAATAGAGTTGCCGGATTTGGAGTTGTACACAGTCCATTTGTTTCTTGACATGAATCTTTTGAGTCTTACTGGATGCTTCTAATAAATTTACCGGAACGTAGGCCTAAACATTTCTTGCGACTATTGACATTTTGAAGGTGAAGAGAGAGTAAAACGATTTGGTCGTTAATGAGAAGAAGTATATATAAGTATTAGACATTTTAACCTAGGAGACCAAAGAATATATCCAAGTATCTCGTAGTTTCCTGTAGAAATAATAAACAATAAATATTGTATCTTAACTACCATAGTATGCGCTATATTTATACGATAGGCTGAACGAATTATGATATATACCTTAAGATTTTATTGTTTTGGAAACAATATGAAAACAGATTTTCAAATTATACATGCTTACCAATCTAATAGATTTAAAATTTAAGAAAATATTGAAATGACGTTATATCGTGTTTCGTACTTTTGGCTAGAAACATAAACCATAAAACTATCCAAGTGCACCCTCACTCTATGGATACAAACCCTAAACCCTAAACTCTAAAAGTATACAACCTCTAAACACAATCCATAAATCAAAAACATGTAATTCAGAAATTAGAATTGCATAATATAAATCTTGTTTAACAAACCATATCATATGTGGTTAAACAATAGAACATGCATTAATTGTATAAATGAATATAACATGCAACATTTGTATGAGATTAGATCACAATATACAAACCGAGATTAGAGGTTTGATTAGGGTATATACAAACCGAGAGAGGTTTGATTAGAGTATATACAAACCAAAATTAGAGCGAAACTGAGAATGATCGATCGTGGAAATTTAAACTAAAGATTCATTAACTCTAATGACCGAGATTAGAGAATGTATAAAGGTAACCAAAATGTAATTAAAAAGGATTAGCGATGGTTTAGCGAAATGGTGAGTCAATCAAACTATAATGTTTTCATTAACTTCTAATGTTGAATAATAAAAAGACACATCAGCATTATAAAATAGTCTAATCAGCATTATGAAATCGTGAGTCAATCAGATTCTAACGTTTTGACTTAAGCGTGTTATCAAATAATAGTATGATTAATCCAAAATAAACACCCAAAATAAGAATCGGACGATATATATAAATAAAAATAAATAGTAATAAATAAGATAAGATACAGATTGCCCTTATCACATGTTTCTAGTTTCCAATAAAGTTATAATTAAAAATATTGATTATTCAAACTAATAACTTAGCTAAAATATGACACATAACTAGCATTATTAACTAAAAGTATAAATAATCAAAATTATCTAAATTTATGGAGAACATAATGAATAAGAAAAATTATTTCACAAATAATATTATAAATAGTGACAAAATTTATCCATTAGGTTAATCGTTAATGCCAATTGAAATGCCTTTTATATTGAGACGCGTGGCTTACCGTTTATGATATTGTAACAAGATTATTGCAATGCCTATTATTAGAGATTGTAAAGTGATTTTTGTTCGCGGACATTTAGTTGGTTTTTATTGTGAATAATATTCATTTTGACTCATTTTACTGGTTTAACTAAAATAAATGGATTTGAAAACATATAAAGTGAAATTTATATGGAAAGAATTTAAATGGAACCAATTTTCTCAAATTGACATCTCTACTGATAATACAACCTCGACTCTATATTACCTCCCGTTGAGAAAAAGTGAAAAACAATTAAAGATAATTTAGTCAATGCTGATTTTTTTATGTTTGATTCGGTGCGATACTCGACTATTGGACCGTAAGGAACTGATCCATACTCACACCAGCAGCAGGCCATGAATAGTTATCATGTTAACATCCCTTTCAGATTATTCGTAATCTTGGGTGGTTAGGCTATCTCTTGTTTTATGTCTGAATTTTTCAAGAGTTTGTTTGATGAAACACACCGCTTGGAAGCAAAATACTCATGTAACTTTCAAGCAAGAATATATAAAAGTTGTGCAGGTAGATTGTAGATTATTTATTTATTTTTGTCTCATTGTTTTTTAATTAATCATGTCACCTTTTTATGTATTACTTTATGAAAGGCCAAATAACAGCTCAACGAAAGCAAGTAAATTAATAGCTTTGGAAAAAAAGATTGACTTTGCTTGATCTTTTTCAGTCGTATGTGGCTTTAGATCATTCAGAAAATTTATTGACAATGCGAGAATATATCCCTCTTCTTGATTCCAAATTGCATTGTAATGACAATTGAGTTCCCCTCTATGACATAATTTATCCCTATTCCTAACCCCTTCCCCTACCCCCTATGTTGAGGTTCGCAGGTTTTGATATTGTGACCTTATTTCAATGCCTATAATATAAGTTCCAGTCGAGAAAAAAAAAGGCAACGCTGGTGTTTGGTTTGATTCGGTGCAACTACTCGAGTATTGGACACTGATCCATGCTCGCACCAGCAGGCCACGAGTAGTTATCAGATTAAACATCCCTTTCGGATGTTTCGTAATAGGGTGGTTAGGCTTTCTCTTTCTCTTTTTGCTTTATTAAGAGTTTGATTTGGTGTAACCTTTTGCATGTAAGCAAAATATTCATGTAACTTTAAAGCAATAATATATCAAAGTTGTGCAGGTTGATTTGTATACTTTATTGTTATTATTAATATTTTGGCTCAATGTACTTTATTAATTCGATCATCTTTTTATGTATTTACTTTATGAAAGGGCAAGTAAACAACTCAAACAACAAAAGCAAGTACTTAAATAACTTAAATTAAAAAAAGGAAAAAATTGAAACAATTTTTACTTTTTCAGTAAAGTCTCTGTCTTCCATTTGCACATATATATATATATATATATATATAAGAACACCAAACCAGATCCCATTTTCTTATATGAAAAAATAAGGAAGAGAAAAATGGCTTGTCGACATATATCGGTGATAGTTTTATTCCTATGGGTGTTTCAGTTTCCGGACAAGAGCGCCGTAAGCTCGGCCGTAGAAGAGAAAGGAACGGTGTTTGTGTACGGAAGAGCGGCCGTGGGAACAGTAGACGAAGACTTCATCTGCGCCACTTTGGATTGGTGGCCACCTCAGAAATGTGACTACGGAACTTGTGCTTGGGACCATGCTTCGATTCTTAACCTGGTTTTCTTCTCCCTCTCTTTTACATATTTTCTTTTCTTTTGTTTCCGTCGAAAACAATGCAACTTGTATATTTTTTTATAAAAAAAAAAAAAGAAAAAGAAAAACACTTCACGTGTATTTCTAGTCGGTGGCAGATAGCAGGCTTAGCAGCAATGCATTTGTTAGGCACTCCGAATTTAGCAAATACAGTTTACTTTTTTTTGAAAATCTTTGACCAAGAAACAAAATATTAGATGTTTATTTTAGTAGAGGTTTACTCTGTATGTTTGAGCTAGTATATAGCTTTAAGAGGTGGATTTGCAGTTTTTTTTCTTTCATGTTTTTGGGATGTTGGGTATTAACCTTGGGGCTTTATCTCTGGAAATCATATATCTGCCGGCAATTTGCTAAGATCTTGATGTGGTCTCTTTTTGTTATTTGTGTTGATTTTTTTGTTTGTTTGTTTCTTTTAGAAATGGAATGGATAAAATAGAAAAGAACATTGTAGAAACTATAAAACTCCATTTATTACTCTCTTACCATTTATGGAACGTGAAGTCAAATATCATTATGTACCAAGGTCCAAATCCAATGCCATTTTAGTACTGAAAATGAAGCCTATTGTAACTTGGATATATGTTGATCTTCTTGCAGGACCTGAACAATACTATTTTTCAGAATGCAATCAGAGGTAAGTAATCACATCACATTCCTGATAATTCTAAAATCTTTATATTCAAAAATTTGACATTTCTCAATTCCAAAAAAAAAAAACAGAATTTGCTCCACTGAAAATAAGAATAGGAGGAACATTACAAGACTTAGTGATATATGAGACACCAGATCAGAAACAGCCTTGTCTTCCTTTCACACAAAACACTTCCCTTCTCTTTGGCTACACACAAGGATGTCTGTCTATGCACCGATGGAACCAGCTTAATGACTTCTTCCGCAAAACCGGGTATCTTTAAACTCTCTTCTTTCTTTCTTTCAACTTTGTTTCCATCTCTCTTATTCCATTCTTGTGTGGTCTGAATCAGAGCTAAAGTCATCTTCGGGCTGAATGCACTCTCTGGTCGCAACATACAACCTAATGGTGAAGCCGTAGGAGCCTGGGATTACTCCAATGCTGAATCATTCATCCGATATATAGTACAGAACAACCACACGGTCGATGGTTGGGAGCTCGGTAAGTCACCTGACATAAAAAATAGAGAGAATGCACAAGGGAGATATAATATCTTTACATCAATAAGCCTTTTTTCCCTCAATAGGAAATGAGCTGTGTGGAAGTGGTGTTGGTACAAGAGTTGCAGCAAGTCAGTATGCTACGGACACCATAGCTCTTCGAAACATTGTGAACCGGGTTTATAAGGATGTGAGTCCCATGCCACTGGTGATAGGCCCTGGTGGTTTCTTTGATGCTGCTTGGTTCACGGAATACTTGAACAAAACTGAAGACTCTCTCAACGCCACCACTCGTCACATCTACGATCTCGGTCCAGGTAAAGGTTTCACATTAAGCAGCTTCTTCATTTCCCTTATTATCTAACTAATTTTGATTGGATTATTTATTAGGAGTGGACCAGCATCTGATTGAAAAGATCCTAAACCCTTCGTACCTGGACCAAGAGGCGGTTACGTTCCGCGACCTAAAGAACATAATCAACAACTCCTCAACAAAGGCTGTGGCGTGGGTTGGTGAGGCTGGTGGCGCCTACAACAGCGGGCGGAATCTTGTCTCTAATGCTTTCGTTTATAGTTTCTGGTAAGAAAAGGACATCATACCATACCAGAAGAATAAAAACATATAACTTGACTTTTACTCAAAGAAAAACATTTCTAATTGATATTATATTGTAGGTACCTGGACCAGCTTGGTATGGCATCAGTTTATGATACGAAAACTTACTGTAGACAGTCTCTAATCGGAGGGAACTATGGCCTGCTAAATACTACTAATTTCACTCCCAATCCTGACTACTACAGGTAATTAATATAAGATGTAGCTTTTGAAGAGAATTGAAATTTATTTAACCAAGTGATGCTACTTGTCAAATTGCAGTGCTCTGATCTGGCGTCGACTTATGGGAAGAAAGGCATTGTTCACAAGCTTTTCAGGAACCAAGAAGATACGTTCATACACTCATTGTGCAAGACAATCGGTAAGTCAGAGTTTCCAGACATGTAACTCAGAAAAGAAAAAAAACGCATTATTTTCTTCTGATGTAACTATTACATTTTTAATCATGCAGAAAGGGATCACAGTATTACTGATGAACCTTGACAACACTACAACAGTTGTAGCCAAAGTAGAGCTAAATAACACTTTCAGTCTAAGACACAGGAAAATAGTATCGACTTCCCAGCTGCCTTGGGTTTCTAATGGTGAAACCCAAAGAGAAGAGTACCATTTGACAGCAAAGGATGGAGATTTACACAGCCGGACTATGCTACTCAACGGCAAGGCACTGCAGGTTAACTCGGCAGGTGACATACCTCCTCTGGAACCGATACATGTAAACTCAACAGAGCCAATAACAATAGCTCCGTACTCCATTGTGTTTGTGCATATGCCGAACGTTGTTGTACCTGCATGTGCTTAAGGAGCTGCATATGGAGCTTAAGACAGCTACAGTCAATTATTTGATTAGAAAAAAAAAGTGTACCTATTTTTCAGAAGAAACTTTATAGACCAAATAAATGCAACGAAATAATTTCCAAACCCTTCTTTTAAATTATTTTTTTATATATGGGTTTTAACATTTTCAAACTGGTTGGGACTGTACAGACCCACTAGAGGGTCAAACAAAACTACTAGAAAAAGTTTCTTTTGTCTCACCGAAGCCAACAACGACTTCTTTATTGTGTTCTTCTTTGGAACGAACATTAATGAGAAGCAACTCTCTTGACTGATATTCTTCATCCCTAGAAAGCTTAGCATAAATAATTGAGCCTGTTATACATTATTTACGTCAGTGTTTTTATGTTTTTTTTTTTTTTTGAAAATGTTTTTATGTTTGCATATTAAGGAAAAAAAAAACAAAGGAAAATAGCAAAGGTATTCGATCAAAAATCACCAACCAACAAAAATAGTCTTTCAGTTTTATCAAACTCGTTGTGCAATCTGTAGATGTGATTTCTAATTATACAATTGCATTTTGATGTGCGTTTGCTTGAATGTATTTAAGTTTAAGTCTGAGCACATCATCACTGGCTCTACAACTGTCGATAGTTTTAACTAACAATATTGCAGCCAAGTGTTGTATGTTTTAGCCAGTTTATGTAAAGCATTGTGTTATTAGAATATTAAAGTTCATGGATGAATAAGCACAAATATATTATAAGCATATAAGTAATCAAGATCTGGTATAGGTAGTAAAAAAAAAAGAGTAGAGAGTTGGACGAATATCTTCGCCTACTTCAGTAAGCACATCAACTGGCAATCCAGTCAACCACAACACTCTTGATATAATGCTTCTTCAGCTTTCTCCGTCTAATGTTCTTTCCCCTGCATCCATGCGCATTTTTGTTTTCCCTTAGCTCTGCTTCTATATATGCAAGTTACTTTAAGCTTTAGTAAAGGTGAACTAGCAAACTTACCAGTACTGGTTGTATAACACAAACTCATCTGTTGCTACTTTCTTTCCATCGTCATTGCGGTTCCAGTGGTATATCGCATGTGTTCGGTTTTTTATGTCCAGAGTGGAGTGCCCGTAGCTAGCTTCTCTAAATGCAGAATAATCTGGCTGTGGTTCCCTAAACCTGAAACCAAAAAAAAGGATCAGCTTGAAGATATTCAGCGGCTCAAGTCTTAGTCTTAGCTCTAGGTTTACTGTAGTTTCGAATGAACTGGAATAAGAATAAGCTTTGTCCAAGGCTCATTGTTTATTTGTTTATTTCAGTCACCTTCCCGCAAGACCTTCTTGATTTCCTCCGTCTCCAACTGTGATATAAACAGGAGCTGAGGTATCTGGAACCGGGAAACGATCTCCACTTGACACATTATACCGCACATTTGATACTCGGTACTGATGATGAAAACAAAGATTTTACAATTAAGCATACAAAAGAAAAAAATCCATGGAGAAGTTGATGTTAATTGAAGTGTATGTTACCGATCTCTCGTAGGCATGAACATGTCCAGCAAAGATAACATCGACTCTGTATTCGACAAACCATTCTTCAAAAGCTGCTCGCATGCTTTCACCCTCCTTGAAGTGTGCTTCATTACTGTTGTATATAGGGGTATGCATCAGAACAATTAGCCAAGGAGTTTTCTCCCTGTCAACTCTTTTGAACTCTTCATCAAGCCATCTCCACTGCGGAGTATACTTCACTGTAACAACACATGGGAAACAGAAGTATCTACTCAGTCACTGGTATAAACCTTTTTATTTAAAAGACAAGTCTTAGAAGCAGAGGATGATGTTATTACCAAAAGGAGAATAACTGGAGAGGACAATAATATGAGCGGAGGCACGCCTAACAGCATACCAAAGAGGATCGCTACTTTTTGAAGCCAAGTACGGGGTAGTGTAACGCTCAAGGTAATTCTTGAAAGGTGTCACTTCCCCCTGTAAAAACGTGGAAACAAAGACAGAAGCCAAACCTGAATAGAGTGACAAGTTATTACAACTAAGTGAGCACTAAGATGAGTCAAAGATATATTAACCATGTATGGCATGTAGTCGATTTCGTGATTGCCTGCAGACCAGAGCCAGGGTTGATAAGCAGTACTGCGCTCCACGAACCGGCCCCAAGTATCCCATCTGACACCAACGTCGTTATATTGATATCTGTCAGCGTAAGAGAGATCTCCAAGAAACAAGACAGCTTGAGCTCCACTCCGCATGTAGTGTTCCAGTGTGGACAAGGAGTTGAATGTTTGGCCCAGGTCACCTAACAATGAATCTCATAAGAAAATAGCAGCAGTAGCAGAATATCCATTAGAGAGAGCGACATACCTATGATACCAAACTTGTAAGAAGCATCTGGATGTAAATGTGGTGGTGTCACAAACCAAAACTCCCGAGAAGATTCACCACTTTCAATCTTGTAATAGTACTTTGTATCATACTGACAGGGGGACAGACAAGGTAATATTAATTAGTATCTTCCCAACAGATGGCAAATTAAATGTAATATAACCATCGATTTAAACTAAGAGGTCCAAAGATAATGTATTGAATAAAGATTCCACTTTTCTAAATGCACAACAAAAGTATATAGTTTCATGTCCACACTCAAAAATGAATACATGAAGCAATGAATCAGAAACTTGTGGGTAGTGTTACCTCAAGGCCAGAGACAAGGCAGTGATGGGTGTAGCCAGACTTGTATTTGTAGAAAGTATAGTTCGAGAAAGTTCCTTCAGCCACAAAGTCGTATTTGCCCTGCACAGGGCCGTAGTGTACTTTGCTGGAGCCAGGCTCATCAGGAGTCACCCAAGAGATAATAACAGCTTTTCCATCATAATCACCTTGAGTTATATGTACCTATTTAATTGATTAATTAATTAATTAACACATGTTTGTTAATTAGTTTTCTCGATTCAAATCCTGAAAGGAAACAGTAGGAAGAGGAGGAGGACTCACTTGTTGAGGAGCGTTATAGCCTTTAGGGACTTTAAAAACATGGTGGTCGAGTGGAATATCAACGGCGGGCCACTCGGATCGGACGTAGCTACTTGTGATCCCACCATCTCCATGTAAAACTGAGCTCAACAACACAGAGACTACCAGAAGATGACGAATCTCCATTCCCCCAAATCTCGACTCGTTCTTCTACCTGTCGCGAAATCAATTTACAATCAAAGAATCAATCTGAGAAACACGTTTCCGGCTCCTATCGAATCATTTAAGATCCGAAGATAAATGAGGAAGAGACGTGACTGAGAAAAAGTCGAAGTGATTGATTGATACCACAAAAGTTGAAGGGAGAGATTTATCTCTGACGAATGCAATTTGATTGTTGTCCCTCACATTTATCAACTATCTCTATCCACATACGTGGAGCTTTATCATTGGCTTCTTTCTTTTATGTATCCAGAATGGACTCTTGGATCTTAAGCATGATACCGTAACATTCAACCAATGTTCCACCAAGTTGAGAGATTATTTATTCATTAGAGTATGGGCACTACTAACCAAAGCCTCCATCCTCTTCTGAAGCAAATACAGATGTCGAAGAAAAAGTCTTCTCGAAGTGATATTAAAACGGATTTAAAATTAGAATGTAGGTATTTTATTTGGCATCTGAGTGATTCGATCCGGATCAGAATGTAGACTATTTATTTGGAATCCATGTGCTTACATTATATAAGATTAGAATGTCCGGATCTACTCCACATATATATATATATATATATATATATATATATACTAGATGATGGCCCGCACGCTTGAGCGGATTAATATGTATCCACTTTTAATATAATTTATTTAATTAGTTTCAAATATTAAATTATTCAGGAGATGTTGTTTACATATTTTACTACAATGCAATATAGATAATGATTTGATATTTACAAAAAAAAATCTATTCTATCACCAAACCACACGTGTAAAAAGTATCATCATCTTAATAATTTAATAAAATTTTATTAATATCTGAAATAACATAAAAGATAAATCTACAAAACCTACGACATCAAACTCCTCTTCATCAAAATCTGAATTGTATTTTATATAAATTTTTCTGTCATCAGAGTTTATAGGTGATGAAACCTAGTGATAAATTCTACAATAATTAAAAACATAGTTCTATTTAACTATAACTTTATAATCTTAAAATAATAAAATATATGTGCCTTGTAAAAGCTGGATTTAAAAAAAAAAATCGAACGGCGAGAAATTGTATTCTTTGGTTTTACATTTTAATTGGTAAGATAATCAGTGACATAAAAAGTTGCAAACTTCCTTTTAAAAATAATTAATAAAAATATTAGACGATTTAGTATTATTAAAGTAAATATAAGATGAAAAATTTATAAAATTATTGCTAAAATTTAATAATACTCGTTCATAATAATTATCCTTGAATATAATTAATATATTTATTAAATAATCACTAAAAATTTTTAAAAATAAAAATTAAAAGGTTATTTATTAAAACTAATGATTCAACATAAGTCATAGAATATGAAAAATAAGCTTCTAAAAATAATAAAACATGACAAATAAGCAAAATAATTTAAAATAAAGGAGAACATGACAACTAAGCAAAATTAAAATTACCACCTAAATTATTTTAAAATATGACAAATAAGTAAAATTATCAATTAAAATTATTAAGAACATGAAAAAGAAATAACCTAAATTATGGAGGATAAGACAAATAAGCAAAAATTTTTTTATTAAAAACATAACAAATAAACAAATTACCTAAAGTGAAGGAAATTGTGACAAATAAGTAATAAGCAATGACAACTAAGAAAAATTACCTAACCATTTTATGAATATTTATTAATTTATATCTTATTGATTAAAATGTGTTCGAAAAGTTTAAATCAAACATCAAATTATTTATGTGTGACAGTTTTCATCCAAAAATATATGCCATTACTGAGTCAAAATTTTTAAACACTCACTTATAAAAAATAATTTTAAACATATCTTTATAGAATTTTTTTTTGTTTAATTAATATTTAATTATGAAATGCTTTTATCTTAATTTTTAAATTTTATAATAGAAAATATTATTTCCAAATAACACCAAAAATATATATATAAACAATTATTTTATTTTTCAAAATTATGATGTACAAAGAATAAATAATTCCACCAATGTTTTCAAAATGTTTAGGAGATCTCTTATGTTTTAAAATATTTATCTTTTTTTCTTCGCAAGCTTGTTTTTTGTATGTTTCTCATACGACATGTAATCGAGTATTTATTTGGTAGAACATAAACATGAGCTTTTATGGTAACACATATAAGAAAAATTTACAATTGGTAGAAAACATATTAAAAAAATGAAACACTATTAAATTAAAATAATAAATTGCATCTATCTATGAATTTATATTAACAAAATCCAAAATATAAATAATTTTTAAATACCAAAAATATAGATATAGTCTTTTAATGACATATAAGAGACGAATTTTTTATATATTATTAATAAAATGATATCAAATAGTTGTGTAGATGATAATTATCATATTTAAAAAAAACTGTTTATTATCTAATATATAGATATCATTAAAGATAATAATTAAAATCATTGACTCAACTAAAATCAAAATGGAATTTTTAAAAAAAAAAGATAAGATCAAATATTTGTATAGTTGAAATATTGTAATTATCATGTTTCCAGAACTGTTTATTAATAAAAATATATAAAATATATTTAAAGAAATTATTAACTAAACCTAAAATTATGGAAAAGATGACAAATCAGCAAAATCACTTCATAAATAATAGTATAGATATATATATATATATATATATCTTTTTATTATTTTTAATTTTTTTTTTATCAGACTCTATTGAAACTTTACTAACTAAACAGAAAATTTCGTGTCAGTGATGTCATCGGTAGACAGATTAACATCTAACTCTCCGCACAAAAAAATATTTACTTTTGGGTTTTGAGTCATGTGTATGTGTGATCGCAAAAACTACGAAGCTTTCCTTTATCCATCGTATTTCTTCAAGATAAGATGCAAACGTAGAGCTAAGAACTATATAAAACAGCGATTTTTTCTCTCCCAGGTACTTTTATCAAGGCAATTCTAATTCCCCGGTTTTTTAACACCCACGGTTTATCACCTACCCGGTCTTTACTATTTTTGGTTATTGTTTTTGGTTTAGACCATCTGAAAAATCCAACTGCCTAGTTTATTGCTGTTTCCGGAAAGGTTTTCAAAAACCAAAACCGCCTTTTCCGGGTTCTGGTGTCCTCACCGGCGAGATGAACGGAATTAACATCTCCGACGCCGAACACCACCTCCGGTCCCCCTCGCAGAGCCTCACCTCTTCCCAAAGATACGCCATGGCTGCTCGTTTCTGAGTAGCTTGAGCATCTAGAGTCGACATAGCTCCTCTAGTCTCCGAAACTCGCGGATCTATTACCACCGAATTCTCTCCCGTATACCGCTTTTGCTACGCCTCACCGTTGTCTCCAACCGACACTCATGTCTCACCGATTCTCAACGGAGGAAAAAGGAAAAGGTTTGGCTCCTCTCCCGCCCACTGGTGGATGTAAGAGAATCCGAGCACCGGAAATAGATACATCTGCTCTCATACAAGCAAATGCTCTAACACTGATTGGGCGCCTGACAAACCCCCATGAGCAATATGTGAGAGACATTCTTTCTTTCTTCCCTAAGAAATAGAACCTCGATGGACCAGTCACAGGCTCAGACCTCGGTCTCTCCTGCTTCAAATTCCGTCTGAGCTCGGAGAAGGATCTCAAATCAGTTCTTGCAAACCGGCCTTACCACTTCAATGGATGGATGGTTATCTTAGAACGATGGGAGCCCATCATCTCAAGATCATTTCCCTCTCAGATACCCTTCTGGATCACGTTGCAAAGCCTCCCTCTCCACTTCTGGCACTAGAAGATGATCTACATAATCAGTCATGATCTTGAAACACTTGAATACTACGAGATTTCAAACTCCTCTGCTCGGATGAGGATCCTCGTTGATGGGCTCAGTCCCCTGGTCAAGGAAGTAGCCATAGACTTTGACACCGGTGAGGAGAGTCTACTGACTCTGGAGTATGAGGACCTTAAGAACTACTGCTCTCTCTGCTATCGCCTCACTCACACCTCTTCAAACTGCCCCGACGGAGTCCCCGTGCTCGATGCAACCATGCCCCTCATTCTCAATGAATCAACTCAGAGTGAACAAGTTGGAGCTCTTGCTGCTTTTAGAACGGAACAACAATGCCTCTGCACCCCCCTGCCCTCTACAGGGACAGAACCACATGGAGTTCCTCTAGCTGTTGGAGAGCTCCCAGCCTTCTCTCAGAGACTTGACAGACACTGAAGGCCCTTTGGGGAGAGAATCTCCCTCTCATCGAATCAGACTCGCCCTCTGAAAAACAAGATTACACCGGAGCTAGAGCCGCATAACCCAAAAGACTCGGGTGAGACCAGAAACTCTGCTCGCCATCATCACTCATCTTACGCCTCAGATGCTGCTCGACGAGGATTAGGGGAGGATCGGAGAAAGGATCGCCATCTTAAAAGAAGGCCGGCTCCATCACGGTATGGCAACCACCGATCAGACGATGCCACATATTCTCAGTTCCCACGAGAGGATAACACTAGGTCTGTAAGAGATGATCGCAGAGTGGTGGGAAATCGAAGGAGATCTCCAACAGCCAATGCGTCTCCTCCTTGCACTACGAGCAGAGCTCGCCGCCAGTCGAACTCTTCTGTTCAGAGGCGCTCATCTCATCTCCCTCCTCCACCCCCACCACCACATCCTCAGAGGCCCTCTGAAGCATCTCATGCGGCCTTCGCAAACTGTGAAGCTATTAGTCAACCCTCCCAGATTCAGGGAAGTACTCAGCACCCGTGTCTGCCACTGGAACGCAATCTGAATCTATCAGATTTCCCACCTCCTACAGCTATTCCGACAATGGATCAGGTTATGGATGACTTACTCGAGGCCACTTACCAGTATGCAAACCACCCTGACCCAAAAGAGAGTGAAGCAAGGAGACAAAGGGTGCTGGAAAATGAAACTAGAGGTCTCATGGAGGAAACCACATTAAGGATTATCGCAACGGCCTCTGCTTCGGCTGCCTTGTCATCTCCAGCGCAACAACTCGTTTGTTTCCAACCAGAGCCAGGCATTGAACAGACCGCGGGTCATGAAATCACTCTCAATTCTGCGACGGAAGCAGGCCCCTCGATCCCAGCAGCTGCATCTCAGACAACGCCAAAAGTGCCTCGTCCTCCAAAGCCAAAGCGACGCCGACAAGCTGCAAGATGGTTGTTGGGAGCCAATCTCAAGAAACACAATTTAGCTATCTCCCAAAGGTCTCCAGCTGTGCGAACATCCACATTTGATGGAGTTTCCAGAACTTCTCATCGCACAGCACGAAGAAGCACCAGGAATGGTGACCACACCACGAATGCTCCCGAGGAACAATCTCCACCACGCACTCAACGCAACTCCAGGAGATCACAAGAGGACACACACACAGTGAACCACGCCCCGCAGGTGGATTTTCACCACCTAGCTCAGGATCTTCCTTAGTTCTTGTAAGCTGGAACTGTTGCGGTTTAGGGAACACCGAAACAGTCCAGCGAATTAAGGATATATGTAAATCCATATGTCCTCACATTTTGTTCCTTATGGAGACCAAAAATGATGATTCCTTTGTCTTAAATAAGCTTGAATCTATTCACTTGGATAAGCATTTTCTCATCTCGCCCCACAGCCCGGGAGGTGGAGGCCTTGCACTTTTTTGGAACCAAGAAGTTCATCTGACTGTCCTGTCTCACTCTGATAATTTTATTGACTTGCTGGTGACTTTCAAAGGAACCAGCTTCCATGTCACTTTTGTCTACAATGCTCCTGAGATCCCACGACGCCAGGCAGTGTGGGACGTAGTTTCAGACTTCGCAACCGACAGATCGACCCCGTGGCTCCTTACCAGCGACTTCAACGAAATACTTGACAATTCCAAAAAATCAGGAGGTCCAGCTCGCCCGGAGATATCTTTCTCGTCTTTTAGAGAATTCCTCGCTCATAATAATTTATTCGATCTTCGGTACACCGGAAACTGCCTTTCCTGGCGTGGAAGGAGAGGACACCATCTAGTTCACTGTCGTTTGGACAGGACTATGGCCAATAGCTCTTGGTATGATGCCTTCCCCCAAGGACGCAGTCATTATATCAAGTTTGAAGGGTCTGACCACAGGCCTGTATACTCGACCTTCAATGCCTCAAAACGGAAAGTGAGGAAGATTTTTCGCTTTGATAGAAGGTTAAAGGACGTGGATGAAGTTTGCGCTCTTGTAGACCTTACCTAGAATAACCACCCAGGAGCTACGGTCTCTCAACGCCTCGCAGCATGTCGGAATGCGCTAGTGAAGTGGAATAAAATCCACCACCTCAACAGCCGCAAGATTATCGACTCACTCCGATTAAAACTTGATTCAGCGATGTCGGACCAGACTGCAGACGAAACTATTGCAGAAATTAACAGGGAGCTTCTGGAGGCTTACAAAGCGGAAGAGTCGTTTTGGAAGCAAAGGAGTAGGCTGCTTTGGCTAACACTGGGGGACAGAAACACTGGCTTCTTCCACACGGTATCAAAGGGTCGTAAGGCACGGAACATACTCACGGTGATGGAGACCTCTCTAGGAGACTCTGTTTACGAAGAAGATCAGATCGCAGCAGAGATAGCATCCTACTTCTCTAATATCTTCTCCTCCCTAGATTCTGATGGGGGAGATATTGTTTCACGAGCTCTCTCTACTTGTATCACGGATGAACTCAACAGATCCATCACCACCATTCCTTCGGCTGCGGAAATAAAAAAGGCTCTCTTCTCTATTCATCCTGACAAAGCACCGGGTCCGGACGGCTTCTCTGCTTCATTCTTCCAGGCGAACTAAGTCTCCGTAGGTTCAGCTATTGTCTTTGAGGTCCGAGAGTTCTTTATCACAAGAAGGATGCCTGAAGCCATTAACCAAACACATGTGAGACTCATTCCGAAGGGCCATAATGTGCTTAAAGTCTCGGACTACAGACCAATAGCACTCTGCAATGTCTATTATAAGGTCATCTCGAAGCTTCTTTCCCTCCGGCTCCGCCCAATTCTCAGCAACATCGTCTCCGAGAACTAATCAGCCTTCCTCCCTGGACGAGCTATTGCTGATAATGTGCTTATAACACACGAGATTCTTCATTATTTGAAAATCTCGGAGGCGAAGAACCACTGCTTTATGGCTGTTAAGACGGATATGAGTAATGCTTACGACCGATTCGAGTGGAATTTCATTCGCCTAGTATTCAAAAAGCTAGGCTTTGACCCAATCTGGGTTAATTGGGTTATGCAATGTATCTCCACGGTCTCCTACTCCTTCTTGGTGAACGACTCAGCTCTCGGGAACGTCGTACCTATTAGAGGGATCCGTCAAGGTGATCCGCTCTCTCTGTACATCTTCATTATCTGCGGGGAAGTGTTATCGGGAGTTTTTCGGTTGGGACAAAGCAGTGGACATCTCACCAGGGTAAAAATCGGGCTTCATTGTCCTAGAATTGACCATCTTCTTTTTGCCGATGATACTATGATTTTTACGAAGGCGTCCGCGGAGAACTGCACCTTTCTTACCTCGATCCTTAGAGACTACGAAAGGGCGTCGGGACAGCTAATCAACACCGCAAAATCCTCGATCTCCTTCTCCTCTAAAACACCACAGGCGACCCGAGATCGAGTCAAACTTATCCTTGGTATAGAAAAAGAGGGAGGTGTCGGAAAATATCTCGGTCTACCGGAGCTGTTCACTCGATAATGGATAGGATCAAACTTCGGGCTGCATCTTGGTCTACTAGGCGTTTATCCGCTGCTGGAAAGCTAACGATGTTAAAAACAGTGCTCTCGGCGATCCCGACTTATTCTATGTCCTGCTTTCCTCTTCCTGTGGGTTTATGCTCGCAGATCCTGTCTGCACTCACTCGGTTCTTCTGGGACAGTGACCCTTCGGAAAGGAAGATCTGTTGGATTTCCTGGGAATCTATGGCACATCACAAGGACCTAGTGGGTTTAGTTCTCCGAGACATCCAGGACTCCAACATCACCATGCTCGCTAAGGACGCTTGGCACATACTAATAGCACCAGACTGTCTGCTCGCGAAACTCATGTTGGGCAAGTACTGCCATAGCTCTAGTTTTCTTTCGACGTCGTGTCCATCATCAGCTTCACACGGATGGAAAGGAGTAGTCGCCGGATGTCAACTGCTGAAGCTCCAGCTGGGGAAGGTGATTGGCAACGGACTCACCACTAAGGTGTGGTTCGACTCTTGGATCTCTCCCTCTTCACGGGTCATCCCCTACGCCCCGCCCCCCCCCCCACGGAGGCGAGTAGGGACCTGGAAGTTGCGGATCTTCTCACACGCAGAACGACAGAGTGGAATCGCCCACTAGTCGACACACTTCTACCAGAACTGGCGCCGAAAATCTACCTCATCAGACCAAGCCTTCTACACGCGGAGGATTCCTATTGCTGGTTCAAAACCTGATCGGGAGACTATAACGCCAAGTCTGGTTACTATGCCCTCCGAGAAGAAACTAAGAACCAACAAGTTCCACATCAAGAAACTACATAATTCAACTGGAAGAAATTTATTTGGAAAGAGGAGACAGCACCAAAACAAAGACTCTTCCTGTGGAAACTGGGTCGTGATGCACTCCCCCTGAAAAAAAACCTGCAATCTTGAGGAATCAATGTTAGCGGTGGGTGTCCACACTGTGCTGAGCAGGAAACAATGATCCACTTATTCTTCAAATGCCCACTGGCGCGCCAAGTGTTGAACTTGGCTCCTCTTCGCGCAAACCCAAATTTCTCTACGGCAGTGACACTCCATGATTGCTTTATGATCATGTCGACACTCCTCAGCTTACCACCAACGGAGATCTCTAAGAACCTGTCATCGTGGCTACTTCGGGGACTCTGGATGGCTCGTAACTTGCTTGTATTTGAGAACAGGTCCATTTCGGCAGAGGCAATAGTGGAGAGATCAATTATTGCTGCTCGCGAATTGTGCCTAGCTCAGGCTACTGGCGGGGATAAGCGCCCAGCTTTCTCTCTCTCGGATCCGACCAACCCCCTTTCCTCCCGATGTAGTTCTTTGCAATATGGATGCTGCTTGGTCGATCTCGAAACGTGCAGGTCTTGGATGGTGCTTCGACAACACAGCTGATGGTTCCTACTCAGAGGGAGCCCGAGCTACTGATCATGTTTCTTCTCCCCTCATGGCGGAAGCGCTCTATGAGGGCTGCGATCCAGGAAGCAAAGTGCATCTCACTACAAAACGTCTGGTTTAGAACCGACTCTCAGGAGCTCACTCGAGCTATAATCTCGAAATCATATCCGGTGGAGCTTTTCGGAGTTCTCATGGATATTGAGTTGTTATCTTCTTCCTTTTCTTTCTTCTATGTTTCCTTTATTGGTCGTGCACTTAATGGTACAGCGGCTTCACTAGCGAAATCTGCTCTCCATCTCCCTGTTTCGTCGTTGCATTGAACTCTTCGTTTAGAAATATGAATCATCTTGTTGCCAAAAAAAAAGATGCAAACGTAAATCATTCTTCTAGTTTGCAAACCATTCTCACCAATTAAAAACAATATATTCCAAATGTCACATGGAATTGTCAAAAAATGTTCATACTTTTTATCATCCACATAAAAGATTCAAATTATGTATGTAAAAGGGATAAACTATTCTTGTATTCGATGCCCCATCAAACATTCATATAATTTAATTAGTATACGTTTCCACATATATTTTCTAATATACTTCTCTTAATACTTCATATACCTATATTTACACCTGCTTTTTTAAAACACATAATACTTTTTTACAAAATTTAATTAACTAAAAACTTTTAAAAATTGTTTATGTTTATAAATTGGTTGAATGTTTACTTTTTGCTGATAAATTAGGTTTTCAAAATTAGGTTTTCAAAATAAATTTAAATTTGGAATTTTTATATTTTTAAGACAAAAATGGGTTAAAATTTTGGACTAATTTTAATAATAATTATGAATCTAATTAGTTATTTAAAATATAAAAATTATGGAAAAATATATAAGTATTTGATCTACTAAAAGTAGGAAATATCAAAAAATATTTTAAAAAAAAAAACTAAAGGTAAAATAATTTCATGTATGATGGTGTATTCTATTAAAATAGTCTAATATTTAAGTAATTACCAAACTAACTTTAACAAAGTATCTAGAATTAAGATATTTTAATAATTAATTACCATTATGTAATAAAGTCTTTACTAAAATTAAAATAAAAATTTATATAATTTTTTGGTTACTATTATTTAATATCTTAGGATGGAACCATAGTTAGACATAAATTATGTCACATAACTTTCAGATGTTTACATCGCCCGAGCAATTATCCACAAAGTAAAAACAAAAGCTAGTCTACTTTTGATGATGTGCATCAGCAGCCAGAAGGGGATACTACTCTGATAGAGAATAACTCAATAGTATTGGATAGTTTCTCAACAAAAGATGCTACATAAAATTCTAGCTCTGAGATTGTAACAAAGTTAATGGCGGAGTTCGAGTCAGTGTCTAGGAATGAGAACTCATCGGGAGTTTGTCCTCCAGAACTGGGATGCCATAGTCGATCAGTAATCGATTCAATATCTTAGAAATAGAATACACAGATGATCCATTGATTGATTGAGTCGTCAAATGCCAAATGTAGTGAGGGCATCCCATTAAATAGATTTATGATGTCAGGTAAAGGTGGATGATATTTCACAAGTTTGAGAAAATATACAGTTAAATTAGGAAATTATATCCAACATTTATATCCGGATAGAAGCAAACATGCTACTCCTTTTGGTCCATCAATCAAAATCCATACCAGCACACTCGTGGATAATAAGATGTCCACCAAAAATAAAACACATTTATGGTAAATAATTAGTGTTGCTTAATGATTTCTTTTAAAACAATTAGCATCAAAAAGGATAAAATGTAACACACAAAGTGCATATTGTGAGGCGGAGAAAAAATTGGTTAATCATGTCTTTTTTAATGCTCTACCACAGTACACACCTTAAAAAATTTCTTGTGCTTTTAGTTTTCGTTAATATCGATTATTTGTTTTGGAAAATTTAGAAATATATGAATGATCATCAATTGCTTAGATATTATAGTATATATGGAAAGTTAGAGATCAAAATTTGTTTAGTAATTGCCTGAGATTAATATATATATGGAAAGTTAGAGATGAAATTTTTTTTAGTAATCGTCTGAGATCCTCATGGTATATACACTTGTACGTAAATGGAATCGATGCTTATGGAGGCACAAATTGCACAAACTGCAGTGGGGTCAGACCTAAATGCTTTAGGGGATGTGGAGACACCTATATGATGCGTTGCGTTTTTAACGCATTCTAACCCATGTTTTCAAGTGCTTTTCGAGTCTTGTTATCGTTTATCGAGTATTTTCAGGTCAGAATGAGCTAGGATAGAGTTGTGGGCACAAGGAAGCAAGGATTGAAGCAAAATGGTGTTTTTGGACCAGATCGATCGATCCATATATGGATCGGTTGATCCTAAATTGATTATTTCGAGTCAAAAACTGCGGAGAATGTCCAGATCGACCAAAAAAAAGAAGAATCGATCATTGACCACTGGATCAGTCGATCCCTTACCTGACATGTCGATCCCATGGTCGATCCCGAACCAGTCTGCGCGAGCAAAAACTAGATTTTTTGGTTTAATTCAATTTTTAAGCCGGTTAAGCCTAGAGATTCAGGCCAGACGTGTTGAGACTTATATTTTCAGTTATCTTAGCAGTTTTTCGAACTACGTTTTTTTTAGATTGGATTTGCTTTGGCTTTGGAGATTGCAAGCACCAGGGAGAAGAAAACTATACTCTTCTTAGAGAAGCTTTTCTGAACCATATTTGTTTTCTTTTATTCAATGAATCATCCAGTACCTAGTTCATGATCTCTAGGTTGTTTAATGCAGGAAAGGGAATGTTTAAACTCCTGAAATAAATCTTGATGAACAAGTATTCGTAACCGACATAAGTTTTTGTTAGAGAACTTGTGAACAAATCAAACTTGTTAGATTGCTTGATTAGGATTCTAAATTCAATGGAAGTTAGTATTTAGAATTCTATATCATAGGGTTTAGTACTGTGGAAGTAGACTAAACTATTTGCATTATTTAAGTTTGAGAACGACTTTAAATCATATTCCTTATCTAATGTTCATTTCATAATTGATGTTGTCCTGAGAATGCCCAATGCCTAGCATTTTAATCCATAAGTTTAACTTCGTTTACATTCTGTCTTTACACTTGTCGCAATTGAAATCATAAAAATAAACTCCTTTTGTTCTTGCTTGATTCTTCACTGGTAGATTCATAGTGTAACCTTGGTCTCTAAGGAATTCGATCCCAAAATACTACCACGCACTACCGTGCACTTGCGGTTGGTTTTAGTGGTAAAACCTGAATACATCAAGTTTTTGGCGCCTTTGTCGGAGACCAATATCGTTACCTTTGGATCTAGGACTAGAGTCTAGTCTAGGATTTTATTTTCGTTGTTACTAATACGTTCTTTCTCTTCTTTCTTGTGTGTGTTTCAGGTGTATGAGCATGAGAAGCCAACATTCTGCAAATTTGGTAATTGTCTCTAACAAAGAACTAGCGAGAATCGAACGAGAGAACACAGAAACAGAAGAAGCGACACAGATGGTTTAGAAGATCAACGTGACGGATTGGGAGGAAACCAGAATCTTCCTATGGAAAATGAGGAGGATGCCAACAATGCTGCTGCTGGTAATCCACCACTCAACCCTGCTCATGTTCTGAGGCGACCTCAGCTTCGTCCTATTGGAGCTATTGACACTCCACATGCCTCCTACCAGAACAGATCTGCGATTCAGCCTCCTCCAATCAACATGCAGGATTATGAGATTAAGCCTCAGACCATATCTTTGGTCAAGCAGCACATGTTACATGGTCTTCCCTCTGAGAGCCCTATGGATCACATTGAGAACCTTGAGGAGATCTGCAGTACAACACGATCTAATGGGGTTCCTGCTGATTATCTTCAATGCAAGCTGTTTGCATTTTCTCTGGGAGACAAGGCGTTAAGATGGCTGAAATCTCAACCTGCAGGATCCATTACTACTTGGGATCAGTGCAGAGCTTTGTTCTTGGACAGTTTCTTCACCAAATCCAAGACAGCAACCTGATAAGTAAGATCACAAACTTTCAGCAGAATGCCTCTGAATCACTGAATGAGCATGGGAGAGATTCAGAGAGTACCTCAGGGAGTGTCCACATCATGGGTACTCAAATGAGCACATCCTCAACATCTTTTATGATGGGGTAACCTGGACTGTTAAGAACTCCTTCAATGCAGCAAGCAATGGAGAACTTATGACAAAGACCCAAGATGAAGCTTACATATTGATTGAGAATCTTGCTTCCAGCTCCAGCAATCAGTGTGAGGAGTATGATAGATCGAGAAAAGTCAGAAGTGTAGACACTAAGAAGTTCGAAGAGTGTGTGCAAAGATCGATATGCTTATGCAGAGAGATCAAAAAAGTGTCAATGCTGTTGAGGACAGTGGAGAAGGAGCATTCTGAAATGTCTTCTCTGATAAGGAGCTAGAGGAACAGAAGGCTGAAGTAAACTATATGAATGGGCAGAACAAAGGATACAACCAGAATTACCAACAGCAGAATAGAGGTCAAGGACAGAGCTCGGAACAGAACCGATCTTAGAATCAGAACTCTAACTACAATCAAGGAGGATACCAGCAGAAACAACAGTACAACTCTTACCAGCCTAAGAACACGAGTCAGGCTGTTGAAAACTCGGTTTCAGCTACTCAAGAGTCTAAGCTTAAGTTGATGATGCAACAGTTGATGATCAACCAGCAAAATACAGCTTCTAAGATAAACATAAAGGTTGACAACATCAATGTAAAGGTTGACAGCTTGTACCAAGACATGAATAACAAATGGGAGTCCTTTTCAGCTCATGTCAGGAAGCTTGACACTCAAGTAGCTCAGACTGCAATGGCTGTCAAAAGACCTGCTGAAGTGCTTCCTAGAAAAGGTGAACACAATCCTAGGAATGAGTTTGTGAATGCTATCACTCTAAGGAGTGGGAAGGAGCTGACTTCTAATGAACAGAAAACTGTGCCTTCTAAAGAGCAGAAAACTATGGAGAGTGAAGAACTGGTCGAGGTACATGCTGAGGACACACTACCTGTAGTTCGAGTATACACTCCACTCCTAAGATGCCCTACCCAGTGAAACAAAAGAAATCTCGCAGAGATTTGGAGGCAGCTAAGTGCAAAGAAATGGTGAGTGAGTTGACTATGAAACTCTCATTTGAAGATGTTGTTGAGATGATGCCTGCTCTGAAGAGGTATGTCAAGAGCTTGGTAACTAATAAGGCCTCTCCTAAGGAAACTGTTATGTCTATCTCCAAGAGATATAGCACGCTGCTCCAAAACAGAGTTCCAGAGAAGATGGAAGATCCAAAAAGCTTTGTGTTATCATGTGAAATAGGAGGTGCTATTTTTAGGAGATCTCTCTGCGATTTGGGATCTAGTGTGAACTTGATGCCATACACTGTGGCAAAAGGCTTGGTTTTACCAATTTCAGACCCACAAAAATTCAGCTGGTTTTCGCAGATCGCTCAGTGAGACATCCTGTTGGAGTTGTCTTAGACATCGATGTGGTGATTGGAAACTACAAGATTCATGCAGACTTTGTAGTGCTGGAACTGGATCAGGAGACTAAAGATCCTCTCATTTTGGGATGTCCATTCTTGGCTACCACAGGAGCCATCATTGATGTGAAAAGAGGCAAGATAAATCTCCATCTGGGAGATATAATCATGAAGTTTGAGGTGGATAAGATGCTGAAAAGACCTACATTGGATGGTCATATTTTTTCATTGATCATGCCTCAGAAGATGATGAAGATAAGGAAGTGACTGAGGAGTTGCTGAGAGATGATCCTCAAAAGATTGCCCTTACTCTAGCTGAGAGTGAGCATGGGTACTTGAGTGAGGATACAGCTGGGTATGCTAAGATGCTTGATTCCGGTGCACAGATGGGATGTATGGTTGCTTTTGTGAGCCTTGATGAGGAGAAATCGCCTACACCAAAAGCTACTGCATATCATCTCAACCCATGGAGTGAGCTGAGAGCTCCAAAGGTGGAAGTCAAAGCACTTCTAGCAGGGCTAAGGTACACATTTCTTGGTCCTAAGTCAACTTATTCTCCTAGTCATCATCAATGTTAAACTGAATAATGCTGAGACTGCTTTATTTTTTTGTGAACTAAGGAAGTATCATAGAGCAATAGGCTTTTCGCTAGATGACATCCCTGGTATCTCACCTGATCTTTGTATGCATAAAATATATCTAGAAGATGAATCGAGGAATTCTATAGAACATCAGAGGAGGTTAAACCCAAATCTCAAAAGATGTTGTAAAGAAGGAGATAATGAAACTTCTAGATACTGGAATAATCTATGATATTTCTGATAGTAATTGGGTTAGTCATGTGCATGTTGTGCCTAAAAAAGGTGGGGTAACAGTAGTGAAAAATGATAAGAACGAGTTGATTCCCACTAGAACTGTGACTGGTCATAGAATGTGCATAGACTATAGGAAAGTTGAATGCTGCGACTAGAAAATATCATTTTCCTTTGCCATTTATTGATAAGATGCTTGAAAGATTAGCTAACCATCCATACTACTGCTTTTTAGATGGTTGTTCAGGTTTTTTCCAGATTCCAATTCATCCAGATGACCAGGAGAAAACCACTTTCACATGTCCTTATTGCACTTTTACTTATCACAAAATGCCATTTGGATTGTGCAATGCGCCCGCCACGTTCCAGCGGTGTATGATGTTTATTTTTACTGACATGATTGAGGATATAATGGAAGTATTTATGGACGATTTCCCTATCTATGGATCTTCTTTTTCTGTTTGTCTTTCCAATATTTGCAGGGTACTTAGGCGGTGCGAGGAAAAAAATCTGGTTCTCAAGTGGGAAAAGGCCATTTCATGGTCAGAGATGGGATCGTTCTTGGACATAAAATTTCAGAAAAGGGCATTGAGGTTGACAAGGCTAAGATTGAGTTATGACAAGTCTATAGCCACCTGATTCAGTCAAAGGGATCAAAAGTTTTATGGGTCATGCAGGGTTCTACAGGAGGTTCATTCAGGACTTCCCCAAGATTGCTAGGCCTTTGACTCGTCTGCTCTGTAAGGACACCAAGTTTCATTTTGTCAGTGAGTGCTTGGAAGCTTTTCACACAATCAAGGGAGTGTTAGTTATTGCACCAATTGTCCAATCACCAGACTGGGAATTGCCTTTCGAAGTGATGTGTGACTATGCAGTAGGAGTTGTCTTGGGACAGAGAAAAGAGAAGAAGCTTCATGTCATCTACTATGCGAGCAGGACACTTGATGATGCACAATGCAACTATGCCACTACCGAGAAGGAACTTCTGGCCATTGTGTATGCTTTTGAGAAGTTTAGATCCTATCTTGTTGGGTCTAAGGTCATAGTTCACACTGACCATGCGGCATTGAGATATCTGCTCTCAAAGAAATATGAAAAACTGAGGTTGTTGCAATGGATTCTCTTGCTGCAGGAGTTTGACCTTGTGATTAAAGACAAGAAGGAGATTGAAAATGGAGTTGCAGACCATCTGTCTAGACTGAGAGTGGAAGAAGAGTTATCTTTGGCTGATACTCTTCCTGTGGAGAATGTTTATGCAGTGGGCATCCAGTACAATGATGGGTATGTTCCTGTCAAGAATGCAAGTATTCCTAAAGTGCCTTGGTTTTCAGAGATTGCTAACTACTTGGCTGCAGAGTAAGAACCACTCAATTTTACTGGGAATGACAAGAAAAAGTCCTTAGAAGACATTAGACACTACTTCTGGGTTGAGCCATTCTTGTATAAGCATTGTGCTTATGTGTTCAGAAGGTGCGTCATTGAAGAAGAAATTCCAGGCATTCTTTTCTACTGCCATGGTTCCAACTACGCTGGACACTTTGCTGCGAGCAAGACTGTTTCGAAGATTCTGCAGGCTGGTTTCTGGTGGCCTAAGATGTTCAATGATGCTCATTCCTTTGTCTCTAAGGGTGATGCATGTCAGAGAATGGGAAATATCAGTAAGAGAAATGAGATGCCTCAGAACTTTATCTTGGAAGTTGAAGTGTTTGACGTATGGGGCATTGATTTTATGGATCCATTTAAATCCTCATACAACAATGAATTCTAGTTGCTGTGGATTATGTCTCCAAGTGGGTAGAGTCAATAGCAAGTCCTACAAATGATGCTAGAGTGGTTGTGAAGATGTTCAAGTCTATCATTTTCCCAGGGTTTGGAGTGCCAAGAGTTGTGATTAGTGATGTAGGATCACATTTCATCAACAAGTTTTTGAGAACCTTCTCAAGAAAAACGGTGTGAAACCCAAAGTTGACTACTGCATACCATCCTTAGACAAGTGGTCAGGTTGAAATCTCTAACAGAGAGATTAAGAATATCCTGCAGAAAACAGTTGGAACAACTCTAAAAGATTGGTCAACCAAGCTTGATGATGCTCTGTGGGCATACAAAACAGCTTATAAGACTCCTATTGGCACAACCCCCTTCCATCTTGTCTATGGGAAACCATGTCACCTTCCAATGGAGTTAGAGTACAAATCAGCCTGGGCAGTGAAGCAGATGAACTTTGACACGAAATCTGCAACTGAGAGAAGGATGATTCAACTCAATGAGTTAGATGAGTTTTAAACTTTGGCTTTTGAAAACTCTAAGATCTACAAGGAACGCACCAAGGCTTATCATGACAGGAAGATCATTCCAAGAACCTTTGCTGCCAACGATCAGGTTTTACTCTTCAACTCTCGTCTGAAGTTGTTCCCTGGAAAGCTTAAGTCTAGATGGTCTGGTCCATTCACAATCAAAGAGGTGAAGCCTTATGGTGCAATTGTGCTGTGGAATCATGATAGTGGTGAATTTGTGGTTAATGGTCAACACCTGAAGCCATATCTCGCTTACACAGAGATCCCGGAGGGAGAAGCTGTCTCTCTTGGTGAACCACCTCTAGCTTAGAGAGGACCAAAGTTGAGCTAATGACTTTAAACAAGCGTTTGGTGGGAGGCGATCCACTGGTAAGTGTAAATATTTCTTTTATATTTTCTTTTTTTTTTTACTTTGAGTTTTGGTTTTGGTTTTAGTTTTTGTAGGAAAAAAAAGGGATCGATCGATCTAGTGTCAAGCAGTCGATCTGTGCAGTCAATCTCAATAAGTTCAAAACCGCGGCATATTTGTGGATCGACCCCCACCCAAACGATCGGTCGATCTGTCCCAACCCGACTGGTCGATCTCAAATGGATCGATCGTTCTCTCCGCTCCGCTCGATCGATCAGCCCACGATTCAGGTAAGTCTTCTAATCTATTTCCTAGTTTTCTTTGGTTAAACCCGATTTGATCTCCACTTAATTTGAACCGACCAGACACGATTTCAACACCTTAAACTTGATTTTTTGGATCAAACTCGGAACCTCTCTTCTTCTTCACGAACGTTAGAGAGAAATCAAAGTTTTAAGTTTACAAAACCCTAACTCACCTAATTTCACTCCGATTTGAACATTCTTCGCGAGCTCTATCTGATTATCTCATTCTCATTCTCGATCCGCAAAGACAATGGTAAAGAAAGGAATCAAGAAAACGAATCTATCAAAAAGAAAGGCAGCAACAGCAGCTACTCAAAGCTCAGACAACGCAGCTGTATCTACCTCTGCTCAGCCGGAAACTGGCACAATCCAGACAGCACCTCCTTGGCCCCGAAATAATTTGTTAGCTTTTGATAATGCTCGATCAATACCGGTCACTTGAGAAGCTGAAATAGAGATGCTATCCTCTTATAATAACCGGAAATACAATGATGCATGGAGCCAGTACCACTCCATCTTCTACAATGGATTGTTGAGGATGAATTTCAAGCCAACTAAGTTCATATGTGATGCCACTACACAGAAGATGAGAATTTTGCAGGACGTTAAGCAGATGTGGGCAAACATGGGACTAGGTGATCTTGGTTATACTCCTGAACCCATCTACCATGAGTTGGTCATAAATTTCTTATCCTCGGTGGTGTTGCATTTTAAGAATGAGGCTGCTAAAGTTGCTAGTGAAGGAACACTCTCTTTTCTCTTAAGTGGCTTGCTTTATGAGATGTCTATTCATGAGATGTGTACCTTATTTGGCTTCGAGAATAAACGTGAGGGTTTCTCTTTCCCCAAGTTTCCAGGTGCCTTTCTATTGTGGAAAGAAATTGGTCTCCCTGATTTTGTTTCTCGGCAAGCTAAAATTACGATGATCGGAAATCCAGTGATACGAGGGGTTGCTAAATACTTGGGACAGCTTCTACTAGGTAAGTAAGAAGCAGGATTACTAACTGAGACAGATTTGCTGCTTATTCACTATGGGATTCCACCAGCTCTCAGACCGCACTATGATATTACATCTCCACCTCCAGCAGAGCTTTCGGTTAACATGGGAGTGTTGTTCGCAGAGATGTTGTGTAAAAGGAGGTACAGAGGCCTACGTGATCCTGAGAAGGATCCCTTGAGTGAGTCTATTGGTAGTCTTTTGACTCGGATCCTCAAGTTTCATCAAATAGACCTTTCGAAGACCAAATGCACAAAAACGATTCTGACATTCAATGAGGACAGTCTCCACAGCAGCCAGATCCTCTACCCAAACCTTCTGTACCAGTTCACTATTCCTGATGGCACAGTTCTTCGCTGCAAGCTTCCCCAACTAGCCATAACCTCCCTGATCTCGAGAGAGAACCTGTGCTTTAGGTCTCCTGCTGAAGTTCTTTACACTCCTCCTCCACCAGCTCCAAAACGTCGCCGTGGTTCCTCTTCTTCAGGTTCTGCTCAGAGGCAGAGTGAGGACGATACTATTCCTGATATCCCAGTGAATCATACTTGAGATCCCTCCATGGAGTACTTGTTACCTGCATATACTGGTCAGTATGATTCTGGAGCACCACCATTGGAAGGTACACAGCAGCAGCAGTTCGCCTCGACTGCAGATACACTGGTCAAACTTTCGACGATGATGCAGACAGTGTGGGGTGCACTTGCAAAGATTTGATTTCCACCGCTTCCTTCCTGCTGCCGCTCTCCACGGACTTCAGAACCTGCTGATGATGCAGCAGATGACCCATCCGATGTAGCAGCAGATGCAGAGCGAGGATCACGCCTCCATAGGAGCAGATGAGCACCAGGAGAGAGCAGTAGCCGCAGTCCTAACGACCACCACTAATCAGTATCACTTCTATCTTTTCATTGTATTATACCATTTTTTATTTTCTGCGTATGTTGTATTCTCCTTCTGGTTTATTATCACTGTGAGACGTTGTGAAATAAGTCTGGGGGAGGATACTTGCTGGACTAATGCTTTCTTTTGTTTCTCATGAGTCATTTTCATGTTTTGGAGTCAATTTCTTTTATTGAGTCAAAGTTATTTGGGAATGAGGACCTTACTCTAGGATGATGATTAACCATGTGTGCTTTTAACTGTCTTTCTAGTGACCATTATTTGCAGAATATTGAGTGTACAGACGAGCTAGACACCTCTATCTTTGGACCATTCTCCTTGACCAGAAAGGTTTCAGGCTATTGAGGTTTAGATGGAAGGACAATTGGCTCTATTTTATCTGAACCTAATCTGATTCAAATATTCCTGTATAGGTGCTATATTGGGGAAACAAATCACATTCAGAACTTCTTTAACCTTTTACCACTCTTGCTGTTCTGAATGGCTAGCTCATTTTTAGCTAGTACCTACCTGGAATCTTAACCTCTTTTAGACCTCATGCATTCTTTTTTTCATTGTCTTATGTGTAGATATGTGCAAAAAGGTCGGAGAGAAAAGGACTGACGCAGCCTTCTAATCACTCTATTCTCACTGCTGCAAGGAAAAAGAAACATGGAAGGTGGCAAATATCAGTTTGAAGGGGCGAAAATTCAAAAATCAGGAGATTAACTTGTCATGACCAAAGCTCTGATCCACTCTTCTTCTTAATTTTCCGAAAAAAAGAAAAATTTAATTTTTTTTTAAAAACGAAGTGTTTTGTGAAGAGTGAAACCAGAAGATGGATTTGTATCTTTCAGCAATAAGATGCCCTGGAAAGAAAGTCACGAAAGAGGAGAAAGAGTGTGGTTGAAAAGAAAGACACCAAAGAAGTGGAGGAAACATCAAAAGAAGAGAGTGGTTAGAGGTTGTGGACATCACTGAGTCCATTCTCTCTTGCTATTTTGCATAATGTTCTGCATCCTCTACGAAAATTTGGTAATCCCTAAACACTCTTGCCTCCACCATTAAATTAGCCTCCCTAATTCCAAGTGTCGTCTACCCCAAGTAGCACTTGTATTGAGAATCTCATGCCATTACTAATGAATGTAGAGAGCTAATTTGTCTAGAAATCGAGATTTTCTTTGCTTTTGAGATCATAGTATGGAATTGGGTTAGAAAGATTATGGTTGTTCTCTGGTTAGTATGTGCATCTCATGTTCTTAATTTATGTAGTCTGCAGGTCGTAGTCATTGGAATGGTTACTGAGAGTTTACGAGTTCCCTGTTTTCAAACTTCTTTCCTGGATCATGGTAGTTTGTTTGGGGACAAGCAAAAGACTAAGTCTGGGGGAGTTGATGTGTTGCGTTTTTAACGCATTCTAACCCATGTTTTCAAGTGCTTTTCGAGTCTTGTTGTCGTTTATCGAGTCTTTTCAGGTCAGAATGAGCTAGGATGGAGTTGTGGTCACAAGGAAGCAAGGATTGAAGCAAAATGGTGTTTTTGAACCAAATCGGTCGATCCATATAGGCCTGGGATTTTAAACCGAACGAAAATTTCTGAACCGAACCGAACCGAGGTTTTGTCAATTTGGTTTTGCTTCGGTTAGCAAGACAGAACCAATCGGTAGCAATGAAAATTTTGTTCGGTTTTCGGTTCGGATCGGTTCGGTTAGGCCAAACCGAACGGTTAACCGAAATAATTTTATGAATTACTATGATGTTCTCTCCCTGAACCGCGATGAAGAAGATTCATTCGTCTAACCATCCTACCTCAAATTTCTTCGATGAAGTTTCTTTGTTTATAAAGAATTACGACGGAGGAAAAAAAAGTCTGAAACTTCCCGACATATTATTAGGGTAGAAGAAGAAGAAGAAGCATTTAGAATTTTAATAAATGGGCCAATTTGCTGGATTTGTAGTAAGTGTAAAGTAATAATAGTGAAAGGCCTAATGAAATATATAGTTTATGGCAGGCCCAACATTAACTAATTAGATTTTCCCTAATAATAATTTCTTCTTCTTCTACACTCGATAAACATTTGTGAACGGCTACACCATTTCAATCCAAAGCTTTACCTGGTAAATCCAGTAAAATTAATTATCAAGTGCGTCTTCCATTGCTGTAGTGGACGTCCGTCTTGGGAAATTACTCTCAAACCATTTTCTCTTGACGATCACTCGCGATTCAATACTCTGTGTATGTACGAACCGGACCGATGTCAATTTGATGGAGATTTGAAACATAAAACCGAAAAATTCGGTTCAAATTCAGCATCAAATCTCAAAAACCGAACTAACCGAACCCAGACCGTTCCAAACCATAATTAATTTTGGTTCAATTCAGTAGAAATTTTTCAATCCGAATTAACCGAGAAACCGAAGTAACCGAACCGATTAACCCGATTAAACCGAACCCGCAGGCCTAGATCCATATATGGATCGGTCGATCCCAAATTGATTATTTCGAGAAAAAACTGCGGAGAATGTCCAGATCGACCAAAAAAAAAAGAAGAATCGATCGTTCACCACTGGATCTGTCGATCCCTTATTTGAAAGGTCGATCCTGAACCAGTCTGCGCGAGCAAAAACCAGATTTTTTGTTTTAATTCAATTTTTGAGCCGGTTTAGCCTACGGATTTGGGCCAGGCGTGTTGAGACTTATATTTTCAGTTTTCTTAGCAGTTTTTCAGACTACGTTGTTTAAGATTGGATTTGCTTTGGCTTTGGAGATTGTAAGCATCAGGGAGAATATACTCTTCTTAGTTGGTGAAAATAGTTTCTGAAGTACACTTGATATTTGCAAAAAAAGAAAAAAGTTGTTTTGATGACCAAAAGTAAAGTGGAAAATGTTTAACAAAGCCAAAAATAGGAACGTATAGAATTACACATGTACCTAGGCCTGGGATTTATTATCCGGGATCCGGATTTGATCCGAGATCCGCTCCGGATCCGCTCCGAAAATAGAATATCCAGAGCACCCGAATCCGAATCCGGATAGTAAAATCAAGGATCCGTCAAAACCGAATCCGGATCCGGATATCTTAATTTTTAGGTCCGGATCCGGATCCGTACTTTTAAAATATATTAATTTTTCTAATTTTATTAATAATTATATTTGTGATATTAATATTTATTCATAAAATTAGTTTTATAATACTATATTTTAATTTTTAATTTTTAAATATTATATCAAATTTATATTTATAAATCTTGTATAACTATTTAATTTATTTTTTATTTTAGAATTTTAATATTTTTAAAAATATTATTTTTTATTTTATTAATTATTTTTACGAACCCGAATCGAATCCGGATATCCGCGGATAATATGATAACTTGACGGATAACCGAATCGGATCCGGATATCTTAATTTTAGGTCCGATCCGATCCGACTTTTAAAATATATTAATTTTTCTAATTTTATTAATAATTATATTTGTGATATTAATATTTATTCATAAAATTAGTTTTATAATACTATATTTTAATTTTTAATTTTTAATTTTTAATTTTTAATTTTATTAATAATTATATTTGTGATATTAATATTTATTCATAAAATTAGTTTTATAATACTATATTTTAATTTTTAATTTTTAATTTTTAATTTTTAATTTTAAATATTATATCAAATTTATATTTATAAATCTTGTATAACTATTTAATTTATTTTTATTTTATTAATTATTTTTACTAACCCGAATCCGAATCCGGATATCCGGATAATATGATAACTTGACGGATAACCGAATCCGGATATCCAAACCCCTAATCCGATATTAAATCTACGGATCCAATTTAATCCAAATCCGCATTCTGATACCCCAAATTTCCGGATATCCGGATAATATGATAACTTGACGGATAACCGAATCGGATATTAAATCTACGGATCCAATTTAATCCAAATCCGCATTCTGATACCCCAAATTTCCGGATATCCGGATAATATGATAACTTGACGGATAACCGAATCGGATCCGGATATCTTAATTTTAGGTCGGATCCGATCCGTACTTTTAAAATATATTAATTTTTAATTTTTAATTTTTAATTTTTAATTTTAAATATTATATCAAATTTATATTTATAAATCTTGTATAACTATTTAATTTATTTTTATTTTATTAATTATTTTTACGAACCCGAATCGAATCCGGATAGTAAAATCAAGGATCCGTCAAAACCGAATCCGATCCGATATCTTAATTTTAGGTCCGATCCGATCCGTACTTTTAAAATATATTAATTTTTCTAATTTTATTAATAATTATATTTGTGATATTAATATTTATTCATAAAATTAGTTTTATAATACTATATTTTAATTTTTAATTTTAAATATTATATCAAATTTATATTTATAAATCTTGTATAACTATTTAATTTATTTTTATTTTAGAATTTTAATATTTTAAAAATATTATTTTTATTTTATTAATTATTTTTACGAACCCGAATCGAATCCGGATATCCGCGATAATATGATAACTTGACGGATAACCGAATCGGATATTAAATCTACGGATCCAATTTAATCCAAATCCGCATTCTGATACCCCAAATTTCCGGATATCCGGATAATATGATAACTTGACGGATAACCGAATCGGATCCGGATATCTTAATTTTAGGTCGGATCCGATCCGTACTTTTAAAATATATTAATTTTTCTAATTTTATTAATAATTATATTTGTGATATTAATATTTATTCATAAAATTAGTTTTATAATACTATATTTTAATTTTTAATTTTAAATATTATATCAAATTTATATTTATAAATCTTGTATAACTATTTAATTTATTTTTATTTTAGAATTTTAATATTTTAAAAATATTATTTTTATTTTATTAATTATTTTTACGAACCCGAATCGAATCCGGATATCCGCGGATAATATGATAACTTGACGGATAACCGAATCGGATCCGGATATCTTAATTTTAGGTCGGATCCGATCCGTACTTTTAAAATATATTAATTTTTAATTTTAAATATTATATCAAATTTATATTTATAAATCTTGTATAACTATTTAATTTATTTTTATTTTAGAATTTTAATAAATGGGCCAATTTGCTGGATTTGTAGTAAGTGTAAAGTAATAATAGTGAAAGGCCTAATGAAATATATAGTTTATGGCAGGCCCAACATTAACTAATTAGATTTTCCCTAATAATAATTTCTTCTTCTTCTACACTCGATAAACATTTGTGAACGGCTACACCATTTCAATCCAAAGCTTTACCTGGTAAATCCAGTAAAATTAATTATCAAGTGCGTCTTCCATTGCTGTAGTGGACGTCCGTCTTGGGAAATTACTCTCAAACCATTTTCTCTTGACGATCACTCGCGATTCAATACTCTGTGTATGTACGAACCGGACCGATGTCAATTTGATGGAGATTTGAAACATAAAACCGAAAATTCGGTTCAAATTCAGCATCAAATCTCAAAACCGAACTAACCGAACCCAGACCGTTCCAAACCATAATTAATTTTGGTTCAATTCAGTAGAAATTTTTCAATCCGAATTAACCGAGAAACCGAAGTAACCGAACCGATTAACCCGATTAAACCGAACCCGCAGGCCTAGATCCATATATGGATCGGTCGATCCCAAATTGATTATTTCGAGAAAAACTGCGGAGAATGTCCAGATCGACAAAACCTGCTCAAAGAGATGTGTTGGATTTTGGTGAGACATCATCAACATGCTCGAAAGTCTGAACCAAACACTGATTTCTGAAATGAGAAAGCATCTAGAGAAGCCAAGTTTGTTTCTTTACATGTCTCATTGCAGATCCTGTGAGAATTTTCTGGATTGCCGGTCTTACATTCCGTAGCCTGTAAGGAAAAAAAGAATCTAAATTCATTGGTTCTCTCTGAACAGAAGGCAGATGTAACAGTTCCATAGAATCTAAATTGTCTTTCTTTCAACTCATGGGGAGTAAAATCTAACTTGTCTTTCTTTCAACTCAGTAAAGTGACCACGGTTTGCTTTGTTGATCTTTTGTAACCATCAGCAGAAAAGGTTTACAACACGTTTCATAGGCTACTAAGATAACAGCATGAGTAATTTTTCCATGCCTTTACACATATAGTATAAATCATGTGCTTTATTAGTTACCTGTAGTCAACACATGCTACAGTGATATCCCTTTCTGCTAGCTGCATTCCCAGGAGTGAGCCCCATGCTTTGTACCTACCTATATAAAAGCACCATGATCCATCCATAGCCTACTCTGAACATGACTTAACAATTAAATAAAACCTTGCTGAACTCGAAAAAAAAATTTGAGATCATATATTTTTCAAGATATACAAAGCGAGTAAGCTATCACATGTTCAACCAACCGATCAACAGCACATGGAGTAGCTTTACTAATTAGAGCTAGGTCCCTAAATCTCATGCAACTTGCAAATAAGACAGAAATATAAAAATTATCAGTATGAATAAACACGGAGCGTTTCGTACTTTCGTGGGAATAATTTGAATATAGAAATATCAAAATCTGGAAAACAAACTTACATTCACGTCAACATGAGCATATCCACCCACATGAGCTCCTACGGTGGGCTTTACCTCCACCGCCATATCGATTGGTTCCCTCTCCAGGTCTGTCCAATACTCTGTTTCCGACGTCGGAGAACAGAGGCTCTGTTCCCCGAATCGCAGCTGGAAACCGTTTATAGATCGATAACGGGTGTTTCTGGCGAAGGAGGAGGAGGAGGAGTCAGAAATTCGTTTGCGTGTTGTGACCCTTATGACGAATCGCGGCTCGATCCTAAGCAACGGCAGCTTCGCACCCCCACCATCTCTGCCTCACGCCTCTGTACTTTTTGGGATTCACTGACACCGACACGTCAACCTTTTTCTGCCTTACATCTAGCTTTCCTCGCCGCCTTGAAGGAGGAAGAGGAGGGTTTGGTTTCACCGAAACTTACCTCCTCCACGTAATGTTTCACTCGCGGAGTCAGACAAACGTTGTCGTCGTCTTCGTCGTTAGATGAGTCGGTGGCGAAAGGATAGTGAAAGCGATTCGGACCAAAATTTTCACAGTCCATAACGACTAAAGCCCACAATCCCTCTGAATAAATGATACCTTGCGGTAAAATTAATAGTACAAATTTATTTTAATTTTATTTTAGTACTATTAAGGCTCATTTTATTTTTATTTTAAAATTTTAGTACTTAAAATAAAATTAAGGTTCATAATTATTTTACAGCAACATTATCTATGTATTTTATTCTTCATTTTATAATTATAAACTTGTCTAATTTTTTAATTTTTTGTAACACAACTTGTCTAATTATAATAAAATTTTAAAATATATAATTACTTACTTTCTCTCAATGTTTATTTTAGTTTAATTATACCAATAAGGCACATAGATTTTTAAATTTACAATTAGAATAAGTAGAATAAAACACATAAACCTTTTTCTGCATATTTTAAGCAAAAGTTTTTCTTCATAACTATAAAGTAATAACAGTTGACGAAGCATGATGTTTTGTGTGTTTAGTTCTCATAAAGTTTTAATTTTGAGTAGCATGTTAATTTCGTTAATATGCAGATGCTATGAAACCATATTTTGCTTATTTCTTAATATATAGTTATGATGCTAGTTAGGAAAGGATAAGGATGCTGTAGCAGGATTTATAATTCTTTCACTTTAAAATGCCTGAGACGGTGCAAATTTTAAGGAAGTACAGCAACATAAATAAATATGTAAAGATTTGAAGTTCCCTGGCTTCCCATTGTTTCTCATACTTACTCCTCCCAACATAATCCTTCTTGATTGTAGGAGCATAAATCATACTACCTGTCAATCCAACTGGAACCCCTTGAAGCCCATTACCATTACACATTCTCACATCCAAACCCATCTTCGATTCCTCCGAACTGTCTAATATCAAGGTGCCATTGCATGCCTTATCGGAACTATCTCCGCTTTCCAACTTTCCCGCTAATCATGTTTCATAATTCATCTCAGACCTATGTTTTCACTTAAAAATCATATGTTCTTAATAACATTACTTTAAAATATATATATAAATTATATCACCTTGCTCTTGGTACACATTTTTCTTGAGCAAGGTCTTGATCAATATTGCTAACTGTGGTCGCAAACGTATTTTTGGTTGGGATACATGTGGCTATAACATGATCAATATCAGGTTGTACCTACATAATGAATCAAGAAAAGAAATTAACTTTGTGAAGGAGGGAGACTAAAAGTGGCAAGATACACCTTTTGTTGAGCCGAACATGCATACCTTGCTTCCTTAGAAACTGTTCCATCTCATGTGTGAACCGCTCTAAGACCTCCCTTCAGTTCAACCTGATCAGTCAATAGTACCAAACAGTGTTGATCAGTAATGAAGATTAACGCATCAAGCTTGTATGTTTATCAAGCTGGCAATAATTTTAGTCACAAACCGCTTATACTGCCAGTCCTTGTAAAGTCAATCTTTGTAAGCGCCAAATAAGCTGCAATGATAACCAGAAGAAGCATTTTAAACAGCATAACAGTGATATATGAAAGGCAGGAGAGAGATGGATACAGTTTAAGCCTTTCACGCTGTCTTCACCAAAGCAAGATGAGAAAAGAGGTCTTCGAGAGAGATGATACCTTTCAACCTCTTCCTTTGGCATATCTCGTAATAAGCAGTTCATCATTACCATGAAGTAGCTGAAATAAAATGTCAAAACATATGTAAAACGAACTGGGGAGAAAAGACCAAGTAATATAAAACAAACATTGTAAGAAGCAGAGTACACAACTTTGAGGCTTTGAAGATGGCATGATGTACTTCATCGTAGTAAACTGCAGAGAGCAAACTGCATCACTTTATTCTAGCTGAGGAAGAACCATAACCAAAATTCAAATCAAGACTGAATGTGACATATATTAATCTCACTTACAATCAAGCAACACCCAGCTATTCATAATTACAAAAAAAAACAAAGAAACTCACCTTCCATGGTGTCTAAACTGTTGTATGAACTCCTTGAATTTGATATTTTTCATGTTTTAAAGAGAAAACATGGACGAGTTATATTCTTTGGACAGTCTCTCGATGCCATTAACAATAGTCGCCGTGCCCTCCTTCTTTCTTTCTTCTTTGTATTCGACAAAATAACTGCAATAACAACAACAACATTCTTTTAAAAATAGCACACAACATCAAGTAATTCGATAGTAAAAGCAAAGGTTTAGGCTTTATTCAAAATGATTCTTTTAAAAATAGCACACAGCTTCCCACCAAGAGCAAAGATATTATAGTTTCAAGAAATAGAACTATGAAAGAGAGGAGGAAGAAAGATTTCAGACCTGATTTGTCTTGCTTTCACTTAGGTATGTCTTCAAGAGTTTCAGACTGATGAAGTGAAAGTGAGAGAAACCAGTAGGGCTTTCCTATGAAATCGGAAAGTATAAACTCTACAAAACTCAAGCTGATAATGTGTTTTCTCCCCGCTTTCTTTACATCCGTGAGCCTCCATAATCTCAGGAGACTAACGTCAACGCCACGCCTTCAAATCACTGAGTAGTAGACTGGAGTTTGACATTCTAGTTATCGAGAGAATCAAAACCAAAGTGATTAAAAGGAATGATCTGATATTTTTCGAAAGAAAAACGAAATATTTATAGTACCAGCTTCACACAATTGAACTAATGAGGGATTCATTGAATGAGAGTATTCATTGATGAGTGGGAAATTAATGCTAATGTGGACAATGCATGAATCGAAGTCGAAAGTACCGTAATGGCACAGAATTCCTTCCCGTCAGCACTCGAATCAACAAAACAGTGACAACGGATTCTATCTGCTCTTGTATTGAATCAATCGTAGCCCATGAAACACTCGATCTTCATTGATGGTCGGAGATCTAAATTGATTATTTCGAGAAAAACTGCGGAGAATGTCCAGATCGACCAAAAAGAAGAATCGATCGTTCACCATCGGATCTGCCGATCCCTTATTTGAAAGGTCGATCACGAACCGGTCTGCGAGCAAAACCAGATTTTTGTTTTAATTCAATTTTGAGCGGTTTAGCCTACGGATTTGGGCCAGGCGTGTTGAGACTTATATTTTCGCTTAGCGCTTTTTCGATCACGTTGTTTAAGATTGGATTTGCTTTGGCTTTGGAGATTGTAAGCATCGGGGAGAATATACTCTTCTTAGTTGGTGAAAATAGTTTCAAGTACACTTGATATTTGCAAAAAAAGAAAAAAGTTGTTTTGATGACCAAAAGTAAAGTGGAAAATGTTTAACAAAGCCAAAAATAGGAACGTATAGAATTACACATGTACCTAGGCCTGGGATTTATTATCCGGGATCCGGATTTGATCCGAGATCCGCCCGATCCGCCTCAAAATAGAATATCCAGAGCACCGAATCGAATCCGGATAGTAAAATCAAGGATCCGTCAAAACCGAATCCGGATCCGGATATCTTAATTTTTAGGTCCGGATCCGGATCCGTACTTTTAAAATATATTAATTTTTCTAATTTTATTAATAATTATATTTGTGATATTAATATTTATTCATAAAATTAGTTTTATAATACTATATTTTAATTTTTAATTTTTAAATATTATATCAAATTTATATTTATAAATCTTGTATAACTATTTAATTTATTTTTTATTTTAGAATTTTAATATTTTTAAAAATATTATTTTTTATTTTATTAATTATTTTTACGAACCCGAATCCGAATCCGGATATCCGCGGATAATATGATAACTTGACGGATAACCGGAATCCGGATATCCAGAAACCCTGAATCCGGATATTAAATCTACGGATCCGACGAATCCAAATCCAGATTCCGGATACCCCAAATTTCCCGGATATCCGGATCCGTTCCATCCCTACATGTACTTAGAATTCAAAATACACAGATAGTCTTGCATAATTTGTTCAGAGAACCGTCAATTCAAATAGACACTGAATTTCTAGTTTGACTTGCAAAGTCTTTATAAAGTTAAAAAAGTATGAAGTTTAATTACTTTTGGTGGAAAAAAAACAAAAATATTTATTCATTTAAATTAAATTTGAGGTTGTGCTTTGGAAAATAAGATCTACAAACTTGAGATTTAGGTCATGATTGGCAAAGCAGATGAAAAATCAGTAGTTGTATCTTTATAAAAGCGGTATCTTTGCAGTATATCTTTTCTTAACTATTTAATAGATTGATTGGTAGAGCAGTATCGACATGTTATTTAAAATTATTATTAAAATTAGTATATAATATATAATATATTTATTTATAATGAATATATTTCTTATATATATATATATATATATATATATATTTTTTTTTTTAATATATATTAATATATATATACTAATATATATATATATTAATATATAAAAGATATATAATTATTTTATTTTATTTACTAATTTCAAAAATTATGTTTATATCGAAAATGTTATTTTAAAAAATAAATTTTACAATTAAAATATCTATTTTAAAAATAATATTTCGCATTTAAAATATAATATAATTTATGTGATTAATTTAATTATATTATATTTTAAAATATAATATAATTTATATAATTAATTTAAAATATAATTTATATAATTAATTTATATAATTTATGTAATCAATTTATATAATTTAATTTATGTAATTAATTTAAAATATAATTTATAAAATTAATTTAATTAAATATAATTAAATTATATTTTAAATGTGAAATAACATTTTAAAAAATATATTTATATGGTAAATTTATTTTAGAAATCAAAATTTCATTTTCTGGATATAAAAATAATTTTATGATATTATTAAAAATCAAATAAATGAACTAATTATATATTATTCTTAAATTTATAAATTATAAATGCAAATGCTCTTCCAAAAGCTTCATATGAGAGTATTTGTCAAATAGCATTTGGAGAGCATTAGCATTTAGTAAATGATTTTCTAAATGCTTTTCTAACAAATGTTGATTGGATAATGTAGAACATAATACTAATGTTCTACCAATCAAGGCCATAGAGATCAAAATTTTTGAAAGAATTAGAAATGCGTAATATTTTTTTTTCCTTCTCTTTACTTCTGTCTTTTGTCGTATTTTTAATCTATAAATAACAGATGCTAGCTATGGATTATAATTAAGGTTTGGCATCAGCAATGTTGCAAAGGGAAGAAAGAAAATTTAGCTGTAGTCAAATAACTGTTAGAAAGACTATAAAAAGGTATTCGTGTATTATCCAAAGCAGCACATAACCACAAAGTAGAACACTTCTCTGAGTTTATTACTTTATACACTACAGTTGAGAGCAAGAAAAGGGAGAGAGAAATCCTTACCGGATCTTCTTGCGGTTCCAAACAAAATCTATGGAGAACGATGCAAACCTCTGTACAAATGTAATGACCAGAAGCAGGCCAAACACAAAGATTATCAATCATCCTTGCAAGTAGCCTTGTTATGTCCTACTCCTCCACACCTTGTACAGCACACGGATCGTCCTCTTTTCCTGTCTTTGATTCTCTTGTCCACTCCCTGAACCCGTGAGAACAGAGGCGGAAGTACTTGGTCTTCCTCTTCCTTGCTGCTCCCTTCATTCTCCACTAAAGCTAAGTCGATCGCAACTGGTCCCAGAGCTTCTGAATACGTTGAACGGTAACTCTCAACTGTAAAGAAACTTGAACAGTATTCATATATATTTCTTTCTTTGGTGTTTAGGACAGCAATCGCATGCTGGCAAGGAAGACCAGTGGGCTTCCACCCGAAGCAGCTGCACGTTTGGTTACTGATGTCCACGAGTTGAACAGACCCATCATGAACCTCGAAAAGAGTGTCAGAGCAAAAGAAAACTTTTAGCGTGCTTGCTTTCTTGCATTCTTCCACTAGACTTTCCTCCTTAGATGGCACAAGGTGGCTGAACCACTCTCTTGACTTCTCCTGGCTACTGTTTACCAACTCCACGATTCTACTCACAAATCCCACAAGCTTCAGGACGATGGAAGTCTCCTGAATTTCTTCAATCCATTTCGAGTAGATCTCTCCCACATCTGAGGTTATGTGGCTGTATGGTTCACCTTCAAACAACGCATTGGCCCAGTGCTTTGCTTCAGTCTCCATTACCCAATCATAAGCTCTCGGAGACACTCGTTTTATTTGCTCAGTGTATACCTTAAACCCATCAAGTCGATCAGCACGTGCTGCAGCCAGTAGATAGTACGACAAGGATGGCTTCCCGTCTCCAAGAAACGGACCTCTCAGGCTTCTCATAAAATCCTCCATCAAGTAATGAATGGAGTAACCATGATGTGCGTTCTCGAAAATCTCCAACACAGAACTCACTAGCCCTTTCTCACGGTCAGAGACAAAGGTAAGGGGTCGTAAACTTGGCAGAGCTACCTTTACTTGTTCCAGAAACCAACGCCAAGTTTCATCAGTTTCCACATCCACAAGAGCTAATGCCACTGGAAGCACACCATCATCTCCATCCAAGGCAGAAGCTGTTAACAAAATCTCATGATACCTAGACTTAAACGGAATAGCATCAAGGAAAAGAAGTGGCCTGCAACCAGTTTGAAACCCATGTATACAAGACCGGAAAGACAGAAAAAGCCGCTGAAATCTTTTGTCCTCGCCAACCACAAGATCAACTATACTTCCGGGGTTTGTCTCCACTACCTTATTCACAAAAAGAGGCAGATGCTTATACGCCTCTTTGAATGATGTGTGAAGCCCTCCTTTGGCTTCATCAATGCCTCGTCTAATGGTGCAGTAACTTAGCTCAATACCAAAATCTTGAAAGATGGAGTCAGCGATGTTCTTAGTCTTCTGATTTGGATTCTCCTGCAACCTCTCCTTGATGATACTCACAACCCAGTTCTTTTTCGGATGAGCAGATTTCCAAGATTCTCCCCCACATGTATGCCTTCTGTTAAACTTTTTTATCCTAAACATGCTTTCTGATGGTACCCATGATGCATAAATCTTCCAAGGACAACCTCCAACTAAACAAACCCCACACGCTCGGTTTGATTCATTCTTCCTTAATCTGTAGCCAAAACGACAAGCAACGGCGTATTTCTGCAATGCATCGCGAAACTCAACGACACTCTCGAATCCCTGACCCACACCGGTAATGCAAAGTTTCCATGAGGCTACCAAGCTCTCTACAGAACCATCTTTAACACCTGAGATTGAATAATTCATGTGGGGTTCAGAGTCACCATCCTCAGTCTCAGGGTAATAGGCCTCAATATCCTGCACATAGTCCTTGTCGTCATCAACATCAATATCAACATTATCGTCATTGTCAGCAGCATCATCTTCCTCACTTAAGAGATATTCATCCTCATCAGTTTCTACTACAGGCTTTCGAATTTCTCCCCTGTTTCTTAAGGATCTTCTCCTTGTATCACCGACGTTTCCATCCCGGAGCAAAACACTGGGTTCTTCTATCACACGTCTTCGTTTACTGACACTCGCTGGGGAACTAGTAGTCTCACCACACACAACGCTCAAAGACATAGGAGAGGAGCTTTTTGAACCCATCACTGATTGTTTGGAACTTTTGGGAGTCAGTTTAGAGTTACTGGAAGCAAGACTCGTCTTCCCTTTCCTCTTGGGTTTCTTCGAAGTTGATTTGGCTGGTACCACTGGACCAGTGGATACGGTTACAGGAATCTCAACAAGGCCACCGGATTCAGAAGTAAACCTGGGGACGAACTTTCTAGATCTCAAACTAACATCAACGAGGCTGTTATCTTCAGGAGTTTCTGTGGCAACTTGAATGGGTACATTAGCTACATTCCCATATAATATATGTGTAGTGTCTGTTCTGACTGCTATATTATCAGACCTGCAATTAAATTCATCAACGGATTATGTAACCATTGAACAGAAAGAATAATTCCCCTCCATTTTGGATCCGAAGCAATAAGATTATAAGAAGAAGAAAAAGATTAGCCCAACTAATGATCAAACAAATGCCTGTATAACATGGCATCCAGATGTTTTGTAATTAGAGAAGTTTTGGTGTTTTGCAGATGTTTAAAAAAGGACATCGTTCAGAGTAACAGCCAAAGCATCTCTGAAATGTTGCAAAACTAACACACTACATTCTCTGGCAGTTTAGATTGAAACAAAACAGAATGTTGAAACATGGGTCATATAAAGAGAAGAGAACATACCAGTTAGCAGGTGAGACAAGTGCTTGAGAGTGGAAGCCTTCTCGTCCTGTTACAAAAACCTCAGCACTGACGGAGCTGAGATGAAAATCATACATCCTCTTCATGTCTTTCTCTTGTCTCATGGTGATAAGGGTTCTTCTGTTTCCGGGGAGAAAATACTTGAGGGACAAAGAATCATAGTCCAAGTTCCATAGCTTGGCCAGTTTGAGCTTAAAGTCATGAAAAGATGTTTCATGATTAATATCTATAGCTTCTGCCTCTCCTCCAGTATAAGTCATTGTCCCATCATCGTCCGTCACAAACTTGCCGCCAGATTGGCAAATCAGTATAAGCTTACCTTTGCCCATACCCACAAAAAATCCTGAAGAAACAACAGAAAAAAAAAACTTACATAAGAATCAAGCAAATTGTATTGTCTTGATTCAGATAGAGAAGACAACAATCATTATGATTACTTTAGTAAAAGCATAGCAAAAGCTAATGTAGCTAGACTGTACAATCAAAGCCACACAAGCATTTTAGCTATACTCTCATGCTAATTACATTCACAAAATTCATTTTTTTATTACAGAGTTGCTCATTTTACTAAAGGGACAAAGTTGTAGCTAAAGAGATAAGAGAATTAAAAACAAAAAAAAACAAAAGGGTAAGAGAACAATTGAATCCCACAAGATTCAGATCCTCAAAACCCTAAGAGCAATTCATAAACACAAAGACAATCTCTCAAATCGCAAAACTCTATCGTCTGCTCAACGAGGATTTTCTGAATCGTCAAATCGAAAACCATTGGGGGTGTTTGGCTAAACAGAACGAAGAAAGGAGAGATTAGATTTTACCGAAATTATGAAAGAGCTGAGGGAATTAGGAAGGCTAGGGTTAGGGCCGCGAGAAGATGAGAGTTGTGGGGAAGAAACGAGAGGATGAAACGAATTAGGGTTGGGTGTCTACAAAAATAAACTAAAGAAAAGGTCCACTATATCTAAGAAAATTGTTTCCAGGGGTTGCTTTGGAAATCTCTTGTAGATCGTGTAAATCTGCAACTCGGTAAATTTCAGGAAAATGACCACAATATTTTATTAAAGACCTTATTAAAGAGATCAGAATATTTTATTAAAGAGATATATATACATTTATAGTTCTAGAGTTAACTAATCTAAATTTAGAGTTTAGAGTTAAAGAGACAGAGACTTGGGAGTGGGATTTCAAATTTTTAAAAATTAAAAAAATAAATATTAAAAAATTTAAAATAAAATGGATTATTTTGGTTATTTTCTCTTTTGAAGACTATTTCCATGACAAAAACTTAAAAATGGGTAGTTAAGAGAATTGCCATATATAAAATATGATACCTCTGTAAATTAATAGTTTTGGAATTTTGAAAATTTATTAACTTTATATATATAATTATTATTTATAGAGAGAATTTTTAGCTCATATTTTTTTTTAAAAATAATCTTTATAAAAATGTAACCTTAACAAATTTATCACTAAAACAACATATACGAAACTAGCTAGAACTTTTACCAAAAAAAAATGCTAGAACTGTATATGTTACAAAAAAAAACTAGCTAGAACTATTATAATTAATTGATAATTATGTGTACCATAATATATTAAGCATTAATTGTATATAATCATTTATAAATAGAAACTATGTATGTTTTAAACTTTGTTCAGTTCACATTTTAAAATGTTTTTTTGTCAACACATTTTATAAGGGTTTTTTTTGTCATCAACACATTTGATAAGGCTATGTTAACAAATTTATCATTAAAATAACATATATAAAGTTAGGTTAGAATAGCAAACAATAATATCTATAATTAAAAAATACACAATGATATGTTTCCAAATTTTTTATTGTTTCAAAAATATGGTTACGAAAATTATTGTAGATTATAGATTAATACAACTAGACTAGATTTTGATTCGTACATCCGCACGTGTATTTTTTTAAAAGCAAATAGACATATGAAAAAATTACAGTATAAAAATATAATGGTTTTACAAAATGTGTTTGTATGAGTGTTTGTTTGATTTGTAGTATATAATATTTTTGATAAATCAATAATTTTTAGTTGCCTGTAATTTGTTAGTTGCTCATATTGTGGTTGGATAATAAATCAACAAAAATAATATGTTATACAACATATTCATCAAATAATATTTTTTAACTACATTAACCATTTATGGTGTATTTATTTATAAATTAATACACCAATTAGTATGTTTAAATATATTAATAAAATGGATAACTAAATCTTATTATATACATCTTACATATAATGTTTTATATTTATAGAATAAATAGATGTATAAGACGTCTCATTCATGATATATGAATTATTATTATATATTGTAGGCAAGTATAATCGATATTAATGAACTCAAACACAAGTTATGAACTCAAATAAGAAGCTCTTCTTATTAATATTTCTTATGGAAAATTATCTCAAAAACTTTAATCTCTCTCAACTCATAAGCTATACCACACATTGGTACCTCCTTATATATAACTCATAATTTCCTAAACTCATTAGGAATAACACAAATAGATAATTTCCTAATCCTTTAGATATTCTCAACTCAATAGGATTAGGTAACTTGCTCCTCAAGTTAACTTTAAGATTACTCCAACATTTTTTCCTTTAAGCTTAAAATTCTTCAACTCCAGATTCTTCATGCAAGTATAGTTTCTCATTTCATTGAACCGAACTCGTCCTAAAGCTTTAGTTAATATGTCTGCCTTCTACTTATCTCCGTGCACATACTCAACTTCAATCTGACCATTCTCTACGCATTCTCGAATGAAGTGATACCTTCTATGAATGTGCTTACTTCTCTAATGAAACACTGGATTTCCTGTTAATGCAGTCGCTGATTGATTGCCGATGCATATTACCACCTTCTCCCTTTGCTGGCCGGTCACTTCACTCAGCAAATCTTGCAACTATATCGCTTGTCTTGCAGCTTCAATACCAACCATGAACTCAGCTTCACATGACAACAAGGCCACTGTATCTTGCTTCTGCGAACATCAAGTAATGGGATTCTCGCCAAGATAGAAAATATGTCATGTTGTGCTTTTACCATCATCCGGATCAACATTGTTGATGTTATCACTATAACCCACGAGCTTGGGTATCTTCTTCATCGAATTCTCGAACACTAACCCATACGCGATGCTCCCTTGCAAGTAGCGTAGTACTTGCTTCATGGCGACTCCATGCGATACCCTTGGGCTATGCATGTAACGACTCAGTACTCCAACATTAAAAGACAAGTCTGGTCTTGTATGCAGTAGATATCGTAAGCACCCAAAATTCTTCCTATACTGTGTCACGTCTATCTCTTCTTCATTCTCAGCCTTCGATAGCGTCAAACCCAGCTCCATAGGCGTATGAAGTGGATTGCACTTGATCATCCCAGCATTCTCCAGTATCTTAGACGCATAACGCCTTTGATTCAGATGAATTACATTCTCGTATTGACTTACTTCTATGCCAAGATAGTATGTCAATTTCCCAAGATCACTCATGTCGAATATGTTTGACATGTTCTGCTTAAACTCGTCGATCATCTTCTTGTTAGTTCCAGTGAAAAATAGATCATCCACATACACAGCTACTATGAGAAGATCTCCATCAAGTGTCTTACGATAAACTGAGGGTTCCTTAGCGCACTTTCTAATCCCTAGCTCGCAAAGTATTTGATTCAGCTTGTTGTTCCATGCTCTCGGAGTTTGTCTTAACCCATACAAAGCTTTGTTTAGCTTATACACCTTGTTCTCACATCCTTTCCTTACGAATCCTTCGGGCTGTGTAACATAGACGGTTTATTTTAGCTCCCTGTGAAGAAACGCGGTCTTAACGTCTAGATGATGCACTTCCCATCTTTTTGTTGCTGCTAAGTTGATAAGAAGTGGTATTGTTTCGATTCGTGCTACTGGAGCGAATACCTCATCAAAGTCAACCCCATGTTCGCTGCACATATCCTTTCGCAACAATTCGAGCTTTGAACTTGTTGATGCTGCCATCGGAGTTGAGCTTTATTTTAAACACCCACTTTAGACCGATTGGTTTGGCCCCAAACGGAAGATCTACCAGAATCCATTTTTTATCTTGATAGAATCGATCTCGTCTTCACATGCTCTCGTCCATTCCTTAGAATCTTTTGCTTCTGTCCATTTCCTTGGCTCGTTGTTTAGATACAACAACATCTCCTCTCCGAGTTATTCAGACAATAGAATATAGTTGTCCAGATACTTAGGTCTCGATGTTTGTCTCTCTGATCTTCGCAAGGGCTGAGACTCTGTTTCTCCTTCGTTTTCTTCTTCTTCGCCGGCTACAGAGTCACCATCGCATATCGCAGAGTATCGTTGTTGTTGTTGTTGACCTGGTTTGAGATTGAGGGATCGTTACTTGTATGCTCAACAAGGCCATGGTTTCCGTAGGTACCAAAGGTAATAACAAAGCTTCCATCGTCATGTTTCTCTGAGCTTTCTTTGGTCAAATCCCATCCCTTCGTTTCATCAAAAATATTGCCACGACTTACTTTTATTCTTCTCGTTCTTGGATCATACAGGCAATATGCCTTTGATACAGGCTCATTTCCTAGATGTACGAGCATAAGTGATCTGTCATCAAGCTTCTTCAGTCTCGTCCCCTCTATCCTTGCATACCCGACGCACCCAAACACTCTTAGGTGAGCCATATTAGGTCTTTTGTTCCGATACAACTTGTATGGTTTCATCTCCTTCAATGCTCGAGTAGCCATTCGATTTAGAAGATATGTAGAGTGGTGTATAGCTTCCCCCCAAAAGTAATTCGGCATATTCATATGCTTAAGAATACTCCTCGCCATCTCCATTAAAGTTCTGTTTCTTCTCTTGACGACACCATTCTGCTGAGGCGTGTATGGTGCGGTAAGGTGTCGTCTTATACCCACATTCTCGCAGTATGCATTGAACTCATGTGATACGAACTCGCCTACTCTATCAGTCTGAAACGTTTGAATCTTCTCTCATGTCTCTTGTTCTATCAAATTTCTCAACTTCTTGAATTTTTCGAAAGCTTCACTCTTCTCCTTTAGTAATATTGTCCACATGTACCTGGTGTGATCGTCAATAACCACAAAAACATACTTGTTCCCGTTCGATGTGCTTGGTGCTATCGGTCCGCAGAGATCTCCGTGCAAAAGCTCTAGTGTTTTGTTAGCTCGGTATGTTGTGGCCTTTGGAAAGGGTTGTCTCGCTTGTTTCCCAAGTAGACAGGAGCTGCACACTTCTCTCTCGATGCTTATGTTTGGAACGCCTAGAACTATCTCCTTCTGTATCATCATACATATTGTCTCAAAGTTCACATGACCTAGGCGGGCATGCCATTTGTTTGACTCGTCTCCAGTGGTTAGGAGCAGACAAGGCGCGCGTTTAAACCCCATGCTTACTTTATATAGTCTGTTCTTTGATCTCTTTGCAGAAACTATCAACTTCCCGCGTTGATCATGCATTATAAGCTGCTCCCCTTTCAATCTTATATCACAACATGCTTCTGTAGCCTGCCCCAAACTGATAATGTTACTTTTTAACTCTGGTATATAGTAGACATCCATCATTCGTCTTGAATAGCCATTCATATCGGTAAAAGAAATGGTTCCTTTGCCTTTGATGTCTATTCGAGAGTCGTCACCAAAACGTACTTTTCCTGTAATAGTATTATCAAGCTTTGAGAATTATCGTCTATCTCCCGTCATGTGATTGATGGCGCCATTATCAAGATATCAGATATCATCTCCTCCGATATTTGTCTCATATTTTTCTGGTAGAACATTCTTTTCGTTCAAGAAAACTACTTCATGCATCATGAGCTCGTCAGCTTCTTGAGTCTCAGTGTTATCCACTTCGTGTGCTTCCTGTAATTTGAGTAACCAGTCCGGACAGGTAGCTGCAAAGTGACCTATTTTATCACAGCGGAAGCAAGTAATGCGTGATGCATCTCTCTCGTTATACCGTCCGCGGCCTCCCTCTGAAATATCCACGACCACCATGTCCCCTACCTCTGTATGAATCGTTATTGTAGTTACGGTTATAGTCTCGATTGTAGTCGCGGTTGCTCTATTTGGATAGTACACGAGCTCCTTGATCTTGTTGAAAACGTGTCGATTGAGTCTGATTCGAATGCCCCTCTGTATTTGTATACATCATTTTCTTTTGATCTTCTTCAGTTCCTTCATCTTCGGCAACTCGTTCTTCAAGAAGCTTTTAATTTCCCAAGAATGTCTTCAAAACTCGTAGTATTAAGATCAATTACTTGCTCAAGGGATGCAACAATGTGTACGAACTTCTTTCAAGGCAAACTCATAAGGAACTTCTTTACAAGCTTAGCTTCTTCTCTTTTTTTTTTTTTGATCAAAACAAGCTTAGCTTCTTCAATGGCAACTCCTAGGGCATTCGATTTAGAGGCTATCTCCGATAGATTTCCCCCGAACTCATCGATACTCTCCGATTCTTTCAGCTTTAGACGATCAAACTAAGTCATCAAAGTTTGAAGTCTAGCTTCTTTCACACGCTCTGCACCTACATGCCTCGTTTTTATGACCTCCCATATTTGCTACGCCCTCTCTAGCTCTCCAATCTGCAAGATGAGACTCTCCGATATTGATTGAAATAACAAAGCTAACGCCATGCTAATCCTCTTCGTGTCTGCTGTTTCAGTCTCGATGGCTTCCCAAACTTCGTGTACTTTAAGGGTGATCTTCATCCTCATGGCCCAGACGGTATAGTTTTTTGAACTCAACATAGGGCACTGTATTGACGAAGGTCCTCCTCCCTCTCTAGCTCTCCCGGTTGCACGAACTATATCGGTCATAGCTCTGATACCAATTATTTTAGGCAAATATAATCGATATCAATGAACTCAAACACAAGTTATGAACTCAAATAATAAGCTCTTCTTATTGATCTCTCTTAAGGAAAACTATCTCAAAAACCTTAATCTCTCTCAACTCATAAGTTATACCACATATTGGTATCTCCTTATATATAACTCATAATTTCCTAAACTCATTAGGAATAACACAAATATATAATTTCCTAATCCTTTAGATAATCTCAACTCAATTGGATTAGGTAGCGTGCTCCTTAAGTTAACTTTAAGATTACTCCAACATTATATGATCTAATATATAATAACAGAGAATATATATAACATAAAGTAGTTTATTTTTCGGGGGCTTAAATATTATTTTATAGATTATGGCTTGTAGATTAAATAGTAGTAAAGCCATAAAAACATAAGCAATATATCTATTAATTAATTGATTTTGAATATCTTAAAATAAAATGTAGGTAGAATTAATATGTAGTATTGATATGGTATCCGCATAATTATGATGCATTAAAAAGAAAAATGAAATATTACACATGATTAAATGTTAGATTTAAAGCTGTGTTTCTTTACATAAGTGGGATTATCATATATATTAGAAATATTATGTAAAGTTAATGAAGACTGTGATATTTCAAAATCGAAAAGAGCAAATATTACGTTAGTAATTACAGTTGTGATTTAATAAAGTTTAGATATTTGTTATAATTAATTGTTTGGCCGTAAAAATATTGGGTTGAGATCAAGTCATATGTATTTATTAGAGAAAACAAATGAAAGAATAATTATTTTGACCTAGTATAAAAAGCAGACATGAAAAAAAAACATAAATCAATCTAATTGAATTTGTTATCAAATCAAACTAACTTATAAATAAATCAATTGTATGAATTTTACTTTAGTCGAACTAAATCGATTTAATTCATGATTTCGTTATTGTGATAAAATAATAATATGTGTAACTAATAAATTATTTATTTATTAAATATATCTAGTATAATATATACCAAATATTTAATAACTGGTAATATTTGAAGAAAATATTATGGTAGTATATAAAATGGGAAAGAGTAATTAATAAAATAATTAGGATGGGTGAAAATAAGGTAAGAAAATATATAATAACTTAGATCGGCGATTCGATCAACACGACTTTGTCAACACGACTTTTGCGGGGCTAGGAGATTTTCCTAACAGTGGTTGAGCCAGGCCGTAAAGGTGCCAATATCGCTCCCTTTACCTGGAAAATCGCCGAACTTCAGTTTTAATAATACATATATTGTGTGTTTCTGAAACATGTATACTTTGGTGGTTTTATGTGTTGAAACTGAATATAGAGTCACCAGGAAACTTATAAATGAACTAATTCTAAATCAAGGATTTTTTTAAAAGATTTAAGCCTAGAATTAAGTACATCAAACACCATGCATTATATAACTAAGCCACAATATACATAGCTTAGAATTCATTTTCTATGAGATACTAGATCCTCCCTCCGCGCTACGCGCAGAAAAATGTGTTGATGGTGTATTCCTAATAATTATTTTCATTGTTTCTGTTTGTAATGGGAGTATTGAGTTATCCAAATCGAAGAGAAATTTAGTGAATATCAAGTTTTTATAATTGTTTAAAAATAAAAATAGCAGCTTAAGGAATCATAAATAATATAAGAAAGAGATCAAGTATAGAATGAGTTTAAACAATTAATTGGCCAACCACCATCACCATCCCTATTCCCAAGAATAATATAAGGATTCGAACCTCTAAATAGAAAATATATAGAGTTGTCACATAATATGACTCTCTAATATTCTTATTATCTAAGGAGTTTCGTTATAAGTTGATACTAGATTTTGACCCGTGTGTCCCGCACGGGTTCTGAATTTTATTTATAATATTGAACATATGTAACGACCTTTGTAGACTGAAAGTTTAAATAGTATACTTATTTAGGTTAGTCTTGCTTCATTTGTTTGATCATATTTCAGGAATCAGATAAACTATCAACGTTATAAATATAAAATAACAATTTAATTCATATTCGTCTAACCAAAACATGAAAGACAATTATAAGCTGTGACAATAAGAAACCCATAAATGAGATAAGAAAATAAATAAGAAGATAACATATAACATAAGTAGTTTATTTTAATAACCAACCAAGATCAAAGGAAAACTGGTTTGAAAAACCAGAAAATATGTTTCGAAAGACATAACCATAATATCAAAAAACATTAAATGTTTTAAACTTGAAGAGATTAAGAAAGCAAAGACGTTAATCAAACATCTGTGGCTCATTCAACCTGTACCAATCGATGTAAGGAAGCTCAACATCAGCCGCCTTGGCCTCACAAGACAAGTTCAACTCTAGCTGCTTCTCTTTCTCTTTTCTAAATGGGTTCTTCTTGAAAAGTTCATTCATGAGTTCCAGCTTACCTTGTATACGCGAGACTTCACGCTCTTCAACATGTTTCTTGGCGATGGCATCATTTAGTTGCTTGTAAATAAAGAGCTTGGCTCGGTAATGCTCAGTGGTCGCCTCCACTCCCTTGTTGAATGCCTCTTCTAGAGAAGAACCATAATCTTCAACCATGGGAGCCTTGAGTTTAAGGTCTTTGTTGAATGCCATACTGAGATTTTGATCTGGATGTTAATATAAACAGTGTTGGTTAGAATCAACGAAATTGTCTAAGTGAAACTAATTTGTTCAATCAATAATAATCATCTGCTTACATAAGATCTCCTAAATTCTCAAAAACTAAAATAGTTGACTAAATTGAATCAAAATTATTAAAAACCTAGCTAGATTAATATGCGTTATAGAACAAAAAGACTCACGACGGCTAGAAAACCTAAAACATGTTTATTCCATAGACAAAATATATATAAAACGGATAGATCAAAATTATTAGAACCCTAGCAAGATCAATATGGGTTATAGAACAAAAAAACTCACGACGGCTACAAAACCTAATTGATTCCATTAACAAAATTTACATAAAACGGATAGATCTACATGCAAGACGGATATAAAGAAAAGGGATAGATCTACTTACTTACCTAATATTGGGACAGACTAAATTGGAGAAGAAGAGAGATGATAGTAAGAGATGAAATCGGTTAAGTGTACAGTTTATATAGAAGAGGATATGATCGAAGAGTCATATCTTTTCACATTCCTAATAATCTTTTCAAATTACTAATCAAAATTAATATATTAAAAATCCAATAACTGAATTACAGTTTCGTTAATAGCAAGTGATCCTAATCACATATTTTATTTGCAGTTTTTATAAATTTAGGATCCTCATATCTAAGTAAATAATTAATGTAACATTTAATAATTGTGAGTTATAGAGAATATACTAAGATATATAAATGTTTGCTTATTTTTATTTCTTCCGAGTTAAAGGTTTGTTTTTTTATATTTAATTAAAAGTTAGGAGTATTTAAATTCGTTGCATCTTGATTTTTTTTATTTAAAACTTAGGAGTTTTTACAATCAGTTACCAAAAGTTTATGAAAAATATCAATTTAGGTTATGAAGATCTTCTTGGGATATTCTTTTCTTGTCTATCTTAATTGTTAAATCTAGTTAAAGTAATTATAATAAATATGTTAATTACGTAGTCAATAAAAAATTTCGTTGGGCCTCGTAGTTATAGATTTCAAATAAACACATTAGGGTTTCTGTTACAATTTTTTTTCCGGGAACAAAACAGATTTTTTCTGATCAACTAAAGAAAACTTCTTTCTTCTGGCAGTCATTAGGCACCTTCTACCAAAGAGGAGCTATAGGATCTGTTTTATGAAGATCGTTATTGACAACCGCATCATATACAGGTTTGACACACTAAAATTATTTTCAACCGATATATATATTTTGTATGTTTACAAATTGATATTCTTATAGTTTTTGATCTAAGGAACATATATTATACTTGCTAATTATAATTTTTATGTTTGATCTGTATAAAATTTGAATGTGTTTTTTGGTTTGGCAGGTCAAAAACGTTTTGGAGAAGCAAGACCACTATACGGATCACAAAATTAGACATCACAAATCCTGACGAAGTGGAACAAAAACGGTTAGTAAATTAAATGATTTGACAATTAGGTGAATGAAAGAACTTAGCATCACATAAGATGTGAGGCTAGTTTCTCTATTTCTTTAACTATATTTGTTAGCTATCATTTAGGTTATGTGATCAATTAGGTAACTGAATTATAAGTCTTGGATGCTCATTAGATGACTGTAGCTTAGAAGCATTTAGGATTTCGAAAAACAAAAAATAAATTGATCTTAATCAATCGTACCAAACCTGAATAACTGAAATGTCAAAAGGCAAAGAAAATGAAAACCTAAAACAAATTACATGTCACAAACAAACCTAACACAAAACGAAAGTTTGCAAGAACCAAAACTCACATGACACCAAATCCACGTAAATCATTGAAGCCTGCATGCAACAACAAAAGTAACTTATAATCTATATTAAAACATAAACGGATTTAATATGGAGAATATATTTAAGAGTACCTTATCACTCATGCTGGTCGAAGTTTTTAAAAATCTCTTTGAAAACTACATTCATAGTTTTTTTCTGAGGTTTACCATCTTTGTCGACAATCAGAATTTTCAATCCTTTCTTAGAAATGACCCTAGAGACAGCCACATATAGTTGTCCATGCGAAAACACAGGTCTTGGAAGAAAGAGACCAACTTGAGACAGTGACTGCCCTTGGTTTTTGTTGATTGTTATTGCAAAAGCCACAGCCAAAGGCAACTGCTTCCTGCGCATCTTAAAAGGCAGGGGGGTGTCTGATGGTGCACAACCTAGGAATATATACTGTCTCACCAACCTTTTCTCTAGTAATTATCCTAGCTTGAACCATACAATCCATAAGCTGAGTGATCTGAACTCTTGTTCCATTCATTAATCCAACATTAGGATTTATGTTTCTTAAAACCATAGCAGGACAACCAACTTTGAGTCTAAGCATATGGTTTGGCAGACCAGGGACCTTTATTTTGTTGAGAAAATCAGGTCAAAGTGCTTCATCATTCATAGCTGATTTATCTATTGGGTCAATACTGTCTGCACTCATATAAATCTTTTCTTCACCTAATATTGTATAAAACATTTAATTAGTACACTAATACTATTTCAAACAATTGTAAGCTATTTAAAATTACCTTCTAGCTGATCCAACATGTACTCATTAATTGTGTTGACATCCTCATTAGTAGGACACAAAATAGCTCTTTCTTGGAAGAACTTAGGCTCCTTGCTTTCTTGTAATTCCACGAAATCACCATAGACAGCTTTGCTGATGGATTCTATTGGATCCTCGAAGTTGGTAATCAAAAACTCAGGAGGAAATTCAATCTCGGCCTCACCGTCATTAGGCTCCGCTAGTTTGCCTTCACCAACTTTTAATATCCATTCAGAGAAGTCCTTAAGATCTTTTGCCTCTTCAGTTGTCAAACAGCCAGACAACAACCGCATGTTCTTCGTGAGTTTCAAAACTTTACAGTGCTCCCAAAGATATGAAGCATTCAAAGCTGCGTTTGCAATCTCTGCCCTACAAGCTCCTCTTATCACAGGTAGAACCTGTCGAAAATCACCTCCAAAAACAACTACTTTTCCTCCAAAGGGTTTATTTCTGTGCTTACCAACAATATCAGATAAGCTCATGTCCAAAGCCTCAAAACAATGCTTGTTCATCATGGGTGCTTCGTCCCATATAATGAGTGATGCCTCTTTTACTAAATTGGCTTGATCTGTTCCGTGAGCCATAATACATGATGAGAACTCGTCAGGATTAAGAGGTATACTAAATCTCGAATGAGCAGTCCTACCACCTTGTAACAACAAAGAAGCTATCCCACTCGATGCAACATTAAGAACAATATATCCTCTAGATCTTATTGCCGCTGATAGTAACTTCCAAAGGAAAGTTTTTCCAGTCCCACCAAACCCATATACAAAAAACGTCCCTCCTCTTTCTTCTGTGAAAGCATCAATAATCTCATGAAATATTTTCTTTTGTTCATCAGTCATCTTTGGAGAATCTCTCTCAAGAGTTTCTAACAGATTTTCACGGGGATAACTGTGATCATCTAATATAAGAACGTTTGAATCATTTGTACTTGATACGGAAGGCTGTGGCATCTTCGTAAATCTTTCTAGCCAATCACCATTCCGCCTCATCAGGATCTCAATCTCTTGTAAAGCATAATTCTACTTCTCTTCATCACTCAACACAAGTCCTACAAAATCAAACAAAAGGTTAAAAGCATATCAATAACAGATTCAACAATAGTATACAAAGTTATCTCTAACCTGGTCTCTTAAAAAAAATTCTACGCCTATGCTCAATATCTTCAGACAAACACTCCCAAGTATGTTCCCGTACGTTCTCCGGCGATTCTAAACTATCATTCAGCAACATCGTAGAAAAAACCTCACGTAGATCGCTTGCTGAACTCTCATAACTTCTCCGCAAGAGATCATCTATATACTCGTGATCATCATCTAGTAACCCACGTGCAGAACATGCTTTTTTGTAGCCATCATGAAGAACACCTTCAAATGTTTGTATGTCCTCATAACATGTAGGACCTCTCACAACGTTCAACAACACCCGAAGATAATAAGAATCTTCTTGTTTACGGCATAATTAATCCTACCAATGGCAAATCCTCTTTTTCTTCGTTTGATTTTTTTTTACTTTTCACAAAAGTATAAAAGTTGGAAATCTGAATATAAAGCAGGGTTGCTGCGAATGAATCAACTTTGCAAAGATCAAACCATGCTAAGAACATTGTATTCTCAATGAGCTTGCGACTCAACACCGCCTCCATCTTATCTTTACCTCTGAAAATAACATGTTGTTTTCCAGGTAGATGGAAAGTAAGCTTCTCAACTGGTGTAGATCGATAGTGAATAGAGAACATAAATGTTCTCCATGAAGATTCACACGAAGAAACATATCTACAAATAAAGGCACCACAAAATTGATTAGAACATGTATCTTTATAAATAAAGAAGAGTTTGGATCCCTCCCAGCTATGCCACATGTGCAGCCACATCATCAATTGTGACTCAGCACATCATGTGGGCTTAGCTCAAAATTTTGTTGTGTCACAGGCCCATCAGTTGACCCGGTTTCACTCATAATTCATTTTGGCATTAAGCCCATCCTTTGACCCGTTAAACTGGTGATTCTATAACCCTAACTCATCATTGTTCGTGATCTCCGTCAATCCGCCGCAAGAGACAAATCGATTCGATTCACTTCGTGTTGATGCAGTTTCTTCCGTTTTACGTTTGATTTTATGAGTCTTGATTGCTCTTGATTGCTCCTGGAGTCGGCAACGATCGGGTATAAATATGTGTATAACCCTTCCTCTAATCCTTTCAACTCATCGCTCTCATCTTCGTATCTCATCAACTCATCGCTCTCATATTCTTATTAAGATCGATTCAACTCATCTCTCTCTCATACGTTATGGCTAACACGAAGGTTTTTTTTTCGATCTGAAATCTGGTCGTTGTTCATCGGTTGTTGAGACGAGATTGCTACGCTTCTGGGAGGCCAGGAACGTTAAGCGCGGCGGGGAGCTCACGTGGATGGATTTGCTAATGGTTGATGTTAAGGTGAGTTGTTCTTTTTCTGATCGCATATATGATTGATTCTATTGGATATCTTAGATGTGTATCAGTCGTATGTTTATATAGATTTAGATATTATATCATGTTGATTGGTATTGATCATGAGCTCTGATATTCGTAGTGTATATTAACGTGAGTGATTCTTTCTGATTTATTCTATGTATTAATCGTTTTGTGTTTATATAAATAGATTAATCATTTTGTGTTTATATAAATAAATTAGTCGTCTTTCTGATATCTATCTCCGGCTTGCTAGCGGCCATTGTTTTTCGGAGGTTCTAGCAATGGGTTCCTCTGTGATTACTTCACTGTCGCTGAGCTTCAAACAAGTTTCTCCAACAGCTGTTCCTGCTCTCAACTGTGTTCTAAGCTCCACAGGCGTGTCTCCCTCCACCCTTTTCGAATCCCTTATCAAAGAGTTGCATTTTTTTCGTGCGGAGGTAATGATCTTTCTTCAATGTTGTTTCCTGTCCATGATTGGTTTTATTGACAAGGCTTCAATGTTTTTTTTTTGTAACAGAACTCCATTAATGGCGACAAGAAATTCACTTCTGATGATTGCAACCACATTGCTTCGTTGGTGGCTGGTCTTTGTCATCTACTAAAATCTAAAGAGTTTTTGGTGAGTTTTAAATTTTGAATTTTTGTTAGAGATTTCAAGAATTAACTAATTGAGGTTTTTGTAGTTGAGACAGGCTTTGGTACTGAGGATAATCATATCCGCTGCTGAAGATGGTTCGTTCTTATGACTTGCATATGCTTAATAAGGTGAATCTTCCTCCTCTTGCTGTCTATTGATTAAAAGCCCACAAAGTTACACCTCCTTGAGCTTATTTGATCATCTTTTCTTTGAATGTATCAGATTGTTTAATCGTTCTTTGATGTTGTGATGGAGACAAGTGCATTGGTAGCTTAAATAACTTTGAAAGTACCATGATGAGTGTGTTTCTCAACAATTACACCCATGTATTTAACATGACTCCAAACTCCGTCCGTGGAGCAAAACTTGACTTTAGGTACAGTCCAGTAATAAGTTTCTGCAGATTCTCTCCCTGTGGCCATGTTTCGAGATGAGCTGAATTATATAGAGGGCGTCTTTGGAAGGCTGTTTAAATAATACAAGTCTTAGAAGGTACAAGTTACTTATCAACATGTAAATTAAATGTGAACTACGGAGGAGGAAGCATAAGAGAGAAGTCGAGAAGAGTTGGTGAAAGTATTAATTATAAATAGAAGCAATGGAATGGGTCTAAGATCAAGAGGAGGAGTTGATCATAAGGGCTGCTCGGGTTGGGGAATGTCGAGTGGAGTAGGAAAACTCCTGGATACATGAGCAATGAGTAGGAAAACTCCTGGATACATGAGCAACACAGAGGTAAGAACTAAAGACAGCCTTTACTCTTGATGATTGAAACAACGTGTTTGAATATAAATTAACTGTATTGTAGCAGGAATTGCTTTTAGCTGCGAGAGTTGGCATATCTACACATACGGACATGAAATGATTGTTGAGTGAGTTTTAGAGAGAAGTCTTTTGAATCCCATAATTTTTAACATTTATTTTGAGCTTCTTTGTTTTTTTTGTTTTGTTTAGTCTCCAGTTTGGATTTTGTTTTCACTCCTTTTATCTTTCATGTAAAGTGACAAATACAGAATGGAACCAAATCAAGACATAGTTTTGTGTCCATTTTTAGTTATGTAAGCACTTTGTATTTTCAATTTTGGGTTGAGAAAATAGAGAGAAGACATTTGAGGGAACATTGTAAAATTGAATAACTAAAGTTGGTATTTGTTCCATTAGATCATCTCTAATATCAATCTTATTTTTAAGATTTGCCAAAATTGTATTCTCCAATACCAAAACATAAAATCTAAAATTTTTGATTGGTAACCTATTTAATAGTAGACTCTTTTTTGTAGAAGTACGTAATAGTAAACTTACGTTTAACAAAATTAGGATACACGGAAAAACGTATAAAAATGCAGTTTTTTTGCTGACATAAAAGGTTTAATAGACTTTTTAAAGAAAATGAAATTTATAAATATAAAACCTAAATAAACATGTATTACAAACAGTGTTGATGTTATTCAGAATAAATAGGCACTAATTCATGAATTTTGTAAGAAAATATTAAATTATTAAATACAATTATTTTGTACTCTTTTCACTTATGATCATTTTATAATTTTATTAAACGATATTCACCTTTTTTTTATTTATGTGAAGGTTATTAAGTAAGACTGATTGAATTTAAGATTTTTTACATGTGAATATTTGTGAGATGTAAAATTACAAGAACAAAAATATTAAATTAAAAAAAGATATTTTTGAAATATAAATTAGTTTAAAATACAAGTGAGTGTGGTCAAATCGGCCAATATTTTTGGCTTACCCTGATTTTTATCCTACACATACTTCAATCGTTTTCATTATAATAATAACAAAAATAGTATAATGCCATAAATATATTTAACAATAAATAAAAGAACAAAAATACGTTATAAAAAGAAGCAAACATCAAACGTTATGTAAAATAAATATAATATCTTTCATCACTTAAAATTTCTTAAAAGACAGTCGTTTTAATACACATCTCTTATAATGAAAACCTAAACACAAATCACAAAATCATTAAAAAACAAAAAATCTAGATCATAATAAAATAAATCCCGCCCGTAGGGCGGGTCTACCCTAGTACTTATATATAAATTTATTAGTAATGAACAATATGGCAAATTTAACAACCTACAATCGAAGAAATCTTTGAACTCATTTTTTATCTTCTCCACACTTTCCTCAACGTTCTCCATTTGGTTTACAACCACATGTTCAGGAGGTTCCACAGCCACAGTGACACGATCTTGTCCTTTGTTAATATAATTAAATAAGTATTTAATTGATCCAGATTGGTTGCACCACTCGACATTTATGTGAGCTCTGTACCGAAGAGATAGTTGTTTGTTGTATGGAATAACCCAAAGATTATCACATCTCATCCCGTTCTTCTCAACATAAGATTGTGGTTGCTCGAGCCTTCTATAAACTGGAAACCCATCTTTATTAATTGCAGTCTTTTCACACTATGATTTAGGATATAGTTTCGAGCACAATCCATTTTCCATACATAGAGAATTCATATTTGCCGCTCCACATGGTCCATGCATCATCATATCTTTAACCACTTCATAAAGTTCAGGCTCTTCATCTTGATTAGGAATTTCCGCAAATTATCCTGTCTATGTCTTCCGGGAAGCTCGCTATCCGGATGCATGAATAAAAGAATATGCGAATGAGGTAGACCACGTTTCTGAAACTCTATCGTGTACATTGCTGTGAAGATATGACAAAAAACGGATTTAGTAGGACAAATATTAAGATCTTTTAAAACATTGGATAATAAATTCTTCTAATTAGGATAAACTCACATGCAACAACCTTCCCCAGTAGATGCTTTTTGGTTAAATCATCCATTAGTGACTCGAGCTTTATTTTAAAGATCCTGGAAAGAACGTCTGGTCTATCGTTTGCATCTAGGTTTCTCTCTTTAACGTATCTGGTGATCTCTGGCCATCTAGGATTACACGTAAATGTGATGAAAAGAGTGGGAAAACCAAAATGCTTACAAATGGCCATAGCATCAAAATAATTATTCTTCATGTATCTAGGACCACCAGTGAAAGAAGCCGGCAATACAAATTATGTTCCTTGTTCATGCATATCAATCTTGCCAGCATTTTCTGATTGTTTCAGAGAGTCAAAACTATCAGATCTTAAAGTATCCTGATTGAATTTTAGATATCGCAAACGGTTAGACTCTATAGTTGTGTAAGAATCCACCAAAAATTGTTGAAAAAGTCGCCTAGAATGCAGTAGATGTCGTGACTCATTCCTCCTTTCGAACAACCGATATGCAATGAACTGCCTCATACTAATCGTTTTCTTTTTCTGCTTTTTGGTGCCCTCGTTAACACCTTTCTTAATTCCAAGTCTGAACCCATCCTCTCCATAAGGGAACAATAGAGGATACTGTAGTGCTAGATAGGAAACATGTATCTCATTAATACTCAATAGCTTTCCAGAATGTTTCTGAAGCACTATATCCCTTTTATCCATATCGAGATTAAAGTCTCCAGGAATCAATGCAACAACCTCAGATGCGGTGGGTGTGTTGTATGTCCTTCTCTATCACTAACAATCCTCATATGAAATGCATCGTTAGGATTAGTGTCAAATCGATCTCTAGCTGATCTAAATTGTTGAACATACGGATTCACACCATCTAACATCTTTATCAAAGCCTCAATGATTTCTTTCTTCAGAGTGTCCTTTTCTTTTACTCGACCACTCTTACTTCCATTTCTGCGGATACATTAACATATATCAAAAATGTTAGTCGTGTACATTTTTAAACCTCCTCTTGAAATAATAAAAAAGGTATAAACTGATAGTTACCTAAGACAATTTGACCTGTTTTCCACTTCATTTTCTGTGTCCGCAATATACATCTGTCCAAATTTGGCATCGTCACCATCATTTGGAAATAAACTTCCTGCTAGATGATAATTTTCTCCATGCAACTGAAACATGTCAGGACCTATTCCTTTCCTCACCGATCTCTCAACTTTGCCACCGAGTGAAGTAAATGAGAAGACCATATTTTAAGGTCTCAAATTTCTTTGAAAATGTTTGCTTAGTTTATCTTCCCCCTCAAGCAATCGTGTCAACACATCTGGTGGGGACTTTAAAAGTGGCAATGTTACTTGACCATTCATATAGCACATAGTAAAAGAAGGAATCTTGGAATTCCTGCGTTTATTAATACGTTCTCCGTACCACATATAAGCGCCACAGTGGGAACATGACCAAGTGGGATCACCCTCGTCGATATAGGCTGCATATGGCAACATACAACAAATATAGCTTTTAGAAATAAGTGAAAAAATAAACATAATGTAGATCAGTCCAAATAAGATAATATACTACCTAGAGCTTTTGCCAAAGGTTTCTTTTTGAGAGATTTATGTGCTACGTTTGCGCGGGTAGAAGATGACATTTTATTACTTTCCGGTTCATTAGGAAATATTTTTTCTCCATCAGAATGATGTACACAATCAATATGACTTTCAGAATCAGAATCTTCCTGTGAGCTACAGTCAAACTCTAAAGAACCATTGAGTTCTTCGATTATCCCTGGATTTCGAGAATGAGACAACATGTTAGTTTAGGAGTTCCACATAAAAATGTAAAGGAAAAACACTACTAAAAGATCTAACCTCGAAAATGATCAAGATCTTTATCGATTGCTTCATCATCATCTAGTATATTATCATCATCTCTCTCATTGTTTGTTTTAGATGCTTCATCTATTGTTTCACTTGGAGACAAATTTCATGTATTGGTAATGTTATCAAGAAGGGCACTTCCATTCATATGCTGCTTCTTCTGAATTGGTCCCCTATTCTTTTTACATGTATTAGTTGCCTTGCTGACATGCGCTATACAATTAACATAAAAATACAACTTAAGAACAGAATAGTATAGTCAAGGGGATAATATCTATTTCAGTTTTAAAAAAGACAGATTAACTTACACTTGACGGATGACAAACAACTTCCCTGATCCGAAATCCTAGTTACTTGTTCCGTTTCCATAGAAACTCCTGAATCAAATATACACAGAAGATAGTGTGTTGTGAATGATGAAAAAAACCTTGGACAAAGACCGCCAAGTATGATCTTAAGAACTATTACCAAGAACACATCTTCTTTTGTTACTTGGTGGTGTCGGCGTGCAGTTAGTGATCAATTCTCTAGAAGCTAAATTTTTAATATCATCAAGTGCAATACGTTTATTCTTTCGCTGGTTCCTTTGGATATTACTTTCAGTAGTATTGATTGCGGTTGACTTGCTAGGTTCTGCTATAGAAAAGAAGATAATTATATACGACAAACTCATAGGACAAGGATATGTATAGTGGTTTCGATTATAATTCCAAGTTACAAAAATATATATTTAAGCTTACTGTTCAACTGGGTCAAACAGCTTCCCTGTTCTGGTGTTCTTAATATAGATTGGGCAGAATCTAAAGAAACACCTGATAAACAAAACATATGTAGATAAATATTTCCAAACAATCAAGTAAGAATGCAAAAACTCCAAACACTGGATAAGAGGGTCTTAAGAACTATTACCAAGAACACATCTATGTTTGGTACTTGGGGTTTCTGGTGTGATTGCGCTATGGCAAATGTTTGAATCAATCTTTGTCTTTAACTTTGGATCAAGGCCAACAAATAACCTTTTAAAAACAGAGTCCATAGGAACAGGAGACTGCCCACCGTTCTGTGCTAAGTTTTGATCTCTCGAGATTGATTGAGTTTGACGACCTTCATTCCCCCCACTCGTGTTAATCTCAGGATGCAAGTCTGGTCTATCATTCTCATTGTTAGGCATGCCAATCTTTCTTTTTCTCTTCGTATTGTCTTGACTATCACTGTTCTAACTTATGCAGAGACTAATAATATGCAATAACGTTATTGCATTGCCAAAGTTGTAGTGGAAATCACAATTATACCTAATTTTCAAAGATATCGTGTAGTATCATTATTTCGTAATAAATGAGATATTAAACAAACATAAACTAATTATGGTAACAGAAAATCAAAACAGAATCTTAATAATGATAGTTTTGTATATATTAGTTGATCTCATCCCTAAATTTTAGTAAGTAACATTATAGGTTTTTTATGAGTATTAACATTAAAATATTATTAATAATAGTTTTATAGAATGAGGTAATTAGGTTTGAATCTATAATCGTGTAGGTCAATGTTATAAAAATATTCTATCAACATGATGCTACATTGGAATTTATACTCGTACACGTGAGAAGTTCTTGTTCTATCATATAAAAAGCTAGTTTATGATATATACATCTTAGTTTCAAAATCATCTAAGATTATTAATGCTTAAATAATACTACCATAAATCATACTTCGGTTACTAAAACTATTCATAATACTACCAGATATCATCTAAGATTGTTAATGCAACAAAGTTCTCTTTGTTGTATACTTTCTCTTCATTATACATCTTAGTTTCTAAAATCCTCCAATATTATTAATGCTTAAATAATACTAACCTAAATCATACTTCAGTACATTTTATGGTCTCACGTGTATCCCCCATCACATAGAGAACTTATAAACTTTCATAAAATGTTTAAATAATACATTATGGTCTCACGTCCGTTTGCATGGATTATGTAACAATGATATAATTAGAACATATAGTACGGTCCAATTTTCTTTTGTTTCGATGAGACAAACACTGAACTATCAGTTGCTTATACAGAAACCTATCTAGGTGAATGAACATTGACCTCCTATCTTGAAAACTTACAAACTTATCTTGAAAACCAAAAAACTTTTGTGCAGTTTTTTCACTATTCGAATAACATGACTTTACTATATCATCGTGGACTTCAATGAAGATTGTTATATAAGTCAAAAGTAGCAAAGGCTGACTCATGTTACATGCATCAAGAAGCATGCAAATGACAACACCACATAAACACAGACTTTCTTGAAAACATGTGTCATTGATGATAATGTACTATCAAATCAAGGGTTTTCCACAACCCTCTTTATAAACATCGGCCTACAACATTCCAACTCATATGCTTCACCACCAAATAAAACTCAGAGGCCAAACTACAAGCAACACTAAGTAAAGATGGGAGAAGAAATGTCAGTCAACAATTACAACAACAACCCCTCGAGTGATTCCTCAAACAACGACCACTCCAGCTCCGATCCCAACATCTATTTAAGAAACCTATCTCTGCCATATTTTGTTGCGTAACCTATGGAATTCTTCACCAAGCACAAAAGACTCAGGGAAGAATACTTAAAGGATGGCAACCTCGAGGGACACTATATTGAGGGAATCCTTCAATTTTTTGTTGAGAAAGACAAAAGCAAAGGCTTCTTTCATCTACGTCAAGCAGCAATTGGGGGCTATAGAGATGGTTGGTATTTATTAGGTTTGTTAATGCTTGCATTAGAACGATTTTATAAAGGTGAAAAGTATTTGGATAAACTCCAATGGAAGACAAATCTATCAGTGTCCGATCATTGCAAGGCACGAGTAATGAAGACACTAAGCACAATCTGTGGCATTATGAATGCTGGCTACTATACAGCTATGGTAAACCCCGAGTGCTTGACAAAGTGCGATCAAAATAACAGCTCCAATCACATATGCGATGCATGTTACTACTACAAACAGCTTAAGGAATTTGTTGTGTTTGCTATGAATCAGTATAATTAAGAGGGAGAGTCTTGGAGGTGGATTATGGGTGCATGAGTTTGCTATGCTTTTTATCTATTATTTTCAGTTTCCTACTATTAGTTGTGGCCGTGTATTATGTGTTTGCTTTTAATGTTTTGCTTGTAGCTTTATATAATATGGTTTTCAAATAACCAACTTATAGTTAAAAATCAAGTCATTTTAAGTAAGTCATTAGTAGTTCAGGTCTTGAATATTATTTTGTTAGTATTCTCACAAATTTTTGCTTAAAATGATTAAAATGAAACACAAAATGAAAACCAACTAAGGAGTCATTATTTGAATAAAATGAAATAAACCAACTAAGGAGTCATTATTTTAATAAATGCAATCAAACATAAAATGTAAACCAAAGCCAAATAAGTCTTATTCCAGCTGCTCCATCATCACTTAACAATCTTCTCCTTCTTCACGATCGTGCGGCACAACTTCTTAGATGTAGAAGTCATCTCTTGTTGATCTAAATCATCTTCCTTGCGCTTAACATTAGGGGTAGCAAATCCATCAGATGAGTTCTCATTGCTTAACTCCATCGCCGGTATCTAAAAAGAAAATTGAGTTAGGTATCTCGTGATTAAACATAATTCAATTCAATAAGCATTACAAAATGCTTACTTCTCCACCAGACATTGTTGACGAAATGGTCTCATTGAGGGAGAGTGGTTCAGAGAGTGATTCAATCCTCTGAATATAATCCCTAGACGAGACCTCAGAAACCTTGAAAATGTCAGATCCATTTGAAAAGTTTTCAGTGGTTACTTTAACACCAAAACAAAAGGATTTGCCAACCAAGTCTTGTAAAGGCATAGGGAGCAACTCTGGATCTTCAATCTATTGTGCAATTCAAGCTAAAAGTTTTTAGGTTTAATAACTATATATATGTTTGCGATGTATCTAAATGAGACTGTAACAATTACCTCAGCGAAAGAACCATCCCATAGTTCAATAGCTTTGCACCCAATAATGGCCATAGCTATGGTGTCAAGAAGCATAATCTTGCACGTCTCGGTGTCATCTCTAACAGTCAAATGTAGCTTGAACCTGTCAAAATAATTATAAGTTATAATATGTGCGTTACATTAGAGAGTCTAAAGAAATTGATGCTTATTTGGGTGAGAAGGTTGAACATGGTGCACGACACACGTCACAATAAAACTGTGGCTTTATGGATCTGTTCATCTGAACAGATGCATTTCTACCAGTCTTAGTCAAACGGCGGTTGTGTCGATCACATCCAAAATAGAACCAACCCCAATCTGTGTCAATGGATTCAATTGAGCAGATGATTTTGCAGTTCTCGGGCTGAATGGTAATTAAGTAATAAAATTAAAACATTGTAGCTAGAGACCAAATGATTTAAACATTGTATATATCTATATTATTACCTCAACGCTAAGCAAAAGCTCAGATATGCATCTCACGTCTACAACATCCCAGTCGTCTCTGACCTTTGTCATAATTTTTTTCTCATTCTTCTGATCAAAGAGAGCTAGGGAAAGAGGACTATTCTCAACCCTGATAAACATATTTAGACAATATATTTTTATATATGTAAAATTTTATTAATTTTAAACAATGAGTAACACAATAATAAAATAAATCTAACTTACAATTTTTTTAAATTCAACAGCTTCCTTCATTGTTGGATTGAGAAAAAAAAAGTGACGCATCAAATGCGTTGGTAATTTGGATTTCTCCTGGATTTTAGTATTCAAATATATGTGAAATACTATTCGAAATCATAATATTCAAAATCATGTTGGATGCGTCTGATTCTAAAGTCTAGCATGTATAAATCTGTAAATATAATAACCATCGGAAAAATAATAACATTAGTGTATACCTCTGTATTCTTTGATTTTTGCAAACCTTATCAAACATATATCATGTATAATAACCATCGGAAAAATAATAACATTAGTGTATACCTCTGTATTCTTTGATTTTTGCAAACCTTATCAAACATATATCATGCGTAGTTTCTTCCATATGTTTTTCAAATTGCTCAGCATATTTTCCCCATAAGCAACATGCAACTTCATTACCACTAATAGAACATTATGTAAAGTCAAGCAAAAATATAGTTAGATAAATTTATAAACTATCTATATTATTAGAGATCTATATACCTTTCATCACATAAACGAAAGTTCACTCTTTTGGTGTCAATCCCTTTGACTTGGACCGTGGCTACTGCTGCAAGATCAGTAACTTGTCCCATGACATCTGTTGAAAAAACAGGATAATTTAGTAACTAAAATTGTCATATACTATGAAGTATAACAAAGTAATTAACATTTATGTATACATACCAATCAAAAAATTGGGTTTACACGTTCCATTAAAAATCTCCTCGTAGCTAGCCAGATCAAGGAATTCACTATCATTAAGATAATCCGAACGGCTGATCATTGTGTCTGTAAGGATAGTCATCTTGTACTGCTGCTTTGTAGGTCGATATTGACCTCCTGCCCCACCTATTTTAAAGGTGTCAATGACCTTCCACTGACCAATGGGTAAGTAACGCTGAACTCGAACCATTAGTGATTTTTTGCAAGACGCTTGGATCTTGTCACCCTATCACAAATGTATGAGCGGGTCATTATTAGTTAAGTGACTTACTCATCTATATATATAAGTATCTATATTAAGTGAAATGATCTTACACTTTCGCCTACCAGACGACTCAAGAGTATCTCCTCCAAAGCTGGTACTTTGCTTCCAGGAATGAAGCAGTTTCACTGTTAGTCGCCATTCATCTTTGTAAGGTTTGAGATCTTTAATAAGACTCATTTTTTTTCGTTTGACATGTTTGCTTTGAGAGGTCGATGAGAAGTCTCTAATTGTGTCTTGGAATATATAGATGAGTAAAATAATCTAGGTTAAGTTGTATCCGCAGCTAGTAAAGATATTTAAGAGATATTCTCATTTCTGTTTTGTACAAAATCGTATATTTAGCTCAATAAATGGTAACCAAGTAAGGTAATTATATTTAATTTTTAGAATTACTTGATTGATCTTTTTAATTTACTTGTGCAGAAATTAAACCGAGTTTATGTGGGGAGTGATCAAAGATATTACCTTCAAAATGTGCCTTAAATGTAGGAGAATCTAATTGTATATTTAAAAATCTGCTTTTGAATTCATGATTATCAAAATCGGGAATATTAAATTAAATCATGTTTATGAGCTACATTAAATCGTATGAATTAAGTAATTTATTTTTAAAAACATCTAAATCTGTTTCCAAACATACTGGTTTTACTAAGGCTATCCAAGTAACCAAACAAATAGATTTTGTACTTCTGTTTTAATAATATAAGATTATATTTGGCAAACTATTGAATACTACAGAGCTTTTATAGTATTTCTATAAAAGTGGTCATACTCCGTAATACATATTTGTTACGCCCAAAACAATATAATTTCTTTAACATATTTGGATGAAACTTTAGACTATGGGTTTCGCTATGGAGAAGTGTATTGTAAAAACTTACACTGCGAGGAAGATGGAGATCTGGTTGCGTAATGAGATGTGGGTTTAGGCAAAATGGAAAGGTTTCTCTGTAGAGTAAAATTTGAGAGTAGATTAAAGTGTATATATATATATATATATATATATATATATATATATATATATATATATATATATATTTCGAGAAATAGCCATCTAATTAAAATTAAAGTATATTCTTATAAACTGAGGAGAGTAAAATTTTGAGAGTGCTTTACTAACTGACAAAAAAAAACACGTGAGACAGCCATGCATATATCTGAAAAAGAAAAAAATCAAATGGTTATTTAAAATTAAAAGTAATCGTAGGATAACCAACCGTAAACCACCAAATATTGAGTCAACTTCTAAAGCATAAAACTTTGTTGCTTGCTTAACTAACGCTGAGTTTTGAAATCTTATATCATCGTTTTTTTTTAAATATATTTGGAAGTGACCATGAGCAACTTCCCTCGCACTCATGCATTAAGGATCACATCCAAATATGTAAAATATAACATGTTGACCTATAAAAATGTTTACCTGTTTGTTATAAGTCTCGATTTCTAAATAATTAAGCAAGCAGAGTAGTCCTGAGGAAGCAGAATAATAGTGCAACACATGATTATTAAATCATAGTCATTCAAAGTAGATAAAATGTTTAGAGGAGAAAAAACTCTAGGAAAAAAAACTGAAAGAAATCATGAGTCAATAATGAAACTGGAAAGAAACACTTAAACTGCAATCACTTTCAAGATCTGAGACGACATACAGAAGCTCTAATTCCCACACTTGGGGCGTTTAGCGTTCCCTATCCCAGCACTGTCACAACTCCTCTTACTCCCCTCTGCAGAATCCACACGGCTCTTAGAAGCTTCACACACGTTGGTTCCAGTCTCAAATGTTTCCTCCGAAGCTACAGTATTGTGGTTTCCTTCCGAGGCTTCTGTGGCTGGTGGAGTGTCCAGAGAGAGGATCTTGGACACAGTTAGAGATCGAGTCTTCCCTTCTAAGTTGTGCTTTGTAACTTTCACACAAAACTTATGTGTTTGACCGATGGTGCTGATTAGAGCTTCCGGGACAGGCACATCTTGGGTAACTCCTTCGTTTCCATTAGCCTGACAGTCAAATACAACAGCGTCAGATCACAACATTTGAGAGTACAAACTGATGAAAGTCACCTCAAAATAGCTGCTGACTAATTCCGATGCATGCTTCCCAGTCAACTCATAACCAGCATCACCAAGCAGCACAAAACAGCTTGCTCACTGTTGTCATAGACAGATATAGGTGCACGGTACCTGTTATGAAAAAATCAGAAGCTAATATCATTCAAAGCGTTACTGAGTACTGAGTCTAGAGTACATACTGTGCAACTCCAGTTATGTTGACTTTTCCACATTTCGAACACATCAACGAAGTTGGGCCTTTCGTAGCCTTAGTATTGCACCCACTGCATGAAATGTAATACCAGGTAGAGCCATGGACCATATCATCAATTGTAGCCGTGCACTCAAAAAAAGCTTCCTGCGCCGCAAAGCTATATAAGCATTGAAGCTTTGTTCAATGATTAAGAAATATTTAGACCTAGTTGTACCTTAGCAGATTCCTGCTTGATGTAGGAGAATATTTTCCCAATGGTCAGTGTCTCACGTTTAGTAACCACCTCTGCATTAACCTTCTCAGCAATCTGTGGGTAAGAGATCAACCTGAGACAGAGTAATAAGCATTGATCCAGTTAGTCATTGATATGGGGTTATGCGCGGGCACTTCAATTAGCCAAAGAGTAAATGTAAAACACATAAATATTTACCAGCCGAAGTAGTCTATGGTAGGTTGGACATCGTAGTCCATAAAAACACGTGAGGAAGACATAGAAGTCAGGGCAAGAGTACCTGTTGTATTAAGAAAACCAATTTAAAACAACACAAAGTGTAGATATGTAACTATAAGAAAGCTTAACTAAAGATAGAATTCGTAACCTCCGACACTCTTCGTGTTAACGGTCGTGACCAATAACACGGTGGGTGTGTTTTCGTATGATTTGAATTTTTCGCAGAAGTCTCTTGCAGCCTGGTCCCAAAGGTAGAGCTTCATCACAGGTCCACTGCAAAATATCGACACTGAATGGCTAAGAGAAGTACAGAGAAGGGGTGTGTAAGGAATAATAAAAAACCTACTCGTGTGACTGCACATGAACCAGAAGATGCCTCGCCCTTGCTATCTCCACTTCGTCAAGGACGGGGGTCCCAATGAGTCTCTGTCCATTAACCAGCTTCATGTGGCCAACAACATCTTTTCCATGGCCAAAAACATCAAGAGTGTAAGTTAGAAGAGTCCAAAATAAGTAATCTAATATTTTATGACCACACAAAACCGAAACACACATAGTCTTGAGGCAGTTAACAGAACCTATTTATACTATGCTACGCTATGATGATAAAAAAAAAATCGAAGGCCCGAGTTTAGTAAATTGTGCTTCCTAACGTTACATATAGAATTAGTGTATTTCATCTGTTGCGTTATATTTTAAAAGAGTGACTTCAGAGACTGACTCTTCAATTAATTCAAATAATGATTATGACAAACCTAAAACACATTTAAGCTAAAATTGAGATTTCTGTATCTAAGCAGCAAGAAATACTAAACACTACATCTAATCATCAAGCAATGCAACTAAGAGATGGTGTGGGGGATTACAGAGCTTACCGTAGAGGTCTCCTTTGCGATCGCAGTTAGCTTGAAAATCCTCAAACGAATGAAACCGGAATATGTCTTCATCAAAAGGGGTGGGACAGTCATGAAGAACCGTCAGTTCAGAGTTCCATGAGAACGACACCGTTACGGCATGATCAGAAACCCGATACACCGATTTGTTGCTTGATCCATAGAAATTGTTGAGTTTGTAAACCGACCCCCGCTTCATCTTAGACAAATATTTCTCAATACGTCCAGGCGAAATGATTCCTTGGATAACAGCTCCCTGCGAAGAATAACATCAAGAAAACCCAATTAAGTAAGTGTAGAACGATACACAAATCATGATGCAAACAAAATATAGTAATTAAGAAATCTAAACTGACAATCAAAAAGGTAAAAAGACCGCAAACTTGTAGATAATCAGTATGTTTTTTATTTTGTAGATATATATAATAAAATTTGAAGATTTGGCAATTAAACGATTAACCTCCTTCTTATTGTATTAAGTAAATAAGTGGAAAATTAAGAAATCTAAACTGACAATCAAAAAGGTAAAAAGAACGCAAACTTGTAGATAATCAAAAAGGTAACAACGTTTTGGTGAGTTCAAGTATCTGTTCGTCGATGAGAAGCATCTCAAGGCCAATAAGCGTCTTCTTTAGAGGGTTCCAAGCCTCCCAGAAATGAACCAAACGGAAATGCAATTGAGTTTCGTGGGGACCCAGTGTGACATCTCGGAAGAACATGACTTTTTCATCATAATCGGAGGTGATAGGGGATTTCCCATTCGGTTTTATCGCCATCGATCGAGGTAAGAGAAGTTCTAGGGTTTGATTTGAACTCGACAAAGAAAATGAGTATATAAAGTAGGAAGAAAAGGGTAAATTGAAACGAAATCATTAAGACAAAATTGTTGGATCGAGATGTAGTGGAGTATTGATTGGGGAGAAGTGGAACGATAGAACTGGATCGATATGGTATCATACGGAAGACGAAGAGAGACGAAGAGGTTGAGGCGTTGATCCTCGTGAAATCCTCCGTTTAGGGTTGCTTTAAGTTTGGTCGGTTTCGAGATACGATAGAAAAGCCCAGGTAAATTTTTGTTTGGTTTCGCGATTCGTGAAAAAGCCCAGGTAAAGCAGACAAAGCCCAAACGCACATGAAGCCCAAACGCACATGAAGCCCAAACGCGAATAAACAGACCTAAGCCTGTCTGACGTGTAAATAAAATGTTTTTATTGGCCTGAATTTCCAGGGTGACGTGGACAGGCTATTTGCTCTCCATATCCCCCTTTTAGTATAGGTTAGATATAACAAAGCATATTGAAGTTGATTATCACATGGTTAGATAAATGGTGTTGGAAAGAGTCATCTTTCCATATTATACAAAAAATGAATATCAATTGGCTAACATATTCAGCAATGAAGCTAACACTAAAGTTTGTGAGTCCGTCTATTCAAATCTTGGATTCATATACCTCTTATCACACTGATCCTCTTACATATGAAACAAGTAGTGGATTAACGAAGATACAGCTTCAACAGTTTTATACAAGATAATGTGACATGTTTTACTCAAACAAAAAAGGAATAATATCAAAAGCGAAAAAAACCAAACAAATACCTCCTAAGTTCTTCTCATACACGTACAAGAAAATAAAGAAACTGAAGTAAAACAAATCTAATCATGTGACATTACCGTAAATCTCTTCACAAAATAAGTTCCTACGTCGATATTCAAGAAGCATATATCGATAATATAGGAATGCGTCGAAAACGAGCTTACACAGTGATACTCTTTTTATCTTGTTATGTTTTTTCCACCATGTTATTTTAGAGAAGTTTTTAACGAAACAACAAAAAAAAACATTAAACAAGAGAGTATGTGACACTGATCTCTAAGAGAAATGTTATGAAAATTGATATTGTCTACTCCGTCCAAATGTCAGTGCCAAAACTTTGACAAAACAGTGTAGAATAATGTGAAGCCTACCGTCACTATAAGCACAATGACTTTTTCACTTTTATATAAACGGTCGATTCAATCGATTGTAACACACCATTCTCTTCTCCTCATACAATATTCTCTCTTCTACTGGTATAAAATTCGATTATAAAATTATAAGTGTTAGTTGATAAAGAAAAAAAGAGTTTATGTTATTTTCCGTTATCTAATTATTTAGTCCATCGAGGCCGACACAAAAATTCTCAGTACTGTAAGACCATCCCCATTGAAGGTTTATGATGGGTTCATGGGCTCCGTATCAAAGGCCCGTTTTTTTTAAAAAAAAATGAAAAATGGGTTTAATCCTGTGAACCGGTTCTCTCGGCTGACCCGTATGAAAAGGGTTCAAGCTACGTGTCACGCAGTGAATGGCTTCTCGTTTGATGACGAAAGCAGGACTTTCGCGAGACGCTCTTCATTTTCTCTTCTCTCCAAAAGCTAGGGTTTCGCTCTCAGAGGCGATTTATCGTCGCGGCGCTGAAGGAAAGGTGATTTCTCCATCAAATCGACGACGGAGTGTCTTCTCATCGAGCTCAGGTCAGTATCGAGTAGAGTCACGGTTAGATAGAGTCGTTATTTGGGATCAAAATCAATTTCTGGCTTATGAAATCTGAAATCGATTTGGCGTTTAATCATTTTGTTTAGTTTATGTTCTAATCATTCCATTTCTGGTACGATGGATCTCTAAGAGAAATGTTATGAAAATTGATATTGTCTACTCCGTCCAAATGTCAGTGCCAAAACTTTGACAAAACAGTGTAGAATAATGTGAAGCCTACCGTCACTATAAGCACAATGACTTTTTCACTTTTATATAAACGGTCGATTCAATCGATTGTAACACACCATTCTCTTCTCCTCATACAATATTCTCTTCTACTGGTATAAAATTGATTATAAAATTATAAGTGTTAGTTGATAAAGAAAAAAAGAGTTTATGTTATTTTCCGTTATCTAATTATTTAGTCCATCGAGGCCGACACAAAAATTCTCAGTACTGTAAGACCATCCCCATTGAAGGTTTATGATGGGTTCATGGGCTCCGTATCAAAGGCCCGTTTTTTTTAAAAAAAAATGAAAAATGGGTTTAATCCTGTGAACCGGTTCTCTCGGCTGACCCCGTATGAAAAGGGTTCAAGCTACGTGTCACGCAGTGAATGGCTTCTCGTTTGATGACGAAAGCAGGACTTTCGCGAGACGCTCTTCATTTTCTCTTCTCTCCGAAAAAGCTAGGGTTTCGCTCTCAGAGGCGATTTATCGTGCGACGCTGAAGGAAAGGTGATTTCTCCATCAAATCGACGACGGAGTGTCTTCTCATCGAGCTCAGGTCAGTATCGAGTAGAGTCACGGTTAGATAGAGTCGTTATTTGGGATCAAAATCAATTTCTGGCTTATGAAATCTGAAATCGATTTGGGCGTTTAATCATTTTGTTTAGTTTATGTTCTAATCATTCCATTTCTGGTACAGATGGATCTCGCAGAAGAGAGAAGAGATTCAAAGAAGCAAAAGGATAACATCAACATGTTAGGGTTCGTGGCCGATTCACAATACGGGATTCCGAGAAGGTGTCCATGTGGTGGGAGAATCATTGACGAGGTTGGGGGGAAGGAAGACTACGACACTCTTCCTGGGAAGCGCTTCTTCACCTGCATAAATTACGAGGTATGTCTCCATCTTTATTTATGTTCTTATAAATTATGTTACAAGAACTCTCTCTGATTTTTGTTTATGTTGTCAACAAGGATGATGGGTTCCATTATCGTCATCCTTGGGTGATTGGTGTCCAGGAGGAGATCGAAAAGTTGACTAAGCGGGTGGAGGATGCTGATCAAGGGGGTCTCGACTATCAATAAACAGATTGAGTTCTTGGAGGTTAGTGAAGTATACTTGCTTGATTGTATATTTGTATAGTTATGTAGTTGTATAGTAATCAACTTATTAAGTCACTAACACAGTTCCGTTGATGTGTTTCCATGGCCAGGAACAGCTTAAAATCCTCTCTGGACAGGTAGATTACCTCACGGTGCAGATCGCTGACCTGGAGAAGGTCTGCTCTGAATGAATACACAAGGTAATACTCAAATCTGAAAACTGAAGTTTAGTTTCGTTTTTTAAACTAGGTCTCAAGTTCTCTAGTTCAAACCGTAAAAGAATTAGTGAATGCTGAACTAGTTCTCTAGTTCGAACCTTAAAAGAATTAGTGAATGCTGAACTAGTTCTCTAGTTCGAACCTTAAAATAATTAGTGAATGCTGAACTAGTTCTCTAGTTCAGAAGATAAAGTATACTTAAACTCAACTAGAATTTTATTTTCATTAACTCTGTGTTGGTTGTTGGCTGTGATGAATGTTCTGTTTTTTATCCTACTGATTTGATGTGTAATGAATGCGTGCTGTGAACTAGTTGTTGTGGAAGTAACTTTAATGAATGTTTGGTAGTTAGATTGTGTTTAATTGTTCTCTCCCATTAACGCTAAATCTAGTTTAAAAACACTTTCAATCTACTTCTAAAAACACCAACCAAAACCAAAACCAAAACAAAAAATGGATCGTTTTTCCCTAAACTCTCCCGGGCATCTTAACCTATTAGCTTCGCTTAGCAGTCAACCAATAGACGTGGACTATGCTGAGGAAGTAACTAACTCTCCCGGGTTAGTTAAGCCATTGCAGAAGAGAAAGTGGGCAACCAAAGAAGACCTTGTGCTCATCAGTGCTTGGTTGAACACAAGCAAGGATCCTATTGTCAGTAATGAGCAGAAGGCAGGATCGTTTTGGAAGAGAATTGAGGAGTATTTCAATTCAAGCCCTCAGCTCAGTGGCTGCGTTCCTAGAGAGTGGAGTCAGTGTAAGCAGAGGTGGGGAAGAGTGAACGAGCAGGTGTGCAAGTTTGTGGGAAGCTATGAGGCGGATTTGAAGTCGCAAGCTAGTGGCCAATCTGAGAATGATGTCATGTAGGCTGCCCATGACATCTTCTTAAATGACTACCAGGTCAAGTTCAGCATGGAACACTGTTGGAGGGAACTGAGGTATGATCAGAAGTGGAAATCACAGTCGTTGTCCAGAGATGGTGCAAAGGACAAAAGGAAGGAAGCTGCAGAGGAGGTGATGCCTGACGAGGAAGAGGCTAGGCCTCCTGGTGTTAAGGCTTGCAAGGCAGCCAAACGCAAGAAGCACGGGAATGAAGCAGCTTTTGATAAAATAGAGAGCATTCTTGTTGTGAAACAGAACATATCCAAACATAAACTTCTTGATCGTCTCCTTGCCAAAAACGACAATGATCTTTCTCCTAACGAAATCTCTCTGAAGAACAAACTCATATCTGAAATGCTTGATTGAATTGGTTAACTTGCTTGATTGAATCTCTGCTTTTTAAATTATTTACTTGCTTGATTGAATCTCTGCCTTTTTAATTATTTACTTGCTTGATTCAATCTCTGCCTTTTTAATTATTTACTTGCTTGATTGAATCTATTTACTTATTTTTGCAGGTCACGGGTTGGCAGGTGAAGGCTGGTTCACGGGTTGTAGAAGCTGGACGGGTCTGTTTGTTTCTTTCACGGGTCTGTTTTTTTCACGGGTTTTGCTGTTGTTTAAGTCACTTTGTTTCACGGATGCAGTGTAGTATTTTGTTTGTTTCTACACTGCTTTTATGTACTATGTTTCACTGGTAATGTAACCCAAGCTCACGGATGCACTTTGTTTCACGGATGCACTATGTTTCGAAACTCTATATAAACTTAGCAACCTTCATGAGTAATGCACTTCTCTTTATATCTCTCTCTTTATGTCTCTCTCTTTATATCTCTCTCTCTTTATATCTCTCCTTCCCATGTCTCTACATAAATAATTTACCAAGCTTGAGTTCATTCACTCTTTCTCAACCTCATCATATTTCTCTATTCTTATTTTTGTTAAAAAGTTAATCAAATTTACAAAAAAAAAAAATTGGAGAATGTCTTCCTCATCAAATGATGAGGTATATGAAGTTTTTGAAGAAATGGTCGACCAACAAATTGATGATTTCATTGACTCTGTTGTTGATGTTCAAGCCAAAAAGCCGAAGAGACGAGTTTATATCGAAAGAGATCGGGAACAAGAACACAGTCAACTATGGAACGACTATTTCAGTGACAATCCTACATACAGATCTGAAATGTTTAGGCGGCGTTTCCGAATAAACAAACCTTTGTTCCTTCGCATTGTCGATCGCCTAAGTAATGAAGTACCATACTTTGAGCAAAGAAGAAATGGTCACGGAAGGTACGGGCTATCTGCACTTCAAAAATGTACTTCAGCTATACGAATGCTAGCTTATGGTCAATCGGGAGATACGTATGACGAATATCTCCGACTTGCGGAAAGTACTGCACTTTTATGTTTGGATAATTTCACTGAAGGGATAATACGATTGTTTGGAGATGAGTATCTAAGAAGACCTAATGAGGATGATCTTCAACGATTACTTGATGTTGGGGAGATACGCGGGTTTCCAGGGATGATAGGTAGCATCGACTGTATGCATTGGAAGTGGAAAAACTGCCCAACGGCTTGGAGAGGGCAGTACACACGTGGTTCATGAAAGCCGGCAGTTGTCTTAGAGGCTGTGGCATCATATGATCTTTGGATATGGCACGCATTTTTCGGATTACTAGGTACCCTTAACGATATTAATGTTCTTGATCGGTCACCAGTTTTTGATGATATTTTACAAGGTCGAGCTCCTAAAGTTAAGTTCAAGGTCAACAACCACATTTATCGTATGGCGTACTACCTTACCGACGGAATTTATCCAAACTGGTCAACATTTATCCAATCCATCCCACTTCCTCAAGGTCCTAAAGCAGAGCTATTTGCTGAACATCAAGAATCCGCCATAAAAGATGTCGAACGTGCTTTTGGAGTATTGCAATCGAGGTTTGCAATAGTTAGAAACCCAGCTCTATGGGACAAGGAAAAAATAGGAAGGATTATGAGAACTTGTGTCATACTGCACAATATGATAGTAGAGAACGAACGAGAACATTACACTCAGTATGATACATCTGTGTTCGAAGCAGGAGAGTCAAGCAGAAGTTCTGAAGTTCAACCGACAACATCTGTGAATATCGGTAATATGCTTGGCATTCGCAATCAAATTCGGGATTCACAGACACATGCTCGTTTGAAAGCTGATTTAGTTGAAAATGTATGGAAAAAGTTTGGTAATCTAGATGAATAATCTTTGTATGTTAATGAATTCTCAATGTATTGAATAAAAACTTTTTAAAATTAAATTACAAAATATTTTCTATGTTCATGAATTCTCAATTTATTGAATAAAAACTTTTAAAAATTAAAAAATATTTTTTTAATTCAAAATTTCTCATTATATTGAAAACTAACTTTTCAAAAAAATTATAAATTTCTTTATCATTAGAGTTTAACCATTATAAAAATTGATATATATATTCTTAATATATGCTACTATATGTTTTTTTAATAGATTAGATTTGGTGGTTTTAAAATGTACATATACATTCATATAAACAAACAACTTAAGGAATTGAACTTTTTAAAAATAATGAAACAACATATAAACAATTAAAATGTTATGTGTGCACATGTTAATTAAAAAAATATGCAATATAGTAATTGTTATATATTTATAATATATATTACATATTTATTTTCTTGAAACAAAATAACAACCGCGCGGATGCGCGGATCCAAAATCTAGCTATTAATTTAACTTGTACGACGAAACCAATTGAACCTAAAATCACGCCATTTGTTAACTTAAATGCTATGGTTTAATTTGGTCACTGCTTAAATAGCAAATTGGTTCACTGCTTTATTTGGTCTGCATAATTTAAAACAAACCTGTTTCAATAGAAAAATTCCTCTGATTTAATTTATTCTGCAGAAATCAAAACAAACGTATTGCAATACAAAATATTCTTTGGTTAAATGTTCCTCAGTTAAATGTTAACAATCATAGTTCGGATTACTATAAAAAATAAATAAATTGAGTTAATACTTAACTGAGAAATTACTAATGCATCGATTTAATTCAGTCTGCAGAATTTCACACAAACCTTTTTCAATAGAAAAAATTCTGAGAATTAAATGTTGATCTGCATAATAAAAAATTAGATATATCATCAGATATTAAGGGTTGAGTAAATCAAAACCAATTGAACTTACTCGATTACTAACATTGATCATATTCCTAAAAAGTTTCCTAATTCTAATTATTTTTAATTCTAACTTTTTACATAGGCTAATTAATTTACTTATCTTAACAATTTAATCTCCAAACTTATATTAGTAGGCCTATTATAATATATTAATACATCAAATATTGGCCATTTATCAAATTATAAATTCTCTAACTAATATTATCTATTAGTATATTAGATGTAGCTTCAGTGCATTACACATTAATATATATATATATATATATACCAAAATGGATTTATATTAGTTAAACAATATGAAACATAAATTTAGAGTTTAACCATTATAAAACTTGATATATATATTCTTAATATATGCTGCTATATGTTTTTTTAATAGATTAGATTTGGTGGTTTTAAAAAGTACATATACATTCATATAAACAAACAACTTAAGGAATTGAACTTTTTAAAAATAATGAAACAACATATAAACAATTAAAATGTTATGTGTGCACATGTTAATTAAAAAAATATGTAATATAGTAATTGTTATATATTTATAATATTATAATATATATTACATATTTATTTTCTTGAAGCAAAATAACAACCGCGCGGATGCGCGGATCCAAAAAATTATAACTTGTGCTGGCAAAGATTAAACAAGTATTTGTTTGCTGAGGTTTGCAAAAATCAAGGAATTTAGAGGTATTTGTTTTCACTCTTTGAACATTAGTATTCATTTAATTTTACACGCAAATTCAAATCCTATGTTTACTGATTAATAGGGGAGGTGCAAATCACTAATGCTTTTGATGCTTCACGGCTGTTCCTGAATGCAATGATCCCTGAAGTTACTGATTTGACTCAAAGGTTTTTATTCTGTTATGATTATACAAATATTAACTGCCTATCTTATATAACTGTTTTTTAAAATGTCTAAATGTCTTCCGATCTTAATGCATTTAAGGCTGTCAAATGATGATCTCTCTGTTGCTACGGTTGAAAAACCGACTGGAAAGAAGGATGGTAAAAGAATTTTATATAACTGGGATGATGCTGAGATCAAAACAATTTCAGAAATCCTTGAGGCCAATCAGGTACATTATACGTTTTTGGATCTTTGATTGTTTAGCTTTATGGTTATCAACATTTAAATACAAATTGAATATAATTTTATAAACTGTTTAGATGGAGATTTGCAAAATCATATGTACTATTGAATCAATAGATACAGATTACCTATGGTTCTACTTTGGTTGTAACCGGCACCAAAAACGTGTCAATAAGATTCCTAAAGTTGATTATGGAAGGATGACCAAAAAAGATAAGCCTTTCTTTCGTTGTGAACTTTGTCGTGCGAATATCAATAATGTGGGGCCCAAGTAAGTGTTGATATGTACTTAAACTAATTCTTCAGAGTAAGTGTTGATAAGTACTTACCTATATCCTGATTTTTTTTTCTTATTAGATACAAACTACATTTGGTTGTGAAAGATGACTCTGCAACATGTAATGTGATGTTACTAGGCTCTGTTGGTAAGTCCATCGTTGGAGTGGATGCTGAAGAAATATGGGATGGCTCTTATGAGGAGGTATATTTTGATATGAATTTGTTTTAATAACTTACTTTAATTCCCACAAAATAATTATTTAGATTCAACCCCATTTTATTTCAAACTTATATCAGATTGAAGATCCAGGATTCTACCGGAACCTGTTCTTAGTTTGCTCGGAAAGGCTTTCTGTTTTAGGATTTCCATAACATCGGACAATGTCACAAATGGATCAGACAGTTTTGTTGTTTTAGAGGTTTGTTCTGGAGATAAAGTTCTTACTATCGACACTAACTCTCAATCAAATTCTGATATGGTCACAACTTCTTCTACCATGTCATCTGGATCTGTAAGTATATTTTATGTATTAAGTGAATGCCTTACAGTTGTTATTAGTGTGTGTGTTATTATAGTGTCACATAATACTCGGTATTTTTTATGGATTTAGGCCATGATGTTGGATCAAATTTCCTCGGCTGAGTGTCAAACTCCTATAACAAAGCGCAAGGAAGATGATAGTGACCTACATGACCTAACATCTACTTCCATGAAACAATGCACCAAGATAATCAAACAAGAGAAGACCAAAACTCTGAAGATCATTTCTGAAATCAAACTCCTTTCCCTTATGTTTCAAGTTTTTCTTTTTCTTTGATTTATTCAGTACTTTAAATTTGAGGCTTTGCTTTTTTTATGATTTTCTTATGTTATTTGAATTTCCTATATTTAATAATAAGCTGGGTTTTTATGTCGATTGCATTAAAACAAATAAATATTAGATGCATCCACCATTTTAGTTATTATTTCAAAAATCCAGTAATTTTATTATAACCTGGATTTGGGTTTGCTTTATTTTAATTATTTGGTTTTAAAATTTCCAAATAAACATGTTTTCAATAACATTATCTTTCACATTAATCTCATTTACTAATTACTAATCTAAAGAATCTTATTCAGTTCCCACAACAGCCTACCTAACCAATCAACTCATACAGTTCTAAACATATTACTATACTAACCAAAGTAGATCTAAAGGAGAAAACTAACAAAAGAATATGAGTAGAAGAGTGAACCTGTCGAAAAGAGTAGAAATGGCCGAATCTTCCTTCTTTGTCTCTCATCTCATCTGTGTCCATTAATTACAAAGAATAATTAATTGAGAAGTAGTTTTATTAACAAAGGCAGTATCATTTTACATGCACTCAAAGGATTTCGACTATAAATGTCAAAGAGTGAACATTTAATTTTACAGATGCTCAAATAAAATAATTCCTAATTATGCTTCCTAATTTTAACTATTAGCCTAAATTTAAGCAATGTATATATTGGCAATCTTAAATTACAACCTGAAATATAGGAGATTACCTCAAGTATGTTGATCTCATCTAATCTATTAAAACAGAAGTACAAAAAATATTTCACCCTTAGTTTTCCACAATAATTACACTAGAATGCCACTGGTTAAACACCATCGTTTTGTTAATAATTAAAAAGCCTTTTGTTACTCTATCTATACATCATTAATCTCGGCTGTATTATAAATATCATCGAAGCCCATTGAGATGATTTAAAAATTTTATGTGGGCCGATATAGTATCATATCTTTCAACTAAATCAGTTATATAATACTTAGACAATGTACACATCGGTATATATTGCCCTATCATATTGACCCGAATAAACAATATATATATATATGTATTAATTATAATTCACATATATTATGATATTGATGCAATTCTATATGTTTTACTACCAATATGATTTTCGTAATACATATCCAACGAAGTTAAATAAAACAGAGGTGGTTCGATTGGCATTCCAGGTGATGATTTATTCGGTTTAATTAACCAACTGGTTCTGTATTTTGATCTGTGCGGATCTTACCTAGAAAAAAAGTTTGAAAATAAACTAAAATTTAGGAATCCATTACTACTAAATATTCATTACGTTTTTTTTTTCTTTTTTTTACATGTTTGACAATCATAGATTGTTTGAATAATATATTTATTTACGTGATTCGCTGTATACACAAATCTTTATTTAGATTGCATCCAATAAATCTAACTGCTATATACGAAATTCACATACAGTATTTGTAAAAAAGGAATATTTTTAAAATGAATATTCTGATGTACAAGAGTTATAATCTCCATAAATTTAACCTAATTAATTATGATATTTAATAAATACGCTATGGGATTAGGTTACTATTACAAAAAATATTTCACCCTTAGTTTTCCACAAATATTACATCATTATTTCACCCTTAAATTACAATACCATTATTAAAGCAGAACATTTTTAAACCATCAAAATACAATATGTACTTTTCTACAAATTGTTTTATAACAGTGATAATACACAATGAAGTTTTGATACTACTTTCGTCCATCTTTGACTTCTAAATCAAATGAGTCAAAAGATACATACCTATTTACATATAAATAACTTCGCTTAACCATAAAATTCCATCGGTTACTCTTGCTCTGCCGAATCAAAACCATCTTAAACAACTGATATTATCATGACCCAATTAATTGAATTCAAATTAGAAAATTATCATTTATTATTTATTTGTTCAAGGTCAATTTTTATATTTGTAAGTTCAAGGTCCAATACTAAAAGGTTTGATCAAAAAAAAAACTAAAAGGTTAACATAATGGCCCAATTTAATTTATCACATTGGACTTGCTAAATTTAATTACCATAAATCAGTGTTTTATTTATTCGGGTACCTTTTATTAGTTTTTATTTGTTACTGTTTAAGAACTCTATAATTATAACTCTAAAATATAATTTAAATCACAAATTTTTTAATATAATTTAATAAAACACGCTCAATATAAACTTAGTATTCAGATATTTTACATTTTAATGTTTACATAACCAAGTAAAATTTATAGTTGTACAACAAAAATAAAAATGCATCTTCACGGTTTAAAAAGGAACACTGAACAAACTATAAAATATACATTAATCCCAAAACTCAATAAACTATGAATTAGTAACATGAATGTATAACATATCATTATGCGGAACATACACCCGTGCGGGTGCACGGGTCCAAAATCTAGTCGTAACTTAAATCATTCTTCTCACAACTCTCCTTTCTTTCTGGTCGTACAAGGAACATTTCTTCATCCTCATTCTCAAGTGATGAATCGCAAGTGTGGAGACGTCCAAATAGGATATGACACTGCCAAACAAAAAAGAAAGGAGCCATTCAGAGATATGCCTAACCTTCAAGCGAATCATCGTTTTTGTAATCCAAACTCACTTGAGGCGATTCCATTAACTTCTATTTACTATAGACTCTTCAAAACTATTGACAATCACAAAGTTCCAAGCTACACTATTCCGACATATCAACAAATAAGCAAGCTTTCACCACAAACACCTTTAAATAAAAGAAGATGTATCCTTGGTAAGTGATTGATTTTCGGGGACCTATTAAGTAGATGAATCATACAGTCTACAAGTTCTATAAAATATTTTTCATTTCTTAATGTTTGCAAGGTCTCGACAAAATGAAAGACCAAGTGACTGACACCCCTGACACCCCATCGTTTCAAAGTTGCTTAACCTCATTATCAAGTAAGTTTTTGTTTTGGTCATCCTTCGTGTGTATTTTTTCTAACTTGTTCATTTTTTAACTCATATCAACTTTCCTTAATATTATAACAGAGGATCTACAAAAGAGGAGTTTCAAATCAAACAAAACTGTGGGATGCCATCAAAGCAGAACTTCAAGTAATGTATTGAAAGACATTACTAATATAGCACATTTGAGGAAAACAAAATGCAGTGAAAGATCATCTACATTCAATGCATCAACTGAATCCATAGAAGAAGAAAATGGATTAGTCGGAACTGATTTGTGTACAGATCTTTTCTATTTGCTATATCTTTGTAATGATGTTTTCTACTTTAAGATAATTTTTATTTTTTGTTTCGCAGGGATCATTGATACAGATAGCGAGCAAGTCTTTGACTGTTCTTCTCTTGAGAATACTGATTCAGAAAATGATGAATCTGATTTAGATGATCCTATGGATTTCGAATCAGAGTATGAGCCAAACGAAATCATTAATAAGAATCCTAATTCGTCTGTTGGTGTTTTAAAGGCACCAAAATCATCTCCACAAACCTTATTTGGTGAAAACGGTAATGATTCTGTTTTTTGTTGATTGAAGTACACGATTTTATTAACACACTTTTGTCTTATTTAAAATACTATATTGTATTGTAAATTTTGCAGACTACTTAGATGAAGGTGATCCAGACTACAAATGTTCTCATTCTGGTGTTATCATGTGGTATGGAGAACGGCTAAACAAGCGGAGAAACGCAAAGAATCCTACCTTTTCATTATGTTGTATGGAAGGACAAGTGCAATTGCCTTTGTTGAAGGACCCACTTGCAGTTCTTAAAAATTTGTTGCTAGGAGATGATCCAAGAAGCAGACATTTTCAAAAACATATAAGACCCTACAATATGGTTTTTTCTTTCACTTCCCTTGGTGGAAAGGTAGAGAGGTCTTTGAAAAAAGGTAGAGGCCCTGATATGTTTCATCTTCAAGGAGAAAATTACCATTTAATGGGGAATTTAACACCACCTGATGGAAGTGATCCAAAGTTTGGACAAATGTACATAGTTGACACAGAAAATGAACTTGAAAGCAGAGCAAAATGTTTAAGGTAAAACTATGTTTATAGAAACTATGTTTTCTTAGATTTTATGACTAACATTGTGCTTTCTAAAATGTTTTACAGTTTGGGTAAACAGAAACTTCAGGTGAAGAAAAAGGATCATCTCAGGAAAGATATTATTGAGACTTTGACGAAGATGTTGAATGAAGTCAATCCATATGTTAAAAAGTTTAGATCAGCAAGGGATCGCTTTAACACTGATCCGGAAAATTCTTTCCACATGAGGATTGTTAGTGAGAGGTTAAAGGATGGAAGGATATATAACACACCGACAGCTTCAGAGGTTGCTGCACTGATTCCTGGAGATTTTAGTCTTGATATGGACCGAAGGGATATTGTTCTACAACAAAAATCAGGAAAACTACTGAGAATAAACGAGATTCATGATTCCTATCTTGCACTTCAGTATCCTCTTTTATTTACATATGGAGAAGATGGATTCAGACTCGGTATTAAGAAAGGAGCAACAGTAAAGACGAAAAAACACAAGAAGCCTAATATCAGTATGAGGCAGTTCTTTGCTTTTCGCCTGCATGAGCATAAGAATGAGTCTCATTGTCTCCTACATTCTAGAAGGCTATTTCAGCATTTTGTGGTAGATGCCTTCACGACGATTGAGTCTAATCGCCTGAGATATTTGAAGTTAAACCAACCTTCTTTAAGATCAGATAGTTATGATTCCATTAAAGAGTCTGAGAACGCAGGCAAAGTGGATATGAATGAGCAAGGATCAGAGTTTACATTACCAGCTTCATTTGTAGGGAGTCCTAGATATATGAAGAACAATTACTTGGATGCTATGACAATATGTAAGCATTTTGGATTTCCTGATTATTTCATCACTTTCACATGTAATCCCAAATGGCCAGAGATCACAAGATATGTTAAGGCGAGGAAGCAAAAGGCTGAAGACAGATCAGACATTATCTGTAGGATTTTCAAGATGAAACTTGATTCATTGATGGATACTCTAACCAAAAAAAATGTTTTGGGAGAGACACATTCATGTAAGTAGAAGATTTATTGAGAATATGTTTATATGTTATTCCATACGTTTAATTTTCTATCATTGATGACTAAGTTAATTTTTTTTTCTTGAAACAGCTATGTACACGATTGAGTTCCAGAAACGTGGTTTACCACATGCTCATATTCTCTTATTCATGAAGAAGATAAAGAAGCTTACAACAGACGATATTGACAACATCATTTCTGCAGAGATTCCGAACAAAAAGGAAGAACCAGAACTTTATGAGGTCATTAAGGATATGATGATTCATGGTCCATGTGGACGAGCTAATACTAATTCTCCATGTATGAAGAATGGCCGTTGCTCAAAGTCATATCCTATATCTTTTTCTGAGCAGACCACTATTAATAAAGAAGGATTTCCGGTTTACAGGAGGCGAGAACAGTCAGATTACTATGTTCTGAAGAATGGAGTGAGATGTGACAATCGATATGTCATTCCTTATAATCGGAGATTATCTTTACTTTACAGAGCTCATATCAACGTCGAGTGGTGCAACCAAGTTGGGTCAATAAAGTATTTATTCAAATACATTAACAAAGGACAGGATTGTGTCACAGTTGTTGTTGAACCCCCAGACCATATTGTTGCAAGTGAGTTAGGAGATGTCGAGATTACTAAGGAGAAGCTTGAGAAGAAAAGGAATGAACTTAAAGAATTCTTCGACTGCAGGTATATAACATTCATTTTTATTTGCAGTGTATCACAAAGTTAAGAAAGTTGTGATTTTGATTTTTTTTTCCAGATACGTTTCAACATGTGAAGGAACATGGAGAGTATTCAAATTTCCTATTCACTATCGATCAACTGCTGTCGAGAAGCGTAGTTTCCATCTCCCCGGAAAGCAAGTTGTTACATTCAGAGGGAAAGATAAATTGAAAGCAGTTGTCTCCAGGAAGCTCATTCAAAATACAATGTTCTTAGCTTGGTTTGAGTTGAACAAGATTGATGAATTTGCAAGAACATTGACCTATGCTCAGATCCCAAACTTCTATATTTACGACAAAAAGTCAAAGAAGTTCAAACGGAGGAAACGGGGATTTGCTCTCGGGAGGATTAATTATGCTCCTAGGACTCAGGAAGATTCTTATTTCTTGCGTGTATTGTTGAATGTTGTCAGAGGACCCACCAGTTATGAGGACATTAAAACGTTCCAAGATGTTCTCTATCCGAGCTACAAAGAAGCATGTTATGCACGTGGGTTATTAGATGATAATCAGGAGTACATTGATGACATAGTAAGAAGAAGTTTTGAAAGCACAGCAAGTGAGCTACGGAAAATTTTTGTTATGATGCTTATGAGTAACACTTTATCTAAGCCGGAGTCAGTATGGGAAAACACTTGGATGTTTTTGTCTGAAGATATAGAGCACTCCATGAGAAGAAATTTTCATAGGCCAGGTATGCTTTAAGTTTTACGAGTTATTTTCCAATTTTGATACATGTATTTACGTTTGCAGAATTTTATAATTTATTAAATTTTCCTGCCATTTTCATTTTCGTTGTAGGTTTATTGCTGAGTGATGATGACAAAAATAAGTATGGTTTACTTGAGATTGAAAAAATCTTGAAACGAAGTGGAACTTCTCTCGCAAAATTTAAGTATATGCCTACACTCCCAACGACTACTGCCCACGATTAAAACTTCTTGGTGCTAGACGAACGTAGCTACGAACGTTCCGCATTGTTAGAGACTCTTCAAAAATATCTTCCGAAGATGACTTGCGAGCAAAGAAAGATATATGAGGAGATTCTTTCCGCTGTTAATAAAGGAGATGGTGGAATGTATTTTGTCAGTGGTTTTGGTGGAACAGGGAAGACTTTCCTATGGAAATTGCTTTCTGCAGCTATCAGATCTAGAGGAGATATTGTTCTAAACGTGGCTTCGAGCGGCATTGCATCACTGTTGTTGCCAGGTGGTCGGACGGCTCATTCCAGATTCGGTATTCCTCTAAATCCAGACGAGTTTTCTTCATGTACTATGAAGCATGGAAGCGACCAAGCTAATTTAGTGAAAGCATCATCACTTATCATCTGGGATGAAGCGCCTATGATGAGCAAGCATTGTTTTGAGGCTTTGGATAAAAGTTTATCAGATATTGTTGGGAAACACGACACACAACCATTTGGTGGAAAGGTTGTCGTTTTTGGTGGTGATTTTAGGCAGGTATTGCCTGTTATAAATGGTTCTGGTAGAGCTGAAATAGTTATGGCCTCACTTAACTCATCATATCTTTGGAAGCACTGCAAAGTGCTTAAACTCACCAAGAATATGAGATTGCTATCAGCAGGATTGTCACCAGCAGAGGCAAAGGATCTTCAAGAATTTTCAGCGTGGATATTAAAAGTTGGTGATGGTAAACTTTCAGAGCCTAATGATGGTGAGGCAGAGATAGAAATTCCCTCTGAATTTTTGATTAAAGACCGTGATGATCCTATAGAAGCAATCAGCGAAGAGATTTATGGCACAGCAACTTCATTGCATGAAAAGAAAGAGGCAAAGTTTTTTCAAGAGAGAGCCATCCTCTGTCCAACTAACGAGGATGTTAATAGAGTTAATGAATATATGTTGGACAAGCTAGATGGTAAATTTCTCTATTTTCATTTATTGATTTCGCCTTCTATATTTGTGACTCTTATTCTCGGATTATATGTTATCCATTTCAGGTGAGGAATAAATTTATAATAGTGCTGATAGCATTGATCCCTCTGATACAGGTTCTGTTAACAATGAAGCTCTTACTGCAGATTTTCTAAACACAATTAAGGTTCCTTGTTTACCAAACCATAGTCTTAGACTAAAGGTTGGTTGTCCTGTTATGATTCTGAGAAATATAGCTCCATCTGATGGCTTAATGAATGGGACGAGACTGCAGATCACACAAGTAATGGATTTTATGGTTCAAGCTAGGATTATAACAGGAGAGAAGGTTGGGGAGATTGTTGATATTCCTAGATTTCTGATAACCCCATCTGACACTAGATTGCCTTTTAAAATGAGGAGAAGGCAACTGCCTCTTGCTGTGGCTTTCGCAATAACAATCAACAAAAGTCAAGGGCAATCGCTTTCTCAAGTAGGTCTTTTCTACCAAGACCAGTCTTTTCACATGGTCAGCTATATGTGGCTGTTTCTAGAATCACTTCGAAGAAAGGATTGAAAATTTTGATTTTAGACGAAGATGGCAAACCTCAAAAGAAGACAAAGAATGTAGTTTTTAAAGAAGTTTTCGACAACCTTTAACAAACGAGGTAATCAGGTATGTATGTTTCTAGGCGTTATTTTGTAAAAATGGCATTTCTATGTGTTTTCTTCTGTATCCAGGAAAGAGTAACACTTATACTTAATCTCTATTTCATTTCTTTGCAGTTTCAGTCCGACAATGGTTATCTATGGTGGAAAAATTCTGGCTGGTTCACTAAGTTTTTTAATAGTTATGCAAACAACATTTATTATTATTTTCAAGACTTCATTGCTTCAAAACTGTTACTATTTTGATTTCGAGATGGATATCTGCAGTTTTTGATCATTTAAATCAAATTCAAAATAAACTTATATCAACTACCATTAACATATACCCTAACATACTTCACTGCGGCAAGTAAAAGAACAAAAGTCTAAACTTTTTTCAGGGTTCTCTAATCTAATAACTTATTCTACACAGTCCTACCTTTCTTTCACATAAAGTATTAGGTAGAAGAGATAAGCCACTACTAACCGTGTTATAAGTCTGTTGTCATGTAAGAATTGTTGTCTTCTTTTCAATCTTGATTACTGCTACTTGATACTCGCGTATGTGTTAAGTGTGCCTTCAATTTGCGTGCAGATTTCATCTCTTTTCCTGCTCTTTTATATATGTACCTTCTGTCCCCTGTCCCTCTGTTTCTCCATAAAGAGTTGTTGGTCTATATTAATAATAAATCATGATATATCAACACTCAAAACTTTAAAAGTGGCAATTTATCAAAACTCAGACATCAAGTTAACGAAAATAATGGAGTATCTGTAAGCTAGCAATGAGAAGAACAACACTAGATCATCAAGGTGAAACTAACAAAGAGTTAATATATTTACAACCTGAGGATCTGTCGCTTCTCTTTAAAGGACACCACAAGGATCTCTGTGAGAAACGAAAAACAATGGTGACTATATGCATTTAATCAGTTCAACAGATTCATACAAACAGAGGAAGTGCCTTTAATGAACGAGAGTCAATTCAAGGACTGGCTTTCCATTGTTCTCTGTATAATCAGAAAATTGAAGCCATTTCCATCCTTGAACTTTACCATCATCACCACAACTACACAATTCTTCCAGATTTCACATCAAACTCAAGAGCTTTGAATTAACTAAAGAACAGTGATTTAGATCTACCTGCAGACCAAAGCATCTTCATCTTCGCTATAGAACTTGACATCATATGCGGGCGACACAAACTTATAAATAGAATTCCGTTGCTGGAGGCGACAAAAAAAACTCTGTTTCATATTACTAAGATCAAATAAAGTATGGTATTAAACAGAAAATAAATAAATCAGCCTCACCTTTGCAACGATCCAATATCTGACATCAACACGAAACTCCTGGGAACTATTAATTTCAAACCCTCAACAAGTTGATCTTCTACGCATTCTTTACCCAGCGGTAACTTCAACGAGGTGTTTTCTTCTTGATAGAACAGGTTATGTGATCTACCAATGGATCTAACAATCTGAGAGAAGGGTTTCGTAATCATTAAACAGAATATAGATTAGGAAATCTAATTGAAACAGATCAGTAGATGATGTTGATTAGGACAAACCTTCATATGCCATGGACTTCAGGCGTAATCAGTAGATCTATCTTCTCTAATCCTTTTAGTGAAAAAATCAAAGGCGATTAAGACTCGCCGTGACAGTGACAACCGACATACAGACATCGCTTGAAGTTGATGCACGGTTGAAGAAATTTTATTTTTTTGATCAAAAGTGTCTAAAGCAGTCGTTTTTAGTTTTTTCCGGAAAAAAAAATATACGGGCTTAGAAATCCAAAATTATGGGTCCAGTACTTTATGGGTTACAAATGCATACTAATTTAATATGAAAACTAAAAGTCCCAAATCAATTCATATAATTATACTTGGTTAATATAATTACTACAGATATATATATATATTTGTAAAATATTTTTGTATTTACTTTTTGAATTTGTTTTGTAGTTTCTATAGATAATTTTAATTTTAAATGCTATATAAACAAAAGAACATAATTTATTTTCCAATTTATCAATATAATTATTACAATTTATATTATTTTTTCACACTATATTTTTATTCTTGCTATATTTAAAATTATAGTTTCTTATTTAGTATTTTATTATACATGTAAATCTCAACTACATCCTCTAATATTATACACTTTATATTTTTTAACCAAGGAAAAAAATACAATATAAAACAAATAACTTTACGTTCTTTAAAATAAAACAAAAAATCAAATGAACAAGATACCAAAATGTCCGAACTCAAATAACATATAAAAACAACTCTAATATTATACACTTTATATTTTTTAACCAAGGAAAAAAATACAATATAAAACAAATAACTTTACGTTCTTTAAAATAAAACAAAAAATCAAATGAACAAGATACCAAAATGTCCGAACTCAAATAACATATAAAAACAACAGCATGAATGTTTTTAAAACCACAAAAAAAAACATATCATTACAACAAATGTACACCCGTGCGGGCGCGCGGATCAAAACCTAGTTATATTGAAAACTAACTTTTCAAAAAAATTATAAATTTCTTTATTTTTAAAAAAATATATATTATTTTATTCCTATGAACCCTGATTTCAGATTCATTGATGGAGCAGCACAATTGATACGGGTTCATCACTATTCATGATCCTACCATAAAATTATTAAAAAAACATATGAACCCCAGCATATGACCCCACCATGTTGTTTTAGAGAAGTTTTTAACGAAACAAAAAAAAACATTAAACAAGAGAGTATGTGATACTGATCTCTAAGAGGAATGTTATGAAAATCGATATTGTATACTCCGTCCAAATGTCAGTGCCAAAACTTTGACAAAACCGTGTAGAATAATGTGAAGCCTACCGTCACTATAAGGCCATCCTTAAAGGAGGATCACTTTGCATGTGCTTGGGCTTTAAAAAATAAGATAAAATGAAAAAATGGGTTAAGATCAGTTTGAAAGGGCTTGAACAAGATCTGTGCTAAGTCCAATTGATCAGGACGTGGCACCTCCTGATTGGATGAAAATCATAAAAGAATATCATTTTTGTGAAAATCCCAAATCGTAGGGTTTTCTTCTTCTTCTTCTCTCTCGCGACTCCACGAACGGCGACCAAAGCCATCACCGAGTTCTGTTCGATTTCCGACCAAAGCACACACTAAATCGATTCAGATCTCCGGCAAACACAACAAGGTATCACCGATATTTTGTCTCCTCGTCTCCTTTGTGTGTAGTTCTCATCGATGTAGGTTCGTAGGTATGGGTTTAACTATAAAGTCGATTCTGAGAGGTTTAGGTTCTTAGAAAGTCGATGTAGTATATGGCTTGGTTTCTTTGTGTTCTGTTTACTGATTTCTGGCAGAAGGAAAATATGTAATCCAATCGTGATGATATCCATTGTTTTACTAAGTTTTGGTTCAATTTGATTTCTCTGTCAATTCATTGTATTGATTACAATAAGTCTTCTGTATAAATCAATCTGAAAATCCTTGCTTTGCTCTTTGATTACACTGCCATTAGTATATAAGAATTGCATATGCTCTATGTGAAACCAATACATACATTGATGAACCTTAACTTTCTCTTTTCCTTTGTTTCTGAGGATTGAAGTTGAGGATAACCAGGCTGAGAGTTCAACCGGATAAGCAACAACAAACAAGCCTTTATCCAAAGTAAAAGGTTAGTCATTTATTTTTTTATAGCCAATGCAAGAAATAAAATAGTACTTGATAGTTTTGTTTCCTGAATTGAGTGGTTGTTGTGTTTAGTTGAGTAGTGTATTTTGGTTAGTCACTATTGGTTTAGTTCTCAAATATCAGTGATGTTTGTTTTCGTCTTTCCTTTTCTTGTGTAACAGTTTGGTTTTAGTTAACTACTGGTTTACTTTTTGTTTTCTAGTTTCATGGTTTAGTTCTCAAACTATAAATTGATATGAAAGCTTAGAAATAAAACACTCTAATGTCTGTAATAAGTGTCTGATTTGATGGAAGTAGGTAATGGTTATTAGCTAAGAATTAACTACAACTACTCCCATTTAAACCCGAGACCAATACTCAATCTCTCTTCATCATCTTCTTCTTTGTATGAATCTGTTTCCTATGGATTCAAACAATAATCCTAATAGTCAGTCTCAATCATACTTTAGTCTTCTTAACTTCCCTTATGATAGATTCTCTCCCAGTGTAAACTTCTCCTCTTCTCAAACCCAAACCCCTTTTCTTAGTCCACAACCGAGTTCCCAGCCGAGTCAACCTCCTAGTCAACCAGAAGAGACACCAGAAGAGCGTAGGGAGAGAAGGATATGGTCCACACAAGATGACTTAGTCCTAATAAGTGGCTGGTTAAACACTTCGAAGGATTCCATAGTTGGGAATGACCAAAGGGCTGGGTGCTTTTGGAAGCGTATAGGAGACTATTATGCATCAAGTACTCATGTACTTGATGGTGCTGAGCCAAGAAACCATGAGCATTGTAGACAAAGGTGGCAAAAGATTTCCCGGGAAGTGAGCAGGTTCTGTGGAACTTATGCAAATGCAAAGAGTGAGAAAGCTAGTGGCATGAATGATTTGGACATTCTGCAGAATGCTCACCAACTCTTCACTTTGCTGTACAAGAATAAGTTTGGTTTGGAGTATGCATGGAATGTGCTGCTCTTTGAACAGAAATGGTGCAACCACACTCCTATGAACCCTACTCCGAAGACAACCAGCTCTAACAAGAGAAAAGCTGATGATGCAGCACCATCTACAGAATCTGTTGTTGGTGAGCATGAGAGCAGGCCTCCTGGTATAAAGGCAATGAAAAGGTTAAGGAACAAAGGGAAAGACAAGGTTGCACCATCTGCAAACATTAGTCAGCTCTGGGAGATCAAACAGAAGGATTTGGAGGCCAAGAAAGAACTCCAAAAGATGTCACTTCTTGACACTCTCATTGCCCGCAAAGACACTCTTGATGAAGATGAAAAAGTCATAAAAAGAGCCTAATGCGTGAACTATTTAAGGAACTTTGATCTGTCTGTTTTAACTTAGTAGAAACTAAGTTTGTCTAAGTCTGTCTTTACTATATTTTAACCCTTGTTCGGCTATGTTTTTAATGAATCAGTATGTTTTAGTGAATCAGTTATGTAACCCTTGTTCGCCTATGTTTTAATGAATCAGTATGTTATAATTAATAGTGTCTGGTTCTTTTTAATTGCTTTGTTTCAGTCTTGCACAATTGTAAATAAAAACTGATTAGAATCTCTGTTTTTTGGGTTTCAGGTTCAAGAAGACATGGGACTTGACTCTATCTACGACTATGGAATAAACAGCCCATTAGACTATAGTTCTGAAGACGAGGCTGATAGCAGTTACTATGCTCTGCAACTTGGTCTTGCTGAGGTTGAAGCTGAAGAGGAGGCTGATAGCAGTTACTATGCTCTGCAACTTGGTCTTGCTGAGGTTCAAGCTGAAGAGGAGGCTGAAGCTCTGAAGACGAGGCTGCAACTAGGTGAGCAGAGGTTGGTGAACCTGGAGAGGCTTGTTGCTGAGTTAGGTGAGAAGAAACCATTGTTTCCAATGGTTGTTGTTTGCTTCACTGTGTTAGTTTTGGCAGTGGCGCTAATCATGTTTGCTTAAGAAGGTTAGAATGTCGGATTAGTAATGGTTAAATTGTGAACTGCTTTGACTCGGATTTGTAGACATTTTGCTTTCTTTTAAAAGCTACTCAGGACGTGTTTGTTTTATTTTGTGGAACAATATATTTTGTCAACTGTATTTTGTGTTTCAGGAGACAAAAAATGACAGAGTCACATGTATTTTGTGTTTCAGAAGTCACATGTATTTTGTGTTTTGTGTTTTGGATTGTAGTTAAAGCAAGAGTCACATGTATTTTGTGTTTCAGAAGACAAAAAATGACAGAGTCACATGCCATTGGATTGTAGTTATAAACCAAGAATCACATGATTTTGTCCCAACGAACTGACCTTCTAAAAATACAATTCTCTTCTCACATTTTCTATGAACCAAAGCAATTCTCTTCTCTCACAATCAACAGACAATTTTCTTCTCTCATTTTCTACAAACCAAAGCATTCTCTTCTCTCATTTATTTCCTTTCTCATCTTATTAATATTTACCTTTGATGGCATCTTCTTCCAACAATTTTCACTATCATTATCAGGCTAATGATGATAGTTTTGAACAATTTTTTCAAGAGCAATTTGATAATGAATTAGAAGCTACCGCAGAGGAAATTCCGGCCGAGAGGAATAAACGTATATATATCGATAGAAAACGGGAAGAAGGGCACAATCGGTTGTGGAACGATTATTTTAGTGATAATTCTACTTACACGGAGAAGTTCTTTCGCAGACGATTTCGAATGAACAAGTCATTATTCTTGCGTATTGTCAATCGTCTCACTGCAGAAGTTCCTTATTTTCGCCCAAAAAAAGATGCAACCTTCCGGAATGGTGTATCACCGCTACAACAATGTACTGCAGCTATTCGACTATTAGCATATGGGGTGCGGCGGATGGTGTCAATTTAATATATACGTATTGGCGAAAGCGGCGGCTCGTAAATGTTTGGAACATTTCGTCGTCGGAATAGTTGACTTGTTTGGCGATGAATACCTACGCCGACCCACAGAAGATGATCTTCGAAGGCTACTCTTTTATGGGGAACAACGGGGTTTTCCCGGGATGGTTGGAAGCATCGACTGTATGCATTGGGAATGGAAGAATTGCCCAACCGCTTGGAAAGGAATGTATTCACGAGGTATCGAAAAACCAACAATTGTTTTGGGCGGTAGCTTCACAAGATCTCGGATATGGCACGCATTTTTGGAGCCGTGTACTTGTAACGATTTAAATGTACTTGTCCAATCACCAAGATTTAATGATATTATTTACGGTCGAAGTTCGAACTGAAGTACAATGTCAACGGAAGGGAGTATAATTTGGCTTACTATCTGACGGATGGTATTTACCCCGAATGGGCGACATTTGTTAAATCCATCCCACGACCACAACACCCGAAACATCGTTTGTTTGCAGAACATCAAGAAAGTGTACGAAAAGATGTTAAGCGTGCATTCGGAGTCCTCCAATCTAGATTCGCGATGATTAAAAATCCATCTCTTTTATGGGCGAAAGGTAAATTAGCATATATTATGCGAGCATGTCTCATACTCCATAATATGATTGTTGAAGATGAACGACATTCATACACTCTTTATGACGAACAAGAATTCGAACAAGAAAAAGGAACCGGAACTACTATGGCTTCAAATCTCGAGGGTCTCGGTGATGGTCACACAAGAATTCGTGATAGACAAGCACATCACCAATTAAAAGAGGATTTGATTGACAATATATGGAATAAATTTGGACATTAAACTTTGTATTAATTAAATAAAATGTTTGTATGTTTAATTAAGTAATATGTTTGTTTCATACTAATTTGCAGTTGTATTTTGTGTTTCTTTTTATTTTCACATCAATTTTAGTATAAATTTTTTTTGTTATATTTTTTATTAATTTTTAAATTTTAAACACACCCTTAACAAGTGATCTCCCTTTGAGGATACCCCTTGTTTCTAAAATAAATACATTATTTTACTAATATATTTACTCTAAGCACACCCATTAAGGATCTCCCTTTAAGGATGCCCTAAGCACAATGACTTTTTCACTTTTATATAATCGATTCAATCGATGGTAACACAGCATTCTCTTCTCCTCATACGATATTCTCTCTTCTACAGGTATAAAACTCGATTATAAAATTATAAGTGTTATTAGTTGATAAAAAAAAAAAGAGTTTATGTTATTTTTCCGTTATCTAATTATTTAGTCCATCGAGGCCGACACAAAAATTCTCAGTACTGTAACTATTTGTGTTCTCTAACCAAAAGTTATTCAAAATAATAAGAAGAAAAAGGAAGTCCAACTAATCATTATCTCTGATACATCATTCTCTTTTGGAGAAAACTGATTGACTCTCCCTTCTCTTCTGACAGTGTTGAAGAGTCCAGAACATCATCCATCTTCCCAATTCTTTTGATAGACAGAGAGATGCCCAACTCCACGACGGAGGATTCGGTGGCCGTTCCGCTACTCCCCTCCCTCCGTCACGCAACCAACTCTTCCTCTCAAGTCGCCATCGTCGGTTCCAACCTCTGCCCAGTCGAAAGCCTCGATTACGAGTACCAAATCTTCCTTTTTTTCCTCAATTGTCACTTGGATTCCGTCTCTAATATCACGCGATTGATTTTTAGGATCGCGGAGAATGATTTCTTCAAGCAGGACTGGAGAGCTCGTAGCAAGACGCAGATCTTCCAATACGTGTTCATGAAATGGCTTCTCTGTTTCTTCATCGGAATCATTGTTAGTCTCATCGGTTTCACCAACAACCTCGCCGTTGAGAATCTCGCCGGTGTTAAGTTCGTCGTCACTTCTAACATGATGTTAGCCGGAAGGTAAAACTAACTAACTCACTCTGCTTCTTCTTTCTTTTTTTTTTCTCGTTGTTTGATTTCAATGTTGATGATTGATTGAAGAGATAAAACATTGTTTGGAAACAGGTACAGCATGGGCTTCTTTGTTTTCACTGTTACGAACCTCATTCTTACCCTCTTTGCGTCCGTGATTACCGCTTTTGTTGCCCCTGCTGCCGCTGGTTCCGGTATACCCGAAGTCAAGGCTTATCTCAACGGTGTTGATGCGCCTGAGATATTCTCATTTCGCACTTTGGTTGTGAAGGTAATGCATTTTATGTTTGAGAATTCACTCCCTGCACCTATGGTGGTGCACCATTTTCAGTTGCTATATTTTTTCTCAAGCTTGAAATTGCTCACAACTTTAATTTTGGTTGGGATTACAGATCATTGGAAACATATCTGCAGTGTCGGGGTCTCTTCTCATTGGTAAGGCGGGGCCTATGGTGCACACTGGTGCTTGTGTTGCCTCCATACTTGGTCAGGGCGGCTCTAAAAGATATGGCCTGACTTGGAGATGGCTTCGATATTTCAACAATGATAGGGATCGAAGAGATCTTGTTACTTGTGGCTCAGCTGCTGGCATTGCTGCCTCCTTTCGTGCTCCTGTAGGTGGTGTACTCTTCGCCCTTGAGGAGATGTCATCTTGGTATGTCAAGTTATATCCTCTGGTCACCGAAACCTTTAAAAGATTCGTTAAAGCTAGGAGGGTGTTTTTTTTTTTAATTGTTGTTTGTAGGTGGCGGAGTGCACTTTTATGGAGAATCTTTTTTTCAACAGCCGTTGTGGCAATCGTTCTCAGGGCTTTGATCGATGTGTGCTTAAGTGGAAAATGTGGATTATTTGGTAAAGGAGGCTTGATAGTGTTTGATGTCTATTCAGAAAATGCATCATATCATTTAGGGGATGTACTTCCTGTTCTTCTCCTTGGATTTGTCGGTGGTATTTTGGGAAGCATTTATAATTTTCTCCTCGAGAAGGTTCTTCGAGCTTACAACTACATTTATGAGTAAGCTCTGTTTTTCTAGGATGGTTATAATACAGATAAGTACAAGTCTTTTATAACTTCCTTTCTTCTGTACAGGAAAGGGGTTGCTTGGAAAATCCTCCTCGCTTGCGCAATATCAATTTTCACGTCTTGCCTTCTTTTCGGATTACCATTTCTTGCATCATGCCAGCCTTGCCCTGCAGATGCCTTAGAGGAGTGCCCTACAATTGGCCGGTCTGGCAACTTTAAGAAATACCAATGCCCACCCGGTCACTACAACGACCTAGCTAGCCTCATTTTCAACACAAATGATGATGCCATCAAAAACCTTTTCAGCAAAAACACCGACTTTGAGTTCCATTACTTGTCGGTTTTCGTATTCTTCATCACCTGCTTCTTCCTCAGTATCCTTAGCTATGGCATTGTTGCTCCAGCAGGGCTGTTTGTGCCGGTTATTGTCACAGGAGCATCTTATGGACGGTTTGTAGGGATGCTGCTTGGTTCGAAAAATCTGAACGATGGTCTATATGCTGTGCTCGGCGCTGCGTCCTTTCTTGGCGGATCAATGAGGATGACTGTTTCTTTGTGTGTTATTCTCCTTGAGCTGACTAATAATCTGCTTCTACTGCCTATGATGATGGTGGTCCTCTTGATTTCGAAAACAGTTGCTGATGCTTTCAATGCCAATATCTATAACCTCATCATGAAGATAAAAGGGTTTCCTTACCTCCACAGCCATGCAGAGCCTTACATGAGGCAGCTTACAGTTGGTGATGTAGTTACTGGACCGCTACAAGTCTTCAAGGGCATCGAGAAAATCGAGACCATTGTACACGTTCTCAAAACCACCAATCACAATGGCTTCCCTGTGGTTGATGGGCCACCACTCGCTCCAGCTCCTGTTCTCTACGGTCTAATCCTCAGGGATCATATTCTGACTTTGCTAAAGAAACGAGTATTCTTGTCTAGTCCAGTGGCTTTTGACTCCAAGGCACTTGCTCAATTCAAGGCAGATGAGTTTGCGAAGAAGGGTTCAGGGAGGGGTGATAGAATAGAGGATGTGGAATTAAGCGAGGAAGAATTGAATATGTATTTAGATTTACACCCCTTCTCTAATGCTTCTCCTTACACTGTTTTGGAGACGATGTCACTTGCCAAGGCCCTCGTCCTCTTCCGTGAGGTTGGCCTAAGGCACATACTGGTCATACCAAAATTCTCCAATGTAAGTGATCTTGGTTTCTCCTTCTCAATAATTATCATCAATTACGTAGATTCTGATAGGCACTAGAACATGAGATGCTTGATACATATATACGAAAACTAAAAAAAAATGTGTTTTAGTAGGTGCTAGGGAGAACAGATTAGAGTGTTTTAAACTTAAATCATTGGTTTGTTTGGGAGCCTTTAGGGGACTTTATAGTCTATAACAAAACTGAAAATTGACTTGATTCTCTGTATCTAATAGATCTTAATTTTAAATAGATAAGTTAAGGAAACCGTTATCATCAAAGATGCAAATCTCTACTTTGTGGCTATTGCAGAGACCTCCACTGGTGGGTATACTGACACGACATGACTTCATGCCGGAACATATACTAGGCCTGCGTCCGTCCCTGTCTAGAAGCAGGTGGAAAAGGCTTCGAATTAGGCTGCCATTCCTTTGATGAAGTATTCAGTTATGGCAGCTTTGATCAACTCTGTATAACAACTGCAAGCAGCCATGTGGTGTGCACAAAGCGACTTATTTCTTTCACCTTTTTACTAAAGAGTTGTTTAACTCTTATGTCGAGATCAAAAGATTTGCACATGCTTTGTAGTGTCGACTGTGTATATGATGAATTAACATGAAGGTACCACCACCTCTAATAAAGGGCATTTTTCTTTTCTTTTTTTCTTAGTGATGGTTTCAAAAGAAGTAGAGATTTAGAAATGTTGTGTTTGCCTGTAAAGGATGACTCTTTTTTTTTTGCCTACAACTGCTTTCCAGCGGTTTCCATAGCTAGACCGTTCTCCTTCCATGAGGGAGCAAGACATTGGAAAGCCAAATTAAAACATGTTCATGACTACATTTTCATCTAATACCTTCCGTCCTTCCCTTGTGTTTCGATCTACACATGATTGCATCCCAAAGTTTATAAATGTCTAAATAAAAAAATATTTATGACGTTACGTATGCCTATTAAAAAATGTTTCTTGCATAGAACAAGTTTTGTAAAATAAGACCCCAAGTGCGTGGGCTTCTTGAATGGACAAGGTCAGTGTCAAGTCTATTTGAGGGTTTGGATCTTTCAACGGGTCCAGAGTCGGCTGGCAGCGTTTATGGATTTATCTTTACAGTTTACACTAACACTATTCGACAATCAATTTTCTTCAATATAACTCGTGTGGTTTAATTTCCCCCCGAATAAAAACTCCTTTCTCGTGAGTCCTTACTCATATCAGTAGTATTATATTTTTTTTGGTTCGTTGACTGTTTATAAAAATTGCGTCAACAGAAAGATTTTTTTTTAATTAAAACTTTTTAGATGTTATATCATGGAAGAAGTTACATATAATATATTATATACTTTGCTCAAAAAAATATATATTATATACTAGTAGTTGAGTACTAATATTATACTAGTGTTTTCCTCTCACTGATTGCTACTCCCTCCGTATCATTAAAGTGGTGTTTTATGAAATTTTTAAATTGTTTTATATAATATATACTACATATTTTAGTTTGTTTTTTTATTTTCACCACAAAGAAACAACAACTATAAATTGCTACAAAAAATTTATTGTAGTTTAATTTGTTTAATATATAGGAAAAGGTCATCTCCCTTTAATACAAATGATTTAGTTAATATTAGTACAATATTAATTCAAATATGAATATCAATTTAGTTAGATAAGCTTTAGAATTGTAATTAATTAATTTAAATTGATTTTAAATGCAGTGACAAAATCTGTAAATAAAAAGAAATACAAAAGAAAGTATTTAATTTATTGTAAATATAATAGCTAAATGTGTAAATAAAAAGAAATATTTATTTTTTTATACTGTTATCCATATTTCCAAAAAATTCTCATTTATAATGTTATTCATGTTTCTAAACAATATCAAAAGGTACTTCAGTTTTAATAATATAGATTCAAGCGAAATATATTGTGTATAACTAGTAAACCTGATAATGGTTCTACATTTTTTTGAGTATTCTCTTCTTTTCGGCTTTGTTGGGTCTTAATAAACTGCATGCACTGCATTGCATCTAAAGGGATTCTGAACATTAAAAAGTCAATTAAAAATTATTTCGAAGCTAAATAAGATATAAAATTTTGGAATAAATAATTATTAAATTTCTGAACGTCTCTTTTTGTTTTCAAATTTATTTTGTAGAATAACCAGCAAGTAATGCTGTTATTTGGATTGTGTTTTAAAGATCCAAATATTAATTGTGATTTTGGTAATATTAGTGGTTCATAATGCAATTGTGGTATGGCATATGTGAGGCTCATGCGTTAGGTGGGATAAGTGCATTTTTGATAGAATACTGTCCAGGTTTTTGTCCAATTTAAATATCTACAAAAATAATGCTTCGGTTTTCTTGTTTGATCAGTTTATATACCAAACCATATCTATGTTGCGGTTTTTTTAAAATAACATCCATTTGGTTTATTTGGTACTTCCAAACCCAAATCATTTTTTCTATTTTAGTTTGGTTTGATTTTAATTGGATGTTTTATGGGATTGCATATCCCTACTCGTAAACTGCCTAAGTCACATTTTGATCGTGTTTTTCTTGATTTGGCTGTGCTTCTCCTTGTTTGGATCGAGTGTCTTTCGTTTTGACTTGTCGCGCTAGCGTTTATCTTTTTTTTTCTAAAGAAAAACTAGTTTGTGATCATTTTCACCAGTTGTGTTTCAAAAAAAAAGATCATTTTCACCAGTTTAATATATCATTAGATGAAAGAAGAGAAGAAAACAAAATAGAAGTAAACTTGATGTAAACGTGCAGATATGACTCATAGCTCTATAATTCTTTTTAAAATAATCGCATTAATTGTAGGATTATAATTCATAACTGACCAAATATCAAAGAAACAAACCAGCAAGTTGCTTGGTGAAGCAAAACTCTATTTTTCCCACTAATGATATATGACAGAGACATAACACAGAATCGTTATGACTTTTCTCCTTCCTCACTTTCAAAATTCTCTTGTGTCTTCCTTGATAGTAAAGAATCAAGAAACAACAAAGAGAAGAAAAAAGCATCCATGGCTGCTCTTGTGTCTTCCTTCTGATTGTAAAGAATAAAGAAAAAAGGAAGAAAAACATATTCATGGCTGCTCCAAGATCAAGAAGATGCTTTCTTTCTCTATTAACCCTTTTTTCAATCTCTCTTATTCTCTTCTCTCTTTCACTTTTTGTCTACACAAAGCCCTCTAACAAGCCTTTCATAGATTACAGAAACCAATTTTCTGTCTCTCTCTCTTTTCTTGCTCCTCCTCTGTCACTTCGCGAACAAAACAACTCAACAAACAATACCCTTGATTCAGTCTCTAGTCCTCTTCCTATGTCGCTTCTCAGACAAAACGACACAGCAAACACTACTCTTGCTTCAATCTCTTCTTCTCCTCCTCCTCTCAGACAAAGCAACACAACAAACTTCACACTTGCTTCAGGCTCTTTTACTTCTTCTGTCTCTGATCAAGATAACCAAAAGAAGTCTTCAAGTCCTACAAGTAAAACAAATTTTAACAGGGTATGTAACCATTTTTTTCTACAAGAAACAGAGCTCGGTTGCTTTTTAATTTCATTTGATAGTTGACCCAAAAAAACAAATAAAAAAAACAACCAAGGAATCTCTACCCTTCAATCTTTTATAATATTCTAATCATTATTACTACTCTTTTTTCTTCAATATTTTGCTGTCCTCAGAAAAGAAGTGGGTTGAATAAAGTAGAAGCAGATTTAGCGAAAGCAAGAGCAGCAATTAAGAGGGCAGCTTCAACCCAAAACTATAGCAGCTCTCTCTACAAGAACCCAGCCGCCTTTCACCAGTTAGTTTTTTTTTTCTTCTTTACTAAATTGGTAATTTACAAGTACAATACTTGACAAGTACATAATGTCTAGTCGTTTCTTAGATCGTCAAAGATGAGAGCGCTGACATATTTGATAGTCACATGGGTTTTCTTATATTTCCAACCATTTTACATCGAAATTAGTGATCATCAAGACAAAAACATTTACGCAACTTAGTCTCTAGAATGTAACGGCTCCGGTGAGATGCCGCTTTCTATGCAAGAGCTTCTATTCCTCTTTTGTTAAATCAAAGATTATAGTATTGCAAATTGAATATTGGGTCCCTTGAATATTATAAGATTTATGGAACTAAAAAAAGATCAAATATATTCAACTACTTTTTAACATTTAGCTCATTATTTAAAAAGCTACTATGGGAAAGATTTGATCATGCTACACAGATTATGTGGAAATACGTTAATAAAAATTGTTCTTGAAATATATTTACTTAACATAAGTGGGAGCCACTTGTTTCATGGTGCTCTTTGGCTGCTACTATATGTACTTATATGTGTTAAATAATAGAGGCCAACTTTAAATTTGTAATATGATCTCACACTCCTATATGCACTAAATCAGGAGTCACACGGAAATGATGAATCGTTTTAAGGTGTGGACATACACCGAGGGAGAGGCCCCACTGTTCCATGACGGCCCTGTTAATGACATTTACGGTATAGAAGGACAGTTCATGGACGAAATGTGCGTGGAGGGCCCTAAGAGGAGCCATTTTCGGGCAGGCCACCCTGATGATGCTCACGTTTACTTCGTTCCATTTAGCGTCGCCAAGGTCATCCACTTTGTCTACAAGCCCATAACCTCGGTCGAAGGGTTTTCGCGGGCTCGCCTACACCGCCTTATAGAGGATTATGTTGATGTTGTTGCTACTAAGTATCCCTTTTGGAACAGAAGCCGTGGAGGTGACCATTTCATGGTATCATGCCATGACTGGGTACGTGTTTTTCTTCTTAATTTAACCATTGGTTGAGTGTATACATGTTAGATACTGCAAATAAGAACCTTCTATTTATGTTAGATATTGCAAATTTCTAAAGCAAGATATATATTAAGACCATCTCCAACTGTATCTATTTTAAAGAAAAACCTCAAAAAATGAAAGAAAACATTTTTTCAATAATACATCATTTTGAGGGAAAAAAGAGTTTGACAGAACACTATTCACAACCTTTTCTGATATTAAGCTTTTTTTATTTATAGTTTGATCTCTAAATTTTCTTATAACTTTGTTTTGTATCTAAAAAGATTTTCAATATTTGTGTTTATATACTTTAGTAAAATTACTAATGCTTTTACAATACAATTATAAGTTTATTTAAATAATTTTATATTCTTTTAGAAATTAAATTTATGTATATGATAAAAATTTAGTTAAAATAAAATTAGTTTTGGGTAACATTTGCAAGTTTTAAAAATATTGAGCACTATTAGGATTGATAATAATTACTGATAATAGAATATTTACTTTTAGAAAAAAATGAGGGAAACTATTGGAGAAAAACACAAATTTATCATTTTAATTTTTTCTTATTTTGAGAGAAAAATGATGTTAACTATTGGAGATACCCTACTGTATCCTTAATGTTAGAACAGATTCTAATTTAAACAATACTAATAATTTATTAGAACTTATTTGTTTAAATAAATCAAAATGTTTGATAAAAAGTAAATTCATTATATGCTGACATGTGCGCAAGATAGTTTTAAAGTATCTAAAAACATCTAAGTATTAGAATTTTTCTATTCTCTCTTCTGTCACTAATTTTTTTAATAAATTTTTTTCCCTTTAATTATTGAGATACCCGAGAAATGTCATCGTTGGAGGTGCTCTTATATTTCCGACTGTAGTGTAGAACTTATGGATCGTATATAGTCAACAAAGTATATCAATTGATATTTCTATTATTTCTAACTAAATAAAAAGGCTAATTGTTATTAGAACCATAAAAAATGAGATACGAGAGATATAAGAGCATCTTTAATATATTACTTCATTTTTTCTTTCAAAATTAAGCAATTCTTTGATAGAATAGAATTTTATTTTAGCTGTATTTTTGAATGAAAAAAGATGTAATGAGAAAAAAACCCAATTACTCTATTAAAAATAACTCTATTTTATATTTCATTATAGAGTAGAAAATTGAGTAAAATTGAAATATTTGTTACTGTAAATTTCATTTTTGAGGGAAAAACTGAATGAGGTTGGTAAATTTCCTAAAATTTTGTATTTTCGATTGTCAGTTCCACCCCTTATAGCTTGTTTCTATATGTTTATATGAAATATGATAAAACACACATTTTTATAATTTATATTTTGATATATAATATATTTTTTCTGTAAAAACATTGTGTATAGGCACCAGACGTGATCGATGGGAACCCAAAGTTGTTCGAAAGATTCATAAGGGGACTCTGCAATGCTAACACCTCGGAAGGATTCCGGCCGAACCTAGACGTATCCATTCCGGAGATCTATCTTCCTAAAGGTAAACTAGGTCCATCTTTCCTCGGAAAATCACCGAGAGTTCGATCTATTCTAGCTTTTTTCGCGGGAAGAACACACGGTAATATCCGAAAAATCTTATTTAAACACTGGAAAGAAAAGGACAGTCAAGTACAAGTCTATGAACGTCTTCCTCCGGGTAAGGATTATACAAAACTGATGGGGATGAGCAAGTTTTGTCTATGCCCGAGTGGTTGGGAGGTCGCTAGCCCAAGGGAGGTCGAGGCTATATACGCTGGTTGTGTGCCCGTGATCATATCGGATAACTATTCATTACCATTCAGTGATGTGCTTAACTGGGACTCCTTCTCCATACAAATCCCTGTTTCTAGGATAAGTGAGATCAAAACGATTCTAGAGAGCGTCTCTCTCGTTAGATACTTGAAGATGTATAAGAGAGTCTTAGAAGTCAAGCGGCATTTCGTGTTGAATCGTCCTGCTCAGCCCTACGACGTGATGCACATGATGCTTCACTCTATCTGGTTAAGAAGACTCAACCTTAGGCTTATTCCATAAAAATAAGTTTTCTTTTCTTTTGTTACAATGTCTATTATATAAGCAAGTCTATATGAGTTACTAGCTTTTGTATTCTTTCTTTAGATAGACACAATTATCCCTTGTGTATACAACGCAAATAAACAGAAGATCAAAGAGTTTCAAAGTAATAAGAGAAAATTCACAATTTCTATTTCTATTTCTGATTTTCTTGTTATAGGCTTGTTTTTCTTAGTAATTTACCTTCTGCTACATACTGATCAAACTTAAAAGATACTAGACCTTGACCCGTGCGGTCGCACGGGTATTAATTTTTTTAAAAAAAAATTTTTTGTGCTAAATAATGTTTCTATCAAAATTAATTATATTACAATAAGTATTTTTCTGTGCATGTAAACAGTTTATTGTATCACAAATATTTGGTATCATATAAACAAACCCAACATATATATATAAAAAAATTTATGTATACTATATATTGAAAATAAATTTTTATATTAAAGATATATTAGATCTTGAGAAGTAAGAGTTAATATGGTATACCAAAATTAATAAATTAGTTATAACATTTCTAAGAAAAAGATTATTATTCAAATTCTATATATATATAAAATTTGGATTAAAATTTGTAAAATAATAAAATGAAAGTATATTAATTTAAATGATTACAAATTATTTATGGGTTTAATTTTGATAGAAGAAGAACGAAAGGTTTGTTGTTTGATCCGCGCATCCGCGCAAGTGTTTGTTTTAATTTTTATAGCGATAATATATATATTTTAAAAAATTTAGCTGTCTAAATTATTTTTTAAAAAGATATTTTAAACACACTAATTTTATAGTTTATATTGGGTAATTTTATTATATCTTATAAATCATCAATTGTATCATCCTTATTTTTAAAATATGACCCGTATATTTGCACAAATGTATTTTTATTTGTATGGATCAAAATTTTATGAAAATGTATAACTAAATTTTTGTATATACTATTTAAATATATGGTCCTATATATTTTCTACTTTTAACATTTATTATACTGAATTTACATTGGATATTATTTATATGAAAACATATTTATATATTAATCTATATATTATATAAATGTTTCTTTTGTGACTTCTGTTTAGTTATTACTTATAAATAATAAAAATATAATTATATGTCTTTGAAAACAATATTAATAACTATTTAAAGATAGGTAGAGAATTAATAAGAAAAAATCCTAAAAGATATGTTAATTAGTATGAAATTAATTATTATGTATATATGGAATTAGTAAAATAATTACCATATAATTTATGTATTTAATTACGAAATATATATATGGAAAAGACAAAGAATATTAAAAGCTAGGCTTATTAATTATTGTTGCCATAATGTTTTAGTTAGAATTAGATTTTGGAAATGCATTAATTAAAGTGAAAAGACAAAGAATCCTATAAGGTAGGTTAATTAATAACTTCAGTGGCATGTCATTGTAAATAAGTTGAAAAACTTTGGGACATTTTATATGTGTACTTCTGAATTAATAAAGTAGATGGATAGATAAGTTTTAGACTATATTATGGTGATTTTTTTTAATATTGCCAACTATTAATCGATGGAGATCAAGATCCAACTGTAGAACTACTATATGATAGTTCTGATGAAAAAAAAATAGATAGTCAAACAAAACAAAACCAATCAAGCATCTTAACTCTGTCCAATTCTCACATCTCTGGAGTCTCGAAGCTTTCTCTTTATTTGTCATTTTCATTACTTCTTAGCAACTGGCTTCTGGACATTTCTCAACTTACCAACTTTTCCAGCTTCCTGTAGAATTCAAAGTTATATAACAAAAGATGTAAAGATGGTTTGGTCTAAATCAGAAGAAAAAACACGAAGCTTACTTGTATATTCCCTATATCGCGCAATGGTTGTTTGGTTGCATCTTTGTTGTCGTCAACGGGCTTCTTACCATCTACTGCTGCTTGCATTGCTTTGTCAGATCTTACGTTTCCTCCTCTGTTGCTACATTTGGAGGCTATGCAGCCACAAGAGATACCGCACCCACTTCCATTGGCTCTGCATTTGCAGCTTTTCGTCTTGCACAGAGATTTTTTGGTGCAGGAGCAACACATCTCAGCTTTGCTCTGCTCTTTTTTGCAATGCGCTTCCTCAGACGAGAGCGTTTCCCTAGACACTTTCACTTGAGATGGCTCTATGCTGCTTGATTCATCATAAACTGTTCCCTCGGAAGTTCTCTCCAGAGAGAGTACTAAGTTTGATTCACCGCTATCCTTACTGGGAACAGAGTATTCAGCTGGTCCGGTCTGTTGAACCAGTTCTAATTGAAAAATCAGAGCACAAAAAATTGGTAAACTAGAGATAATATTAAACTGATGATAACCTGAACTTTATCTGTTTGACTGAATTGACATTTGGCCATCTCCATCTGGCTAACTAGAGTACTTAGTTTGCTAAATTCCTCTTTAAGCTCCTTTAGTTCCGAGTCTATAGGGGTCTGGTTGATTCCGTCGTCACATGAGGGAGAACTATATATATAAAGGAAAATACCTTAGAGAACACAATTTGAGGCTACAGCAAAGGTTAAGTTAGTATCAAACAACTTACAATGAGTTTTGCTCTCCCTCGAACTCTGCCTTCAACACACTTGCCTCTAGGCTGAAATTTTTTACCTCTTCTGCTATTCTGATAACAAAAAAGTAAGGAATCCATAATTTCAGAAGACAGAAGTAAGAAGACATTTTTATTAGCATTGATGAACTTTCTTCTGAAAGCATACTCTTTCATTTGCCGTTCGTAACCAGAGTGAATCTTATTCAACTTCACTAGCATCCCAACTTCATGGCTAGACTCCTACACAACAAGAACAAGAAACCATTTACAATGACAACTTATGAAAATCAATAAGTAGCTACAGTTGAAAGCACATGTAAAACAATAGGTACCCATACCTGAATCGTAGAGCTCGTTCCTTTTGGTGGACCTGGAAACAATACAAAGATACTTGAACAGTTTAGCCAATGAAGAAAAAGGAAATGATACTAGCTACTTGTCATCTGACCATTATTTTTCTTGGGAAAAGTCTTTTTCGGTTGCAAAAGCAATTTTAAACGCTTCAGGGCTGTCAACGCCTGTGTATTCTTCAGCTGCAAAATCTGTTTAAAAGAATTTATGAATCAACAAGCTGCATGGACTCGGTAGACAATGACAGCTCCTGAAAAATGAAGTATAGTAGTAGAAAAAAAAATCAGCAGAACAGATACCAGCTTCTGGCGCTTGTTCAAAGCTGACAGTACATGTTTCTCGAACTCGCTTTTCCTTAGCTCCTTCTTGAGCTGTTAGAAGAGAAGATATTAATAACATAACTAAATAGCACTATTCAATCACGACGAAATAGTGCATCTTGGCTTTACCTGAAGAGTTTCCTTTTCGAGTGAAGCTTTAGATAGTCTGAACTGCATAGAGTCTAGCTTGATCTTGCACTGCAACTTAACCTGGAGAGTAGTCAGTTAGTCGCAACCCACAAATGTCAAAAACACTGCAATTCTTCACATTATCAGCCACAACAAGATGGTTACCTTTTGCGCCTTGAGTTTCTGGACTTCACCATCCACCTGCTTTACACAACTCTCAGCTCTAAGCTTCTTTGTCGAGCACATAGAACGTGGATTCGACTTACTCCTTGAGCTCATACCCTATACACAAAGTATCAAAGTTACAACATGTGCATAGATTTCTCTTTGATTGAAACCTGAAGAATGATTGATTCACCTCCTCTTTTGTAGCAATAGACTTGTTAGAAAACGAATGTTCAGAAGAATTAACTGAAGCATCAGCCAGCTTGGACCTCAGCTCCTCCACATCACGCTGCCACCAATTTCAAAACAAAATCATTGAACGGTGTTGCATTTCATACATCTGTAAGAGATTTTCTGCACATGCGAAACCATGAAATCGATTCTGCTAGGAAACCAAAACGAGATCGCAGTTGCTACAGAGCTCAGAAACGAATCCAGATCTTAAAATCGGAGAAAATTGCATAGAAATGATGTGAAGAAGGAAAGACCTTGAGAGATTCGTTGACGGACTCCAGATCTCGAATCTTCTTCTGGAACAGTAGCTCGGCGTCTTCACCGAGTGCAGACTGCTTCGATCGGAGATTCCGCTTCGTCATTTTCCGGCGAAGTGTTAGCTTCTCTCTCTCTCTCTCGATCCAACAAGTAACGCTTCCTCTTCTCTTTCTTTCCTAATGGGTGATGAAGAGAGCGGACCAGTGAGTAATTTCAAATTAAAATGATCGGGTGGTGCAGGGTGCAGGGTACACCATTTTTACTCGTTTTGTTTTCACTAATGGGCTGAAAATAAACGAAAGCCCATTTTATTATAGACCACATTTTGTTAATTCTACATGTCACGTATACTAAGGTTAGGTTAGGTCAGGTTTTTTCACCTACACATTTCTTTTAGAACTACTAGAACCTTTTCCCGGATTACGCCCGGTTTTTTTTTCATAAAATTTAAGTAGAATATAAATTCATATGCTATTTTTTGAGTATATGTCAGATAGAAATACTATTTTCCGGCATGCTATTTGTTGATTTATGACTTTGAAACTATTTAAAATTAAAATTTATTGTTTTTAATATCTAGAATATATGTCAGATAGAAATACTATTTTCGGCATGCTATTTGTTGATTTATGACTTTGAAACTATTTAAAATTAAAATTTATTGTTTTTAATATCTAGAATATATGTCAGATAGAAATACTATTTTCGGCATGCTATTTGTTGATTTATGACTTTGAAACTATTTAAAATTAAAATTTATTGTTTTTAATATCTAGAATATATGTCAGATAGAAATACTATTTTCGGCATGCTATTTGTTGATTTATGACTTTGAAACTATTTAAAATTAAAATTTATTGTTTTTAATATCTAGAATATATGTCAGATAGAAATACTATTTTCCGGCATGCTATTTGTTGATTTATGACTTTGAAACTATTTAAAATTAAAATTTATTGTTTTTAATATCTAGAGTATATGTCAGATAGAAATACTATTTTCCGGCATGCTATTTGTTGATTTATGACTTTGAAACTATTTAAAATTAAAATTTATTGTTTTTAATATCTAGAATATATGTCAGATAGAAATAAAAAAATTAGTTAAGTCTTAGTTGCAATCCAATTCCTGATTTTTACCTATTTGAGTTCTAGAAATTGTTAGATTTATAATGATTTACATTATGTTTTTTGGTTTTAGATTTATAATGATTTAGTATCAATACTGAGTTTCTATTTTTATTTTTGGTTTTATAAATTGTATTTCTTTTTCTCGCCTGCTTTGCTTTTCATTGTATGGTTATTAGAAAATCTACATAGATTTCTTTATATATATATTTTAAGACAACGATGGTAAGAAAAACAATTGTATTCATACAATGATGGACAATATAATGATCATGAGAAATATGTATGAGAACCATGTTATTACTTTGTTTGATGTGGCAAAGCGAATTTCAAATAAAAATCAAGATCTTAATAATATTTTACAACATTTATTTTGTATGGTTTCCCCCCCCAATAAGTTCACTTGCTGTGTTGGCTTTCATTGCACATATCATGTAAGTATCTACAGGAAAACTCAAAGACATTTGTCTTTTAAAAAAACCTTTTAGTTACTGATGCCAAAAAAAAACTATTTGTTGGGTTTTCCTAATCAGCCCAAGATTAATCAAAGCACAATCAAACCTCAGCCCAGAAGTCCAAGAATGTGTAGAAAATGTAGAAAAGATCAAGAGAATTTCTAGAAATAGCTAGCAGTTACCTTTCTCTAAGATAAATATGACTGCTTAGCACTTGTCATAATCATCAAGAATCAAGCAAAAGCATACAAACATAGAGAAATACGTTTCAGAAAGGAGTTCTAAGGGAATTCTAAAAGAGTCTCCAAATACAAAGTATTAGTAGAAAGTCCTTTCTTAATATACAAAGCTATCTTAAACATTAGCTGTCCAATATTAACTAAATCTTACAAAAGTGAATTAGAATTGGACCTTTTGAATATAATAGGAAAGAGAGAAATAAATCATACATACTGATCAAAGGAGGTTTGTGGTTTAATTTGTCATTCATACTACTATGTTTATTGTTTTGTTCGAGTTTGTTTATAGTTTCTTAAAATATTGCGTAGTTATATTTTTTTATCGGTTTAACTGAGTATTTCATAAAAAAAGTTTGCTTGATGGTTGTTGTAAATATTAAATAGAGGTTTTTATTTTTAATCTTTAGCTCATATTTTGGGTTACTATAAAATATGTATACACTTTTTGAATCGCAATATAAGTAGCACAATCAAAACACTAAAGATGAAAAATGTTATTTTATTGAGGGTGATTAATTTTCCTACAACCTTTGAATAGTTTTAAAGTATTTCATACATGGTTTATTTAATCTTTATATATTCTGAAATGGATCTTTGTGACCCAAATTTGACAAACATTATAAGTGTCAAAAAAAAACATTATAAGTGTCTTAAGTTTTAGTTCTTACGGCATCTACGACTTTATTTTATTTTTTCGTTTAAAATAAAATTTAGAGTAAAAATGTTTCAATAATACTCTGTTTTCTACTATATAGTTGAATAAATGGTTAAATAAAAAATAGTTTTACTCTACATATATAGTAATTTATTTATTTTTTGTTTATTCTTTTATTTTCCAAACAAAACTATAGTATCATTGAAGCAAACTCTACTAATATTTTGAAAATGACACTTTGAAAATGTTATAGGAAGTGTTGTGGAGGTTCTTGACTAAGCAGAATGAATGGTTCATAATTCCAATGGTGATGCTCTTTTGGGGTAGTTTGTGTTTGGGGATGGCATATTCTGCATTGGAGGCTGAAGAACTTGCATTACTTGCTGTAGTACAACTATTATATCTCAGAGGTTTTACTAATCTATCGCTTTTGTTTCTGATCTATGTTTTGCTACTTTTGTAGATAAGACTATAAGAGTAAGATATCAAAAAGAATATTAGAAGCTAAGGATAGCGGTTTATACGGTAAGGTAGTTTAAATTAGTATATATGGGTACGTGTCTTTTAAGAAAATGTTTTACACATTTTTTTCCTTTTTAGATTATCATCGAATTTAAGATAGTGGAGCTTGACTTTTTGTTCCCAGGTGATGGAATCCACCAAAGGTGTGAGAATGGATTCAGGATAAAATCAATGCCTGCAACAGCTGATCAGGCAGTTCTCATATTGAGTTTACCTTGTTTGAGGTGAGTTTGGTCAAAGAAAATGAATGCAACTCAGAATTGGTCGAAAGGCGTTTATTAGAAACGAGGAAAAGAGATTACAAAAGTGGAGAAAATAAAGCGAGGGCTGGTGCTCGGAAAGCTTTAACCGGAGTAAATACAGAAACGGCAAGATATAAAGTACAAGAGTAAACCCTAATCTAGCCGTCAAGTAGCAGTCTTTTAGGTTTCAATCCCCTTTTTTCCTTTGATCCCCTCCCCTTTTATAGCCTCTGTCCGGATACAACTTGACCTATCTCGCCGCCTGATCGATTGGGTCTTTCGACCTGTCGGGCCTGTCGAGTCGAATACTTGTCTTGAGCCGTCTAGTCGGTTGTCCTTGGTCACTCTCGACTCGGCCAAAAGTAGTATGGAGTCGAGTTGTGGACGCCGAGTGTCGGCTTTCGAGCTGAAAATTTAAAAAATATTTTTTAAAAGTTGAAAATTTTGGATTTTTTATTTTTTAAAGAAAAAATATTTTAATTTCAAAATTAATTTTATAAAAAATATTTTTTATTTTCAAAATTTTAATTTAATTTAAAAAATTGAAAATTTTGGAAGATTTTTGATTTTTTAAAGAAAAAATAAAAATTTATTTTTTATTTCAAAATTAATTTTATAAAAAAATCTTTATTTTTCAAATTTTTGGAAATTTAAGATCTTTTATGTTTTTAGAGAATTTTTTATATTCAATCAGTACCAAATAAAATTAAATGTGTTAGTAACTACATTGAAAGTGCCACTAGCCCAATGGTAAAATACCTTGTCATTTGACGCAACCAACCTGAATTTGAAACCAGGGGTCTACTTGCTTTTTATTTTCAAATCATGTAAAACGACGTCGTTTCATCTCATTTGAAAACGACGTCGTTTCAGTTAACGCCAACAATAGACGACGTCAAATTTTTCTGTTAAATTTGCTGACGGCGTGCTAAATTGGCAAGTCAATGAAAACATTGTTAATTAATTATAAAGTCAACGAAAGTTTGGTGTTTTTTTTGTCAGCTCAAAAGTTTATGTTTTTTTTGGCAATTCGTGCAAAGTTGATGTTTTTTTTGTCGAATTCCCATTTTATTATAGACCACATTTTGTTAATTTTACATGTCACGTATACTAAGGTTAGGTTAGGTCAGATTTTTTTTCACCTAGATTAGATTTCACCTACGCATTTTTTTAGAACTATTTCACCTACACATTTGACCCAAAAAAAGATTTCACGTACGCACAGTTAATAATCAAATATTTAATGCCATAAATGAATATTAAAAAATAGAAAAAATATAAAGATGAAAATATGTTGAGAGAGAATCATATTATTTTTTGTGATCCATTTGATAATGGTCAGCAACCATATGTATTACTTTGTTTAGAAGTTGCTTATTTTTGTATGTGTAATGTTTTTTTTGTGAGTTGTGTTTGTGTTTGTTGTTTTTATGTGTAAGGAAAAAAATATTTTGTTATGTAATTGTAAATATGGGTTATTTTGGGTAGGAGGATTTGTATTTCCATGGACGTTGGTCTGTTTGAGATAATTGATTGTTAACATGTGAGGCTAAATGCCAAATGGTTTATGTGTATTTAGGTATTTGTGTGTGGGAGTTTGAGATTGTATTTAAATACTCATCTTTTGTGATTCTGTAATGGCTTTATAAAAAAAGGGTGGGGATTGGAAATTTTTTTGTGCTTGTCAAAGAATGTGAAATTCTCATAGTTTCTGACCTTTTTTTATGACGAAATTATCAAATAAAGTTGTAATTTATTGTATTAGTATTTGCAGAACTTGTACTATGGTGTCAGCCTGGGCAATGAACTTCCTCGTTACGAAACTACAAGGCACAAAGGTAATGATGAAGATATAAGCTCGATGTCGTGGATGATTCTGTAGAGACCATGCACCCCAGAAAGACTTCGAGGAGAGACACAAACTAAAGGCCGCAGAGAGAGCATACTGCAAGGACAAAGACTCAGCGAGAAGGGGTGACAGCACCTGGTGCTTGACTTTTGAGTCTTGATGAAGAAGACGACCGTTGGATGTACAAAACAGCCAGCCACAACCTGCAATTTTAGTGTCTTTACTCCATGCTGCGTCCATAAAGCAAAAACACAAGTCAACCTGATCAGATACGACCGACACTTTTGCTATCTGAGAACCGGATGTAGGAGCTGTTAACTATGCCGAGGCCCATTCCTTAGCATTCCCAATCGATTTGGTTAGAACTTCCTGAGGGGAGAATGTTCTATTCAAAATCAAATTCTTTCTAGCTGTCTATAGTCCCCAACAGATCCAAGGAAATCAGTTGTAAGTTACTCCTAGTGGTGGTAAACAATAGACTAATCAATGGAATTGACATTATTCGGAACAAAAGGCTGGCTGAAAACAGAGGCGGACCAGACTTGTCTCGAAAAATCGCAATGCAAGAACAGATGGGCTTTTGTTTTCTGTTCACCACAACGTACACACACTGTATTTTGTATCAAACCTCGCTTTTGTAGCTTGGAACCTAGAGCCAAAGCCCCTTGAAAAAATTTCCACATGAAATAACTTTAGCTTTGGTGAAAAATAGCCAGCCCCGATATCCTTGTGTCAACCACCGAAGCAGGCTGATGAGAGTCCAAAATAGAATATGGCTCTACTGCTTACTGCTGTTGCAGCCAAGTAACTAGAGCGAGTCGTATAAGAGCTCGTAGATTTAACTAGTACATGGATTTAAGCATAAACATTTTATCTGGATCCAAAGACTCGAATCATAATTAAACCAAAATAAACAAAACTGAAACAAAACCGAAACCCTCAAACATATGAACAGTTCTTATATTTTGTATATCTAAAATAATCAAACCAATTTGAAATCAAACCAAACCAAAAATCAAACTGATACCTATATATATATATATATTGAATTTGTAAATCTACTAAAGTATCAGAAAGTATTGAAAAATCTAATTATCAAAAATATCTAGAATTACCCAAACTTTTCTGAAAATATTTGGATATTTTTATCTGAAATATCTAAAATAATTTGAATTTTCTGATATTTTTATGGGCAATTGTCCAAAATAGCACATTTTCAAGTTTTTGTCTCCAAAATAACACTAGAAGGAGAAAGTCACATAAATAACATTCATTAATGGGCAAAATGTCCCTACTACCCTCACTTAATTAAAAGCTAAAAAAGAAAAAATTAGACTTCTCTCACCAACAATCTCCGGCGATCTCACGAGAGACTTTCTCCCCCGTCTGAAGAAATGCGTCTCCGTGAACCAAATCCGAAAGATCCAAGCCCAGATGCTCTCAAACTCCGTCTACAAACCAAACTTCCTGATCCCCAAGGCGAGCTCGGAGACTTCACTTACGCCTCTTCCCTCTTCTCCACGACGGAACAACCAAACCACTACTCCTTCAATTTCATGATCCGAGGCCTCACCAGCACGTGACGCGATCACAGAGCCGCTCTCTCGCTGTACCTCCGGATGAAGCTCTCTGGGTTAAAGCCCGACAATTTCACTTACAATTTCGTCTTCGTCGCGTGTGGGAATCTCCCGGAGAAGATCGGGGTCGGTAGATCTGTTCACTCGTCGCTGTTTAAAGTCGGGTTGGATAGAGACGATCATGTGAATCATTCCTTGATCGCTATTTATGCAAAATGCGGTCGTGTTGTTGATGCGCGGAAGGTGTTCGAGGAAATTACTGAGAGAGATTTGGTGTCTTGGAACTCGATGATCTCTGGGTATTTGGTTGCGGTTTGTGCTAATGAAGCGGTGGGTTTGTTTGGGAAGATGGAGGAGGAAGGAGTTGAGCCTGATGAGAGGACGTTGGTGAGTGTGTTGGGTGGTTGTGCGAATTTGGGCGATTTGAAAACTGGTGGATTGGTTGAGGAGATAGCTGTGAGGAAGAAGATCGGTTTGAACACGTTCCTGGGTGATGATGATGATGCCAAGGCCGACGAAGATAATGATGAGAATAATAGTGATGATGAGGATGCTGACGACTCTGAAGATGAGGAGGTACTTTTTTATATAATAATGTGATCACTTTGTAGAATTAAACTTTCGCTTGACACATGAAACTTTTAACAGGTACTAGAGCTGTATCGTGTGTTTCTGTGATAACAGATTCATTAGCATTTGTTTTCGTATCCTAGTAAAAGAAACAGTGCTGCATCATGGTATATGATTAAGCTAGCTGTATCATATGTTTCTGTGATAACAGATTCATTAGCATTTGTTTTCGTATCCTAGTAAAAGAAACAGTGCTCCATCATGATATATGATTAAGCTATTCAAATTTGACTTATTTGATTTTGTGACCTCGTTTTCAGAGACAATGGTGGGAGTTTAAATCAAAACATATGGACAAAGTTCTTTTCTTCAAGGTAAATCAAGAAGTGGTCATTTAATCAGTACTTATTTATTAATATCTTTGGTAGGCTTGTGAATTTGCTTATAACAGTATTCTCTTGCTTGTGCTTGTGCTTGTGAAACTGTGTAGTGTTTTTAAAATTTCAGGAATGATTTATGTAGTTTCAGAAATGATTTATGTAGTTTCAGGAAAGTTTTCCAGAAAACTCGATGTTAACAAATTTAAATTTTTTTTTGCTTGGTGTCTTCTTGTTTGGTTTAGGCATGTTATATCTTTGGTAGGCTCGTGAATTTGCTAATTACATTGTTAGTCTCTTGCTTGTGCTTGTGCTTGTGAAAATATTTAGTGTTTTTAAAATTTCAGGAAGGATTTGTGTAGTTTCAGAAAAGCTTTCCAGAAAATTCGATGATAACAAATTTAAATTTTTTGCTTGGTGTCTTCTTGTTTGGTTTAGGCATGTTATATCTTTGGTAGTCTCTTGAATTTGCTTATGACATTTCTAGACAATTGCTTGTGCCTCAGAAAACTATGTGTTTTTTTCGGAAGGATTTGTGTAGTTTCAGAAAAGCTTTCCAGAAAATTCGATGATAACAAATTTGATTTTTTTTTTTTTGCTTTGTGTCTTCTTTTCTGGATTACGCATGTTGATATCTTTGGTAGTCTCTTGAATTTGCTTATGACATTTCTAGACAATTGCTTGTGCCTGTAAAACTATGTGTTTTTTTTTTCAGGAAGGATTTGTATAGTTTCAGGAAAGCTTTCCAGAAGATTGGTGTTAACAAATTTTGAAGTATTGATTACTTGGTTACGCAGGATAGTAACACGATGACAGTTTTATTACCTCTCAGGCTAACAGTACCTGAGCTGAAGTATCAGATTGTTCAGAGCCAAGGCAAAACAGTTGGAGATTTATGTTGATTATTGAAAATTTTCAAATTTCTATATGTAACAAGAAAGCATTGTACATATTCTGGATGACTTTACAAAACCAAAAAATAGAAAAAATATTATAGACATTGGAAAGCATTTGGGGTAATTTTTGGATGAACTTTCAGAAATAATATATTGAGCATTTTTAGATTTCTGATTGTATTAGGTAAGTATGTTAAATATTCATGATGTATTTCCAGAACAAAAATTTTTTTTTTTTGGATGTTGGATATATTGTTTAGAATGAATTTCCAAAACAATATATTAGTGCGTTTCTCAACAAAAAAAAAATGATATGATATTAAGAATTAAGAATTTGATCTACACACTGGTAAGTTTCAGAAGGGAGTGTGTAATTTTAATATTGAATATTTTTGAAAGATCTAGGAATTGAAGCATTTTCAATGATTCTATCAAGAAAGTGTTAAATGTGGTAATCATTATAAAACACATATATTATATATGATAGCTTTTGGTACTTTCAGGATGAGTTTCCAAAAAAAAAAAGAGTGTGTTTTCTTGCATAAGTCTGTTTTCGAAGAGAATCAAAAGCGTGTAAGGAATGTTAGACAATCCTTGTTCTGGATGGCTATCCTGAATTGGAACTTAATTTTCCAAAAAAAACATAATCAAAATCTATAAGAAATTCATTGGCTATTAGCTTTTGGCACTTTCAGGATGGGTTTCCAGAAAAATAAAATGAGTGTGCTTTCTTGCATAAGTCTATTTTCGAAGAGAATCAAAAACGTGTAAGGAATGTTAGACAATCCTTGTTCTGGATGGCTATCCTGAATTGGAACTTAATCTTCCAAAAAAAAACATAGTCAAAATCTATAAGAAAATTCATTGGCTATTAGCTTTTGGCACTTTCAGGATGGGTTTCCAGAAAAATAAAATGAGTGTGTTTTCTTGCATAAGTATGTTTTCGAAGAGAATCAAAAGCATGTAAGGAATGTTAGACAATCCTTGTTCTGGATGGCTATCCTGAATGGGAACTTAATCTTCCAAAAAAAACATAATCAAAATCTATAAGAAAATTCATTGGCTATAGAAATCACCAAATAAAGTTCATTGTCTACAAAATAGAGATATCAAACAGACAACATTAAAATAGGATAGCTTGAAGCATTTTCAATAATTTTATCAAGAAAGTGTTAAATGTGGTATCATTATAAAACACATATGTTATATAGGATAACTTTTGGCACTTTCAGGATGGGTTTCCAGAAAAATAAAATGAGTGTGCTTTCTTGCATAAGTCTGTTTTCGAAGAGAATCAAAAGCGTGTAAGGAATGTTAGACAATCCTTGTTACGGATGGCTATCCCGAATGGAACTTAATCTTCCAAAAACATAATCAAAATCTATAAGAAATTAATTGGCTATTAGCTTTTGGCACTTTCAGGATGGGTTTCCAGAAAAATAAAATGAGTGTGTTTTCTTGCATAAGTCTGTTTTCGAAGAGAATCAAAAGCGTGTAAGGAATGTTAGACCATTCTTGTTCTGGATGGCTATCCTGAATTGGAACTTAATCTTCCAAAAAAAAAACATAATCAAAATCTATAAGAAAATTCATTGGCTATTAGCTTTTGGCACTTTCAGGATGGGTTTCCAGAAAAATAAAATGAGTGTGTTTTCTTGCATAAGTTTGTTTTCGAAGAGAATCAAAAGCGTGTAAGGAATGTTAGACAATCCTTGTTCTGGATGTCTATCCTGAATTGGAACTTAATCTTCAAAAAAAAAAAACATAATCAAAATCTATAAGAAAATTCATTGGCTATAGAAATCACCAAATAGAGTTCATTGTCTACAAAATAGAGAACACATATCAAACAGAGAACATTAAAATAGGATAGCTTGAAGCATTTTCAATAATTTTATCAAGAAAGTGTTAAATGTGGTATCATTATAAAACACATATGTTATATAGGATAACTTTTGGCACTTTCGGGATGGGTTTTAAAAATAAAATGAGTGTGTTTTCTTGATAAGTCCGTTTTCAAGAGAATCAAAAGCGTGTAAGGAATGTTAGACCATCCTTGTTCTGGATGGCTATCCTGAATTGGAACTTAATCTTCCAAAAAAAAACATAATCAAAATCTATAAGAAATTAATTGGCTATTAGCTTTTGGCACTTTCAGGATGGGTTTTCAGAAAAATAAAATGAGTGTGTTTTCTTGCATAAGTCCGTTTTGAAGAGAATCAAAAGCTGTAAGGAATGTTAGACCATTCTTGTTCGATGGCTATCCTGAATTGGAACTTAATCTTCCAAAAAAAAAACATAATCAAAATCTATAAGAAATTCATTGGCTATTTGCTTTTGGCATTTTCAGGATGAGTTTCCAGAAAAATAAAATGAGTGTGTTTTCTTGCATAAGTCTGTTTTGAAGAGAATCAAAAGCGTAAGGAATGTTAGACAATCCTTGTTCGGATGGCTATCCCGAATTGGAACTTAATCTTCAAAAAACATAATCAAAATCTATAAGAAAATTCATTGGCTATAGAAATCACCAAATAGAGTTCATTGTCTACAAAATGAGAACACATATCAAACAGAGAACATTAAAATAGGATAGCTTGAAGCATTTTCAATAATTTTATCAAGAAAGTGTTAAATGTGGTATCATTATAAAACACTTATGTTATATAGAATAGCTTTTGGCACTTCGGGATGGGTTTCGGAAAAATAAAATGAGTGTGTTTTCTTGCATAAGTCTGTTTTGAAGAGAATCAAAAGCGTGTAAGGAATGTTAGACAATCCTTTTCGGATGGCTATCCCGAATTGGAACTTAATCTTCCAAAAAAACATAATCAAAATCTATAAGAAAATTCATTGGCTATAGAAATCACCAAATAGAGTTCATTGTCTACAAAATAGAGAACACATATCAAACAGAGAACATTAAAATAGGATAGCTTGAAGCATTTTCAATAATTTTATCAAGAAAGTGTTAAATGTGGTATCATTATAAAACACATATGTTATATAGGATAGCTTTTGGCACTTTCATGATGGGTTTCGAAAAATAAAATGAGTGTTTTTCTTGCATAAGTCCGTTTTAAGAGAATCAAAAGCGTAAGGAATGTTAGACAATCCTTTTCCGGATGGCTATCCCGAATTGGAACTTAATCTTCCAAAAAACATAATCAAAATCTATAAGAAATTTCATTGGCTATAGAAATCACCAAATAGAGGTCATTGTCTACAAAATAGAGAACACATATCAATAGAGAACATTAAAATAGGATAGCTTGAAGCATTTTCAATAATTTTATCAAGAAAGTGTTATATATGATAGCTTTTGGCACTTTCGGGATGGGTTTTAAAAATAAAATGAGTGTGTTTTCTTGCATAAGTTTGTTTTCGAAGAGAATCAAAAGCGTGTAAGGAATGTTAGACAATCCTTGTTCTGGATGGCTATCCTGAATTGGAACTTAATCTTCCAAAAAAAAAACATAATCAAAATCTATAAGAAATTTCATTGGCTATAGAAATCACCAAATAGAGGTCATTGTCTACAAAATAGAGAACACATATCAATAGAGAACATTAAAATAGGATAGCTTGAAGCATTTTCAATAATTTTATCAAGAAAGTGTTATATATGATAGCTTTTGGCACTTTAAGAATGGGTTTCCAGAAAAATAAAATGAATGTGTTTTCTTACATAAGTCTGTTTTTAAAGAGAATCAAAGCGTGTAAGGAATGTTAGACAGTTTTTGTTCTGGATGGCTATCCTGAATTGGAACTTAATCTTCCAAAAACAAAAAAAAAAACATAATCAAAATCTATAAGAAAATTTATTGGCTATAGAAATCACCAAATAGAGGTCATTGTCTACAAAATAGAGAACACATATCAAACAGAGAACATTAAAATATGATAGCTTGAAGCATTTTTAATATTTCTAACTAGAAAGTGTTAAATGTGGTATCATTATAAAACACATATGTTATATAGGATATCTTTTGGCACTTTCAGGATGGGTTTCCAGAAGAAAAAAAAATGAGTGTTTTTTCTTGCATAAGTCTATTTTCGAAGAGAATCAAAAGCGTGTAAGGAATGTTAGACAATCCTTGTTCATGATGACTATCTTAAAATAGAATTAAATCTTCCAAAAAAATGATTTAATATTTAATTAAAAGGTAAAATGTTAGAATAACAAATTAAAATGTATATATTAACAAAATTTGCATATATATCATATTTGGGATATCAAGTAATATATTCAGGAAGGGACTCCTGAAAATTTAATTGAAGGGATTCCGAGGTTTAGAAGCAATTCCTTGAAGCAATGTCTCACAGACTTCACGTCGACAATAGCGTTCTATTAATTGGGAGACTTTTGTTTGGCATTTCACAAGGTCCTGCGGTGCTAAACAAAGTAAGGCCTTCTAGAAAACCGCTTGTTGATGACTGGGACTGCCTTAAAACACTGGTATCCTTCTGAATGATCTTTACTTTCAGTCATCACTACATACAGAAACAACAGATCAGTTTAGTACCAAACCAGGAAAGTGGACCTATCTGCTTGAACGCCAAACTAGTTGAACAAACAGAGCAACAATGTTCATTAGGAGATAATGCTTTGTTCAGTAAGGTACAGAGACACTTGATCTTATGAAATTATATAAACTTATCTTAGTTCGAAATCATGATGATGATTGATCTCAAAGAAAGTGAACAAAACTGAATAAAAGTAATACAATCTATCCATTACAGATTTTAAATGTGTAGGCAAGGAATAAATTTTACCTGTTCTTAGCAATGTACAAGAAATCATCTGGGTATCTACGCCAAAATTGATGTTGCCAATTGAACCTGCAATAGAGTGCCGACACTGAGCTGCGCAAAAAAAACATTCTTTGAATCACATAATGATATTCTTCTTCCACCATTTTCTGTCGTTTTACTCATCATTTGTAAATCAAAAGTGAATAAAAATGACATAGGAGAATACATAAAGGAGAGGGTTTTACTTGAACTCCTGAACAACAGAGACACTAAACCTAAGTTTTTCAAAGACATTCAATCCTGCAAAATGCGGCTGATTCCACCTAATCAATCTAACAAAACAGAAATATAAGATAATACCAGTGAACTAAAGCTGAAAATGGTTGAATCAACGAAGATTTCTTAGATACAAAGCAGACGATGATGGAGATGTTCGGGGAGGAGATGTTCTTCGACGGCGAACTGAGATCACACGACAATTGACGAAACGCGGAGGAGCTGAGCACCGGTGCTGCTGCCGGAGCACGAAATCAACCACCACCACGAGCCAAGCCTGAAACCACGAGGAAGAAGACCCGACATTGACGAAGATGGAGACTTGGCGCCATGGAAGAAGCTTGGTCGTGGTGAAGCTTCGCAGCGGCGAGGGCTGATTCCGACGATGGCAATGGCTGAGACCATGACGGAGATGCACGAGCTCGGCCTTGATGTGGAGAAGTCAAGCCATCGCAGTCGAGGAGAAGACGACGACAAATGATTTATTTTTGTTTTTTTTTAATTAATCAAAGGAGGGGTATAATGGTAAATGATCTCTTTAATGAATGCTATTTTTGTGAATTTGAACATTGAGTGCTAATTTGGGAACCAAAACTTGGTTTAGTGCCGTCTTGGTCATTTTCTCTATTTTTATCCACATTATTTTAATTATTTTATATTTTATCCAAATCATTCTACTTTTACTATCCGCTCCGGCCCTAACCTGAAACTATTTGAATTTATCCGAACCAAAAAATGGTGGTTCATTGAGTGTAAAATCTCCTACCTAAAATAACTGAGCCAAACCAAATTGAAACCTCGAAATGGCCAGATTAGGTGGATTATTCAAGTACGAATGTGTATGACAAATACAAAATTATGATATATATATATATATATAGGGGAAATTTCACAACTACACTTTGTTTGGTACCACTTTTCATTTTTAACATCATTCTAGGGACATTTTCACAAATACCATTTTCATTAAAGGGTAAATGACAAAAATAACCCTCTCACAAATTTAACATAATTTCCAATCTTTTTTCTCGAAAGAGAAAGCTTCGACGGCAACGTGACGACGGAGACGGCGACGGCGACGGCGACGGCGACGGCAACGCAATTTAATCGAGACGAGATTAACTACGACGGCGACGAGATAACCGAACCGTTGTTTCCACTTTGATTTCACCGACGCGAGCAAGAACAACGCGAGAGGAGGAGATCAAGAGGCGACGCTGGTGGATTTTCATACACCGGATCTAGTAAGATCATATTTCCTTTATTTCGTAGCGATTGATTGAGAAACTTGTCGTGATCTATTCTTATGATTCGATCGAATTTTTATTGTTAACTAAGGGTTGCCTCAATGGCGGAATTTATAATAAAAATGATTTTATAATAATTTATGAAGTAATTTAAAATTATGATAGATTAAAAATTATTATAAACGAAAAAATAATGAAAGATTAAAAATTTGCTGCACTGGGCTTATATTTGAGTTAAAATGTTTAATGAGGGGTTCATTGAATGATTTAATGTGATAGTCAATGAAGATGCATGAATCTAACCGACTTCCATAACGGTTCCAAAATTCAACCAAGGGTAGAAGAAGTGGAATCGAACAACCAAATATGAGCCTTCCAACTGATCTTGATCGAATTCAGCGGGCGATGCAGCAAATTTTCATTGGTCGAGGTTTGAACCGGAGTTGTTAAAACGCAGCAGATCTGTCTTTCGCTCGTCGACATTATTTTGGAGAAGAAGCCGCCTCATGTGGGATCCCTCATGTGTTACCTTAGAGCCGAAACCCAATTATGTTAAGTCCAAACACTGATATGAAATATTCATTAACAAAAGAGAAAGCTCATTAATAATTGTGATTAAGTGAAACGGTGAGTATCATCCAACCCGACACGCGGTCACCTCAGAACTGACTTTATGGCGACGGGCGAAAGAGTGAGAGCGAACATATTTTTATATATATAGATAATCAATTTAGGAAATGTATTACTAAAACAAGAAAAGAGAAAAATAATAAAAAGTAAGTTTATTACGACGCTTTTAAAGCCGGACGCTGAACCGATAATTATTGGGTCACGGTTCAATATGGTTCGATCCAGTCAAATCTGGTTTAATAACTGGTTAATATATTTCTAGTGTATAAATTTAAGAGTAATGTTAGTAAATATGATACATAATTAAAATATAAATTAATTTAAAGCATAAACATTATAAATTTATGTTTATATGGATGATTTAAATTTTTTGATAGTTTTAAATGATTTTTATTAATTTAATAACTCTGAAATCCAATCTGACTCACGGACGGTTTATGGTCGAACCAATTATTAGACTCAACCCACTATGTATCCGGTTCATATCGAACCGGTCCAACCGTCGGGTCGGTCCGGTTTAAAACACTAACATTATTTTAGTGGCATTCTCGTGGTGTAGCCGGATAGGACTGTAACTCCCTGGATCTCTTGTAGGTGGGTAAATGCTTTGATAATCCTTGCAAACAGAGAATCAAAGACTCGATCCGTATCAAGGCGTGGGTAGATGATGATGATGATGATGGACTTTGCTAAAGAGCTATGGATTGCTCGAAGCTGTTTTGATACTCAAAGACACAAGATCACCTTGTATTGTCTAAGATGAGATTCACAAAGAATTCCTTCCTTTAAGTGAGATCAATGTTCCTTAAGCTGAACAGAGAAAGCAAGAGATAAAGCAAGCAAAGCTGCTGGAAAATTCTTAGATTCAAAAATTGAAAACAAAAGCGCGCCCCTTGTTTCTTAAAGAAATCGCAGACTCTAACCCTAGGAGTAAACCAGGATGGTTTAATTCTAATTCTAATCCTAATCCAATTGAAATTGGGTTATTTTAAAATCCTAATTGTCTTTGGTTTAAATTAAATGAAAGCCCAATAACCTAAACCCATTACATTGCAATTAAATCAAACCAACAAGCTGGTTCTTCTTTGGTTTATGATGGGCCACGACTTGAACTTGATTTGGAGTGTCTCTTAATGAGCTTTAGATCCTCCACGTCCTGTTAGGCCAGCTAGAAAGCAAGTGGATCAAGATTCTGGCTGCAACTCTCTTTTGGACCAAAAGCCTTATTTCGCCTAGATCCAAATATAGCACAACCCAGAAACTTCCTGACATGTTTTCCTTGTTCTCCATACATATTTGGACGAGGTGAATGGTCTCCATAGCTCCTGTTAAGCTCAGTTGGTTGAATCCTCTTTGTTCAAGTCGCTTCAAGGCGTACCAACAGCTTCTTTCTCTCTATCCGAACGTCATAGATCATGCCAATAAGAGTATGATACTGTCCATTAAACTGCACCATGATCAGTGGTATAGCTGACCCATACATTGGCTTCAATCCATTGATTCCAATCCTGATCAGGATCACACCATCCCCTCCTCCTTTAAAAGGATTTGTCCTCAAATCCAAGCTCTGTAGGATGATAGAACCTTGATAATTTAACTCCAAAGTTCCTGACCTGGCCATGAGATATATCATCACCTCTCTAGTCTCTCCAGGATGAAACACAAAGCTCGCAGTCCTTCTTCATGTCTCAGCAACATCTTGGAACTTTCCTCACCGTGCATATGACTTCTAATGGATGATTTCTCCACTTTGTTCAGTTTGCTGTTGAATGCTTCTCTCCGGATGATCGTACCCCGTCCTTCTCATGAACATGAGACCATGTACTCTCAGTTTAACATCCTTCTGGTCAGGTGGTCGTGCGGTTTGGTCCCCATACTCATTCTCAAGCTTTGGCATCTTTTAACCACAAAGAAGTTTCGTTTTGTTGATCTAAGCTGGTTCTGATCAGTTATGGGCCTGATCAAGGGCGTGTTACCTCCTGTTTCTCCTCTATTTTGCTGCAGATACTCAAGATCACACCATCCTCTCTCCTTCAAAAGATTTGACCTCAAATCTTGTTTTTCAGAGTGAAGAAACCTTGTAGATCAAGCTTGTATGAAATTGTTTTCTGCACCGATTGTTGTTACTTTTATACTAACATGAAGCTTCCTCCTGGTTCAAAACAAAGTGTTGCAGACCCTTGAAAAACCTCAGATGCTCCACAAGATTGAACTGAACACATACAAAAGGCTGGATCAGTAAATCACAAGAAAAGATCTAATGAATCCACCTTGTTCAATCAAAGTCTCAAGTAACTCTTTATGAACTACAAGCCTCATCAAGTTCTTCTTCTTCTTTAACCTTGTTTTGGTCGTGAATAAGACCACACAAAGCTCCTGTACGCGCTTCTCTAGCTGTAGTTGAATGGCTGAATGTTCTCCTTGAAAAGGAATGGCCAATGCTGGTTCAATCTCGTATCTTCACGTACCGGTTTTGCTGCAATCTTTTCTTTCTCCTCAACCGGTGCCTTCGATAACAAGTTAGCTCATCATCTCCTGATGCTGGACGTGGGACTGGCCTCTGTTGTGGTTTTTTAGTCACAGCAGTGAGTGATTCAGCTATCATGTTCCTTAGGTTTTCAACCGTGTGCTCTGCATATTGTCAAGATAATCAAGATGTGTTTCGCAGTAGCTGCGGCTTTCGTTGTGCCTCACGATCATAGCAGTTCTGTGGCTCTTCTCTGGATAACCTAACACGTGCTTGAGATGATCTAGATTGGATTGGCAGCCGCCAGATCAGTTTGACCATACCTCTTTGCTACAAACCTTTTCTTCATGACAGACTTCATCTCATACCAAGAAGAAACAACTCTCCACAGCTGTTTCTCGTTAGCAATCTGATACCACCACCAACGCGATACCCTCTTAAACCAGTAGTTGCTAGATGTAACTTCTTCTCCTCAGTGTGGTTGTGGAAGTTAAAAGGAAATCCACATCCTTTTCCCATTCGATATGTGTCGATCAAACTCTCCATGTAACGATTGGAATTTTGATCTCTTTTCTTTTCCTTGCAAATTCCTTGTTGCTGGTTGTTCAGCCTTCTCATCATGTTTTCTATAAGAATACATAGAAGATTGCTGGATATATGATGAAACACGTGGTCCTTGGTTAAGATAATCAAACCCTAAACCTTCAAGAGGCTCTGATACCACTTGGTGTAGCCCTGGATAGGACTGTAACTCCCTGGATCTCTTGTAGGTGGGTAAATGCTTTGATAATCCTTGCAAACAGAGAATCAAAGACTCGATCTGTATCAAGGCGTGGGTAGATGATAGATGATGATGATGGACTTTGCTAAAGAGCTATGGATTGCTCGAAGTCGTTTTGCTACTCAAAGACACAAGATCACCTTGTATTGTCTAAGATGAGATTCACAAAGAATTCCTTCCTTTAAGTGAGATCAATGTTCCTTAAGCTGAACAGAGAAAGCAAGAGATAAAGCAAGCAAAGCTGCTGGAAAATTCTTAGATTCAAAAATTGAAAACAAAGCGCGCCCCTTGTTTCTTAAAGAAATCGCAGACTCTAACCCTAGGAGTAAACCAGGATGGTTTAATTCTAATTCTAATCCTAATCCAATTGAAATTGGGTTATTTTAAAATCCTAATTGTCTTTGGTTTAAATTAAATGAAAGCCCAATAACCTAAACCCATTACATTGTAATTAAATCAAACCAACAAGCTGGTTCTTCTTTGGTTTATGATGGGCCACGACTTGAACTTGATTTGGAGTGTCTCTTAATGAGCTTTAGATCCTCCACGTCCTGTTAGGCCAGCTAGAAAGCAAGTGGATCAAGATTCTGGCTGCAACTCTCTTTTGGACCGAAAAGCCTTATTTCGCCTAGATCCAAATATAGCCCAACCCAGAAACTTCCTGACATGTTTTCCTTGTTCTCCATACATATTTGGACGAGGTGAATGGTCTCCATAGCTCCTGTTAAGCTCAGTTGGTTGAATCCTCTTTGTTCAAGTCGTTTCAAGGCGTACCAACAGCTTCTCTTCTCTCTATCCGAACGTCATAGATCATGCCAATAAGAGTATGATACTGTCCATTAAACTGCACCATGATCAGTGGTATAGCTGACCCATACATTGGCTTCAATCCATTGATTCCAATCCTGATCAGGATCACACCATTCTGCTGTAAATAAATGGTAAATATTAGGATTATTTTTATTTGTATTTTTGTTTTAATAGTTTTTCTGTTTTGAATATCATTATATTTTCGATAATATTACTATTTTATCTTTTTTTCACCAAGTTATATATGACCGTCTCAATTGATCATATAAACATGCATTAATGACTGATTACATACACATATATGCTATGTTAACATAGAGAATAAAAAAAAAAATTAAGTTCAAAAAAAACATAGAGAATAAAATTGATCATAATGATTCATAGAAATGTAATTATATTAATGTCCGCCCATGCATAAAGTTACTACGTGGATTTATATTTATTTTCAATCTAAGGGTCTTATTGGATTGAGGGTTTGAGAATATTTTGAGGATTTTATGGAATTTGGAGTAGTTTAGTTGAGTTTTAAGGATTTGGTGGAGATTTTAATGGGTGATTTGGTAGAATTTAAAGCAAAAATAATTGGAAATAACTTTTTAAAGATATGATTATCAGACTCGAAAACCACAATGGAGGCAAACATCTCAGATAAGTTATCAAATAGTTATATTAATGCATACACTAAAGAATAAAAATTCATTGAAAACTTTAATCACCAATTCTTGGCTCATATCCTTCCCTCCTTCAACATAAAGAATTGGTAGAAGTTTCCATATCACCAATAATCGCTGGAATCTTTCTATGTCCAAACACTGGTAATGGAACTGACAAAGCTTCAAACCATCTATCGATTCTTAAAACAGAAATACAGCCACGAGTTAATCAATTAAATACTTCATGACATAATAGATACGTAAGTCAACATGGACAATAACTTACAGATGATTTTACCCATGAGAAGAAAGCCTTGGACAGCAGTGGCACCATAAATTGATCCAAAGGCCAACTCAGTTTCCAGAACTGAGTTCTCTCCAATAGCAATAGAAAATCAATCATTCATCTCTTATTTTCCGTGACTGTCTCTAAAAATTCCTATCAAGAAGTTCTCTTGGACATATTAAAAAGGAAAAAGCAGGTTCTGTTAGAGTAAATTAACTCATGAAAGAATTTCTATTTCTATCTCTTGCAGGCACATATTTCAACTGGCTTCTTCTGAATAGGTGGAATGCTGCCCTTAGATAATTCAAAAAAGTTTCCCCATAAAATCTTCACAAAGACTTTATCAATTAGAGCAAAGAAGTTCTCTGCCGGTCTCAAATCAGCTGTGATTAAAGTAAAAATTGCTTCTCTTCCAGTTGCATCTTCTCAGTGATGCTCTCTTGTCAGAGAATCAGGCAACAAAATGAGCTACACTGAGTGCGGCCACCGTTGCTGCTGGAAATGTTCTTGAAGCACCTCTGTTCCTCCTAAACTTACCGCTCCCGCTGGTACAAGCCTCTCGCATGTATTAGAATCCCATTACAATTTCATAAACAAAAATTCTTTCACTGAAACCAAAACATGCAATCAAATAGCGCACAACAACATGAAGCAATAGAATATGAAAGTTCCATAAAAATCAACTCTTATCGAAGAGAAAAGTAAAGAGCGACGAACTGTTCGATGAAATAATTGTTTTTGTTTTCTTAAATTCCATGTCTTGAGATGGTATTCTTTTATGTTGAGCTTGTAGCGTAAATCAATTATTTCTGATAATTCCAAATACTTGTTGATATATATTCTAACAAAATCCATATTTTTCAATAAGAGGTAATTTGATAGGATTTGTATAAATGCTAGATCCAATAACCCTGAATTTGTTAGAGGTTTTATAAATGACACATCCAATAAGAGAAGATTTGGAAGAATACTAGAATTTTAGAAAATCCCTAATCCAATAAGCCCCACTAAATTTAATATAAACGTGGATTTAGGCATAAGCATCTTATATGGATCTGGAAACTCGAACCAAAACAACCAAAACTGAAACAAGATAAGAACACTCGAACATCTGAATGATTCTTATATTTTATATTTAAAATAATCAAAGAGCCGAACCAAACCGAACTGGGACCGAACAAACCTAAAAACCGAATCGTTCTAATATATATATATATATATATATCAATTTTAAAAATATACTAAAATATCTGAAAGTATTGAAAAACAAAATTATCTAAACTACCCAAATTTATCTGAAAATATTCGGATATTGTTATCCGAAATATATAAAATAATTTGATATTTTTATCCAAATCATTCTAATTACTCTATGTTTTATCCACATCATTCTATTTTTACTATCTCATTCGACCTTAACCTGAAACTATCTGAAGCGATTCAAACCTAAAATAGGTTCACTGAACCTAAAATCTCTTACTCAAAATAACTGAGTCAAACCAAATCAAAACTTCCAAATGGGCACACCTACGTGAATATTCAAATATGAATGTGTATGAGAAATAGAAAATAGGTTCGATCAGTGTGCGGATCCAGACCAATTATTTGACGGGGGCACATAACTAACAAATATATTAAATAATATTAAATTAATTTATATAAAATAAACAAATATATTTAAATATTAAATCTGCAAGAAAATAATAAACTTTGATTTTATTCAATTCAGAACAGATTTTATAAAATAGTTTTATAACTAATTTTTTTTTTACAAATGTAACTAATCATATAGCATACTATTACAATTAAAATTAATTTGAATATATATAAAATGTAGTCTTCAAATTTACACATTCAGAACAACATATCAATATCTTACAGAACTTGTTTATAATCAATTAATCATATCATTTCTTAACTAAACTCTAAAACATTAAATAAAAATGAATGGATTAATTGGTTTTTTCTATTAGCAATTGCTAATGTCTATTATTAAAAATAAGGACTTAAAATGTGCTAGAAAGTTGAAATTTAAAAATGAGGTATATATTATAATGGAAAGAACAATTAAACACACAAATAAGTTGACAAAAAAACAGACAAATAAAGAAGACAAAGATATGCTAACACAAAAATAATAATATTTACAATAAAATACAAAGTAGAGAAAATCTCACTAAATAATTACCGTGAAGAAATATATTGTAACAGTGTAGTCATGTTATACAAGACATCCTCTGACTATATCATAAGTGATTTTACCACATGTCCTTTCTATAATCAATTTCACAAAACAAATATGACATGACTAGTGAAATTAATGACATGGCTCCTGGAAAATATGACATGGATAATTTTATTTAATGTTGATTTATATTTTGGCAAACTTATTAGAATATGGTAATAATTCATATATTACATATAATATTGATATTTCTTTTGGTAAACTTTTTAAAATATGGTAATAACTCATACATTATCTATAAAATAAATATATTTATATATAACATTTTAAATTTTGAAATATTATTATTTATATATAATTATACAATTTGTATTACTAAAGCTTTCAAAATTTCTACAATTTTTATAAATTCAAAAATCATTTAAAAGAGTTCACATAAATCATTTTACAAGGTTTATAAGAACTTATAAATATATTATAAACCATTTATAAAGGTTTATCATGGTTTTGAAAATGTTACATACCTTTATAAACCGTTTATAAGAATTTATAAAGGATTCACAAAATCACTTACATGTGTTTATAAAGATTTTATATAGAATTATAAGGGTTTATAAATGTTTATAAAGAGTTTAAATACGTTTATAAAAAGTTTATATAAGATTTATAAGGGGTATGTATACTATTAATAAGGGTTTATAAAAACTTTATGAAAGCTTATATTCAATTTATAAGGGGTATTATAAGAGTTGAATAGGTTTATAAATCAACTAAAAGAGTCTAACCATTTAGAAAGCTTTATAAAACAATTTATAATGGTTTGTATGATACTTTATAAGGATTTATAAGGGTATGTAAATAATATATAAGGGTTTAGAAAAATAATTTATAAAGTTTATACACCATTATAAATGATTATAAAACAATTTGTAAAGGTATGTAAAATTTCTGAAGCGGTGGAGCCTTGCTTGCTGTCCGCATGTGCCTCGGAATCTGCCACATATCATCATCTCTTTACAAAGCCTGCACGTGTTCTTTAGTTTTATGAATTTAATCTTCTGTATCAAAGTGTTGGGCTTTAAGCCGAAAGGGTTTAAAGATGTTTATAAAGATTTTATATCGAATTTATAAGGGTTTATAAAGGGTTTAAATAAGTTTATAAAAAGTTTATATAAGATTTGTAAGGGTTTATAAAAGATTTTATTTCAAATTTATAAAGGTTTATAAATGTTTTAAATAAGTTTATATAAATTTGTAAGGGTTTATAAAAGGTTTTAATGGGGTTTATAAGTGTTTATAAACTAATTTACAAGGTCTATAAATATATTTATAAGCTTCTCCAGTAACTCAGAGTTTTGAAACCACTCAGTAGTGAGATGAACACCAAGGCAGTAAAGAATATTTAAAGTTATTTATAAGGGTCTATAAATCATTTATAAGAATATTTAAAGTTATTTATAAGGGTTTATAAAATCATTTATAAGAGTTTATAAAATCATTATTTATAAGGGTTTATAAAATCATTTATAAGGGTTTATAAAATCATTTATAAGGGTTTATAAAATCATTTATAAGGATTTGTAGAATTTCAAAAGGTAATTCATTTACGAAGTCTTAAGACATTTTATAAAAGACTTATAAATTATTTATAAATGTTTATATACCATTTATAAAGGGTTTTTAAATCATTTCTAGGAATTTATATATCATTGGTATCAACACACAGGATGGTTGATCCATCTTCAAACCCCACATGAAAAGTTCAAGAGTTGAAGATCATTTATAAGAGGCTATAAATCACTTGTAATGGCTTCAAATCATTTATAAGAGGCTATAAATCACTTGTAATGGCTTCAAATCATTTATAAGAGTTTATAAAATCATTTATAAGAGGCTATAAATCACTTGTAATGGCTTCTAAATCATTTATAAATTATTTATAAGGGTCTATAAATCATTTATAAGAGGCTATAAATCACTTGTAATGGCTTCAAATCATTTATAAGAGGCTATAAATCACTTGTAATGGCTTCAAATCATTTATAAGGATTTATAAGGGTTTATAAAATCATTATTTATAAGGGTTTTAAATCATTTCTAGGAATTTATATATCACTGAGTATCAAACACATGGATGGTTGATACATATTCAAAACCCCTAGATGCAACGCTCAAGAGGTTGTAGACATGAGTTATTGAGTTTATAAATGTTTATATACCATTTATAAAGGGTTTAAATAAGTTTATATAAATTTGTAAGGGTTTATAAAATCATTTATAAGAGGCTATAAATCACTTGTAATGGCTTCAAATCATTTATAAGAGGCTATAAATCACTTGTAATGGCTTCTAAATCATTTATAAGGGTTTATAAAGGGTTTAAAGATGTTTATAAAGATTTATATATCATTGGCTTATCAACACAGTGGATGGTTGATCCATCTTCAAACCCCACATGAAAAGTTCAAGAGTTGAAGATCATTTATAAGAGGCTATAAATCACTTGTAATGGCTTCAAATCATTTATAAGGGTTTTAAATCATTTCTAGGAATTTATATATCACTGAGTATCAAACACATGGATGGTTGATCCATCTTCAAACCCCACATGAAAAGTTCAAGAGTTGAAGATCATTTATAAGAGTTTATAAAGGTAAAATAAATCAGTTAGAAGAAATCTAAATCATTTATAAGGATTTGTAGAATTTCAAAAGGTAATTCATTCTGAAGTCTTAAGACATTTTATAAAAGACTTATAAATTATTTATAAATGTTTATTTACCATTTATAAGGGCTTATTATATAATTTCTAAGAATTTATATCATTTATAAAGATTTATATATCATTAGGATCAACACAGTGGATGGTTGATCCATCTTCAAACCCCACATGAAAAGTTCAAGAGTTGAAGATCATTTATAAGAGGCTATAAATCACTTGTAATGGCTTCAAATCATTTATAAGGGTTTATAAAGGGTTTTAAATGGTTTATAAATCAACTAAAAGAGTCTAACCATTTAGAAAGCTTTATAAAACAATTTATAATGGTTTGTATGATACTTTATAAGGATTTGTAGAATTTCAAAAGGTAATTCATTCTGAAGTCTTAAGACATTTTATAAAAGACTTATAAATTATTTATAAATGTTTTAAATAAGTTTATAAAACATAAAAGAATATCTCCTTAGACAATTTACAAGAGTTTATAAAGGTAAAATAAATCAGTTAAGAAATCTAAATCATTTATAAGAGTTTATAAAACATAAAAGAATATCTGCTTAGACAATTTACAAGAGTTTATAAAATAGAAAAGAATATATCTTCTTAGACAATTTATAAGGGTTTATAAAGGGTTTAAAGATGTTTATAAAGATTTATATATCCTGGAGTATCAAACACATGGATGGTTGATCCATCTTCAAACCCCACATGAAAAGTTCAAGAGTTGAAGATCATTTATAAGAGTTTATAAAATCATTATTTATAAGGGTTTATAAAGGGTTTAAATAAGTTTATAAAACATAAAAGAATATCTCCTTAGACAATTTATAAGGGTTTATAAAAACTTTATGAAAGCTTATATTCAATTTATAAGGGTTTATAAAGGGTTTAAAGATGTTTATAAAGATTTATATATCCTGGAGTATCAAACACATGGATGGTTGATCCATCTTCAAACCCCACATGAAAAGTTCAAGAGTTGAAGATCATTTATAAGAGGCTATAAATCACTTGTAATGGCTTCTAAATCATTTATAAGAGTTTATAAAATAGAAAAGAATATATCTTCTTAGACAATTTATAAGGGTTTTAAATCATTTCTAGGAATTTATATATCATTGGTATCAACACAGGGATGGTTGATCCATCTTCAAACCCCACATGAAAAGTTCAAGAGTTGAAGATCATTTATAAGAATATTTAAAGTTATTTATAAGGGTTTTAAATCATTTCTAGGAATTTATATATCATTGGTATCAACACACAGGATGGTTGATCCATCTTCAAACCCCACATGAAAAGTTCAAGAGTTGAAGATCATTTATAAGAGGCTATAAATCACTTGTAATGGCTTCAAATCATTTATAAGAGGCTATAAATCACTTGTAATGGCTTCAAATCATTTATAAGAGGCTATAAATCACTTGTAATGGCTTCTAAATCATTTATAAGGATTTATAAGGGTTTATAAAATCATTATTTATAAGGGTTTATAAAGGGTTTAAAGATGTTTATAAAGATTTTATATCAATTTATAAGGGCTTATTATATAATTTCTAAGAATTTATATCATTTATAAAGATTTTATATCTAATTTATAAGGGTTTATAAAATCATTTATAAGAGTTTATAAAACATAAAAGAATATCTGCTTAGACAATTTACAAGAGTTTATAAAGGTAAAATAAATCAGTTAAGAAATCTAAATCATTTATAAGAGTTAATAAAATATTTATAAATGTTTATGAATTACTTATGAAGATTTATAAATCATTTATAAGGATTTATAAGGGTTTATAAAATCATTATTTATAAGGGTCTATAAATCATTTATAAGGATTTATAAGGGTTTGTAAAATATTTTATAAGGGTTTAAGGATATATACATAATTTATAAGGGTTTATAAAATCATTTATAAGGATTTGTAGAATTTCAAAAGGTAATTCATTCTGAAGTCTTAAGACATTTTATAAAAGACTTATAAATTATTTATAAGGGTTTATAAAATCATTTATAAGAGGCTATAAATCACTTGTAATGGCTTCAAATCATTTATAAGAGTTTATAAAATCATTTATAAGGGGTTTAAGGATATATACATAATTTATAAGAGTTTATAAAATCATTTATAAGAGGCTATAAATCACTTGTAATGGCTTCAAATCATTTATAAGAGGCTATAAATCACTTGTAATGGCTTCAAATCATTTATAAATTATTTATAAATGTTTATATACCATTTATAAAGGGTTTTAAATCATTTATAAGAGGCTATAAATCACTTGTAATGGCTTCAAATCATTTATAAGAGTTTATAAAACATAAAAGAATATCTGCTTAGACAATTTACAAGAGTTTATAAAATCATTTATAAGAGTTTATAAAACATAAAAGAATATCTCCTTAGACAATTTACAAGAGTTTATAAAACATAAAAGAATATCTCTTAGACAATTTACAAGAGTTTATAAAATCATTTATAAGAGGCTATAAATCACTTGTAATGGCTTCAAATCATTTATAAGAGTTTATAAAATAGAAAAGAATATATCTTCTTAGACAATTTACAAGAGTTTATAAAACATAAAAGAATATCTCTTAGACAATTTATAAGGGCTTATAAAGGTAAAATAAATCAGTTAGAAGAAATCTAAATCATTTATAAGGATTTATAAGGGTTTATAAAATCATTTATAAGAGGCTATAAATCACTTGTAATGGCTTCTAAATCATTTATAAGGGTTTATAAAACATAAAAGAATATCTGCTTAGACAATTTACAAGAGTTTATAAAATCATTTATAAGAGTTTATAAAATAGAAAAGAATATATCTTCTTAGACAATTTATAAGGGTTTATAAAAACTTTATGAAAGCTTATATTCAATTTATAAGGGTTTTAAATCATTTCTAGGAATTTATATATCACTGAGTATCAAACACATGGATGGTTGATCCATCTTCAAACCCCACATGAAAAGTTCAAGAGTTGAAGATCATTTATAAGAGGCTATAAATCACTTGTAATGGCTTCAAATCATTTATAAGAATATTTAAAGTTATTTATAAGGGTTTATAAAACATTCATAAAGTTTATGAAAACAATTTATAAAATTTATACACCAATTTATGAGGAGTTTATAAGAGTTTATAAAATCATTTATAAGAGTTTATAAAGGTAAAATAAATCAGTTAGAAGAAATCTAAATCATTTATAAATTATTTATAAGGGTCTATAAATCATTTATAAGAGTTTATAAAATCATTTATAAGAGTTTATAAAATCATTATTTATAAGGGTTTATAAAAACTTTATGAAAGCTTATATTCAATTTATAAGGGTTTATAAAATCATTATTTATAAGGGGTTTAAGGATATATATATATATATATACATACATAATTTATAAGAGTTTATAAAGGTAAAATAAATCAGTTAGAAGACTAAGTCATTTAAAAAGTTTATAATCATTTAGAAAGTCTAATAAAAGAATTTATAAGGGTTTATAAAGGGTTTAAAGATGTTTATAAAGATTTATATATCCTGGAGTATCAAACACATGGATGGTTGATCCATCTTCAAACCCCACATGAAAAGTTCAAGAGTTGAAGATCATTTATAAGAGGCTATAAATCACTTGTAATGGCTTCTAAATCATTTAAAAAGTTTATAATCATTTAGAAAGTCTAATAAAAGAATTTATAAGGGTTTATAAAACATAAAAGAATATCTCCTTAGACAATTTATAAGGGGTTTAAGGATATATATATATATATATACATAATTTATAAGAGTTTATAAAATCATTTATAAATTATTTATAAGGGTTTATAAAATCATTTATAAATTATTTATAAGGGTTTATAAAAACTTTATGAAAGCTTATATTCAATTTATAAGGGTTTATAAAATCATTTATAAATTATTTATAAATGTTTATGAATTACTTATGAAGATTTATAAATCATTTATAAATTATTTATAAATGTTTATGAATTACTTATGAAGATTTATAAATCATTTATAAGGGTTTATAAAACATAAAAGAATATCTCTTAGACAATTTATAAGGGCTTATAAAGGTAAAATAAATCAGTTAAGAAATCTAAATCATTTATAAGAGGCTATAAATCACTTGTAATGGCTTCAAATCATTTATAAGAGTTTATAAAATAGAAAAGAATATATCTTCTTAGACAATTTATAAGGGGTTTAAGGATATATATATATATATATATATATATATATATACATACATAATTTATAAGAGTTAATAAAATATTTATAAATGTTTTAAATAAGTTTATATAAATTTGTAAGGGTTTATAAAAACTTTATGAAAGCTTATATTCAATTTATAAGGGTTTATAAAATCATTTATAAATTATTTATAAATGTTTTAAATAAGTTTATAAAACATTCATAAAGTTTATGAAAACAATTTATAAAATTTATACACCAATTTATGAGGAGTTTATAAGAGTTTATAAAATAGAAAAGAATATATCTTCTTAGACAATTTACAAGAGTTTATAAAACATAAAAGAATATCTCTTAGACAATTTATAAGGGTTTATAAAATCATTTATAAGAGTTTATAAAATCATTATTTATAAGGGTCTATAAATCATTTATAAGAGTTTATAAAATCATTTATAAGGATTTATAAGGGTTTATAAAATCATTTATAAGAGGCTATAAATCACTTGTAATGGCTTCTAAATCATTTATAAATTATTTATAAGGGTTTATAAAACATTCATAAAGTTTATGAAAATAATTTATAAAGTTTATACACCATTATAAATGATTATAAAACAATTTATAAAATTTATACACCAATTTATGAGGAGTTTATAAGAGTTTATAAAACATAAAAGAATATCTCTTAGACAATTTACAAGAGTTTATAAAACATAAAAGAATATCTCTTAGACAATTTACAAGAGTTTATAAAGGTAAAATAAATCAGTTAGAAGAAATCTAAATCATTTATAAGAATATTTAAAGTTATTTATAAGGGTTTATAAAACATAAAAGAATATCTCTTAGACAATTTACAAGAGTTTATAAAATCATTTATAAATTATTTATAAATGTTTATGAATTACTTATGAAGATTTATAAATCATTTATAAGGGTTTATAAAATCATTTATAAGGGTTTATAAAGATTTTATTTCAAATTTATAAAGGTTTATAAATGTTTATGAATTACTTATGAAGATTTATAAATCATTTATAAGAATATTTAAAGTTATTTATAAGGGTTTGTAAAATATTTTATAAGGGTTTAAGGATATATATATATACATACATAATTTATAAGGGTATGTAAATAATATATAAGGGTTTAGAAAAATAATTTATAAAGTTTATACACCATTATAAATGATTATAAAACAATTTGTAAAGGTATGTAAAATTTCAAGCGGTGGAGCCTTGCTTGCTGTCCCATGTGCCTCGAATCGCCACATATCATCATCTCTTTACAAAGCCTGCGACGTGTTCTTTAGTTTTATGAATTTAATCTTCTGTATCAAAGTGTTGGCTTTTAAGCCGAAAGGGTTTAAAGATGTTTATAAAGATTTTATATCGAATTTATAAGGGTTTATAAAGGGTTTAAATAAGTTTATAAAAAGTTTATATAAGATTTGTAAGGGTTTATAAAAGATTTTATTTCAAATTTATAAAGGTTTATAAATGTTTTAAATAAGTTTATATAAATTTGTAAGGGTTTATAAAAGGTTTTAATGGGGTTTATAAGTGTTTATAAACTAATTTACAAGGTCTATAAATATATTTATAAGCTTCTCCAGTAACTCGAGTTTTGAAACCACTCAAGAGTGAGATGAACACCAAGGCAAGAAGAATATTTAAAGTTATTTATAAGGGTCTATAAATCATTTATAAGAATATTTAAAGTTATTTATAAGGGTTTATAAAATCATTTATAAGAGTTTATAAAATCATTATTTATAAGGGTTTATAAAATCATTTATAAGGGTTTATAAAATCATTTATAAGGGTTTATAAAATCATTTATAAGGATTTGTAGAATTTCAAAAGGTAATTCATTTACGAAGTCTTAAGACATTTTATAAAAGACTTATAAATTATTTATAAATGTTTATATACCATTTATAAAGGGTTTTAAATCATTTCTAGGAATTTATATATCATTAGGATCAACACAGTGGATGGTTGATCCATCTTCAAACCCCACATGAAAAGTTCAAGAGTTGAAGATCATTTATAAGAGGCTATAAATCACTTGTAATGGCTTCTAAATCATTTATAAGAGTTAATAAAATATTTATAAATGTTTATTTACCATTTATAAGGGCTTATTATATAATTTCTAAGAATTTATATCATTTATAAAGATTTATATATCACTGGAGTATCAAACACATGGATGGTTGATCCATCTTCAAACCCCACATGAAAAGTTCAAGAGTTGAAGATCATTTATAAGAATATTTAAAGTTATTTATAAGGGTTTATAAAACATAAAAGAATATCTCTGCTTAGACAATTTATAAGGGTTTATAAAATCATTTATAAGAGTTTATAAAGGTAAAATAAATCAGTTAAGAAATCTAAATCATTTATAAGAATATTTAAAGTTATTTATAAGGGGTTTAAGGATATATACATAATTTATAAGAGTTAATAAAATATTTATAAATGTTTATTTACCATTTATAAGGGCTTATTATATAATTTCTAAGAATTTATATCATTTATAAAGATTTATATATCACTGGAGTATCAAACACATGGATGGTTGATACATATTCAAAACCCCTAGATGCAACGTTCAAGAGGTTGTAGACATGAGTTATTGAGTTTATAAATGTTTATGAATTACTTATGAAGATTTATAAATCATTTATAAATTATTTATAAGGGGGTTTAAGGATATATATATATATATATATACATACATAATTTATAAGGGTTTATAAAACATTCATAAAGTTTATGAAAATAATTTATAAAGTTTATACACCAATTTATGAGGGATTTATAAGGGTTTTTAAATGGTTTATAAATCAGTTTACGTCACTTTTAAAACTAATATTATTATAAATCTTGGTTTCATGATATTCTGATAATACATCAAAAAATTTATAAGTCTTTATAAAGTAGTATTTGAATAATATATATATAAGTTTATAAAACATAAAAGAATATCTCTGCTTAGACAATTTACAAGAGTTTATAAAGGTAAAATAAATCAGTTAGAAGAAATCTAAATCATTTAAAAAGTTTATAATCATTTAGAAAGTCTAATAAAAGAATTTATAAGGGTTTGTAAAATATTTTATAAGGGGGTTTAAGGATATATACATAATTTATAAGAGTTTATAAAACATTCATAAAGTTTATGAAAACAATTTATAAAATTTATACACCAATTTATGAGGAGTTTATAAGAGTTTATAAAATAGAAAAGAATATATCTTCTTAGACAATTTATAAGGGCTTATAAAGGTAAAATAAATCAGTTAGAAGACTCTAAGTCATTTAAAAAGTTTATAAGGGAGTTTAAAGATATATAAATGACACTTATAAAACTAAAATTAGTCAATTAACAATAATAAATTAACTTAAATCCCCAAAATCACTTTATAGGCCATAAATCAGTTTATAACCCCTTATAAATCAATTTATAAAAAATATAAGTATATATATAAACTCGACTGAATATGTCAACACCACTGTAAAAATTGATACTTCCTGCAACAAAACCCAGGCAACGTCACAGCAGAAGATGAACACAACACTGGCCGTCCATAAAGTCCCATCTGAACTAAGCATGGTTGACATAGGATCGCCTCCACACTTTGAACAACAGCAGTAACTCGTGACTTTCGCCAAGACAACCTCAGTCGTAACAGCACCATGAGCTTCAATCACAGTTCCAAAATGTCTTCTCCATAAATCTGTATCCCAAGAGTTAGAACTCAACCCAATCCACTGCATACATGCTGAAACAGACTCAAAGTTATCAGTCTTGTGTCTCCTCCACGTCACTCTATTGCTCATAAGGCAGAGCTGAACTATGCCAAACACAAAATGTGAAAGATTTGCCACTGTTGCCACCATCTCTGAACCTTCTAGTGTCTTGGACAAAGAGATAGTTGGTACTGCAGCCTGAGACTGAAAACAACTGAATCTAAACATCTCAAGTTCTGAATGCTTTAAAAATCCACCAAATGTCAAGTCTAAAACTCGTTGAAAGTGCTTCAGGCTCGACTTCTGCTTCACTTGATCTGTTGTATTCCAAAGAATAAATAGTCTCCAGCACATAAAGTTTGTCCTTGAACAGGTAGACTGCAATAAGCCTTCTTTGAACTTGAAACACCATGACTTTGGCATTTTGCTCAAGAAACTTTGCTGATTCTCTACTCTTCCTCCGATAAGCATTTCATCAAACAACTTGTGTCCACTCTCATGAACAATCTCAGTATGTGTAATTGCTTCGCCTCACTCCACCATCCTCTCAAGCGAGTGCTCGCTTTCGCAATTCACTGCATGAACCGTGCTATTAACTTTGTTTCACAAGCTGGTACAACATATATATCATCGTCCTCTGTTGTCTTGTTTCTGTGGCCTGAACCGAATCACTTGACACAATCACTATCTTCTCATGATCATCATTATCAACAATCTTCTGTGTCACTTCATCCTCCACGGTTTCAAGCCGATTTGATTTAATAGATACAGAATCTCGTAGCTTCTTATCTCATCTTCACCAATCTTGTGCATCGCTGCAGCATCAACAGATTCGTCAGATTGCTTTGTTGCTCCGGAATCATTCGTTTCTGTTTCATGTGAAACAGAGTAACGTAGATTTCGTCGAACGTCAGCGTCGTCGGAGTCGTCGAATCGCGTCGTCGGAGTCGTCGAATCGCGTCGTCGAATCTCGCCGGAGACCTCGAATCTCGTCGGAGTAGTCAAATCTGAATCTCTTGTTCGTGGAAGAATAGAGAAGGTTTATGTTTGATTAGTTAGAGGTAAAATGATAATTTACCTATTAAATTTTTAAAGGTAAATGTGGTTAGTGTAAATATGAAAAGGTGTAACATAAATGTGGTATTTTTGACAAATTCCCATATATATATTCATTAGATCAATTAATAAACATCTAACTTTTTGAGCAAAAATAAATGATTTCCTGACATACTAAATCAGAGAACGAAAGATATATTGAACCCTAGTTTTCATCAATCAAGACCTTATTTACATTCTCAAGACATAAAACAACAAACAACTAAAGATATTGCTTGTCATGAGTATCTAGATCAACATGAGTTGCTAAAGATATTGCAATATCCCGATCAAAATAAAGACATAAAGTGAAGTTTTAGTTTGATAGTATACAAAATACGGGCTTGATTCTGAATATAGGTGGGAATGTGGCCCCCCAAGTCCAACCCATGTGGTTTGTTCCATGTTTCACCACCACCTACCCACTTTTCTCATTTCCGTATGTATAAAATTCTTACGCAACGCTACTGGCGTAGTCAAGTTTGTTGGGAAGAAGCGAGCTGCCCCCTGTAAAATAAAATAAAATTAGTGTAAATTCTTATAGATAATAAACAATTAATGCCAAATACCACATAATTTACTTGAATAATATATTTTGCATCTATAATATCTATCGCTTATTTAGTTATTCTATCAACCAATAAAATAAGCGATAGATATTATAGATGCAAAATATATTATTATTTTGAAATAATTTGAAATAATTTGAACAAGAATTTGAAATAGTTTGAATTCAAAAATGTATTTTTAAATAATAAAATTTTCTTTTATTTATTTAAATAATTATTTATATTTTTAAGTATTTATAAAGTAAGAGTAAAAGAGTATATACTTCTTTAATGAAAATTTTTGGTCATTTTATATCCCATGGATTTGATTTATGAAAAAAACCTATTTGAAAGAATTACGCAGTTTTTAATTGTATTTTATATTCTTTTTAATCGAATGAATTGAAAATATTTTTGACACTGTACCTGAAAAACACCTAAAAAAGATTTTTGACATTATATAAAATACTGTAAAATTATAGGAAACGGGGTAGAAAGGCAAAAAAAGAAAAAAAAAAAAGCGAGGATTATAGCAAATATGTCAAGAAACCAGTCAAGTAATAAAAGGCGGACTTTTCAAGGAAGCGAGGAGAGATTATTGATTCCTTCCTCTTTGCAGTAAGGTTAAAAGTATAAAACAACGCTTCCTCATTTCCCTTTTCCATTATATATATTTACATAACTCGCCTCCCTTTACAAGAGTTGCTCGTGCAGAGAGTATTGGTGTCAGCCCCCACCAACCCACTCGACGGAGTCTCCAACGAACGCCTTCACCAAACATCTCACTCAGATCTCCCACGATGCAGAGCTCCGCCATCTTCTCCCTCTCTCCCTCCCTCCCTCTCCTGAAACCACGCCGTCTCTCCCTCCGCCATCCCGTCGCCGCCTCCTCTTCGAATCTCAACGTCTCTCCTCCGAATGTTGTCTCCGTTCCTCCTCTACCTCGTCGATCCTGGCGTCTCGCCTCTTCAGATTCGCCGCTTCGTGCCTGGTCCGGTCTCCCTTCCGTCTCCCCTTCCCTCGACACTAACCGTTTCAAAACTGCTGCGACGGCGGTTCCGGAGAACGCTGAGGAAGGAGAAGGAGAAGGAAGTGGAAAGCTGACTAAGATCCTGGAGCTCGGCTTGTTGTTTGCGCTTTGGTACCTTTTCAATATCTACTTCAACATCTACAACAAGCAGGTATATGGATTCTAGATCGTATGTACTGTTCATTCCTCTTTAGGAACGTAGATAAGTAGTATAGTATATATTCTTACTGTCATATGATTGAATCTGGAGGGAGATTTGTGCCGTTGGTTGCTGATTTGATTCTTGATATTGTTTTACTTTTTGGTTATAAATGGAGATTAAAAAAAAAAAATGAAGATTTGAGATTTGATTATATATCTTACACTCATCATAAGAAATTGCTGCTTTTGATTATGATTTTGAAAGCCTTGCTTGTTTAATCTGAGTCCAGTGTTTTCGCTTTCAGTGATTGATGATTCTATTTGATTCCTGCAGGTTCTGAAAGCTCTTCACGCCCCAATGACTGTCACTTTAGTTCAGTTTGCCGTCGGTAGTGTCCTCATTACCTTCATGTGGGCTCTTAACCTCTACAAGAGGCCCAAGATCACTGGTGCTCAGGTGCCTTTTCTTTTCTTTTTTTCCTGGAAACTCTTGTTATTCTGGATGTATATATTTACTCACTCATAGTCATGGATATTTGATTTTACCTCGATAGCTAGCGGCCATCTTGCCACTTGCAGTTGTGCACACACTTGGTAATCTCTTTACTAACATGAGCCTCGGGAAAGTCTCTGTTTCCTTTACTCACACCATTAAAGCCATGGAGCCTTTCTTCTCCGTTGTCTTGTCTGCTATGTTTCTCGGAGAGGTGAGAGCTTTTCTCTGATGCTCCCTCATTTCTTTATTTTAATTTTTAAAGCTTAATTTTTTTTTTTTTTTATCGATTGCCATTCTTATTAGGTGCCTACTCCATGGGTAATCGGTTCCATTATTCCAATCGTTGGTGGAGTTGCACTTGCTTCAGTGACAGAGGTCTCATTCAACTGGTAAGCTTATTCAATTATCTCTTCTTCTTCTAATAGTTGCAGATATTTACTTACGTTTAATTGTTCTGTGGCAGGGCTGGCTTCTTGAGCGCAATGGCTTCAAACTTGACTAACCAGTCCCGTAACGTGCTTAGCAAAAAAGTCATGGTCAAGAAAGACGTAAGTTCCCTGAGCACTGCTCAAACGTATTTGTGGATGAAAAGAAGAAAATACAGATCTTGATGTTGTATTCTATGCAGGATTCTTTGGACAACATTACCCTCTTCTCTATAATAACGTTGATGTCTCTCTTTCTGATGGCTCCTGTGACTTTCTTCTCCGAAGGAATCAAGTTCACTCCGTCATACATCCAATCAGCTGTGAGTTTTGTTTATATATTGCAAAACAATCTTTAAGTGTTGCCAGTCCCTAACAAAGTCTCTTGGTTTCAGGGTGTGAATGTTCAACAAATCTACACAAAGTCTCTTATTGCTGCACTCTGCTTCCACGCATACCAGCAGGTAAGCCTTTTTTTTCTTCTCTCTTGCTGATTTCGTTGCTTGAATTTGAATTTGATTTTTTGGAGCAAAATACAGGTGTCGTACATGATACTGGCGAGAGTATCACCGGTTACACATTCTGTAGGAAACTGTGTGAAGCGTGTGGTGGTCATCGTGAGCTCTGTCATCTTCTTCAAGACACCAGTCTCGCCTGTTAATGCTTTTGGTAATATCCAGTCTCTCTCTTTTTTTTTTTGTGTAAAACCCATTTCTGGAAGCTCACTAACTATTGTTGTCTTTGCTTTACTGTAGGAACCGGGATCGCTCTAGCGGGAGTTTTCTTATACTCCAGAGTGAAGCGTATCAAGCCAAAGCCTAAGACTGCTTAAGCAAACTATCTGCTACTGCTTTTATATGTATTACAATTTTCTTGAGCTGAAGTTTTCTTTCAGATAGGTGGTTTTATTCTTCTGCGGATTCTTGATACGTTTCTTCTCTTTATCATGTGTTATTTGCTGACTACTCTTTGAAATATTTTACAGTTTTCCGACAATAATTGGTCCTCAGCGCATTTCCAACTACAAAACTATTTTGATTGTGGAATTTACACTATTTTCTTGTAGTTAGAGTTGTATCTTTTTCAGACCACATCAAATGTCACATAAAAATACGTTTTATTGTATTATTAAATTATTTTTTTCTTGATTATTTAATATTTTATCAGCTATTTATTATTATATAATAATTTAATTGGAAATTAAATTTTGGTGATAAAAGTATATTTTTGCCTAACAATAACAGGGAAAAGACATATTTGATAGCCTGCGATTACGGTTATTCCGGAAACTTCGGTTCGGTTAGTACGGTTCTGCGGTTATTTCGGAATAAGAAAAATCTGCTGAATTAAACCGAAAAAATCATTGGTTCGGTTCGGTTCGGCATCGGTTATCTCGGTTTGTTACTTTCGTTGCCGAAGTTTACGAACTGTTAAAACTTTTTTTTGATGAAGCGTGAAGGGAATCCCAAATTATCAAGCAAAACAGAGAAAAAAGTGAAAGAAAACAATTATACAAGTTAATTGAAGTAGAGAATAAGACAAATCAGAAGAGGAAACGAATCAAAAGAAGACAAAGTATGAGAGGTAGCTGAAGATTAGATGAAAGTTTAAATGTGGTGAAGAAGATACGATGATGATGCGGTGGTGAAAATTATGCGATAAGGATGCGGTGGTGAATAAGATGCGATGAGGTGGTGAAGAAGAGTGATGAAATTGTGAAGAAGATGAGCGGCGTTTGGTAAGAAACAAAGAGGCATATTAGGGTGATGATTGTTTCCTAGTTTTTAGATTCTAGTTTTTGGTTTTTAGATTCTAGTTTTTGGTTTTTGGATTTTAGTTTTTAATTTTTGGTTTTTGATTTTGGTTTTTGGATTTTAGTTTTTAATTTTTGGTTTTTGATTTTGCAGTAGATTTTGGTTTTTTTGAAAAGCATGAATGATTATTTTAGATTCTGGTTTTTAGTTTTTATTTTTTATTTTAATAATATAGGAAAATATTTATTCTGAAAATAATATAATATAAAATACTGTCAACAAATACACATAATTTTTATTTACAAAAATTATTTTGAAACAAAATGTAAATACAAAATAAAACTATTGGAAATTTCATATAAATATATATATTAATTTGATCTTGAATGCTTTTTATATTTGATCTCAAATGCTATTATGCAAGTAATTAAGAATTAGAAATAAAAAATTAATATCATACATTTTCTTATTTTTTATAAATTAGTATTTACACATTTATTTCTACGGTTATTTTTGTATGAATAATTTCTATAGAAATTTATAAAAATAGTAACTTTTAAAATAAAATTTCCTTTTGAAATATTTTTAACTTCTTTTAGTTTACAAGTACGATAACTTCTTTTAATTTACAAGTATGATCAAATATTTTTTGAGTGTTTAGCTGAAAAACTCAAAAAACAATTGCTCTAGTTGTATGTATAATCACTTATTTTATATTAATAAAGTATAAAAAAATTATTTGATAATGTGAATGGTGAAGTGACAGTACGAGAGTGGGAAGGAGGTATAAGCATGAGATAAATATGTAAATAAATATCAGTTACAAACAAGAAAAAAAGATCATTGAAAAGAAAATGATAAAAATTTGTTACAAAAAAGAAAGAAAAAGAAAATGATAAAAAAAATCGTTGGAAACTGACAAAAATCTAAAAACACATAGATTTTGGTTTTTGTATAGAATTAGGTAGTTATTTGAAAAACTAGTTTTCCTAATTTTTAGGGAATCATTTTTAGCAAAATCTTGATTGGCAAATAAAATAGTTTTTCAAAAACAAAAACCAAAAACCATTTTAAAAACTATAAACAATCAACCTCTAGGTTTAGTCGGCAATGAGAAAAAGAGCAAATGTTACTTTTTTTTTTTTAATTTCGGTTAACCGTTTGGGTTTACTGAAGCGAACCGAATTAACCGATAACCGAACACATTTTTAAATCTTGCCGATCGGTTTTATCCTCTTAACCATGACTAAACCAAAATCCTCAAACTTCGGTTCGGTTCGATTCGAAAAATTCGGTTCGGTTAATTATCCCAGGCCTTTATTCTACCTTAACAATTTTGATTGTACCAAATACGAACCTAACAACTATTCATTGCTAAATACCACCCAAACTTGATTAAAATTTAATGTTTTAATCTAAACTTAACTAAACAACTCAAAATCTTACATGAACTAACAAATTGTCAGTAAACCGTTGAAATAGTTGTTTTGCATAACAAAGAGACATCGTTTAATGTTTGCCTTCTAAAAGAATTTGTTCAGTTCAGGAGACTCGAAACCCGAGGATGGATAAACAGTTGACCAGTATATTAATTGCCCAAGTTAAATTTTATTGTTAGTCCTATAACATGTACACTAACATATATAAAACGAACTGAATCATCTTCTCAAATGAAACGTCTACACAACCGTGAACAGATTATTCTCATTCCAACACGACTCTCCATTCTTAATTATATATCAAAGCCGCTTCATCTTAATACTGAATCCCAAATTAAGCCGTTCTAAATTGAGAAGTGACCAGTGTGATATTATCAAGATTCTGACCGGGTTGGGACATGTTTTCGCCTTTCTCATGGCTTCCACCGTCGATCTGACGTAATCGTTGCCTACTTGAATTTCGATGCTAAAAATATTAAGGATTTGGTTCGGGGGAAGTTAAGTGATCTGGACCAGCTCCGCCAACATTCGCAGAGAGCACATCGAGAATGTGCGTGTTAGAAGATGATTTAATCCTTGTATATGAAATTCATATTATATCACTAAAAGATAAATATAATTTGGGAGGATGTCTCATGTGCCAGGCGAAGTAACTGCCTTAACTTGGATTCGAATTCCCTAGATAGAACAAGTTTTATTTATTTTTATATCTAACACAATGTCGTTTTGTGTAACAACTATTTTTAACGGTTGATTAATGATTTGCAAGTGAAATAGGATTTTGAGTTATAAAGAGAAGTTCAGATATAAAATTTATATTTAATCAAATTTGGATTGTATTTGGCACTGGTTAGTTGTTTGGTATGATAAAAATTGTTAAATTCAAAAATAGACCCTTTTCTTACAATACCTATACTATTTTCAAATTAAATACTGATCCAGAGAACAAAGTCGGTGAAACAAAATCAATATAAACCATAGTAGAAAGAGAATTTTGAACACTTCTTTTAACCATCTACGTTATTGTGTTAGTTCTGCTGTGAATATGTTGGATTGTAAAGTTAGGAAAGATTCGGTACATAGTTGAAATTCATCCAACTGGGAAGAGAAAACCAGACATTCAATTGGTATAAACATTATCTTCATCTGTTGAGAATAGTCTGCTGCGAGCACTACTTCTGAAAACTCTAGGATTTTTATGCACTCCATAGCTCAAATCAAAGTTTCATATTCATTATGTAGATGTGATTAGTTTTGTCGGATATTCATGACACATAATGTTGTCGGTTGAGATTCTTGTGCTGCAGAACCATTCTTGACCCGTAAAATATCGTATCCTCTACAAGCTCCATTCACATATATAACACCATCACATATCTTTCATTTTCTGGTTCAATTCAGTGGCATATTTATCCTATGAAATTGTTAAGTCGTTAAGTTGTGCCTCAACCCCCATGTCATCCTTAATCTCGCGCAAAATCTTTAGTGGGTATCCATTTTTTGTTCTTATAAACTTTATCACTTATATTCTTCCAAATATACCACCTTTATCAATGAAAAATCCTAAAATTATATTCTTGTGAAATTCTTCAGAGTAGGCAATCCAAAAATTATGTTTGGTTTTGTAATTTTATGCTTCTGATGTTATATTAAAAATTTAATATGCATTTTAATCAATTTACATTCTCATTTATATATTTTTACAAATTAATATTTATATTAATTAATTATGACACTTGGATGTGATTTTCTATCAATTAGTTATCAGTTTCATACTAGTTTAAATCACATATGTAAATGAAATGGACCCCCTATTCTATACTCTTTGTAGAGGGTCTTTACTATTGTCTTTCACATTGGAAACAACATCATCAGCATAGTTTCCATCATTGTTTTTCTTCCTCTGTAAATTGTGTTTGCATCTCTTCTTCCTTTAATGTGAACCTCATGTAAGTGTATTACTGAAATATGTCACCATAAACATCACAAGATTAGTAAATAGCCAATGCTATACTATGCATATTCCAAAAACCTCTCCTAACAATATGGCGAAGTAATCCGATTGTTGTATGAAAAGCCGTAGGAGAAAAAATATGAGCTTTGTTGGAGATCAGTGTTACAGTAATTTATCTGAGATTTGACCATCTATAGTCCTGATTTTCTCATCTCTACATGTGTTTTACCATCAACATCATCACTTCGCTCTTCTTTCACCTGCAACATTCTATAGCAGAGGGCAAAATCTAAAGATTTTGTCCAAATTGTCATGAGTTTAATTATCCAAAAAGTGATGATATATTCTTAGTGTTTACTGAGGATTTTGTTGTTTCACAAATTAGCCCTTATAACAAAAACTATAAATTGACATAAAAAAAGAAACTAGGCAGGTGGAGCGGAACCACCTACATCTGCTGGCTTAAGTGACACTTTTTTCAGAAACAGTGTGGTATCCAATAAGAAAGTTAAATGACATCTTTGTATCACGTTGCTTCTTCATCTATAACTGAAGTGAGCCACTCAATCTCCAATTGTACCAATAGCTTTTACTTTCACATATCAAAATATCGTTTACCGTCAAAGTTACCCATCTTGAATCTCCATTGAGTTGGCTCCATTTGGTTAAAAGAACCTCTCAATAACCAACAAGTCATAAGATCCAAGAGCCTTTTTTCTCAATACCTTCAAAATCTAGAGATGGACTTCTGATACCACTTGTTATGATTTATTTCTGCTATTCAATTGTTATATCAGTTCCTTTCGATCGGTTTGAATCTTGATGAGTATTTCTATCAGAGAAATAAACACATGATTTTTACCATGTGTTCACCAATATGGATACTCACATAGGAGGGATGAGCGTCTTGCATGCTCAACATAACTTCTCTAATCTCAAAACACATTCAGTGGTGTAGAGTACGAAAGCACTACAACAGTGCTAGAAGTTACCACGATCTAGAACAAGAAATCACCACTGATCTTGCGATCCATGATGGTGACGACACTATGAGCTAAGTTAATTCTCTTTCTTCTCTTCTTTAATCTCACTATTTTCTCCTCGCTTTATCTTTTTGAGTTTCTCTCACTTCTGCAACTCACTTCTATCTGTTAATCACTAGGTTGAAGACGACACTTTCTCACTAGTCAATATAAAAACTTATCTTCATAAAGTTACAAAATCTATAAATTAACATTTGATGAATTAATAAACAAGATAAATTATTAATCATGAATTGGGACACTGTAAAATATGACACAATTCAATAAAATAATATTATGTTAATATATAATCCTGGTGTAAAGGTAATTTGCATAAAGTGTATATAAATATAAACATTACAATGACTTATTAGGACAAACTCAATATGAATATATATATTATTTAACAATTTTTCAAGTATTTACTATTTTCTAATTTTATTATTAATATTATTTTGATTACACAGACGGATATTTTACCCCTAAATACTTATTACATAAATAAAGGAAAGAATAACTTGATAAAGGGAAAACCTGTTGAGCCGACAAAACATGGAAAACCTGTTGACAAAAAAAAAGGAAAACCTGGAAACCCGATTGTCTCATCGGCCACCGCTTATTTACCCTTTTTCTCAGTTGTTATTGTTGAACTGTATAAAACTTCATCCCCTAAACCAGTTGGTGCAGGCTTCTTCTTCATTGACACAAAAGATTTTAAGATGGCTTTTGCTTATATTCAAGTGGATAGGGTCGGGCGAATATGTCCCCAACGATTCATCCAATGTAAGAGTAGTAGAATTGAAGAAAGGGATTAGCGAATTACTTGATGATTTGCTCTTGAACATATTGGTGCACCTCCCTGCAAAAGTTGCAGTATCTACGGTGATTTTATTGAAGAGATGGCGGTTTTTCTGGAGGATGCAACCTGAATGAATCATGTATCTGAAAACGAAGGCTGAACTTCAGAATATCAAGTCAAATTTACTTTTGAGGGTTGAGACGGTATTTTCCAACTCCAAGTCTTTAAAAAGAGTTGACATCTCCCTTAAATTCTTACCAACCCTTGGTAATCGTAAAAATAGAAAAAACAAAAATAAGATCAAGGAATTAGAAGCTATGTATAATACGGCTTTAGTATCACCTGGGCTTATCTTCTCCATGCAAGCCAAGTTGATTGTATTCTAATTAGTTGAATGAAGAGCGATTGATCTATATTAAGTATCATATCTACCATTATTTGTTTTTGTTATATGTTACTTTGAGTTCCAAAATCTGTTTTAAATAATAACAGAAATATGTTTTCTCTCCTTTTAGATCATTGTTTTGCACAGAGCATGTTATCTTAGAGTTTCTATATGAACGATTACTCTAATTACTTGGGATTCCGATTGTTCTATTTCTAATGTTAGCATTTTAGCAATGTAAAAGAGTCAGAGAGCATCATTGTTTTCTCGGGAAATGCTTGTGTTTATCAAAATTCGAGGGATAAGCATGCAAGGTATATTGGTAGGTTGTGTTTGTGAAAGGTGTGCCTATGTGGTGGTAAATTCAAACATTTTGGGAATTTGGGGTCATTTAGAATAGTGTAGCGCGATAACAATCAAAGTTTATATCCTGAATTGTCGTTGCATTTGCATGAACATGATATTCTTACATAATAATACAACTTGTTAAGCTCTTCTTGGTAACACTTCACAGCAAGAAACTAAAATCCAAACAGAGATTGTTGTTAAATGTTGAATCTGAGTTCGACGAGTTCAAGATAAAAGAAAAAAATTGATGGTAAGTTATTTGAAAGACGTTTATCGAGAGACTATTGGATGATCACATGAAAATAGTGAAATAGCTTAAGAATAACGAAATTGGAAAGAACATAGTAAATATAACAAAACCCCTAAGAGAGTTTAGAGTTTTCAAGGCTCCAAATCAAATGTTGTAGTATAGAAAGATGTCGAACCAATTCTAAGAGAGTTCAATGCAAAGGGAATGCAAGTCTATGCTTAATCTAAGTGCAACCATTGAGTGAAGATGATTATGAACTAAGACAATACTAAAAATGCAATAAAGGAGTGAACTTTATTTTAATATGAGGCAAGGGGACTCATGGGGTAAGGGAATTGACCTTGGATGATCAAATTTCAATCTGAGATGACAGAAATACAATCAATCTATCAACCTTAGAACCAGAACACAATACTAAACAAGCTCTATCTCTAGATGAATGCTCATTCACAAAGATAACTCAAGCATCAAATCTCTTTGGTTGAATATTATCTAAACAATCATTAAGAGCAAGTCTAATAGCCATCCTAACACCTTTAACAACAAATCTCTTTGGTAAAGAATGTTAAAAGCATTGGAGAGTTGGTTCAGGCATTTCATCGAACACCTTTCGGGCATGAAATGCCTATAGCTCTATTATGAAGAGGCCAACTCCAAAATAGCAATAAGAACACTCTACAAGCAAGGATCAAGAAGGATCTACCTTAGAACATCTTAGATCTACACCTAATCACCCTTAGTCTCCCAAGCCCATGAATCCAAGATAGATCTACTCACTAATAGACATGGATAACCCTAAAACCATGGATGATTCAAGGCTAAACATTATAGTGAGCAAGATTGATGCAGCGTATCATCACTTATCACCATCGTAGTTATGGGCTTTCGTATTTTAGGCTTTACTTGTGTTCTAAGCTATTTTCCTTTTCTTATTGGAACTAGATAATTGTTAGGTTTCCTTTTTGGCTTAGGTTTATTTTCGATTAGCTTATATATAAGCAACTTTGGTCTATGTAAACATTCACCTTTGGATTTTGATTAATAAAGTTTTGAAGGTTTTAAAGAGCTCTACGAGCACTGCGAAGAGTATTCGCGCCCTAATCTTTTGTTTTCGAGTTTTCTTCGAGAACAAGTCTCTAACTTATCGATCAAACCCTTGATCCCTAAGTTCTATAGCTTCCGCTCTCCATCAGTTGGTATCAGAATTAGTACGTTTCTGGAGTTCTTCTCTCGTTATCATGACAAAGAAAACGACCGAAGGAACTTCTATAGACATGACCGATTTACGAGCCTTACTTGTAGAGATGCAAACGGCTACGCAAGCTTCAATCCAGCAACAGGGTGTCACGTTCACGACAGCATTAGCTGCTGTAACTGATCGCCTCGATGCCCTAACCACGACCTTGGCGGCTCGATTGGACCCTCAAAACCAGCAGGTCGCTAATGCTCCACGACAACTTGAGCACCATCATCCGCCTCTACAACAACAACGACAGCCTCAACAACAATTCCCTCCTATCCAGCATCATCCTCGACAGCACCAACAACAAATTCAACATCAATACACATTTGGTGATGTTCGTGCTCACGACTTGTACGAGGAAGAAGAAGAAGATCATAGACGAGTCTACCGTGAGGACCTACGTCAATGAGATATCATCAATAATCGTTGGGAAAACAGCTTTAAAGTCGAGATATCATCAATAATGGTTTACTTTGGATTCATTTTTGGTTTCCTCTGGAAGGTTTGGATATATTAACACATTAAAATTTGGTTATATCTGTTTTAAAATTTTGGCACAGTTCTAATTCGGGGTTTTGTTACTCAAATGCTTGCTTGTGATTCGAAATTACAAAATTAATTGATAAACTATGCAAGTTTAAACATTTGCACAAACAAAGGCTTGGTAGCATGATTGTCGTGAAGAGAAGAGAATAAACAAGTAAGCTTAGCAACTGGTAACTCTATAACCATAGGAAATATTATTGAAGCTTAAGAAATAAACATACTTTTCTTAAACTTCAGAAAAAACTAAAACTTCAAATGTAATTGTCAAAACAGTAAAACTTCAATATTTGACCAAATACCAAAACTGAATACTGAGTTTATATATATATATATATATATATTTATTTATTTATTTTAGTTTTCATTAGAATCTTTGAGTATTTATTCGGGACTGAGTTTGGGTTTGCTAAGTTTGTTTTTTGGGTTTTTGATTTTTTTTTTGAGTTTTGTTGGTATTTGCTAACTTTGAGTTTAGTTTAGATAAAATACAAAATACCATAGAATATAACTCATCTAGGTATCTATTTCATATGTGGTTTGGTTTGGATTCATTGTTTTGAGTCTGTTCGGTTTGATTACCATGTTCGGTTGTACATGTACAAAATGAGCTTTGTAAAAATGAATTGTTCAAAACTATGCCACTAAGAAATCAACTTTTACCAAGTTATACAAATATAATACGCAATTGTACCAACATAAAACCATTTTTACCTATTTGTACAAAAATGAGATGAACATGTATATGTACAAGTAGTCTTAGTTATAATTAAATGAAATATAGTTTCACCTAGTTTTACCAAGATGAAACCAATTTATCAAATTCTACAAATATGACAATGTCAAAGCAATCAATCTTAAACACACAAACAAGTTCAAAACAACATTTCTTAGAACACAAACAAAGGCATTTATGCAATTTGTGGCTCTTAACAAGCTGAAACCAACTACTCAAGCATCATCTCACCATCCTTATTTTTTTCGTGCACCGTGCACCTTCCGAAGTAAAGCTTTTCACTTTATTTTTTTCTTCCCTTGGAGTACTCAGTAGGTAAAATTTAGAATTCTGATTACCCACTCAAACTTAGCCAATACTTGATTAATTATCCTGTAATATGTTGGTGCCCACTTTTAGTCCAATAATATCTTGAGAAAAAATCTGGCATATGGCAATCTCATACTCTATCTTCATGTTTCCTAATTTCTATGGCAGAAGAAATTGTATGCTCTCAAGGATACTTACCGATCTCAAAACACTTGTATTGTTTCCTCATCAAGATCACAAAATATCACTTGTCGTTAGCGCATTGACATTGTATTCTACATCAAAGGTGTTTAGCTCCCTAAAGTTAAGACATTGGCTTTCTCATATCTATTGTGAATTAAATTCTTCGTAAAGGGAGCTAGTTTTAGTTAATATGTTCCACAAACAAAGTCTTTCCTATGTTTATTAAACCATTCAATAAATTTGTCTACAATCAACTCAATCATAGGAAACAAAGGAGTATTTTCATGTGGTCTTAAAACGCCGTTCATATATTCACCAATATTCGTGGTGTTTATGTTTTACATTTATCCTAGAAAATAAATTAGTCTGTTTTCCACCTATACATTTTAAACAACATATGTGGCCGTATAAGGTTTTAAGTTGAGTGGCCCAAGTCCCTTATATATTACTCAAGTCCCTTACATATTTTCAATGCGGGATCTTCTCTCCAACATACACGTTTCATAAAATCAATTAAGTAGATTTCCAAAGAATTATATTTTTCATTTTATATATATCTTATATACATTTTTAAAAATATTTAAGAATCTGATAATATTCAGGTAATTTCGTTGGTTGAGTGATTAAATTATTTGTAATACTTTGTATCTACGAAATTAAATATATGATTTTAACTTTTAAAGTGTACTTTATGGTTATATTATTACATTTTAAGTGTGTTTTTATTCTTATTTGGTTTGTTTATATGGGTTTGAGATAAAATATTTACTCTATTTAGACAATATTATATATTAGTAGATAAATATTCAATTGGAGAACAAATATTTTTATATATGCATCTTTTTATTTATGTATATGTTTAATATATGTATTATTTATTTACTGAATCTCTTATTTCACTTACATAGAGAGAAAGATTATAGAGATTTAAGTGAATTTATGTAACCATTTCGGTGAACAATTGCAATTTTCTATATGAACAGTTGCAACTGATTAAAGAAACATTTCAACATTTGGTAATGAACCATTGTAATCTTTGATGATGAATCATCTAATATATAGTGATGAACCATTATAATTTTTGGTGACTGTAGCATTTGATAATGACTAATGAGGCATTGTAACTTTTTGTATCAACCACTGCAACAATTAGCTAATCCTTGCAATATTTGATTGTCAACCATTAAAACTCTTAGTCTCCTATATAAAATATTATAAGAAATGACGAACTAGAATATCACAACAATAAAAAATAGATTTAAAAAAATATATTATTCAAATATCATTAAATATATTTGAATAAATACATATAAACTTGAAAAATTGCAGTAGTTTTCAACAGGTAGTCAAAATGTATAAAGAAGTGTGTTTTCATTTTTAAAGTTGCATAGATTCTTAAGAAATGATCTTTTTGTTCATTTTCATACCTAATTTTAATATACATTTTTGAAGAATCTTAAAATTATCTAAAAATATTCTGGTGATTGTCTATATTATATAATTGTTTTTTAATTTTTTATATTTACAAAATTAAATATATAAATAATTATTTTTTGAGGTCTCACACTATTTCTCTTTGGTCGGTTAATGCTAAATGTTCAGTTCACTACATAATAATTGATGTAAACATTGTATTTGATTACCTGTTATTAAGTGGTAATCGAAATAAAGAGAAAAACAATGTTTGTATATCTTCAATAACTGATTCTTACTATTAGAAACAAAAACATTGAAATATTTTCTGATTTTAATTATTATATGTCGTCTAAGTAAAATATGTATTAAAAAATTAATCTCTCGTTTTTTACATATATTAATAATGTTATTATTAAAAATGTCTAAGAGTATGTTTTCATATTAAAATTTGCATAAGTTTAATGGATATTATTTTGTTATTCGCTTGTTTTATTTATCATACAACTAATATTTCCATAAGTTAAGTTTAATAAAAAATAGAATAAACATAGCACATGTAAACTATATTGTGATACATGAACTTTTTCGAAAACAAAAGTAAAACAATTTTGTATAAAAATATAAGTTATAAACGTAATGTATTTTTTATAATATGAGTTTCCGCGTGGTTTCGCGCGGGTTCCTTGCCTAGTTTAGTCAAAATGTATCGCGCAAAATCAAATATATGTTTTTCTTACCTTATTTAAAGCATACATCAAAATAAGTGTTTTCTCACTTTTATTACATATAGTAAGACCGTACACCATGGTCAGAGCCGGTACTGGTTACAACAAACACAGACAAACAAGCTTGCAAAGGGAAGTATACAGTGAACACATGAGTAAGAGTTCGGTAGAATTCGGTTTGCCCAAAGCCCGGCTCACATTAGACCTCGGCTATCTCTAATGTTTTTTTCAGAGAGTTATACCGTTTTAGAAAAACAACGTTAGAAAGAAAATTTTCTAAAGTTATCAAGTCATTCATATTAAATAGTAATAAGATAAATACGCAATTATGAAGAGAGCCCATGTATAATATTATGTCATAATGAAATAATTAAAGATTCTACATGATCATAGTGAAATCCGAAATTTAAAAGAACAAATATAGGCTAAAATGAATTCAAACAAAGATGAAGCCGAAGCATCTACATCTTTGCACAATCAGCTGGCTTAAACGAGACCGTTTTAGAAACTGTGTCGTAACCAACAAGGAAGTTCATCTGTGATAAATTCCCGTAGATGGCCAACTGGTCGTCCCCACGGAAGGCGAAGCAAACCAAATCCTCAGAGAGTTGTACGAAGGCATTGGAGGAGTCTAACTTCACATCTGCTCCATCGAAATGCATAGTAATGACTGGGACATTCAGCTTGGCGGTTGCGCTGTAACACAGACTCAACACGTTTTGTGGATCGGTTATTCTCTCAGCATCGATTGAGGACGCAACAGCATCTTCGAGTTCGGAGTAAAATGAGGTTGCTAACATGGTCAGAGTTGTCCCAGAGTCGATGATGATGTTCCCCTTGCCGCTGCTTCCATAAGAATCTGATACTGATGGGTATTTGATATTCTTGCTTCCCACGCTAACGGATTCTAGGGTTAGGTAATAGAACGTCGCTTGCGATTTAGTGATCAATGGAGTTGAGACAGATCCATTTCCTGACAGAACCGCATTGGTTCCGAAGTTTATCTTGCTCGTTGTATCGTTTTCTGAAGACAGAGGGACCAAGCAGTATGAGAATTTTCCATCGATTGAGTCTCCGAGTTGCGAAATGAGCGAAACCGAACCGCCACCAAGTCCAATGATTCCAGAGCCCTTCTTGCTAAATGTTCCAGCGTTATTGTGACCACATCCAATGATGATGTTTTTCAGCTGCATGGGGCGGTTATCAGTCGAGCCAAGCGTCAAGGTGTCAGCGGCAACATTTCCTTTGTGTAAGACTTGTCCCCGTAATACGTAGTGTAAGAACAAGTGTTGTCTTCTGTCGAACAAGTGGCTTGGTTTTCAAGGGCAGTACATTGTCTTGAGGAGCAAGAAATATCTTTGTATGTAGAAGACGCTTTAGGGTCAAAGAGAGGATCATCCTGAGTGTAACAGTCATCGCATGGCTTGCACTGGGTCCATAGGAGATCGCTTCCCGTGTCAGCGATTGCCATGATCGGGAACGGAGGAGTACCCAGCGAGATATTCATGAGATATTCACCTCCATCTGAGGTTATCTCAGTTTGAGGTGAGTGAACTGATGCATCTTTGCCGTTGAAATGTACAACACGGTTTACGGATCGGTGAACAGCGTTTCTTAAACGCTGAGCAGTGGTTTCTGTCGGATTATAGAAAGGCGATTTAGGAGAGTCGCGGTGGATCAGATCCGCGCTGAAGCCAAGTTTTGTATGAGCGGTTGCGTTTGAGAGAAAGGGGGACGAGAGTAAAGATAGAGTCAAGAGAACTGAAGAGAATAGAGAGGCCATTATCTTATAGTATTTTAAGTGAATAATGAGTTTTCTTACCCTTTGGCATTCTAATGTGTTTGTATTTATAATGTTCGTGGGGTAGTGGTAAAGTAATTGCAACGCGCATGCTGAGATTTTTTTTTAATAATCGGTAATCTACCAAATTTATTTCCCATTTGTGTTTAGAGAATCTGATAGATCATAAACTATTTTAGAGGATATTTTCTCATTAATATTATTTAGTAGCTAATTTACAGATTCAGTGCCCATTTGTGATTATATAGATCATAAACTATTATAGAAGAGATTTTCTTATTTTAGTGCACATATTTTATTTTATCTTTCATTACCAAGAGTGTACTATTCATCTCATATAGACTTGTTTCATGTATCTTTTATTCTGTGTTTTCTTTAAATGCTAACATATATTCCTCCTCTTTAGATTCCAAGTTGTTCTTCAAAAACACTCAATAAATTTAGACGGAAATTTTCATACATTTGTGATTAAGGACGGCTTATTAAATCAATGATTTGAGAGAATTGAAGAGTTGACTAAATCTTAAAAATATTTGTACTCAAATCTTAAAAATATTTGTTACAAGTTTTATGCTTTCTTTGAAGAAATTTCAGAGTTTTTGAAAAAACCTTTTAAATTTTAATTGTTTATTTAAAATAATATTTTTATTTATTAAATTACTATAATTTGATATTTTATCATTTATCAAAATAAATAAAATATATAAAGATTTTAAAAGTCAATTCAATTTTTTTTCATTTTAAACCGTTTGATTTTGATTTTGAAACTGTGAAGTAAACTTTTATAATTTTTAAAAGTTCAAATACCATAGGAGCTGGTATTGGATTCATTGCCTTTTCACTATAAATATCATCCAAATCCTATTTGATATATTTTAATCCAATAAGATTAGATTTTATATAGAATTTATAAATGATACATACAATAAAAAGATATTTGAAAAATTGAAATCCTCTCAAATCCTTGATCCAATAGGATCCCATAAGTGTTCTCAGTTGGATCTATGTACCATTTCAATTATAATAATTATCTTTTCATATAAAATATTCAAAATTTTAATTCAAATTATTAATTTAATCGTCAAAATTATCAAAATAAATAAACTATTAATTACCAGTGTCTTACAATTTACTAATGAAACACAATTTTTGAATTTATTTTATTTTTGAAATGAATTATATTGTTGATTATCGATTCATGATTAAAAAATACATTAAGATATATTATTTAATACACGTCAACTAGTCTAAAGAGATGTCAAGATACATTTTTACTCATATAATCCTAAGTTAATAATCTATTGTATAAAAAGGCAAACTCTCTCCAACTTTATACCAAATTGGCACTTAAAATATTTATACATAAAAAATATAATTGTTTTGTAAGAATTTGATGTGGAAAATCCATTAAAATTAAACCAAGATTTCAATTCTGAAAATGTAGGTAAGGAAAAAATTAATTTGTATTTAATAAAGAATTTTAAGTATTTCCTGCAAAAAGAAGTTCTCAATGATCAATTTTGCAATTTAATCCGCAATATGGATAACTCACATGTCAATTCCTGAAGTAGAATTCAACACGAACCCGCAATATAAGATATTGATGATATTAAAAATGGTAACATATGTTAATTATTTAACGTAAATGCAAACTAAATGTTTTAGTTGTTGAAAATGGATTGTTTTCAATTTTACTGTCATTTTAAACTCAAAACAAGACATTTTTACTGTCTCGATTAGGGCTTTCAAGCCAAACTAAGATTCATTGTGAAAACCGATGGCTTAATATATGTGAATGGTATTTTATGAGGAAACATTTAACTCAATTGTACAAATAGATAATCTATTTAATCAAATAGGTGATGGAGAAGATGACAACTGAAAGGAGGGAAACAACCATTCCTCTTATTACATTCATCTGATTTCTTTTCATAGACCATGGATTAAAGTTGTGGAACCTTTTCCATCAGCTTATTGATATCATTATCAGCCGTTGCAAGAGGAGCAACCTCCTTAAGCTCTTTAAACTTGGTAGCAGACTTCTACATCTCACCCGGAAATGCAAAACATTATTCCACATGATTAGATGGTCAACATAATCACCGTCAATATTTGTTGTTATATACAATTATGATCTTCTAAGATATATACTCGGTACTTAATGTTACAGATCGCATCCACCATTTCAGCATGAAATTCAATCAAAGTAAAGTAACAATTTTTATTACCTCATTATTTATCGGAGTGTAAAACAGTCTTTCATGATTCAAACCGGCCTTTATGATTTGCAGTGCTACTGCACCACCACAAAAACAACGACTCCAAATACAATATTACCATATTGACGACCTATGAAGTTCAAGAAAGATGCAGATGATGGTGGATGTTTCTATGTAAGAATAAACTATTATCCCTATTCTAGTTTTACACAGTACTATCAATATTATATGAAAAATAAATAACCTATAAATCAAGACGAAAATCATAAATTATGTGCACACCTATTAAATGAGTAGGAATCCAAAACTCAAATTCCATATACAAAGAATCTCTTATTCTAATAACAGTTACATACAAACAAACAAACAAACTGAAAGTAAGCCGGAAACCCAAAATATGACTAACCTAGTAATTTTAAAACCCAAAATCACTTTGGGGTGGTATTCAATATGACATTTGAGGTGATTTGATTTTTAGTGGAGTTTTAGATGATTTTAATAAGTTGCAGAGATTTTAGTTGATTTTTGTTAAAGCAATCTAGAATATAACAAAAAAACCATGGGATTTGGATTTCAATTTTTTTAACTAAGAAAATCCATCCAAACACCCTAAAAATCACCTGAAAACTTTAAAACTCCATAACTTAAATTATGTTTAATAACAGTGGATTTCAGACTACTTTACGAAATGTCATGTTCAATAACAGTGGATTTTAAATGAGTTTTTAAAATTCATGGTTGAATAACAGTGGATTTGTCATTTTAATACACATCACCTAAAAATCTCAGTTGAATCCACCTCCCTTAAAGTATTTACCAAAGGGAGAATGAGGAAGAGGAGAATTCAAGGAAATACAAAAGAGAAGCAAAGAATAAAAGAAGCCCTGGAACCGGAAACCCTAGAAAGAATTGGGGAAAAACTAAAAAAGTTATTGGAATTGTGGGAAACTAAAAAAATTCATGTGCACATTTTCTAAAGTATTATAACTTCTTTTACCATAAATTCATATTTTTAGTTTGGCATGGGTGTTCTGGTGTCCAATCGGAGTTGGTTCTGGTTCATTAGGGATTAAGGTTATCTGGGGGATGAAAATTGGTCCCTTTCGAATATTTTATGGTTTACTTTGGATTCATTTTTGGTTTCCTCTGGAAGGTTTAGATATATTAACACATTAAAATTTGGTTATATCTGTTTTAAAATTTTGGCACAGTTCTAATTCGGGGTTTTGTTACTCAAATGCTTGCTTGTGATTCGAAATTACAAAATTAATTGATAAACTATGCAAGTTTAAACATTTGCACAAACAAAGGCTTGGTAGCATGATTGTCGTGAAGAGAAGAGAATAAACAAGTAAGCTTAGCAACTGGTAACTCTATAACCATAGGAAATATTATTGAAGCTTAAGAAATAAACATACTTTTCTTAAACTTCAGAAAAAACTAAAACTTCAAATGTAATTGTCAAAACAGTAAAACTTCAATATTTGACCAAATACCAAAACTGAATACTGAGTTTATATATATATATATATATATTTATTTATTTATTTTAGTTTTCATTAGAATCTTTGAGTATTTATTCGGGACTGAGTTTGGGTTTGCTAAGTTTGTTTTTTGGGTTTTTGATTTTTTTTTTGAGTTTTGTTGGTATTTGCTAACTTTGAGTTTAGTTTAGATAAAATACAAAATACCATAGAATATAACTCATCTAGGTATCTATTTCATATGTGGTTTGGTTTGGATTCATTGTTTTTGAGTCTGTTCGGTTTGATTACCATGTTCGGTTGTACATGTACAAAATGAGCTTTGTAAAAATGAATTGTTCAAAACTATGCCACTAAGAAATCAACTTTTACCAAGTTATACAAATATAATACGCAATTGTACCAACATAAAACCATTTTTACCTATTTGTACAAAAATGAGATGAACATGTATATGTACAAGTAGTCTTAGTTATAATTAAATGAAATATAGTTTCACCTAGTTTTACCAAGATGAAACCAATTTATCAAATTCTACAAATATGACAATGTCAAAGCAATCAATCTTAAACACACAAACAAGTTCAAAACAACATTTCTTAGAACACAAACAAAGGCATTTATGCAATTTGTGGCTCTTAACAAGCTGAAACCAACTACTCAAGCATCATCTCACCATCCTTATTTTTTTCGTGCACCGTGCACCTTCCGAAGTAAAGCTTTTCACTTTATTTTTTTCTTCCCTTGGAGTACTCAGTAGGTAAAATTTAGAATTCTGATTACCCACTCAAACTTAGCCAATACTTGATTAATTATCCTGTAATATGTTGGTGCCCACTTTTAGTCCAATAATATCTTGAGAAAAAATCTGGCATATGGCAATCTCATACTCTATCTTCATGTTTCCTAATTTCTATGGCAGAAGAAATTGTATGCTCTCAAGGATACTTACCGATCTCAAAACACTTGTATTGTTTCCTCATCAAGATCACAAAATATCACTTGTCGTTAAGCATTGACATTGTATTCTACATCAAAGGTGTTTAGCTCCCTAAAGTTAAGACATTGGCTTTCTCATATCTATTGTGAATTAAATTCTTCGTAAAGGGAGCTAGTTTTAGTTAATATGTTCCACAAACAAAGTCTTTCCTATGTTTATTAAACCATTCAATAAATTTGTCTACAATCAACTCAATCATAGGAAACAAAGGAGTATTTTCATGTGGTCTTAAAACGCCGTTCATATATTCACCAATATTCGTGGTGTTTATGTTTTACATTTATCCTAGAAAATAAATTAGTCTGTTTTCCACCTATACATTTTAAACAACATATGTGGCCGTATAAGGTTTTAAGTTGAGTGGCCCAAGTCCCTTATATATTACTCAAGTCCCTTACATATTTTCAATGCGGGATCTTCTCTCCAACATACACGTTTCATAAAATCAATTAAGTAGATTTCCAAAGAATTATATTTTTCATTTTATATATATCTTATATACATTTTTAAAAATATTTAAGAATCTGATAATATTCAGGTAATTTCGTTGGTTGAGTGATTAAATTATTTGTAATACTTTGTATCTACGAAATTAAATATATGATTTTAACTTTTAAAGTGTACTTTATGGTTATATTATTACATTTTAAGTGTGTTTTTATTCTTATTTGGTTTGTTTATATGGGTTTGAGATAAAATATTTACTCTATTTAGACAATATTATATATTAGTAGATAAATATTCAATTGGAGAACAAATATTTTTATATATGCATCTTTTTATTTATGTATATGTTTAATATATGTATTATTTATTTACTGAATCTCTTATTTCACTTACATAGAGAGAAAGATTATAGAGATTTAAGTGAATTTATGTAACCATTTCGGTGAACAATTGCAATTTTCTATATGAACAGTTGCAACTGATTAAAGAAACATTTCAACATTTGGTAATGAACCATTGTAATCTTTGATGATGAATCATCGCAATATATAGTGATGAACCATTATAATTTTTGGTGACTGTAGCATTTGATAATGACTAATGAGGCATTGTAACTTTTTGTATCAACCACTGCAACAATTAGCTAATCCTTGCAATATTTGATTGTCAACCATTAAAACTCTTAGTCTCCTATATAAAATATTATAAGAAATGACGAACTAGAATATCACAACAATAAAAAATAGATTTAAAAAAATATATTATTCAAATATCATTAAATATATTTGAATAAATACATATAAACTTGAAAAATTGCAGTAGTTTTCAACAGGTAGTCAAAATGTATAAAGAAGTGTGTTTTCATTTTTAAAGTTGCATAGATTCTTAAGAAATGATCTTTTTGTTCATTTTCATACCTAATTTTAATATACATTTTTGAAGAATCTTAAAATTATCTAAAAATATTCTGGTGATTGTCTATATTATATAATTGTTTTTTAATTTTTTATATTTACAAAATTAAATATATAAATAATTATTTTTTGAGGTCTCACACTATTTCTCTTTGGTCGGTTAATGCTAAATGTTCAGTTCACTACATAATAATTGATGTAAACATTGTATTTGATTACCTGTTATTAAGTGGTAATCGAAATAAAGAGAAAAACAATGTTTGTATATCTTCAATAACTGATTCTTACTATTAGAAACAAAAACATTGAAATATTTTCTGATTTTAATTATTATATGTCGTCTAAGTAAAATATGTATTAAAAAATTAATCTCTCGTTTTTTACATATATTAATAATGTTATTATTAAAAATGTCTAAGAGTATGTTTTCATATTAAAAATTTGCATAAGTTTAATGGATATTATTTTGTTATTCGCTTGTTTTATTTATCATACAACTAATATTTCCATAAGTTAAGTTTAATAAAAAATAGAATAAACATAGCACATGTAAACTATATTGTGATACATGAACTTTTTCGAAAACAAAAGTAAAACAATTTTGTATAAAAATATAAGTTATAAACGTAATGTATTTTTTATAATATGAGTTTCCGCGTGGTTTCGCGCGGGTTCCTTGCCTAGTTTAGTCAAAATGTATCGCGCAAAATCAAATATATGTTTTTCTTACCTTATTTAAAGCATACATCAAAATAAGTGTTTTCTCACTTTTATTACATATAGTAAGACCGTACACCATGGTCAGAGCCGGTACTGGTTACAACAAACACAGACAAACAAGCTTGCAAAGGGAAGTATACAGTGAACACATGAGTAAGAGTTCGGTAGAATTCGGTTTGCCCAAAGCCCGGCTCACATTAGACCTCGGCTATCTCTAATGTTTTTTTCAGAGAGTTATACCGTTTAGAAAAACAACGTTAGAAAGAAAATTTTTCTAAAGTTATCAAGTCATTCATATTAAATAGTAATAAGATAAATACGCAATTATGAAGAGAGCCCATGTATAATATTATGTCATAATGAAATAATTAAAGATTCTACATGATCATAGTGAAATCCGAAATTTAAAAGAACAAATATAGGCTAAAATGAATTCAAACAAAGATGAAGCCGAAGCATCTACATCTTTGCACAATCAGCTGGCTTAAACGAGACCGTTTTAGAAACTGTGTCGTAACCAACAAGGAAGTTCATCTGTGATAAATTCCCGTAGATGGCCAACTGGTCGTCCCCACGGAAGGCGAAGCAAACCAAATCCTCAGAGAGTTGTACGAAGGCATTGGAGGAGTCTAACTTCACATCTGCTCCATCGAAATGCATAGTAATGACTGGGACATTCAGCTTGGCGGTTGCGCTGTAACACAGACTCAACACGTTTTGTGGATCGGTTATTCTCTCAGCATCGATTGAGGACGCAACAGCATCTTCGAGTTCGGAGTAAAATGAGGTTGCTAACATGGTCAGAGTTGTCCCAGAGTCGATGATGATGTTCCCCTTGCCGCTGCTTCCATAAGAATCTGATACTGATGGGTATTTGATATTCTTGCTTCCCACGCTAACGGATTCTAGGGTTAGGTAATAGAACGTCGCTTGCGATTTAGTGATCAATGGAGTTGAGACAGATCCATTTCCTGACAGAACCGCATTGGTTCCGAAGTTTATCTTGCTCGTTGTATCGTTTTCTGAAGACAGAGGGACCAAGCAGTATGAGAATTTTCCATCGATTGAGTCTCCGAGTTGCGAAATGAGCGAAACCGAACCGCCACCAAGTCCAATGATTCCAGAGCCCTTCTTGCTAAATGTTCCAGCGTTATTGTGACCACATCCAATGATGATGTTTTTCAGCTGCATGGGGCGGTTATCAGTCGAGCCAAGCGTCAAGGTGTCAGCGGCAACATTTCCCTTTGTGTAAGACTTGTCCCCGTAAGACGTAGTGTAAGAACAAGTGTTGTCTTCTGTCGAACAAGTGGCTTGGTTTTCAAGGGCAGTACATTGTCTTGAGGAGCAAGAAATATCTTTGTATGTAGAAGACGCTTTAGGGTCAAAGAGAGGATCATCCTGAGTGTAACAGTCATCGCATGGCTTGCACTGGGTCCATAGGAGATCGCTTCCCGTGTCAGCGATTGCCATGATCGGGAACGGAGGAGTACCCAGCGAGATATTCATGAGATATTCACCTCCATCTGAGGTTATCTCAGTTTGAGGTGAGTGAACTGATGCATCTTTGCCGTTGAAATGTACAACACGGTTTACGGATCGGTGAACAGCGTTTCTTAAACGCTGAGCAGTGGTTTCTGTCGGATTATAGAAAGGCGATTTAGGAGAGTCGCGGTGGATCAGATCCGCGCTGAAGCCAAGTTTTGTATGAGCGGTTGCGTTTGAGAGAAAGGGGGACGAGAGTAAAGATAGAGTCAAGAGAACTGAAGAGAATAGAGAGGCCATTATCTTATAGTATTTTAAGTGAATAATGAGTTTTCTTACCATTTGGCATTCTAATGTGTTTGTATTTATAATGTTCGTGGGGTAGTGGTAAAGTAATTGCAACGCGCATGCTGAGATTTTTTTTTAATAATCGGTAATCTACCAAATTTATTTCCCATTTGTGTTTAGAGAATCTGATAGATCATAAACTATTTTAGAGGATATTTTCTCATTAATATTATTTAGTAGCTAATTTACAGATTCAGTGCCCATTTGTGATTATATAGATCATAAACTATTATAGAAGAGATTTTCTTATTTTAGTGCACATATTTTATTTTATCTTTCATTACCAAGAGTGTACTATTCATCTCATATAGACTTGTTTCATGTATCTTTTATTCTGTGTTTTCTTTAAATGCTAACATATATTCCTCCTCTTTAGATTCCAAGTTGTTCTTCAAAAACACTCAATAAATTTAGACGGAAATTTTCATACATTTGTGATTAAGGACGGCTTATTAAATCAATGATTTGAGAGAATTGAAGATTTGACTAAATCTTAAAAATATTTGTACTCAAATCTTAAAAATATTTGTTACAAGTTTTATGCTTTCTTTGAAGAAATTTCAGAGTTTTTGAAAAAACCTTTTAAATTTTAATTGTTTATTTAAAATAATATTTTTATTTATTAAATTACTATAATTTGATATTTTATCATTTATCAAATAAATAAAATATATAAAGATTTTAAAAGTCAATTCAATTTTTTTTTTCATTTTAAACCGTTTGATTTTGATTTTGAAACTGTGAAGTAAACTTTTATAATTTTTTAAAAGTTCAAATACCATAGGAGCTGGTATTGGATTCATTGCCTTTTCACTATAAATATCATCCAAATCCTATTTGATATATTTTAATCCAATAAGATTAGATTTTATATAGAATTTATAAATGATACATACAATAAAAGATATTTGAAAATTGAAATCCTCTCAAATCCTTGATCCAATAGGATCCCATAAGTGTTCTCAGTTGGATCTATGTACCATTTCACTTATAATAATTATCTTTTTCATATAAAATATTCAAAATTTTAATTCAAATTATTAATTTAATCGTCAAAATTATCAAAATAAATAAACTATTAATTACCAGTGTCTTACAATTTACTAATGAAACACAATTTTTGAATTTATTTTATTTTTGAAATGAATTATATTGTTGATTATCGATTCATGATTAAAAATACATTAAGATATATTATTTAATACACGCCAACTAGTCTAAAGAGATGTCAAGATACATTTTACTCATATAATCCTAAGTTAATAATCTATTGTATAAAAGGCAAACTCTCTCCAACTTTATACCAAATTGGCACTTAAAATATTGATACATAAAAATATAATTGTTTTGTAAGAATTTGATGTGGAAAATCCATTAAAATTAAACCAAGATTTCAATTCTGAAAATGTAGGTAAGGAAAAAATTAATTTGTATTTAATAAAGAATTTTAAGTATTTCCTGCAAAAAGAAGTTCTCAATGATCAATTTTGCAATTTAATCCGCAATATGGATAACTCACATGTCAATTCCTGAAGTAGAATTCAACACGAACCCGCAATATAAGATATTGATGATATTAAAAATGGTAACATATGTTAATTATTTAACGTAAATGCAAACTAAATGTTTTAGTTGTTGAAAATGGATTGTTTTCAATTTTTACTGTCATTTTAAACTCAAAACAAGACATTTTTACTGTCTCGATTAGGGGCTTTCAAGCCAAACTAAGATTCATTGTGAAAACCGATGGCTTAATATATGTGAATGGTATTTTATGAGGAAACATTTAACTCAATTGTACAAATAGATAATCTATTTAATCAAATAGGTGATGGAGAAGATGACAACTGAAAGGAGGGAAACAACCATTCCTCTTATTACATTCATCTGATTTCTTTTCATAGACCATGGATTAAAGTTGTGGAACCTTTTCCATCAGCTTATTGATATCATTATCAGCCGTTGCAAGAGGAGCAACCTCCTTAAGCTCTTTAAACTTGGTAGCAGACTTATACATCTCACCCGGAAATGCAAAACATTATTCCACATGATTAGATGGTCAACATAATCACCGTCAATATTTGTTGTTATATACAATTATGATCTTCTAAGATATATACTCGGTACTTAATGTTACAGATCGCATCCACCATTTCAGCATGAAATTCAATCAAAGTAAAGTAACAATTTTTATTACCTCATTATTTATCGAGTGTAAAACAGTCTTTCATGATTCAAACGGCCTTTATGATTTGCAGTGCTACTGCACCACCACAAAAACAACGACTCCAAATACAATATTACCATATTGACGACCTATGAAGTTCAAGAAAGATGCAGATGATGGTGGATGTTTCTATGTAAGAATAAACTATTATCCCTATTCTAGTTTTACACAAGTACTATCAATATTATATGAAAAATAAATAACCTATAAATCAAGACGAAAATCATAAATTATGTGCACACCTATTAAATGAGTAGGAATCCAAAACTCAAATTCCATATACAAAGAATCTCTTATTCTAATAACAGTTACATACAAACAAACAAACAAACTGAAAGTAAGCCGGAAACCCAAAATATGACTAACCTAGTAATTTTAAAACCCAAAATCACTTTGGGGTGTATTCAATATAACATTTGAGGTGATTTGATTTTTAATGGAGTTTTAGATGATTTTAATAAGTTGCAGAGATTTAGTTGATTTTTGTTAAAGCAATCTAGAATATCACCTAAAACCATGGGATTTGGATTTCAATTTTTTTAACTAAGAAAATCCATCCAAACACCCTAAAATCACCTGAAAACTTTAAAAATCCATAACTTAAATTATGTTTAATAACAGTGGATTTCAGACTACTTTACGAAATGTCAAGTTCAATAACAGTGGATTTTAAATGAGTTTTTAAAATTCATTGTTGAATAAAAGTGGATTTGTCATTTTAATACAAATCACCTAAAACTCTCAGTTGAATACACCCCCCTTAAAGTATTTACCGAAGGGAGAATGAGGAAGAGGAGAATTCAAGGAAATACAAAAGAGAAGCAAAGAATAAAAGAAGCCCGGAACCGAAACCCTAGAAAGAATTGGGGAAAACTAAAAAGTTATTGGAATTGTGGGAAACTAAAAAATTCATGTGCACATTTTCTCAAGTATTATAACTTCTTTTACCATAAATTCATATTTTTAGTTTGGCATGGGTGTTCTGGTGTCCAATCGGAGTTGGTTCTGGTTCATTAGGGATTAAGGTTATCTGGGGGATGAAAATTGGTCCCTTTCGGATATTTTATGGTTTACTTTGGATTCATTTTTGGTTTCCTCTGGAAGGTTGGATATATTAACACATTAAAATTTGGTTATATCTGTTTTAAAATTTTGGCACAGTTCTAATTCGGGGTTTTGTTACTCAAATGCTTGCTTGTGATTCGAAATTACAAAATTAATTGATAAACTATGCAAGTTTAAACATTTTCACAAACAAAGGCTTGGTAGCATGATTGTCGTGAAGAGAAGAGAATAAACAAGTAAGCTTAGCAACTGGTAACTCTATAACCATATGAAATATTATTGAAGCTTCAGAAATAAACAAACTTTTCTTAAACTTCAGAAAAAACTAAAACTTCAAATGTAATTGTCAAAACAGTAAAACTTCAATGTTTGACCAAATACCAAAACTGAATACTGAGTTTATATATATATATATATTTATTTTAGCTTTCATTAGAATCTTTGAGTATTTATTCGGGACTGAGTTTGGGTTTGCTAAGTTTGTTTTTTGGGTTTTTGATTTTTTTTTTGAGTTTTGTTGGTATTTGCTAACTTTGAGTTTAGTTTAGATAAAATACAAAATACCATAGAATATAACTCATCTAGGTATCTATTTCATATGTGGTTTGGTTTGGATTCATTGTTTTTGAGTCTGTTCGGTTTGATTATCATGTTCGGTTGTACATGTACAAAATGAGCTTTGTAAAAATGAATTGTTCAAAACTATGCCACTAAGAAATCAACTTTTACCAAGTTATACAAATATAATACGCAATTGTACCAACATAAAACCATTTTTACCTATTTGTACAAAAATGAGATGAACATGTATATGTACAAGTAGTCTTAGTTATAATTAAATGAAATATAGTTTCACCTAGTTTTACCAAGACGAAACCAATTTATCCAATTCTACAAATACGACAATGTCAAAGCAATCAATCTTAAACACACAAACAAGTTCAAAACAACATATTTTAGAACACAAGCAAAGACATTTATGCAATTTGTGGCTCTTAACAAGCTGAAACCAACTACTCAAGCATCATCTCACCATCCTTATTTTTTCCGTGCAACCGTGCACCTTCCAGTAAAGCTTCCTTGAGTACTCAGTAGGTAAAATACAGAATTCTGATTACCCACTCAAACTTAGCCAATACTTGATTAATTATCCTGTAATATGTTGGTGCCCACTTTTAGTCCAATAATATCTTGAGAAAAAATCTGGCATATGGCAATCTCATACTCTATCTTCATGTTTCCTAATTTCTATGGCAGAAGAAATTGTATGCTCTCAAGGATACTTACCGATCTCAAAACACTTGTATTGTTTCCTCCTCAAGATCACAAAATATCACTTGTCGTCAGCTCATTGACATTGTATTCTAGATCAAAGGTGTTTAGCTCCCTAAAGTTAAGACATTGGCTTTCTCACATCTATTGTGAATTAAATTCTTCGTAAAGGGAGCTAGTTTTAGTGAATATGTTCCACAAACAAAGTCTTTCCTATGTTTATTAAACCTTTCAATAAATTTGTCTACAATCAACTCAATCATAGGAAACAAAGGAGTATTTTCATGTGGTCTTAAAACGCCGTTCATATATTCACCAATATTCGTGGTGTTTATGTTTTACATTTATCCTAGAAAATTAATTAGTCTGTTTTCCTCCTATACATTTTAAACAACATATGTGGCTGTATAAGGTTTTAATTTGAGTGGCCCAAGTCCCTTATATATTACTCAAGTCCCTTACATATTTTCAATGGGATCTTCTCTCCAACATATAACGCTTCATAAAATCACCAAAACACACTCCCTCATGTAAAATTTACCAAACACTTTGAATATATCTTCAATTACATCTTTGTTAGCAGCGGACGCTATTCTCATCACGCTTTGGAAAAATGCCAAATACAATACCCCTGTCGAGCGATTGGGTACACTTACATATTTCTTTTATGAGGCTAGAATTTCTACCACTAGTGAATACCAATCCAAAAGATTCCTGTATAATGGTTTTCAACATGCTATGATATGATCATGGATGCATAAAAGGTATGATGCCATGTGTCAATATTCCATAAACTTAATTAGTGATGTGGACGCTTCAAGAGGGATCAAACTAAATTATATATATTTGAGGATCTTAGGAGAAAATTGTATATTGACTTCTCTTTTCCTAGTACATTATATACCTCTTTGTTTTGATCATTAAAACCAAAAGTTATCTTAAAAACTTAAATTTATAGTAAAAAAAATCATAAGTTGTTTTGTAATAATTTTAAATTTAAATAAGATAATCAATGCTTCTATTCTTTTAAATAACTTATTGAAATTATATTTAAGTTAACATCAGAATACTTTATAGGAAAAATCTCCATAATACAATGTTTTGAAGATTTCTTCAAAAAATAGTGTCCAATGATAAAATTCACCAAAGTAACATTTAATAATGGAAAACGACTAAAATAACAAATTTTATTAGAAAATGAGTTTTTATTCATATTTTTTTACTGCATGAACTTTCCTAAATGCACTTTCCAAAATGTTTCTTAAATAAACAGTTATGAAATATTTCATAAATCTTAGGACATTGTTATACATACTTAAAAATGCTATTTTCCAATTTTACTAAAATGTTATACAGCCAAACAATAAGGGTTTGATGGGCTTTTGGAAGCAATGAATAAAATAAGGAATTTTTCTCCTTTACATGCACAATTATAAGCTTTATTATGGGCAATGGAATGTAGGATTGTTTTTTGGCAAACAGAAGTAGCGTTTAAAGCAAATTGCATGGAATTGCAGGAAGATAGTGTTGACACAACCATAGTACTCGGTCTTCTTAATCCATGCAGAGGAGTTTCAAAGATGCAAGGGATTTTTCAATCTTTTCACCATCTTACTTACCCTCCGCGCGACAAACCTTATGGCCGACAAACTAGGAAGAGGTGCAATATTCTAGCGTCATATGTTGTTTTATTTGGAAGATAGTCTAGCTTAAATTCTTACTGTAAATATCCTATAAATCCTGTCTGCCTCACCTCGCATTCAGATGTAGATCTTGGATTTGTGATTTCAAGTCTTCCTCATAGAAAAAACTTGCAAATGACTCAACTTGCTAATATTCAAAATTCTGTAAGCATCTCAGCATTGTCCTTTCACAATTTTTATGGCACATTAATTTTTTTGTCTTTGAAGCTTCAACTGAAACTGGTTAGTTGAGATCAAGGGATGAATCTTGAATTCTTGAATTCCTCAATGTAGATTTCCTCAATCCTACTATTCGTCAGCAAGAAACTTTACCCTTCTATCTGCAGTTTCGCTCCTCTTGGTATGCGCTAGCAACAACTCTGGTGTTGCTGCTATTAACTGAACCTGAGATCCTATTGACCATTTATTTTCAATCAAATTGGAACAACAAACTTGCTATCATACTTGTCAAACTTGATATCCCTCAAAAGCGACTCGTTTTTTTTTCATTATCACCAAAGCACCAAATTTACTATCACTAGCACCAAAAGGATCTTCCAGCTCTATCCCACCACTCTCATCATACTCAGAATTACTACTAGAAGAATAATACCCTATCATCCTTAATATCACCCTCATTCCACTAGCATATTCATCATCATTTGACGATCCACTTTTATTATGATGCCTGCATATATAAGGATCATCTTCTCGAATGATATACAACATCATTTCACCATACCAAATTTCATACTGAAATCCTTTTCTTAGTATCATGTTGTCAATAATGTCTTCTTTCTTCTCAAGAGTTCAGGTGGAAACCATTTAATTTTGTTCATGTTTTCTTCATAGACGTTGTATTCCACAAGCTGATTGCAAGGAAAGACCACCAGCCGCTCTCTTACTCCCGTTCATGAATTTTGCCATCATGGTACACATCTCTATTACTTCCATATCTACCAAATCATAAATAAAATTTGAAATTGTAAGGAAGAATTCAACCAATGTTCTTTTATTAGAGATTTGAGATGACGGATTGTCAAGGAATCTCCTTAAGCCATCAGTTTTCACAGAATGAATCCAAATTTATTTGAAATCCCCTAATCGAGACTTAATCAACCATAGTTCAATTTCAAAGCAGAAACGTCTTGTTTTCGGTTTAAAATGATAATAAGATTAAAAAAGAAGCCATTTTCAAATATTTTAATTAAACATATGTTAACATTTTGCAATAATTCTTTTAGTTTTTTCCTTGAATTGTCCTTGGATTCTTCTTTTCCTCCTTAAAGTTATTTTGGGTTTTAAAGGTTCAAGGTTAGTCAGATTTTGGGCTTCCAGTTTATTTTTAGTTTGATTGTGCGTAACTTTAATTAGATTCAGAAATTCTTTGTATATGGAATTTGAGTTTTGGATCCAACTCATTTAATAGGTATGCACATAATTTTTTGTTTTCGTCTTGATTTATAGGATATGTAATATTGGTTAGTACTTCGTAAAACTAGAATATAGAGCATAGTTTATTCTGATTTTACATCTCGCTTTAATTTCAATAGTCGTCAATATGTTAATATGGGATTTTGAGTCGTTGTTTTGGTGGTGGTGAAGCTGTACTGCAAATCACAAAGGCTGGTTTGAGTCGTGAAAGACTGTTCTACACTTCTGTAAATAATAAGGTAATAAAAATTGTTGTTATCATACTTTGATTGAATTTCATACTGCAATAGTTGATGCGATCTGTAACATTAAAGACCAAATGTATATCTTAGAGGATCAAAATCGGTATATGACAACAAATATTGACGGCGATTATGCTGACCATCTGATCATGTGGAATAATATTTTGCATTCTCGGGTGAGATGTGGAAGTCTGCTGCCAAGTTTAATGAGTTCAAGGAGGTTGCTCCTCTTGCAATGGCTGATAATGATATCAATGAGTTGATGGAAAAGGTTCCACAACTTTAAGCTATGGTCTATGTAGAAAATAAAGTTAATGTAATAAAATGAACGGTTGTTTCCCTCCTTTCAGTAGGCAAGTAGCATCAGATGAATAAATAAACCATGTGTTTTTTTTTAAGTCCACCGGCGGTTCAAGTTTGGGCACTCTCTAAGATTCTATCGAATCCATATAACTTTCCTACCTAATCACTCTTTGCAAATATGGATCATTTGTGTTGGAGTCTCCTTGCAATTGGAAAATCATCAATTTGCATGGTTTTAATGGTACATATGGAAGGGACGAAACAAAAATGTATTCACTAATATGGATATTGACCCCATGGACACTCTAAAATTGGCAGAAATGGAATCTTAAATTTGGGCTGAGCCACAAGTTTCACTTAAACAAAGGGTGGTTCAAAATACAGAGGTAATGTTCATAACTTAGCATCCATACCCAAGCAGATGATGTTTTACGGATGGGTCATGGAAAGAACAGGAAATAAATTCAGGACGATGTTGGTATAGCACACTAGAAGGCGTTGATGGATTGGTGGGGGTAAGAAATACTAGGGCTAGTCTGTCACCCCTTCATTCGGAAGTAGAAGCACTCATTTGAGAAATGTAATGTATGAGGAATTTACATCAGCTTCAAGTCACATTTGCAATGGATTGTTCTCATTTGGTGAAGATGCTTACGAAACCTGAAAAATGGTAGATTTTGCAAGTTATTTGGAAGATATCAATATTCTGAAAGGAATTTTTCACAACTTAGAGCTCATTCATATATCCCGAGCACAAAATTCAAAAGTGGATAGCCTAGCACGTAGTGTGAGGAAACAACCGTCGTTTTTTCGGTTACCTGGATACGGAGTTACCAACTTGGTTTGCAGAGTCTCCATGTGTCTATTTATTTTGATGATAAAAAGTTGTCATCTTCTCCATCACCTAATTGATTAAGTAGATTATCTATTTGTTCAGCTAAGTTAAACTTGTCCTTGTAAAATACCATTCACATATATTAATCCATTGATTTTTACAAAATGAAAATTTGACTTGAAAGCCCATATTAGTTCATTTTCAAAGCAGCAATGTCTCTTTAGTTTAAATTCACAGTAAAAATGGAAAACAAGCCATTTTAAACAATTAAAACACTTAATTTGTTTTTTCTGACAAATTTTTAACGTATGTTAACATTTTCTATGTCTTTCTACAAAAAAATCTATGTCATCGATTCATAATGTCTTATATTGCGGATTCAGTTTGAATGCTACCTTAGAAATCGACATGTGGATTATCTATACTGCGGATTAAATTGTAAAACAAATCACTGAAAAACCTTTTTTCAGGAAATCCTTAATTTTTTTTTTTAAACATATTTGAACTTAAAACTTTTTTTTGTATTTACCTATCATATAGATTTGAAATCTGTGGTTTATTTTTTTATTTTTTCATCTGAAATCTGTGGTTTATTTTTGATGGGATTTGCCACTATAAATTCTTGCAAAAATTATATTTTGTACGTATCAATCTTTTACGTGCCAACGTGGTAGGAAGTTGAGAGAGTTTGCCTTTTGTACAATAAATTATTAAATTAAGATTATATGAGTAAGAAGATATCTTGACTTCTCTTTTGACTTGTTGACTTGTGTTAGATTATATATCTTATTGTATTTTTTATTCATGAAAAGATAAACCAATTGATTTCAATAATAAAATTAATTCAAAAATGTGTGCATCATATTGTATTGTTTTTAATCATGAAAAGATACTGATAATTAATATTTTATTTATTTGATAATTTTATTGATAGAAGATATTTGTAAAATTTTGAATATTTTATATGAAAATAAAAAATCATACTAGGTGAAATGGTACATGAATCCAAATGAGAACAATCCATTGCAAATGTGACTTGAAGCTGATGTAAATTCCTCATACATTACATTTCTCAAATGAGTGCTTCTACTTCCAATGAAGGGGTGACAGACTAGCCCTAGTATTTTTACCCCCACCAATCCATCAACGCTTCTAGTGTGCTATACCAACATCGCCCTGAATTTATTTCCTGTTCTTTCCATGACCCATCCAAAACATCATCTGCTTGGGTATGGATGCTAAGTTATGAACATTACCTCTGTATTTTGAACCACCCTTTGTTTAAGTGAAACTTGTGGCTCAGCCCAAATTTAAGATTCCATTTTCGCCAATTTTAGAGTGTCCATGGGGTCAATATCCATATTAGTGAATACATTTTGTTTCGTCCCTTCCATATGTACCATTAAAACCATGCAAATTGATGATTTTCCAATTGCAAGGAGACTCCAACACAAATGATCCATATTTGCAAAGAGTGATTAGGTAGGAAAGTTATATGGATTCGGAGAATCTTAGAGTGCCCAAACTTGAACCACGGTGGACTTAAAAACACATGGTTTATTTATTCATCTGATGCTACTTGCCTACTGAAAGGAGGGAAACAACCGCTCATTTTATTACATTAACTTTATTTTCTACATAGACCATAGCTTAAAGTTGTGGAACCTTTTCCATCAACTCATTGATATCATTATCAGCCATTGCAAGAGGAGCAACCTCCTTGAACTCATTAAACTTGGCAGCAGACTTCCACATCTCACCCGAGAATGCAAAATATTATTCCACATGATCAGATGGTCAGCATAATCGCGCCAATATTTGTTGTCATATACCGATTTTGATCCTCTAAGATATACATTTGGTCTTTAATGTTACAGATCGCATCAACTATTGCAGTATGAAATTCAATCAAAGTATGATAACAACAATTTTATTACCTTATTATTTACAGAAGTGTAGAACAGTCTTTCACTGACTCAAACCAGCCTTTGTGATTTGCAGTACAGCTTCACCACCACCAAAACAACGACTCAAAATCCCATATTAACATATTGACGACTATTGAAATTAAAGCGAGATGTAAAATCAGAATAAACTATGCTCTATATTCTAGTTTTATAAGTACTAACCAATATTACATATCCTATAAATCAAGATCTAAAACAAAAAATTATGTGCATACCTATTAAATGAGTTGATCCAAAACTCAAATTCCATATACAAAGAATTTCTGAATCTAATTAAAGTTACGCACAATCAAACTAAAAATAAACTGGAAGCCCAAAATCTGACTAACCTTGAACCTTTAAAACCCAAAATAACTTTAAGGAGGAAAAGAAGAATCCAAGGACAATTCAAGGAAAAACTAAAAGAATTATTGCAAAATGTTAACATATGTTTAATTAAAATATTTGAAAATGGCTTCTTTTTAATCTTATTATCATTTTAAACCTAAAACAAGACGCTTCTGCTTTGAAATTGAACTATGGTTGATTAAGTCTCGATTAGGGGATTTCAAATAAATTGGATTCATTCTGTGAAAACTGATGGCTTAAGGAGATTCTTTGACAATCCGCCATCTCAAATCTCTAATAAAAGAACATTGGTTGAATTCTTCCTTACAATTTCAAATTTTATTTATGATTTGGTAGATATGGAAGTAATAGAGATGTGTACCATGATGGCAAAATTCATGAACGGGAGTAAGAGAGCTGCTGGTGGTCTTTCCTTGCAATCAGCTGGAATACAACGCCTATGAAGAAAACATGAACAAAATTAAATGGTTTCCACCTGAACTCTTGAGAAGAAAGAAGACATTATTGACAACATGATACTAAGAAAAGGATTTCAGTATGAAATTTGGTATGGTGAAATGATGTTGTATATCATTCGAGAAGATGATCCTTATATATGCAGGCATCATAATAAAAGTGGATCGCAAATGATGATGAATATGCTAGTGGAATGAGGGTGATATTAAGGATGATAGGGTATTATTCTTCTAGTAGTAATTCTGAGTATGATGAGAGTGGTGGGATAGAGCTGGAAGATCCTTTGGTGCTAGTGATAGTAAATTTGGTGCTTTGGTGATAATGAAAAAACGAAGTCGCTTTTGAGGGATCAAGTTTGACAAGTATGATAGCAAGTTTGTTGTTCCAATTTGATTGAAAATAAATGGTCAATAGGATCTCAGGTTCAGTTAATAGCAGCAACACCAGAGTTGTTGGGCGCAGCGATACCAGGAGCCAAAGTGCTGGGATGGGAGGAAATCTACATTGAGGAATTGAATTTTCATCCTTTGATCTCAACTAACCAGTTTTTGAAGCTTCAAAGAAAAAATTAATGTGCCAAAATTGTGAAAGGACAATGCTGAGATGCTTACAGAATTTTGAATATTAGCAAGTTGAGTCATTTGCAAGTTTTTCTATGAGGAAGACTTGAAATCACAAATCCAAGATCTACATCTGAATGCGAGGTGAGGCAGACAGGATTTATAGGATATTTACAGTAAGAATTTAAGCTAGACTATCTTCCAAATAAAACAACATATGACGCTAGAATATTGCACCTCTTCCTAGTTTGTCGGCCATAAGGTTTTGTCAGCTGAGGGTAAGTAAGATGGTGAAAAGATTGAAAAATCCCTTGCATCTTTGAAACTCCTCTGGATTAAGAAGACCGAGTACTATGGTTGTGTCAACACTATCTTCCTGCAATTCCATGCAATTTGCTTTAAACGCTACTTCTGTTTGCCAAAAACAATCCTACATTCCATTGCCCATAATAAAGCTTATAATTGTGCATGTAAAGGAGAAAAATTCTTTATTTTATTCATTGCTTCCAAAAGCCCATCAAACCCTTATTGTTTGGCTGTATAACATTTTAGTAAAATTGGAAAATAGCATTTTAAGTATGTATAACAATGTCCTAAGATTTATGAAATATTTCATAACTGTTTATTTAAGAAACATTTTGGAAAGTGCATTTAGGAAAGTTCATGCAGTAAAAAATATGAATAAAAACTCATTTTCTAATAAAATTTGTTATTTTAGTCGCTTTCCATTATTAAATGTTACTTTGGTGAATTTTATCATTGGACACTATTTTTGAAGAAATCTTCAAAACATTGTATTATGGAGATTTTTCCTATAAAGTATTCTGATGTTAACTTAAATATAATTTCAATAAGTTATTTAAAAGAATAGAAGCATTGATTATCTTATTTAAATTTAAAATTATTACAAAACAACTTATGATTTTTTTACTATAAATTTAAGTTTTAAGATAACTTTTGGTTTTAATGATCAAAACAAAGAGGTATATAATGTACTAGGAAAAGAGAAGTCAATATACAATTTTCTCCTAAGATCCTCAAATATATATAATTTAGTTTGATCCCTCTGAAGCGCCCACATCACTAATTAAGTTTATGGAATATTGACACATGGCATCATACCTTTTATGCATCCATGATCATATCATAGCATGTTGAAAACCATTATACAGGAATCTTTTGGATTGGTATTCACTAGTGGTAGAAATTCTAGCCTCATAAAAGAAATATGTAAGTGTACCCAATCGCATGAGGGGTATTGTATTTGGCATTTTTCCAAAGCTGATGAGAATAGCGTCCCGCTAACAAAGATGTAATTGAAGATATATTCAAAGTGTTTGGTAAATTTTACATGAGGGAGTGTGTTTTGGTGATTTTATGAAACGTATATGTTGGAGAGAAGATCCCGTGATTGAAAATATGTAAGGGACTTGAGTAATATATAAGGGACTTGGGCCACTCAAATTAAAACCTTATACAGCCACATATGTTGTTTAAAATGTATAGGAGGAAAAACAGACTAATTAATTTTCTAGGATAAATGTAAAACATAAACACCATTTAATATTGGTGAATATATGAACGGCGCTTAAGACCACATGAAAATACTCCTTTGTTTCCTATGATTGAGTTGATTGTAGACAAATTTATTGAAAGGTTTAATAAACATAGGAAAGACTTTGTTTGTGGAACATATTCACTAAAACTAGCTCCCTACTTAAGAATTTAATTCACAATAGATGTGAGAAAGCCAATGTCTTAACTTTAGGGAGCTAAACACCTTTGATCTAGAATACAATGTCAATGAGCTGACGACAAGTGATAGATCTTGAGGAGGAAACAATACAAGTGTTTTGAGATCGGTAAGTATCCTTGAGAGCATACAATTTCTTCTGCCATAGAAATTAGGAAACATGAAGATAGAGTATGAGATTGCCATATGCCAGATTTTTTCTCAAGATATTATTGGACTAAAAGTGGGCACCAACATATTACAGGATAATTAATCAAGTATTGGCTAAGTTTGAGTGGGTAATCAGAATTTGTATTTACCTACTGAGTACCCAAGAGGAAGCTTTTATTTGAAGGTGCACGCTTGTAACGGAAAAAATAAGGATGGTGAGATGATGCTTGAGTAGTTGGTTTCAGCTTGTTAAGAGCCACAAATTGCATAAATGTCTTTGCTTGTGTTCTAAAATATGTTGTTTTGAACTTGTTTGTGTGTTTAAGATTGATTGCTTTGACATTGTCGTATTTGTAGAATTGGATAAATTGGTTTCGCCTTTGGTAAAACTAGGTGAAACTATATTTCATTTAATTATAACTAAGACTACTTGTACATATACATGTTCATCTCATTTTTGTACAAATAGGTAAAAATGGTTTTATGTTGGTACAATTCATGATATATTTGTATAACTTGGTAAAGTTGATTTCTTAGTGGCATAGTTTTGAACAATTCATTTTACAAAGCTCATTTTGTACATGTACAACCTAACATGATAATCAAACCTAACAGACTCAAAAACAATGAATCCAAACCAAACCACATATGAAATAGATACCTAGATGAGTTATATTCTATGGTATTTTGTATTTTATCTAAACTAAACTCAAAGTTAGCAAATACCAACAAAACTCAAAAAATCAAAACCAAAAACAAACTTAGCAAACCCAAACTCAGTCCTAATAAATACTCAAAGATTCTAATGAAAGCTAAAATAAATATATATATATATATAAACTCAGTATTCAGTTTTGGTATTTGGTCAAACATTGAAGTTTTACTGTTTTGACAATTACATTTGAAGTTTTAGTTTTTCCTGAAGTTTAAGAAAAGTTTGTTTATTTCTGAAGCTTCAATAATATTTCATATGGTTATAGAGTTACCAGTTAAGCTTTTACTTGTTTATTCTCTTCACTTCGACAATCATGCTACCAAGCCTTTGTTTGTGAAAATGTTTAAACTTGCATAGTTTATCAATTAATTTTGTAATTTCAATCACAAGCAAGCATTTGAGTAACAAAACCTAATTAGAACTGTGCCAAAATTTTAAAACAGATATAACCAAATTTTAATGTGTTAATATATCCAACCTTCCAGAGGAAACCAAAAATGAATCCAAAGTAAACCATAAAATATCCTGGGACCAATTTTCATCCCCGTGATAACCTTAATCCCTAATGAACCAGAACCAACTCCGATTGACACCAGAACACCCATGCCAAACTAAAAATATGAATTTATGGTAAAAGAAGTTATAATATTTGAGAAAATGTGCACATGAATTTTTTAGTTTCCCACAATTCCAATAACTTTTTAGTTTTTCCCCAATTCTTAGGTTTCGGTTCCGTGCTTCTTTTATTCTTTGCTTCTCTTTTGTATTTCCTTGAATTCTCCTCTTCCTCATTCTCCTCTAAATACTTTTATGGGGTGTATTCAACTGAGAGTTTTAGGTGATTTGTATTAAAATGACAAATCCACTTTTATTCAACAATGAATTTTAAAACTCATTTAAAATCCAATCGTTATTGAACTTGACATTTCAGAAGTAGTCTGAAATCCACTGTTATTAAACATAATTTAAGTTATGGATTTTAAAGTTTTCAGGTGATTTTAGGGTGTTTGGATGGATTTTCTTAGTTAAAAATTGAAATCCAAATCCCATGGTTTTAGGTGATATTCTAGATTGCTTTAACAAAAATCAACTAAATCTCTGAACTTATTAAAATCATCTAAAACTCCATTAAAAATCAAATCACCTCAAATGTTATATTGAATACACTTCCAAAGTGATTTTGGGTTTTAAAATTACTAGGTTAGTCATATTTTGGTTTCCGCTTACTTTCAGTTTGTTTGTTTGTTTGTATGTAACTGTAGAATAAGAGATTCTTTGTATATGGAATTTGAGTTTTGGATTCCTACTACTCATAGGTGTGCACATAATTTATGATTTTCGCCTTGATTTATAGGTTATTTATTTTTCATATAATATTGATAGTACCGTGTAAAACTAGAATAGTGGATAATAGTTTATTCTTACATAGAAACATCCACCATCATCTGCATCTTTCTTGAACTTCATAGGTCGCCAATATGGTAATATTGTATTTGGAGTCGTTGTTTTGTGGTGGTGCAGTAGCACTGCAAATCATAAAGGCCGGTTTGAATCATGAAAGACTGTTTTACACCGATAAATAATGAGGTAATAAAATTGTTACTTTACTTTGATTGAATTTCATGCTGAAATGGTGGATGCATCTGTAACATTAAAACCGAGTATATATCTAGAAGATCATAATTGTATATAACAACAAATATTGACGGTGATTATGTTGACCATCTAATCATGTGGAATAATGTTTTGCATTCCGAGATGTATAAGTCTGCTACCAAGTTTAAAGAGCTTAAGGAGGTTGTCCTCCTGCAACGGCTGATAATGATATCAATAAGCTGATGGAAAAGGTTCCACAACTTTAATCCATGGTCTATGAAAAGAAATCAGATGAATGTAATAAGAGGAATGGTTGTTTTCCTTTCAGTTGTCATTCTCCATCACCTATTTGATTAAATAGATTATCTATTTGTACAATTGAGTTAAATGTTTCCTCATAAAATACCATTCACATATATTAAGCCATCGGTTTTCACAATGAATCTTAGTTTGGCTTGAAAGCCCCTAATCGAGACAGTAAAATGTCTTGTTTTGAGTTTAAAATGACAGTAAAAATTGAAAACAATCCATTTTCAACAACTAAAACATTTAGTTTGCATTTACGTGCTAAATAATTAACATATGTTACCATTTTAATATCATCAATATCTTATATTAAGGGTTCGTGTTGAATTCTACTTCAGGAATTGACATGTGAGTTATCCATATTATGGATTAAATTGCAAAATTGATCATTGAGAACTTCTTTTGCAGGAAATACTTAAAATTCTTTATTAAATACAAATTAATTTTTTTCCTTACCTACATTTTCAGAATTGAAATCTTCGGTTTAATTTTAATGGATTTTCCACATCAAATTCTTACAAAACAATTATATTTTTTATGTATCAATATTTTAAGTGCCAATTTGGTATAAAGTTGGAGAGAGTTTGCCTTTTATACAATAGATTATTAACTTAGGATTATATGAGTAAGAAGATATCTTGACTCTCTTTTGACTTGTTGACTTGTGTTAGATTATATATCTTATTGTATTTTTTATTCATGAAAAGATAAACCAATTGATTTCAATAATAAAATTAATTCAAAAATGTGTGCATCATATTGTATTGTTTTTAATCATGAATCGATAATCAACAATATAATTCATTTCAAAATAAAATAAATTCAAAATTGTGTTTCATTAGTAAATTGTAAGACACTGGTAATTAATAGTTTATTTATTTGATAATTTTGACGATTAAATTAATAATTTGAATTAAAATTTTGAATATTTTATATGAAAAAGATAATTATTATAAGTGAAATGGTACATAGATCCAACTGAGAACACTTATGGGATCCTATTGGATCAAGGATTTGAGAGGATTTCAATTTTTCAAATATCTTTTTATTGTATGTATCATTTATAAATTCTATATAAAATCTAATCTTATTGGATTAAAATATATCAAATAGGATTTGGATGATATTTATAGTGAAAAGGCAATGAATCCAATACCAGCTCCTATGGTATTTGAACTTTTAAAAAATTATAAAAGTTTACTTCACAGTTTCAAAATCAAAATCAAACGGTTTAAAATGAAAAAAAAAATTGAATTGACTTTTAAAATCTTTATATATTTTATTTATTTGATAAATGATAAAATATCAAATTATAGTAATTTAATAAATAAAAATATTATTTTAAATAAACAATTAAAATTTAAAAGGTTTTTTCAAAAACTCTGAAATTTCTTCAAAGAAAGCATAAAACTTGTAACAAATATTTTAAGATTTGAGTACAAATATTTTAAGATTTAGTCAAATCTTCAATTCTCTCAAATCATTGATTTAATAAGCCGTCCTTAATCACAAATGTATGAAAATTTCCGTCTAAATTTATTGAGTGTTTTTGAAGAACAACTTGGAATCTAAAGAGGAGGAATATATGTTAGCATTTAAAGAAAACACAGAATAAAAGATACATGAAACAAGTCTATATGAGATGAATAGTACACTCTTGGTAATGAATGAAAGATGAAACAAAATAGAATATGTGCATTAAAATGAGAAAATCTCTTCTATAATAGTTTATGATCTATATAATCACAAATGGGCACTGAATCTGTAAATTAGCTACTAAATAATATTAATGAGAAAATATCCTCTAAAATAGTTTATGATCTATCAGATTCTCTAAACACAAATGGGAAATAAATTTGGTAGATTACCGATTATTAAAAAAATCTCAGCATGCGCGTTGCAATTACTTTACCACTACCCCACGAACATTATAAATACAAACACATTAGAATGCCAAATGGTAAGAAAACTCATTATTCACTTAAAATACTATAAGATATGGCCTCTCTATTCTTCAGTTCTTTGACTCTATCTTTACTCGTCCCTTTCTCTCTCAAACGCAACCGCTCATACAAAACTTGGCTTCAGCGCGGATCTGATCCACCGCGACTCTCCTAAATCGCCTTTCTATAATCCGACAGAAACCACTGCTCAGCGTTTAAGAAACGCTGTTCACCGATCCGTAAACCGTGTTGTACATTTCAAGGGCAGTACATTGTCTTGAGGAGCAAGAAATATCTTTGTATGTAGAAGACGCTTTAGGGTCAAAGAGAGGATCATCCTGAGTGTAACAGTCATCGCATGGCTTGCACTGGGTCCATAGGAGATCGCTTCCCGTGTCAGCGATTGCCATGATCGGGAACGGAGGAGTACCCAGCGAGATATTCATGAGATATTCACCTCCATCTGAGGTTATCTCAGTTTGAGGTGAGTGAACTGATGCATCTTTGCCGTTGAAATGTACAACACGGTTTACGGATCGGTGAACAGCGTTTCTTAAACGCTGAGCAGTGGTTTCTGTCGGATTATAGAAAGGCGATTTAGGAGAGTCGCGGTGGATCAGATCCGCGCTGAAGCCAAGTTTTGTATGAGCGGTTGCGTTTGAGAGAAAGGGGGACGAGAGTAAAGATAGAGTCAAGAGAACTGAAGAGAATAGAGAGGCCATTATCTTATAGTATTTTAAGTGAATAATGAGTTTTCTTACCATTTGGCATTCTAATGTGTTTGTATTTATAATGTTCGTGGGGTAGTGGTAAAGTAATTGCAACGCGCATGCTGAGATTTTTTTTTAATAATCGGTAATCTACCAAATTTATTTCCCATTTGTGTTTAGAGAATCTGATAGATCATAAACTATTTTAGAGGATATTTTCTCATTAATATTATTTAGTAGCTAATTTACAGATTCAGTGCCCATTTGTGATTATATAGATCATAAACTATTATAGAAGAGATTTTCTTATTTTAGTGCACATATTTTATTTTATCTTTCATTACCAAGAGTGTACTATTCATCTCATATAGACTTGTTTCATGTATCTTTTATTCTGTGTTTTCTTTAAATGCTAACATATATTCCTCCTCTTTAGATTCCAAGTTGTTCTTCAAAAACACTCAATAAATTTAGACGGAAATTTTCATACATTTGTGATTAAGGACGGCTTATTAAATCAATGATTTGAGAGAATTGAAGATTTGACTAAATCTTAAAATATTTGTACTCAAATCTTAAAATATTTGTTACAAGTTTTATGCTTTCTTTGAAGAAATTTCAGAGTTTTTGAAAAACCTTTTAAATTTTAATTGTTTATTTAAAATAATATTTTTATTTATTAAATTACTATAATTTGATATTTTATCATTTATCAAAATAAATAAAATATATAAAGATTTTAAAAGTCAATTCAATTTTTTTTCATTTTAAACCGTTTGATTTTGATTTTGAAACTGTGAAGTAAACTTTTATAATTTTTTAAAAGTTCAAATACCATAGGAGCTGGTATTGGATTCATTGCCTTTTCACTATAAATATCATCCAAATCCTATTTGATATATTTTAATCCAATAAGATTAGATTTTATATAGAATTTATAAATGATACATACAATAAAAAGATATTTGAAAAATTGAAATCCTCTCAAATCCTTGATCCAATAGGATCCCATAAGTGTTCTCAGTTGGATCTATGTACCATTTCACTTATAATAATTATCTTTTTCATATAAAATATTCAAAATTTTAATTCAAATTATTAATTTAATCGTCAAAATTATCAAAATAAATAAACTATTAATTACCAGTGTCTTACAATTTACTAATGAAACACAATTTTTGAATTTATTTTATTTTTGAAATGAATTATATTGTTGATTATCGATTCATGATTAAAAAATACATTAAGATATATTATTTAATACACGTCAACTAGTCTAAAGAGATGTCAAGATACATTTTTACTCATATAATCCTAAGTTAATAATCTATTGTATAAAAAGGCAAACTCTCTCCAACTTTATACCAAATTGGCACTTAAAATATTGATACATAAAAAATATAATTGTTTTGTAAGAATTTGATGTGGAAAATCCATTAAAATTAAACCGAAGATTTCAATTCTGAAAATGTAGGTAAGGAAAAAAATTAATTTGTATTTAATAAAGAATTTTAAGTATTTCCTGCAAAAAGAAGTTCTCAATGATCAATTTTGCAATTTAATCCGCAATATGGATAACTCACATGTCAATTCCTGAAGTAGAATTCAACACGAACCATAATATAAGATATTGATGATATTAAAAATGGTAACATATGTTAATTATTTAACGTAAATGCAAACTAAATGTTTTAGTTGTTGAAAATGGATTGTTTTCAATTTTTACTGTCATTTTAAACTCAAAACAAGACATTTTTACTGTCTCGATTAGGGGCTTTCAAGCCAAACTAAGATTCATTGTGAAAACCGATGGCTTAATATATGTGAATGGTATTTTATGAGGAAACATTTAACTCAATTGTACAAATAGATAATCTATTTAATCAAATAGGTGATGGAGAAGATGACAACTGAAAGGAGGGAAACAACCATTCCTCTTATTACATTCATCTGATTTCTTTTCATAGACCATGGATTAAAGTTGTGGAACCTTTTCCATCAGCTTATTGATATCATTATCAGCCGTTGCAAGAGGAGCAACCTCCTTAAGCTCTTTAAACTTGGTAGCAGACTTATACATCTCACCCGGAAATGCAAAACATTATTCCACATGATTAGATGGTCAACATAATCACCGTCAATATTTGTTGTTATATACAATTATGATCTTCTAAGATATATACTGGTACTTAATGTTACAGATCGCATCCACCATTTCAGCATGAAATTCAATCAAAGTAAAGTAACAATTTTTATTACCTCATTATTTATCGGAGTGTAAAACAGTCTTTCATGATTCAAACCGGCCTTTATGATTTGCAGTGCTACTGCACCACCACAAAAACAACGACTCCAAATACAATATTACCATATTGACGACCTATGAAGTTCAAGAAAGATGCAGATGATGGTGGATGTTTCTATGTAAGAATAAACTATTATCCCTATTCTAGTTTTACACAGTACTATCAATATTATATGAAAAATAAATAACCTATAAATCAAGACGAAAATCATAAATTATGTGCACACCTATTAAATGAGTAGGAATCCAAAACTCAAATTCCATATACAAAGAATCTCTTATTCTAATAACAGTTACATACAAACAAACAAACAAACTGAAAGTAAGCCGAAACCCAAAATATGACTAACCTAGTAATTTTAAAACCCAAAATCACTTTGGAAGTGTATTCAATATAACATTTGAGGTGATTTGATTTTTAATGGAGTTTTAGATGATTTTAATAAGTTGCAGAGATTTAGTTGATTTTTGTTAAAGCAATCTAGAATATCACCTAAAACCATGGGATTTGGATTTCAATTTTTTTAACTAAGAAAATCCATCCAAACACCCTAAAATCACCTGAAAACTTTAAAAATCCATAACTTAAATTATGTTTAATAACAGTGGATTTCAGACTACTTTACGAAATGTCAAGTTCAATAACAGTGGATTTTAAATGAGTTTTTAAAATTCATTGTTGAATAAAAGTGGATTTGTCATTTTAATACAAATCACCTAAAACTCTCAGTTGAATACACCCCCCTTAAAGTATTTACCGAAGGGAGAATGAGGAAGAGGAGAATTCAAGGAAATACAAAAGAGAAGCAAAGAATAAAAGAAGCCCTGGAACCGGAAACCCTAGAAAGAATTGGGGAAAAACTAAAAAAGTTATTGGAATTGTGGGAAACTAAAAAAATTCATGTGCACATTTTCTCAAGTATTATAACTTCTTTTACCATAAATTCATATTTTTAGTTTGGCATGGGTGTTCTGGTGTCCAATCGGAGTTGGTTCTGGTTCATTAGGGATTAAGGTTATCTGGGGGATGAAAATTGGTCCCTTTCGGATATTTTATGGTTTACTTTGGATTCATTTTTGGTTTCCTCTGGAAGGTTGGATATATTAACACATTAAAATTTGGTTATATCTGTTTTAAAATTTTGGCACAGTTCTAATTCGGGGTTTTGTTACTCAAATGCTTGCTTGTGATTCGAAATTACAAAATTAATTGATAAACTATGCAAGTTTAAACATTTTCACAAACAAAGGCTTGGTAGCATGATTGTCGAAGAGAAGAGAATAAACAAGTAAGCTTAGCAACTGGTAACTCTATAACCATATGAAATATTATTGAAGCTTCAGAAATAAACAAACTTTTCTTAAACTTCAGAAAAAACTAAAACTTCAAATGTAATTGTCAAAACAGTAAAACTTCAATGTTTGACCAAATACCAAAACTGAATACTGAGTTTATATATATATATATATTTATTTTAGCTTTCATTAGAATCTTTGAGTATTTATTAGGGACTGAGTTTGGGTTTGCTAAGTTTGTTTTGGGTTTTGATTTTTTTGAGTTTTGTTGGTATTTGCTAACTTTGAGTTTAGTTTAGATAAAATACAAAATACCATAGAATATAACTCATCTAGGTATCTATTTCATATGTGGTTTGGTTTGGATTCATTGTTTTTGAGTCTGTTCGGTTTGATTATCATGTTCGGTTGTACATGTACAAAATGAGCTTTGTAAAAATGAATTGTTCAAAACTATGCCACTAAGAAATCAACTTTACCAAGTTATACAAATATAATACGCAATTGTACCAACATAAAACCATTTTTACCTATTTGTACAAAAATGAGATGAACATGTATATGTACAAGTAGTCTTAGTTATAATTAAATGAAATATAGTTTCACCTAGTTTTACCAAGACGAAACCAATTTATCCAATTCTACAAATACGACAATGTCAAAGCAATCAATCTTAAACACACAAACAAGTTCAAAACAACATATTTTAGAACACAAGCAAAGACATTTATGCAATTTGTGGCTCTTAACAAGCTGAAACCAACTACTCAAGCATCATCTCACCATCCTTATTTTTTCCGTGCAACCGTGCACCTTCCGAAGTAAAGCTTCCCTTGGAGTACTCAGTAGGTAAAATACAGAATTCTGATTACCCACTCAAACTTAGCCAATACTTGATTAATTATCCTGTAATATGTTGGTGCCCACTTTTAGTCCAATAATATCTTGAGAAAAATCTGGCATATGGCAATCTCATACTCTATCTTCATGTTTCCTAATTTCTATGGCAGAAGAAATTGTATGCTCTCAAGGATACTTACCGATCTCAAAACACTTGTATTGTTTCCTCCTCAAGATCACAAAATATCACTTGTCGTCAGCTCATTGACATTGTATTCTAGATCAAAGGTGTTTAGCTCCCTAAAGTTAAGACATTGGCTTTCTCACATCTATTGTGAATTAAATTCTTCGTAAAGGGAGCTAGTTTTAGTGAATATGTTCCACAAACAAAGTCTTTCCTATGTTTATTAAACCTTTCAATAAATTTGTCTACAATCAACTCAATCATAGGAAACAAAGGAGTATTTTCATGTGGTCTTAAAACGCCGTTCATATATTCACCAATATTCGTGGTGTTTATGTTTTACATTTATCCTAGAAAATTAATTAGTCTGTTTTCCTCCTATACATTTTAAACAACATATGTGGCTGTATAAGGTTTTAATTTGAGTGGCCCAAGTCCCTTATATATTACTCAAGTCCCTTACATATTTTCAATGCGGGATCTTCTCTCCAACATATACGTTTCATAAAATCACCAAAAACACACTCCCTCATGTAAAATTTACCAAACACTTTGAATATATCTTCAATTACATCTTTGTTAGCAGCGGACGCTATTCTCATCACGCTTTGGAAAAATGCCAAATACAATACCCCTGTCGAGCGATTGGGTACACTTACATATTTCTTTTATGAGGCTAGAATTTCTACCACTAGTGAATACCAATCCAAAAGATTCCTGTATAATGGTTTTCAACATGCTATGATATGATCATGGATGCATAAAAGGTATGATGCCATGTGTCAATATTCCATAAACTTAATTAGTGATGTGGACGCTTCAAGAGGGATCAAACTAAATTATATATATTTGAGGATCTTAGGAGAAAATTGTATATTGACTTCTCTTTTCCTAGTACATTATATACCTCTTTGTTTTGATCATTAAAACCAAAAGTTATCTTAAAAACTTAAATTTATAGTAAAAAAAATCATAAGTTGTTTTGTAATAATTTTAAATTTAAATAAGATAATCAATGCTTCTATTCTTTTAAATAACTTATTGAAATTATATTTAAGTTAACATCAGAATACTTTATAGGAAAAATCTCCATAATACAATGTTTTGAAGATTTCTTCAAAAAATAGTGTCCAATGATAAAATTCACCAAAGTAACATTTAATAATGGAAAACGACTAAAATAACAAATTTTATTAGAAAATGAGTTTTTATTCATATTTTTTTACTGCATGAACTTTCCTAAATGCACTTTCCAAAATGTTTCTTAAATAAACAGTTATGAAATATTTCATAAATCTTAGGACATTGTTATACATACTTAAAAATGCTATTTTCCAATTTTACTAAAATGTTATACAGCCAAACAATAAGGGTTTGATGGGCTTTTGGAAGCAATGAATAAAATAAGGAATTTTTCTCCTTTACATGCACAATTATAAGCTTTATTATGGGCAATGGAATGTAGGATTGTTTTTTGGCAAACAGAAGTAGCGTTTAAAGCAAATTGCATGGAATTGCAGGAAGATAGTGTTGACACAACCATAGTACTCGGTCTTCTTAATCCATGCAGAGGAGTTTCAAAGATGCAAGGGATTTTTCAATCTTTTCACCATCTTACTTACCCTCCAGCGACAAACCTTATGGCCGACAAACTAGGAAGAGGTGCAATATTCTAGCGTCATATGTTGTTTTATTTGGAAGATAGTCTAGCTTAAATTCTTACTGTAAATATCCTATAAATCCTGTCTGCCTCACCTCGCATTCAGATGTAGATCTTGGATTTGTGATTTCAAGTCTTCCTCATAGAAAAAACTTGCAAATGACTCAACTTGCTAATATTCAAAATTCTGTAAGCATCTCAGCATTGTCCTTTCACAATTTTATGGCACATTAATTTTTTGTCTTTGAAGCTTCAACTGAAACTGGTTAGTTGAGATCAAGGGATGAATCTTGAATTCTTGAATTCCTCAATGTAGATTTCCTCAATCCTACTATTCGTCAGCAAGAAACTTTACCCTTCTATCTGCAGTTTCGCTCCTCTTGGTATGCTTAGCAACAACTCTGGTGTTGCTGCTATTAACTGAACCTGAGATCCTATTGACCATTTATTTTCAATCAAATTGGAACAACAAACTTGCTATCATACTTGTCAAACTTGATATCCCTCAAAAGCGACTTCGTTTTTTCATTATCACCAAAGCACCAAATTTACTATCACTAGCACCAAAAGGATCTTCCAGCTCTATCCCACCACTCTCATCATACTCAGAATTACTACTAGAAGAATAATACCCTATCATCCTTAATATCACCCTCATTCCACTAGCATATTCATCATCATTTGACGATCCACTTTTATTATGATGCCTGCATATATAAGGATCATCTTCTCGAATGATATACAACATCATTTCACCATACCAAATTTCATACTGAAATCCTTTTCTTAGTATCATGTTGTCAATAATGTCTTCTTTCTTCTCAAGAGTTCAGGTGGAAACCATTTAATTTTGTTCATGTTTTCTTCATAGGCGTTGTATTCCACAAGCTGATTGCAAGGAAAGACCACCAGCAGCTCTCTTACTCCCGTTCATGAATTTTGCCATCATGGTACACATCTCTATTACTTCCATATCTACCAAATCATAAATAAAATTTGAAATTGTAAGGAAGAATTCAACCAATGTTCTTTTATTAGAGATTTGAGATGACGGATTGTCAAGGAATCTCCTTAAGCCATCAGTTTTCACAGAATGAATCCAAATTTATTTGAAATCCCCTAATCGAGACTTAATCAACCATAGTTCAATTTCAAAGCAGAAGCGTCTTGTTTTAGGTTTAAAATGATAATAAGATTAAAAAAGAAGCCATTTTCAAATATTTTAATTAAACATATGTTAACATTTTGCAATAATTCTTTTAGTTTTTTCCTTGAATTGTCCTTGGATTCTTCTTTTCCTCCTTAAAGTTATTTTGGGTTTTAAAGGTTCAAGGTTAGTCAGATTTTGGGCTTCCAGTTTATTTTTAGTTTGATTGTGCGTAACTTTAATTAGATTCAGAAATTCTTTGTATATGGAATTTGAGTTTTGGATCCAACTCATTTAATAGGTATGCACATAATTTTTTGTTTTCGTCTTGATTTATAGGATATGTAATATTGGTTAGTACTTCGTAAAACTAGAATATAGAGCATAGTTTATTCTGATTTTACATCTCGCTTTAATTTCAATAGTCGTCAATATGTTAATATGGGATTTTGAGTCGTTGTTTTGGTGGTGGTGAAGCTGTACTGCAAATCACAAAGGCTGGTTTGAGTCGTGAAAGACTGTTCTACACTTCTGTAAATAATAAGGTAATAAAAATTGTTGTTATCATACTTTGATTGAATTTCATACTGCAATAGTTGATGCGATCTGTAACATTAAAGACCAAATGTATATCTTAGAGGATCAAAATCGGTATATGACAACAAATATTGACGGCGATTATGCTGACCATCTGATCATGTGGAATAATATTTTGCATTCTCGGGTGAGATGTGGAAGTCTGCTGCCAAGTTTAATGAGTTCAAGGAGGTTGCTCCTCTTGCAATGGCTGATAATGATATCAATGAGTTGATGGAAAAGGTTCCACAACTTTAAGCTATGGTCTATGTAGAAAATAAAGTTAATGTAATAAAATGAACGGTTGTTTCCCTCCTTTCAGTAGGCAAGTAGCATCAGATGAATAAATAAACCATGTGTTTTTTAAGTCCACCGCGGTTCAAGTTTGGGCACTCTAAGATTCTATCGAATCCATATAACTTTCCTACCTAATCACTCTTTGCAAATATGGATCATTTGTGTTGGAGTCTCCTTGCAATTGGAAAATCATCAATTTGCATGGTTTTAATGGTACATATGGAAGGGACGAAACAAAAATGTATTCACTAATATGGATATTGACCCCATGGACACTCTAAAATTGGCGAAATGGAATCTTAAATTTGGGCTGAGCCACAAGTTTCACTTAAACAAAGGGTGGTTCAAAATACAGAGGTAATGTTCATAACTTAGCATCCATACCCAAGCAGATGATGTTTTACGGATGGGTCATGGAAAGAACAGGAAATAAATTCAGGGCGATGTTGGTATAGCACACTAGAAGCGTTGATGGATTGGTGGGGGTAAGAAATACTAGGGCTAGTCTGTCACCCCTTCATTCGAAGTAGAAGCACTCATTTGAGAAATGTAATGTATGAGGAATTTACATCAGCTTCAAGTCACATTTGCAATGGATTGTTCTCATTTGGTGAAGATGCTTACGAAACCTGAAAAATGGTAGATTTTGCAAGTTATTTGGAAGATATCAATATTCTGAAAGGAATTTTTCACAACTTAGAGCTCATTCATATATCGAGCACAAAATTCAAAAGTGGATAGCCTAGCACGTAGTGTGAGGAAACAACCGTCGTTTTTAGGTTACACGGATCACGGAGTTACCAACTTGGTTTGCAGAGTCTCCATGTGTCTATTTATTTTGATGATAAAAGTTGTCATCTTCTCCATCACCTAATTGATTAAGTAGATTATCTATTTGTTCAGCTAAGTTAAACTTGTCCTTGTAAAATACCATTCACATATATTAATCCATTGATTTTTACAAAATGAAAATTTGACTTGAAAGCCCATATTAGTTCATTTTCAAAGCAGCAATGTCTCTTTAGTTTAAATTCACAGTAAAAATGGAAAACAAGCCATTTTAAACAATTAAAACACTTAATTTGTTTTTTCTGACAAATTTTTAACGTATGTTAACATTTTCTATGTCTTTCTACAAAAAAATCTATGTCATCGATTCATAATGTCTTATATTGCGGATTCAGTTTGAATGCTACCTTAGAAATCGACATGTGGATTATCTATACTGCGGATTAAATTGTAAAACAAATCACTGAAAAACCTTTTTTCAGGAAATCCTTAATTTTTTTTTTTAAACATATTTGAACTTAAAACTTTTTTTTGTATTTACCTATCATATAGATTTGAAATCTGTGGTTTATTTTTTTATTTTTTCATCTGAAATCTGTGGTTTATTTTTGATGGGATTTGCCACTATAAATTCTTGCAAAAAATTATATTTTGTACGTATCAATCTTTTACGTGCCAACGTGGTAGGAAGTTGGAGAGAGTTTGCCTTTTTGTACAATAAATTATTAAATTAAGATTATATGAGTAAGAAGATATCTTGACTTCTCTTTTGACTTGTTGACTTGTGTTAGATTATATATCTTATTGTATTTTTTTATTCATGAAAAGATAAACCAATTGATTTCAATAATAAAATTAATTCAAAAATGTGTGCATCATATTGTATTGTTTTTAATCATGAAAAGATACTGATAATTAATATTTTATTTATTTGATAATTTTATTGATAGAAGATATTTGTAAAATTTTGAATATTTTATATGAAAATAAAAAAATCATACTAGGTGAAATGGTACATGAATCCAAATGAGAACACTTAAAATGTTTAGTGTTTTTTTGATTTGTTTATTTTATATGTTGAGTTATTTTGAATATTTTATATAAAAAAATTTAAAATTCATACTACATGAAATGGTACATGAATCCAAATAAGAACACTTGAAATATTGAGTGTTTTGTTAATCACAAATGTATGAAAATTTCCGTCTAAATTTATTGAGTGTTTTGAAGAATAGTTTACGGTCCAAAGAGGAGGAATATATGTTAGCATTTAAAGAAAACACAGAATTAAAGATACATGAAACAAGTCTCTGTGAAATGAATGGTACACTCTTGGTAATGAATGAAAGATGAAACAAAATAGAATATGTGCATTAAAATGAGAAAATCTCTTCTATAATAGTTTCTGTTTAGTCTTTGGTCAAGTCTTTGTGTTTATCTCTTTGATTTTTATTTCCTCATTGCCTTATATATAAAGGCCTAAATGGGAAATGAATTTTGTAGATTGTATTAAATCTTTTAAAAAAATCTCAGTTTGCATAGGCATTAATTTACCAGTATCCCACGAACCTTATAAATACCAACACATTAGATTGCCAAAGGATAAAAAGGAACTCATCATTCACTTCAAATACAAAGATGATGGCCTCTATATTATCTTCAGTTCTCTTGGCTCTATCATTACTCTCTTCACCCTTTCTTTCGAACGCAAACGCTCATACAAAACTTGGCTTCACCGCCGATCTGATCCACCGCGATTCTCCTAAATCGCCTTTCTACGATCCGACAGAAACCTCTGCTCAGCGTCTAAGAAACGCTGTTCACCGATCCGTAAACCGCGTTGTCCATTTCAGCGGCAAAGATGCATCAGTTAACTCACCTCAAACTGAGATAACCTCAGATGGAGGTGAATATCTCATGAATATATCGCTGGGGACTCCTCCGTTCCCGATCATGGCAATCGCTGACACGGGAAGCGATCTCCTATGGACCCAGTGCAAGCCATGTGATGACTGTTACGCTCAGGATGATCCTCTCTTTGACCCTAAAGCGTCTTCTACATATAAAGAAGTTTCTTGCACCTCAAAACAATGTACTGCCCTTGAAAATCAAGCCACTTGTTCGACAGAAGACAACAAAACTTGCTCTTACACACTGTCTTATGGGGACAAGTCTTACACAAAGGGTAATGTTGCCGCCGACACCTTAACGCTTGGCTCGACTGATAACCGCCCCGTGCAGCTCAAAAACATCATCATTGGATGTGGTCACAATAACGCTGGAACATTCAGCAAGAAGGGCTCTGGAATCGTTGGACTTGGTGGCGGTTCGGTTTCGCTCATTTCGCAACTCGGAGACTCAATCGATGGCAAATTCTCATACTGCTTGGTCCCTCTATCTTCGAAAAACGATACAACGAGCAAGATCAACTTCGGAACCAATGCGGTTGTGTCGGGAAATGGAGTTGTCTCAACTCCAATGATCACAAAATCGCAAGCGACCTTCTATTACCTAACCCTAGAATCCGTTAGCGTGGGAAGCAAGAATATCAGTTACCCATTAACATCATATTCTGAAAGCGGCCAGGGGAACATCATCGGCCAGGGGAACATCATCATCGACTCTGGCACAACTCTGACCTTGTTCCCAACCGCATTTTACTCCGAACTCGAAGATGCTGTTGCGTCCTCAATCGATGCTGAGAGAATAAACGATCCACAACAGGTGTTGAGTCTGTGTTACAGTGCGACCGCCAAGCTGAATGTCCCAGTCATTACTATGCATTTCGATGGAGCAGATTTGAAGTTAGACTCCTCCAATGCCTTTATACAAATCTCTGATGATTTGGTTTGCTTCGCCTTCCGTGGGGACGACCAGTTGGCCATTTACGGGAATATAGCACAGATGAACTTCCTTGTTGGTTACGACACAGTTTCTAAAACGGTCTCATTTAAGCCAGCTGATTGTGCAAAGATGTAGCTGGTTCTTTCTATTTTTCAAATTATACTAGTTTTTATTATAATAATAATGGCTGGATTCATTTTGGCCTATATTTGTTCTTTTAAATTTCCCATTTCATAATTATGATCATGTAGAATCCTTGATTTGTTTCATTATATGACATAATATTTTAGGTGGGATTTCTTCTTAATTGCGTATTTATCTTATTGTTAACTTTAGAAAACTTTGCTTTCTAACATTCTTTTTCTAAACGGTATTAATCCCCTTCCTTTTTTTTTTGAAACTATTAATCCCCTTCTTCGTTGGGAAAAAAAAAGCAAGGGGATAGCAAAAGAAGCATAGCCACTGTCATATAAGAAGCAGATGTCTCCTACTTTGGGTGGAACAACACACAAACTGCTAAAACATAGAGTTTGCATAAGAGAGTTCGTATCAGTTTGCTTCAGATCCATGAACCATGAAGAGAGTTTGCTGCCACTGTGAGGAACAGGCAATGACTTATGCAAGAAGAAGGCATCTATGATTAATTACTTGATGGATAGGAAAAGTGTAACACATGCCCCTTGCTTGCCAAGGACATAAGGCCACAGACTTACCTTTCCACTCAAGTAATCCTTACACTTTAAAAATACCCTTAGATAATTAATTTTAAACTCCTAACTTAGAATATCTTATATAAAACTGAAATTGAAATTCGAAAGAACAACTTTGACTTGTAAACAAGCAAAACCAACTGAAAACTTAAGAAAATAGAAAGAAGAAGGCCCGAAACACCACACCAACTCGTTCCACAACTTACTCATCTACCTCACACATGCAAAGATAAATGGAAAGATGATATAGGTTGGGTAGCTTAAGTTACCAAGGAGAATGTATCCATGGTGTCGCCACACAGGAACACCCTACAACTATCACAAGCGTTATACTAATCTAAGCACAAAAACATGTCAAAGATACACACAAACAACAACCAAACTTGTTCATATTGCACTTGATCTGTCATACACCATTTTCCTTACATTTCAGTGAAAATGGTGGCTATAGTTACATTTTAGTTACTTGTGAAGAGGCGGCTATTACATTATCCCACGTATGTTCTTGCTCGTGTACTAAAAAGGTTGTTATTACCGATGTATAAAGCAGATGGATGTTGATAGGAAAAAAAGTTTATTACAGCCTTGTAACTCAATTTTGATTGTAAAAGTATACCCAAACTTGAATTAAATGCAAAACTAATCTAAAAGCCTTGTGAAATTACAACTACCTCTTGTGACCAAACAGAAAAACAGAAGTCATTTTTACGAATATAGCTCCAGTAAATCGTCTGAGTCGTCTGAGATGCTATAAGTCGTCTAGACGACTTCCAAATAAGTCGTCTGGTGTAGTTGATCTTAAAAATAATTTATAAATTTTTTAAAAAATATTTTGACAAGTGAAAAATTAAAATCATGTAATTATAAACAGTTTTAAGTGATGTAAATTAAGATATAACTAGATTTTGACCCGTGCGTCCCACACGGGTTTTGAATTTTATTTTTAGTTTTGAGCATATGTAACGACCTTTGTAGACTGAAAGTTTAAATATTATACTTTTTAAGGTTAGTCTTGGTTCATCTGTTTGAAAGGCAAATCTTCTAAGTACTACTATTCTGTGAATTTAAATATAAGCATAATCTTCTAAATACTCGAGAGATTCAATTAAAGGTTTGGCTTTTTCATTTGTTTGATCTTATTTCAGTTTAAGAATTTTTGTTGGATTTATTAAATTATTTTGTCGGATTTATTAAATTCCAACCGTAAGGTTTGATCTTCTAGGTTTTGACCCGTCTTTGAAAGGGCGGATATTATTTTCACTTTTATGAAATATATTATTTGTTTGTAATTATTGAATGTATTTTATCTTATTAAACTTTCTTTATAATAAATTTGAAACATATAGTCTCTCTGGTAGAGTATGTGTTTTTCTGGCTTTGTTTTATTCTCTCTCCAATCAACATATTTATTTGGTTTGTTGTTAAAATAAATGATTTTAGAACGTCAATGTACAATACTTTTATATTGATATTTTGTTTAAAAAATGTGACATATTTCTATATTAATTAAATATTTACAATGCAATTTAAATTTTTATATAGATTAACATATTTTTGTAGTTTGTTGTTAGAAAAAACGATTTTGAATCCAAATGTACAGTACTTTTATATTTGATTTTTTGTTTCGGTTCAAATATATTTATTTCAGTATAAGCTATATAAAAAATTAGTCAACTAAAAAATCTATAAATTAATAAGATAACCATATGAATATCGATTTGTTTAGATAAGTTTTGAAATTTCAATTAATTAATTTAAATTGATTTTAAATACAGTTATAGAATCTGTAAATAAAAAAAATACAAAAGGACGTATCTAGAAAAAAATTTCAAAACCTAAAAAACGTATACCCGAAACGATCCGTACCTAAATGGGAACCCAAATGTCTATGCATAATTGATTCCATACACAAATAATTTTTTCTTATTTTTATGTGTTAAACTAAATTAAGCGAAATATTAATTTTTTTTATTTAGTAATATTTGTACAATATTAATAATGATCTATATATGAATATCGATTTGTTTAGGTAAGTTTTGGAATTGTAATTAATTAACTTAAATTTATTTTAAATATAGTGATAGTATCTGTAAATAAAAATAAATACAAAAAGAAAGCAGCTAAAAAGAAATTTCAAAACCCAAAAAATCTATACCCGAAAGAAACGACCCGTACCTAAATGGGTACTCGAATATGTATGACTAAACGATTCCATAAACAACAAATTTTTTATGTGTTTGGCTAAATTAATACATGAATATCGATTTGTTTAGATAAGTTTGGAATTGTAATTATTTAGTTTAAATTGATTTTAAATGTAGCGGTAGAATCTGTAAATAAAAAAAAAACACAAAAGGAAGTACCTAATTTATTATAATTGAAATGACTAATTATGTAAATAAAAGAAAGTATATATACTACTATCTATGTTTCCAAATAATTCTCAATTAATATTGTTATTCATGTTTCCAAACAAACCTCTTTTTAAACTGCAATCCATGTTTCTAAACACTTCAATTTTGTACTTGACATGCGCTTTAAAAGCGCGGGATCGATATCCTTTTAAATTTAATTTTTTAAAATATTTGTAAAATGTAATTTTTTCATAGGTTTTAGCTTTATTTATAATATAAGTATGTTATATAATTTCGTTGATTGTTTATATTTTATTTTATTTTAATGATTATCTTTATTTATAAAATAAAAATAGATTACTAAATACATAGAGTTGGTTTTCTAATATACATAGAGTTGTAGTGCTTTCAATGTATGTAAGACTTATGTTTTAAAATGTTTTATAACTTGCTGTGTATGAAATAAAATAAAGGAACACCCGTCAACCCATAATAAGGACCTCACATAAATTCTTGCATCTCATAGACCTTTGATCATTGAAAAACATGTTGAATGAAGGGTGTATCATATATCTATCAAAAACGCATGTAATATATACCAAGATAGACCAACCGATTTCCTTTCTTGTACTTCCTTTGAGATACTATGTCTCGAGAAAAACATGAGACCTTTTAGTATTTTTTGTGACCTCTTGTTCCTTTTATATTTGACTCTACATCCCACTTAACTGGATCCCCAAAACCCCATGAACACAAGTAAACCATTTAATAGAATAAAAGAAAAAGTACCAACCATAGTGAATCAAGTGAAGGAACCTCAAACACATATCCAATAAGCCAAAAAAAAAACTGAACAGAAAAACCTTAAAACAAAATGCATAAAGAGAAAACACTACTCCCGACAGATTTGTTTCTCGTCTCTCAAAATATTTTCTGCAATATAATCTGGAAAGTATATGAGAAAAACTCTTTAAAAACCATTCATCTACCTCAAACCTATCGTAGATCCCATGGATCTCTAGAGCCACCTCAATCGAATTCTCAGAAATATTAAAAATCTCGACCTACTTTTACAATATGAGTGGTTTGTCTTAAAATCGTTTAATAAAGCCATATTTATACTAATGAGAAATCGTTTACGTGAAGCTAGGATTAAGATTAGCTTTAGGAACATATGAATAGCATATTCCAAACTTGGAAGATATTGTGTATCAAAATGTAAGTATATTTATTATTCTCCATAAATTGTGGACCTTAAAGATCTCGAGTTAATTTATATTTCAAATGATTTACTAATGATTTTGATTGTTACCCAAGTTTGAAAATATCTTAAAATTATAAAAGGTGTTTTTTTTAATTTCATAATAAAAAAATAATATATGACTAAGTAAATTACAAATTAACATGAAACTTTAAATTCATAATTTTTTATGCTCAACATATCTTCAAAATGATTATTTTGTAAATTGTAACAATATTTTTTTAAATGCAAAACTTTTGAATAATGGTTATTGGAAAATATTTTAGTAAAAATCATTTTTTGAAAAAATATATATATATATATATATATATTTATTTATTTTTTGTTAATCAGTTTTTTATATAATTTAACTTTAAATTATTATTTTGATTTGATATATGTATATAAAGTTTAAATTTTGTTTTGTGATTATTTTAGACAAAATATGTTTTTGGATAATTAGATTGGCCTGTTTTCATTAATTTTAACGATAGCCCATATAGATAATTGATCATAATATAATGAACTTCTAATTTTTCTTAATCATAAGCCCATTGATTTTTTTATTAATATACTGTAATCTAAGTTTCCAAACAAACTTATTCTTTAAAAATGCTATCTATGTTTCTATGTTTCCAAACAAATTTCATTAAATATACTATAGTATCCAAACATATTGATTTTGTACTTCAGATTTAATAATATAGATAAAATTGAATAGTTTTCAACATAGATGAGTGAAAGTAGTTAAAAAATAAGCAGCACTCGGAGTTTTGAAAACGCACCGTTTTACTAAGCGATTTTTCTGGCGATAATTTTGGCGATTTCTGATTCAAGTTCGACGGTGGTTACGCGATGGATCTGGCGGTTCCGCCGGATGATACGGATCCACCAGGGGTCGATCTGAGTAATAAGGAGAGTCTGATTGAAGCTGGGAAGATCGGAAGCGAAGGGGATCAAAAAATTTTGGGGCAAAGTTGGGTTACGGCGACGATGGATAAGAAGCGATTGAGAAAGTACGAGGTTGAGGTTTTACACAGTGAAGGGATTCACACAGTAGAGATTCCGGAAGGGATCATGGATAATACTACCCCTCTCTGGGAGGATTTTATCATTGGTAAGTTCTTAGATATTTCTCCGCACGTTGCGAAGATTCATATGGTGCTAAACAAAATATGGAAGTATGGGGATTCTTCGATTAAAGTTGAAGTGTATGAAGTGAATTCAACAACTATGAGATTCAAGGTTTCGAGTCTGAAAGCCAGGGAGAAGATACTGCATCGGGGAATGTGGAACATTCTAGGAGTGCCAATGATTGTCTCGAAATGGGCTCTTAAAGCTGAGGATGATGAGCAAGAGGATTCAGCCATTCCTATGTGGGTGCACTTGGAGAAAGTTCCTCTCCATATGTACTCTTGGGAAGGTTTAAGTTTCATCACCAGTGCGGTTGGTTTACCAGTTAAACCGCACCAAGATACTATTGCGTGCACGAAGCTTGATGAGGCGAAGATTTTTGTAAAAGTGGATGTCTCGAAAGTTCTTCCTAAAGAGATTACGTTCACAAAAGATGGTAAGAGCTTTACTGTTAGTTTCTATTATCCGTGGTTGCCTGCAAGGTGTAAAGTGTGCGATAAATGGGGCCATGGTGAAGCTGTCTGTGGTGCTAAAGGAAAGGGGAAGCGAAGTAGTAAGGGTACGCCTCGGAGTTCTGTGAAAGGTGAAGTAGCAGATTCTGAGGGTAATACAAAAGAAAGGAGTAGCGTAACACCTCTGAGTACTGCGAAAGGTGAAGTAGCAGGAAAAGACTCTGGAACTTCGGTGATAAATTGTGATGAATCTCAAACTACTGCGAAAGGTGAAGTAGCAAGAATTGGGGTAAGGATTCAAGAAAGTAGAATTGGTTCTCCACTGAGTACTGTGAAAGGTGAAGTAGCAGGAAATGTGGCTAGTATACAAGAAAGACGAAGTACTATATATCATACTGGAGGTTTGAATACTGATAAGAAGGAGGAAAGGTCCACGGGATATGGTTCTATAGCTGGAGGTAGTGCCACCAAAGCTTGGACTACAGTTTCACTAGCTAAAACAGGGAGATCTTTATTCAACTCTCCACAGGTAACTGATGTTGCTGTTTTGACATCGAAGTTTTCTGTTCTGAGTTTGGATGAGATTGAGGAAGGTGAGGTATTGGAAGAAGCGAACTCGGATTCATTGGAGTTAGTAGAGTTGGAAGTTAACGAAAGTGTGGATCCTCATGAGGAGGAAGTTAAGGAAGATACTGCAATAGAGCAGCAACTTAAAGAGGAGATTAAGGTGGGCAAGAGGAGAGGTCGAAGGCTAAAGGCTCAGGACGGGAATCCTGGTAAAAGCTCTAGGCCGGTTCGACGCAAACACTAATCTGATGGCGAGTTTCTTCTGGAATGTCCGTGGTTTCAACAAGATGTTAAAGCATTCCGTGGTAGAAGAATGGGTTCGTGTTAATAGTCTGAGTTTTGGAAGTATATTGGAAACAAGAGTTAAAGAGAGTAAGGCGGTGAGTATCATTAAAAAGGTCTTCAGGGGTTGGAATTCGATGACCAACTATGAGTGTAGTGATGGAGGGAGAATCTGGTTTGTTTGGAAAGATGAAGTTCGGATGGATCTTGTGTACAAAACCGACCAAATTATAACTTGTTCAGTGAAGTTGCAGGATCAAGAGAAGTTTTTCTATACTAGCGTTTATGCACACAACACAGTGGAAGGTAGGAAGATGCTATGGGAGGACTTATGTAATCATAAGGAATCTGCTCTATTTCATAATAAGGCGTGGATTATTGTGGGGGACTTTAATGAGATCCTGGTTGGTGAAGAGAGTTCAAGATTTGAGGAGTTCGGAAGTATTTCTAGTGGTATGCGAGATTTTCAGAGAATGGCTTTGAGATGTAATCTTTCGGATATGGGATATCAAGGTCCGAAGTTTACTTGGTGCAATAAGAGGGAGGATGGTATCATTTGCAAAAAGCTTGACAGGGTGTTATGGAATGTCACTGCAATGCACAAACTTCATGGAGCCTATTCTGTTTTTGAGGCGGGTGGTTGTTCGGACCATCTTAGATGTATGATTCAACTTCTTCCACCTAAAGAGATTATAAGGAGGCCATTCAAGTATGTGAATGCATTGGGTAAACTGGAAGGCTTTCTACCACTGGTAAAGGACTACTGAGAGTTGACTCCGAGGCTTTATCACTCGACGTCTGCTTTGTTTCGTTTTGCAAAGAAACTGAAGGAACTAAAACCTATAATTCGAGCGTTTGGGCGTGAGAAGTTGGGTAATCTTACTAAGAAAGCTCAGGAGGCTCATGTATCACTCTGTGAGAAGAAAAAAGAGACGTTGTCTAACCCGAGTCCCATTGCCATTCAAGAGGTGGCAGTGGCTTATGAAAGATGGCTTCATGTTGCTGGCCTAGAGGAAGACTTTCTTAAGCAGCGTGCAAAGCTCCATTGGCTTGATGTGGGAGACAAAAACAACAAAACGTTCCATAATGCCATCAAATCTCGTCAGGCCCAAAATACTATAAGGGAGATTAGATGTGCTAATGGTGCTGTGATCACAAAGCAGGAAGACATCAAGGTGGAAGCAGTTCAATTCTTCTCGGAATTTTTAAATAAATCTCCGGAGAACTATGTTGGGGTTTCTGCTGATGAGCTGAAGGAACTTATTAAGTTTCGATGTACTGATGAGGATTGCAGAGGTTTGGAAGCTGAGGTTACGGATGAAGAAGTCAGAGCTGTGATTTTTGCAATGCCATCAAACAAGTCGCCTGGTCCAGATGGGTTCCCGTGTGAATTCTTCAAGACAACTTGGCCTATTGTTGGTTCTGATTTCAGAGTTGCAATTCAATCAGTCTTCAGGTCTGGTTTTCTACCTAAAGGTGTTAATTCTACTATTTTAGCCCTTGTGCCTAAGAAAACTGATTCGCTTGTGATGAGAGACTTTAGGCCTATAGCCTGTTGCAATGTCATTTATATGGTGGTGTCGAAAATCATTGCTAATAGGCTTAAGGTGATTCTGCCTCGTCTAGTCTTAGAGAATCAGTCTGCGTTTATTAAGGGTAGGCTCTTGCTGGAGAATGCTTTGCTTGCGTCGGAATTGGTAAAGGATTACCACAAAGAAGCTATCTCACCTCGATGTCTGATGAAAATAGATATTTCAAAGGCGTTTGATTCGGTACAGTGGGACTTTGTTCTCTGAAGTCTTGTAGCTATTGGTGCTCCTACTAAGTTTATCCATTGGATAAGTCTTTGCATCTCGACGCCCTCCTTCTCAGTCCAAGTCAATGGAGAGCTTGCTGGTTATTTCCAAAGTACGCGTGGATTAAGACAGGGTTGTTCGCTTTCGCCATACCTCTTTGTCTTATGCATGAATGTCTTATCTCATCAAATTGATAAGGCCGCTCATGATGGGAAATACAATTTTCATCCGCGTTGTAAGGCTCTCTCCCTCACTCATTTATGCTTCGCGGACGATCTTATGGTTTTTGTGGAGGGTACAAAGGCTTCTGTTGAAGGTGTTTTATCTGTCTTTGAGGGATTTACTAGCTGGTCGGGATTGAGCATCAGTATTGAAAAGACTACGGTTTATATGGCTGGGGATGAAGTTGAGGAAAAAATAAGAATTTTGATGGATTTTCCGTTTGCTGAAGGTGCTTTGCCAGTCCGTTATTTGGGGCTTCCTCTCATGACTCAAGCAATGAGACGGCAGGATTATATGCCACTGGTGGAGAAAGTTAGATGCAGGATCAGTTCTTGGACTAGTAAGTATCTTTCTTATGCGGGGCGTCTTCAGTTGATCTGCTCTGTGCTGATGAGTATAGTCAATTTATGGGCTGCAGTTTTTAGACTTCCTGGTAGATGTATGAAAGAGGTGGAACAGTTATGTGCTTCATTTCTCTGGTCTGGTCCTGACTTGCGCACTACGGGTGCAAAGATTGCTTGGGAAAGTATATGTAAACTGAAGATTGAGGGAGGTTTGGGTATTCGTAAGCTTAAGGATGTAAATGTGGTTTATGGCCTCAAACTTATTTGGAGAATGTTGACAGGTGATTCCTTGTGGGGGAAGTGGATTCGGGTCTATTTGTTAAAGAAGAAAAGTTTTTGGGAGATAAAGACTAATACTCTTTCGGGTTCTTGGATGTGGAGAAAAATGCTCAAGTTGAGAGATATTGCTAAAGGTTTTTATAAAATGGAGATTGGAAATGGTAGGCATATCTCCTTTTGGTACGATAACTGGTCGGATGAGGGGGTGATCTTTGATCTCCTGGGGGATAGAGGGTTGATTGATATGGGGATCAGGAAGGTAGCTACTCTTGAGGAAGCAGTATGGCAAATGAGAAGGCGTAGGACTCATCGCACTGAAGTACTTAATAGAGTTGAAAGGAAATTAGACTCAGTGAGATAATTGCTCTGTAGTGAGAAAGAAGATATTGGCGTTTGGAGAGGTAAATCTGGTTACAAGTCTAGCTTCTCTACCAAAGAAACTTGGATTAATCTGAGAGCTATTGGTGTGCAACTGAGTTGGCCTCGTGCTGTTTGGTTCTCTATGGCTACTCCCAGATTTGCATTTATTGTTTGGTTAGCGATGCAGAACAGACTTTCAACCATGGATAGGATCTCTATGTGGAATTGGGGTGTGGATGATACTTGTGTCCTCTGTCAAAGGGACGCAGAATCTAGAAATCATTTGTTCTTCAAATGCTCATACTCTGCTCAGGTTTGGTATGCTCTTGTTAAAGGAATTTTTAGAAATGAATACTCGGAGGATTGGTCTTTGATTGTTCATAGACTTTCAGCTGGAATTCCTGACAAGAAGGCTTTGTTCTGTCTAAGATACTCCTTTCATGCAACTACCTATGCCATATGGAGAGAACGTAAAAGAGAGAAGCATGGTGAGAAGGCTCTTCCTGTTGCTGCTATTGTAAAGATCACTGATAAAGGTATTAGGAACAAACTCAGTCTTGTTAAATTGAAGGGGAAGAAGGGTATGGAGGGAGTTCTTCGCTATTGGTTCCATACTAGAATGTAGTTGGAATTTTTGAGTTTTTGTGGCTTTTCATTACAAATTTTGAACTAGTTTACACTTGTTGTAACAAGGCTTTTTTGAATAAATTTAAAATTCATTCAAAAAAAAAGAAAAGAAAGTAGTTAATCATGATATTATTTGGTTTTAGGGTTTGACAACATATGTTGTAGTATTGTATGTATTCTTAGGGTTAGAATTTGGAAAATTTGAATGTTTTTTTGAAAAATTAAATTTTTACCTATATGTGTTAATTTCTGTGTATAGTAAACACTTTTTAAGTTTAATTTTATTTTATGAAGTGTTTAGTTAGTTAATTAAGTTTAGGGGCTATGTTAAGGGTCTAGACGACTAACTTGTACGTCGTCTGGTGAATAATTTAAACCAGACGACTTACATGTAAGTCGTTCTAATATTTCCGTCTAAAATTTAAGAAAATTTTATTTTTCCGCTTAAATAATTTAAACCAGATGACTTACTTGTAAGTCGTCTGAATCGAAAATATTTTACCTAATTGAATTTTTTGTCTCCCAATATAAGGAAAAATTTACACATTCTCTCTCCTCCTCTCAAATGGCTGCAATAAAAATGCAATGTTCATCATTCTAAAACTCTCCAACTTCTCTTTAATCTCTTTGAACTTATAGACACCAAACTTTATATCAGTTTATTGTTTTCGTCTCATGTCTTTCTCATTAATTTATCTTGTTTTTGTAGGTTTTTCATCACATGGTTCTCATCTTCCACTCATTTAAAGGTAGATCTCTTAATTTTATATATGTATTTTTGTGTGTTCTATAAAGGTACATTTATCTAATCTTTCACTCATTTTCTCTGTTTTTAAGCCATTTAAACATTTTTGGATATGCAGATTTTCAGATCTGGATTTGGATATGCAGGTTTTTCAGATCTGGAAGACTTTTGGAACGACTTACCTATTAGTCGTCTAAAATATAATGCGCCATGTAAGTCGTCTGGAAGACTTCCTGGAAGTCGTCTGGAAGACTTCCTGGAAGTCGTCCGGGAAGTTTGGAAGTCTTCTGACGAAGTCTTCTCTCATGTCTCTCCCTTTCATAACAGATCTGAGCGTTTTGTTAAGTTTTTATGTTTGATTTTTCTTCATTTGGTAACTTCCTGTTGCATAAATTTCTTACCTTTTTCTCAAACTAAAATTCTCCCAACCCACTCTAATCTCTTTGACTTGAAAACACCAAAATTTATATGAATGTTTCAGTTTTATCTCATATCTTTCTCAGTAATCTATCTTTTTTGCAGGTTTTTAATCAGATGGTTCTCCTCTTCCACTTTGATTACGTTGTGTGTTTTATAAAAGTATATCTATCTAATCTTCCACTCATTTTCTCTATTTTTAAGCCATTTGAACGTTTTTTGATATGCAGGTTTTTCATATCTGGAAGACTTCTAGGACGACTTACCTGTTAGTCATCTAAAATATAATGCGCTAGACGACTTCCATATCAAGTGGAGTCCAAGCTTATTATTGTAGTTTTGTTTGTGGTCTGTTTTGTTATTTACATGTGTACTCCTTTAGTTGTGAATTTTTTGTAAAATCAGTAATAATGTTTCCCAAGATGTAATATATGTGCTAACAATGTGTTTACACATTTACAAAACAATGAAATAATAGACTTCAATAGCCTTTTCTCATCTTTGGATCTCCCATATGCAATAATAAACTCCAATGGCCTTCTTCTCATCTTAATAAACAAGAATGTTGGTGGCCTCGTATTGATACAACATTTTAAGAAGCATTTTAACCCTTCATCCAACTCATAACAATAATAATCATTGGTGTCTATAACAATAATACTTAAGAGATGGAAATAAACAATAGTAACTAGTCAAAGCATATCACATGTTTTACAAGTTTGTGTTGAAAAACTGAGTCAAATTTAGTAAAGCTAAGGGAGAAAACATATTTTGAAAATATGATTTTTACATATCTTGAAGTTACTTAACACTCTTAAAAATTCAAGATATTCAAAAACTAGCGTAGAAGACTTCCACGGAAGTCTTCTCGGATCAGTTAGAAACTTTAATTAACATGAATGTTGGTAACCTCATAAATATCACCAATTAAGTTATAAATTTAACTGACCAATATACATGAATTAACAGAAAATATTAAAAATTCTTTACAAGTTTAGAGAAAATGAAAGTTTATTAAACATTGACGCAGACGACTTCCACGTAGGTCGTCTGGACAAGTTAAATGTAAATCGTCCATTTAGGTTAGTTTTGCAATTGATTTTTAACTTACACGACTTACATGACAGATTAGTTTTGTAAGTCGTCTAGGGAAAACATATTAGTTTTGCATTTGACCGGAATATGTCAGAAATTTGACTTTTCGTGGACGACTTACACGTAAGTCGTCCAGTAGAAGATTAAAAAATTAATATTATTTTTTTCTAGACGACTTACATAGAAGTCGTCTCAGGTTAGTTTTGCAATTGAAATATTAAAAAAAAAATATAGACGACTTACACGTTAGTCGTCCGTCCGACGACTTACATGTAAGTTGTCCAATATAAGCAAGGTTTGACCAGAATCTCGGACTAAAATCATGGACGACTTCCATGTAAGTCGTCCGTCCGACTACTTACGTGTAAGTCGTCTAGAAAAAAAAATTTGGTTAATATTTCAATTGCTAAACTAACCTGAGACGACTTCCCTATAAGTCGTCTAGAAAAAACAAAATATTAATTTTTAAATTTTCTACTGGACGACTTACACGTAAGTCGTCTAGGAAAAGTCAAATTTCTGACACATTCCGGTCAAATGCAAAACTAACCCGGATTAGGTGTAAGTCGTCTCGAGTTTTTTTTTATCAAACAAAGTTGGAAGACTTACATGTAAGTCGTTTAGAAAAAATAAATTAAAAGTGATTTGCAAAACTAACCCTGCATTGATTAGACGACTTCCTGGAAGTCGTCTAGACGAACAGATCTGGAAAAAATCTCGATTTCATAGTTTCAACCAGTGAGATAACTTGTTTAGCACACAGAAGTCTTCTCCGAGTACCCAGAATCTCAAACAAAAGCGACCCACCAAGAATCGTAAGCTTCAATGGCTCTATGAATCATAAAAAAAATTTAGAATCAAAATCTTGGGTTTTTGGATGAATATGGAGAGAAAGTGAAAGAGATATTGTTTTTAGTTCATAAGAATTGAGAAAGAAGAAGTGTAAATCAATTTTAGGTGCATTAAGAGCTTCAAATTGGTTGTTCATGGTGGTTGGTGTATTGAATGCAATGGCAATCTTGTAAATACTTGAAGACGATAAGGTTGATAGAGTAAAAATACCATTTTTGAAAAAAAGAAAGTAATGACATTTTCGTGAATAATCTGAACTTGTGGGGTGGATAGGGCAAAAAAAATTCCAAAAAAAGAGAGGTTAGTTTGGTTTTTAACTTTGAATTGTGAGTCAATTTTGCAGAAATCCCAACAAACTATATGAACTTTCTAAGTTCTTAAATCTATATTGACCATATCAGAAGTTGGTCAACCGTTAATTCGGTTGAGGACATATTACATAGCAGCAACGTAGTGCATCGTTTTAACTTAAGAGAATAATAATATTTGGTGGTTTAAACCCGCCCAAGCTAGACATTAAACCTGAGCCATTAGGTTAAAGTAATTTTATGAAATAACAACATAAACACTACAAGAAAATAGGCTATACCTTAAGATTTCGTTGGGTCTATCTATTTTGTCGGGGAAAAGTTAGTCATAAATCCGTCAGGCCCGAATGTTCGTCTGAAATTTTCGTCGTTAACATAATTTTTTGTAGATATTTCGCCGGAAATTTTCTTGACAAACAAGGTCTGTCGGAAAAATATTTTCTGAGAATTATTTCCAACAAATTTTTGACAGAGAATATTATTTTCTTAAAAATAAAATCACTTAAATTATTATTCGAAAAGTGATTTTTAAATTATACGTATCATCACTATAGCATTCACAACAAGAAAAATGATATCGCTTTTGAAAATCTTGACATGACATCAATCTAATTGTGACATGTACAACTTATTTTTAAAGATTTATATTTTTTTGAAAGCCTTAAAAATATGACAACACCTAAGAAATTCTATATCACCATTAAAATAAACAAAATTTATAAAAAAAATATTTTAGCAAGATTTTTAAAATATGATAATGACTACGAACTAATAGATCACCATTAAAGTAAAAACTCATCACCATTAAAATAATATATATATATATATATATATCACATTGACAAACAATTAGAATAATAATATAAATTATATAATTCAATATAAAGATTCTAATTAAAATTATATGTGGTATTTTTTATAAAAATATATATTATCAAAATTAATTTTAAGTGTGACTCAACAAATACAAAATAAAAAACTATTCAAATTAAAATTTTGTTGATATTCAAATGACTATAATTATATATAAATGGTTTATTAGGTTAATCAACAAATAGATTTTTACCAATTTTATGTATTTTAACTAAAATAATCAAAATTTATTATAATTAGTTATATAAATATAGAAATATTTTAAAATAAACATATATAAGATAAATATTTATTAAATATAATATAATATAAATAGATTTTTATTCTTAGAAATTTAATTTTACTGAAAATAAATACATTTAAATAATATAAAATTATAATAGTTAAAAGGATTGTTTTTTCAAACTGCATTTTTACTCTGACGGTTGTTTCCTTCTTATTGAAAATGTTATCCTGGATTGTCTCGTATTACACAGGAAATCATAAGCTATAAGGACTGCAGCATTATTGGTTTGAAGTTGCTTTTGGGTTGAGTATGAATACTCTGTTTTTCTTCTTCTTTTTAACGACTTCTTTATTTATTACTTTGAAATCATGAAATCCTCATGTAAAATAGGACCAATACTTCTTTATCGGAAAAAAAGGACAAATACATGGATGATTGTAGTTGTTATTGTTTGAATCACAGGTATATAAACTCAAGATCAAATAAGAATAACTCAACTTCTTATTATAGCTTAAGAAAACTCTCTCAAAAACTTAAGCTCTCACAATGATCTCTCTCAAACTCATAAGTTATATTACAAGTTGATATCTCCTTATATAGATCTTAAAACTTCTTAAACTCACTTATCAAAGGAAATTTTCCTTTTCTCCTAATCTTAACTTAAATAAGAATGGTATTACTTGATCACCAAGTTAGCTTCAAATTTACTTACAACATTCTTCCCTTTAAACCTGAATTTAACTTCCTTCACATCTTGAACTCCTGCCAGCTCTCTCATTTCCTTGAACTTGATTCTTCCCAACGCTTTGGTTAGAATATCTGCCTTAACTTGCTCGTTTTCAACACATTCGCGTATGAAGTGATATCACTTGTGTATATGCTTGCTCCGTCCATGAAACACATGATTCTTGGTGAGAGCTATTGCAGATTTATTGTCTATGTTGATCACCACTCGTCGACAATCTTTTCCAGCCACTTCCTCGAGCAATTCTTGCAACCAAATTGCTTGCTTGGCGGCTTCTGTGGCAGCCATGAACTCTGCTTCACATGAAGATAACGCCACTGTCTCTTGCTTTTGAGAGCACCATGAAATAGGACAATCATTCAGATAGAATACATGCCCCGTTGTGCTCCTTCCGTCGTCGTCATCTATGTTACGACTCGAGTCACTGTACCCTGTTAACTCTGTTTTGTCAGCCCGTCGGAACACAAGACCAAGCGAAGTTGTTCCTTTGAGATAACGCAGGACATGCTTTAGTGCAGCACCGTTTGAAGCCTTGGGATTGTGCATATATCTACTGAGTAATCCAACTGCAAACAACAAGTCAGGTCTTGTGTGCAACAAGTACCTTAAACACCCAATAATCCGTCTGTATGTGCATTTGTCAATACTCTGTTCCTCATGTGCTTTTGATAGCTTCAGCCCGATTTCCATAGGAGCGTATGCCGCATTACATTCTTCCATGCATGTTTCACTTAAGAACTTCTTTGTATATCATTCCTGCGACAAAGTGATGCCTTCAGAGTGTTGATCGACGTCAATATCCAAGTAGTACGTCAATAATCCAAGATCAGACATCTCAAAATTGTCTGACATCTCTTTCTTGAATTCTCTTATCATGTCAAAGCTTGATCCTGTAATCAAGAGATCATCTACATAGACTGCGACTAAGAGAAGGTGATCGTTTGCTCTCTTACGATACAAGGAAGGCTCTTTAGAACACTTGATAAACTTCAACAGCTCAAGTACTTTAATAAGTTTTTCTTTCCATGCACACGGAGCCTGTCGCAACCCATATAAAGCTTTATTAAGCTTGTATACTTTGTGTTCGCTTCCTCTGACTTCGAACCCCTCTGGTTGGCTTACATAAACATCTTCCTTTCGATCTCCATGTAGAAATGCCGTTTTAACGTCCAAGTGATGAATCTCCTATCCAATCGAGGCTGCTAAAACGATAAGAAATTGAATGGTTTCGATTCTAGCTACTGGTGCAAAGTCTTCTTCAAAGTCTATACCAAGTCTCTGTATATACCCCTTTGCCACCAGTCTTGATTTGTGTTTGTTGATGCTTCCGTCGCTATTTCTTTTGATCTTGAATATCCACTTCAAGCATATTGCTTTAGCTCCCTTCGGCAAGTCAACAAGATCCCAAGTTTTATTTTTTACTATGGATTCTATCTCATCCTCGCATGCTTCCCTCCATACTTTCTCTTCCATCGCTTCCTTGAAATCCCAAGGCTCCTCGTCAAGAAGTAACAGAAGCCGTTCCCCTTCAACTTCAGCAAGAAATATATAATCCTCCAAGTATGATGGTTTCTTAATCACTCTATTTGATCTCCGGGGCAGAGCCGTATCAGCATTATTGTCTTCTATTGGGAATAGAGTTGGTTCTTCGTTGTTGTCAAGCCCTTCATTATTCTCATGGTCATTGAGATCGTTTGTTAGTTCTCGACCATTTTCTTCTTCTTCTTCACCTTCCTCTATTCTTATTCTCTGATTTCCAAAGTCGCTAAGCGTGAGTCTAAACATTCCAGGCTTGTCGTCATTGGCTCTACCAGTTTCATTCCGCTTCCATGGCTTAGCTTTATCGAAAACTACATCTCTTCTCACTATTATTTTTTACTTGTAGGATCAAACATCCTGTAAGCTTTGGAACCTGGTTCGGTTCCTAAATGTACTAATGTCCTCGATCTATCCTCCAATTTATGTAGATGAGGCGTCTCAGACTTTGCATACCCGATGCAACTGAAGACTCGAAGATGTTTGACGCTAGGATTTCTTCCTTTGTAAATTTTGTGGTGTTTGTTGGTTTAGCGATCTCGTAGCGACACGGTTTATAAGATAGCAGGAATGTCTCACGGCTTCACCCCAAAGGTAGTTGGGCACTTCCATCTGCTTCAAAAGAGTTATGGTCATCTCAAGTAAAGTCCTGTTACGCCTTTCCACGACTCCGTTCTGTTGGGGTGTGTAAGGAGCAGTAAGATGATGTTGAATCCCTGTCTTCTCACAGAAATCCTGGAACTCCAAAGAAGTAAACTCGCCACCTCTGTCGGTTCTGAGCGTTTTGATCGTTGTCTTTGTTACTTGTTCTACCACTGCTTCGAAGTTTTTAAATTTCTCAAATGCTTCTCCTTTTTCTTTCAAGAAAATTGTCCACACATACCGCGAGTGATGATCTATACGGGAAAAGATGTATCAATTTCTTGCTGCAGTCGATGGTGTGATCGGTCCGCAGAGGTCTCCATGTATAAGTTCCAATCTTTCAGAGGCTCTGTACGTAGTTGCTTGTGGGAACGGCTGTCTCGTTTGTTTACCAAGGAGGCATGATCCGCAAGTGTCTCTTTTAATATTGATTTGAGGTATTCCTAAGACCAATTCCTTTTGCAGCATTAGCTTCATAGATTCGAATCCGATGTGGCCAACGCGTGCGTGCCATCTTTCTAAATCATTCTGAATGACTAGTTGTAGGCACCTTGTATCAACAATATCCATAAGTACCTTGTATAATCGATTCTTTGCCCTCTTCACTTTAGTAATTAGATGTCCATCTCTGTCGTGTAATGTTAGGATATCTTCTTTCATCCTTACTTCATACCCTGATTCAGTTGCTTGCCCCAAACTTATGATGTTGCTCTTCAGGTCTGGAATGAAATAGACACCGACTAGCAATTTGTTCTCACCGTCTAGCAATTTCTTCTCACCGTCTTGACTGATAAACAAGATCGACCCTTTTCCTTTAATATCGATACGGGAGTCGTCGCCGAACCTCACTTTCCTGTTAATAGTTTCATAAATTGTCTTGAAATAGTTATTGTTTCCAGTCACGTGATTACTAGCACCGTTGTATAAGTACCAAATCCTGTCGCCATCCATCCTTGACTCGAACTCTTTAGGCTTGACATTATTCTCATTCAAGTACACAACTTCATGCATCAATAACCCGTGTGCTTCATGTGTCTCCTCGTGATCCTTGTCCTTGTTCTCGTATGTCTCTTGCAACTTCAAAAGTCTATCAGGACAACTGCTTGCGAAGTGACCAAGCTTGTCACATCTGAAACAGATCATCTTGGACATGTCTACATCTCTGTAATATGATCATCCACGACCTCTTCCTCGACCATAATACCTTCCACCTCGTCCCCTGTTTCTGTAATTGCCGTTGTAGTCTCCTCGTTGATACGACTGCGCGTGTGGTGTTTCTGAGGTAGAATACAGCAGCTTGCTTTGGTTCTCTTGTACTTCTTCCTCTTCATCTCGTATCCATTCTTCGTAAGCTTTCAATCGACCGATGATATCCTCAAAACTATTAGTTTTAAGGTCTAAGAGCTGTTCAATGGAGGCTACAATGTGTTTAAATTTTTTTCTTGGTAGAGACGAGGAAATTTTTAACCATCTTTGGTTCTTCAATGTTCTCACCTAACGCCGAGGATTTTGATGCAATCTCAGCTATCTTTCCCACAAAGCCGTCGATTGTATCACTTTCCTTCATCTTTAGCTGATCAAATTCAGCCATAAGTGTTTGGAGTCTAGCTTCTTTTACTCTATCTGCTCCCATATGTCTTGATTTAATAGCTTCCCACACCTTCTTTGCATTATCCAACTCTCCTCCTACTTGCAACACTGGGTTTCGGGAATTGACCCAAAAATTAAAGCAATCGCCATATTATTCTTCTTGTTATCCTCTGTCTCCTGCTCAACCACGTCCTAAACCTCATGGAATTTAAGTAGGATCTTCATACAAATCGCCCACTCACAGTGTAGTTTGTCGTCGTGAGCATCGGACAGTTGATGCCTCCACCTTCTTTTCCTCTTGTGGCTGTTGTTGCTGTTACCGGTATGATTTCACTCATGTTTGGCTCTGATACCAAATATTGTTTGAATCACAAGTATATAAACTCAAGATCAAATAAGAATAACTCAACTTCTTCTTATAGCTTAAGAAAACTCTCTCAAAAACTTAAGCTCTCAAAATTTTCTCTTTCAAACTCATAAGTTATATCACAAGTTGATATCTCCTTGTATAGATCTTAAAACTTACTAAACTCACTTATCAAAGGAAGTTTTCCTTTTCTCCTAATCTTAACTTAAATAAGAATGGTATTACTTGATCACCAAGTTAGCTTCAAGTTTACTTCCAACAGTTGTATGACATTCCAACAGTTGTATGACGTATATAAAGAAAATGATGTATATAAAGAAAATATAACAGGACATTGAACTAATTGGTCAGCCGCCTCATTGGAATGTCGATTGGTCCATGTAATGCCGACAATTTCCAACCTAGCTATTCACTTCTCGATTTCGCATATCCAACTATGTAACTTGAAATGCTTCTTACAGCCTTTGATAAGTTGAGGAACTTCACTATTAGCACCTTCAAATATAACATTGCAGTATCCTTTGGACCAGCGTGGTGTACTGTCATTAAGAGAGCTTGCAGTTCAACTTCAAGAGAAGATGTACAAATCGAGCCTCGGCCTTTAGCAGCTCCAGAATATGTTCCATTATGATCTCTAAAAATTCAAGCAGCTTCTGATTCAGTATCATTCCCATAAAACGACAATCGTAGTTACACTTGATGTATTCTTCATGTGGACGCTTCCATTTTGACACTTGAGTTAAGTTTGCTTGTTTTTTAGGTGAAGCGACTGTTATTTATTCTTTTGCTTCCCGAAAGACATGTTGGTATATCATGTTTCCAGATCCTTTTTTTTTTACTTCTGATAAATTAGTAGATTTCAACTTTTCCAAATCCTCCACATAGTCCAAATGGGTAGTTGTTGTAGGAAGGGTGAAAGATCCCTAATCTGATCTTCAAAACTTCTATTTCAATACCCTGTTTTGTACTCTTCGAGATTTTTCTATTTTATGGGTTCTTAGGTTTTCTACTATCCAAACACACCTATAATAAATGAACATTTTATTATTTGATTAATTAGTTTGATGTTTTTTAAAAAAATAAAAACAAAGATCTGTTACCATTAATTTGAATTAGATTTTGACCCGCGTATTGAAAGCGTGGATTTTTTTGAATTATACACAAAGTTTGATACATAGTATTTTGGGATATACATTATTATTATGTTACAAATTCATAAATATATCGAAGTAGAGAATTATTTTTAAATTATATAATTTATAAATTAGTTTATTTGATATTTTATATGTACATACTAATGTAACTCTTTCTTAGGCCTTGACATTTTATCCAAATCCAAAAAATAAACCGAAACCGTCCAAAAAATATAGATTTGGTTCGCGCCCAAGTCCAGGGAAAAATACATATTGGGTATTATTTGGATCCAATGGGTTTCAATTTGGATCCAATGGGTTTCAATTTGGATCGAGAGATCCTACCTGAAACCCGATTGCATACCTAAAGTACCTGAAATGTTTTGCGTATATTAGATATATTTGGGTATTTCGAATGTATTTTTGGTATTACATATATTCTTTTAAATTTAGGTTCGGTTTTTTTTGGTCATAGTTTTGGGGTTCAGGTATAATTTCAAATTTTCTAAATATATTTCGAGTATTTGGATTTTTTTTTTTGATTCTTCATGTCAAATTTTGAGTTTTTTGGGTATTTGAATATTTTTTTGATATCTGTTTTAGGTTTTAGTTATTTATCGGGTTTCAGATATTTTTAGATTTTGGGTACTTCAGATCTCCGGGTCCTAAATACCCAAACCAATTCTGATTTATTACATACCAAAAATTAGATGTGTTTTATAAATATTTGAATTATGGATCCGAGCTGACCTGAACCCGAAATGAATCGAAGCAGATCCATACAAATATATAAAAATTTCAGATACAAAAATTATGCCAAAAATTTATTTCTAAGAATCATTTTACATAGATATAGTAATCAAATCCATATTTTCGAATTTGAATATTTATACTATTAAAAAGAAATCATTCTAAATATCTACTATTTAGAGTAAAAGGTTGTTGAACTTATCTATTATTATTTAAACCTGGAAAATATATGGTAAAACATGTTAGTTGATTGGTAAATAAAAATATTAATATATAAAAAATATAATTATTAGATTATAATCGGAAAATATATATGTTTGGAAACAAATTTATTAGTTATTTGGAAACACACTTAGTAGTAGTATAAGAGAAGAGTATTAATTATTTTGAGTGGGATTAACTATATAGTAGATTGGCTACATGGGAATGATTATGTTTTAATAAGAAATGCTAGATTTTGATCCGCGCTTCAAAACGGAAGTTTTTTTTATTATAAATAAGTTTGATATGAATTAGTATTTTGAGATTATTGTACATTTTTATGTTACAAAATTTTATCATGTCAAAGCAGAGAATTTGTTTAAAATTATATAACTTATGGATTAGATTATTTGAGATTTTGTATGTACATTCTTCTGTAACTCTATCTTAGCTTTGGGCATTTTATCTGGTTCCAAATACCGACCCGAATCTACAGGTTTGATTCGGATCTAGGGAAAAGTACATGTTGGATATTTTTTGGACCTGCGGTCTTAGTTCAAGTCCACATCCTACCCCAGATACTATCGAATACCGTTAATACCGAAAATGTTTTGTGTGTGATATACCATGGATTTGACCCAATTTTACCTATGGTATATAGGAGTTTTAAGATATAGTTATTATGTTTTGGAATCTATTAGGTATGTTTTCAGGTTCAAGAGTGTTTTGGAACAAAATGATGATTTTGAAGCATTTTGAAGCATTTGAAGCATAAAAGAGATTTCACCTGAGTTGACCATCAAACCAGACCAGAGGGTCGACATTCAGAATTAATAATCCATCGATGCATAATCTGTGCCATCGATCGCCATCGAAGAAGGTCTACGATTAGAAATAATAATCGATCGATGCACATCCTGTGACATCGATCGACGGTGAATCGCGCAGAAGACAGATTGGTTGCAGCCGACTTAAAGCCCAAGACTTCACCAAATTACAAGATTGCCCCTGACGAGTTTTTAACCTAATATATATAATTTTCCTAAGTGTTTAAGGTAAATTGTGCTTTCTTTTCTCTTGTTTTACACAGCAAAAGGTTTTAGGGATTTCTAGAGTTGGAGAGAAGATCCAAAGAGATTTATGATTGGGACTCCATTATTATCTATTTATCTATCTATGTAGTTTTCTTTATACCTTGTTGTAATGAGTTGCTTAGCCATGTCTGAGTAGTTCTATTGTTAGATTTAGGGTTAAAAATAGGTTATGAGAGATTAGCCCCAACTATAGATTGTTAAGTTGTGATATTCATCATTAGAATGCTCTTAATGCTTGTGTTTTAGATTAGCTAACTAGAACCTTGACCTAGGATATAAGTTATTACTTAACGTCGTCATGAACCTATCCTAATTGAGCTAGGATTGCTAGAGAAAGGCAGAAGTTGATCTAGGAACCCTTAGTGAGCATTCATTCATCCCGCACTCAAAGCTTGCTTCCTATAGAATAATCGATCGATGGTGCAAAAGGTGTATCGATCGATATCCTCTAGAATAATCGATCGAAACTTTCTAATTGATCAAGTCGTATGGTAAGATCATTAGATCTAGTCAATAGACGAATCTATACAAGTGAAATCTGATTGATTTGTTCTTATAAGTTAAGCTCTACAATATTATGCAAACAACTGTTAGGAATCTATATGATTATAATCCTGATTACCTGAATAGAAACTCTAACTCTATCTACTTTCCATTAATTGTTAAAACCTCAATAAACTCAACCGAGCAACTACCTTGCTCAAAACCTGCTATTTACGTTTAATCATAATCAACCTAGTTTAATCACTCTGATTAGATCTTTTTGGTTCCCTAGCTCCTTGTGGATTCGATCCCCAAGTACTATAACTGGACCTCTTATTTGAGAGAGTATAGTTGCTCTAGGGTTAATTTGAGCACTATCAAATTTGGCGCCGTTAGTGGGGAGCTTTGATCGCCATTAGATTTAGTCTAGGTTACTTCTTCAAACCACTTTCTGACAAAAACATTTTCTTGTCTTTTTCAGGTGCATGTCCAACAGTACCAGAAGCAACAAGGAAACACAAATGCTATTCTCAGAAGAGCATGCAAGCTTGGAACGTTTGATCCGCAAAGGGAGACGTTCCACATCGAGTGACAGCAACACTAGTTCGTTGACCGATATTCGAACACCACCGTCGACCGAGACTCCAATTCTGTCGACCGACACTCGCCCATCACCGTCGGTCGAGGCTACTCTTTCGTCGACCGACATCTTCCATCCGAAATAGATTGACACTTCAGTCTGAACATCGATCGATACTCAGCCGCGAGGCATGGTTGCAACACTGATTCTCAGACAGGACGAGAATCGAAACCTGCATGATCTAGAAGGTCATCTTCGTAGCAGCAGGTCAGAGGATAGACACTCAGGGGGCTGTAATCCCTAAGCCTGATACTGAAGCTAACGGAGCTGCTCAACTTGTAGATGAGGCTGCTCGATCCAGAACGTTGGCTGATTACAACCATCCATATCAGTTCTATGCCAATAGATCAGCCATTCGCCCTCCAGCTATCCAGAGAGGCGATTTTGAGTTGAGCCCCTGTACTACACACTCATGGGACAGACACCCTACTGTGGGTTATCTCACGAGCATCCTATGGACCATCTGGAGAGGTTCGAGGATCTCATATCTTCTATCAAAGCCAATGGAGTCCCTGAAGACTATCTTCTTTGCAAGCTCTTCAAGTACTCACTTGGTGGAGAAGCTTCGCAGTGGCTTAAGCAGTTACCACCAGGATCTCTTACATCTTAGGTTGACATCAAGAATGCATTCTTGCGTAACTTCTTTGATGAGGCACGTGCTGAAGACTTGAGGAGGAAGATTGCTACATTCACACATGAGCCTACAGAATCATCCAGAAGCTCCTGGATCAGATTCAAGTCTTACCAGAGAGATTGACACACCACGGATTCAACCAAGTGCAGCTTCTCAGCACTTTCTTCAGAGGCATCGCGCTGCAATATCAGATGGCTCTGGACACAGCTAGTGAAGGTAGCTTCAACGCTAGGAATCTAGAAGAGGCTGTGAGACTTATAGAGAATTTGGCATCCAGCAACAGCACCAAGAACATTGATTTTGAGAGGAGGAAATCTGCAGCCATCCTTGGGAAGGAGCAGATGGGTGAAGTGAAAGCGAAGCTGGACAGTGTTCACAGGCTTCTTAGGAAGCAGGTTTGCTCAGTGGAGGATGCAGAGGTTGTAGACACAGAGGATAGAACAGAATTAGAGGAAGATGTGAACTTCATTGGCGGAACTAGATTTCAGAGGTCTGGAAATCAGAATGGAAACAAAAGCTTCTTTAGACAAAGAAGTACTTCAACTAGAGTTTGCAGAAACCCTACATCAACAACTACAACAACAACAACAGCAGGAGTTATGGAAACTCATCTTACCAGAATCCACCACCACAGACTCAGGAAAGCAAGATAGAAGCAATGCTTGACCAGGTTCTTGAAGGTCAGCATAAGCTAACAGTGGATTTCAATGGAAAGATTGATTTTATCTACACCAACCTGAACACCAAGTTTGAAACTTTAAGCAACCATGTGAAGAAACTGGAGATGCAAGTGGTTTAGACAGGAGAAGCTGTTAGGAGGCAAGAATCCTTAGCAAGGGGGATAGGTGAAGAAGCAATGAAGTACAACGTGAATGCCATCGTAGATGCTGATTTCTGGCAAGTGGTGAAGCATGAGAAGCTACAAGAAGGAGATTTTGAAGTAGAAAGCTCGATGAGTTCTTGCATATCACAGTGGTGTCGATCAACGCCGTCATGCGACCATCGATCAATGGACTCCAACCAAAACCGATCGACGAGCTTTGACGAACATCGATCGACGATATCAGCAGAATCTGTTGCATCGTGTAATGCCGTAAGGATTATTACTCACGAGGAGTTCGCAGCAAGGCACCCACATCCACCCAGCCCTTTTTCATGTCAATATCGATCGGCATCAAGAACCGACCATCGATCGATAGAGAGTGACCACCGATGATCGACAACCTCTAGCACCCATCGATCGACGAGCACCTCTCATATACCGAGTGCAGTTACCAAAGATTGATGTAGCACGACTCAATGCACTCAGGCATCCATCCAAACCTTCAGATAACCCACCAGCACCACCAGAACTCAAACTAAAGATGCACTAGAGCCTATGGAAGTTGCTAAGGTTACTGTAGGTAGAACCTTGAGGAGGAAGGAAAATGTTCCTTAGCATCTGAAGAGGAGAGTTAATGAGAAGGAGATAGATAACTTCACAAAGAGAGTTCTCAGAATTCCGCTAGACAAACCATTCGAGGAAGGAAGCCTACTTTACCCACAGGATGTGGATGTTCTTCAGAGAGACCAAGGAGACAGAGGAGGACATTAGGAGAATGTTTCATCAGGTCAGATAAGATGAAGCAGAAGATCACATTGAAGAAGAAGAGTGATCCTGGAAAATCCACAGTACCCTGCTTGGTACAAGGCATTGAGTTCCCACGTGCGCTGTGCGACACGGGACCTTCAGTCAGCATCTGTTGGGGTCAAAAACGGTTATCTCGAAATCTGCGGCTAAAAACCTTCCCGAAACTCAAAAGATTTCCCGCAAACGACTGACAAGGGAAAGATCGGACAACGAAAAAACCCACGGACGGCAAGACGGCCTGGCGCCGGCGGCACGCGGGACGCTGGCTGGCCTGGCGCCGGCGGCACGCTGGACGCTGGCTGGCCTGGCGCCGGCGGCACTCGCCCATGCCGGGCGGCACTCGCCCATGCCGGGCGGCACGCTGGACGCTGGCTGGCCTGGCGCCGGGCGGCACCTCGCCTGGCGCCGGGCGGCACGCTGGACGCTGCCTGGCCTGGCGCCGGGCGCACGCTGGACGCTGCCTGGCCTGGCGCCGGGCGGCACTCGCCTGGCGCCGGCACGCTGGACGCTGCCTGGCCTGGCGCCGGGCGGCACGCTGGACGCTGCCTGGCCTGGCGCCGGGCGGCACTCGCCTGGCGCCGGGCGGCACTCGCCTGGCGCCGGCGGCACGCTGGACGCTGGCTGGCCTGGCGCCGGGCGCACGCTGGACGCTGGCTGGCCTGGCGCCGGCGGCACGCTGACGCTGCCTGGCCTGGCGCCGGCGGCACGCTGGACGCTGGCTGGTTTGGCGCCGGGCGGCACTCGCCCATGCCGGGCGGCACGCTGGACGCTGCCTGGCCTGGCGCCGGCGGCACTCGCCTGGCGCCGGCGGCACGCTGGACGCTGGACTGGCCTGGCGCCGGCGGCACGCTGGACGCTGACTGGCCTGGCGCCGGCGGCACCTCGCCTGGCGCCGGGCGGCACCTCGCCTGGCGCCGGCGGCACGCTGGACGCTGCCTGGCCTGGCGCCGGTCCGCCCTCGCCCTGGTCTCGGTCCTATCGTGCCCGGTTCAATCCCGCCTTAGCTTGTTTGGATCAGCCCTCGTGAGTTTGGTATAATCAGGCTATGGCGGTTTACCCGATTCCACAAAACATCGGATAAACATCAATTCGTCAAAAGGTAGCGGAAAACTCGGAAATAATTACGAAGACCGACCGAAAATGGAACATTTCCGAAGAGATAAGCTTGGGCCCAAAGGCGAGGCCCATCACCCTAAGGCAAACCGACCTAGAAGTGGGTATATAAGGAGAGCAAGAGCAGAAGAGAAAGGCATCCCGAAAATCCGAGAATTAGACTTAGAGCATCCTGCTAGCTTAGAAAAACTAGGGTTTAGGTAGTTAGACTAGCGGAGCAAGGCTTAGGACGTTTGGCTGCCTGCGACTCTATCTTTTTCTTTAAATCGCAACTCTCTTTGTCTTTCGGAGAATCCTTGTACTCGTTTCTCTTATCTAATAAAACGCCTTCGGGCAAATAATTCAATTTCTATTTTTTGTCTTCTGTTTACTTTGTCGATTTCGTGTGGCAACGCAGAGAATCCGGACCTTCAAGGAAAGTCGGGTTTACTTGGCTTTCCTCCGCAATTTTACTTATCAGAAATTGACGGTGTGAATTTCGGTTCCCACAGTTTGGCGCTAGAAGGAGGGGGGGACGGATTCTCTAACTCGAAAACCACCGATCGATCAAAGTTCAGTATGACTTCTTCGTCAGCCCGCAACATCGTATCTTCGAGGATCGAGCAACGGCCCGTACGGTCAAACCTCACAACGATCTCCTCGTAATAGAACTCACGATCCAGGACATTGACGTAGCACGGGTATTGGTCGACACCGGATGCTCGGCCAATATTATCTACAAAAGCACCCTCGAGAGGATGGGCGCCGACCTGCCGCCCTACGGATGACCCCAGCCCAGTACTCGGACTCTCGGGAGAAATTATGACCCTCGGTTCAACTAACCTCCTAGTCAAAGCCGGGAGCGTCGCCAAAAACACGGAATTCCTGGTGATCGATGGTCCAACATCCTACAATGCGATAGTTGGAACTCCCTGGCTAAACTCCATGAGAGCGATCCCATCAACATTCCACCTATGCCTCAAGTTCCCAACGCCTTTCGGGGTCGAGACAATACATGGTAGTCACGGAGCAGCTCAGATCTACCTCGCCACCAACTAAAACGAAAAATTCTGAAATCGAAACTTCTCGGAAAAAGCAAACGGTTAACAATTCACCGGAGACCTTCTGGCAGTCCCAAAGAGCCGAGGCCCTGGAAGGGAAGCGTGAACCAACCGGTGTGTCGAGATCGGAGCTAACCTCCGCGAACCAATGAAAGCAGAGCTCATCGCATGCCTCAAAAAGAACCTCAGTACGTTCGCGTGGGCTGTGGAGGATATGCCGGGAATCGACATTAGCGTAACATGTCACGAACTTAACATCGACCCAACTCACAAACCCGTAAAACAAAAAAGACGAAAGTTGGGACCTGAGCGTGCCACCGCAGTCAATGAGGAAGTCGAAAGACTCCTCAAAGTAGGGTCGATAACAGAAGTCAGGTATCCGGACTGGCTCGCCAACCCCGTCGTGGTAAAAAAGAAAAACGGCAAATGGCGGGTCTGTGTCGATTTCACGGATCTGAATAAAGCCTGTCCAAAGGATTGCTTCCCGCTCCCACACATTGACCGACTGGTCGGCAACCGCGGAAACAAGCTTCTGTCATTCATGGACGCTTTTCCGGTACAATCAGATCATGATGAATCCCGACGCATCGCGAAAAACTGCGCTCATCACAGACCGCTGAACGATTGCTATAAGGTAATGCCTTCGGTCTTAAAACGCAGGTGCAACATATCAGCGACTCGTCAACAAAATGTTTGCCGAACAACTCGCAAAACTATGGAAGTATACATCGATGATATGCTCGTAAAATCTCTTGACGAACACGATCACATAGCCCACCTAGAGGAATGTTTTGCACGACTCAACCAGCATAACATGAAACTCAACCCGGTAAAATGTAGATTCGCAGTGGCATCAGGAGAATTCCTCGGATACCTCGTAACGTATCGCGGAATCGAGGCCAACCCAAAACAAATCGAAGCACTGATAGAAATGGTCTCCCGAGAACCAAGCGAAGTCCGAGGCTAACCGAAGAGTCGCTGGCGTTGAACCGTTTCATCTCACGCCCACGGATAAGTGCCTACCGCTTTACGAGACATTGAAGGGAAACAAGAAGTTTGAATGGTCCAAGCAATGTGAAAAAGCTTTCCAGCAATTGAAACATTACCTGGCCACTCCACCAATCCTCGCAAAACCGGTGGAAGGTGAACCTCTTTTTCTCTATATCGCAGTTTCCGCAACAGCGGTCAGTGGTGTCTTGATACGAGAAGAACGCGGCGAACAAAAACCAATATTTTACGTAAGCAAGACGTTACTGGATGCGGAAACTCGATACCTCTAATGGAAAAATTAGCATTCGCTGTCATAACCTCGGCAAGAAAACTAAGACCATATTTCCAGTCTCACGCTATAGTGGTTCTCACCACGTTCCCGCTACGGATAATCCTGCATAGTCCAAGTCAATCCGGGAGGCTCGCAAAATGGGCAATCGAACTGAGTGAGTACGACGTCGAATACCGCCCCAGGACGTGCGCAAAGTCCCAAGTACTGGCGGATTTCTTGGTAGAATTACCCACTAGAGACATGATTAACGAGGAACCAAACTCAACTTGGGTCCTCCACGTCGACGGATCTTCATCCAAACAAGGATCCGGAATCGGAATACGGCTCACCTCTCCTAACGGGGAAATCCTAGAACAGTCTTTCCGATTGGCTTTTCACGCTTCAAACAATGAGGCAGAATACGAAGCACTCGTCGCAGGATTGCGGCTGGCCCATGGGTTAAAAATCCGTAATATTCACGCTTATTGCGATTCTCAGTTAGTCGCCAATCAATACAGCGGAGAATATGAGGCGAGAGACGAAAGGATGGACGCATATCTAAAACTCGTCCAAGAACTGGCTCGAATTTCGACCAGTTCGCCCTGACCAGAATTCTCGCCGAAAACGCCCAGGCTGACGCCTTGGCTGCCCTCGCCAAGCTCAGATCCAGGGCTCCAAAGAGTAATCCCGGTCGAATTCATCGAGCATCCGAGCATCAGGACACCAGTGGTCGTCAATCTTATCCAGGACGAGATTGAAGATGCGGAAGAAGTCGAGGATCAGCCGGAAGCGGATGTGAATCCGACCGAGTATGGCTGCGACAGACCTTGGTTAGAACCAATCCGAGCCTATATCGTGAATGGAACCTTACCCACCAAAATGGGCTGCTCAGAAGTAAAACCCAAGCTGCACGGTATGTCACGATAGAGGGAGAAATTTATAAGTGGTGTTTCTCTGGTCCTCTCATGGCATGCAGAAGGGGAAAGAGCAAGAAGAATCATGAAGGAGGTCCATTCGATCATGCGGAAATCATTCTGGCGGAAGATCTCTCGCGTTAAAATCAAACGCCACGGTTATTATTGGCCAACCATGGTAAAGATCAGAAATTCGCCTGAAATGCGAAAATGCCAAAGGCATGCTCCAACAATCCATCAACCCGGAGATCCTCTCCTCAATCTCATCCCCTATCCTTTCATGCGATGGTCCATGGACATCGCCGACCTATGCACCCATCAAAACAAAACGCTTCCTCCTAGTCCCACGGATTTCTTTTCCAAATGGGTAGAGGCGAATCCCACGCAAGTATCAAGGACACACAAGTCGAGAACTTCGCCTGGAAACATATCATAACTAGACATGGGGTCCCGTGACGAAATCGTAACAGATAATGGATCTCAATTTATCTCTACTGATTCAAGCATTCTGCGAAAATGGAAAATACGACTTACAAAGTTAACTCCCAGATATCCGCAATGCAATGGACAGGCAGAAACCATCAACAAAACCGCCCTGACGGACTCAAGAAACGCCTAGACACCAAGAAGGGCGATGGGCGAGGAGCTCGAAGGAGTTCTTTGGTCGCGATCGCACAACCCCAAGACGGGCTACGGGTGAAACTCCATTCGCCTCGCTACGAACGGAATGTATGATCCCCGCGAAGTAGAATTCCCGAGTGCGGAGAAGATTCCTCCCCAAAGAGAGGATTTAAACAACGCTATGATGCTGGACAATCTCGACTCATCAATGAGCCGCCGACCAGGCACTCATTCAATCCAGAATTACCAGCACGCCGCCGCAAGGTACTACAACTCAAACGCACGCCATCGCGAGGTTCAAAGAAGGCGATTTAGTCTTACGCAAAGTCTTCCAAAACACTGCCGAATCCAAACGCAGGAAAACTGGAGCAAACTGGGAAGGACCGTACAAAGTCATAAAAGTAGTCCGACCAGGTTCATACCAAATCGCAAACATGCAAGACGTCAAAATCCCGAGAACTTGGAATGCGATGCACCTCAAAAAATACTACCACTAAACGATAAAGCGTGGTACAAAAGAACTACGAGATGGCTTGATCCCTAGACAAGGGTACGTAGGCAACTCGCCAATCGGCGGATTCAGCTATCCCCCCAATTTAAAAGGGGGAGGGCACGATACTGTGATACTCCCACAAATTTCGAAAATTTTCGAAACTTTTTCACGACTTTTTCAAAATCAGCCTTCTCGGCCACAACAGCGGATCTAGTGTCCACTAAGCGATTATCACATCCAAAAACAAATCCCGGATGGCCAACACTTCACGAGGCATTGTGAATGCGGACGCTTCTCCCCGGGTCAAACTTACGCGACCCCTTGGTCCCGCGTCCAAAACGGAAACGACAGTTTTCTGGCTGCGAACATTCTCAAAAAACATCCCCAAAGCCCGCAAACATTTCAACACGAGACGCGGCATAAGGAAAAATCAACCTTCAGCACTGCGAGACGTCGCTAACGCTTGAAGGACATTCTTTTCCGCAAAACATCGCAGACGAAATCTTCGTCTCTAAACATACAAACGCACCTCAAAACGGTATCATTTCGTTGTTGCTGATCACAACAAACGAACTCTAACGTCCTAAACAGACAAATAGCCGCCCTTCGAGGGGTAGGCTCTCTTACATCCGACAAGGATAAACATAGCGCGCTATACAAGAAATCCAAAATTTTGGTCTAGCTCTTCGTAAAGGAAGTAGCTCGACTCACGCCAAAACAAATCATATAAGCCGACAACAATTCGCTGGATATTAAACGGCACGAAGTCAGGTTAAAATCGCAAACAGGCAAAACGAAGCCGATTTGTCATCGCAAAGCCTCAGTCCGAGAGTAAACCTAGGTCTTGCCCTAAACCCAGCCACGCTGGATCTTGACATCTCACAGACATAGTATGGTATACGATCCAAAATTTGTCTCTTCACTTAAGCCTATTCGCTTCACGAAGTTTTTCACAGAATCGGTAAACCGCGGGAAATCTCGCTTTATGCAGACAATAGGTACGGTGATCATCGGGGAACTAGGAATGAGACGACAACTCACACCCTCTTTCTCATACTTCGAAAAAACTGAAGTTCGTAAATAATCGAAAACGTTTCATAGATTGAGACTGCTGAAATTCAAACAAAACCCCAAAAAAGGGGCAGGGATTCGAAGCCACCAACGGCCAGTCCCGGTAAATACATCATGGCCTCTTAAACGGCCGAAACACATAAAAAGAACGAAATCCCAGAAGGGATTGGTAAACCTAGGCGCTCCCAGGAGCGTCATCTTCATCCTCACTCGCGACAGGGACAGCCTCGCTGCCGCCTCCCTCGGTCGTGATCGCCACTACCCGCCCGGCTCCAACCTCGCAATCTTCTCCCACGCCTCCGATCTTCTGAGTTTTCGAGGTCGGAGCTAGGGTGCATTCAGCTTGCAGACCGGCGAGGATCGATCGGAATCTCCCTCGGTGGCCCCACTCTCCTTTACAGACGATAATCTGGCTTCCTCCAAGTCCAAAGACGGGGCCTCATTACCTCGGAGCAGCTTGAGCTCATTCAGACTCCCCTCGATCCCCGCTAAAGCCAAGTGTGGGAACCGAAATTCACACCGTCAATTTTCGATAAATAAGATTGCGGAGGAAAGCCAAGTGAACCCGACTTTCCTGAAGGTCCGGATTCTCTGCGCTGCCACACTAAATCGACAAAGTAAACAGAAGACAAAAATAGAAATTGAATTATTTGCCCGGCGCTTTTATTAGATAAGAGAAACGAGTACAAGGATTCTCCGAAGACAAAGAGAGTTGCGATTTAAAGAAAAGATAGAGTCGCAGGCAGCCAAACGTCCTAAGCCTTGCTCCGCTAGTCTAACTACCTAAACCCTAGTTTTTCTAAGCTAGCAGGATGCTCTAAGTCTAATTTCGGATTTTCGGATGCCTTTCTCTTCTGCTCTTGCTCTTCTTATATACTCACCTCTAGGTCGGTTTGCCTTAGGGTGATGGGCCTCGCTTCGGGCCCAAGCTTATCTCTTCCGAAATGTTCCATTTTCGCCGGCCTTTTGTAATTATCTCCGAAGTTTTCCGCTATCTTTCGATGACTTGATGTTTATCCGATGTCTCGTGGAATTGAAATCGCCATAGCCTGATTGGACCAAACTCACGCAGGGCTGATCCAAACAAGCTAAGGCGGGAATGAACCGACACGATAGGACCGAGACCGGACGAGGGCCGCTGACCGACGCCGTGATCTACTCCGCTGATGGTGCCGCCGGGCGCCAGGTCGGTGCCGCCGGGCGCCAGGCCGCCTGCGGATGGTGCCGCCGGGCGCCAGGTCGGTGCCGCTGGCGCCAGGTCGGTGCCGCCGGGCGCCAGGTCGGTGCCGCCGGGCGCCAGGTCGGTGCCGCCGGGCGCCAGGCCGCCTGCGGATGGTGCCGCCGGCGCCAGGTCGGTGCCGCCGGGCGCCAGGCCGGGCGCCAGGCCAGCCAGCGTCCAGCGTGCGCCCGGCGCCAGGTCGGTGCCGCCGGGCGCCAGGTCGGTGCCGCTGGCGCCAGGCCAGCCAGCGTCCAGCGTGCCGCCGGCGCCAGGCGAGTGCCGCCGGCGCCAGGTCGGTGCCGCCGGGCGCCAGGTCGGTGCCGCCGGGCGCCAGGTCGGTGCCGCTGGCGCCAGGTCGGTGCCGCCGGGCGCCAGGTCGGTGCCGCCGGCGCCAGGTCGGTGCCGCCGGGCGCCAGGTCGGTGCCGCCGGGCGCCAGGTCGGTGCCGCCGGGCGCCAGGTCGGTGCCGCCGGGCGCCAGGTCGGTGCCGCTGGCGCCAGGTCGGTGCCGCTGGCGCCAGGTCGGTGCCGCCGGGCGCCAGGTCGGTGCCGCTGGCGCCAGGCCAGCCAGCGTCCAGCGTGCGCCCGGCGCCAGGCGTCTTGCCGTCCGTGGGTTTTGTTGTTCGATCTTTCCTCGCCAGCCGTTATGGAAATCTTTTGAGTTTCGGGAAGGTCTTTAGTCAGATTTCAGATAACCGCGACCCCAAAAGTTAGCCCCAGCCCGTAAGGTCGGAGACGATTTTGCGGGCGAGTGATCTGAATTTCCAGACGGTTCTCGACTTACACCGTCAATTTTCGATAAATAAGATTGCGGAGGAAAGCCAAGTGAACCCGACTTTCCCTGAAGGTCCGGATTCTCTGCGCTGCCACACTAAATCGACAAAGTAAACAGAAGACAAAAAATAGAAATTGAATTATTTGCCCGAAGGCGTTTTATTAGATAAGAGAAACGAGTACAAGGATTCTCCGAAAGACAAAGAGAGTTGCGATTTAAAGAAAAAGATAGAGTCGCAGGCAGCCAAACGTCCTAAGCCTTGCTCCGCTAGTCTAACTACCTAAACCCTAGTTTTTCTAAGCTAGCAGGATGCTCTAAGTCTAATTTCGGATTTTCGGATGCCTTTCTTCTGCTCTTGCTCTTCTTATATACTCACCTCTAGGTCGGTTTGCCTTAGGGTGATGGGCCTCGCCTTCGGGCCCAAGCTTATCTCTTCCGGAAATGTTCCATTTTCGTCGGTCTTTGTAATTATCTCCGAGTTTTCCGCTATCTTTCGATGACTTGATGTTTATCCGATGTCTCGTGGAATTGAAATCGCCATAGCCTGATTGGACCAAACTCACGAGGGCTGATCCAAACAAGCTGGCGGGAATGAACCGACACGATAGGACCGAGACCGACGAGGGCCGCGGACCGACGCCAGGACGATTCGCTGATGGTGCCGCCGGGCGCCAGGTCGGTGCCGCCGGGCGCCAGGCCGCCTGCGGATGGTGCCGCCGGGCGCCAGGTCGGTGCCGCCGGCGCCAGGCCGGTGCCGCTGGCGCCAGGTCGGTGCCGCCGGGCGCCAGGTCGGTGCCGCCGGGCGCCAGGCCGGTGCCGCTGGCGCCAGGTCGGTGCCGCCGGGCGCCAGGCCGGTGCCGCCGGGCGCCAGGTCGGTGCCGCCGGGCGCCAGGCCGGTGCCGCTGGCGCCAGGTCGGTGCCGCCGGGCGCCAGGCCGGTGCCGCTGGCGCCAGGCCGGTGCCGCTGGCGCCAGGTCGGTGCCGCCGGGCGCCAGGCCGGTGCCGCTGGCGCCAGGTCGGTGCCGCTGGCGCCAGGTCGGTGCCGCCGGGCGCCAGGTCGGTGCCGCCGGGCGCCAGGCCGGTGCCGCTGGCGCCAGGTCGGTGCCGCTGGCGCCAGGTCGGTGCCGCCGGGCGCCAGGTCGGTGCCGCCGGGCGCCAGGCCGGTGCCGCTGGCGCCAGGTCGGTGCCGCCGGGCGCCAGGTCGGTGCCGCCGGGCGCCAGGTCGGTGCCGCTGGCGCCAGGTCGGTGCCGCCGGGCGCCAGGCCGGTGCCGCTGGCGCCAGGCCGGTGCCGCTGGCGCCAGGTCGGTGCCGCTGGCGCCAGGTCGGTGCCGCCGGGCGCCAGGCCGGTGCCGCTGGCGCCAGGTCGGTGCCGCCGGGCGCCAGGCCGTTTTGCCGTCCGCGGGTTTTGTTGTTCGATCTTTCCTCGCCAGTCGCTTATGGAAATCTTTTGAGTTTCGAAGGTCTTTAGTCAGATTTCGAGATAACCGCTTTTGACCCCAACAGTTAGCCCCCAGCCCGTAAGGTCGGAGACGATTTTATGGGCGAGTGATCTGAATTTCCGTGACGGTTCTCGACTTACACCGCCAATTTTCGATAAATAAGATTGCGGAGGAAAGCCAAGTGAACCCGACTTTCCTGAAGGTCCGGATTCTCATGCCAACTAAATCGACAAAGTAAACAGAAGACAAAAAATAGAAATTGAATTATTTGCCCGGCTACGCTTTTATTAGATAAGAGAAACGAGTACAAGGATTCTCCGAAGACAAAGAGAGTTGCGATTTAAAGAAAAGATAGAGTCGCAGGCAGCCAAACGCCCTAAGCCTTGCTCCGCTAGTCTAACTACCTAAACCCTAGTTTTTCTAAGCTAGCAGGATGCTCTAAGTCTAATTCTCGGATTTTCGGATGCCTTTCTTCTGCTCTTGCTCTTCTTATATACTCACCTCTAGGTCGGTTTGTTTTAGGGTGATGGGCCTCGCCTTCGGGCCCAAGCTTATCTCTTCCGGAAATGTTCCATTTTCGCCGGTCTTTGTAATTATCTCCGAAGTTTTCCGCTATCTTTCGATGACTTGATGTTTATCCGATGTCTCGTGGAATTGAAATCGCCATAGCCTGATTGGACCAAACTCACGAGGGCTGATCCAAACAAGCTGGCGGGAATGAACCGGACACGATAGGACCGAGACCGACGAGGGCCGGACCGACGCCAGGACGATTCGCTGATGGTGCCGCCGGCGCCAGGTCGGTGCCGCCGGGCGCCAGGTCGGTGCCGCCGGCGCCAGGCCGGTGCCGCCGGGCGCCAGGTCGGTGCCGCCGGGCGCCAGGCCGGTGCCGCCGGGCGCCAGGTCGGTGCCGCTGGCGCCAGGCCGGTGCCGCTGGCGCTTAGGTTGGTGCCGCTGGCGCTTAGGTTGGTGCCGCTGGCGCCAGGCCGGTGCCGCTGGCGCTTAGGTTGGTGCCGCTGGCGCTTAGGTCGGTGCCGCTGGCGCTTAGGTTGGTGCCGCTGGCGCTTAGGTTGGTGCCGCTGGCGCTTAGGTTGGTGCCGCTGGCGCTTAGGTCGGTGCCGCCGGGCGCCAGGTTGGTGCCGCTGGCGCTTAGGTTGGTGCCGCTGGCGCCAGGTCGGTGCCGCTGGCGCCAGGTCGGTGCCGCCGGCGCCAGGCCGGTGCCGCCGGGCGCCAGGTTGGTGCCGGGCGCCAGGCCGGTGCCGCCGGGCGCCAGGTCGGTGCCGCTGGCGCCAGGTCGGTGCCGCTGGCGCCAGGCCGTTTTGCCGTCCGCGGGTTTTGTTGTTCGATCTTTTCCTCGCCAGTCGCTTATGGAAATCTTTGAGTTTCGAAGGTCTTTAGCCGTAGATTTCGAGATAACCGCTTTTGACCCCAACAGTTAGCCCCCAGCCCGTAAGGTCGGAGACGCATTTTATGGGCGAGTGATCTGAATTTCCAGACGGTTCTCGACTTACACCGCCAATTTTCGATAAATAAGATTGGCGGAGGAAAGCCAAGTGAACCCGACTTTCCTGAAGGTCCGGATTCTCTGCTTGCCACACTAAATCGACAAAGTAAACAGAAGACAAAAAATAGAAATTGAATTATTTGCCGGCGCGCTATTAGATAAGAGAAACGAGTACAAGGATTCTCCGAAGACAAAGAGAGTTGCGATTTAAAGAAAAGATAGAGTCGCAGGCAGCCAAACGCCCTAAGCCTTGCCCTAGTCTAACTACCTAAACCCTAGTTTTTCTAAGCTAGCAGGATGCTCTAAGTCTAATTCTCGGATTTTCGGATGCCTTTCTTCTGCTCTTGCTCTCCTTATATACCCACCTCTAGGTCGGTTTGTTTTAGGGTGATGGGCCTCGCTTCGGGCCCAAGCTTATCTCTTCCGAAATGTTCCATTTTCGCCGGTCTTTGTAATTATCTCCGAAGTTTTCCGCTATCTTTCGATGACTTGATGTTTATCCGATGTCTCGTGGAATTGAAATCGCCATAGCCTGATTGGACCAAACTCACGAGGGCTGATCCAAACAAGCTGGCGGAATGAACCGACACGATAGGACCGAGACCGACGAGGGCCGCGGACCGACGCCAGGACGACCAGGCGATGGGTGCCGCCGGGCGCCAGGTCGGTGCCGCCGGGCGCCAGGTCGGTGCCGCCGGGCGCCAGGTCGGTGCCGCCGGGCGCCAGGTCGGTGCCGCTGGCGCTTAGGTTGGTGCCGCTGGCGCCAGGTCGGTGCCGCTGGCGCTTAGGTTGGTGCCGCTGGCGCCAGGCCGGTGCCGCTGGCGCCAGGTCGGTGCCGCTGGCGCCAGGTCGGTGCCGCCGGGCGCCAGGCCGGTGCCGCCGGCGCCAGGCCAGCCCATCGCCCCGCTGGTGCGCCGCGCGTGGTCGGTGCCGCTGGCGCCAGGCCAGCCCGCTGCCCCGCTGTGCCGCCGGGCGCCAGGTCGGTGCCGCCGGGCGCCAGGTCGGTGCCGCCGGGCGCCAGGTCGGTGCCGCTGGCGCCAGGCCGGTGCCGCTGGCGCCAGGTCGGTGCCGCCGGGCGCCAGGTCGGTGCCGCCGGGCGCCAGGTCGGTGCCGCCGGGCGCCAGGTCGGTGCCGCTGGCGCCAGGTCGGTGCCGCCGGGCGCCAGGTCGGTGCCGCTGGCGCCAGGTCGGTGCCGCCGGGCGCCAGGTCGGTGCCGCTGGCGCCAGGTCGGTGCCGCCGGGCGCCAGGTCGGTGCCGCCGGGCGCCAGGTCGGTGCCGCCGGGCGCCAGGTCGGTGCCGCTGGCGCCAGGTCGGTGCCGCTGGCGCCAGGCCGTTTTGCCGTCCGCGGGTTTTGTTGTTCGATCTTTCCTCGCTCCGCTTATGGAAATCTTTTGAGTTTCGGAAGGTCTTTAGTCAGATTTCGAGATAACCGCTTTTGACCCCAACAGTTAGCCCCCAGCCCGTAAGGTCGGAGACGATTTTATGGGCGAAAGTGATCTGAATTTTTGAAAATCAAATCTTTGGCTAAGGATTTTTCCGCAGAGAACCTCGTCTTCTCCTCCTTTTTCTTATAAGTAGCCAACCCTCCCTTCTCATTCTTCACATCTTTCCAAGTTCTCTTCTTCTCTCTCAAGAAAGAAAATGTCTTCATCCCAAGTTGAAAAGAGTGGTTCTGATGTTGAGATGGGCGAGGCCGCCAAGTTCGGCCGGTTCCGCCAGTCAAGCTCCCCGCCGCTCAGGTCGCTCAAGAGGCTATTCTGTCCCTGGCTGATGGGTTTGATTCTTTCAAGGCTAAGCTATCCCGGCGTAGTGCTGCGAAGGCTTAAAGCTGCGCAGGACTGAGACGCCTGATGTTCCTTCCGCTGCTCCAACTCCTTTGCCTGCTCCTTTGGTTCCTAGTTCAAGTCCCATCCGATGCCCTCCCGCCTACAGAAGGGGTTATTGTTCCTGAACAGACTCTTGATGTTCAGATCCATCCATCGGTTCTTCGACTGCCCCGACGCGGATCTTCGGAAGAGATGACGCTGATAGAATCTGCACCTCTTCCCTCGTGAAGAGGGAACTCGCCTTGGGACTGCCAGCTGGTGCTGCCCAAGGGAAGGGCAAGAGCTGGCGCGGTGTCCGAGCTAAAAGAAGGGTGCGAAGAGCAGGAAAGCGACCTCGAGCCGGGCATGGCCATTGTTCCGGTTTGATTTTTTGGCGATGATACTTACCTTCCTTTTGCGACAGTTTAGGGTCTCGATCGACGGAATGCTTGGCGAAAAGGGTCGGAAGTCATTCGCTATCGGCGAACCGGAGTCGCCGCAGAAGCGCCAAGCCGCATTAAGGCCGTGATTGCAGACTGTCGAGGACACCCATGCCGCCTGACGCCCCAGCTTGAGGTTCAGATCAGCGATCTTGAGCGACCTTTGGAAGACCGCGAGCTCAAGTACTCAAGGTGAAGAAAGAGAAGAGGAGTAAATCCTCTAAGTCCGCCGCCTTCGAGAAGGTTCAGGCTCACGAGGATATGAACGCCCGAGATCCTCGAGGTTGCCGATGCCAGCGACGCACTTCTATGGTCGCCCGACGAGGATGGCCATCCTGTTTGAGTCCTTGATAGCTGTCCGCAAGAGGGACTTGGCTTTAGCGGGATCGAGGGGAGTCTGAACGAGCTCGAAGTTGCTTCGAGGTAACGAGGCCCCGCCTTTGACTTGGAGGAAGCCAGATTATCGGCCCAGCGAGAGTGGGCGGCCACCGAGGGAGATTTCGATTCGATCCTCGCCGGTCTGTAAGTCGTATCTTAGTTCGACCTCCAAAACTGGAAGATCGGGAGCCGTGGGAGAAGATTGCAGGGTGGCGACGAGGGGGTAGTGGCGATGCGACTGAGGGAGGCGACGCAGGCTGTCCCTCTCGCAGCGAGGATGAAGATGACGCCCTGGTAGCGTTTAGGTTTATCAATCCCTTCGGGATTTCGCTTTTTATGTGTTTCGCCGCTTAAGAGGCCATGATGTATTTACCGACTGGCCGCTGGTGGCTTCAATCCCTGCCCCTTTATGGGGTTTTGTTTGAATTTCCGCAGTCTCAATCTATGAAACGCTGATTATTTATGAACTTCAGTTTTTTGAAGTATGAGAAAGAGGGTGTGAGTTGTCGCCTCATTCCTAGTTCCCCGATGATCACCGCATCTATTGTCCGAGATAAAGTTTAGATTTTCCGCGGTTTACCGATTTACAAAACTCGTGAAACTAATAGGCTTAAGTGAAGAGACAAATTTTGATCTCGATACCATACTATGTCTGTGAGATGTCAAGATCCAGCGCGGCTGGCTTTAGGCAAGACCTAGGTTTACTCTGGACTGAGGCTTTGCGATGACAAATCGCTTTCGCTTTGCCCTGTTTGCGATTTTAACCTGACTCGCACCGCTTAAAAACCGCCGAATTGTTGTCGGCTTATATGATTTGTTTTGGCGCGGAGTCGAAGCTACTTCCTTTACGTAAGAGCTAGACCAAAATTTTGATTTCTTGTATAGCTATGTTTATCCTTGTCGGATGTAAGAGAGCCTACCCCGGCTACGGCTATTTGTCCAGCGCTAGAGTTCGCTTGTTGTGATCAGCAACAACGAAATGATACCGCTTTTGAGGTGCGCTTGTATGTTTAGAGACTAAGATTTCGCCTGCAATGTTTTGTGGAAAGAGTGTCTTTGCCAAGCTGACGCCTCGCAGTGCTGAAGGTTGATTTTTCCTTATGCCGCGATCTCGTTGAAACGCTTATGGCTTTGGGATGTCTTTGCTAATGTTCGCAGCCAGAAAACTGTCGCTTCGCTTTGGACGCTGACCAAGGGGTCGCTGTAAGTTTGACCTAGGGAGAAGCGCCCACATTCACAATGCCTCGCGGAAGTGTTGGCCATCCGGGATTTGTTTTGGATGTGATAATCGCTAGTGGACACTAGATCCGCTGTTGTGGCCGCCTCGCTGATTTTGAAAAGTCGCGGAAAAGTTTCAAAATCTCCGAAGCTCGAAATTTGTGGGAGTATACGAGTATATCGCATTCCACCCCTTTTTAAATTGGGGATAGCTGAATCCGCTGACATGAAGTTGCCTACGCACTTTGTCTAGGGATCAAGCCATCTCAGAAGTTCTTTGTACCACGCTTTATCGCTTAGTGGTAGTATTTTTGAGATGCATCGATTCCAAGTTCTCGGATTTTGACGCCTTGCATGTTTATGATTTGGTATGAGCCTGGTCGGACTACTTTTATGACTTTGTACGGTCCTTCCCAGTTTGCTCCCGCTCTGCGCTTGCTCGCAGTATTTGGAAGACTTTGGAAGACTAAATCGCTTTGAATCTGGCGATGGCGACGCTTGAGTTGTAGTACCTGCGCAGCTGCTGGTAATTCTGGATTCAATGAGTGCCTGGTCACGGCGCCATTGATGAGGTCGAGATTGTCCAGCATCATAGCCGCTTAAATCCTCTCTTCGGGAGGAATCTTCTCCGTGACGGGAATTCTACTCCGGGATCATACATTCCGCTCCGTGAACGAGGGCTTAATGGAGTTTCACCCGTAGCCCGCCTTTGTTGTACGATGCGACCAAAGAACTCCTTCGAGCTCCGCCCATCGCCTCTTCTTGGCGCCTAGGCTTTGAGTCCGCCAAGGACGGTTTTGTTGATGGTTTCTGCCTGTCCATTGCATTGCGGATATCTGGGAGTTGACTTTGTAAGTCGTATTTTCCATTTTTCGCAGAATGCTTCAATCGGTAGAGATAAATTGAGATCCATTATTCACACGATTTCGTGACGACCCCATGTCTAGTTATGATATGTTTCCGCACGGTTCTCGACTTGTGTGTCCTTGATACTTATGTAGATTCCGCTTCTACCCATTTGGAAAAGAAACTGTAAGGACTAGGAGGAAGCGCTTTTGTTTTGATGGGTGATAGGTCCGACGATGTCCATGGACCATCGCATGAAAGGATAGGGGACGAGATCGAGGAGAGGATCTCCGCGGTTGATGGATTGTTGAGCATGCCTTTGGCATTTTCGCGACGCAATTCTCGCAGTCTTTACCATGGTTGGCCAATAATAACCGCGGGCGCTTGATTTTAACCGCAGAGATCTTCCGCCGAATGATTTCGCATGATCCAGAATGGACCTCCTTCATGATTCTTCTTGCTCTTTCCCCTTCTCGCATGCCATGAGAGGACCAGAGAAACACCACTTATAAATTTCTCCTCTATCGTGACATACCGCGTCGCTTTGGGTTTTATTTACGAGTTTCCATTTTTCGGGCGGTAAGGTTCCATTCACGATATAGGCTCGATTGGTTCTAACCAAGGGCTGTCGCGAGCCATACTGGTCGGATTCACATCCGCTTCCCGGCTGATCTCGACTTCTTCCGCATCTTCAATCTCGCCCTGATTAGATTGACGACCACTGGTGGTCCGATGCTCGGATGCTCGATGAATTCGACCGGGATTACTCTTTGGAGCCCTGGATCTGAGCTTGAGGCGAGGGCAGCCAAGGCCAGCCTGGACGCCCTGCGAGAATTCTGGTCAGGGCTTAACTGCTCGAAATTTCGAGCCAGTTCTTGGACGAAGTTTTAGATATGCGCCCATCCTTTCGCCTCTTGCCTCATATTCTCCGCTGTATTGATTGGCTTAATTAACTGAGAATCGCAGTAAGCTGCGAATATTACGGATTTTAACCCATGGGCCAGCCGCAATCCCGCGACGAAGTGCTTCGTGATTCTGCCTCATTGTTTGAAGCGGAAAAGCCAATCGAAAGACTGTTCTAGGATTTCGCTAGAGAGGTCGACTACCCGATCCTTGTTTGATGAAGATCCGCCGACGCGGAGGACCCAAGTTGAGTTTGGTTCCTCGTTAGTCATGTCTCTAGTGGGTAATTCTACCAAGAAATCCGCCAGTACTTGGGACTTTGTGCACGCCCTGGGCGGTATTCGACGTCAGATTCACTCAGTTCGATTGCCCATTTTGGCGAGCCTTCGGATTGACTTGGACTATGCAGGATTATCCATAGCGGAACGTGGTGAGAACCACTATAGCGAGACTGGAAATATGGTCTTAGTTTCTTGCCGAGGTTATGACAGCTAATGCTAATTTTTCCATTAGAGGGTATCGAAGCTCGCGATCTAGTAACGCCTTGCTTACGTAAAATATTGGTTTTGTTCGCCGCTCTTCTCGTGATCAAGACACCACTGACCGCGGAAACTGCGATATAGAGAAAAGAGGTTCACCTTCCACCGGTTTTATGAGGACTGGTGGAGTGGCCAGGTAATGTTTCAATTGCTGGAAAGCTTTTTCACATTGCTCGACCATTCAACTTCTTGTTTCCCTTCAATGTCTCGTGAAACGGTAGGCACTTATCCTGAGCGCGAGATGAAACGGTTCAACGCCGCACTCTTCCGTTAGCCTCGACTTCGCTGGTTCTCGGGAGACCATTTCTATAGTGCCGATTTGTTTTGGTTGGCCTCGATTCCGCTGATACGCTACGAGGTATCCGAGGAATTCTCCGATGCCACTGCTAATCTACATTTTGCCGGGTTGAGCTTCATGTTATGCTGGTTGAGTCGCGGCAAAACATTCCTCTAGGTGGGCTATGTGATCGGTTCGCCAAGAGATTTTATGAGCATATCATCGATGTATACTTCCATAGTTTTGCCGAGCTGTTCGCAAACATTTTGTTGACGAAGTCGCTGATATGTTGCACCTGCGCTTTTAAGACCGAAAGGCATTACCTTATAGCACGCTCCGCTGGGTCTGTGATGAACGCAGTTTTTCGCTGGGTCGCCGGATTCATCATGATCTGATTGTACCCGAAAAGCGCCCATGAATGACAGAAGCTTGTTTCCGCGAGTTGCTTCGACCAGTCGGTCAATGTGTGGAGCGGAAGCAATCCTTGGACAGGCTTTATTCAGATCCGCGGAAATCGACACAGACCCGCCATTTGCCGCTTTTTCTTTTTACCACGACGGGTTGGCGAGCCAGTCCGATACCTGACTTCTGTTATCGACCTACTTTGAGGAGTCTTTCAACTTCCTCATTGACTGCGGTGGCACGCCAGGTCCCAACTTTCGCTTTTTGTTTTAAGGGTTTGTGAGTTGGGTCGATGTTAAGTTCGTGACATGTTACGCTAATGTCGATTCCTCGCATATCCTCCGCAGCCCACGCCAACGCATTCGAGGTTCTTTTTGAGGCATGCGATGAGCTCTGCTTTCATCGTCGCTGGAGGTTAGCTCCGATCTCACACACCGCTCCGAAAGAATCGCCGAGACAGATTGAAACCACCGTTCGCAGGTTGGTTCACGCCTTCCAGGGCCTCGCTCTTTGGGACTGCCAAAAGGTCTCCGTGAATTGTTAACCGCTTTTTCCGAAGTTTCGATTTCGAATTTTTCCGCTTTAGTTCGGTAGCTGCAGGTAGATCTGAGCTGCTCGCGGACTACCATGTATTGTCTCGACTCAAAGGCTGGGGAACTTGAGGCATAGGTGGAATGTTGATGGGATCGCCTCATGGAGTTTAGCCAGGAGTTCCAACTATCGCATTGTAGGATGTGGACCATCGATCACCAGGAATTCGTTTTTGGCGACGCCCCGCTCTGACTAGAGGTTAGTTGAACCGAGGGTCATAATTTCTCCCGAGTCCGAAAGTACTGGGCTGGGGTCATCCGTAAGGACGCTAGGTCGACGCCCATCCTCTCGAGGGTGCTTTGTAGATAATATTGGCCGAGCATCCGTGTCCACCAATACCCGCGCTACGCCAATGTCCTGGATCGTGAGTTCTATTACGAGGAGATCGCTGTGAGGTTTGACCGCACGGGCCGCTGCTCGATCCTCAAAGATAATGATGTTGCGGGCTGACGAAGAAGTCATACTGAACTTTGATCGATCGGTGGTTTTCGAAGTTAGAGAATCCGCCCCCTCCTTCTAGCCAACTGTGGGAACCAAATTCACACCGCCAATTTTCGATAAATAAGATTATGGAGGAAAGCCAAGTGAACCCGACTTTTCTCGAAGGTCCGGATTCTCTGCGCCACACCTAAATCGACAAAGTAAACAGAAGACAAAAATAGAAATTGAATTATTTGCCCGGCTACGCTTTTATTAGATAAGAGAAACGAGTACAAGGATTCTCCAAAGAGAAAGAGAGTTGCGATTTAAAGAAAAAGATAGAGTCGCAGGCAGCCAAACGCCCTAAGCCTTGCCCGCTAGTCTAACTACCTAAACCCTAGTTTTTCTAAGCTAGCAGGATGCTCTAAGTCTAATTCTCGGATTTTCGATGCCTTTCTTCTGCTCTTGCTCTTCTTATATACCCACCTCTAGGTCGGTTTGCCTTAGGGTGATGGGCCTCGCCTTTGGGCCCAAGCTTATCTCTTCCGAAATGTTCCATTTTCTTCGGTCTTTGTAATTATCTCCAAGTTTTCCGCTATCTTTCGATGACTTGATGTTTATCCGATGTCTCGTGGAATTGGTAAACCGCCATAGCCTGATTGGACCAAACTCACGAGGGCTGATCCAAACAAGCTAAGGCGGGAATGAACCGGACACCTATAGGACCGAGACCGACGAGGGCCGCTGGACCGACGCCAGGACTAATCTCGCTGATGGTGCCGGGCCGGGCGCCAGGTTGGTGCCGCTGGCGCCAGGTCGGTGCCGCCGGCGCCAGGCCGTTAGGCCCCGCTGCCGGGCGCCAGGCCAGCTCTTGCGCTCCCGCTACGCGCCGGGCGCCAGGTCGGTGCCGCCGGCGCTAGGCCAGGCCGGGCGCCAGGCCGGTGCCGCCGGGCGCCAGGCCGGTGCCGCCGGGCGCCAGGTCGGTGCCGCTGGCGCTAGGCCAGCTCAAGGCTCCCGCCGCCGCGCCAGGCCGCCTGCGGACGGTGCCGCTGGCGCCAGGTCGGTGCCGCTGGCGCCAGGTCGGTGCCGCTGGCGCCAGGTCGGTGCCGCCGGGCGCCAGGATGGTGCCGCCGGGCGCCAGGTCGGTGCCGCTGGCGCCAGGTCGGTGCCGCTGGCGCCAGGTCGGTGCCGCTGGCGCCAGGTCGGTGCCGCTGGCGCCAGGTCGGTGCCGCTGGCGCCAGGTCGGTGCCGCCGGGCGCCAGGCCGCCTTTGCCGCCCGTGGGTTTTTCGTTGTTCGATCTTTCCTCGCCAGCCGCTTATGGAAATCTTTGAGTTTTGGGAAGGTCTTTAGTCAGATTTCGAGATAACCGCTTTTGACCCCAACACCAAGTCCTCTACGGACAGCTATCAAGGACTCAAACAGGATGGCCATCCTCGCCGACGACCATAGAAGTCGCCGCTGGCATCGCAACCTCCGAGGATCTACGGGCGCTCATCTCCTCGCGGAGCCTGAACCTTCCTGAAGACGGCGGACTTCCGAGGATTTACTCCTCTTCTTTCTTCACCTTTGAGTAACGAGCTCGCGGTCTTCCCAAGGTCGCTTCAAGATCGCTGATACTTAACCTCGCTGGGACGCCTGGGCGGCATGGTGTCCTCAACAGCCTGCAATGCGGCTTTAGTACGCTTCAGCTTCCTGCGACGACTCCAGTTCCTTCGATATAATGACTTCCGACCCGCGACTCGCCAAGCATTCCGCCGATCAGAGACACAAACTGTCCGCAAAGGAAAGAGTAAGTATCATCGCAAAAAACGGTGCAAGAATTACGACAAAATCGAACCTTGAACGATGACGCGCCAACGGCTCTGAGAGGTCGCTCGCCGTGATCCCGCTTTTTCGCCCCGGACGCCAAGGCCAGTTTTGCCCTTCCCTTGGGCAGCGGCGCTGCACCAGCCGCTGGCAGTCCTAAGACGAAGTTCGCTCTTCACCGGGAAGAGGTGCAGATTCTATCGCCATCTCTTCCGGAGATCACGATCGGGCAGTCGAAGAACCCGATGGATGGATCTGAACATCAAGAGTCTGTTCAGGAACAATAACCCCTTCTGTAGACGGGAGGGCATCGGATGGGACTTCGGAGCTAGGAACCAAAGGAGCAGGCAAAGGAGTTGGAGCCGCGGAAGGAACATCGGGCGTCTCAGTCCTCGCCCGCTTTGAGCCTTTCGCAGCACTACGCCGGGATAGCTTAGCCTTGAAAGAATCAAACCCATCAGCCAGGGACGGAATAGCCTCTTGAACGACCTGAACGGCGGGAACTTGACTGGTCGGAACCGACGGAGCCTGGCCGGCCTCGCCCATCTCAACATCAGAACCACTCTTTTCAACTTGGGATGAACACATTTTCTTTCTTGAGAGAGAAGAAGAGAGAATTTGGAAAGATGTGAAGAATGAGAAGGGAGGGTTGGCTATTTATAAGAAAAAAAGGAGAAGACACAGTTCTCTCAAGGAAAAATCCTTAGTCAAGATTTCGATTTTCAAAAAATTCAGATCACTACCGCAAAATCGCCTCCCTACCTTACGGACTGGGGGCTAACTGTTGGGGTCAAAACGGTTATCTCGAAATCTGCGGCTAAAAACCTTCCCCGAACTCAAAAGATTTCCGCAAACGCATTGACAAGAGAAAGATCGGACAACTAAAAACCCACGGACGGCAAGACGGCTCATGCCGGGCGGCACGCTGGACGCTGGCTGGCCTGGCGCCGGCGGCACGCTGGCTGGCCTGGCGCCGGCGGCACGCTGGACGCTGGCTGGCTCATGCCGGGCGGCACCCGCCACGCTGACGCTGGCTGGCCTGGCGCCGGCGGCACTCGCCTGGCGCCGCGGCATCGCTGGACGCTGGCTGGTTTGGCGCGGGCGGCACTCGCCTGGCCGGGCACGCTGGACGCTGGCTGGCCTGGCGCCGGGCGGCACGCTGGATGCGGCCTTGCCTGGCGCCGGGCGCACGCTGGACGCTGGCTGGCCTGGCGCCGGGCGGCATCGCTGGCTGGCTGGCGCCGGGCGGCACTCGCCCATGCCGCGGCACTGCCACGCAGGTCGGCTCATGCCGGGCGGCACCTCGCCGCTGGTCGGCCTGGCGTCGGTCCGCTGCCCTCGCCCTGGTCTCGGTCCTATCATGCCCGGCTCGATCCCCGCTTTAGCTTGTTTGGATCAGCCCTCGTGAGTTTGGTCCAATCAGGTTATGGCGGCTTACCCGATTCCACGAAACATCGGATAAACATCAATTCGCCAAAAGGTAGCGGAAAACTTGGAAATAATTACGAAGACCGACAAAATGGAACATTTCCTGAAGAGATAAGCTTGGGCCCAAAGGCGCAGGCCCATCACCCTAAGGCAAACCGACCTAGAAGTGGGTATATATGAGAGCAAGAGCAGAAGAGAAAGGCATCCCGAAAATCCGAGAATTAGACTTAGAGCATCCTGCTAGCTTAGAAAACTAGGGTTTAGGTAGTTAGACTAGCGGAGCAAGGCTTAGGACGCTTGGCTGCCTCATGACTCTATCTTTTCTTTAAATCGCAACTCTCTTTGTCTTTCGGAGAATCCTTGTACTCGTTTCTCTTATCTAATAAAACGCCTTCGGGCAAATAATTCAATTTCTATTTTTTGTCTTCTGTTTACTTTGTCGATTTCGTGTGGCAACGCAGAGAATCCGGACCTTCAAGGAAAGTCGGGTTTACTTGGCTTTCCTCCGCAATTTTACTTCAGAAATTCACGGTGTGAATTTCGGTTCCCACAGCATCTTACCTAAGGTAATGGCAGACCACCTAGGTCTGAAGATAGAGTCTTCAGAGCACTCATTCTCGTTTGTGGACTGTTCTCAAAGGAACTTAGGAGGAATCATTAGAGACCTTGGGGTGCAGATTTGTAATGCGTTAGTTCCTCTAGACTTTCATGTCCTGGATATCAAGCTGAACCGGAATAGTTCTCGACTACTTGGGAGAGCTTTCTTGGCCTGACACTCATAGATCTGAATATCTACTACGATCCAGTTTGAGTTGTCGAGACATAGATGCCCAGCGTAGAGATTGGAGATAATCCATGATTCATAGCAGCATGCTACTATCGAGTTGAGAATGATTCAGAAGTCGAGTATGAAACAGAATATGACAAATCGATGGACGACGATATGGACAAATCGGTCGATCTTCATCATGCAGAATCGATCGACAGTAACTCTGCACATTGGGAAGACGATTACCCAGATGAGAATTTTTCGATTGACAGCTGGGAAAGTAATCGATATCACCCAACTTCTGCAGTGGAAACTGCAACGCCATATCAAAGATAAGGAGTCTGATGAGGATTACAAGAAAGAACGAGCTACAGAGTATCATGGTCTTCTTGCAGAAAAAGATAGAATTCTCCACCATTCATATGAAATAAGGAATTCAACATCGATCGACAGAGACATCTCACTATCGATCGACAATCAACATGCTGAATGTGCACGAGCATCGACCGACATCACCAACAACATATCGATCGACACGGAGATCGACCAGGCGAAAGAAGGAAACTACTCAATTGGCAGTTGGGCAGATGATCGCTAAAAAGAAAGCTATGCAGTCGAGGACGCATCATATGCTATAGGTGCAGATGAGCTACATGAAGGTTTCACTACCGAGGAACTCTTCAACTACAAGGAATTAGATACATAGGACATCAGATATGCCTTCCGCCCTCTCAAACCAGAAGACCAGGCACGAGCAGAGACATACTCACTTTTTGCAGAAGCCTGCGAGAAAGGCACTCGTTTCAGTCGCATTAGTAAACAGACAGAGGTGCAGCGATCGACATGGAAAAACAAGAATCGATCGCCATAGTTAAAAGAATATCGATCGACAATGACGCTTCAGCATTGATCGACAGCCATCACAAACCACGATCCAAGTTAAGTAAACAGAATCATATGGATTATGGAAATCTAACACCGGATGAGTTTGGTATTTTCTGGGATCCAGATGGCCATGCACGAATAATAGATGGAAGAATTCTACAAGCATCCAGAGAGGACATTGCAGACATCCTTGAGATGGCCCATGGACCAGATAACCTATTCATGCACTAAACAACAATCCAGAACACCAGCAGAAGGCTACAAACAAGTTCTTTGATTCAGTTGGCAAAGAAGACAATCGTTTCAAATCAAAACATCAACCAAATACTCGACCGTCGATCGACAGGCGTCCTGAGTTTTCGACAAAGTGCGTACCATTATGGCATTTGGAGATTCCCCTGGGAACAGAAAGATGGGTATGGCGTCTATAGAGATGAGTCTGGATATGCACGAGGAGTAGATGGCAACATCATCAATTTCTCAAAAGATGACATTAGAAATCTGCTGAGAAGAGCCTCAATAGATGAGCGCTCTTACATATGTCTTCCAGAACATGCCCAGTCATACACACAGACCAGCTTAGTGCCAGAGATATACACCAAGGATTAAATCAATGAGATGTTCTCAGGCACCAAAGGAGCTCAACAATGGGAAGAAGTAGCCCTCAACAAGAAGTTTAATGACATCTACCATCCACTCAACAACAACATCAACTGGCTAATCACCAGGAATGAATTGATGCAACAAGAATTGGATCTGCTTTGCGAGAAGAATAAGTCTCGACAGAAGGAATCACCATCGATCGATGCAGAGTCTTCACCATCGATCGACGCCAGACTCACATCACCTGAAGATTGATGAAATCATAGGATTACAAGCTTGATGGAGTCTACTATCCGCTCAATGATAACATGGATGGATTTACTTCACAACTAGATGCGTTACAACAAGAAATCGACACATTTCAAAAGCAACTCGATTTTCAAGCAGAGAGATCAAAATCGATCGACATACATCACTGCCCATCGATCGACGCCCACTCGGCGGATCTCTATACTAGAGCAGAGATGGATAAGATGGTCGAAGACATCTACAGTGCTTTAGGAAGAGCAGAGGATGAATCTTACAAGAAATATGATGAGATTTACTTCTCATTCAACAACAGAATCAGTGGATTGAACTCATACACGGAGCGGATGCAAAAGAAAATCAAAGCTATTCAGAGACAGCTTGCGGGTCGTCCTGAATGTAACACCCCCGGACCCTCCTAGGCCGGACTAACCCGGTACGGCCCGAGAGGCGCCACAAAAAATAGATCGCTGGAATGGTTCGACCAAAAATCAAGAACAAATCAAGATTCTCGACCAATCCGCCCCGGTCACTATTGCCGGAGACCATGGCCTAAGGCTTCGCGAACCCGCATTCACGATCGCCGAAGTTGTGTCGACCGGACAAGGCCTTATATCACTTAGCACACCATAACGAATATGAAACATTCTTTTATTAATAATAGGTGGAAAGCGTCTTATAAAACATTACAACAAATATATCAGAGTTTGTGCACACGGCCTAGCGCCAAAAAGAAAAGAAAAGTAATTATACATTCCAAAAGAGTCCTTACTTATGCTTATGCCACTTCAAATCTACACCGACGCCATCGCGCTGCCTCTAAGCTTCCCACCTACTGGTTACCTGCATAGTAGGAGAGGGGGTGAGTAATCAAGATTACTCAGTGAGTCCGAACAATAAACAACAACTACCCTCCCCAGCCCATGCTTAAAGACAAGCACACAATACACATACATTAACAATGCGAAGACAACACACAAACATGCAACAATGCGCAAATGCAATGCAACTACTCAATGCAATGCAACAAGTCTCCTCCCCGAGACCTAACAACAAATAATGCAGTCTAGACTCAATCCTAGACTCGATCGATCGATACATCACACACAACTCAATTCGGATGTCCACACATCCTAGGATCCCAACACACACTGGAGGTCTCTAAACTCATCCACCCTGAACACTCCAGACCGCAAACATAAAAGTCAATGGTCGGAAACATCATCTTCGGGATCGGCTAACTTCCAATACAACCCGAAAGCCGAAGGCTCCTGCAGCTGGCCCATGGGCGCTACCCACTTCACTTGACAAGATGTGGAGAGAATTCCATCCCTACCACTGGAGAATCAGGTCCATCCCCCGATCTAACCCCAGGGTCCAAGTACACTAGTCACGCTAAGGCCAACACACACACAAGCATGAGGGAGCTCCTCCTCTAACCAACATGCACACGATCTGATAAGCGCACCTCTCACGCAGAACACAATTCCTAGTCTAGATGCTCACAACTCAAATAAGCATGAGGGAGCTTGACCTTAAACCTCCATGCAACACATAAACAACATCTAAACTACATGCACTTATCAACTATAATGCATGCAACAACACACCCGCCAAGAGAGAGACACTCTCAACCTCTTGCGGTTCAACGATATTATATCAACTAGATAATCATGCAACTCACTATTCACCAGCAACTTAACAATATCTAGATGACACAATAATACATAAATCACAACACATATTCATGCTACACGCACTCTTCCCGGGACCCTGCACAAAACCGATTAACTTTGCCCTGGGTCTCCACTTGAGACCATCCGGTCTAAGCTCACACCTGCATGCATAAACAAACATCACAAGTCTTCGGAACCCACCTTGGTTGCTGACTACTTAAGACTACCCAAACACCTCCAAGCTAACTCCCCAAAACCGCTAAATAAAACAAACCAAAACACTCTTTTCTTTCTGGTTTCTCTAAACTCACTCTCTCTAAGGTGATCACTCACAGTTTGGGGATCAAGAAAATGAAGGGGAGGGGTCTGGTATTTATAGGAATGAAGGGCTGAGGCTGACTGAACAAGTGGATTCATGCATGGAAGGAAAAGTGGACATGTGTCCCACTTTAAAACTTCCATGGCAAGTTTCTCCAAATGCATGAATCTGCAAACCTTGATCACCAAGTTTTCCTCCCTTGCAGGCCAAGACTCACCTTCTGGAAGCTTGCAAACTTGGGCGCCAAGTCTCCTCTTGGCCAATGAGAATCCGCCACTTGTATCGCCACATCACTCTTCCAAGGCAAATGGGAGGTCGCCACGCCATCTCCACTTCACTTTTCCTTGCCACGTCAGCCACTCCAAAATAGCTTCATCTGAATGTAGTCCTCTGGAAAATGATTCTGAAGCTCTCCATTGCCACTCCAATGCACCAAATCGCCTTCGTGCTAACGATTTTGCTTTACCGCAAAACGTAGATCATCGACCAACTCCTGATTCCTCCTAAACCAACTGGGTTTTGGCACCACCATAATTTTTCTCTTGTATTATAGGAATTTAGTAGATAGATACTCCTCCAATTTACAGGTCTTCAAAATTTTGCTTCTTGACGACCTTTGGTTTAGACGTATCGACCATCGCTTCTCGACCATGACCACTTCTTGGCTCGACCAACTCATGGTCAAGGTCTTGAATTTTCTACTTCTGAACAGGGTCATTACATTCTCCCCCCCCCCCCCTTAATAGAATTCGTCCTCGAATTCTATAAGGTTGCTGACGCTCGCTGATCTTCAAGAGCTCGATAGCTCACGAAACTTCTTCATCTTCCCATGTGATCACCATGTTCTGCCTTCCCCAAAACACTTGAATTTGAGGAATCTCCCTATTCTTCAGTCTTCTGATACTTTCTCCAATTCTGATCGGGCCTTCTGGATAGGTGCGGTCTTGTCTCAATTCTGGAATCCTTTCCGGCTCGATCGAATTTGGGTAATGAATATGCTTCCTCAGCATAGACACATGAAATACAGGGTGTAAATTCATGTCCTCCGGTAGCTCTAGCCTGTAGGCTACTTCTCCAACTCTTCCAATGATCCGTATGGGCCAATGAAACGAACTGCTAGCTTCCCAACTTTCCCAAACCTATCCTTTCCTTTCTGAGCTGAAACCTTGAGGTAGACCATATCTCCAACTGGAAACACTACTTCGCCTTCCTGGTCGGCATACTTCTTCTCGCCGATCTTGCGCCTTCTTCATGTTTGCTCGATGACTTGCAGCTTCTCCAATGTCTCCTCAATGACTCCTGGTCTGAATAATCTTCTTTCTCCAACTTCCGGCCCAACACAGGTGTTCGACATGGTCTTCCATACAACGCCAGATGGAGACATAGCAATGCTGGCGTGGAAACTATTGTTGTAGGAAAATTCTATCAAAGGTAGATATTTTTCCCACGTACCTCTCCAGTCAAGAATACACAAGTGTAGCCTATCCTCTATCGTACGGATCGTCCTCTCCATCTGTCCGTCCGTCTCTGGATGAAATGCAGTACTGATGTGCAATTCTGTTCCCAATGCTCCTTGCAATGCTCTCCGTAATGCTTCAGAACCTTGGATCTCGATTCGAGACGATGTTCGCTGGCACTCCATGTAGTCTTACAATCTGATTGATGTAAAGCTCCGCCAACGCCTCCGCCTTGTCTGTGTCTCGAACTGCTAGCAGGTGTGCCACCTTTGTCAGTCGATCCATGATCACCCAAATCGCGTTGTTTGATCTTCCTCTTGCTACTGGTAATCCTGTAATCAGATCCATTGATACCGAATCCCACTTCCACTCTGGTATAGGTAAGCTCTGAAGTAACCCTCATGGTACTTGGTGCTCAGCTTTGATCTGTTGACAAACTTGACACTGCGCTACCCATCTTGCAACTGATTTCTTCATACCTGGCCAATGATAATATCTCCTCATGTCTCTCAGACATCTTGGTGCTTCCCGGATGTATACTCAGAAGTGATTGATGCGCTGTCTTGAGAATTTCCTCTTGAATCCTCCTTCCTTTGGCACTGTGATCCTCCCGCTGAGTAGAAAAGTTCCATCTTCCGCCATATGATATCCACTAGCATTCGGCCCTCCTGATCTCCTAGCTGCTCCATGATATTCTTCAGATTCTCGCCTTTCTTTTGCACTTCTCGAATACGTTGTATCAAACTGGCTTGATTCACTGCTTGCATTCCCAATGGCTCGCTTGATTCTCCTTCCAATGCTGACAAAGTGACCTTCTTGAATTCGTCTGATAAAGCCTCCAAATCTCGCCTCGAATTAATCTACTTCGCCGACTCAATGCATCTGCTACCACGCTTGCTTTTCCTGGGTGGTACTGAATCTGAACGCCGAAGTCCGCGATGAACTCCATCCACCGCTTTTGTCGTTAATTGAGATCCGCTTGAGTGAACAAGTATTTAAGGCTTTGGTGATCCGTGAATACCTGAACCTTTCTCTCCATAAGATATGAGCCATATCTTCAATGCAAAACAACGGCCGCCATCTCCAAATCGTGTGGGTAGTTCTTCTCATGCTTCTTCAACTGTCTTGAGGCGTATGCAATAACCTTGCCTTCTTGCATAAGTACACATCCCATCCTACTCGCTGCGCGCCGCAGAGACAACATATACCTTACCGGCTCGTAAGGTAAGGACTGGTGCCGTAGTCAATGCTTCCTTGATCTTGTTGAATGCTTCTTCCAAGACGCTTCTTCCCAAACGTGATGGGACTTCCCCGTTAATCGTGTTAATGGTTTCACATTGATGAGAACGCCTTCACGAATTTTCGTAGTAGCCCGCCAATCCAAGGAAACTCCTGATCTCTGCCGCTGTGGTGGACGAGGCCATTTCTGAATCACTTCAATCTTCTCCGATCTACCAAACTCCTTGCTCGGATACTCGTGACCTAATAAACCAATCTCCGCTTCCAAAATCGACACTTGCTGAACTTGGCTTAACAGCTTCCTGTCTCTTAGTCTCGAAAGTACCTTCCTCAAGTGCTCCCGTGTTCTCCCGCCCGCGAGTAGATAAGTATGTCTTTGATGAATACAATCACTTAACTTGTCGAGGTAGTCGTGGAACACTTCATTCACCAGGCTCATAAATGCTGCTGGCGCTGCTGGTTAATCCAATGGTATCACCACAAACTCGAACTGGCCGCATCGAAAGTTGAATGCCGCTTCGCCACGCCAGTCTCGCTATCGTAATTGGTGATATCCCGGCCAAATCTATCTTCGAGAACCAACTCGCCTCTTAGCTGATCCAATAATTCATCAATCCTCGGCAAGAGGTACTTGTCCTTGATCGTGACATTGTTGATCCTCTATAGTCGATGCAAAGCCTCATACTGCCATCTTTCTTCTTCACAAACAGGACCGAGCTCCCAAGGTGAAGAACTCGGTCTGATGAAACCTTTATCTAGTAAATCTTCCAACTGCTTGAGTTCTGCTAACACAGCTGGTGCCATGTAAGGGATTTTGGCAATGGGTGGAACACTTGGTTCCAAGTTGATGGTGAACGGATTGCTCCTCGGTGGAGGCAACTCGTCAACGCCAAACACAACTTCATACTCTTGGACCACTGGGATGTCCTCCATCCTCGACTCTTTCCGCCTCTTCCCCGATATATGTGAGCGATACCAAGTAGACCTCCCCGCCCACTAGTGCTTCTCTGCTCTCATTTCCGCCACAACACTGCCGACGCTGGCTTGATTCCACAATATGCCAACACAGCTTGCTGGTCATTCTCAAACCACACTCGCCCTCTTGTACAGTCCAGCCACCGATGCCTTGACAGCCAATCCATTCCTAAATAACTTCATGCCGCCCATCGGCATAACAACTAAGTCGGTTAAAAGGGTTTCATGCTTTAACACGATAGGTACATTCAACAATACCCTATTAGCTCTCAAGGTCTGACCTCCAGGGGTTGCCACCAACATATCAACCTCACACTCTACAAAGGTTCCTACAAACCTAGAGGCTACTTCCGGTTTCACAAAACAATGGGTGGCTCCCAAGTCAAACAACACAAAGGCAGGGGTTCCACCAACCAATAACGATCCTAAGATAAGATCAACATAACAGCACTCATCCAGAATGCCAACAACACAGCAAATAATTACACAAAAATTATTTAAACACACAAAGAGAGAGTTAGCACCCAAACAAACCTGTCACAAGACCCTCGACGGTCCTGGAGCGCTAGATGGAGTTCTCTCTCCATCCAGAGCATAAACTCTCCCTCCAGGTGCAGGACGCACAGCCGGGTGTTCACTGGTCTGTCGGGTCGGTTGGGTACGCGCAGACGCTCCTCCGCTTGTCCCGGACGACGGACAGTGCACTCACTACGTAGTGACCTTTCTCTCCGCAACTGAAACATGTAATCGATGCCTTTCTGTCCGACTTCTCCGAGGTTGAGTCGGTACACTCACGGGCATAGTGTCCTGTACCACCACATCCATAGCACGCCACTTGTGACCTTGGTTTCCTCCCCGCCGCTTGAACTGGCCCTTCTTTCCCTTCTTATGGTTGGGTTTCAACTTGTCTTCCTTTGGTTGAGTAGACTGCGCTTGGGGTTCTACTCTGTTTTAGGCAATGACTCACGTTCTGCCATTACCATTTCCTCCACGCTAACCGCCTTTCTACCTACTCAAACAAACTTTCGGTTAACAGCTTGTAGACGACTCCCAATCTCTGGCCTAAGACCTCGAAGAACTTGCGAACCAACAGTGCTTCGCCTCCATTCACATAGTAGATGTATCTGCTGAGCTTAAGAAAACCTGCCTCGACTCTCTTACACTTCTACTCCCTTGCTCTAACCGAAGAAAAGCTTGTTCCATTCTGTCTCTTGCTTCTAAGGAAAGTACTTCCTCCAAACTCCTTCTTGAACGTATCTCAATTCATGTCTTCTGCTCCTTGTCTTCGTGTCAGACCATCCCACCATGCCATTGCTTCACCGCCTAAGTAGTACACGGCCACATCTTTCTTATATCTCGACCGACACCGGGTTGTCTTGAAGTTCTTCTCCACACCGTAGCCATGCATCCGCTTTGAAGGTGTCCGCTTTTCCTTCAAACTTGTTGGTACCCATGTTCTTCATTGTAAGGACGCATTCTTTAGAAAATCTGGTTATGTGCCGCTTTGTTCGCTTCCTCGACTTGGAGTGACTTGCTTGGTTAAGACCTTAGACAGGAGGTCATGCACCATTGACAAAGTAGGGTCTACTGGTTTATCTTCATCTGCTGGAGCTGGTTCGCCGCTTCGCTGATCCAGGATTGTTTCTCCGCGATGTAGATCCTTCAGAGTTTGCACGAGATGAACGAGGTCGCTGTGGTCCAATAAATGGTTCTGATTCCGATGCTGAGAGTTGGGTGGTGATATCGACAATCTCCAAGTTTCGGGTTCACATTCTTCACTGTGCACGCTTCCATGCCTTCCATAGACCTTGGTCTACTATCGCCAGTCCCATCTACCTAATCTGGGGCATCCCAAAAGTTATGGTAGTTCGCATTCTAACCCATCTTGACCCGACATTCGAACGACTCCGCCAGCTCGTGAACCTTCACTAGCCATCTGCACGACAAAGGGGTTAATCCTACATTTCCCAAAAGGACCTAACCTGATTGCTAGTCCTAATGCCCCTAAGCGAACGCACCGTTTCCTAATGTGGCATGTTTACTCATTTAGACTCGATAAAACATTGAAAACACTGGCGCTTATGAGCATGATCGAAACCACGCCTGATACCACCATCTGTAACACCCCGACCCTCCTAGGCCGGACTAACCCGGAACGCCCGAGAGGCGCCACAAAAAATAGATCGCTGGAACGGTTCGACCAAAAATCAAGAACAAATCAAGATTCTCGACCAATCCGTCCCGGGTCACTATTGCCTCGAGACCATGGCCTAAGGCCGCTAGACCGATACCACGATCGTCGAGTTGTGTCGACCGACAAGGCCTTATATCACTTAGCACACCATAACAAATATGAAACATTCTTTTATTAATAATAGGTGGAAAGCGTCTTATAAAACATTACAACAAATATATCAGAGTTTGTGCACACGGCCTAGCGCCAAAAAGAAAAGAAAAGTAATTATACATTCCAAAAGAGTCCTTGCTTATGCTTATGCCACTTCAAATCTACACCGGTCGCCTATCGTTCCGCTGCCCTCTAAGCTTCCCACCTACTGGTTACCTGCATAGTAGGAGAGGGGGTGAGTAATCAAGATTACTCAGTGAGTCCCAACAATAAACAACTACCTTCCCCGCCCATGCTTAAAGACAAGCACACAATACACATACATTAACAATGCGAAGACAACACACAAACATGCAACAATGCTAAATACAATGCAACTACTCAATGTAATGCAACAAGTCTCCTCCCCAGACCTAACAACAAATAATGCAGTCTAGACTCAATCCTAGACTCGATCAATCGATACATCACACACAACTCAATTTGGATGTCCACACATCCTAGGATCCCAACACACACTGGAGGTCTCTAAACTCATCCACCCTGAACACTCCAGACCGCAAAACATAAAAGTCACGTGGTCGGAAACATCATCTTCGGGGATCGGCTAACTTCCAATACAACCCGAGCCGCAGCGTCCTGCAGCGCTTCGTCCATGGCTACCCACTTCACTTGACAAGATGTGGAGAGAATTCCATCCCTACCACTGGAGAATCAGGTCCATCCCCGATCTAACCCCAGGGTCCAAGTACACTAGTCACGCTAAGGCCAACACACACACAAGCATGAGGGAGCTCCTCCTCTAACCAACATGCACACACATCCGACTAAGCACCTCTCACGCAGAACACAATTCCTAGTCTAGATGCTCACAACTCAAATAAGCATGAGGGAGCTTGACCTTAAACCTCCATGCAACACATAAACAACATCTAAACTACATGCACTTATCAACTATAATGCATGCAACAACACACCCGCCAAGAGAGAGACACTTCAACCTCTTATGTTCAACGATATTATATCAACTAGATAATCATGCAACTCACTATTCACCAGCAACTTAACAATATCTAGATGACACAATAATACATAAATCACAACACATATTCATGCTACACGCATTTTCCCTGTGGCCCTGCACAAAACCGATTAACTTTGCCCGGTCTCCACTTGATACCCTCCGTCTAAGCTCACACCTGCATGCATAAACAAACATCACAAGTCTTCGAACCCACCTTGGTTGCTGACTACTTAAGACTACCCAAACACCTCCAAGCTAACTCCCCAAAACCGCTTAAATAAAACAAACAGAAAACACTTTCTTTCGGTTTCTCTAAACTCACTCTCTCTAAGGTGATCACTCACGGTTTGGGGATCAAGAAAATGAAGGGGAGCGGTCTGGTATTTATAGGAATGAAGGGCTGAGGCTGACTGAACAAGTGGATTCATGCATGGAAGGAAAAGTGGACATGTGTCCCACTTTAAAACTTCCATGGCAAGTTTCTCCAAATGCATGAATCTGCAAACCTTGATCACCAAGTTTTCCTCCCTTGCAGGCCAAGACTCACCTTCTGGAAGCTTGCAAACTTGGGCACCAAGTCTCCTCTTGGCCAATGAGAATCCGCCACTTGTATCGCCACATCACTCTTCCGCGGCAAATGGGAGGTCGCCACGTCATCTCCACTTCACTTTTCCTTGCCACGTCAGCCACTCCAAAATAGCTTCATCTGAATGTAGTCCCTCTGGAAAAATGATTCTGAAGCTCTCCATTGCCACTCCAATGCACCAAATCGCTCTCCGGTGCTAACGATTTTGCTTTACCGCAAAAACGTAGATCATCGACCAACTCCTGATTCCTCCTAAACCAACTGGGTTTTGGCACCACCATAATTTTTCTTGAATTATAGGAATTTAGTAGATAGATACTCCTCCAATTTACAGGTCTTCAAAATTTTGCTTCTTGACGACCTTTGGTTTAGGCGTATCGACCATCGCTTCTCGACCATGACCACTTCTTGGCTCGACCAACTCATGGTCAAGGTCTTGAATTTTCTACTTCTGAACAGGGTCATTACATTCTCCCCCCCCCCCCCTTAATAGAATTCGTCCTCGAATTCTATAAGGTTGCTGACGCTCGCTGATCTTCAAGAGCTCGATAGCTCACGAAACTTCTTCATCTTCCCATGTGATCACCATGCGGTTCTGCCTTCCCCAAAACACTTGAATTTGAGGAATCTCCCTATTCTTCAGTCTTACGATCGCCTTTCTCCAATTCTGATCGGGCCACGGATAGGTCGCGGTCTTGTCTCAATTCTGGAATCCCGGCTCGATCGAATTTGTAATGAATATGCTTCCTCAGCATAGACACATGAAATACAGGGTGTAAATTCATGTCCTCCGGTAGCTCTAGCCTGTAGGCTACTTCTCCAACTCTTCCAATGATCCGGTATGGGCCAATGAAACGAACTGCTAGCTTCCCAACTTTCCCAAACCTATCCTTTCCTTTCTGAGCTGAAACCTTGAGGTAGACCATATCTCCAACTGGAAACACTACTTCTCGTCTTCCTTGGTCGGCATACTTCTTCTGTCGATCTTGCGCCTTCTTCATGTTTGCTCGGATGACTTGCAGCTTCTCCAATGTCTCCTCAATGACTCCTGGTCTGAATAATCTTCTTTCTCCAACTTCCGTCCAACACAGGGGTGTTCGACATGGTCTTCCATACAACGCTTCGTATGGAGACATAGCAATGCTGGCGTGGAAACTATTGTTGTAGGAAAATTCTATCAAAGGTAGATATTTTCCGCGTACCTCTCCGTCAGAATACACAAGTGTAGCCTATCCTCTATCGCACGGATCGCCCTTCCATCTGTCCGTCCGTCTCTGGATGAAATGCAGTACTGATGTGCAATTCTGTTCCCAATGCTCCTTGCAATGCTCTCGAATGCTTCGTGAAACCTTGGATCTCGATTCGAGACGATGTTCGCTGGCACTCCATGTAGTCTTACAATCTGATTGATGTAAAGCTCCGTAGCGTCTCCGTCTTGTCTGTGTCTCGAACTGCTAGCAGGTGTGCCACCTTTGTCGGTCGATCCATGATCACCCAAATCGCTGTTTGATCTTCCTCTTGCTACTGGTAATCCTGTAATCAGATCCATTGATACCGAATCCCACTTCCACTCTGGTATAGGTAAGCTCTGAAGTAACCCTCATGGTACTTGGTGCTCAGCTTTGATCTGTTGACAAACTTGACACTGCGCTACCCATCTTGCAACTGATTTCTTCATACCTGGCCAATGATAATATCTCCTCATGTCTCTGTACATCTTGGTGCTTCCCGGATGTATACTCAGAAGTGATTGATGCGCTGTCTTGAGAATTTCCTCTTTGAATCCTCCTTCCTTTGGCACTGTGATCCTCCCGTTGAGTAGAAAAGTTCCATCTTCCGCCATATGATATCCACTAGCATTCGGCCCTCCTTGATCTCCTAGCTGCTCCATGATATTCTTCAGATTCTCGTCTTTCTTTTGCACTTCTCGAATACGTTGTATCAAACTGGCTTGATTCACTGCTTGCATTCCCAATGGCTCGCTTGATTCTCCTTCCAATGCTGACAAAGTGACCTTCTTGAATTGATCGATAAAGCCTCCAAATCTGCTCACGAATCTACTACGCTCTTGTCGACTCAATGCATCTGCTACCACGCTTGCTTTTCCTGGGTGGTACTGAATCTGAACGTCGTAGTCGCGATGAACTCCATCCACCGCTTTTGTCGTTAATTGAGATCCGCCTGAGTGAACAAGTATTTAAGGCTTTGGTGATCCGTGAATACCTGAACCTTCTCTCCATAAGATATGAGCCATATCTTCAATGCAAAACAACGGCCGCCATCTCCAAATCGTGGTGGGTAGTTCTTCTCATGCTTCTTCAACTGTCTTGAGGCGTATGCAATAACCTTGCCTTCTTGCATAAGTACACATCCCAATCCTACCGATGCGTCGATTGTAGACAACATATACCTTACCGGCTCGTAAGGTAAGGACTGGTGCCGTAGTCAATGCTTCCTTGATCTTGTTGAATGCTTCTTCCAAGACGCTTCTTCCCAAACGTGATGGGACTTCTTTCCCGTTAATCGTGTTAATGGTTTCACATTGATGAGAACGCCTTCACGAATTTTCGGTAGTAGCCCGCCAATCCAAGGAAACTCCTGATCTCTGTCGCTGTGGTTGGACGAGGCCATTTCTGAATCACTTCAATCTTCTCTGGATCTACCGAAACTCCTTGCTCGGATACTCTGTGACCTAATAAACCAATCTCCGCTTCCAAAATCGACACTTGCTGAACTTGGCTTAACAGCTTCGGTCTCTTAGTCTCGAAAGTACCTTCCTCGAAGTGCTCCCTTGCTCCTCCCTCGCCAGCGATAGATAAATATGTCTTTGATGAATACAATCACGAACTTGTCGAGGTAGTCGTGGAACACTTCATTCACCAGGCTCATAAATGCTGCTGGCGCGTTGGTTAATCCGAATGGCATCACCACAAACTCGAACTGGCCGTACCGAGTGTTGAATGCCGTCTTCGTCACGTCAGTCTCTGCTATCGTAATTTGGTGATATCCCGAAGCCAAATCTATCTTCGAGAACCAACTCGCTCCTCTTAGCTGATCCAATAATTCATCAATCCTCGGCAAGAGGTACTTGTCCTTGATCGTGACATTGTTGATCCCTCTATAGTCGATGCAAAGCCTCATACTGCCATCTTTCTTCTTCACAAACAGGACCGGAGCTCCCCAAGGTGAAGAACTCGGTCTGATGAAACCTTTATCTAGTAAATCTTCCAACTGCTTCTTGAGTTCTGCTAACACAGCTGGTGCCATGCGGTAAGGGATTTTGGCAATGGGTGGAACACTTGGTTCCAAGTTGATGGTGAACGGATTGCTCCTGGGTGGAGGCAACTCTGTCAACGCCCGAAACACAACTTCATACTCTTGGACCACTGGGATGTCCTCCATCCTCGACTCCTTTCCCGTCTCTTCCCCGATATATGTGAGCGATACCAAGTAGACCTCCCCGTCCACTAGTGCGTTCTCTGCTCTCATTTCCGTCACAAACACTGCCGAGACGCTTGGCTTGATTCCACAATATGCCAACACAGCTTGCTGGTCATTCTCAAACCACACTCGTCCTCTTGTACAGTCCAGCCACGCCCGATGCCTTGACAGCCAATCCATTCCTAAAATAACTTCATGCCGCTCCATCGGCATAACAACTAAGTCGGTTAAAAGGGTTTCATGCTTTAACACGATAGGTACATTCAACAATACCCTATTAGCTCTCAAGGTCTGACCTCCAGGGGTTGCCACCAACATATCAACCTCACACTCTACAAAGGTTCCTACAAACCTAGAGGCTACTTCCGGTTTCACAAAACAATGGGTGGCTCCCAAGTCAAACAACACAAAGGCAGGGGTTCCACCAACCAATAACGATCCTAAGATAAGATCAACATAACAGCACTCATCCAGAATGCCAACAACACAGCAAATAATTACACAAAAATTATTTAAACACACAAAGAGAGAGTTAGCACCCAAACAAACCTGTCACAAGACCCCTCGACGGTCCTGGAGCGCTAGATGGAGTTCTCTCTCCATCCAGAGCATAAACTCTCCCTCCAGGTGCAGGACGCACAGCCGGGTGTTCACTGGTCTGTCGGTCGGTTAATGCAGCGCAGGCGGCTCCTCCGCTTGTCCCGACGACGGACAGTGCACTCACCACGTAGTGACCTTTCTCTCCGCAACTGAAACATGTAATCGATGCCTTTCTGTCCGACTTCTCCGAGGTTGAGTCGGTACACTCACGGGCATAGTGTCCTGTACCACCACATCCATAGCACGTCACTTGTGACCTTGGTTTCCTCCCGTGCCGCTTGAACTGGCCCTTCTTTCCCTTCTTATGGTTGGGTTTCAACTTGTCTTCCTTTGGTTGAGTAGACTGCGGCTTGGGGTTCTACTCTGTTTTAGGCAATGACTCACGTTCTGCCATTACCATTTCCTCCACGTTAACCGCCTTCTCTACCTACTCAAACAAACTTTCGAAGTTAACAGCTTGTAGACGACTCCCAATCTCTGGCCTAAGACCTCGCAAGAACTTGCGAACCAACAGTGCTTCGTCTCCATTCACATAGTAGATGTATCTGCTGAGCTTAAGAAAACCTGCCTCGTACTCTCTTACACTTCTACTCCCTTGCTCTAACCGAAGAAAAGCTTGTTCCATTCTGTCTCTTGCTTCTAAGGAAAGTACTTCCTCTGAAACTCCTTCTTGAACGTATCTCAATTCATGTCTTCTGCTCCTTGTCTTCGTGTCAGACCATCCCACCATGCCATTGCTTCGCCGTCTAAGTAGTACACGGCCACATCTTTCTTATATTCGACTGGACACCGGGTTGTCTTGAAGTTCTTCTCCACACGCTGTAGCCATGCATCTGCTTTGAAGGTGTCTGCTTTTCCTTCAAACTTGTTGGTACCCATGTTCTTCATTGTAAGGACGTACTTTAGAAAATCTGGTTGCGGTGCCGCCTTGTTCGCTTCCGGACTTGGAGTGACTTGCTTGGTTAAGACCTTAGACAGGAGGTCATGCACCATTGACAAAGTAGGGTCTACTGGTTTATCTTCATCTGCTGGAGCTGGTTCGGCCGCTTCTGCTGATCCAGGATTGTTTCTCCGCGATGTAGATCCTTCAGAGTTTGCACGAGATGAACGAGGTCGCTGTGGTCCAATAAATGGTTCTGATTCCGCATGCTGAGAGTTGGGTGGTGATATCGACAATCTCCAAGTTTCAGGGTTCACATTCTCTTCACTGTGTGCACGCTCCATGCCTTCCATAGACCTTGGTCTACTATCGCCAGTCCCATCTACCGAATCTGGGGCATCCCAAAAGTTATGGTAGTTCGCGTACCTCGACCCATCTTGACCCGACATTCCGAACGACCCGCTAGCTCGTGAACCTTCACTAGCCATCTGCACGGACAAAGGGGTTAATCCTACATTTCCCAAAAGGACCTAACCTGATTGCTAGTCCTAATGCCCCTAAGCGGAACGCACCGGTTTCCTAATGTGGCATAAGCGACTCATTTAGACTCGATAAAACATTGAAAACACTGCGGCTTATGAGCATGATCGGAAACCACGCTCTGATACCACCATCTGTAACACCCCCGGACCCTCCTAGGCCGGACTAACCCGGAACGGCCCGAGAGGCGCCACAAAAAATAGATCGCTGGAACGGTTCGACCAAAAATCAAGAACAAATCAAGATTCTCGACCAATCCGTCCCGGGTCACTATTGCCTCGAGACCATGGCCTAAGGCTTCGCGACCCGTACCACGATCGTCGAGTTGTGTCGACCCGGACAAGGCCTTATATCACTTAGCACACCATAACAAATATGAAACATTCTTTTATTAATAATAGGTGGAAAGCGTCTTATAAAACATTACAACAAATATATCAGAGTTTGTGCACACGGCCTAGCGCCAAAAAGAAAAGAAAAGTAATTATACATTCCAAAAGAGTCCTTGCTTATGCTTATGCCACTTCAAATCTACACCGATTAAGCCTATCGTTCCGCTGCCCTCTAAGCTTCCCACCTACTGGTTACCTGCATAGTAGGAGAGGGGGTGAGTAATCAAGATTACTCAGTGAGTCCGAACAATAAACAACTACCTTCCCCGGCCCATGCTTAAAGACAAGCAAACAATACGCATACATTAACAATGCGAAGACAACACACAAACATGCAACAATGCGCAAATACAATGCAACTACTCAATGCAATGCAACAAGTCTCCTCCCCGAGACCTAACAACAAATAATGCAGTCTAGACTCAATCCTAGACTCGATCAATCGATACATCACACACAACTCAATTTGGATGTCCACACATCCTAGGATCCCAACACACACTGGAGGTCTCTAAACTCATCCACCCTGAACTCTCCAGACCGCAAACACAAAAGTCACGTGGTCGGAAACATCATCTTCGGGGATCGGCTAACTTCCAATACAACCCGAGCATGGCGTCCTGCAGCGCTTCGTCCATGAAGCTACCCACTTCACTTGACAAGCTGTGGAGAGAAGTCCATCCCTAACACTGGAGAATCAGGTCCATCCCCCGATCTAACCCCAGGGTCCAAGTACACTAGTCACGCTAAGGCCAACACACACACAAGCATGAGGGAGCTCCTCCTCTAACCAACATGCACACACATCCGGACTAAGCGCACCTCTCACGCAGAACACAATTCCTAGTCTAGATGCTCACAACTCAAATAAGCATGAGGGAGCTCGACCTCAAACCTCCATGCAACACATAAACAGCATCTAAACTACATGCACTTATCAACTATAATGCATGCAACAACACACCCGCCAAGAGAGAGACACTCTCAATCTCTTGCGGTTCAACGATATTATATCATCTAGAAAATCATGCAACTCACTATTCACCAGAAACTTAACAATATCTAGATGACACAATAATACATAAATCACAACACATATGCATGCTACACGCATTTTCCCCAGGGCCCTGCACAAAACCGATTAACTTTGCCCCGGGTCTCCACTTGATACCCTCCGGTCTAAGCTCACACCTGCATGCATAAACACACATCACAAGTCTTCGGAACCCACCTTGGTTGCTGACTACGAAGACTACCCAAACACCTCCAAGCTAACTCCTCAAAACCGCTTAAATAAAACAAACAGAAAACACTCCTTTTCTTTCGGTTTCTCTCTCTAAACTCACCTCTCTCTCTAAGGTGATCACTCACGGTTTGGGGATCAAGAAAATGAAGGGGAGCGGTCTGGTATTTATAGGAATGAAGGGCTGAGGCTGGCTGGATAAGTGGATTCATGCATGGAAGGAAAAGTGGACATGTGTCCCACTTTAAAACTTCCATGGCAAGTTTCTCCAAATGCATGAATGTGCAAACCTTGATCACCAAGTTTTCCTCCCTTGTAGGCCAAGACTCACCTTTTGGAAGCTTGCAAACTTGGGCACCAAGTCTCCTCTTGGCCAATGAGAATCCGCCACTTGTATCGCCACATCACTCTTCCGGGGCAAATGGGAGGTCGCCACGTCATCTCCACTTCACTTTTCCTTGCCACGTCACCCACTACAAAATAGCTTCATCTGAATGTAGTCCCTCTGGAAAAATGATTCTGAAGCTCTCCATTGCCACTCCAATGCACCAAATCGCTCTCCGGTGCTAACGATTTTGCTTTACCGCAAAAACGTAGATCATCGACCAACTCCTGATTCCTCCTAAACCAACTGGGTTTTGGCACCACCATAATTTTTTCTTGAATTATAGGAATTTACTAGATAGATACTCCTCCAATTTACAAGTCTTCAAAATTTTGCTTCTTGACGATCTTTGGTTTAGACGTATCGACCATCGTTTCTCGACCATGACCACTTCTTGGCTCGACCAACTCATGGTCAAGGTCTTGACTTTTCTACTTCTGAACAGGGTCATTACACTGAAACATCAGCATCGATTGATAGAAGACACAACAAATCGATTAACAGGTATCGACCAGCGCCGATCGACATACCAACATCAGCATCGATAGACGCCGAGTTTGCATCAAATCGAGAAAAGATAATAAAGGATATGCTGTACATGCTTGATTCAATGCAAGAAAAACTGAAGGAACCATCAACATATACTTACGACAAACTTGGGAGGCTTTAGTTCAGCATTGAAAATCTAAGAGAGAGGCTACAAATCATCACAAATTCAGCAGCAAAGATTAATGAGAGATGGACCAGAGGGGATGACGCCACAAGAAGCTTAATTGCCACATGGTTCAGGATGAGCAGAGATAATATGGATACTTGTTTTCCAACAAGTAGCTGCTTTTCACCTTATGTAGGAACCGAAATTCACACCGTCAATTTCCGATAAAGATTTGTGGAGGAAAACCGAGTTAACCCGATCTTCCTTGAAGGTCCCGGATATCTGCTGGGCCGCACACGAAACGATCAAATGAAATAGAAGTCGCAAAAATAGAAATCGTAAAAGTTGAGCGGAAAAAAGATCTCATTTCTGAATTCGCGTTTTGAGCGTGAACAACAGGTGAGAAGTAAGCTATAAGAGCTGTCGAAAGGTCCGCTAGTCCGGCGGCCTAGATCTAACCTAGTTGAGTCGCAGCTCGCTAACAAAACAGAAAAGAAAGCTAAAACGCCTAAGTGCTAAGTGCTTGAAAGTTTGTGATCTTGTTTGCTTCTTGCTCAAAGCTCTCCTTATATACTCCTCTATGGCGGTCTATCTTCGCGGGCTGAGTCGGGCTTTTTCCATTTTCGTCCATCTTTGTGTTTATCGGGAAACTTGACATTTATCTTCGGAAATCTTGACATTTATCTTCTGGAAACTTGACATTTATCTCTTATGTGAGGATAAAGATAAACCGTCATAGTTATCCTTCCTTTTGAGAAAATCGTGCGTGGGCGTTTGGCCGTTAGGCGTTAGAGCGTTTTACGGTTTTGAAAGGACAGTCTTTGAAGGTTTCGGTGTTTCGAAGGAACCTCAATTCCTTGTTTAGTCGAGTGGCGTTCTAGAGTAACCGTGACCATACCAAACTTGCGTAGATTGATCGAACAAGTCAAGATGGGATCGAACCGGCCAGCGTCCAGCGTGCGCCCGGCGCCAGGCCAGCCAGCGTCCAGCGTGCGCCCGGCGCCAGGCGAGTGCCGCCCGGCGCCAGGCCAGCCAGCGTCCAGCGTGCGCCCGGCGCCAGGCCAGCCAGCGTCCAGCGTGCGCCCGGCGCCAGGCGAGTGCCGCCCGGCGCCAGGCGAGTGCCGCCCGGCGCCAGGCCAGCCAGCGTCCAGCGTGCCGCCCGGCGCCAGGCCAGCCAGCGTCCAGCGTGCCGCCCGGCGCCAGGCGAGTGCCGCCCGGCGCCAGGCGAGTGCCGCCCGGCGCCAGGCCAGCCAGCGTCCAGCGTGCCGCCCGGCGCCAGGCGAGTGCCGCCCGGCGCCAGGCCAGCCAGCGTCCAGCGTGCCGCCCGGCGCCAGGCCAGCCAGCGTCCAGCGTGCGCCCGGCGCCAGGCGAGTGCCGCCCGGCGCCAGGCGAGTGCCGCCCGGCGCCAGGCCAGCCAGCGTCCAGCGTGCGCCCGGCGCCAGGCCAGCCAGCGTCCAGCGTGCGCCCGGCGCCAGGCGAGTGCCGCCCGGCGCCAGGCCAGCCAGCGTCCAGCGTGCCGCCCGGCGCCAGGCGAGTGCCGCCCGGCGCCAGGCCAGCCAGCGTCCAGCGTGCGCCCGGCGCCAGGCGAGTGCCGCCCGGCGCCAGGCCAGCCAGCGTCCAGCGTGCGCCCGGCGCCAGGCGAGTGCCGCCCGGCGCCAGGCCAGCCAGCGTCCAGCGTGCGCCCGGCGCCAGGCCAGCCAGCGTCCAGCGTGCGCCCGGCGCCAGGCGAGTGCCGCCCGGCGCCAGGCGAGTGCCGCCCGGCGCCAGGCCAGCCAGCGTCCAGCGTGCCGCCCGGCGCCAGGCCAGCCAGCGTCCAGCGTGCGCCCGGCGCCAGGCCAGCCAGCGTCCAGCGTGCGCCCGGCGCCAGGCCAGCCAGCGTCCAGCGTGCGCCCGGCGCCAGGCCAGCCAGCGTCCAGCGTGCGCCCGGCGCCAGGCCAGCCAGCGTCCAGCGTGCGCCCGGCGCCAGGCGAGTGCCGCCCGGCGCCAGGCGAGTGCCGCCCGGCGCCAGGCCAGCCAGCGTCCAGCGTGCCGCCCGGCGCCAGGCGAGTGCCGCCCGGCGCCAGGCGAGTGCCGCCCGGCGCCAGGCGAGTGCCGCCCGGCGCCAGGCGAGTGCCGCCCGGCGCCAGGCCAGCCAGCGTCCAGCGTGCGCCCGGCGCCAGGCGAGTGCCGCCCGGCGCCAGGCGAGTGCCGCCCGGCGCCAGGCGAGTGCCGCCCGGCGCCAGGCGAGTGCCGCCCGGCGCCAGGCCAGCCAGCGTCCAGCGTGCGCCCGGCGCCAGGCGAGTGCCGCCCGGCGCCAGGCGAGTGCCGCCCGGCGCCAGGCAGTGCCGCCGGCGCCAGGCCAGCCAGCGTCCAGCGTGCGCCCGGCGCCAGGCCAGCCAGCGTCCAGCGTGCGCCCGGCGCCAGGCGAGTGCCGCCCGGCGCCAGGCCAGCCAGCGTCCAGCGTGCCGCCCGGCGCCAGGCGAGTGCCGCCCGGCGCCAGGCCAGCCAGCGTCCAGCGTGCGCCCGGCGCCAGGCCAGCCAGCGTCCAGCGTGCGCCCGGCGCCAGGCCAGCCAGCGTCCAGCGTGCCGCCCGGCGCCAGGCGAGTGCCGCCCGGCGCCAGGCCAGCCAGCGTCCAGCGTGCCGCCCGGCGCCAGGCGAGTGCCGCCCGGCGCCAGGCCAGCCAGCGTCCAGCGTGCGCCCGGCGCCAGGCGAGTGCCGCCCGGCGCCAGGCCAGCCAGCGTCCAGCGTGCTGCGGTGCCAGGCGTCTTGCCGTCTGTGGGTTTGTTCGATCTTTCCCTCGTCGGTTGTTTGCGGAAATCTTCGAGTTTTGGGAGGGTCTCTAGTCGTAGATCTCGAGATAATTGTTTCCAACGAGATTCCGCGAGTATCGGGATTTTGAGATGGACTTAGATCTGCAGATTTTCCGTCGTCGAGGATGAGAGCAATGTGGCTCCGAGTTTTAAATATGTTAAAAGATGAATCTTTTAAACAATCGGGAAGGTTTTACGGAAGACTCATTGTAGATCTCGGACAATCCAGACATGGGTTTCAAGGGACCAAGATGCTGTCATTGCCCGAGATCATGAGACGATCGCATGGACGGGCGCCAGGACCCTCGCCGTTGGCGCCAGATGGGAGTGGACGAGCCTTCCGTGAGTTTTATCGAGCGACGACCCGTTTCTTGGATTTGATCGTCGCTTGGCTTTTCTTTCGAGGACTTTCGGGTGACGATTTCGTCATTGACCGATTTTGACCCCAACAGTTAGCCCCCCAGCTAGCTAGGAACCGTAGAGCCTGTCGGATCCTAGCTTGCGGTATAGCCGTGTGGGAAGGTGTTGAGACGTAATCGTTTGCCGAAAATCGGGGTAAATAGTGATTTTACCTCCTTTATATGGAGTAAGAAATCTCATTCTTACTTCATCACAAGGTTTTTACTCTCTCTCTCAAGAATCCTTTCTCTCTCTTTAAGAACAATGTCTTCAAGATCCTCAAAGAGAAACTCTTCTTCCCATTCATCCTCGGATGACTCTCCTGCCCATGTAACGGTAAAGCAGGAGGAGTCGGTCGAGGAGGAAAAGAAGAATGCGTATTACCGAGCCCTTGTAGGTTCGCCCCCAACAATGCCAGAGATCCCTGTTCCGAGGAGGCCTCTGAGGCAGCCTGGTGCTCTTTTTGCGCCGAGCTCGGTTTCTCGTCAATATCTCAAGGTTCTTCGAGATTTTTACCAGGTTCCTGAGGGAGTTAAATTCCGGATTCCCGTTGGTAACGAGAGTGCAAGGAATCCTCCGCAAGGTTTCTTTACATGTTACGAAGCTTTCTTTACGTACTGCCGTATGTGGTTCCCAATTCCTGGTGCCATTGTTCGTGCGCTTCACCGCTTCGAACTTTCGATCAGCCAACTCAGCGTTCCTGCCTTGGAGAGTTGGCTTGGCGTACTAATCGCTAGCTACGAACTCGGGATTGATCTTGGTCCCGATGATTTCGAAGGTCTTTGGGGTACTCGGCCGACGGGGAGTGACGGTTACTATTCCATGCTGCCTAAGAAGGATATGGCCGTGATTCAGGGGACTACTTCGAATCCCAAATCGTGGCAGGAGCGTTTCTTCTTTGTTCAAATAGATGGCGAGTCTGTCGAGGAGAGCTGCCTCCATCTATTTCCGCGAGCATGGAACTTCAACCGAGGTATCTGACGAAAAATCTGTTGTCTATCTCACCTTTTCGAAGTGCGAAGTTTTGAAAAATTTTCGTTTTGTAGGGAACAACCCTACGGCGCATTTGCCTGGTGGCGTTTTCGTCAAGAGATCTTCTTCGTCAAAGGCGTTTTCTGGAAATCCTTCACCCTCGAGCGGATCGAGATGCGGTTAAGCTTTATCGGTCGAGGTCCTGTTCCGTCGTATGGCCTTGAACCTGTTACCGTGGCTCCTACCGGAGGCGCAGACAGAGGTCTCGAAGGGGAAGGAAATCGACGATGGGGAAGGCTCGAAAATCCTTCACCGCTGGGAGAAAACCTAGTTTTGTTCCAGCGGAAAAGCGAGCCAGCGGTTTTCCACCTAACAACTTCTTTGATGGCCTTCCTCCGGAGTTTACTACTGACGAGTCGCTGGAGGATGAGAACAACTTCTTTGATGGCCTTCCTCCGGAGTTTACTACTGACGAAGTCGCTGGAGGATGAGGAGAAACAACGGGTTTTGCCGAGGGCTCCCAACGGTCAACGAGGTTTGGCCCTTCAACTTCTTTAACCTTGCGTTGAATCCGTATATAAGCATGCTTGCTGATCTTGAGTTTTATGCAGGGACTAAGAGTGTTTAGCGAGGCGCTTGACTCGATTTTCCGCAAATCCAGGATTGCTAACTTCAAGACCACAGAAGTGGAGCGAGAGCTTTTCCGGTTCCGTCAAGAGGTGAAGGCACAGAACGCGAAGCAAGCTGAGCTTCACGCTCGGGCTCTCGTACGGGCGGAAAGGAGAGGAAGAAGGATGGCGGCAGCGGAGGTGGCAAGACGGGCGGAATCGTTTGCTGCTGAGTAGTAATGCTTTAAAGAAGCTCAGGAGTTTGTTGGTGATTTCCGCGAGTGCCGAGGTTCGGTCGTAAACCTTTACAAGTCTCAGAACCCGGATTTCTTCGATTCGAGATTGCTGAAATGAAGGATTTCATGGCCGAAAGTGTGCTCATGCTGAGTCCTTGGTTCCTCCGTAGAAGAAAGAGTCCGAGACTATGGGAACCTATCGAGGTTTCCGAGGATACGGTGGAGGTTGGAGCCGATGAGAACGCCGAGAATGGTGGGAATGCTCGAGGCGTGAATGAGGAAGTGGACCAGCCTGCTAGTTCATTTGGGATTTCTGCATCCGGATTTCTCAACGTTGACTTCCTTTTGTGAATTGAATTTTTGGCCGTGTGGCCGCTTTTAGTAATTTTATCCTGTGACCGTTGGAGGTTGCATTCTTATGTTTTGGGACTGGCGTTGGTGGCTTTGAATCCTGCCGTCTTTTGCGGCTTTTATGAATATGAAAATTTGCGAGATTTAGTCTTTTGTTTTGATTTATACTTTCGCCAAGTGTAGAGGAAGGATGCGAGTAGTCACTTCAGATCCTAACTCTTTTTCGCCGCTGGTCCGTATGCTACTTTTAGTGGCGTTTTAGGTGTAGCGATAAGAGACATGTTTTGGGATCTCGTATACGATACTATGTCTGTGAGATGTCAAGATCCAGCAAGACTGGGTTTAGGGCAAGACCTAGGTTTACTCTCAGCTTTGAGGCTGTGCGATGACTGATCGGCTTTCGTTTTGCCTGTTAGTGATTTCTTCCTGATTCTTTTCGTTTAAAGTCCGCGACTAGTCGCCGCTTATATGACTTGTGTTAAAGAATCGAGCTATCTTCGAGTTTATCCGAGATGCTAAACCAAAATTTTGGGTTTCTTGTATAGCGCGCTATGATATCCTTGTCGGATGTAAGAGGACCTTGTAGGTCTGACTACGATTTTGTATTGAGTGAAACGTTTCTTGTGAGCGTCCGTCGGGGCCAATCGACGGGCGTGAGTTTTTTAAGTCGCTGGTGGACTGTCTTTGCGGATATCTGAGTTTTGTTATCTTTTTAAGAAGGCGACGCCTCGCTTCTTTGAAGATATGATTTTTGTTTTTCCGAAGCGTTGATGCGTTTAAGTGAGCATGAAAGATAGAAAGAATTTTATTAAAAAATTTCGAGAAGTTAGAGTACATATGCGGATTTTTCGCGTTTTTGTGGGAGTATAGGAGTATACGCACCCAGTCCCCCTTTGGTGAGGGGGATAGCTGAACTCGCCGGGTTTCGACGAGCTGCTCACGCATCTCTTCGAGGATCAAGCCATCTCGTAGTTCTGATAGTTGCCGCGACGTTTTACTCCCGTCGTCGCCGTTCGATCGTGCTGGTCTGATCAGTGGTTTGTGCGGGGTCGAGCTGTCGGTCTTCGGCGGTGGATTGAGGCTTTGTCGCCGTCTTGAATCGTTGCCTGTTCGGATGATTCTGGATCATCTTTCTTCGAGTCTTCGGGAATGTTGTGTGATTCCTTTGCTCGTTTTGGGTTGGCCGCAGGGGCGTTCCGATCTTTTCGCAGTTTAAACTCGGCTAGGTAACAGAGTCTCGACTGTTTCTGACTACCCCAGATGGCTGCGGTTCCGGTCGGAGTCGGGAACTTGATACCTAGGTGATATGTGGACGGTACTGCCTTCATGGAGTTGATCCAAGGGGTTCCCATGATGGCGTTGTAGATGGCCGGGTTGTCGACTACTGCAAACTCGACGATCTTTGTAACTTCCTTTGCCATGACTGGGAGTTTTATTTTTCCGAGGGTCATGGTAGTGACGCCCGAAAACCCCGTCAAAGGTTTTGGCTCAGGGACGACTTCCCCAAGTGGGATCTTCATCCTGTAGAGGTGTCGCGGAAGATGGCGTTGACCGTGCTTCCAGTATCGGCGAGAATCGCGGCCGACCGAGATCTGGATGACCAGGTCGATTACCAAAGGGTCGCAGTGAGGTTTGTCGATTCCGACGGTCTCGTGTTCCTCGAAAGCGATTGTGTGGTTAGGAACATCGCTGTCCGGGAACCAGTTGGAACTGATCTCGGCTTTTCGCCCGTAGGCTTTTATCGATGAGACAGAGTCTTGGTAGAACTGTGATCCTCCGATGATCATGTTTACCCTCGCGCACTGCTGTTGTTCCTTGGTCGTCTGTCTTCTTCAGCTTTTCCCCTGATTGGTTTTCGGTCGCGCGGTCTTCGGAGACAGTTTTGTTAGTCTTTGGGCGGTCGGAGTCCAGGAGCAAGTCCTTTATACTCTTGACCTTTGATAGCTCGCCGGTGAGGAGTTTTGCGGCGAGCCGGGCGCCGAGAACCTTGCAGTTCGCGGTGGAGTGACCTCTGGTCTCGTGGAACTTCGCAATAGGAGTTATCCTTGTACTGGTTCCTGGTCCAGGTGTTTCGGAGGTTTTGCCTTGCTCGAGTTGATGGCGTAGTTATGCTGCGCCTTGGGCGTCTTCCCGCCGTGATGGGCGTATTTGTCGTTACGAGAGGGTTTCTTCTTGGGCGGTTTTCTGCGGTCCGTGCTTCTCGATAGAAGCTTCATCTCTTCTTCCATGATGATGAAGTCTCTTGCCTTGTGGAAGTATCCTGGATTGTCCGCGGCTTTTCCAGTAGTATCCACTTTCGGAACTTCGACTTGTACCAGAGAGTTTTTCTCAGGGCGTCGATTGCGACATTGTCGCTGATGCCCGTTACTCTGGCCATCACCAGTTTGAACCTTCGCATGAAGTCGCGGAGCGACTCGTCTTCCTTCTGAGCTAGACTCCATAGATCCACGTCGGACGTTTCTCTATCCATGAACATGGAGTACTGTTTGAGAAACGCCGAGGCCAGTTGGCGGAAGCTTCCGATGGAGTTCCTTTTGAGCCGGGAGAACCACTCGAGCGCAGCACCTTTGAGGTGCTTTCGGCGAAGAAGACAATGACCTGCGTCCGTTAGCATTCGGGAGTTTGCACCTACCCATTGCGATCTGGAAGGACTGCAGGTGTGACTTAGGATCCGTCGTGCCGTCATAGGCCGGGATTTTGATCTTCCACTGGTCTGAGATCGTGTTTCCGTGATCCGAGTGGTGAAAGCGTTTTCGTGCTTCCTCGAGAAGTCTATAGATCTCGGGCGGAACTGGTCGCCTGATGGATTTCGCGATTTCACGCTTTCACTTCAGCCACGGTCTTTTGAGAGATTCACGGAGATCATGGATCTCGCTATTGCTGCCGGCGTTCCTCGGACCTGTCGACGCTGGTCGCGATAGATCCGCGTCTGATCTTCCGCGAAGTTCTTCCTGCTCCATCCAGTAGAGTTCTTCTTCCTCTTCTGTCATGGGCCTATCGGCGATACCGTCGCCGAGCGGACTGGCTTCGGTTCTCCGGGTGGATGTCAGCGTCTTCATCGGAAGGGTCCGATCGAAGCTGATATCTAGATCGATCGCTTCGGCGTCGCTTTCCTTGTTTCCGCAGCCGAGTGGAAGGTTCTGCGAGGTCGCTTGCTGTCCTTCGAGCCGTTTCCTCCGAGTGGGCTCTTCGGGGCATCTTTTCGTGCCCGGAAGATCGAAGTCGAGTCTCCTGCGGCGTGCCTTGGTGGATCCGCTGCAACTTGCTCCTCGCAGTTAAGGTATCGACCTGTTTTGCGGCGAGGTTATCAGCTTGTCCTGTTGTTCGCCAGCGCCTGGGTAAACAGTTCCTTCATCTGCTTGGCCTCGGTGTTTGCATCAGCAGTGACTGTGGACGCCGTCTCCAGCTGGAGTCTTCTCAGCGTTGGCATCGGCGGGTGTTCCGTCTAGCTGGCTGATCCTTGGTGGTGTCGGCTGACATGATTGGCGTGTGCAGTTGCGAGATAGATAGATCCGTAACCCCCTCCTTCTAGCCAACCGTGGGAACCGAAATTCACACCGTCAATTTCGATAAAGATTTGTGGAGGAAAACCGAGTTAACCCGATCTTCCTTGAAGGTCCGGATATCTGCTGGGCGCTGCGAAGCGATCAAATGAAATAGAAGTCGCAAAAATAGAAATCGTAAAAGTTGGCGGAAAAAGATCTTATTTCTGAATTGGCGTTTTGGCGTGAACAACAGGTGAGAAGTAAGCTATAAGAGCTGTCGAAGGTCCGCTAGTCCGGCCGCCTAGATCTAACCTAGTTGAGTCGCAGCTCGCTAACAAAAACAGAAAAGAAAGCTAAAACGCCTAAGTGCTAAGTGCTTGAAAGTTTGTGATCTTGTTTGCTTCTTGCTCAAAGCTCTCCTTATATACTCCTCCTATGACGGTCTATCTTCTCGCTGGCTGAGTCGGCTTTTTCCATTTTCGTCCATCTTTGTGTTTATCGGAAACTTGACATTTGCGCGGCGCCAGGCGAGTGCCGCCGGCGCCAGGCGAGTGCCGCCGGCGCCAGGCGAGTGCCGCCGGCGCCAGGCGAGTGCCGCCGGCGCCAGGCGAGTGCCGCCGGCGCCAGGCGAGTGCCGCCGGCGCCAGGCGAGTGCCGCCGGCGCCAGGCGAGTGCCGCCGGCGCCAGGCGAGTGCCGCCGGCGCCAGGCGAGTGCCGCCGGCGCCAGGCGAGTGCCGCCGGCGCCAGGCGAGTGCCGCCGGCGCCAGGCGAGTGCCGCCGGCGCCAGGCGAGTGCCGCCGGCGCCAGGCGAGTGCCGCCGGCGCCAGGCGAGTGCCGCCGGCGCCAGGCGAGTGCCGCCGGCGCCAGGCGAGTGCCGCCGGCGCCAGGCGAGTGCCGCCGGCGCCAGGCCAGCCAGCGTCCAGCGTGCCGCCGGCGCCAGGCGAGTGCCGCCGGCGCCAGGCGAGTGCCGCCGGCGCCAGGCGAGTGCCGCCGGCGCCAGGCGAGTGCCGCCGGCGCCAGGCGAGTGCCGCCGGCGCCAGGCGAGTGCCGCCGGCGCCAGGCGAGTGCCGCCGGCGCCAGGCGAGTGCCGCCGGCGCCAGGCGAGTGCCGCCGGCGCCAGGCGAGTGCCGCCGGCGCCAGGCGAGTGCCGCCGGCGCCAGGCGAGTGCCGCCGGCGCCAGGCGAGTGCCGCCGGCGCCAGGCGAGTGCCGCCGGCGCCAGGCGAGTGCCGCCGGCGCCAGGCGAGTGCCGCCGGCGCCAGGCGAGTGCCGCCGGCGCCAGGCGAGTGCCGCCGGCGCCAGGCGAGTGCCGCCGGCGCCAGGCGAGTGCCGCCGGCGCCAGGCCAGCCAGCGTCCAGCGTGCCGCCGGCGCCAGGCGAGTGCCGCCGGCGCCAGGCGAGTGCCGCCGGCGCCAGGCGAGTGCCGCCGGCGCCAGGCGAGTGCCGCCGGCGCCAGGCGAGTGCCGCCGGCGCCAGGCGAGTGCCGCCGGCGCCAGGCGAGTGCCGCCGGCGCCAGGCGAGTGCCGCCGGCGCCAGGCGAGTGCCGCCGGCGCCAGGCGAGTGCCGCCGGCGCCAGGCGAGTGCCGCCGGCGCCAGGCGAGTGCCGCCGGCGCCAGGCGAGTGCCGCCGGCGCCAGGCGAGTGCCGCCGGCGCCAGGCGAGTGCCGCCGGCGCCAGGCGAGTGCCGCCGGCGCCAGGCGAGTGCCGCCGGCGCCAGGCGAGTGCCGCCGGCGCCAGGCGAGTGCCGCCGGCGCCAGGCGAGTGCCGCCGGCGCCAGGCGAGTGCCGCCGGCGCCAGGCGAGTGCCGCCGGCGCCAGGCGAGTGCCGCCGGCGCCAGGCGAGTGCCGCCGGCGCCAGGCGAGTGCCGCCGGCGCCAGGCGAGTGCCGCCGGCGCCAGGCGAGTGCCGCCGGCGCCAGGCGAGTGCCGCCGGCGCCAGGCGAGTGCCGCCGGCGCCAGGCGAGTGCCGCCGGCGCCAGGCGAGTGCCGCCGGCGCCAGGCCAGCCAGCGTCCAGCGTGCCGCCGGCGCCAGGCGAGTGCCGCCGGCGCCAGGCGAGTGCCGCCGGCGCCAGGCGAGTGCCGCCGGCGCCAGGCGAGTGCCGCCGGCGCCAGGCGAGTGCCGCCGGCGCCAGGCGAGTGCCGCCGGCGCCAGGCCAGCCAGCGTCCAGCGTGCCGCCGGCGCCAGGCGAGTGCCGCCGGCGCCAGGCGAGTGCCGCCGGCGCCAGGCGAGTGCCGCCGGCGCCAGGCCAGCCAGCGTCCAGCGTGCCGCCGGCGCCAGGCGAGTGCCGCCGGCGCCAGGCCAGCCAGCGTCCAGCGTGCGCCCGGCGCCAGGCGAGTGCCGCCGGCGCCAGGCCAGCCAGCGTCCAGCGTGCCGCCGGCGCCAGGCGAGGTGCCGCCGGCGCCAGGCCAGCCAGCGTCCAGCGTGCCGCCGGCGCCAGGCGAGTGCCGCCGGCGCCAGGCCAGCCAGCGTCCAGCGTGCGCCCGGCGCCAGGCGAGGTGCCGCCGGCGCCAGGCCAGCCAGCGTCCAGCGTGCCGCCGGCGCCAGGCGAGTGCCGCCGGCGCCAGGCCAGCCAGCGTCCAGCGTGCCGCCGGCGCCAGGCGAGTGCCGCCGGCGCCAGGCGAGTGCCGCCGGCGCCAGGCGAGTGCCGCCGGCGCCAGGCCAGCCAGCGTCCAGCGTGCTGCCGGTGCCAGGCGTCTTGCCGTCTGTGGGTTTGTTCGATCTTTCCCTCGTCGGTTGTTTGCGGAATTCTTTCGAGTTTTGGGAGGGTCTCTAGTCGTAGATCTCGAGATAATTGTTTCCAACGAGATTCCGCGAGTATCGGGATTTTGAGATGGACTTAGATCTGCAGATTTTCCGTCGTCGAGGATGAGAGCAATGTGGCTCCGAGTTTTAAATATGTTAAAAGATGAATCTTTTAAACAATCGGGAAGGTTTTACGGAAGACTCATTGTAGATCTCGGACAATCCAAACATGGGTTTCAAGGGACCAAGATGCTGTCATTGCCCGAGATCATGAGACGATCGCATGGACGGGCGCCAGGACCCTCGCCGTTGGCGCCAGATGGGAGTGGACGAGACTTCCGTGAGTTTTATCGAGCGACGACCCGTTTCTTGGATTTGATCGTCGCTTGGCTTTTCTTTCGAGGACTTTCGGGTGACGATTTCGTCATTGACCGATTTTTACCCCAACACCTTACTAGTCCAAACACCTCCAAAGTCAAGCTAAATGACTATAACAAAGAGCTGAGTGGGAGACAACCCACTATCAGGTAATTTTACTTAGTTTAATTCTTTATAGTTACTAATTTTCTTTTTATATTGCAGGTCAAAAAAAGACACGAGTAGACGATTGCCCACGAAATCTACTGACGAAACCAGGTAGACATCGATCTACACTGCTACAGCAAAAATGATTGACGGACACTTCATGCCATCGATCGACACGGACTTTGGTCAGGTACATTGTTCTAACTTGTTAAATTCAGTACTTATGATTTATGTTATTCCCTCAACTCCGACTGGATATACACTGAGGACAGTGTATAATTTAAGTCTAGGGGGAAGGTTACTGATATTACTTTATCTTTTGATCTTACTAAATGTTTTCAAAGTTTTTATTGAGTCAAGAAGGGGGAAATGAACTTTTTCAATCTTTACTTAGTATCTAACCACTCTCTAGCACCATTCTTAGATTTGTGAACTGCAGAATGTACTAGAGATACTAAAGTGGACCACCTGTCAACTATGACCACACTTGCTGAGAATGTTTGAAGGAACCGAAGCTGACCTCCAATCTAATTTGACTTTACCAGCTTGTCTTGGGGCTTGTAATACATTGGATCGGGTTCCTCCTGCAAGTCTTGAAGGTAAAAGTCTGTGTGTTTCTGGTTCTCTTCTCTCTCTCTCTTCAAGCATCCTAGATATAAAAGATTAAGATGATTTCCTGGAAGATGCAGAGGGGTAGGAGTGTCTCTTGTGACCCCCAGTATTCTAATTCAGAAAGGAATGATCACACATTGTGGAAACGAGGGATAGGTAAATTACCTGTGACCCCATTATTCGCTACACTTTGTCAAAATAAGAGCTAAAAAAGTAGAAAAGTCAATAAGATGAACAAGATGGACTGCATCAGCATCAGCGTTCATTGAAATTGAAACTATAAGGGTTCAGAGAAGAGAGAAAGGGGAAAGAACGGAATCAGAGAAGACTACCTGTGTGTTCAGAAATTTGCTTGAGTTGAGTCCATGTGTCCATTGATCGATACTCCCAAGGTAAAGCGTACACATTTATTTTATGCAAGAAATGAGGTTGGTAGAGGGGTTAGTCAGATAGGATTTGCTAAGTTGATGGCTAGAAAAATTTGGTTGCTAAGCTAAGATATGGTTTACAAAGTTCTTCTAAAGTTAGGAGATATTTGATGTGGCTTGCAACATTGTAGAAGTGATGATTCTAGGCTTAAAGATTGTGTGAGTCTCTGCTGTTTTCAAACCTCTTTTAGAGAGACTGCCTGTTTGTTTTGCTTGAAGACAAGCAAAAGGGTAAGTCTGGGGGAGTTGATATACTATGGATTTGACTCACTTTTACCCATGGTATATAGGTGTTTTAAGTTATAATTATTATGTTTTGGAGTCTATTACTTATGTTTTCAGGTTCAGGAGTGTTTTGGAACAAAGTGATGATTTTGGAGCATTTTAGAGTATAAAAGAGATTTCACCCAAGCTGACCGTCAAACCAGACTGGAGGTCGACATTCAGAATCAATAATCCATCGATGCACAATCTGTGACATCGATCAACATCGAATAAGGTCTACGATTAGAAATAGTAATTGACCGATGCACATCCTGTGACATCGATCGACCGCGAATCGCGCAGAAGACAGATTTGTTGCAGCTGACTTAAAGCCCAAGACTTCACCAAATTACAAGATTGTCCCTGACGAGTTTTTAAGCTAATATATATAGTTTGCCTAAGTGTTTAAGGCAAAATGTGCTTTCTATTCTCTTGTTTTACACAGCAAAAGGTTTTAGGAATTTCTAGAGTTCAAGAGAAGATCCAAAGAGATTTGTGATTGGGACTCCATTATTATCTATTTATCTACGCAGTTTTCTTTATACCTTGTTGTTATGAATTACTTAGCCATGTCTGAGTAGTTATATTGTTAGATTTAGGGTTCAAATAGGTTATGAGGGATTAGCCCCAACTATAGATTGCTAAGTTGTGATTTTCATCATTAGGATGCTCTTAATGCTTGTGTTCTAGATTAGTTATCTAGAACCTTGACCTAGGATATAAGTTATTACTTAACCTCGTCCTGAACCTATCCTAATTGAGCTAGGATTGCTAGAGAAAGGCAGAAGCTGATCTAGGAACCCTTAGTGAGCATTCATTCATCCCGCACTCAAAGCTTGGTAGAGCGTGTCAATCGATATTTCTATAGAATAATCGATCGATGGTGCAAAAGGTGTATCGATCGATATTCCTCTAGAATAATCGATCGACACTTTCTAATTGATCAAGCCGATTGGTAAGATCATTAGATCTAGTCAATAGACGAATCTAGACAAGTGAAAGCTGATTGATTTGTGCTTATAAGTTAAGTTCTATAATAACATGCAAACAATTGTTAGGCATCTATAGGATTATAATCCTGATTACCTTAATAGAAATCATAAGTCTAGCTACTTTCCATTAATTGTCAAAACCTCAATCAACTCAACCGAGCAACTACCTTGCTCAAAACCTGCTATTTACGTTTAATCATAAACAACCTAGCTTAATCACTCTGATTAGATCTTTTTGGTTCCTTTGCTCCTTGTGGATTCGATCCCTAAGTACTACAACTGAACCTCTTATTTGAGAGAGTAAAGTTTCTCTAGAGTTAATTTGAGCACTATCAGTGTGTTAGGTATATTTGGGATTCGGATATGTGTTGGTATTATGATATTCTTTTAAGTTTCAGGTTCGGGTTATCGGTTATAGTTTCCGGTTTCTAGTAAAATTTCAAATTTCTAAAATATATTTGTTATTCTTGGGTTCACCCCCTAGGTGAACCTCTAGGTTCACCAACCAATAGAATTTCATCATTTCATATTCAGTATCTTTTAAAAAATAGAACCAAATATTGTAAAATTATATTGTGTGTTTTAAAATAAAAATAAATAAAAATAATAGTAGTTGTAAAAAACAATGATTTTTTTTTAAAAAAAAATTAATATCGTCAGAAAAACACTAAACCCTAAACCCAAAATCCTAAGCCCTAAAACCTTGGATAAATCCTAGTTCTTTGATTTATTTTTTTTTTTAATATTTTTAACGCAATCAGCAAAACACTAAAGACTAAACCCTTGGGTAAACCCTAAACCCTTGGATAAATCCTAGATCTTTGATTTTTTTTTTAAATATTTTTTCGCATTTAGCAAAACACTAAACCCTAAACCCTAAACCCTAAATCCTAACCCCTAAACCCTTGGATAAATCCTAAACCCTTGGATTTAAATTCAAAGATTTAGGAGTTATGATTTATCCAAGGGTTTAGGGGTTAGGATTTATGATTTAGGGTTTAGAATTTAGGGTTTAATGTTTTGGTGACGGTATTAAAAATATATATTTTTTGAAAAATCATTGTTTTTTGCAACTACTATTGTTTTTATTTCTTTTTATTTTAAAAACATAATATAGGTTGACAATATTTTGTTTTCTTTTTTTAAAAGATACTGAATATAAAATATTGAAATCCTATTGGTTGGAGAACCTACAGGTGAACCCAAGAATTTGTCAATAGATTTTGGTATTTGGATTAAACTTTGGGCATTTTCGGTTCTTCTGGTAAAATTTTAGGGTTTTTTCAAGTATTTGATTATTTTCAAGTAGTTGTTTGAATTTTAGCTATTTTACGGGTTTCGAGTATTTTCTCAGGTTTTCTGGTACTTCAAGTCTTTCTCGGGTCCTAAATACCCGAACTGACCTAGAACTGCTTGTATCCAAAAAGTACATGTGTTTTTATAAGTATGAATTATAGACCCAAACAAAGCCAGACCTAAAAGAAACTGACTCCAACTCAGACCAAAAAAATTCGGATATCTAATTGAGTTCAAATATTTAGATCTCAAAGGATCTGGACCTGAAAAACCCAACTTTTAACCGATCAGAAGACCAAAAACCCATTGCATACTCTCGCTTATTATATTTTGAGTGCATTTTGTGAAATTTATGTTTGTTCAATTGGTGAGACTTAAGATTTATTTGGCATATTTTTAGCTAATTTAATAGTATATATTTGCAAGGGTTTTAATATTTTTTAAACTTATCTTAAATAACAATTTTTATTACAGATATTTTTATAAAAATTAATTTAACTTAAAGTATATAAAATTGATTTAACAAATGATTTGCTAAAGTGTTTTTATTAAATTTCATTTTTTAAATATTTAGGATGATATAATCTTAGATGACATGGTATAATATGTTGTATGAAATATGCTCTAATTTTAAAAATTGATATATGTAAATATTTTAGAACTATTATTGAGCCTAAGAAATGGTGTATAACGTTATTGTATAACAACCATGTCACATATGATGATAAGTAATTATAGGATTCATATATTTAAAATGTTTAAAGTATTGTATGGTTAGCGTAGTTAATGAAAAGATCAAATAAATAAATAATTATTTACGGATGCAACAACATTATTATATCATATTTTTAAATTATTTTTAATAGTATATATTTTCAAAATCGTATCTATAATATATTATTAACAAAAATATTATAACAGTATATTTAGAATATATCCTTAAACCAAAGTACGCAAAAATAGCTTCCTTTAAAATAATATCAAAATTATTAAATGTGTTTCTCGAAGAGAAGCTATGAGCCACAGAATGCACTTCCGCAGGGAACTAATCAGATTGTTTCACCAGTAGAAACAATAATGCCGATCATCCCAGGGAGATGGTGCTTTACGGATGGCTCATGGAAAGACCAGGAACCATACTCAGGGCAAGGATGGTATAGCACGCTTGAAGGTTTTGATCATTTAATTGAAGCAAGGAATACACGAGCAAGTCATTCGCCACTACACTCGGAGACAGAGACATTCATTTGGGCAATGGAATGCATGAGGAATCTACGACAGTTTACTGTTACATTTGCAACGAATTATTCTTAATTGTGAAGATGGTTTCAGAACCAGCAGAGTGGCTAGCCTTTGCAAGTTACTTGGAAGATATTGCAACTTTGAAGAGAAGATTTATCAGCTCAGAACTCATTCTTATACCACGGATGCATAATTCAATGGCGGATCGTCTTGCACACAGTGCTCGAAAGCAGTCGTCGTTTGTTGACCATATGGATGTGGAACTACCAGTTTGGGTTACAAAATCTAGTTGAGCCTGTTTCAGTTACCGACAAAAAAAAAAGCTATGATGTATAAGGTTCGTAGATAAATATTTCAAAAGGTGAACATAAACATTCAAGGAACTTTTTCATTTTAAGTGATACCGTTCGATAATGTAAAGGGATGGAGTTAACTGTTGCAGATTTGGTGGCACCAAGGAACAATATAGTTTTGGTATTGGAATTCATCAGTCACGTTTTGATAATGGATTTATGAGACACGTTTTGATAAGATGATAGTTTAGTATAATAGAGTTATGTGTAAATATTTGGTCTATCATTGTATATCAAGTAATAAGCATTGATTACCTTATAGTTACAGAAATATAAGGTCTGTGGTTCAAGAGTTGGTTGATATTTGTTTCTTTAGTTATTTCTTTACAATTTTTATATAAATGTCTCAAAATGCAGATGTTAATTAAGCCAATAAAAAGATAGGTTTTTGGTTTATTACAGCTCATTTAATTTTATTTAAACGAAAGAGCATGCTCTATTTATAATAATTATTTTCGTTGATGCGTTTCACAAAGTTTCGATGTAGAATATTTACACTTTATAAATATATCTCTAATATATTTAATTCGTTAACAATTATAGAGCTGTATAAATTATTTCTTAAAATCTCGAGGATATATAATATTGTAAATCTTGTTAGTTCCATAAATTCTTGTTAACCACAATTTATATGTTATTGTTTATTTTTAAAATACCAGTAAGGAAACAACAAGCCAGAAAATAGAGAAATATGTTAGGTGATTTATGTTCTTAAATGTCCAATATACTCTTAAAGAATGACACAATTGTTTACTTTGCAATTATCATTTAAATGTGTCAAATATTTACAAGTTCTTGTTTTTTATATATTATTCAACTTTTATTCAAATGTGGGAAACATTTGGAGTTCAACGTTTTAGAGATTTGTTCATGTGTTTTACATGATGACAATATTCTTCCGTTGAATTAAGAAACTTGGCCGAATTACCGATTTCGCAGCTGGAAAACGCTAATGGAGGAAATCTACCGCGATTTTGGCTAGTCGGCAGAATAAATTGATAAAAACTTAAACGGTTTGATTTAACATAACTAAACACTATTACTCTGATTAATTGCCGAGTAATAATATAAAATTTATTGTTTAAACCCAATCAAAAAGATAGGCTTAGGATTTACTACGGCCCATTTGATTTTGCTCCAGCAAAATCATTCTTGTTGATAAATTTCACAAAGTTTCGATGTGAGATGTTTTTACTTCATAGATATAAAGATCCCATATATATTTAATGATTCAAGAGATTTTCTGTATAAATTATTTGCTAATCTCTGCAGTATATATAATATTTTAAACCTTGTTAACCGTGATTTATATTATGTTGTTTATTTTTTAAATATTAATAAGGAAAAAACATCAAGAAAATAGAGAGATATGTTAGGTGGTTTATGTTCTTAAATGTCCAAAATACTCTTAATGAACGACACAGTTTTTTTCTTTGCGAGTATCATTTAAATGTGACAAATATTTGTAAGTTCATATTTTTCTATATTATTAAATTTTATTCAAAATGTGGGAAAGCATTTTGAGTTCATCGTTTTAGAGAGTTGTTCATGTGTTTTATATGCTGATAATATTATCCTCTTTGAATTCAAAAACTTGGCCGAATTACCTGTTTTGCAGCCCGAAAAACGCTAATTGAGGCAACCTACCGCGATTTTGGCTACTCGGCACAATAAATCGGCAAAATTTAAACGCTCGATTTAAAATAACTAAACACTATTACTCAGATGAATTGCCGAAGAGTAATTATTTTTTTTTGTTTAAACCTATTCATAAAGATAAACTTTGGAATTATTATGGTCTATTTGATTTTATTCAAGTAAAAGAGCATGCTATATTTATAGTAATCATTCTTATTGATGAGTTTCATAAAAATTTGATATGGGATATTTATACTTTATATATATAAAGATATCAAATTAATATATTTAATATTATAGAGATTTCCTGCATAAATTATTTCATAAAATCTCGATGATATATAATATTCTAAATCTTGTTATGTCAATAAAATCTTGTTAACCACGATTTATATTAAATTACTTGTTTTTAAAAATATTAATAAGGAAATATATAGCAAGAAAATAGGAAAATATGTTAGGTGGTTTAATGTTTTAAAACGTCCAAATTATCTTTAAGCACTTATAGTTCAATAAATCAGTAAAATTCAAACGGTCGATTTAACATAACTAAACACTACTACTCAGATTAACTGCTGAAGAGTAATAAAAAAATCTTTTGTTTAAACCCAATCAAAAAGATAGGCTTTGAGTTTAGTACAACCCATTTGATTTTACTCATGCAAAAGAGCATGCTGATGTTAGGAGTTTTCAAGGCTCCTAAGACAAATGTTGTAGTATGAGTGAATGTCGAACCAGTTCTGAGGGATTTAAAGCACCAAGAATGCAAGTACCTACTTAATCTAAGTGCAACCGATAATTTGGATGATTTTAAACTACTGCTAATGAGAGAATGCAATAACAGAACAGTAAAACAATAAATGAAGAGACTTTCTTTGGTTATGATAAAAGGGAACTCATGGGTATAGGAATTAGACCCTGGGTGATCAAGTTTCGAACTAAAGATGGAAAATGATCAATCAAACTATCAACCTTAAGCTTAGACACAAACTTAAACAAACTCTATGTCTAGATGAATATTCATTTGCTAACACATTTCAAACATCAAATGTCTTTGGTTGAATAATATGAAAGCAATCATTACTAGCAAGTCTATTGGCTATCTTAACACCTTTAACAACAAATATATTTGGTAAAGTATGTTAAAAGCTTAGGAGAGTTATCTCAGGCATTTCATTGAACACCTTGTGGGTGGAAAATGCCTAAAGATCAACTTTTGAGTGGCCAACTCAGAAGATGCATTATGAATACTCTACTAGCAAGGAATAAGAATTATCTACACTAAAACATCCTAGATCTAGCCTAATCACCCTTAATCTCCCTAACCCATGAATTCAAAGGAGGATTACTCACTAATCTCCATGATTCCTCTTAAAACCATATTGGATTTCAGATTAATCATGTAGAGAGATACAGAAAATAGATTGAAAATCAATAGAATAACAAGAACAAATGATCAAATGATTTCAAGAGATGAACTTTCCAAGAGGTTTTTGGTGGTTTTTCTTAAAACAAAAGATAACCTGGCTCTAATGGCCTACAAAGAGTACTTAAACATAGGTTTTCAGAGTCTAAAACGTAGAGGGGTAAAATGGTAAATAGTCACTCAAAGAGCAACCAGCGGCCTGGAAGGCGCGCCACAAGGCCGCTGGGGACGCCAGGCCGCTGGGACACTTAGACCGTGGAGAGCTTCTTGTTGAGGCGCGACTCCGTAGACCGCGGGATCAGGCCGAGTGAGTTTCCGCAAATTTGATCATCTTTATCCCCCGGTCTCCTTAGGCCGCGCCAACACTTGGGCAATTTCAACTTCATGTCACGCCTGGTTCGACTTGCAGCGGTTTTGGTGGATGGCTCTCAGGCCGCTGGGGATGTCTTGCTTTCTCGAACATGAATCATCCTTTTGCTCCAAAATCATCTCTAATGTCTCCAATGTCACCAACTAGCATCTCCAATACCTGATAAGGACAAATGCAATGCAAATGCAACCTATATGCATTTTATATGGATTCTAAAGATCAAAATGAAACTAAAACAAATATTAAAATCATGCAAATACACAAGATATCAACTACCCCACACTAGTCCATTACTTGTCCACAAGTAAACTAGCAAGGACAAATGAGGAGAGGTTTGAAAGAGGGGACTCATAACCAAAAGATGCTCTTCTTAGTTCTCAACTTGATAACCTTGCATAATCATACCAACTAGCAAGAGCAAACACTTTATCCAACTCTAACTTCTCAAGTCCTATCAAAACTCTTTTATCTCTAGACAAATTGTAATGCTCATCAATCAACAAGTTCTATCAACCAACTCTCACATATATTCACACACATACACACACAAGGTGAAGTCTTACAAATGGGCGCATGATCTCATTCATTTGGTTTGGTGAGTAAAAGGGTCTAATGTAAAACAAGAGGAGGGTTCAATTGCAATTTGGGGTGGCTAACACTCAAGAAAAGTAGCAAGATCATTATGCAAAATCTATCTAAGAAAAGGAGCAATTTATGCATACAAGTGCTTGTTCTCATCATTTCAAAATGACTTTCCACTCTACTCTTCTTTTTGGTGAAACTCTCAACCCCTTTCAAAATTCCAAAGATCACATCCTCCCCACTCACCAAATGAACTCTCTCCCTTTTTTTTTATTGCTTGGGAACTTTTTTTTTTCTTTTCACTTAGCTCTCATTATTATTATTTTTTATTTGATTTTCAAATGAGCTTTTTTTTTTATAAATCTCAAGTGATTTTCTTTCTTCTCTCACTCTTTTTGCTCATGTTCTTCTTTTCCTAACATCCCCAAACCCAAGATCATAATCAAGCATTCAAATCCAAGATGAGAACAAACCATTGTCGCTCCTAATACTCTCAAGTTTTTGCAAATGACAAGCTTTCACAAAAAGGCCTCACTCAAGCAAAACAATGATGGTATCAAGGAAGGATAGGGGTCTAAGGGTATGGAGGTGCCATTTGGGTTAATCAAAAAGTGGTATAATGGAGAAAGATAACCCAAATGTGTATGAAATCCATGATCAAGTATGCATGTGCCCATATGCAAGAGAAATTAAGTTCATTAGGTTCAAATTCAGCTTGTAGTTGGTTTTCAAGAACAATGCCAATATCAAGTAAGCAACTAGTTTCAAGAGAGTTTTCAAGGCTCGAAGTCTACAAGCTTTCTAAAGGCTGCTCTAGCTACTTGTCATGATTACAAAGGTTATCAGTTTGAGTACTTAGCATGAGCAACTTTACAAGGTAGATATCATCCTTGTCCCCAATGCATGATGCAACTTATATGCTTAAGACTTCTAACTTCTTCTTTTTTTTATGCAAATAGATGAAAGTTCTAGACTCGATTCTATTGCAACTACATGATTCATTTTGTATTTTTCTAATTTTTCAAATTTTTTTGGTTTTTTCTATGCAATAGCTATTCACAAATGCATGCTCCTGCCAAGAAACATAAGATGATCAGCAACTTGGCACCTCCCCCACACTTAATTCACACAGTTTATGTGTTTGTTAAGTGGTGAGAAGGGCCTAAAGGGAAGGCTAAATGCAAATAAAAACTGGTATATACAAGGGAAGGTGATGGAGATACCTGACTAAGGGTAGAATGATGTACCCTCTGTATCCCAGTAATCTGCAGTGGCTACGAATGGAGACTCGTTGGAGGATTCGCGCGCTGGCGGAGATGGGTTCCTGCGTCGCCTGCGATGCTCATAATCTGAAGAACGGGAAGGCTCAGGTGGCACGCCTCTCTGCTCGTAATAAGAAAGTTGTGGCAGCGTCGAGGGGCCGGCTTCACCCATCACATCGTCTACTTGGCAACCAGAACCAATGGTAGCCTTAGCAAGGAGTGCAGTAACTTTCTTCATCTGCCTCTTCAAGATCTTGACCGAGTTTGTAAGTTTGCTGATGGTCCTGTCTTGCATCTTGTTCCATTTCTGCAACTTGACATTCTGGGCAAGGGATTCTCGCAGCGCTGAGCTCGTTGTGGTACCTTCATAAGGCTGAAAGTGGTAGCGCTGCGTGCCATAGCGAGAAGCTGGGGTTGCTTCATCATCAGCATCACTGTGTCTAGCAGCCTGAGAAGATCCTGCTCTTGATTTCCGCTTTCCTGGCGCTGTGACTGATGTAAAAGGAGGCTGGACAAGTTGGCGAGGCTCGGGATCAAACTGAATGTTGCTATAAGTCAGCACTGAAGTCATCTCTTCATTAGGCAGGAGGAAGTAGGAGCTCTCGGTCGGGTCATAACCTGAGTAGAAGTCATAGGCAAATCCGTCTCCCTTTTTCCCAGCAAGGAAAAATGTCTTCTTCAGGTAGGGAATGTCAATGTGAGCTGGTTCTTCTGTCAGAGGTCCCAAATCAATCTTCAATGCATCCAGTATGGGTGTAATCAGACTACCAATAAACAGCTTCGGAGTTTTATCTGATGTAGTCCACGTCCAATGCTTGTAGTAATCTTTTTTTTTTTGTCTGCTGCCAAATATAAATTAGATCAAGTGGTGTCCAGACGAGCTAATTCTCCGAAGAGCTTCTCCGTCTGTCTGGGTCTGATCTATATGGGAAAAGATATAGCCTCTGGTTCTAGCCTCCTTGACCAAAGCATCTGCGCGACCATTCTTACTCCGAGGAATATGACTCAGGCTCACATCCTCGAAGTCATCCTGTAATCGCTGAAGAGTCTCGATCTCCGTTGCAAAGGTTGGCCAATCGTCCGGGTTTATAGTCATGTCCACTAGGTCCGAGCAGTCCGTCTCAAACCGTATCGAAGTAACCCTCCTATCTCTCATACATGAGGCTGCCCAAAGTAGACCCTCCATCTCAGCATGTAAAGCTGAGATACTCCTAGCACATGCCCGTAGTCCAAACACTTCATTTCCCATTTGGTCCTTAAGACTCCACCCTAAGCCACTAACACTGCCATTATTGATCCATGATGCATCAATTTGGCAGGTAGGGGTTCGGGGTATCATAGGAGACGTCTCTACCCCTGTAATAAGAGGGTCGTGGGCCTCGTCTGTTTGTTCCTCTTCATTAGCCTTCCTCCAACACTCGGCCTCAAGGGAAGGACGTTGGAGAGTATCAATCGGGGAAACGACTTTCCCATTAAAGAGTTTGTCGTTCCTTGCCTTCCAAATGTACCAGCAGATCCATGGGAAGGTATTGAATTGTGGTCTCGATGGAGCCACTTCTTTTCTCTTCCAAAACAGGAAGTTCATGTTTTGGTATATAGATGTACTCGGGAAGTCACCCGGAAGGGACGGATAGTCCGATAAGGCCCAAACCTGAAGGGCTGGAGGGCATTCAAAAAGGAGATGGTTAATCGACTCCTCTGGGCCAGCACATCTAGGACAACTCCTATCGGTGCCTAGGTGTCTATAGGCAAGCCTATCTGCCGTCGCCACACAGCCCGAGATAGCCTGCCATAAGAAATGTTTCATCTTACTTGGCGCCTTAATCTTCCATACCTGGCTTTGAAGACGCGTGATGCTCGGTTCTTGGAACTCAGTTCGTAAAAGACTCATTTTGATCGATTGAAGTAAGTCGTATCCAGATTTAACTGTATACATTCCTGATTTTGTGTGGTTCCAAACATATCCATCCGGAGCAAATGAATGAGAAGGTTTTACTCCCATTATCAAAGGGATATCATCTGGATGAAAGAATTCCCGCAAAAGTTGGGTATCCCAATCCTTGGTATCATTCCTAATAAAGGACTGAACAAGAAGTTGGGGTAATCTGTAAACTATGTGGTCAGCAGGTCTAGGTGGTCGAGCCACTGAGTCTGGGACCCAAGGGTCACACCATGCTTGTAGTAATCAAACCTCCTCATAAGCATTCCTATCAACCCTAGACCTTGGTAGTCCTTCTGAAGAGTGTTTGCCAGATCATCCTCTTCTACCAAAGGGAGAAGTCCCAAACCCAAGAACTTCAGCTCATCCTCATTTACTGCGCACGGTTCCCTTCTAGCATAGAAGGTGTGACTAAGGACCTTAGCAGCATACCTCACTCCTGGATTTGTGATCTCATTACACTTATCTGACCCCGCATAACGCTCCTCACTAGCAATAAGACCCCAAACTTCAGTAGCAATGTCGCTCGAAGAGGGTAAGAATGAATCCCTGTCATCGCATAGTCCAAAGATGGAGCTAAGTCTTGCGAAGCCAACCTTGTGAGCCTTGCCTCTGATCTCGAAAGTGATGTAGCCATACCCATCAACCTCATCTCTCTCATAATGGTGAACCACCTCGGAAGAAGCTAAGAACTGGCAAGATACCTCCTTGTGCACCGGGTAAACCATATCAAGAAATGATTCCATGCCCATATTTCTGAGAAGGATGGGTACATCTTCAAGAATCCCAAGTTGTTGCAGTGACTCGCGATGAGGAAACCTCATTGAAGCCCACTTGATGAGCCTCATGCGCTTCGCCAGAATGGTGAAACAAGGGAGAGGACCTGTTCTCCTTAACCTCTTCCTCTCTTTGGGTGATTCGACCTCTTCCTCAGCATCTGACCGAAGACCTTCCTCAATAATCTGCTCAACTTCAGCTTCTTTCTGAGCATAAACCTCAGAAGGTGTGCCATGACGGCGTGCAAGGAATTCCCTAGGTGGTTTCTGATTTGGTGGCCCAAACTTTTGATCTGCTGTTACACCTTGGTCTTGGGAAGCAGATGCAACTCCCTTTCCCTTGTCTTGCTTGCCCTCTTTTCCATGGTCTCTCGTCATCGTGCCTGCAAAACAAAGACTTGGAAAGTGGGTGAGTCTCATGAAGATTTATCATCACACATAAACCAATTTATCAAGCACAGCTCAGTAAACACTAATCACTAAGCAAGAATTAACCATTCATTAGGCCTTTAAAGCTCAAACAATCCCAAAATTTTCGAAAATCTCAATTCTCAAGAACCCTAACTTTTGAAATTTCAATTCAAGACAATTAAACTCGTTTTTCATCAACCCAACACATCAATCAAGCTAATGGAAGCATACATAACGATTTTAGAGCAAGAAATCGAGCAAATCCCACGTTTTAAAAATTTGAACTTTTTCAACCAAGGGAAAATCAACTCAAAATCTCAGTACCTTAGCTTGCTTTGATGAAAAACGAGATGATAAGGAGAAAGAGAGAGTGATGGAGAGAGTTGTGTTCTTGAGCTATGGAGAGAGTTTGAGATGTTTCCAGAATCGTGAAGGGGGAGAAAGAGAAGGGAATCACACGACAATAGGGAAAGAGAGGGGCGGGGGGGGGGGGAACCGGTCCGGTTTACCGTAAATGAAACGATTCACTTACCTGGTCCGACGCGCAGCGGCCTAGAGGTTAGGGACGCGAATCCGCTGGAACACCAGGCCGCTGCAACACTTAAAACCTTTTTTTTTATAGCGTAGCGGCTTGGAGCAGATGGTGAGGCCGCTGGGAGGTAAACCGCTGGGACACTTGACGAAATCGGCCTGCAAAACTCAAAACCATGCAGCGGCCTACGAGACCGCGCCACTTGGCTTAGGAATTCACAGCAAATTTCACCCGAAGACACGCGGTTGCCACAGGCCGCTGCACAAAACCGCTGGAACACTTCAAAAATCAGGCAGCGCCAATTTCTTTGCCCCAAACATTTCATGCTTGCTTTCATACCTGCAAGTCAACATATTGAGCAAACAATAATCTAAATAAAATCAAAAATAAAATCAAATATATACAGGGATAGACATGGAACTTCCTCCCAAGTGAGCTTGTTTTAAGTCTCTAGCTTGACTTCCTTTCTTTTGAGACTAGGCGGGGATGGGATTGGAGAGTGGAATCGAGGTTCCTTCTTCTCCTGGTGTAGTAGCCATGTAGAGCTTGACCCTTTGTCCATTGACTGTAAAGTCTCTTCCATCAGTGCTCCACAACACTATTGCCCCATATGGCTTAAACTCCTTAACCTTGAATGGACCGGACCACCTTGACTTAAGCTTTCCTGGAAATAACTTCAACCTAGAGTTGTAGAGAAGGACTTGATCTCCTTCTTTGAACTCTCTTTTCAGAATGTTCTTATCATGGAAAGCTTTAGTCTTCTCCTTGTAGATCCTTAAGTTCTCAAAAGCATCCATTCTTATCTCATCAAGCTCATGTAGTTGAAGAAGTCTTTTTTCCTTGGCACTCTTGATGTCAAAGTTCAGCAACTTTACTGCCCATAGTGCCTTGTACTCAAGTTCTACTGGCAAATGGCAAGCTTTCCCATACACAAGGTTGAAAGGTGTGTTTCCCAAAGGGGTCTTGTAAGCTGTCCTGTAAGCCCAAAGTGCATCATCAAACTTAGTAGACCAATCTTTCCTTGTAACCCCCACAATCTTTTCCAAAATGGACTTTATCTCTCTGTTAGAAATCTCAACTTGACCACTTGTTTGAGGATGGTAAGGAGTTGCCACCTTATGCTTCACACCCTTCTTTTTGAGAAGTCCTTCAAACAGCTTGTTGATGAAGTGAGAGCCTCCATCACTGATCACAACTCTTGGAACTCCAAAACTTGGAAAGATGACACTCTCGAACATCTTAGTTACAACTCCAGCATCATTGGTGCGACTTGCAATGGCTTCCACCCACTTTGAGACATAGTCAACAGCTACAAGGATGTACTTGTTGCCATAGGATGATGGACGTTGGGTCAAAAATGGTTATCTCGAAATCAACGGCTAAGATCATTTCCTGTCTACGGACTTACCGCAAAAAACAATCGACAAAGGTTGGATCGGAAAAGAACAGGGCGCGACCTGGCCCCGGGCGCTGGCGCCAGCTTCACGCTGCTGGTCCCGGCGCCGGCGCCAGCTCGCCTGTTGGTCCCGGCGCCGGCGCCAGCTCGCCTGCATTGGTCACGGCGCTGGCGCCAGCTTCGCCGATGCTGGTCCCGGCGCCGGCGCCAGCTCGCCTGTTGGTCCCGGCGCCGGCGCCAGCTCGCCTGCATTGGTCACGGCGCTGGCGCCGCTCGCCTGTGCTGGTCTCTGGTGCTGGCGCCAGCTCGCCTGCATTGGTCACGGCGCTGGCGCCAGCTCTCACGCTGGTCCCGGCGCCGGCGCCAGCTCGCCTGTTGGTCCCGGCGCCGGCGCCAGCTCGCCTGTTGGTCCCGGCGCCGGCGCGTCCAGCCTGTTCCCAGCCCGTCCGATTTAGATCGCACATCGTGGCTTCCGTGAAGTCGTAGCACCTTAGCTACGGACCTAATGTTCCGCGTTTTGACTCGATTGGAGTTATCCTCAAAGTTTTACGATTAGAGCTAGGAAGGTTGGTTCTTCCGCAAAGTGTATCGTGTAAAACAAGGACGATTGACTCGAACATCGATTCTTTAGGCTATACGATTTATTTTGCGGAAAAGATAATCTTTCCGAGAAATCGTATGAACGTTCGAGGGCTTGAAGCGTGTCCACGGACTCACTTACGATTTTGAAGGTCCAAGCCCAATAGGAGCTATGACGATTTATCCAAATTTATGGAAGTAGGATAAATGCTAAGTTTCCGCGAATAAATGTCAATACTAGAGGATAACTACGAAGATCGGCGGAAAATACAATATTTCCAAAAGAGATAAACTTGGGCCCAAAGGCGAAAGGTTAAACGGGCCACCGACCTAAAGCGACTATATAAGGAGGGCTGGAGCAGAGGAGAAGAGGATCCGAGATTTTAGACTTAGAGAACTCCTGCTAGCTTAGAGAACGTAGGACTTAGGTGGTTAGACTAGTACGGCAAGGCTTAGGACGTCTTGGCCGCCTCTTGTTCTGTTGTTCCGATAGTTAGCATATCTCTACTCCTCTCGGAGAAATCTTGTATTCATACTTTTCAACTAAAGAGACGCCTCTGAGCGACAATTCACTTTTATCTTGCTACTTATCTTTTATCGATTCTAAAGTGATTACGCAGAGAATTCAGACCTTCAAGGAAGATCGGGTTAACTCGGTTTTCCTCCATATATGTTCATCAAAAATTGACAGTGCGAATTTCGGTTCCCACAGTTTGGAGCTAGAAGGAAAGGGGGGTTTAATTCTCTAACTCGAAAATCACTATGCAATAAAATATATAGGATGTCCGCTCCAGTAGCCAGCGATGTTGTTTCATTCAAGGATCGGGCAACGGCCGACCAGGCCAAACCCCACAACGATCTCCTTGTAATCGAACTAACGATCCGGGACATCGACGTAGCGAGAGTGTTAGTCGACACCGGATGCTCGGGCAACATTATCTACAAGAGTACCCTCGAGAGAATGGAGGTCGACCTGTGCGCCGTCACGGGAGAACCTAGCCCGATATTCGGACTCTCGAGAGATGCTACTATGACTCTCGGCTCGATCAGCCTCCTGGTTAAAGCCGGGAGCGTCGCCAAAGTCACAGAATTCTTAGTCGTCGACCGTCCAACATCGCATAACGCGATCATCGGTACTCCATGGCTGAATTCCATGCAAGCGATCCCCTCGACATTCCATCTGTGCCTAAAGTTTCCAACCCCTCGCGGAATCGAAACTATACAAGGAAATCGCAGGATGGCGCAAGTATGTATCACTGCCGAGCTGAAAAGAAAAAACTCAGCAGTCGAAGTCTCCCGAAGCAAAAAATTAAAGCCTACTCCCGATGAGAACACCCCAGAACAAGACTCGGACGTCTTCTGGCAATCTCAGAGGATCGAAGCCCTAGACGAGAAGCGTGAACCAACTTGCGAACCAGTAATCTCGGTCTGCCTAGACGAATCGTTCCCAGAATGATGCGTCAAGATCGGAGCCAACCTCCGCGAACCTTTGAGAACAAAGCTCATAGCCTGTCTCAAAAAGAACCTCAGCACATTCACTTGGGCCGCGGAGGATATGCCAGGGATCAACATCGGCATAACTTGCCATGAGCTCAACATTGACCCAACCTACAAACCCGTCAAGCAAAAAAGGCGGAAACTAGGACCAGAGCGTGCCACCGGGTAAACGAGGAAGTTGAAAAACTCCTTAAAGTGGGGTCAATAACGGAAGTCAGGTACCCGGACTGGCTCGCTAACCCCGTCATGGTCAAAACGAAAAAACGGCAAATGGCGAGTCTGCGTCGACTTTACAATCTCAACAAGGCTTGTCCAAAAGATTGCTTTCCACTTCCGCATATCGACAGACTTGTCGAAGCAACAGCAGGAAACAAACTTTTATCATTTATGAACGCCTTCTCCGGGTACAATCAAATCATGATGAACCCGGACGATCGCGAGAAGACCGCATTCATCACTGACCGCGGGACGTATTGCTACAAAGTAATGCCTTTCGGCCTCAAGAACGCAGGCCCTACTTACCAGCGACTTGTCAACCGAATGTTTTCCGAGCAGCTCGAAAAAACTATGGAGGTATACATCGATGACATGCTCGTAAAATCCCTTGACGAACACGACCACGTTTCCCATCTGGAAGAGTGTTTCGCAAGGTTGAATTTGCACAACATGAAATTGAACTCGGCTAAATGTAGATTCGTCGTGGCATCGGGAGAATTCTATTAAGGCTACCTAGCCACGTGTCGCGGAATCGAGGCTAACCCCAAAAAGATAAACGCATTAATAGAAATGGTCTCGCCCAAAAAAAAAGGGAAGTCCAAAGGCTAACAGGGAGAGTCGCCGCCTTATCTCGCGCTCAACGGACAAATGCCTTCCTTTCTACGACACATTGAAAGGGAACAAGAAATTTGAGTGGACAGAGGAATGCGAAAAAGCTTTCCAACAGCTAAAGCATTACCTAGCCACTCCTCCCGTCCTCGCGAAACCATTAGAGGGAGAACCCTTGTTCCTGTACATCGCAGTATCCACAACAGCGTTAAGCGGCGTTTTGATTAGAGAAGAACGCGGTGAGCAGAAACCAATCTTCTACATAAGCAAAACGTTGCTAGATGCTGAGACCCGATATCCCCTGATGGTGAAACTAGCATTCGCGATCGTAACATCGGCAAGAAAACTCTGGCCGTATTTTCAGTCGCATACCATTGTAATCCTCACCACCTTCTCCTTGCGAACGGTTTTGTACAGTCCGAGTCAGTCGGGATGACTCGCAAAATGGGCAATCGAACTAAGTGAGTACGACGTAGAGTACCGCCCAAGAACCTGCGCAAAGTCTCAAGTATTGGCGGATTTTTTTGGTGGAATTGCCCATGGGAGATATGACAAACACGGAACCAAACCAAACTCAGTCGGAATACGGCTGCGACAGCCCTTGTCTGGAACCAATCCGAGCATACATAATCAACGGAACACTTCCCACCGAAAAATGGGCAGCCCGCAAAAAATCAAGACCCATTCCGCACGATATGTAACGGTAGAAGGAGAAATCTACAAATGGAGATTCTCCAGCCCACTCATGACCTGCGCTGAAGGCGAAAAAGCGAGAATAGTAATGGAGGAGGTCCATTCCGGCGGAAGATCTCTCGCAGTCAAAATAAAACGCCACGGTTATTACTGGCCAACTATGATCAAAGACTGCGAGAAGTTCGCTCGAAAGTGCGAAAAATGCCAAAGGCACGCACCGACGATCCATCAGCCCGCAGCAGTCCTCTCGTCCATCTCATCTCCGTATCCCTTTATGCGATGGTCCATGGATATCGTCGGACCATTGCATAACTCGAAGCAAAAACGTTTTCTCCTGGTCCTCACGGATTTCTTCTCAAAATGGGTGGAGGCAGATTCCTACGCAAGTATCAAAGACGTACAAGTCGAGAACTTCGTATGGAAGAACATAATCACCAGACACGGGGTCCCTTACGAAATCGTGACAGACAACGGGTCTCAGTTCATCTCTACCCGATTCGAGGCATTCTGCGAGAAGTGGAAGATACGACTTACCAAATCGACTCCCAGATATCCGCAATGCAACGGCCAGGCAGAAACCATCAACAAGACCGTCCTTGACGGACTAAAAAAGCGCTTAGACGCCAAAAAGGGGCGATGGGCAGAGGAGCTCGAAGGAGTCCTTTGGTCGCATCGTACAACCCCGAGACGGGCTACGGGTGAAACCCCATTCGCCCTCATTTACGGAACGGAATGCTTGATCCCCACGGAAATAGAGTTCCCCGGAGTACGGAGAAGATTCCTCCCCGAACGAGAAGATCTAAACGACGCTATGATGCTGGATAATCTCGATCTTATCAATGAACGCCGCGACCAGGCGCTCATTCGAATCCAAAATTACCAGAACGCTACCGCAAGGTACTACAACTCAAACGTACGCCATCGTAGGTTCAGAGAAGGCGATTTAGTCTTACGCAAAGTCTTTCAAAACACTCCCGAACGAAACGCAGGAAAACTGGGAGCAAACTGGGAGGGACTGATATCACTCAAATTACCCTAAGGAGTGACTTTACTCTCTCAAATAAGAGGTTCAGTTGTAGTACTTAGGGATCGAATCCACAGAGAGCTAGTGTACAAATAAGATGCAACCTTAATGACTATGCTAGGTTGAAAATAGTTTAAAGTAAAGTGCTGGTTTGCTGAGTAAGGATAAGATTACTCAGTTGAAAAGATTTGGTTTTAAAACAGTAAAGAAAAGTAATTAGATTCAGGGTAAGTATTCAGGAATTCAGGATTATAAATACAATAAAGGCTAACAAGTTGCTTGCATGATATGTCAGAGCTCAACACTTATTAAATGAATCCATCAGCTCTCGCATTATTTAGACCATCTATTACTTAGATGCTAAATGGTGTTGCGGTTGGCTACTCTGCCGATGGTATCGCTCGATAGTTCGATAGGAATATCGACCGATACACCTCTAACTACGTCGATCGATTACTCTATAGGAGTATCGATCGATACGGTTCTAAGCAAGCTTTATGCGCGAGTTGATACAATGCTCACCATGATCTTAGATGAGCTTTCGCATATCTCAAGAGGGTCATAGCATGTTTAGGATGTTGTCAGGTATTGCATGTAATAAAGAATGCAATCCAAGTTCATGTTCTAGGTAGCTAAGCTAGAAAAAGCATTAGTGAACAATCCTAACAATAAATATCACAACTATAGCAATTATAGGTTGGGGCTAATCCCTCATATCCTATTTAAACCCTTAATCTAACAAATGAATCTACTCAGACATGGCTAAGTAATTCATAGCAACAAGGTAAAAATAGAAATTCATAGACCTATTAGAGGGTGAACACTTAGGTTCCAATCACAAATATCTTTGGATCTCTCCTCTAGGTCTAGAATTTTATAACCTTTGTTAACAAATAAAGAACTAAAAGAAATAAGTAGAAGTAGAAGAAACTTGAATAAAACTTGTATTGTATAAAAGACTTGTATGAAAACTTATATTAAAAAAGCCTTGTTTTTAAATGCCAAAACACTTAGGCATATAAATATATGAGTTCATTAGGTTAAAAAACTCGTCAGGGGCATTCTTGTAAAATGTGATATCTTGGGCTTCAAGTTCGGCCAGGTCCAACTTGTCTTTCTGCCGCCTCAGTATCGATCGATAGTACAGGGTGTACATCGATCGATTATAGTCTAGATGTATCGTTCTTTGGCTAATGTGTGTCGATCGATTGCACAGAGTGTGCATCGATCGATGTGTAACTCTGGTGTCGACCTCTGATCTTGATCTCGGGTGAACTCTTCTTTAAGCTCCAAAAAGGCACCTAAAACATCACTTTTCTCCAAAATTCTTCTGAACCTGAAAACATACCTAATAGACTCCAAAACATAGATAATAATAGTAAAAACACTCATATACCATGGGTAAAAACGGGTAAAATCCATGGTATATCAACTCCCCAGACTTAACCTTTTGGTTGTCCTCAAGCAAACACACAGCAGTCTTTCCAAAGAGGGTTTGAAAAGCAGGGACTAAATCAAATTCAAACTTAGAATCATAACCTCTACTTTGTTGCAAACCACATCTAAGAGTCTGTCAATCACAGAAGCACATTATGCAATATCCTAATTAAACAACCTTGATCATCTAGCCAACAACTTAGCAATCATGTCTGACTAACCCCTCTACTGATCTCATTTCTGTACATAAAAATAAAAGTGCAGGCTTTACCTTGGGAGTATCGATCACAGGATGCAAGGTTGCTCAAACAAGTATCTGGACCTGCAGGTAAAAATTAGTTCATATACTCTCTCTCTACTATTTCTCTCGTAGTCAAGTCTGCTTTCATTTGCAACATATTGACGAAGATTGGACATGCTTCCATGAATCAAGCCTTAATGGTTGCAGCCACCAAGTCCTGTTGACTTCTTTTTGACCTATATCCTAGGATTCATTGCAAAGCAAGTCTTGAAGGGGGTAACCACCAAGCCCTGTTCGAACCCTATACCTATAGAATTCTTATGAATCAATCTTGAGGGGAGTAACCGCCAAGCCCTGTTCGAATTCCTTCCTAGTTAATAACTAACTAATCCTAGAACATAAATTTAAGATAATTTCCAATTTTTTTTTTTTTTTTGTAAACTTAAAACTTATAAAAATTAAATCTAATTTCGAAAATGAGAGAGAGAGGGTGATAAAACTATCTACACAAGGCTTTTACCTTCCAGACTTGTTTGAAGCATCCGATCCCATGTATACCAAGCCCCAAGACAAGCAAAGAATTGTCAGGTTAGGTTGGAAATCAGCTTTGGTTCCTCCAGACAATCAATGAAAGTGTTGTCATAGCTGACAGGTGATCAACTTTAGCATCTATAGTACATTCTGCATCAACAAATCTAAGAATGGTGCCTAAAAGATTGGTTAGATAAAATTTGAAAATTTAGATTATCATTATCCCTTTCTTGACTCAATAAAAACCATTTTGAAAACATTTTTGTATGAAATCAAAAGGTAAACAGCATCAGTAAACATCCCCGGACTTAAATCATACACCGCCCCCGCAGTATAACCAGTCCAAGAAGGCATAGGCAATAATAAAGTACACTGATATCAAAAGTTTAGAACGATATACCTGAACGCGATGCGTATCGATCGATGTTGAGTCGCATTCGTCTATCGCTTCTGTTTGGTTCATGTCGATCGATATCGACTGTGTCATGTCGGTCGATTTCAATGGAAATCGTCTAATTGTAACTGCAAAGAAAAACAAATACGAAAAATAAAATCCTAAACATAGGCTTCTTGTGGCTTCATATTCTCTGGTTCGTTTCTTCTTTATCTCAATCAACTCATCAGTGATCCTTTGAATCCTTTCTTCATGACCTTCAATGCTGAACTCGTGCCATCCTAACTTCCTGTAGGCATGTTCTGAAAGATCAATGAGCTCCGCTTGCATTGAATCAAGGCGTTGGATCATTTTGTCGTGGATGGAGCTGGTATCGATCGATTCCTTTGTTGAAATGTTGGTCGATCGCTGTTGAAGTCCATCAATCGATGCGCTGGTTGCTCGGTCGATCGATTCTAAGGGTGCAGGTCTGCTCGCAAGCTGCCTCTGAATGGCTTTAATTTCTTTCAGCATCCCTTCTATGCTAGATTCCATGCTTCCAACCTCGTTAACAAGCGGGAAATACGTTTGGTCTAGACGTCTATCTTGTGAATCATCCACGCTTGTTATTGTTGTGTAGACTTCATCAGCTAATTTATCCAAATCGGCTCTGGTACAGATCTCTGAAGTCTGTATATCGATCGATGCAATAGGTTGTTCAACGGTCAATTTGTGCTTCTTCAGATTCTCGCGAAGCTTCTGTGCAAAGAGCTTCATCTGGCCGTCGATTTCAGTCAATCGCCTATCGATCGATGTGAGGTTGAGCTCGTCGATCGATGCAATCGATGCAGCCTGATAATCAAGTTGACGTTGGAACTTCTCAGCCTCCTGCTGTATAGTATCTATTTGTAGTGCGAGTTCCTCCACTTCTTTGTCTACTAAGAAGTGTATATCAGCAATTTTCCTCTCAACTGCTTTCAGACGAGTCAATCCTCCAAAAGGATTGCAAGGTGCAGCGGGGTTCATATCTGCATGTGCTTCATTGATAAGACGGATAGATCTTTTTATCTCTTCTGTGTAGATGCTTAGATCCCCTAGGTTGTGGAAGATAGGTTTACAGGTTTTGGTGAGTTTGCTGCTGAGACGAGCTTCTGCTTTCTTCAATTCTTTCCAGATATCTCCAAGAGACTCATCAACCTCATGTTTTGAGTAAGTGGTCGATGGTGTGGGCTCCGTATCGGTCGATGTGGATGGTGCTCCGTCGATCGATATTGATCTTTTCTGGCTATGGTTCTGTGTGTTGCGAAGATCTTCAAGTTCCAGCTCAAGACATTGAACCTTCTTGAGTAATCCCTGGTCTGCACTGAACATCCAGTTCATCTCATCGCTGCTTGTCTATAGCCTTTTCTAAACTCTTTTCCATGGAGAGCTTTTCCCATTTATGCTCTCCAAGTAAACCGTGAACATCTCGCTGATCTCGCCTTTGGTGTAGGTTTCTTGCACCAATTCTCTTCTTGTAAATGAACTAGCTGCTCGTAGATGATGTAGGAGCCGTCCATTGAAGTTCTTTGGAGCAGTTTCTTGATGTCGCCTTTAGAAATTCTGATGACGCCACCATCTATTCCTCTAGCAAAGCCATTCTCGCCTCTATAGACCCCATACTCATCTCTGCTCCCAAAAGAATTTCCAACTCCATATCGAAGGCTCTCTTCCAATTCGACACTTATCAATCGATGCAACACACTCAGATCGATCAATTTCCGCTGAAGATATGGATCCTTCTTGTTGAGATGGTTATCCTCAGCTTCCTTTGGCTCGGTTGTTGTGTCTGCCTCCGGTGCTGATAATGGTGGTCTGGTTCAGAGCGTTGTTGCTGGAATAGGTTGTGGGATCCATTTGCTAACTGTAGGACGATGCAATGTCTTCTTTGGATATGTGGAGTGTTCGGCCCATCCATTGAGCTGCAAAGCCTTGTGAATCCCTGAAAATACCAAACTCATCCGGATTAGATTACGAAATTAAGTACATTTGAATTTGTTACCCGATGGTTGGGTGTATGTATTGGTCGATGGCACAGGTTCGCAATCGGTCGATGGTTGTTCAGGCCTATCGGTAGATTGTACTGGTGCCATGTCGATCGATGAGACTTCTTCGGGTTGGGTGATGTATGTTGGTGTGGCGGTCTCGACCACGGCTCGTGACTGGTAGTCGCTGCCCAGCTCCCGATTGAGTAGTCTCCCTCTCGTGTTGTTGACTGTGTTGTCGAATGATGCGAGGTAGTAGTATCGATCGATGGGGATGTGGTCCTCTCGATCGATGTCGCGGATTCTGAGGTTGTGGTGGAGAAGTCGATCTTCCTCTTCGAAGGTTGTGACACTCTATAGCTCTCTCCTCCTCGTAATCATCAGTATACCTCAATATGAGTAGTATTTGCAGCATATGGTGGGATGTAGTAGTCGCTTCTCCCACGGTTTACTTCAAATCACCTTCGAAACTCCTCCTCGATCTGATTGAATAAAGAATCGATCGATGACCATGTGTGGCTGTCGATCGATGTCGCTTCACCAGAGATGATCGATGAGAGAGTGCTACTATCGATCGATCCTGCGGTCTCTTTCTCGTATTCGCCTTGTGAGTCGTATTCATCTCCACAACAGCAAACAGCTACAAGGTCTGAGCCGCCTTGGATCTTCTTAGAGACCTTGATGGCTCGTACTGGATCATAGTAGACCGTAGGGTTGATCAGGGTTAGGCACAGTTTGTGTGTATGAAGGTTGTAAACTGCTCCAACTGTGGCTAGGAAGGCTCTTCCAAGTAGCAAAGAAGTAGGTAGGGTTATCTTGACGTCCAAGACATGGAAGTCTACTGGAATTAGAGCTTCTCCTATGGTAACCTCAAGGTTTCTCACAATTCCTCCAGAGTTCTGCTGAGAACAATCCACAAAGATGAACGATTCTTCAGTAGGCTCTATCTTCAGACCTAAATGGTCTGCTATCACCTTGGGTAAGATGCTAACTCCAGATCCTGTGTCACATAGGGCACGTGGGAAGTTGATCCCCTGTACTGAGCAAGGAACAACAAACTTTCCTGGATCACCCTTCTTCTCTAGTTTGATCCCCTTCTTCATACTTTCTCTGACTTGGTTGAACATCCTCTTGATGTCTTCTTCTGTCTCCTTAGTTTCTCTGAAAAACATCCACAATCTGTGTGAAAAGTAGGCTTCTTCAAAGGGTTTCTCTGTAGGTATCCTTAGAACTCTCTTTCTGAAACCTGCCAACTCTTTCTCATTAACTCCTCTTTTAAGGTGTTTAGGAACCTTCTCTTTCCTTTTTCTGAGAACTTTGCCATCTTTTTCCTTTTCTATCTCCATTGGATCAATAATATCCGTGGATTTCTTCATTATGGCGGTTGGTGGGTTTCTGGAAGGCTTAGATTTTCCCGGAGTGCATTAAGTCGTGCAACATCTATCTTGGGAAGTTGCACTCGGCATGTGATAACTGAATATCGATCGACAACGTCTGGAGTGTGTCGATCGATTTCTTTATCAATTGGTCGATCGATGGGACGTCGGTCCTGTCGGTCGATGTGGTAAGGGCTGGGCGGATGTGGGTACTTTGCTGCGAACTCCTCGTGAGTAAGTATCTTCACGGTATTGCACTCGTTGGTGGATCTTTCAAGATCCATCGGTCGATGCTCGTCTTGTTCCACCGATCGATTGGTATTGGCGTACATCGATCGATGTGGTTATCCTGGCATCGATTGATGTGGTTATCCTGGCATCGATCGATTCCAGTGGTTGCCGCCAATTCTTTCGATCTGGAAGTCTCCCTCTTGCAGCTTCTCTTGCTTTACCACTCTCCCAAAATCATCCTCTATGATAGCACTGACGTTGTGGACTGTTGTTTCTTCTCCAGTCCCTTTTCCTAAAGCTTCCTGCTTCTTAACACCTTCTCATGTCTGAATCACTTGAGTCTCTAGTTTCTTCACATGGGTACTCAAAGCATCGAGCTTTGTGTTCAAAGTGGTGTAGACAGCGTCGATCTTTTCATTGAAGTTCACCTCTAACTGCTGCTGGCTTTCAAGAACTTTGCTGATCATGTCTTCTAGCTTTCCTTCTTGGGTTGGTGTGGGTGGCTTCATGTAAGATGAGTTTCCATAACTCTTGTTGTTGTTGGGGTTGCTGCTGTTGAAGTTTCCTCTCTGGCCCCGCTTCGCTTCCTTGGTTTCCGCACTCTGAACCGGGTTCCACTGATCCAGCTTGACTTCGCTTCTATGTAGTCATCTTCTTCATCAGCTTCTCGTGATCCTCCACCGAGCAGATTTGCTTGTTTAGCAGTTTTGAACATTGTCAAGTGTAGCTTGTACCTCATTCATCTGTTCCCTTCCAAGGAACGCTGCAGATCTTGCTCTTACAATGTTCTTTGTGTTGTTGCTGGATGCTAGGTTGTCTATTAGCTTCACATCATCTTCAGGATTCCTTGTGGTGAAGTTGCCTTCACTCGCAGTGTCTAGAGCCATCTGATATTTCAGTGCAATGCTCTCAAGAAAGTGCAGAGCAGCTGCACTTTGTTGAATCCATGGTGGGCAGTCTCGCTGGTAAGACTTGAATCTGATCCAGGTATCCTTGAATGACTCTCCAGGCCCTGATTGAATGTGGCAATTTTCCTTCTTAGTCTTCAGCCAAGACATCATCAAAGAAGTTACGAAAAATGCATTTTGATGTCGCCCGTGATGTAAGAGATCCTGGTGGTAGCTGCTTAAGCCACCGTAAAGCTTCTCCGATAAAGAGTGTTTGAAGAGCTTACAGAGAAGGTAGTCCACAGGACTCCATTGGCTTTGATAGCAGATATGAGATCCTCAACATCTCCGTGATGGTCCATGGATGCTCACCGACAGCCCATAGTAAGATGTCTGTCCCACAAGGGTGTAGTATCGCGGTTTTAGCTCAAATCGCCTCAATAGCAGGGGACTAATGGCTGATCTGTTGGTGTAGAACTGATCTGGACGGTTGTAGTCAGCTAGTGTTCGAGCAGCCTCTTCTACAGGTTGAGCAGCCCTCGTAGGTGCAGTTTCTGGCTTAGGGATTACTTCATTCCGAAGCGCTGAGTTTCTGACCTGCTTCATTACGAAGGTGACCTTCTTGGTCACGCAAGTCTCCATTCTCATCACGGTGAGAATAATAGGCGCAACCATGACTCGCTGAGTAGTATCGATCGATATACGGTTAGGGGTATCGATCGATGTCGGATGAAAGATGTCGGTCGACGGTGAAGTAGTGTCGGTCGACGCGGAAGGTGCGAGTATCGGTCGACATGACGGTGTCTCGGTCGGCAGGGTGCGCCGGTATCGGTCGGCAGGCAGTTGATGGCGCCGATCGATGCGGAACGGATTTCCTTGCGGATTGAACGCTCCAGCTGGCGTGGTCTTCGAGAACAAAGCCGGGATTCCTTGTTGCTTCGGTGCTGTTGGGCATGTACCGAAAAGACAAGAAAAATTTTGTGTCGAAAACAAATTAAAATAAAATAGAAATAACCTAGACCTAATCAGATTAGATCCTATTGTATCAAAGTCTCGCAACGGCGCCAAATTTGATATCACTGAAATTACCCTAAGGAGTGACTTTACTCTCTCAAATAAGAGGTTCGCTTGTAGTACTTAGGATCGAATCCACAGAGAGCTAGTGTACAAATAAGATGCAATCTTAATGACTATGCTAGGTTGAAAATAGTTTAAAGTAAAGTGCAGGTTTGCTGAGTAAGGATAAGATTACTCAGTTGAAAGGATTTTGTTTTAAAACAAGACAGAAAAGTAGTTAGATTCGTGGTAAGTATTCAGAATTCAGGATTATAAATACTATAAAGGCTAACAAGTTGCTTGCATGATATGTCGAGCTCAACACTTATTAAATGAATCCATCAGCTCGTGATTATTTAGACCATCTATTACTTAGATGCTAAATGGTGTTATGCTCGCTACTCGGCCGATGGTTGTTGGGGTCAAATTGGTCAACCACTTAAATCGCCACCCGAAAGTCCTCGAAGAAAACCAAGTGACGATCAAAACCAAGAAACGGATCATCACCGATGAACTCACAAGAAGGCATGAACGGACCGCGGAGCCCCGGGATCAACGAAGGCAAGCAGGCACCGTGGACGAGGACACGGCATCGGGCGCAGGTTTGCCCTGTCCCGCCTCATGCCGGGCGCAAGGGTCCTGGTTCCCATCTATGCAATCGCTCGCGATTCGAAACGGCACCATCTTGGTCCCTTAAACCCATGTCCGGATTGTCCGCAAACTATAATGATTCTTCCGAAAGCCATCTCGATTGTTTAAAAGTTCATATTTTAAACGCCTAAAGTTCTAAGCCACGCTACTCAAACCCTTGAAAACGGTTATCTCAAATCTACGCTAAAGATCCTTCCAAAACTCAAAGATTTCTCACTTAACGAAAGTAACGGGAAAGATCGAACAACGGAAAACCCACGGATGGCAAGACGCCTGGCGCCGCAGCACGCTGCCACGCTTAGCCGCCTGGCGCCGGGCGGCACGCTGCCACGCTGATCGCCTGGCGCCGCTGGACGCTGCCACGCTGATCGCCTGGCGCCGGGCGGCACGCTGCCACGCTGACCAGCCTATGCCGGCGGCACGCGATCACGCTGTCCGCCTGGCGCCGGGCGGCACGCTGCCACGCTTAGCCGCCTGGCGCCGGGCGGCACGCTGCCACGCTGATCGCCTGGCGCCGGCGGCACGCGATCACGCTGTCCGCCTGGCGCCGGGCGGCACGCTGCCACGCTGATCGCCTGGCGCCGGGCGGCACGCTGCCACGCTTAGCCGCTCATACGGGCGTAAGCCCCGACGCCGGTCGACGGCCTCGCCCTGGTCTCGGTCCGATCATGCTCGGTCTGATCCCATCTTGGCTTGTTTGATCAATCTTCGTGAGTTTGGTACGATCACGGTTATTCTAAACACCAAACATCTCGACTATAAGAGGAATTGGGGTTCCTTCGGAAAAAACGAAACCTTCAAAGACTGTTCTTTCGAAAAACCGTAAAAACGTCTAAACAGCCCGACGTGGCCAAAACGGCCCACTTACGATTTTCCGAAAAGGAAGGATAACTATGACGGTTTATCCTTATCCTCACATAAGAGATAAATGTCAAGTTTCCAGAAGATAAATGTCAAGTTTTCCGAAGATAAATGTCAAGTTTCCCGATAAACACAAAGATGGACGAAAATGGAAAAAGCCCGATTCAGCCCGCGAGAAGATAGACCGTCTTAAGAAGAGTATATAAGGAGAGCTTTCGGCGAGGAGCAAATCATCACCAAACTTCCAGAGCATTATAGCACTTAGAGCGTTTTTAGCTTTCTTTTTCGGTTTTCATTAGCGAGCTGCGACTCAACTAGGTTAGATCTAGGCGGCTGGACTAGCAGACCTTTCGACAGCTCTTGTAGCTTATTTCTTACCCGTTGTTCACGCTCAAACGCGAATCCATAAATAAGATCTCTTTTCGCTCTACTTTACGATTTTTACTTTTCGACTTAATCTCCATTGATTGTATCGTGTGTGGCCCAGCAGATATCAGGGACCTTCAAGGAAAATTGGGTTAACTCGGTTTTCCTCCACAAATCTTTATCGGAAATTGACGGTGTAAATTTTGGTTCCCACAATGGTATCGCTCGATAGTTCGACAGGAATATCGACCGATACACCTCTATCTACGTCGATCGATTACTCTATAGGAGTATCGATCGATACGGCTCTAAGCAAGCTTTATGCGCGAGTTGATACAATGCTCACCATGATCTTAGATCAGCCTTCGCATATCTCAAGAGGGTCATAGCATGTTTAGGATGTTGTCAGGTATTGCATGTAATAAAGAATGCAATCCAAGTTCATGTTCTAGGTAGCTAAGCTAGAAAAAGCATTAGTGAACAATCCTAACAATAAATATCACAACTATAGCAATTATAGGTTGGGGATAATCCCTCATATCCTATTTAAACCCTAAATCTAACAAATGAATCTACTCAGACATGGCTAAGTAGTTCATAGCAACAAGGTAATAATAGAAATTCATAGACCTATTAGAGGGGGAACACTTAGGTTCCAATCACAAATATCTTTGGATCTCTCCTCTAGGTCTAGAATTCTATAACCATTGTTAACAAATAAAGAACAAAATGAAATAAGTAGAAGTAGAAGAAACTTGAATAAAACTTGTATTGTAGAAAAGACGTATGAAAACTTATATTAAAGAAGGCTTGTTTTTAAATGCCAAAACACTTAGGCATATAAATACATGTGTTCATTAGGTTAAAAAACTCGTCAGGGGCATTCTTGTAAAATGTGATATCTTGGGCTTCAAGTTCGCCAGGTCCAACTTGTCTTTCTGTCAGTATCGATCGATAGTACAGGGTGTACATCGATCGATTATAGTCTCGATGTATCGTTCTTTGGCTAATGTGTGTCGATCGATTGCACAGAGTGTGCATCGATCGATGTGTAACTCTGGTGTCGACCTCTGGTCTTGATCTCGGGTGAAATCTTCTTTAAGCTCCAAAAAGGCACCTAAAACATCACTTTTCTCCAAAATGCTTCTGAACCTGAAAACATACTTAATAGACTCCAAAACGGGTAAAATCCATGGTATATCAGGGACCATACAAAGTCATAAAAGTGGTCCGACCAGGTTCGTACCAAATCGCGAACATGCAAGACGTAAAAATCCCAAGAACTTGGAACGCGATGCATCTTAAAAAATACTATCACTAACAACGACGTGGTACAAAGAACTTCGAGATGGCTTGATCCCTGAAAAGGGTACGTAGGCAACTCGCTAACCGGCGGGTTCAGCTATCCCCCAATTAAAGGGGAGTGGGTGCGATATCAGATACTCCCACCTAATTTCAAAATTCTGAAACTTTGGAAACTCTTTATAGACAACACATTTCGCCAACTACTAAACGGCTACGACAATGGATCTAGTATCCACTAAGCGATTATCACATCCAAAAAAACAATTACCTGAAACAACTCTCGGTTTAAGAAAACATCTCTTCCGAAAGCCCATAAGAAAAATAATTTTTGCAGCACCGCGAGACGTCGCTTCATGCTCGAAAAAATATTTTTCGACAAAACTTCATACGCCCTCAAAACGATATCATTTCAATGTTGCTGATCACAACAAACGAACTCTAACGTCCTAAACAGACAATAAGCCGCCCTCTAAAAGGTAGGCTCTCTTACATCCGACAAGGATAACATAGCGCGCTATACAAGAAGTCCAAAATTTTGGTTAGCTCTTCCAAACGGAAGTAGCTCGATTCGCACCTAAACAAATCGTATAAGCCGATAACAATTTGCAGATTTTAAAACGGTACGAGTCAGGTTAAAATTGCAAACAGGCAAAACGAGAGCCGACTTGTGATCACAAAGCCTCAGTCCGAGAGTAAACCTAGGTCTTGCCCTAAACCCAGCCACGCTGGATCTTGACATCTCATAGACATAGTATCAGTACCCGATACGAGATCCCCAAACTTGTCTCTTCGCTTAAGTCTATTCGCTTCACCTAACCTTCGCAAGAAATCAGAAAACCGCGAAAGGTCTCGCTTTGTACAAACAATAGATACAGCGATCAACGGAGGGTTTGGAATGAGACGACAACTCGTATCCTCTCCCTCTAAACTTCGAAAAACAGAAGTTCATTTAAAACATCATAAAAACCGAAATATTTTAGCCGCGAGTTCAACAAACGCCCTAAGAAGGGCAGGGATTCAAAGCCACCAACGGCCAGTCCCGAAAAAATACATCATGGCCTCATAGCGCCGCAACACAAACAAAATAAAAATCCTCAAGGGATTGGTAAACCTAGACGCTCCTCGGAGCGTCACCTTCATCCTCAAACTCACCCGCAACGGGAACGGCCTCGCCATCGACTCCCTCGGTCGCACCTCCACTTCCTGCCTCATCCGCGCCAGCCTCACGATCCACTGCTGCCTGAACCTGATCCTCCGAGCCCTCCGAATCGGTACAAGGGTGCACTCGACTTCAGACCAGCGAATCGAAGCCAGTCCCTTCGAAGCCGCCAACTCTCCCTTGCAGGACAGCAGCCTGGCTTCCTCGAATCCAGAGTTAGGGCCTCGCTGTTCTAAGCAGCTGAAGCTCGCTAAGCTCCCTTCGATTCTCGCCAAAGCCAAGTCCCTCTACGGACAGCTATCAGAGACTCGAACAAACTAGCCATCCTCGTCAAACGAGCGAAGAAGTAGCCGCGGGGATCGGCGGTCTCTGTCGACTTGCGAGCACTCATCTCTTCGAAATTCTGGATCTTTTGTTTGAGACGATGGATTTCCGAGGATTTGTGTTTCTTCTCTTTCTTCACTTTGAGCAACAAACTCGCGGCCTTCCTGAGGTTGCGTTCGAGTTCGCCGATTCGAACTTCGAGCTGAGACGTCTGGGCATCATGGGCATTTTCGATGGTCTGCAATGCGGCCTCGCTACGCTTCAACGCTTCCTGCGACGACTCCAACTCCTTCGACAGACGCGCAACCTCTGCTCCGCAGTCACCAAGCATCCCATCAATCAGCGACACAAACTGTCTGCAAAAAGAAAGGGTAAGGATCATCGCAAAAGAAAAGAAAAGAAGAATTGCGGATAAATAAAAATCAACCCTTGGAACGATGTTGCGACAACAACTCGGCGTCGCCGCCATTTTAGCGCACCTCTTCCTCTTCGTCGCCCCGGTTGTGGCACCGGCCCTCAAACGCCCCTTAGGCAACGGTGCAGCACTGGGCACTGGGAGTCCCAAAACGATCTTCAAAGCCGGAGGCGTGGACTCTACCACGTCCACCCGACCAGAAATTATGATCGGAGTGGTAGAGGAGCCCGAGGGACGATCCTGAACGTCGGGAATCTGCTCGGGAACGACTGCCCTTCCCACGGGCAAGGGAGCATCGGGCGGAACCTCGGAACAAGGAGCTGGGGACGAAGGCAGAGGCGAAGAAGGAACACTAGGTGCTTCGGTTCTCGCCCGGTTCGAGCCTTTTGCAGCGCTGCGCCGCCACAGTCTTTCCTTGAAAGAGTCGAACCCAGCGATGAAAGACAGAGTGGCTTCATGAACAGCGAAAACCGGCGGAGCCTGGCTGGCGTCACCCATCTTGACGTCGGAATCTTTCTTTTCAACTTGAGAGGAAGATATCTTCTTTATGAAATCAAAGGAGGAAGAAGTTGAGAAAGGAGGAGTGTGTGAAGAATGAGAAGTGATGAGCTACTACTTATAAGGATATGAAGATTTCCGCAATAAAATATTCTTAGCCAAAAATTTCGATTTTCAAACTCAAGTCACTCGCCAGCAAAATCGTCTCTGAATCTTACGGGCTGGGGGGCTAACTGTTGGGGTCAAAAACGGTTATCTCGAAATCAACGGCTAAGATTATTTCCTGTCTACGGAATTACCGCAAAAAAAATCGACAAAGGTTGGATCGGAAAAGAACAGGGCGCGACCTGGCCCCGGGCGCCGGCGAGCGACGGAAATGGCCCCATGAAGTCAATACCCCACACATCAAACACCTCAACTTCAAGGATTGGATTTTGAGGCATCTCATTCCATTTGGTGATGTTTCCTCTTCTTTGGCATGAATAACACCTTGAAACAAAGTCTTGTGTATCCTTGAACATGTGTGGCCACCAGAATCCAGCTTGTAACACTTTTGCAACAGTCTTGAAGGTAGCAAAGTGGCCTCCATTTGATGATCCATGACAGTGTGTAAGGATCCCATCAATTTCTGCATCAGCGACCACTCTCCTGTAGAGTTGATCCTTGCAAAGAATGTAGAGGTAAGGCTCATCCCAATAGTACCTATTCACATCCTTGTAGAACTTCTTATTGGCATAGCCCACAAGATTCAAAGGTTCTTTTCCTGTGGCTAAGTAATTCACCAGATCAGCATACCAAGTCTCTTTCTCTTCTGTAGCTTTCACTTCTTCAAGCTTCCTACCGGGCTCACAAACTGCCGTGGAAACCGAAATTCACACCGTCGAGTTTCAGTCAATCGGAGGGAAACCAAGTAAACCTAGTCTCCCCTAAAGGCCACGGCTATCTGCTGGGCCACACATAACACAATCAGTACGACCAAAATATTAAGATGTAAAATCGTAAGACAAAAGGAAGGGAGATCAAAAAGGGATCTTATTTCCGAATTCGCGTTTGAGCGTGAACAACAGGTAAGAGCCTTGGCTACGAGAGCTGTTGGCAAGTTTGCTAGTCTAGCAACCTAAGTTCAAATCTAGTTGAGTCGCAGCTCGGTAGTAAAAACGGAAAAATGCCTAATTTGCTCTAAGTGTTTAGTTTACTCTCAGAAAGCTCTCCTTCTTTCTTCGCCCAAGTCCTCTTTATATACTCCTCCTTTTAGGTCGGTCTACCTCCTCTCAGGCCGGATTTTTCCCGGGCTTTTCCATATTTCCTTCATGATTATCTTCGGAAACTTAACATTTATCTTCGGAAACTTGACATTTATCTTCGCAGAAACTTGACATTTATCTTTATGAAACTTGACATTTATCTCTTTCCGCCAATAAACCGCCATCCTTATCTTTGGGCTCGAAGTTCCTTAGGACCGCAGGTCGTTGCTGCAATCCGGACCCCTTTGGGTCAGACAGACTTAAGCCGCTTTTACTCGCTGGCGTCCGCTATGAGGTACCATCCTTCTATCGAACCTCATCTCTTCGCATGCCGAGGTGGTTGATGTTGAATTAATCGTGAACCCGCCCTATCACTTAAGAGTGGGAAACCGCTTGAGAGATCAAACCTATCCAATTTCCAAAGCTTTTGAAGATGCTTCGCGGAAAGTTGGCGCTATACCCGTGGACCTGGGATCGAGCTACGAAGCTTTGGACGAGGACACATAGTCACGGACAAGATTGGGTTTAGGAACAATCGCCGATAGGTTACCCGTGCTCGCTGGGCGAAGTTCTCTCAGCATTTGGCTCAGCTCGCCTAGCGAGCTGACCCATGACGAGGTTGTACTCGCCCGGCGAGCTGTCCTATGTCATGGTCGAGCTCGCCGGGCGAGCTGTCCCATGTCATGGTCGATCGCCTCGTTTTGTCCGGTTCGCCGGGCGAAGCTGGCTCCATGCTCGCCGGGCGAAGCTCCCTTTGTCTTGGTTGAGCTTGCCGGCGAAGCTGGCTCCATGCTCGCCGGGCGAGCTGTCCCATGTCATGGTCGAAGCTCGCCGGGCGAAGCCCCTTTGTCTTGGTTGAGCTTGCCGGGCGAAGCTCCCCTTGTCTCGGCGAAGCTCGCCGGGCGAAGCTGGCTCCATGCTCGCCGGGCGAGCTGATCCGTGCTTCAGTCATGCTCGCCAGAGAGTAGACCCGTACTCGTCGGGTGATCCGTTTCGGTTATTCATTTTCTCGGTTTTTTGAAGTTTTGACCGAGATTTGTTTATTCCGAGGGTTTTCGGGCATCGATTCCGTCGTGACCAATTTTGACCCCAACAGTTAGCCCCCCCCAGCTAGCTAGGTTCCGTGGTGTTTGGCGATAGGTCCTAGCTTGCGGTATGGCTTGTGAGGAAGGTGTAAAGACGAATCGCTTGTCAAAACCGGGTGTAAATAGTAAATCTCTTTTATTGCTTTATATAGGTGGAGTAAGTTTTTGATCATTCCAAACTTACTTCTCACTAGAATTTACCTCCAAGATAAGCATCTCCTTCTTCTTTCTCTCCTTGCTTTTTTTTTTTAAAAAAGAAAGATGTCTTCAAGCAAAGGTTCTTCAAAGAGGCACTCTTCCTCTCATTCTTCTTCGGACGATTCTTCTACTAACGAGGTGATCGCTCCGAAGGAAGGGTTTAGAGTCGATGAAGACACAAAGGATGCATACTACAAAGCTCTTTGTGGCTCGCTCTCTTCTCTTCAAGACATCCCGATCCCCAGGAGGCCTGTGAGGTCGCCAAATGCGCCTCTTACGCCGAGCATGTTTTCTCCCCGCTACCTTGCCACTCTTCGGAAGTTTTACCAGGTCCAAGCGAAGTCGTGTTCCGGATCCCGAGTGGCAATGAGAGCGCAGGGAATCCCCCGGAAGGTTTCTTCACTTGCTATGAAGCCTTTCTATCGTATTGCCGCATGTGGTTCCCGATCCACGGTACCATTGTTCGCGCGCTTCACCGCTTCGAGCTTTCGATTAGTCAGCTGAACGTTCCGGCTTTACAGCATTGGCTCGGAGTGTTGATCGCGAGTTACGAGTTAGGGATCTACCTTAACACTGGTGACTTCGAGGGCCTTTGGGCGACGAGGCCAACGGGAATTCAAGGCTCGTTCCGCATGGCACCAAAGAAAAACATGGCTGTAATCCAGGGGCACACTTCGCACCCCAAGGCATGGTTTGGCTTTTTCTTTGTTCAATAGATGGGGAACTGGCCGAGGAGAGCTATCTCCACCTATTCCGCCGGAATGGAACTTCAAACGCCGTAATACGACCGGTGACGTTTTTTTTTATGTGACGACGGTTTTTGATTTTTTTTTATATCTTGCAGTGAACAGGATCCTTCCGCCAACTCTTGCCGATCTCTTCGCCAAGCGTGATCTCCTCCGCAGCAGACCGTTCTTCTGGAATTCCTTCATCGTAGAACGGATTCGAAGTTAGACGGAGCTCCATCGATCTCGAGCCGTCTCCCAGCCCCTTGATGTTCCGTATGACGAGGAACCGGTCGCTGATGTCTTGCCTACTCAGGGGCGGAGAAACAGGTCTCAGAAAGGAAAGGGAGTTGCTTCGAGACCGCTGAGATCCGCTGCCAGGATGGAGACGTAGCTTCACTCCAGGGGAAAAGAGCGGAGCCAACAAGGTTCCCCTTCCTAGTGATTTCTTCGCAGACCTCCCTCCCGGTTTTACTACTCACGAGTCGCTGAACGAAGAGTCGAGGCGAAAAGTGGTCGCAGAAGGCTCTCATTTAATCAACGAGGTTTATCCTTTGAACTTTGATCTGAATTTTGGTATATATATGCACATATATATATATATTTTTTTATCTTAAGTTCATGCAGGGGATGAGGGTGTTTAATGCGGCGCTCAACGGGAGTTTCCGGGAGTCGCACATCTCTCACTTTAAAGCCGAGGAGGCTGAGAGGGAACTCTTTCGGTTTAAGAAGGAGGTCGAGAAGCAGAGCCAGAGACAGGCTAAGCTCCATTCTCGGGCCCTTGTTCGCGCGGAGAGGAAAGGAAGGAGGACGATTGTCGCTGAGATGAATCGGAGGGCCGCTTTGTTTGCCACTGAATTCGTGAGTTTTAAGGATGCTCAGGAATTCGTAGGCGATTTTTGCGAGTGTCGCGGCTCGGTTGCCACCCTCTTCAAGTCGCAGAACCAGCAGTTCTCCTTTCCCGCCGGGGTTGCTGAGATGTCGGTCCTCATGGACGGGTGCGCCCATGCTGAATCCCTGGTTCCTCCGATCGAAGGAAGGGTCCGACAGCTTTGGGATCCCATCGAGGTCTCGGAGGACACGGCGGAAGTGGGAGCCGGTGTTGGCGACGAAGGTGCCGTTGCTGGCAACGAAGGTGCCGGAGTTGCGGACGGAGAGGAAGAGGTCGATCAGCCCGCGAACTCGTTTTGCCTTTCGATGTCTGGGTATGTAGATTTTGATTATTTGGGATAGATTTCCCTTTTATTTGTGTTGTTGAGTTTTTAGGCCGACTGTGGCCTGTTTATATGAGTGTGCTATGACCTTACGGGGCCATTTGACTTTATTTGTGGGACTGGCCGTTGGTGGATTTTATATATATGACAAATATTTTTATCATCCCATGATTTTTAGTTTATACTTCTTTCAAGTGTTTGAGGGAAAGATACGAGTAGTCACTCCGTATGTTAACTCTTAATTTGTCGTCCTATTTGTTTGCTCTTATAAGGATGAGGCTGTTCGGAAACGTTTAGGAATTTCACGAAGTTTTGTGAGCGTTTTTGGACGACGAGACATGTTTTATGATCTCGTATCAGTTATGATATCATGCCTTGAGATGTTAATGGGCCAGTAGGACTGGGCTTAGGGCAAGACCTAGGTTTACTTTCGGCACTAAGGATACGCGATGACTAATCGGCTTTCGTTTTTCCTGTTGGCAATTTCTACCTGGTTCTTTCCGATTTTGAAGTCCGCGACTTGGTGCCGGCTTATATGACTTGTATGGGAAGAACCAAGCATCTTCCAGAGACCGTCTGGAATGCTGACCAAAATTTCGGATTTTTTGTATAACGCGCTATGATATCCTTGCCGGATGTAATAGAACCTTTACTTTACTTAAAGGTTTGACTACGAAGTTCCCTTTTGGAGAACGCTTTCAGGTATGTTCGTCGGGCCAATCGACGATCATCATTTTAAAGTCGTGGATGGACTGTGAATTTAGATAAGATCTTTCATGATTGTTTATGACGCCTCGCTTTTCCAAAGATGTATCTTTTACTTAAGTGGTTTCGATCTTCTTTCTTTTGGAGAAGACATATGCTTTTTAGTTCTTGCTTGACAGTGACTGTTTAAAAAAAGAACTGTTTTTCGTCCAAGGATTGTTTGGACGGTGTAGAGACTTATTGCGAGTGATTCGTGAAATCGGAGAAAAAAATTATTAAAAGTTTCAAAACTTTCGAGTACAAGCACGGATATTTCAACTTTATGGGAGTATATGAGTATACATACCCACTCTTTTGAGAGGGGATAGCTGAACTTGTCAATAGGACAAGCTGCCTACGCATTCTTTCGAGGATCAAGCCATCTCAGAAGTTCCGCTTAGTTTCCGTATGCCTTACTGCCGGACGGGTCGCCTTTAGCCGCCCGCTACTGGGACCGGTTGGTCGACGATCGCTTCCGGCGCAGGGTCGCCCACTGGTGAGGTGATAGATTCGGGATGATGCTGTCATCCCGAAGTCGCTGCCTGATCCGTGGTTCCGACTGCTTTTCGCTGAGCTCTGGTTGGAGTCCCGAAGTTCTTCGACTTCTTCGGGTTGACCGCTGGGGTGTTCCGAGTTAGCCGCAGTTTATGTTCGGCCAAGTAGCAGAGTCTCGACTGTTTTTGGCATCCCCATATTACTGATGTTCCGCTCGGGGTTGGGAATTTGATGCCGAGATGGTAAGTCGATGGTACTGCTTTCATGGCATTGATTCAGGGGTTCCTATGATGACGCTATAGATGATGGAGTGTCGACTACCATGAAGTCGACAATTTTCGTCACATCTTTTGCCATCACGGGAAGTTTGATGGATCCGAGGGTCATCGACATCGTACCCGAGAAACCTGTGAGAGGTTTTGGTTCGCCGGTGAAGAGTTTCGCGGCGAGCCTCGCGCCGAGAACCTTGCAGTTCGTAGTAGAATGTTCGGAACGGAAATCTAAGTAGGAGTTATCCTTAAACTGGTTTTTGGTCCAAGTGTTCCCGGATGTCTTCCCTTGTTCGGAACTGATGGCGTAATTGTGCTCGCCTTGGAGATCTTCCCCCTCGTGGTGGATGTACTTATCGTTACGAGAGCTCTTCCTTTTTGCGGACTTTTTCTGCGGGTTGTGTTTCTGGGAGAGGACTTTCATCTCTTCCTCCATTATGATAAAGTTCGTCGCCTTGTGCAGAGCATCCTGGATCGTTCTCGGTTTTTCAAGAGATATCCACTGGCGGAGTTTAGATCAGTACCAGAGAGTTTTCCGCAGGGCGTCGACCGCTACTTTGTCGCTGATTCCGGTGACTCTTGCCATTACTAGCTTGAATCTGTTCATGAAATCGCGGAGTGGCTCGTCCTCCCTTTGAGATAGACTCCAGAGATCGACATCCGAGGTCTCCCTGTCCATGAACATGGAGTACTGTTTGAGGAACTCCGAAGCGAGTTGCCGAAAGCTTCCAGTAGAGTTTCGCTTTAGACGAGAAAACCATTCGAGCGCGGCTCCTTTGAGGTTTTCGACGAAGAGGAGGCTGTAGCCGGCGTCTTTTTCGCATTCCCTGAGTTTGCTTCTTCCCATCGCGATCTGGAACGACTGCAGATGTGCCTTCGGGTCGGAGGTGCCATCGTAGACGGGAATCTTTATCTTCGCTGGATCCGAGATGCTGGTTTCGCGGATCCGAGGTGAAAGGAGTCTTGCGGCTTCCTCAAGCAGTCTGTTTATTTTATCGCACGCCGCCGCTGCGGTGAATCTGTGATTTCACCGCTTTGACTTCCGCCGCGGTTTTCGCAATGTACTCGCGGAGGTTGTTAATTTCACTAGGGCTCCCAGGTGCCCTTCGAGTCTGACGACGCTGGCTTCGGTGGATTCTGGCTTGTTTTTCAGCCAGCTCTTTCTGTTCCACCCAATAGAGGTTTTCTTCTTCCTCCGTCATGGGTTTCTCTAGTGACGCGTTCTGCTGAGCGGACTAGCTTCACGTCCTTCTTGGGTGGATATCCGTATCTTGGTCCGAGTCATCGGACTGGTCACTTATATCCAGATCGATGCATTCAACATCGGCTCCCTCGTCGCTCTCGGGAGGAGGTGGAAGTTTCTCCACGACCGGCTGTGCATCGGACGGGGCTGCTTCACTAGGGTTTTTACCCGAGGAAGCTCTGTCCATCCGTGCGGCCTGGTCGTTTGAAGTCTCGAAATTGAGTCTTCTGCCGCCGCGGGCTCTGGTAGTGCCGCACGGGATTTTACTCATGGCCTTCGCAGTTAAGGTTTCCACCTGTTTTGCGAGAACGGCAACGAGTTTATCCTGTTCGTCCGACTTTTTCTGAGCGGAAGCGAACAGTTCTTTCATCTGGGCTAATGCCGCGGCTTCAGTAGTCACTGTTGACATGTTTCCAGCTTGAGTTAGATTGACACTGGGATCGACGGGAGGCCCGTCGGGCGTCTGTTTGTCCTTACCAATGTCCGTAGCCATATCTGACTGAGAGTGCGTGGTTGCGTGAAAGATAAATCCGTTATCCCCCTCCTTCTAGCGCCAAACTGTGGAAACCAAAATTCACACCGTCGAGTTTCAGTCAATCGGAGGGGAACCAAGTAAACCTAGTCTCCCCTAAAGGTCACGGCTATCTGCTGGGCCACACACAACACAATCAGTACGACCAAAATATTAAGATGTAAAATCGTAAGACAAAAGGAAGGGAGAACAAAAAGGGATCTTATTTTCGAATTCGCGTTTGAGCGTGAACAACAGGTAAGAGCCTTGGCTACGAGAGATGTCGGCAAGTTCGCTAGTCTAGCAACCTAAGTTCTAACCTAGTTGAGTCCCAGCTCGATAGTAAAAACGGAAAAATGCCTAATTTTCTCTAAGTGTTTAGTTTGCTCTCGGAAAGCTCTCCTTCTCTCTTCGCCCAAGTCCTCTTTATATACTCCTCCTTTTAGGTCGGTCTACCTCCTCTCAGGCTGGATTTGTCGCGGGCTTTTCCATATTTCCTTCATGATTATCTTCGGAAACTTAACATTTATCTTCGGAAACTTGACATTTATCTTCGCAGAAACTTGACATTTATCTTCGCGGAAACTTGACATTTATCTCTTTCCGCGAATAAACCGCTATCCTTATCATTGGGCTCGAAGTTCCTTAGGACCGTGAATGGGTTGCCGCTAATCCGACCCCTTTGGGCGTATTGAGACTTAAGCGCTTTTACTCGCTGGCGTCCGCTACGTGAGGTACGATCCTTCTATCGAACCTCGTCTCTTCGTACAGCCGAGGTGGTTGATGTTGAATTAATCGCAACCCGTCCTACCACGAAGAGTGGGAAACCGTTTGAGAGACCGAACCTATCCAATTTCCCGAAAGCTTATGAAGATGCTTCTGCGTGGAAAGTTGGCGTTATACCCGTGGACCTCGGGATCGAAGCTACGGAAGCTTTGGACGAGGACACATAGTCACCGGACAAGATTGGGTTTAGGAACAATCGCCGACAGGTTACCCCGCGGCTCGCTATAGTTCTTCAGATTTGCTCAGCTCGCCGGGCGAGCTGACCCATGACGAGGTTGTACTTGCCCGGGCGAAGCTGTCCCATGTCATGGTCGAAGCTCGCCGGGCGAAGCTGTCCCATGTCATGGTCGAAGCTCGCCGGGCGAAGCTGTCCCATGTCATGGTCGAAGCTCGCCGGGCGAAGCTCGCCGGGCGAAGCTGTCCCATGTCATGGTCGAAGCTCGCCGGGCGAAGCTCGCCGGGCGAAGCTCGCCGGGCGAAGCTGTCCCATGTCATGGTCGAAGCTCGCCGGGCGAAGCTGTCCCATGTCATGGTCGAAGCTCGCCGGGCGAAGCTGTCCCATGTCATGGTCGAAGCTCGCCGGGCGAAGCTGTCCCATGTCATGGTCGAAGCTCGCCGGGCGAAGCTCGCCGGGCGAAGCTGTCCCATGTCATGGTCGAAGCTCGCCGGGCGAAGCTGTCCCATGTCATGGTCGAAGCTCGCCGGGCGAAGCCCTTTGTCTCGGCGAAGCTCGCCGGGCGAAGCTGTCCCATGTCATGGTCGAAGCTCGCCGGGCGAGCTGATCCGTTCTTCGGTCATGCTTGCCGGCGAGTAGACCCGTACTCGTCGGGTGATCCGTTTCGGTTATTCGTTTTCTCGATTTTTTGAAGTTTTGACCGAGATTTGGTTTTTCCGGGTTTTCGGGCATCGATTCCGTCGTGACCGATTTTGACCCCAACAACTGCCATCACTGCTTCAATGGTCATGATTTTCTCTTCTGGAAGTCCTTCATCAATGGGGACGCTACATTCTACTTTCAGCCTGGACAAATGATCAGCTACACCATTCTCAACTCTTGGCTTGTCTCTGATCTCTAAATCAAACTCTTGAAGTAAAAGGATCCACCTCAACAGCCTGGGTTTTGCATCTTTCTTTGTCAAAAGGTGTCTCAAAGCAGCATGATCTGTGTAGACAATAACCTTTGACCCCACCCAGTAGCTTCTGAAATTCTCAAATGCAAAGACAATGGCTAGCATCTCCTTCTCAGTTGTGGCATACTTCATCTGGGCATCATTCAGGGTTTGGCTCGCGTAGTAGATCACGTGGGTCTTTCCATCTTTCTTCTGCCCCAAAACAGCTCCCACAGCATAATCACTAGCATCACACATGATCTCAAAGGGGAGATTCCAATCTGGTGGCTGGACAATGCGAGCACTCACAAGCTCACTCTTCAGCTTGTTGAAAGCTTCAAGACATTCTTGACCAAAGAGAAAGATCTCTTCCTTGCATAGCAATCTGGTTAGTGGCCTGGCGATCTTGGAGAAGTCCTTGATGAACCTTTTATAGAAGCCAGCATGTCCCAGGAAACTCCTGATGTCCTTCACTGTTTTTGGAGGAGCCAAACTGATCATCACATCAATCTTTTCCTTGTCTACCTCGATCCTTTTCTCTGAAATCTTGTGTCCCAGCACAATCCCTTCTTTAACCATGAAGTGACACTTCTCCCAGTTCAGCACGAGGTTGGTGTTGGGCCCAAAAACCACCACTAGACGAGAAGGTCGAAGCCCGTTTACACCACGACAAGGTCGTGATTAATTAAGGTCGCCTAGAGGGACCCTGAAGCCCAAGTCAGACCATGGAGTGCGATCAAAAGCCCATCAAAGAAATAAACAAGACTCGATCTCATCGACGTCAAAGAGGTAGTAACGAACTCCGAAGATCGAGGGAAAAGTTGGACGAGATCGCGGAAGTCAAATGAGTATAAGAGAAAGATGGAGCAAAGCAAACAAGACACGGAAACCCCTTTAGAGAGAACCAGCAATAAATCGATCTCTTCGAGATCGCTTTAGACTTTGATTTCACTTCGATCTTTGTGTAGTTATTGTTCTCATTTCACTATTTGTATTCAACCTTCATAATCCAATAAAAAGTCCATTTTTGTCAACCGGAATCTGATTAAATCGTTGTGTTCTAAGGAAGTCGTTACCTACATCCTTTTTCTCCCTAATTTAATACCTCAAACACTACAAAATTCCTAGTGTAGATTTTAGGATCTACATTTTGGCACCGACTGTGGGGATAAAAACGATTAGCATCCTTGCTAAGAATCCGATCTAAGGTTCCTAGGCGCAACAATGGACCCAAACCAAAGCCAGTCTGGAAACCCATCCGGAATTACGGATCCCGATCTAAACGGATCGAACCCGAGGAGTGATGTACCCCCTGCCGCACTCAGTGGTTCGACTCCGGCGGACACATCCCAACCACGAAACCCATCTCCAGGTATAACTGGAGTAACGACGCAAAGTCAGACCGGTGCCAGAGTTTGGACAAGAACCGGACAAAATTTACCCGGAGACGATTCGACCACTCGAACACATTCAACGAGACCGATCTCGCCGACTCCGCTATTTCAAACTCGGGAACAGGTAGCCGAGATGGCAAGCTTGATGGCATCGCTCGTCGATAAAATCAGAACCCAAGAAATCGCTTATCGGAACATCACAGATCGATTAGAGCGAACCGAAAGAGAACTCGCAGAACATCGAGCTAGCACTCAAACGCAACCTGGAAATCGATCAGATCCATCATTCAGAACTCCGACATCGCGAACCAACGAAGCTTTCGGAACCTTGGAATTTCCGAGCTCGCAATCAGCACGATACCCGAGGGAGACCTCCCAACATCTGTCCCGGCCGATTCCGGCCGCAAGAGGGTTTAACTACGACAGATCCAGCAAAATCCCAGCAGGGTCACAGAGGACGCCGGACACGCCCTCTGCCACCCGCGACACTCCTAATCTAAGACCGGGGGAAGCACGATCACTTGTCCCACTAGGAAACCCTGGGCCTCCAGGGGGAAGGTTCACGCCTAATAATGGAAACGGAACCAACCAACTCCTCGATCCGGTTCCAACGAGGAATGTAGGCCAGATCGGAGTTATACATTCCAAGACTGCACAGGCACAGAGGATCAGTGGGAAAGACCACCGACACCGAATGAGGCTGGCGACCTTCAAGAATACATCGAAAGGAAAAACACCGAGCTCAAAAGAATACATGCTATTGTTGGTGTCAAAATCGGTCACGACGGAATCAATGACTGAAAGTCTCTGGAAAGTATTTCTCGAAACAAAAAGTCTCGGATAATTTGAAAAGAAGTTATACGAGATTTTCTCAAATTAGAATATCCATTCTCTGGTGAGGTCGAAAACGGTTATGTCGAAATCTGCGGCCAAAGATCCTTCCAAACTCAAAGATTTCCGCATCTAACGATTAACGGGGAAAGATTGGGCAACGGAGAACCCACGGCGGCAGAGAACCCTGGCTGGCGAGAGCCGAACCGACCTGGCGCCGGCGGCGAAGCGTCCACTAAACGACCTGGCGCCAGCGACAACTAGCCTGGCGCCGGCAATAGCCAGCCCGGCGTACTTGGCGTCATATGGCGGACTGGCGCCCGGCATTAAGCGCGAGCGGCCTGGCGCCGGCGGCAGCGTCGCTTGAGCTGGCCTGGCGCGGTAAGCTCCAGCGCGGTTGGCGGTCCTCGTCCTGGTCTTGGTCCCATCTTGCTCGGTCTGATCCCATCTTGGCTTGCTTGGATCAATCCTCGTGAGTTTGATACGATCACGGCTACGGAATAAACATCTTTCGATTCGACTCGATTGGAATCATCCTCGATGTTTTACGACAAAAATTAGAAGGATTGGATTTCTCATAGAAGATATCGTATAAAACAAGATCGATTAACGCGAACATCGATCCTTTAGGCTATACGGTTTATTTTACGAGAAAGATAGTCTTTCCGAGAAATCGTATAAAACGTTCAACGACTTAAGACAAGTCCACGGACTTATTTACGATTTTAAGAACTCAGGCCCAATCAGGCTATGACGGTTTATCCGATTTCCCGAACATCGGATAAACATCAAGTCACCAAAAAATAGGGGAAAACTCGAGGATAATTACGAAGATCGACGAAAATGGAATACTTCCTGAAGAGATAAACTTGGGCCCAAAGGCGAGGTCCATCATCCTAAGGCAAACCGACCTAGGAGTGGGTATATAAGGAGAGCAAGAGCAGAGGAGAAGGGAATCCGAAAATCCTAGAATCTAGACTTAGAGAACTCCTGCTAGCTTAGAGAACTTAGAACTTAGGCGGTTAGGCCAGCGAGGCAGGACTTAGAACGTCTGGCCGCCTCTTGTTCTAGCTTTATCTTCTCCGCAGACCCCTGTTCCTCCTGGAAGGATCTAACAATTCTCTTACTCAGAGCTCCGCACATAGAAACCCTAGGCATTATCTTAGACATGCCGTTTCTATGACTAGCATCATACTAGGCGAACCAGGCCTAGAGCGTCTGGCGCCTCCTGCTGCATAAATCTCGGCTCCTCTCGGAAGGATCGGACAATTTTTATTTAAGAGCTCGCACATAGAAACCCTAGGCATTATCTTAGACATGCCGTTTCATATTCGCCTCATCTTAGGCGAACCAGGCCTAGAGCGTCTGGCGCCTCCTGCTTCGCAAATCTCGGCTCCTCGGAAGGATCGGACAATTTTTATTTAAGAGCTCGCACATAGAAACCCTAGGCGCTATCTTCGACATGCCTGTTTCTATGACAAACGCCATACTAGACGAACCCGCCCAGACGGTTCGATCTCTTTTTCAACTCTTTTAACTGAACTACGCCCGACTTGATCCTCGAAGAGTGCGTAGGCAGCCTTTCTTAAGGTCCAGTCCCAAATCTTAACAAAACCTTTTTCCGCATTATTCGTCACTTGTCGTTGGCTGTCGCAGAGAATCCAGACCTTCAAGGAAAGTCGGGTTAACTTGGCTTTCCTCCGCAATCTTATTCATTAAAATCGACAATGCGAATTTCGGTTCCCACAGTTTGGCGCTAGAAGGAGGGGGGGGGGACGGATTACTCTTACTCATACGGCCGCCAAAGCAGTCGAACCGATGTCCGGAAATATGAAAGAAAAACTTGCAGTTTGCGTCAACGATGGTAAAACAACTCGACCAGCGACTACTCCTACGGCCAACGCTTACGCAAACGCCACGGTGCTCGAGCAAATCAAAAACCTAGCCGCGGCTTCCCGCCACAGGAAGAGCACGAAAACGAGCTCGCAATTTCTCTATCTAAACAGAAAGGGCAACGATAAAATCTATCAAACCCCAAAAATTCGTCTTGTTACCAAGTTAGAGAAATCGCAACGAGCAAGGTTTCTACAAAAACGCTTTTCGAACCTCTCGAAAACAAAACTTACTCTCCTTGAAACCTTGGGGAAACCCTATATTACTCGCTGAACAGAAGCACGCAAATCGGGTTCACCGATTCCCACTGCCATACTTCTTACAAACAACTCTCGAGGAACAAACGGGAAAACGAAAGGAGGTCGGAGCTTGATCTTACTAGGACGACTTGCCATAGGGTAAGATCAGTCTTCCCAGTTCGCCTTAGTAAGAGCCCACTTTTTCTCCTTTGTGTCTAGGTCAAAATGGCTTTCGCTTCATCTCAATCGGAGTTTCGCTGAGATTTTACGAAGAGAACAAAGTCACTGTCTCGCCACTTCGCCGTGGGCAAGGACAAACATTACCGAGGTCACCTCACCCTCCGACATGGCTACCTCGCCCTAGGGCGAACTCGCTTTGTTCTCCTTTAAGTCTAGGTCAAGATGGTTTTCGTTTCGTCTCGATCGGAGCTTCCGCTGAGATTTTACGAAGAAAACAAAGTCGCTGTCCGACCACCTAGCCCATGGGGAGGATTTCTGTCCCGCCATAGACGAGCCCGTCCTGTCTCAGTACCATGCATCTTTGCCTGGTTTTCGTGAACTCGATCTTTGAGTCCGTGAGCCCCGGGATCGACGGCGAAGCAACAGCAGCATCGGGCGGATGCGGACACGGCACGGGCGTAGGACGCCTGGCACCGTGGCAGACCGACCACGCTGCACCTGGCGCCGGGCGGCAGACCGACCACGCTGCACCTGGCGCCGGGCGCAGACCGACCACGCTGCACCTGGCGCCGGGCGTAGGGCACCTGGCGCCGGGCGCAGACCGACCACGCAGCTTGCACCGGGCGGCAGACCGACCACGCTGGCGCCTGGTGCCGGGCGGCAGATCGACCACGCCAGCGCTTGGCGCCGGGCGTAGGCTCGCCCTTCTCCGCCTGGCACCGGGCGTAGGCCCGCTGCCTCCGCCTGGCGCCATGCAAGGGTCCTGGCGCCATCCGCAGTCATCTCGCGGATCTCGGCAACGGCAACATCTTGGTCTCTAAACCCATGTTCGATTGTTCGAGAAACACGACGATTCTTCCGCAAAGCCTTCTCGATTGTTTAACAAAATTCATATTTTAAAATCAAGCTTGGCAATATTTTACTAAACACCATTTGTAAAGTCATACAAGATCATATGAAACGATAAGGACCTAACCAGTTCGCCATAGCCTGACGAGCTAAGAGCCTCACTCGAAAGTGGCGCTCTTGCCCAATGTCTCCATTTGTCTAAAGAACCCACCTTAGCCTTTTGAGTTATCGCCACTTCTCCTCCCTTTGTTTCAACGAATTCTGTCATGTTCCTTCGACACATTGTCAATTTAACTAGCAGTACGAAGAAACGAGAACAGGAACTTGGGCGCTCATATCTCTTTCGCCTGATATTCTCGCCGAATTTCATCAAAACCGATTCTCGCTCGGTATCAAACTTTTCAAAGTCCTTTGACGATGAACCGCTAAAAGTCACGTAAACAAAGCGGAACGGGCAAGAGGCAGCCTTGAACGCATCAATGAGACTAAGGTACGCCCAACTTAGAAAATTTGTCAAGGTTTTAATTTTTGTAGGAAAGGAATGAAAACGCCTTGAAAACTGCCGAGAATTTAGGAACTTAGGACCTAGGTGGATAGTCTAGCAAGCTAAGTCTTAGGCAAAATTTCCAGTCTTGTTCCATCGCTCCTTGATTGTCCAGGCAGAACATGCAAACCGATCTAGTCTCGAAAACCGAGAAAACGACGCCACGCCGCTCTAAAGCATACTCATCCCGCTTCCTAAAAGAAAGAAAACGCATACAAGCCTTCTCGAAGAATGGCTAACCCGCTTTTCAGAAAAGAAAAGGGAAGTAGGTAACGATACTATACCCGTGATAATCCCATCTTCAAAACTTTTGCTTCAGCATCAGAACAACGCTTTGACAAAGCAAACTCTCGCAGCAATAAGATTCGCCTAAAACGCTACGCATAGCCCAACCGCTACAAACATAGTCTTGAAAACTCTCGTCGTCTCTGCAAATTAAACTTCGCGACTAGAAGCGTGTACAAGCGTCAAACTAATAGCGCGACGGTGAACTACGAAAATAACGAAATAACCTTCGTAAAACTCGCGGAGTAATTCAAAGCAGCTTTAGATCAAAGGTCGAAATCATAGCGAAACATCTCCCGTAATAACTGGAAACATCGCTACTTTGACAATCCGCGATTTTCTATCTCCATGAAACCGGTCATCCATTACTTTCCTATAACAAGAATATTTTAAACAAAACAGCCTATGGAAAAACATGATCGGGTCTCATGCAAAGCGACTTTCCTTCGATGCGCAAAAGTGAATGAGGAAAACATAATCAGTGGTCGCGAATATCGCAAGTAATTTGTGAGAAACACTCTCCAATTACCTTTACAAAACCCTTCTACATCACTTTTACTTAAAACCTCTGTATGGTCGTGTCAATTCATACAAAGCAACTTTCGTGAAATAAACATAATGGGTCCAACGAGTAACTGTCATAGACAGTTTTGCTCCACAAGGTTTCTGACTCCTGCTTTCACTCCCAGCGGTTACGTCCGAGCAGGAAATAATCACGCAGGCTAACCCGCGACGTCCTGCGCCGATCCCTTAAACTTTTTTCCCCAGGATAAAATGATTCGATTTTCATGCAGCAAAAAATAATTTATACGAACCATTCATCGTATAACTGAGACCTAAAGTGGAAGATCGTTTCTAAAAGCCATCACCCATAACTCAGAAAACTCCGCTATGCTTGGCATGTCTATCTCAGCAAACGCTATTTGGCCCTCGCCAACTACGCCTTCGTAAAGCCCGACCTGAATTCGCATCCCCATTAAGGAAAATCAGAACTAACATGACCTTAATAAGGGTCATGGTCTGATCGCTACCAACAACTTCCTTGGCGATACGGCTGAATCTAGCCTCCATGCCAATCCAAAGCTACTGAGTGACCACCGCTCCAATCACTTAACGGCTAAAAACAACAATCCACGATTTGTTCATAGAACGCCAAGTGACTATTACGCAAGCAATTTGTCGTATAACCCAGAATCGGAAATCATACGATAAACTCTTCGTACCAAAACTCAGTCCTAACAACCATATGGTTAACGGAAGATTTAAACTTATCGCCAATCGATTAAGTTCTATCGCCCGTAAACCGCGGCATGAAAAGAAACACTCGTGACAAGGCTCCAAGAGTTATATGAGTCATCCTTAATACATACAATCAAACCCCGAAGGCCAACACTTCACGGCACCGTGGAATGTAGACGCTTCCCTCGGTCAAACTTACGCGACCCCTTGGTCCTGGCCCAAACCAAACAACAGTTTCTGGCTGCTAACATTCGCGAAACATCTCCAAGCCCGCTAACATTTCCCACACGAAATGCGCACAAGGAAAACTCGACCTTCAGCATCGCGTAGACGCCGCTAACGCCAAGGACATTCTTTTCCTCAAAGCGTTCCAGGCGAATCCTGGTCTCAATAACTCAAAACATACAAACACACCTCTAATCGGTAACATGCCTATAAACTGGCATCATTTCGTTGTTGCTGATCACAACAAACGAACTCTAACGTCCAAAACAGACAAATAGCCGCCCTTCAAGGGTAGGCTCTCTTGCATCCGACAAGGATAAACATAGCGCTATACAAGAAATCCAAATTTTGGTTTAGCTCTTCAGAAGGAAGTAGCTCGACTCACTCGCACAAATCATATAAGCCGACAACAATTGGCGGATTTTAAGCGATGCAGTAAGGTTAAAATCGCAAACAGGCAAAAAGAAAGCCGATTTGTCATCGCGAAAGCCTCAGTCCGAGAGTAAACCTAGGTCTTGCCCTAAACTCCAGCCACGCTGGATCTTGACATCTCACAGACATAGTATGGTATCACGAGATCAAAATTTGTCTCTTCACGTAAGCCTATTCGCTTTCACTTAACTTTTCGCGATAAATCGTAAACCGCTGGAAAATCTCGCTTTATGCAAACAATAGGTACGGTGATCATCAGGGAACTAGGAATGAAACGACAACTCACACCCTCTTTCTCATACTTCGAAAAATCAGAAGTTCATAAATAATCGAAAAACAAATACATCAACAGCATCATGCTCAAAAGTCTCTCATGACACATAACCAGACCATATAAGTCTCGCTGGAAAACAGATCACAAGGGTCTTAAACTCCAAAGCGAACTACTGAAGGCTTGATCCCTACAACAAGGGTAATGTAGGCAGCCTTCGAAAGGCGAGCCTCAACCTTACCACTTTCAACCATTAATTCCGCCTATCTTACCTGACATGTCTTATCGCTCGCAAGAACATCACGAAGGTTCTAACGAGCTGGGGGGCTAACTGTTGGTGTCAAAATCGGTCATTACGGAATCAATGACTGAAAGTCTCTGGAAAGTATTTCTTGAAACAAAAAGTCTCGGAAAATTTGAAAAGAAGTTATACGAGATTTTCTCAAATTAGAATATCCACTCTCTCGGGTGAGGTTGAAAACGGTTATCTCAAATCTGCGCCAAAGATCCTTCCAAACTCAAAGATTTCCGCATCTAACGCATTAACGGGGAAAGATCGGACGCGGAAAACCAGGCGACAGAAGGCCATGGCACCGCGGCGTGAGGGCGAAGCTGACTTGGCAGGGCCGGCGGCAAAGCGTCCGCATAAGCGGTCTGGCGCCCGGCGGCAAGCCAGCCTGGCGCCCGGCGACGCAGCGTCAGCGAGCGACCTGGCGCCCGGCGACGCAGCGTCAGCGAGCGACCTGGCGCCCGGCGACGCAGCGTCAGCGAGCGACCTGGCGCCCGGCGGCAAAGCGTCCGCATAAGCGGTCTGGCGCCCGGCGGCAAGCTAGCCTGGCGCCGGCGGCACGCTGCCGCTGAAGCCGCCTGGCGCCGGCGGCACGCTGCCGCTGAAGCCGCCTGGCGCCGGCGACGCAGCGTCAGCGAGCGACCTGGCGCCCGGCGACGCAGCGTCAGCGAGCGACCTGGCGCCCGGCGGCAAGCGTTCTTGAGCTGGCCTGGCGCCGGGCGTAAGCTCCCGGTGCCGGTCGACGGTCCTCGCCCTGGTCTCGGTCCCATCATGCTCGGTCTGATCCCATCTTGGCTTGCTTGGATCAATCCTCGTGAGTTTTATCACGATCCGACTCTGGAATAAACATCTTTCGATTCAACTCGATTGGAATCATCCTCGATGTTTTACGACAAAATTAGAAGGATTGATTTCTCATAGAAGATATCAGATAAAACAAGATCGATTAACTCAACATCGATCCTTTAGGCTATACGGTTTATATTACGAGAAAGATAGTCTTTCCAAGAAATCGTATAAAACGTTCAACGACTTAAGACAAGTCCACGGACTTATTTACGATTTTAAGAATTCAGGCCCAATCAGGCTATGACGGTTTATCCGATTTCCCGAACATCGGATAAACATCATGTCAACGAAAAATAGGGGAAAACTAGAGGATAATTACTTAAGATCGAATTTAAAATGGAATACTTCCTGAAGAGATAAACTTGGCCCCAAAGGCGCAGGTCCATCATCCTAAGGCAAACCGACCTAGGAGTGGGTATATAAGGAGAGCAAGAGCAGAGGAGAAGGGAATCCAAAAATCCTAGAATCTAGACTTAGAGAACTCCTGCTAGCTTAGAGAACTTAGAACTTAGGCGGTTAGGCCAGCGAGGCAGGATATAGAACGTCTGCCCGCCTCTTGTTCTAGCTTTATCTTCTCCGCAGACCCCTGTTCCTCCTGGAAGGATCTAACAATTCTCTTACTCAGAGCTCCGCGACATAGAAACCCTAGGCATTATCTTAGACATGCCCGCTTTATGACTAACGCCATACTAGACTAAACCAGGCCCTAGAACGCCTGGTCACTTCCTGCTCCGCGAAATCTCCGGCTCCTCTCGAAGGATCGGACAATTCTTTAATTTAAGAGCTCGCGACATAGAAACCCTAGGCGCTATCTTCGACATGCCTCTTTCTATGACAAACGCCATACTAGATCTAACCCGCCAGACGGTTCGATCTCTTGTTCAACTCTTTTAACTGAACTACGTCCGACTTGATCCTCGAAGGGGTAATGAGGGCAGCCTTTCTTAAGGTCCAGTCCCAAATCTTAACAAAACCTTTTCCGCATTATTCCAGCAACTAGGCACGATACGACACCACAACGCATCGACTTCATCTACGGAGGTTCAAAATTTTGCAATTCGGTCAATTCGATCAAAGCCTACCAACGAAGAGCAGAGGATAACATCGGAATTCGAAAACCCACCGCTGGGCCAAACCACGAGATCACCTTCGAGGAAGAGGAAAATCTCGACCTCGACAAACCTCATGACGATGCACTCGCCATACCAGACGGGAGGATGCGAACTATCGCGTCATGATTGACACCGAAGTTCCGCCGACGCATTTTTACGACGCCTTCAAAAGAATGGGATTCACCAAGGAACTCCTCAAACAAGAAAAACACCCTTATCGGATTCGCCGAAGAAACCACTTTCTCACTTGGATCAATTGAGCTCACAGTCACAGCCGAGATATCCAGAAGATCGCCGAATTCATCGCCATCGACGACCAGCACATTTCAACGCCATCCTAGGATCTAATTTTGGCTCTACAACATGAAGGCAGTACCATCAACATACCACCAATGTGTGAAATTCCCAACACCACGAGGAATAGAAACTATCTGTGGAAGCCAAAAGAATTCAAGAACCTGCTATCTCACGAGCTTCCAAGAGATAAAATCCAGCTCCGGCGAATAGAATCGACATCGACGTCTGATATCACTCAAATTACCCTAAGGAGTGACTTTACACTCTCAAATAAGAGGTTCAGTTGTAGTACTTAGGGATCGATTCCACAGAGAGCTAGTGTACAAATAAGATGCAATCTTAATGACTATGCTAGGTTGAAAATAGTTTAAAGTAAAGTGCAGGTTTGCTGAGTAAGGATGAGATTACTCAGTTGAAAGGATTTGGTTTTGAAAACAGTAAAGAAAAGTAGTTAGATTCAGGGTAAGTATTCAGGAATTCGGGATTATAAATACTATAAAGGCTAACAAGTTGCTTGCATGATATGTCAGAGCTCAACACTTATTAAATGAATCCATCAGCTCTCGCATTATTTAGACCATCTACTACTTAGATGCTAAATGGTGTTGCGGTCGGCTACTCTGCCGATAGTATCGCTCGATAGTTTGATAGGAATATCGACCGATACACCTCTAGCTACGTCGATCGATTACTCTATAGAGTATCGACGATACGCTCTAAGCAAGCTTTATCTTGTGAGTTGATACAATGCTCACCATGATCTTAGATCAGCTTTCGCATATCTCAAGAGGGTCATAGCATGGTTAGGATGTTGTCAAGTATTGCATGTAATAAACAATGCAATCCAAGTTCATGTTCTAGGTAGCTAATCTAGAAAAAGCATTAGTGAACAATCCTAACAATAAATATCACAACTATAACAATTATAGGCTGGGGCTAATCCCTCATATCCTATTTAAACCCTAAATCTAACAAATGAATCTACTCAGACATGGCTAAGTAGTTCATAGCAACAAGGTAATAAATGAAGTTCATACACCTATTAGAGGGTGAACACTTAGGTTCCAATCACAAATATCTTTGGATCTCTCCTCTAGGTCTAGAATTCTATAACCTTTGTTAACAATTAAAGAACTGAATAAAACTTTATTGAGAACTTGCAAAGTAATGAAAACAGTAAAAGAAAATGAGTAGAAGAAGAAGAAACTCTTTTAGAACTTAGACAACGGTTGAAAACTCTTAAAAAACTATTAAAAACTATATCTTTGCCAAAACACTTAGGCACATATAAATATGAGTTCATTAGGTTAAAAAAATCGTCAGGGGCATTCTTGTAAAATGTGATATCTTGGGCTTCAAGTTCGGCCAGGTCCAACTTGTCTTTCAGCCGCCTCAGTATCGATCGATAGTAATGGGTGTACATCGATCGATTATGGTCTCGATGTATCGTTCTTCGGCTAATGTGTGTCGATCGATTGCACAGAGTGTGCATCGATCGATGTGTAACTCTGGTGTCGATCTCTGGTCTTGATCTCGGGTGAACTCTTCTTTAAGCTCCAAAAAGGCACCTAAAACATCACTTTTCTCCAAAATGCTTCTGAACCTGAAAACATACCTAATAGACTCCAAAACATAGATAATAGTAGTAAAAACACTCATATACCATGGGTAAAAACGGGTAAAATCCATGGTATATCAACTCCCCTAGACTTAACCTTTTGCTTGTGCTCAAGCAAACACACATGCAGTCTTTATGAAAGAGGTTTTGAAAAGCAGAGACTAAATCAAATTCAAACTTAGAATCATAACCTCTACTTTGTTGCAAACCACATCTAAGAGTCTGTCAATTACAGAGACACATTATGCAATATCCTAATTGAACAACCTTGATCATCTAGCCAACAACTTAGCAATCATGTCTGACTAACCCCTCTACTGATTTCATTTATGTACATAAAAATAAAAGTGCAGGCTTTACCTTGGGAGTATCGATCACAGGATGCAGGGTTGCTCAAACAAGTATCTGGACCTGCAGGTAAAAATTAGTTCCTATCCTCTCTCTCAACTATTTCTCTCCTAGTCAAGTTTGCTTTCATTTGCAAGACATTGACCAAGATTGGACAGCCTTCCATGAATCAAGCCTTAATGGTTGCAGCCACCAAGTCATGTTCACTTCTTTTTGACCTATATCCTAGGATTCATTGCGAAGCAAGTCTTGAAGGGGGTAACCACCAAGCCCTGTTCGAACCCTTTACCTATAGAATTCTTATGAATCAAGTCTTGAGGGGGGTAACCGCCAAGCCCTGTTCGAATTCCTTTCTAGTTAATAACTAACTAATCCTAGAACATAAATTTAAGATAATTTTTGATTTTTTTTTGAACTGAATAAAAATTAAATCTAATTTCGAAAATGAGAGAGAGAGGGTGATAAAACTATCTACACAAGGCTTTTACCTTCCAGACTTGTTTGAAGCATCCGATCCCATGTATACCAAGCCCCAAGACAAGCAAAGAATTGTCAGGTTAGGTTGGAAATCAGCTTTGGTTCCTCCAGACAATCAATGAAAGTGTTGTCATAGCTGATAGGTGATCAACTTTAGCATCTATAGTACATTCTGCATCAACAAATCTAAGAATGGTGCCTAAAAGATTGGTTAGATAAAAAGTGAAAATTTAATATATGATTATCCCTTTCTTGACTCAATAAAAACCATTTTGAAAACATTTTTGGATGAAATCAAAAGGTAAACAGCATCAGTAAACATCCCCCAAGACTTAAACCATACACTGTCCCCAGTGTATAACCAGTCCAGTGAAGGCATAGGTGATAATAAAGTACACTGATATCAAAAATTTAGAACGATATACCTGACCGCGATGCGTATCGATCGATGTTGAGTCGCGATTCGCCGATCGCTTCTGTGGTTCATGTCGATCGATATCGACAGTTTGATCTCGGTGAACTCTTCTTTAAGCTCCAAAAGGCACCTAAAACATCACTTTTCTCCAAAATGCTTCTGAACCTGAAAACATACCTAATAGACTCCAAAACATAGATAATAGTAGTAAAACACTCATATACCATGGGTAAAAACGGTAAAATCCATGGTATATCAACTCCCCTAGACTTAACCTTTTGCTTGTGCTCAAGCAAACACACATGCAGTCTTTATGAAAGAGGTTTTGAAAAGCAGAGACTAAATCAAATTCAAACTTAGAATCATAACCTCTACTTTGTTGCAAACCACATCTAAGAGTCTGTCAATTACAGAGACACATTATGCAATATCCTAATTGAACAACCTTGATCATCTAGCCAACAACTTAGCAATCATGTCTGACTAACCCCTCTACTGATTTCATTTATGTACATAAAAATAAAAGTGCAGGCTTTACCTTGGGAGTATCGATCACAGGATGCAGGGTTGCTCAAACAAGTATCTGGACCTGCAGGTAAAAATTAGTTCCTATCCTCTCTCTCAACTATTTCTCTCCTAGTCAAGTTTGCTTTCATTTGCAAGACATTGACCAAGATTGGACAGCCTTCCATGAATCAAGCCTTAATGGTTGCAGCCACCAAGTCATGTTCACTTTTTGACCTATATCCTAGGATTCATTCGAAGCAAGTCTTGAAGGGGTAACCACCAAGCCCTGTTCAACCCTTTACCTATAGAATTCTTATGAATCAAGTCTTGAGGGGGGTAACCGCCAAGCCCTGTTCGAATTCCTTTCTAGTTAATAACTAACTAATCCTAGAACATAAATTTAAGATAATTTTTGATTTTTTTTTGAACTGAATAAAAATTAAATCTAATTTCAAAATGAGAGAGAGAGGGTGATAAACTATCTACACAAGGCTTTTACCTTCCAGACTTGTTTGAAGCATCCGATCCCATGTATACCAAGCCCCAAGACAAGCAAAGAATTGTCAGGTTAGGTTGGAAATCAGCTTTGGTTCCTCCAGACAATCAATGAAAGTGTTGTCATAGCTGATAGGTGATCAACTTTAGCATCTATAGTACATTCTGCATCAACAAATCTAAGAATGGTGCCTAAAAGATTGGTTAGATAAAAAGTGAAAATTTAATATATGATTATCCCTTTCTTGACTCAATAAAAACCATTTTGAAAACATTTTTGGATGAAATCAAAAGGTAAACAGCATCAGTAAACATCCCCCAAGACTTAAACCATACACTGTCCCCAGTGTATAACCAGTCCAGTGAAGGCATAGGTGATAATAAAGTACACTGATATCAAAAAATTTAGAACGATATACCTGACCGCGATGCGTATCGATCGATGTTGAGTCGCATTCGTCGATCGCTTCTCTGTGGTTCATGTCGATCGATATCGACAGTTTCATGTCGGTCGATTTCAGTGGCAATCGTCTAATTGTAACTGCAAAGAAAAACAAATACGAAAAATAAAATCCTAAAGATAAAAATAAAATGAAAAACTACCTAACAGTGGGTTGCATCCCACTCGGCGCTTTTATTATAGTCATCTAGCTTGACTTTGGATGGAATGAGCTACTGAGATGAAGTCCAGGTACTTGTTCAGAAACAAGTATCCTCTGTATCTTTCTTCTCACCGAACCATGCGTCAAATAGGCTTCTTGTGGCTTCATATTCTCTGGTTCGTTTCTTCTTTAACTCAATCAGCTCATCAGTGATCCTTTGAATCCTTTCTTCATGACTTTCAATGCTGAACTCGTGCCATCCTAACTTCCTGTAGGCATGTTCTGAAAGATCACTAAGCTCTGCTTGCATTGAATCAAGGCGTTGGATCATCTTTGTTGGGGTCAAAATCGGTCAACGACGAAATCGTCACCCGAAAGTCCTCGAAAGAAAAACCAAGTGACGATCAAAACCAAGAAACGGGTCGTTACTCGGTGAACTCACAAGAAGGCATGAACGGACCGTGAGCCCCGGGGATCAGCGAAGGCAAGCAGGCACCGGTGGACGCGGGACACGGCACGGGCGGCAGGCTTACCCTGTCCCGTCTGGCGCCGGCGGCAAGGGTTCTAGTACCCGTCTATGCAATCGCCTCGCGGATCTCGAAACGGCAGCACTTGGTCCCTTAAACCCATGTCGGATTGTCCATGAACTACAATGATTCTTCGCAAAGCCTTCTCGATTGTTTAGAAGTCCATCTTTTAAGCGTCTAAAAGTCGAAGCCACATTACTCAAACCCTTGAAAGCGGTTATCTCGAAATCTACGGTAAAGATCCTTCCAAAACTCAAAGATTTCCCGCAAAGCGACTAGCGGGGAAGATCGAACAAAGGAAAAACCCACGGACGGCAAGACGCCTGGCGACGGCGGCACGCCTCGCCTGGCGCCGGGCGGCACGCTGCCACGCAGGTCGCCTGGCGCCGCCTGGCGCCGGGCGGCACGCTGCCACGCAGGTCGCCTGGCGCCGCCTGGCGCCGGGCGGCACACCCGCCTGGCGCCGCCTGGCGCCGGGCGGCACACCCGCCTGGCGCCGCCTGGCGCCGGGCGGCACACCCGCCTGGCGCCGCCTGGCGCCGCCTGGCGCCGGGCGGCACACCCGCCTGGCGCCGCCTGGCGCCGCCTGGCGCCGGCGGCAGCGTCAGCGGGCTGGCCTGGTGCCGGGCGGCACGCTGCCACGCAGGTCGCCTGGCGCCGCCTGGCGCCGGGCGGCACACCCGCCTGGCGCCGGGCGGCACACCCGCCTGGCGCCGGCGACACCGGCGTTCATAAGCCGGCCTGGCTGGCGGCAAACCCCTGGCGCCCGGTCGGCGGACCTCGTCCTGGTCTCGGTCCCATCATGCCGGTCTGATCCCACCTTGGCTTGTTTGGATCAATCTTCGTGAGTTTGATGCGATCCGGTTATTCTAAAACACCAAACATCTCAACTATCACGAGGTGGGGTTCGCCGGAAAAACCAAACCTTCAAAGACTGATCTTTTGGAAAACCGTAACAACGTCTAAACGGTCCGACGTGGCCAAAACGGCCGACTTACGATTTTCCGAAAAGGAAGGATAACTATGACGGTTTATCCTTATCCTCACATAAGAGATAAATGTCAAGTTTCCAGAAGATAAATGTCAAGTTTTCGAAGATAAATGTCAAGTTTCGATAAACCGAAGATGGGCGAAAATGGAAAAAGCCCGGTTCAGCCCGCGAGAAGATAGACCGTCTTAAGAAGAGTATATAAGGCGAGCTTTGGGCGAGGAGCAAAGCATCACAAAAACTTCCAGAGCACTTAGCACTTAGAGCGTTTTAGCATTCATTTCTGTTTTCACTAGCGAGCTGCGACTCAACTAGGTTAGAACTTAGGTTGCTAGACTAGCGAACTTGCCGACAGCTCTCGTAGCCAAGGCTCTTACCTGTTGTTCACGCTCAAACGCGAATTCGGAAATAAGATCTTTCGCTCTATTCTTTGTTCTTATGATTTAATTTGTTTTCATATTTTCTTTGTCGTACTGATTGTGTCGTGTGCGGCCCAGCAGATATCCGGGACATTCAGGGAAGGCTTAGTTCACTTGGCTTTCCTTCAAATCAACTTAATTTGACGGTGCAAATTTCGGTTCCCACAATCTTGTCATGGATGGAGCTGGTATCGATCGATTCCTTGGTTGAAATATTGGTCGATGGCTGTTGAAGTCCATCGATCGATGCGCTGGTTGCTCGGTCGATCGATTCTAAGGGCGCAGGTCTGCTCGCAAGCTGTCTCTGAATAGCTTTAATTTCTTTCTGCATCCCTTCTATGCTAGATTCCATGCTTCCAACCTTGTTAACAAGCGGGAAATACGTTTGGTCTAGACGTCTATCTTGTGAATCATCCACGCTTGTTATTGCTGTGTAGAAATCATCAGCTAATTTATCCAAATCGGCTATGGTACAGATCTCTGAAGTCTGTATATCGATCGATGCAATAGGTTGCTTATCGATTCGATTTTTGCTTCGCGGTTCTCGTGAAGCTTCTCTGCAAAGAGCTTCATCTGGCCGTCGATTTCAGTCAATCGCCTATCGATCGATGTGAGGTTGAGCTCGTCGATCGATGCAATCAATGCAGCTTGATAATCAAGTTGACGTTGAAACTTCTCAGCCTCCTGCTGCGTAGTATCTATGCGTAGTGCGAGTTCCTCCACTTCTTTGTCTACTAAGAAGTGAATATCAGCAATTTTCCTCTCAACTGCTTTCAGACGAGTCAATCCTCCAAAAGGATTGCAAGGTGCAGCGGGGTTCATATCTGCATGTGCTTCATTGATAAGGCGGATAGATCTGTTCATCTCTTCTGTGCAGATTCTTAGATCTGATAGGTTGTGAAAGATACCCTCACAGGTTGTGGTTTGTTTGATGCTGAGACGAGCTTCTGCTTTCTTCAATTCTCTCCAAATATCTCCAAGAGACTCATCAACCTCATGTTTTGAGTAAGTGGTCGATGGTGTGGGCTCCGTATCGATCGATGTGGATGTTACTCCGTCGATCGATATTGATCTTTTCTGGCTATGGTTGTGTGCGTTGCGAAACATGTTCAAGTTCCAGCTCAAGACGTTGAACCTTCTTAAGTAAGCCTTGGTCTGCACTGAACATCCAGTTCATCTCACTGTGAAGCTTGTCTGTAGCCTCTTCCAACCTCTTTTCCATGGAGAGCTTTTCCCATTTGCGTTCTCCAAGTAAACCGGTGAACATCTTGTTTAACTCGTCCTTGGTGTAGGTTTCTTCCACCAATTCTCTTCTTGTAAATGAACTAGCGTTGTTGGTGTCAAAATCGGTCACGACGGAATCAATGACTGAAAGTCTCTAGAAAGTATTTCTTGAAACAAAAAGTCTCGGATAATTTGAAAAGAAGTTATACGAGATTTTCAAATAAGAATATCCACTCTGTGAGATCGAAGACTACGGGCATCGCGAGACGAGAGTCCCGGAAAGATCGGTCCGCCGCCAAGGACATCAAGATTCGATCACCACAAAACCCTAAACACAAAAGAATCTGCCTCGAAACTTGAAGAGGTCGTTCTCTCAAACCGTGAGGAACCAGAAAACGATCAAGATATCAAATCGGCCCTCGCCGAGATCTTCAGCCTGGCGCCGGCGATACCCGGCTTAGCGCCGGCGGCACGCGCTACGCAGGCCGGCCTGGCGCCGGCGGCACTCGCCTGGCGCCGGCGGCACTCGCCTGGCGCCGCGCACCCGCCACGCTGGCCGCCTGGTGCCGACCTGGCGCCAGCGGCACCATCCGCGGGCGGCCTGGTGCCGACCTGGCGCCGGCGGCACGCGCTACGCAGGCCGGCCTGGCGCCGGCGGCACTCGCCTGGCGCCGGCGGCACTCGCCACGCTGGCCGCCTGGTGCCGACCTGGCGCCAGCGGCACCCGACCTGGCGCCGGCGGCACCCTGGCCTGGCGCCGGTCGACGCCCTCGCCCTGGTCTCGGTCCCATCGTGTTCGGTCTGATCCCATCTTGGCTTGTTTGGATCAATCATCGTGAGTTTGGGACGATCACGCTACGAATAAACATCCTTCGACTCGATTGGAATCGCCCTCGATGTTTTACGACAAAAACTAGAAGGATTGGATTTCTCGTAGAAGATATCGTATAAAACAAGTTCAATTAACTTGAACATCGATCCTTTAGGCTATACGGTTTATTTTACGAGAAAGATAGTCTTTCCGAGAAATCGTATAAAACGTTCAACGACTTAAGACAAGTCCACGGACTAACTTACGATTTTAAGAATTCAGGCCCAATCAGGTTATAACGGTTTATCCGATTTCCCGAACATCGGATAAACATCAAGTCACCGAAAAATAGGGGAAAACTCGAGGATAATTATGAAGATTGACGGAAATGGAATATTTCCTGAAGAGATAAACTTGGGCCCAAAGGCGAGGTCCATCATCTTAAGGCAAACCGACCTAGGAGTGAGTATATAAGGAGAGCAAGAGCAGAAGAGAAGGAGATCCGAAAATCCTAGAATCTAGACTTAGAGAACTCCTGCTACCTTAGAGAACTTAGAACTTAGGCGGTTAGGCCAGTGAGGCAGAACTTAGAACGTCTGGCCGCCTCTTGTTTTAGTTTTATCTTCTCCGCAGACCCCTGTTCCTCTCGGAAGGATCTAACTATACTTTTACTCAGAGCTCCGCACATAGAAACCCTAGGCATTATCTTCGACATGCCTGTTTCTATGACCAACGCTCGTACTAGACGAACCAGGCCTTAGAACGTCTGTCCGCCTCCTGATCGCAAATCTCCGCTCCTCTCGGAAGGATCGGACAATTCTTTTACTTAAAGAGCTCCGTACATAGAAACCCTAGGCGTTATCTTGACATGCCTGTTTCTATGACAAGCGCTCATACTAGGCGAACCGCCCAGGCGGTTCGATCTCTTGTTCAATTTTTCTAACTGAACTACGTCCGACTTGATCCTCGAAGGGGTAATGAGGCAGCCTTTCTTAAGGTCCAGTCCCAAATCTTAACAAAACCTTTTCGCATTTATTCGGTCACTTGTCGTTGGCTGCCGCGAGAACTGACCTTCGGGAAAGTCGGGTTAACTTGGCTTTCCTCCGCAATCTTACTTATTAAAATTGACTGTGTGAATTTCGGTTTCCACAGTTTGGCGCTAGAAGGAGGGGGGGTCGGATTACTCTTACTCATACGGCCGCAAAACGCTTGATCGAACCGATGTCCGGAAATATGAAGGAAAAAGTTACAGTTTGCGCCAACGATGGTAAAACAACTCCAGCAGCGACTGTTCCACGCCAACGCCACGCAAACGCCACGGTGCTCGAAAGCAAATCAAAACCTAGCCGCGGCTTTCCGCCACAGGAAGAGCACGAACGAAGCTCGCAATTTCTCTCTAAACAGAAAGGGCAACGATAAAATCTATCAAACCCCAAAAATTCATCTTGTTACCAAGTTAGAGAAATCGCGAACGAGCAAGGTTTCTCTGAAAAGCGTTTCTTCGAGAACCTCTCGAAAAATAAAACTTGTTCTCCTCAAACCTTGGGGAAACCCTTTATTACTGTGGAACAGAAGCACGGCAAATCGGTTCACCGATTCCCACTGCCATACTTCTTACAAACAACTCTCGAGGAACAAACGGAAAACGAAGGAGGTCGGAGCTTAATCTTACTAGGACGACTTGCCATAGGGTAAGATCAGTCTTCCCAGTCCGCCTTAGTAAGAGCCCACTTTGTTCTCCTTGTGTCTAGGTCAAATGGTTTTCGCTTCATCTCAATCGGAGTTTCCGCTGAGATTTTACGAAGAGAACAAAGTCACTGTCCCGCCACCTCGCCGTGGACGAGAACAACCATCACCAAGGTCACCTCGCCCATGGCCACCTCGCCTGTGGAAACCTCACTTTGCTCTCCTTTGATTCTAGGTCAAGATGGTTTTCGCTTCGCCTCAATCGGAGTTTCCGCTGAGATTTTACGAAGAGAACAAAGTCACTGTCCCGCCACCTCGCCCGTGGACGAGAACAACCATCACCAAGGTCACCTCGCCCATGGCCACCTCGCCTGTGGAAACCTCACTTTGCTCTCCTTTGATTCTAGGTCAAGATGGTTTTCGCTTCGCCTCAATCGGAGCTTCCGCTGAGATTTTACGAAGAAAACAATGTCGCTGTCTCGACCACCTCGCCCATGAGAAGGATCTCTCTGTCCGTCATAGGGCGAGACCGGTCCTGTCTCAGTACCATGCATCTTTGCCTGAGTTCTTCATAACTTCGGTCTTTGAGTCCGCGGAGCCCCGGGATCACGAAGGCGCAACAGCAGCATCGGCGACGCGGACACGGCATCGGCGTAGGGCTTGGCCGCTGCAGATCCACCACGCCGCTTAGCCGGGCGGCAGGCCCATCGCTTTCCGCCTGGCGCTGGCGGCAGGCCCATCGCTTCGCTCCGCCGGGCGGCAAGGGTCCTGGCGCCCATCTCTGCAGTCGTTGCGGATCTCGGCAGCGGCAACATCTTGGTCCCTTAAACCCATGTTGGATTGTTAGAAACAAGGCGATTCTTCGAAAAGCCTTCTCGATTGTTTAACAAAGCTCATATTCTTGAATCTAAGTTTGAAGCCTCACTACTCAAACCCTCAAAGGCGGAAAGTCTACAAATCAAGTCCATCTCAATCCGATACTCGAGGAGTCGTTGGATTAAAACTATTATCTCGAAATCTCGGCTAAAGATCTTCCCAAACTCAAACATTTCCATAAGCGACTAGCGGGGAAAGATCGAACAACGAAAACCCAAAGACAGCAAGATGGCCGCAACGCGATAGCCGCGGGCGACCTGGGCAGCGGCACCCGGCCTGGCCAGCGGCACCGTCCGCAGCGGGCGGCCTGGAGCGGCGGCACCCGGCCTGGCGCCAGCGGCACCGACCTGGCGCCCGGCGGCACCGTCCGCAGCGGGCGGCCTGGCGCCCGGCGGCACCGTCCGCAGCGGGCGACCTGGCGCCCGGCGGCCGCAGCGGGCGGCCTGGCGCCAGCGGCACCGACCTGGCGCCCGGCTTTCCGTCCGCAGCGGGCGGCCTGGCGCCAGCGGCACCGACCTGGCGCCGGTCCACGGCCCTTGTCCTGGTCGGTCCTATCGTGCCGGTCCGATCCCATCTTGGCTTGTTGGATCAATCTTCGTAAGTTTGAGTGCGATCCGCGGTTATTAAACACCAATCGTCGACTATACAAGGAAATGGGATTCGCCGAATGCGAAACCTTCAAAAGACTATTTTCTCGAAAATTTTTGTAAAGGTTTTAATTCTTTGTAGGACAGGAACAAAAGCGTCTTGAAAAACTGCCGTGGAATTTAGGGAACTTAGGACTTAGGTGGATAGTCTAGCAAGCTAAGTCTTAGGCAAAATTCCAGTCTTGTTCCATCGTTCCTTGATTGTCCAGGCAGAACATGCAAACCGATCTAGTCTCGAAAAACCGAAGCGATTGCCCGCAGCGTTCTAAAAGCATACTCATCCGTTCCTAAAAGAAAGAAAAAGCGTTACACAAGCCGGAAGAGCGGCTAACCGTTTTCTTTAAGTAAAAGAAAAGGGAAGTAGGTGCGTATACTATATCCGTGATAATCCCATCTTTGAAAACTTTTACTTCAGCATCAAGACAACGCTTTGACAAAGCAAACTCTCGCAGCAATAAGATTCGCCTTAAAACGCTTAGCGCATAGCCCAACCGCTACAAACATAGTCCTGAAAACTCTATGTCACCTCTCGCCGCAAACTCGCGACCAAAAAGTGTACCGACGCTAGACTAATAGCACGACGGTGAACTATGAAAATGACGAAATAACCTTCGTAAAACTCCACGAGTAGTTCGGCGCAGCCGCCCAAAGGTCGAAATCATAGCGAAACATCTCCGTAATCCGCGGAAACATCGCTACTTTAACAATCTGCGATTTTCTATCTCCATGAAACCGTCATCCATTACTTTAGTATAACAAGAGCGTTTTAAAACAAAACAGCCTATGGAAAAACATGATCGGTCTCATGCAAAACGATTTCAGAGTACGAAAAGTGAATGAGGAAAACATAATCCGTGGTCGCTAATATCGCAAGTAATTTGTGAGAAACGCTCCGTTACCTTTGCGAAAACCCCTTACATCACTTTTACTTAAAAATCCTCTGTATGGTCGAAGTCAATTCATACAAAGCAACTTTAAGTAAAATAAACATAATGGGTCCAACGGTAACTGACATAGACAGTTTTGGCTCCACAAGGTTTCTGGCTCCTGCATTCACTCCCGCAGTTCGTCCGAGCAGGAAATAATCCGCGAGCGAACCGCCGCGTGTCCTGCGTCGATCCCTTAAAATTTTGTCCCCTCGGATAAAATGAAACGATTTTCATGCAACAAAAAAATTTATACTAACCATTCATCGTATAACTGAGACCTAAAGTGGAAGATCGCTTCTAAAAGCCATCAGCCATAATCAGAAAACTCCGCTATGCTTGGCATGTCTATCTCGCAACGCTATTTGGCCCTCGCCAACTACGATTCCTCAGAAGCCCGACCTGAATTCGCATCCCCATTAAGGACAATCGTGAACTAACATGAGCTTAATAAGGGTCATGGTCTGATCGTTACCAACAACTTCATTGGCGATACGGCTGAATCTAGCCTCCATGCCAATCCAAAGCTACTGAGTTTACCGCATCCAATCACTTAATGGCTAAAACAACAATCCACGCATTTGTTCATAGAACGCCAAGTGACTATTACGCAAGCAATTTGTCGATAACCCAGAATCGAAATCATACGATAAACTCTTCATATCAAAACTCAGTCCTAACAACCATATGGTTAACGGAAGATTTAAACTCATCGCCAATCGATTAAGTTCTATCGCCCGTAAACCACGGCATGAAAAGAAACACTCGTGACAAGGCTCCAAGAGTTATAATGAGTCATCCTTAATATATACAAACAAATCCGGAAGGCCAACACTTCACGAAGCACTGTGAATGTAGGCGGCTTCTCCCTGGGTCAACTTATGACCTTGGTCCTAAGGCCCAAACCGAAACAACAGTTTCTGGCTGTGAACATATGCAAAACATCTCCAAAGCCAGCGAACATTTCAACCACGAAAAGGGGCACAAGGAAACTCGACTTCAGCATCTGGAGACGCCGCTAACGCCAAGGACATTCTTTTCCTCAAAACGCTCCAGAAGAAATCCTCGCCTCTAGAACTCAAAACATACAAACACACCTCTAATCGGTAACATGCCTCTAAACCGGTATCATTTCGTTGTTGCTGATCACAACAAACTAACTCTAACGCCCTAAACAGACAAATAGCAGCCCTTCAAGGGTAGGCTCTCTTGCATCCGACAAGGATAAACATAGCCGCTATACAAGAAATCCAAATTTTGGTTTAGCTCTTAAGTAAATGAAGTAGCTCGACTCACGCCGCACAAATCATATAAGCCGACAACAATTAGCGGTTTTAAGCGATGCGAGTCAGGTTAAAATCGCAAACAGGCAAAATGAAAGCCGATTTGTCATCGCAAAGCCTCAGTCCGAGAGTAAACCTAGGTCTTGCCTAAACCCAGCCACGCTGGATCTTGACATCTCACGGACATAGTATGGTATACGAGATCCAAAATTTGTCTCTTCACTTAAGCCTATTCGCTTCACTAACTTTTCGCAGAATCAGTAAACCGGAAAATCTCGCTTTATGCAAACAATAGATACGGTGATCATCAGGAACTAGGAATGAGACGACAACTCACACCCTCTTTCTCATACTTCAAAAACTGAAGTTCATAAATAATCTAAAACAAATACATCAACAGCATCATGCTCGAAAGTCTCTCATGACACATAACCAGACCATATAAGTCTCGCCGAAAACAGATCACAAGGGTCTTAACTCCAAAACTAACTACGGAAGGCTTGATCCCTACAACAAGGGTACGAGGCAGCCTTCGAAGGCGAGCCCCAATCTTACCGCTAACGGAGTTTTCAACCATTAATTCCGCCTATCTTACCTGACATGTCTTATCGCCGCAAGAACATCACGAAGGTTCTAACAAGCTGGGGCTAACTGTTGGTGTCAAAATCGGTCACGACGAATCAATGACTGAAAGTCTCTAGAAAGTATTTCTTGAAACAAAAAGTCTGGATAATTTGAAAAGAAGTTATCACGAGATTTTCTCAAATTAGAATATCCACTCTCTGTGAGATCGAAGACTACGGGCGGCGCGGACGAGAGTCCCCGAAAGATCGGTCCTTCGCCCAAGGACATCAAGATTCGATCACCACAAAACCCTAAACACAAAAGAATCTGCCTCAAACTTCAAGAGGTCGCTCTTCAAACCGCGGAGGAACCAGAAAACCATCAAGATATCAAATCGGCCCTCGCCGAGATCTTCAGCCTGGCGCCCGGCGACACCCGGCCTGGCGCCGGGGCACGCACCATGCAGGCCGGCCTGGCGCCCGGCGACACCCGGCCTGGCGCCCGGCGGCACCGTCCTGGCGCCCGGCGGCACCGTCCGCAGCGGGCGGCCTGGCGCCCGGCGGCACCCGGCCTGGCGCCCGGCCTGGCGCCCGGCGACACCCGGCCTGGCGCCCGGCGGCACCCGGCCTGGCGCCCGGCGGCACCGTCCTGGCGCCCGGCGGTACCCCGCTGGCGCCGGTCGGCGGCCCTCGTCTGGTCTCGGTCCCATCGTGTTCGGTCTGATCCCATCTTGGCTTGTTTGGATCAATCATCGTGAGTTTGGGACGATCCCACGAATAAACATCCTTCACTCGATTGGAATCGCCCTCGATGTTTTACGACAAAAACTAGAAGGATTGGATTTCGTAGAAGATATCAGATAAAACAAGGTCGATTAACTTGAACATCGATCCTTTAGGCTATACGGTTTATTTTACGAGAAAGATAGTCTTTCCGAAATCGATAAAACGCTCAACGACTTAAGACAAGTCCACAGACTTACTTACGATTTTAAGAATTCAGGCCCAATCAGCTATAACGGTTTATCCGATTCAACATCGGATAAACATCAAGTCACCGAAAATAGGGAAAACTCGAGGATAATTATGAAGATCGACGGAAATGGAATATTTCCTGAAGAGAGAAACTTGGACCCAAAGTTGAGGTCCATCATCCTAAGGCAAACCGACCTAGGAGTGAGTATATAAGGAGAGCAAGAGCAGAAGAGAAGGAGATCCGAAAATCCTAGAAACTAGACTTAGAGAACTCCTGCTAGCTTAGAGAACTTAGAACTTAGGCGGTTAGGCCAGCGAGGCAGGACTTAGAGCGTCTGGCGCCTCTTGTTTTAGTTTTATCTTCTCCGCAGACCCTGTTCCTCTCGGAAGGATCTAACTATACTTTTACTCGAGCTCGCGCATAGAAACCCTAGGCATTATCTTGACATGCCGTTTCTATGACAAGCGCTCATACTAGGCGAACCAGGCCTTAGAGCGTCTGGCGGCGTCCTGATCGCAAATCTCCGCTCCTCTCGGAAGGATCGGACAATTCTTTTACTTAAAGAGCTCCGTACATAGAAACCCTAGGCGTTATCTTCGACATGCCTGTTTCTATGACAAACGCTCATACTAGACGAACCGCCCAGATGGTTCGATCTCTTGTTCAATTCTTTCTAACTGAACTTCGTCCGACTTGATCCTCGAAAGATGCGTAGGCAACCTTTCTTAAGGTCCAGTCCCAAATCTTAACAAAACCTTTTCGCATTTATTCGGTCACTTGTCGTTGGCTGTCGCGGTCCGGATTCCGGATAGTCGGGTTAACTTGGCTTTCCTCCGCAATCTTACTTATTAAAATTGACGGTGTGAATTTCGGTTCCTGGCGTGCTCGGTAGACAGATGTATGGCTTCGTCCATTGAAGTTCTTTGGGCAGTTTCTTGATGACGCCTTTAGAAATTTGATGACGCCACCATCTATTCCTCTAGCAAAACCATTCTCGTCTCTGTAGACCCCATACTCATCTCTCTGCTCCCAAAGAATTTTCAACTCCATATCGAAGGCTCTCTTTCAGTCGGGACACTTATCGATCGATGCAACACACTCAGACGACGATTTTTGTTGAAGATATGGATCCTTCCTGTTGAGATGGTTATCATCAGCTTCCTTTGGCTCGGTTGTTGTGTCTGCCTCCTGGTGCTGATAATGGTGGTCTGGTCCGTAGCGTTGTTGCTGGAATAGGTTGTGGGATCCATTGGCTAACTGTAGGACGTCTGCAATGTCTTCTTTGGATATGTGGAGTGTTCGTCCATCCATTGATCGTGCAAAGGCTTGTGAATCCCTGAAAATACCAAACTCATCCGGGATTAGATTACTGAAATTAAGTACATTTGAATTTGTTACCTGGGATGGTTGGGTGTATGAATCGGTCGATGGCACTGGTTCTGAATCGGTCGATGGTTGTTCAGGCCTGTCGGTCGATTGTACTTGTGCCGTGTCGGTTGATGAGACTTCTTCGGGTTGGGTGATGTGTGTTGGTGTATGTCTCGACCGCTGGCTTTCAGACTGGTAGTCGCTGCCAGCTCTCGATTGAGTATTCTCCGTCTCGCTTGTTGTTGACTGTATTGTCGAATGATGCGAGGCAAGTAGTATCGATCGATGGGGAGAAGGCCCTGTCGATTAATGTCGCGATTCTGAGGTTGTGGTGGAGAAGTCGATCTTCATCTTCTCAAAGGTTTTGACATTCTATAGCTCTCTCCTCCTCGTAATCATCAGTATACTCCTCAATATGAGTAGTATTTGCAGCATATGGTGGGATGTAGTAGTCATTCTCCCACGTGTTTACTTCGAAATCACCTTCTGGAAACTCCTCCTCGATCGGATTGAATAGTGAATCGATCGATGACCATATGTGGCTGTCGATCCATGTCGGTTCACCAGAGATGATTGATGAGACAGTGCTTCTATCGATCGATTCTGGGTCTACTGTCTCATTATTAGCCTTGTGAGTCATTATTCATCTCCACAATAGCAAACAGCTACAAGGTCTGAGCCGTCTTGGATCTTCTTAGGGACCTTGATGACTTCGTCTTGGATCATAGTAGGCCGTAGGGTTGATCAGGATTAGGCACAGCTTGTTTGTCGAAGGTTGCAGACTGCTCCAAGCTGTGGCTAGAAGGCTCTTCAAGTAGCAAAGTAGGTAGGGTTATCTTGGCGTCCAAGACATGGAAGTCTACTGGAATTAGGGCTTCTCCTATGGTGACCTCAAGGTTTCTCACAATTCCTCGAGTTACGCTAAGAACAATCCACAAGATGAGCGATTCTTGATGGGCTCTATCTTCAGACCTAGATGGTCTTCATCACCTTGGGTAAGATGCTAACTCAGATCTTGTGTCACATAGGGCGTGGGAAGTTGATCCCTGTCTGAACAAGGAACAACAAACTCTGGATCACCCTTCTTCTCTAGTACTTTGATCCTCTTCTTCATACTTTCTCGACTTGGTTGAACATCCTCTTGATGTCTTCTTGTCTCCTTGGTTTCTCTGAAAAACATCCACAATCTTGTGAAAAGTAGGCTTCTTCAAAGGGTTTCTCTGTAGGTATCCTTAGAACTCTCTTTCTGAAACTTGCCAACTCTTTCTCATTAACTCCTCTTTAAGGTGTTTAGGAACCTTCTCTTTCCTTTTTCTGAGAACTCTTCCATCTTTTTCCTTTTCTATCTCGATTGGAACAATAATATCGTGGGTTTCTTCATTATGGCGGTTGGTGGGTTTCTGGAAGGCTTAGATTGCTCGAGTGCATTAAGTCGTGCAACATCTATCTTGGGAAGTTACTTTTCGGTGTGATAACTTAATATCGATCGACAGCTTACGGGTGTGTCGATTGATTTCTTTATCAATCGATTCGTCGATGGGGCGTCTGTCTGTCGATCCGATGTGGTACAGGCTGGGCGGATGTGGGTGCTTTGCTGCGAACTCCTCGTGAGTAAGTATCTTCCGCGGTATTGCACTTTCGTTGGTGGATCCTTCAAGATCCATCGATTCGATCTTTCGTTTTGTTGCATCGATCGATTGGTGTTGGCGTACATCGATCAATGTGGTGATCCTGACATCGATCGATTCTAGTGGTTGCCGCCAATTCTTTCGATAGCACTGACATTGTGGCCTGTTGTTTCTTCTCCAATCCCTTTTCCTAAAGCTTCCTGCTTCTTAACAGCTTCTCTGTCTGAATCACTTGAGTCTCTAGTTTCTTCACATGGGTACTCAAAGCATCAAGCTTTGTGTTCAAAGTGGTGTGAACAGCGTCAATCTTTCCATTGAAGTTCACCTCTAACTGCTGCTGGCTTTCAAGAACTTTGCTGAGCATGTCTTCTAGCTTTCCTTCTAGGGTTTGTGTGGGTGGCTTCATGTAAGATGAGTTTCCATAACTCCTGTTGTTGTTGGGGTTGCTGCTGTTGAATTTTCCTCTGTCCTCTTGAAGTTTCTGTTTCCTTGGTTTCCAGACCTCGAAATCGGTTCCACGATCAGTTGACTTACGCTTCTATGTAGTCATCTTCTTCATCAGCTTCTGCATACTCCACTGAGCAGATTTGCTTTTTAGCAGTTTCTGAACATTGTCAAGTGTAGCTTGTACCTCATTTATCTGTTCCTTTCCAAGGAACGCTGCAGATCTTGCTCTTACAATGTTCTTTGTGTTGTTGCTGGATGCTATGTTGTCTATTAGCTTCACAGCATCTTCAGGATTCCTTTTGGTGAAGTTGCCTTCACTCGCAGTGTCTAGAGCCATCTGATATTTGTTGGGGTCAAAATCGGTCCAGCGGCAATCGTCACCGAAAGTCCTCGAAGAAAACTAAGTGGCGATCGAAACCAGGAAACAGTCGTCACTCGATGAACTCACGGAAGGCATGAGCGGACCGTGAGCCGGGGATCAACAAAGGCAAGCAACAGCAGGCACCGGCAGGCGGGACCGCGACGCAGGCGGCAGGCGTCCACACAGCGCCTGGCGCCCGGCGAGCTTGTCTGTCCGTCTGGCGCCAGCGGCCTCGAGCCAATCGTCTCCCGTCTGGCGCCGGCGGCAAGGGTCCTGGCGCCCATCCGTGCAATCGTCTCATGATCTCGGGCAACGGCAGCATCTTGGTCCCTTAAACCCATGACCAGATCGTCCGAGAACTACAATGATTCTTCATAAAGCCTTCTCGATTGTTTAAAAGTTCATCTTTAAACGCCTAAAGTTCAAAGCCTCATTACTCAAACCCTTGAAGGCGGAAAGTCACGAATCAAGTCCATCTCGATCCGATACCGAGGAATCTCGAAGATCTTGTTGGGTCAAAAGCGATTATCTGAAATCTACGGCTAAAGATCCTTCCAAACTCAAGATTTCCCTTACGAGCGACTAGCGGAAAGATCGAACAACGGAAAACCACGGGCGGGAGAGAACCCTGGCGCCCGGCGGCACAGCGTCACCGCGGGCCGACCTGGCGCCGGTATAAACCGACCCGGCGCCCGGCGTAAACCGGCCTGGCGCCGGCGGCACCCGGCCTGGCGCCCGGCGGCAGCGTCAGCGGGCGGCCTGGCGCCAGCGGCGGCAACTGGCGCCGGGCAGCGGCAGCGCAGAGGCTGGCAGCCAAACTACTGGCGCGGTCGGCGGCCCTCGTCTGGTCTCGGTCCCATCATGCTCGGTCTGATCCCATCTTGGCTTGTTTGGATCAATCTTCGTGAGTTTGAATGCGATCACGGTTACTCTAAACACCAAACATCTCTACTATCACGAGGTGGGGTTCCTTGAATGCGAAACCTTCAAAGACTATTCTTTGAAAAACCGTAAAAGCGTCTAAATGGCCCGACATGGCTACTGGACCCTGCGATTTACGAAAAGAAGGATAACTATGACGGTTTATCCTTATCCTCACATAAGAGATAAATGTCAAGTTTCCAGAAGATAAGCGTCAAGTTTTCGAATATAAATGTCAAGTTTCCGATAAACACGAAGATGGGCGAAAATGGAAAAAGCCGATTCAGCCGAAGAAGATGAGCCGTCTTAAGAGGGTATATAAGGAGAGCTTTGGGCGAGGAGCAAATCATCACAAAACTTCCAGAGCACTTAGCACTTAGAGCGATTTAGCATTCTTTTATGTTTTCACTAGCGAGCTGCGACACAACTAGGAATAGACTTAGGTGACCGGACTAGCGGACTTTTCGACAGCTCTTACAGCCGATTTCTTTGCTTGTTGTACACGCTCAAACAAGAATTCAGAAATAAGATCTCTTTCGCTCAACTCTTACGATTTTTATTTTCACAACTTTAATCTCCATTGATTGTATCGTGTGTGGCCCAGCAGATATCCGGTACCTTCAAGGAAGATCGGGTTAACTCGGTTTTCCTCCACAAATCGTTTATCAGAAATTGACGGTGTGAATTTCGGTTCCCACAATATTTCAGTGCAATGCCTCTGAAGAAAGTGCAGAGCAGCTGCACTTTGTTGAATCCATGGTGTGGGCTGTCTCGCTGGTAAGACTTGAATCTGATCAAGGTATCCTTGAATGACTCTCCAGGCTCCAGATTAAATGTGGCAATTTTTCTCCTTAAGTCTTCAGCGCGCGCATCATCAAAGAAGTTACGCAAAAATGCGTTTTTGATGTCGCTCCATGATGTAAGAGATCTTGGTGGTAGCTGCTTAAGCCACTGCAAAGCTTCTCCAGATAAAGAGTGTTTGAAGAGCTTATAGAGAAGGTAGTCCACAGGGACTCCATTGGCTTTGATAGCAGATATGAGATCCTCGAACCTCTCCAGATGATCCATGGGATGCTCACTGGACAGCCCATAGTAAGGTATCTGTCCCACAAGGGTGTAGTACTGCGTTTGAGCTCAAATCACCTCGTAATAGCAGGGACCTAATGGCTGATCTATTGGTGTAGAACTGATTTGGACAGTTGTAGTCAGCTAGTGTTCGAAAGCAGCCTCTTCTACAGGTTGAACAGCTCCTGTAGGTGTAGTTTCTGGCTCAGGATTACTTCATTCTGAGCGCTGAGTTTCTGACCCGTTTTACACGGCTGACCTTCTTGGTCACGCAAGTCTCCATTCTCCTCGTGTGAGAATAATAGGCTAAACCATGACTCGGGAGTAGTATCGATCGATATACGGTTAGGGTATCGATCGATGTCGGATGAAAGATGTCGGTCGACGGTCAAGTAGTGTCGGCCTACTGAAGGTGCGAGTGTCGGCCGACGAAGACGGTGTCTCGGCCGGCAGGGTGCCGGTATCGCCTATGTGGGAGTTGATGGCGCCGATCGATGCGAACGGATTTCTCGGATTGAACGCTCCAGTTAGCAGGGTCTTCGAGAACAAAGTTGGGATTCCTTGTTGCTTCGGTGCTGCCGGCATGTACCGAAAGACAAGAAAAATTTTTGTGTCGAAAACAAATTAAAATAAAATAAATAACCTAGACCTAATTAGATTAGATCCTATTGTATCAAAGCTCCCCGCAACAGCCAAATTTGATATCACTCAAATTACCCTAAGGAGTGACTTTACTCTCTCAAATAAGAGGTTCAGCTTGTAGTACTTAGGATCGAATCCACAGAGAGCTAGTGTACGATAAGATGCAATCTTAATGACTATGCTAGGTTGAAAATAGTTTAAAGTAAAGTGCAGGTTTGCTGAGTAAGGATGAGATCACCAGTTGAAAGGATTTGGTTTTGAAAACAAGAAAGAAAAGTAGTTAGATTCAGGTAAGTATTCAGGAATTCAGGATTATAAATACTATAAAGGCTAACAAGTTGCTTGCATGATATGTCAGAGCTCAACACTTATTAAATGAATCCATCAGCTCTCACATTATTTAGACCATATATTACTTAGATGCTAAATGGTGTTGCGGTCGCCTACTCGCCGATGGTATCGCCGATAGTTCGATAGAATATCGACCGATACACCTCTATTACGCCGATCGACACTCTATAGGAGTATCGACGATACGGCTCTAAGCAAGCTTTATGCGCTGAAAGGATACAATGCTCACCATGATCTTAGATCAGCTTTGCATATCTCAAGAGGGTCATAGCATGTTTAGATGTTGTCGTATTGCTTGTAATAAACAATGCAATCCAAGTTCATGTTCTAGGTAGCTAAGCTAGAAAAAGCATTAGTGAACAATCCTAACAATAAATATCACAACTATGGCAATTATAGGCTGGGGCTAATCCCTCATATCCTATTTAAACCCTAAATCTAACAAATGAATCTACTCAGACATGGCTAAGTAGTTCATAGCAACAAGGTAATAATAGAAGTTCATAGACCTATTAGAGGGTGAACACTTAGATTCCAATCACAAATATCTTTGGATCTCTCCTCTAGGTCTAGAATTCTGTAACCTTTGTTAACAATTAAAGAACTGAATAGAACTTTATTGAGAACTTGCAAAGTAGTGAAAACAGTAAAAGAAAATGAGTAGAAGAAGAAGAAACTCTTTTAGAACTTAGACAACGGTTGAAAACTCTTAAAAAACTATTAAAAACTATATCTTTGCCAAAACACTTAGGCACATATAAATATGAGTTCATTAGGTTAAAACTCGCCGTGACATTCTTGTAAAATGTGATATCTTGGGCTTCAAGTTCGCCAGGTCCAACTTGTCTTCCAGCCTACGATCGATCGATAGTACAGGGTGTACATCGATCGATTATGGTCTCGATGTATCGTTCTTCGGCTAATATGTGTCGATCGATTGCACAGAGTGTGCATCGATCGATGTGTAACTCTGGTGTCGACCTCTGGTCTTGATCTCGGGTGAACTCTTCTTTAAGCTCCAAAAAGACACCTAAAACATCACTTTTCTCCAAAATGCTTCTGAACCTGAAAACATACCTAATAGACTCCAAAATATAGATAATAATAGTAAAAACACTCATATACCATGGGTAAAAATGGGTAAAATCCATGGTATATCAACGTCCTACTCAAAAAACGAAACAAGCATAAAATCACATGCGCGACAAACAGAAATCACGACTTTATACCAGAGTACAATAACCGAACTACGATTTGACTTGATCCGCCGGTATCGTAGGCAGCTCTCATTGCAGCTCAGTCACCCATAACAAATAAAGCCTCCTACCCAAAGGCTCCAACTCAAGATAACCACCGGGTCGACCAAAAAGGATCTTCACTTAGCCGAATAAACTATTGTGGTTCCTATCGCGACAAATGTATCATTTTTTAGAAAATATATATATATCACATTTCTTGCTACTCTCTTTCGATAAAAAATTCAGCTCCAAAAAGCTCGTCACGGTTAACAGTACTTCGAGACCCTGATCAAGTCCTCGAATGCTTTTAATCCCGCTTAAAGCTAAAAGCGCAATCTAATCGGTAGAATATCTTGAATACACCGATTCAAACCATCGAGAGAGTACCAACTACATCGATCTATTACCATAAAATGATTCAAAGAGGGAAAATCCTCTTATTCAAAACAGATACAAATACTCATTCAAAACAGATACGAATACTCATTCAAAAACATAAACAATATCGAAAGCCAAATAAACTAATTTTAACCAAAAGAAAGGAATACAACTCCGTGTGATCTTAATCCTCGACATCGAACTCGCCATCTTCTCCTCGGCCATTCTCACGATCTAAGTCATCAACCATTTCCTTCCCAAAGAAATCCTCCGGGATATCTTCCGAAGCATGAGGAAGATCCGATTCCCCAACCGGAAACTCAGACACCATGGTCGCGTCAAGCTCTGCTTCGAAACCCATCCCCTTCGTTTCGAGACAGTTCAAACGACCCGAGGCCAACAGATTATTGTTCATTATCTCGTTAAGAAGATCGATATTAGACACCCCTTCCAAGATGAATCTCGCATCCGCAGCAGCTTTTCTCCCATTTGTTTGAGGGCCGCCAGCACATCCAGGTAACCAACCGCCAGAATCTTTCTTTATAGGTGGCTCGGCGGAGATCGTCGGGCGATCTAGCCGCTGAAGATTTGATTTTACCCTCCAGATAGGAGACTTGATCTAGCCGACTTCCTCTCGCTCTCAGCCACCAAGTCTTGCCTCTAGGAGGTCGTTTGGTCACCTAGCTTCTCCTCACGGCCAACTGGGTAACACTAGCCCGCTCCCCGGCCTTGAGCCATCTTGTTAAACTTTAGTTCGCGAACGACCTTCTTAATCTCTTGTAATTCATCCAATCAAGGAACATCCTTCAAACGTTTTTCCAGGGTTGCGGCGAACTCATTGTTTGCCTCCATGGTCTAAAAGAAAATTCAGCAAGTCAGGAAAAATCGAAAACAAGTCTGTCCCAACGAAGAGGACCGAACCTTTGCATGAGCAACCACCATCTTCACATAAGCAGTGTGCTCCGACATGTTCATCAGGGAGGGAAGAGGACACCCCGCCGGTTTGAAATGACGGACCAAATGAGCCACACTATCAGGATCCTCAGTGATAGGACAATCCTTGGCATGAGAAAATTACCAATGGAACGGCTTTGCGACCACACAGTCACTCGATGATATACCATGGACTTTACCCGTTTTTTTTTTTTGAATTATACAGAGGTATCCTGGCCCCACAGAAGTTATCCAAACTTGTCACGTGTTGCCACGTGTCGGTCTTCTGTCCCTGGCGATGCCGAAATGTTAGTTCCCCAGTGGCCGGGATTCGAACCCAGGTGGCGGAACTCACAGCTGTCAACCCTTTACCACTAGAGCTAGAAGTCCCGGTTAATTTCTTTTTTTTTTTATTGCCCATGGTATATGAGTATTTTTATTACTATTATCTATGTTTTGGAGTCTATTAGGTATGTTTTCAGGCTCAGGAGCATTTTGGAGAAAATTGATGTTTTAGGTTCCTTTTTGGAGCATAAAGAAGAGTTCACCTGAGATCAGACCAGAGGTCGACATCCGGAGCTACACATCGATCGATGCACATTCCGTGCTATCGATCGACACATATTTGCCGAAGGACGATACATCGAGATCATAATCGATTGATGTACATCCAGTACTATCGATCGATATCGAGCGGCGAAAGAAGACAAGTTGGACTTAGCCAAACTTGAAGCCCACGACATCATATTTTTACAAGATTGCCCCTGACGAGTTTTTAACCTAATGAACTCATATTTATATTTTCCTAAGTGTTTTTGGCAAAGAGGAGCTTTTACCACCATCTTTTCTACACATTTCTTTTACCATTGTTTCATTACCTTGCAAGTTCTCAATAAAGTTCTATTCAGTTCTTAATTCTTTACTTGTTCTTCTTAACAAAGGTTATAGGATTCTAGATCTAGAGGAAAGATCCAAAGAGATTTGTGATTTGAACTTAAGTGTTCATTCCTCTAATAAATTTATGAACTCCTATTATTACCTTGTTTCTATGAATCACTTAGCCATGTCTGAGTAGATTCACTTGTTAGATTTAGGGTTTAAATAGGATATGAGGGATTAGCCCCAACCTACATCTGCTATAGTTGTGATATTTATTGTTAGGATTGTTCACTAATTCTTTTTCTAGATTAGCTAACTAGAACATGAACTTGGATTGCATTATTCATTTAATATAATTCCTGATAACATCCTAAACATGCTATGACCCTTGTGAGACAAGCAAAAGCTGATCTAAGATCATGGTGAGCATTGTATCAACTCGCGCATCAGTTCTGCTTAGAGCCGTATTGATCGATACTCCTATAGAGTAATCGATCGACGTAGCTAGAGGTGTATCGGTCGATATTCCTATCGAATAATCGATCGATACTGTCGGCGATATAGCTGACCGCAAACACCATTTAGCATCTAAGTAATAGATGGTCTAAATATTGCGAGAGCTGATGGATTCATTTAATAGTGTTGAGCTCTGACATATCATGCAAACAACTTGTTAGCATTTATAGTATTTATAATCCTGAATTCCTGAATATCTACCCTGATCGATGTACGCCAACTAAAATCGAACGATGGACTCATACGAGCATCGACCGATGGACCTTGAAGAATCCACTCACGGTCAGCGCCCGTAGAATGCTTACTCCACGAGGAGTTCGCAGCAATGCACCCACATCCGCCCAGCCTTACAAAGTCGATCGACAGAATGGATGTTGCATCGATCGTGAAGGATACGAAATCGATCGACATACCCAGAACCTATCGATCGATATTCAGTTGCGCCAGTGTTAACTTCCCAAGATAGATGTTGCCGCGACTTACTGCACTCAGGGAGCAATCTAAACCCTCCAAAAGCCCACCAGAAGTTATCTTGAAGAAACCCACGGATACTCTAGAATCCATGGAGTTACAACAAGAAACCGAAGGCCGTACTCTCAGAAAAAGGAAAAAAAAGGTTCCTAAGCACCTTAAAAGGGGAGTCAATGAGAAAGAATTAGAAAGCTTCAGAAAGAGAGTTCTAAGAATACCTACGGAGAAACCGTGCGAAGAAGCATACTTCACACACAGATTGTGGATGTTTTTCAGAGAGACAAAGGAGACAGAAGAAGATATTAGAAGGATGTTCAATCAGGTCAGAGAAACCATGATCAGGAGGATCAAACTTGAGAATAAGGGTGATCCAGGGAAGTTTGTTGTTCCTTGCTCAGTCCATGGGATCAATTTCCCACGTGCCCTATGAGACACAGGATCTGGAGTCAGCATCCTACCCAAGGTTGTGGGAACCGAAATTCACACCGTCAATTTCCGATAAAGATTTGTGGAGGAAAACCGAGTTAACCCGATTTTCCTTGAAGGTCCCGGATATCTGCTGGGCCACACACGATACAATCAATGGAGATTAAGTCGAAAAGTAAAAATCGTATAGTAGATCTAACATAGTAATAAATAAGCTACAAGAGCTGTCGAAAGGTCTGCTAGTCCAGCCGCCTAGATCTAACATAGTTGGTCTGGCTAAGCTAATGAAAACAGAAAAGAAAGCTAAAAAGCGGCTCTAAAGGCTAAGTGCTCGGAAGTTTGGTGATGATTTGCTCGCCCAAAGCTCTCCTTATATACTCTTCTTAAGGCGGATTACATCTTCGTGAATTTCATCGGGCTTTTCCATTTTTGTCCATCTTCGTGTTTATCGGAAACTTGACATTTATCTTGAAAACTTGACATTTATCTTGGAAACTTGATATTTATCTCTTATGTGACAATAAGGATAAACCTTCATAGTTATCCTTCCTTTTGGAAAATGGTAAGTGGGCGTTTTAGCCCGCGTCGAGGGCGTTTAAACGTTTTATGGTTTTGAAGAACAGTCTTTGAAGGTTTGGTTTTCGAAGGAACCCCAATTCCTCGAATAGTCGAGATGTTTGGTGTTTAGAATGCCGTTATCGTACCAAACTCCGCGAAGATTGATCAAACAAACCAAGATGGGATCGGGCCGAAATGATGGGACGAGACCAGGGCGGGCGTCGACCGGCGTCAGGGGCTTACGCCCGTATGGGCAACTGCGGACAGCGTGCCGCCCGGCATAGGCGACCCAGCGTGGCGCGTGCAGCGGCCGGCGAGTGCAGGCCGACCTGCGTTAACGCCTGCAGCGGCGAGGCGAAACGCCCGTATGGCAGATGCGACGGCGCCAGGCGGTCAGCGTGATACCGCTGGCGCTCCAGGCGGGTATGCCGCCAGCGCCAGGCGGCCAGCGTAGCAGCGTGCGCCCGGCGCCAGGCGATCAGCGTGGCAGCGCCCGCCATGAGCGGGAGTGCCGCCCGGCGCCAGGCCGTCAGCGTGGCAGCGTGCCGCCCGGCGCCAGGCCGTCTTACCGTCCGTGAGTTTTTCGTTGTTCGATCTTTCCGTTAGTGGATTCGTGAAATCTTTGAGTTTGGAAGGATCTTTAGCCCGTAGATTTCGAGATAACCGTTTTCAAGGGTTTGAGTAATGTGGCTTGAACTTTAGGCATTATAAAATATGAACTTTTAAACAATCGAAGGCTTTGCGGAAGAATCATTATAGTTTCTTGGACAATCGGACATGGGTTTAAGGGACCAGATGGCCGTTGCCGAATCCGAGACTATTGCATAGATAGGAACCAGGACCCTTGCGCCCGGTGCAAGGCGGGACAGGGCAAGCCGCCGATGCCGTGTCCCTCGCGTCCACCGGTGCCTGCTTGCCGTTGATCCCGGGGCTCCGCGGTTTGTTCATGCCTTGCTTGTGAGTTCATGAGTGATGATCCGTTTCTTGGTTTTTCGTACTTGGTTTTTCTTTGAGGACTTTGGGTGAGCGATTTAAGTCGTTGACTGATTTTAAAATGCGTTGACTGTAGATGGCGGGTTGTCGACTCCTGCGAACTTCGGCGATTTTGTGACTTCTTTAAGCCATGACCGGGAGCTTGATTTTCCCAAGGGTCATGGAAGTAGCGCCGAACCCGTGTCAAGGTTTTGGCTCAGGGCGACTTCTCAAGTGGGATCTTCATCCTGTAGAGATGTAAGGAAGATGCGTTGACCGTACTTCTTGTATCGATAACCAAAGGATGCTGAATGAGGTTTGTCGATTCTGACGGTTTCATGTTCCTCGAAAGTGTCCGTGGTTAGGAATATAAGCTATCCGAAACCAGTTGGAACTTGTCACCGACTTTTAAGCCCGTAGGCTTTTATTGGCAGACTGAGTCTTGGTAAACTGTGATCCTCCGATGATCATGTTTACCCTCTGGCGATTGTTGTTGTTTCCTTGGTCATCCTGTCTCCTTCAGCGTTTTCACCCGATTGGTTTTCGATTCGTAGCGGTCCTCGAACGATTTTGTTGGTCTTTGGGCGGTCGAGTCGAGCAGGTCCTTTATACTCTTGACCTTTGATAGTTAAGCGGTGAGGAGCTTTGCGGCGAGCGAGCGCCGAACGCTGGTAGCAGCGGTGGGTGACCTCTGGTTTTACGTGGAACAGTAGGAATTATCCTTGTACTGGTTCCTGGTCAGGTGTTTCCAGAGGTTTTGCCTTGCTCGAGTTGATGGCGTAGTTATGCTGCGCCTTAGGCGTCTTCGCCATTGATGGGCGTTTTTATGCGTTCACGAGGTTTCTTTCGAGGGCGTTTTCTGTGGTCCGTGCTTCTCGATAGAAGCTTCATCTCTTCCTCCATGATGATGAAGTCTGTTGCTTTGTGGAGGTATCTGGATTGTCAGCGGCTTTTCCAGTAGTATCCACTTCGAACCGACTTATGCGGAGTCTTCCTCGAGCGTCGATTGCGACATTGTCGCTGATCCACTGTTACTCGGCCATCACCAGTTTGAACCCATGAAGTCGCGGGCGACTTCGTCTTCCTTCTGAGCTAGACTCCATGGGTCAGCGTCGGACGTTTCTCTGTCCATGAACATGGGTATTGTTGGCGCCGAGCCAGTTGGCGAGCTTCGATGGAGTTGCTGAGCAGGAGAACCATTGGCGCGTGCCGGTTGCTCCACGAAGAAGACAATGACCAGCGTCTCGTTAAGCTTTCGAGGGTTTGCACACCCATTGCGATCTGGAAAGAGCTGCGTCGCGACTTGTTGGGGTCAAAATCGGTCAATGGCGAAATCGTCACCCGAAAGTCCTCGAAAAAAAGGCGGCGATTAAATCCAAAGCGGTGCGTTAAACTCGATAAAACTCACGGTTCGTCCACTCCCATCAGGCCCAGCGGCGAGATCCTGGCCCCATCAATCACGATCGTCAGCGATCTTGGACAATGACAGCATCTGGTCCCTTGAAATCCATGTCACGGATTGTCGAGATCTACAATGGAGTCTTCAATAAAACCTTCCGATTGTCTTAAAGATTAGTCTTTAAACATATCTAAAACTTCGAACCACATTGCTCTCATCCTCGACGGAAAGTCGAAGATCTAAGTCCATCTCAAAATCCGATACTCGCGAGAATCTCGTTGGAACAATTATCGAGATCACGACTAGAGACCCTCCAAAACTTCGAGATTTCCATAAGCGGCTGGCAGAAAGTCGAGCGAACCAACGACGGCAAGGCGGCTGGCACCGCAAGGGAGCGAACTGGCGCAGCTACACCGACTGGCGCGGCCTTACGGGGCGAATAATATGGCCTGGCGGCTTACAAACCGGCGCTGGCCTACGAGGCCAGACTTCTTCCTGGCGGCATCCGACTAAGCCGGCTAACCATAGCGTACCGACTGGCGCCCGGCTACAGCGGGGGCAGCGAGCTGGCCTAGCGCCCGGCGAGACATGAGCTGGCCTAGCTGCGGCTTTCAACCTGGCGCTGGCTGACAGCGGGGCAGCGAATGGCCTGGCAAACGTACCGACCTGGCGGCAGGCAGACATGAGCTGGCCACAGCGGCGGCACCGACCTAAGCGCCAGCGGCTTCCAGGGCCATGGGCTGGCCTGGCGCCAGGCGGAACCAGGCCAACTGGCACAAGCGCCCGGCGTACCGAACCGGCGGCTGGCACCGGAATGAGTTGGCCTGGCGCCAGCGGCACCGTCCGCAGCGGGCGGCCTGGCGCCAGCGGCACCGACCTGGCGCCAGCGCACCGGAACCACGGCGACCTTGCGCCCGGCACACCGGCCTGGCGGCACAGCGGGGCGCGAGTTGGCCTGGCGCCGGCGGCTTTCCGTCAGCAGACGACCTGGCGCCAGCGGCCCAACAAGCGCCCGCGCCTGCGCCAGAGAATCCGGTTGGCCTTTAGCGCTGGCGGCTTCCGTCCCTTGAGGCGGCCTGGCGCCAGCGGACCTGGCGCCGGCGGCTTCCCGTCGCCCAGGTCGACCTGGTGTCAGTCCGACCCTCGTCGGTCGTTCTATCGTGTCGGTTCGATCCCATCTTAGCTTGTTCCGGATCAATCATAAGTTTGGCATGATCCACGGTTACTCTAGAACACCACTTCCTCGACTAAACAAGGAATTGAGGTTCCCGGAGCTTACGAGACAGCAAATGCGCCTCGCTGACCGCGTGGCCAAAGCGGCCAGCGATGCGATTTTCAGAAAGAAAGGATAACTATGGCCGGTTTATCCTTATCCCATAAGAGATAAATGTCAAGTTTCAGAAGATAAATGTCAAGATGTCGAAGATAAATGTCAAGATTCGATAAACACAAAGATGGGCGAAAATGGAAAAGCCCGACTCAGCCAGCGAGATAGACCGTCATAGGAGGTATAGGAGAGCTTTGAGCGAAACAAACCAGATCACAAAAGCGTCCAGAGCACTTAAGGCAACTTAGCATTATTTTCTGTTTTCACTAGCGAGCTGCGACTCCTACGGATAGTGGCGATCAGACTAGCGAACTTGCCGACAGCTCATTAGTAAGGCTCTTACCTGTTGTTCAGCTCAAAGCGGATTGAATAAAATCTCTTGCTCTATTCTTTTCTTCACGATTTTTATTTCGTTTTCATATTTTCTTTGTCGAACTGATTGTGTGGTTAATGCGGCCAGCGATATCCGGACCTTCAGGAGAAGGCTTGGTTCACGGCTTTCCTCAAATCAACTTAATGGCGGTGCGAATTCCGGTTCCCACAGTTTGGCTAGAAGGAGGGTGGGGTTACGGATCTATCTATCTACATAGCTACCGCGCTCGATCATGTAGGCCGGCGCCGCCAAGGATCAGCCAGCTGAGCGGCACACCCGTCGATGCCATTGACAAGACTCCAGCGGAGCGTCCGCAGTCCTTGCTGATGCAAACTGAAGCTCTCAGCGGATGAAGGAACTTTTACTTCCGCCCGGTGGCGAGAACAACAGGACAAGCTGATAACCTGGCTCGCCAAAACAGGTCGATACCTTAACTGCGAGGAGCAAGTTGCCTTGGGATCCACTAACGCCCAGCGGCAGGGCTTCGACCGGATCTCGAAGCGAGAAAAGATGCCGAAAGAGCTCCAGCGGCTCAGAAGGGACAGCAAAGCGACCCGCGCAGGACCTTCCACTCCCGGCTGCGGGGAAACAAAGCGGCGTCGGCGCGCTCGATCTAGATGTCAGCGTCGATCGGATCCTTCGATGAAGGCGCTGACATCACCCAGGGAAGAACGAAGCCAGTCAGCTCGGCGAGGCGGTATCGCCGATAGGCCCATGACAGAAGAACTCACTGGATGGGCAGGAAGAACTTCGCGGAAGATCAAACTGGGATCTATCGCGACCAGCGTCGACAGGTTGAACGCGGCGGCAATGCGAGATCGCGATCTCCGTGAATCTCTCAAAAGACCGTGTAAGTGAAAGCGGTAAAATCGCCCAGATCCATCAGGCGACCAGTTCCGCCCGAATCGATAGACTTCGAGGAAGCACGGAAAACACCGTTCACCACTTGGATGCGGAAACCACATCTCAGACCGGGGAAGATCAAAATCGATCTATGTGATGCGCGGATCCTAAGTCGCACCTGCAGTCCTTCCAGCAATGGGTAGGTGCAAACTCGGGACGCGAGCGGGGCCTTGGTCGTTGTCTTCTCTTAAACCGAGCATCTCAAAGGTGCTGCACTCGAGTGGTTCTCCGGCTCAAGCGGAACTCCATGGGAAACTTCCGCCAGGCTGGCCTCGGCGTTTCTCAAACAGTACTCCATGTTCATGGATAGAAGCGTCGGCGTGGATCTATGGAGTCTAGCTCAGAAGGAAAGCGAGTCACTCCAGCGACTTCATCGAAGATTCAAACTGGTGATGGCCAGAGTAGCGGGCATCAGCGACAATGTAATCGGCCACGAGAAAAACTCTACGAACAAGTCAAAGTTCGAAAGTGGATACTACTGGAAAAAGCGGACAATCAGGACCTCTCCACAAGGCAGCGGACTTCATCATCATGGAAGAAGAGATGAAGCTTATCGGCTAGCGGACCGCGAAAACGGCGTCGAAGAAACCCTCTCGTAACGACAAATCGTCCATCACGAAGGAAAGCGTCAAAGCGAGCATAACTTCGCCATCAACTTCGCACGGGGCAAAACCTCCGGAAACACCTGGACCAGAACCAGTACAAGGATAACTCCTACTGCGAGTTCCGCGAGACAGAGGCCACTCCACTCGCGAACTGCAAGGTTCACCGGCGCCCGGCTGCGCCAAAACTCCTCCCGGTGAGCAAAGAACCAAAAGTATAAAGGACTTGCTGGACTCCGCCCAAAGACTAACAAAACTACCTCCGAAGACCAGCGCGACCGAAACCAATCAGGGCGAGGAAGAAACCGGGGCGATCGCGGGAATAAACATGATCATCGGAGGATCACGGTTCTACCAGGACTCGTCACCGTCGATAAAAGCCTACGGGCGGCAGACCAGTTCCAACTGGTTCCGGACAGCGATGTCCCTAACCACACAATGGCTTTTCGAGGAACCGAGAGCCGTCGGAATCGACAAACCTCACTGCGACCCTTTGGTATCGACCTGGTCATCCAGGATCTCCGAAGTCGACGCATTCACCGTCGATACTGGAAAACACGGTCAGCGTCATCTTCGCGACACCCTATACAGGATGAAGATCCCTTGGGAAGTCATCCCTGAGCCAAAACCTTTGGCGGGGTTTTGGGCGTCACTACCACCACCGGAAAAATAAAACTCCAGTCATGACAAAGGAAGTTACAAAGATGCGTCGAGTTTGCAGTAGTCGACAACCGACCATCTACGCCATCATGGGAACCCTTGGATCAACTCCATGAAGGCAGTACCGTCCACATATCACCTGGTTATCAAGTTCCGACTCCGGCCGGAACAGGCCATCAGGGGTAGTCGAAACAGTCGAGACTCTGTTAGCGAGTTTAAACTGCTTGAAAAGATCCGGAACGCCCTGCGGTGGCCGAAGCGAGCAAAGGAATCACACAGCGTTCGAAGACTTCGAGGAAAAATGATCAAAATCGTCGAACAGGCAGCGATTCAAGAAGGCGACAAAGCCTGAATCCACGCCGTGGACACGGCAGACCCGCACACCACTGATCCGACCAGCCGCGATCGGGCGGCAACGCCGCGAGGGTAAAGCGTCCGCGGCAACTATCAGAACTTCTGAGATGGCTTGATCCTCGAAGAAGGTGCGTAGGCAGCTTCGTCGAAACCCGGCAGTTCAGCTATCCCCTCACCAAAAGGGGACTGGAGTCGCGTATCTCTATACTCCCACAAAAGCGAGAATCCGCATATGTACTTTAAACTTCTCGAAATTTTTTTAATAAAATTCTTTCTATCTTTTATACTTACTTAAACACATCAGCGGGAAAGAAAATCATATCTTCAAAGGCGTGGCGTCGCCTTCTAAAAGATAACTAAACTTCATTATTATCCGCCATGACAGTCCACCAGCGACTTAAAATAAACTCGCTTTCGTCGATTGGCTGACGGACGGCTCATAAGCGTTCCTCAATACAAAATCGTAGTCAGACTTCAAAGGTCCTCTTACATCCGACAAAGGATATCATAGCGCTATACAAGAAACCAAAATTTTGGTTTAGCGTCTCCGGATATATTCGAAGATAGCTCGATTCTTTTAACACAAGTCATATAAGCCGGCGACTAGTCGCGGACTTTAAGCGAAAGAATCAGGAAGAAATCACTAAGGCAAAACAAAAGCCGATCAGTCGCCATACAGCCTCAAAGCTGAGAGTAAACCTAGGTCTTGCCCTAAACCAGTCTTGCTGGATCTTGACATCTCACAGACCTTAGTATCGTTATCGAGATCCCAAAACATGTCTCTTATAAACACCTAAAAGCGCTTCGCTAAAAGTAGCATACGGACCAGCGACAAAAAGAGTTAGGATCTGAAGTGACTACTTTCATCCTTCCCTCACACTTGGCGAAAGTATAATCGAAACAAAAGCGAAATCTACGCAAATGTTCATATTCATAAAGCCGCCAAAGGCGGCGGGATTCAAACCATCAGCGGCCAGTCGAAAACATAAGAATGCAACCTCCAGCGATGCGGGATAAAATTACTAAAAGCGGCCACATGCGGCCAGAAAATTCAAGGAAGTCAGCGTTGAAAATCCGGATGCAGAAATCCCGAATGAACTAGCAGGCTGGTCCACTTCTTCATTCACACCTCGAGCATTCCACCATTCGGTATTCTCATCAGCTCCGACCTCCACCGTATCCTCGGAAACCTCGATTGGTTCCCATAGTCTCGGACTCTTTCTTACCGAGGAGGAACCAAGGACTCAGCATGAGCACACTCCGCCATGAAATCCTTCATTTCAGCGATCTGAATCGAAGAAATCTGGGTTGAGACTTGTAAAGATTTACAACCGAACCTGCGGCTTTTCGGCGGAAATCACCAACAAACTCCTGAGCTTCTTTAAAGCATTGAAACTCAGCGAAAGCGATTCCGCCCGTCTTGCCACCTCGCTGCGACCATCCTTCTCTCCTTTCCGCCCGTCGAGAGCGGCGTGAAGCTCAACTTGCCAGCGTTCTGTGCCTTCACCTCTTGACGGAACCGGAAAAAGCTCGCTCCCGCTGTGGTCTTGAAGTTAGCAATCCTGGATTTGCGGAAACTTCGAGTCAAGCGCTCCTTAACACTCTTAGTCCACGAGCGCTCAGATCAGCAAGCATGCTCATATCGGATTCAGCGCAAGGTTAAAGAAGTTGAAGGGCCAAACCTGTTCACCGTTGGGAGCCCTCGGCAAAACCGTTGCTTCTCCTCATCCTCCAGCGACTCATGGTAGTAAACTCCGGAGGCCATCAAAAAGTTGATAGGTGGAAAACCGCTGGCTCCATCTTTTCCGTTGGAACAAAACTAGGTTTTCTCCCAGCGGTGAAGGGTTTTCGAGCCTTCCCCATCGTCGATTTCCTTCCCCTTACGAGACCTCTGTCGCCTCCGAGAAGGAACCACGGTAAGGTTGGTTGTCGTCTGACAGAACCGGGACCCGATAAAGGTTAACCATCTTCCGGATTCGTTCGAGTGAAGGATTTCCAGCGGCGAAGAAGATCTCTCTTGCGGCATTGCCAGGCAAATCGCGGTAGGGTTGTTCCTACAAAGCGAAAATTTTGTCAAAGACATGCACTTAGAAAAATTGAGATAAATACAGAATTTTCGTCATTACCTCGGTTAAAATTCCATGCCAGCGAGAATAGATGGAGGCAGCTCTCCTCGACAGACTTCGCCATCTATTTGAACAAAGCGCTCCTGCCATGATTTGGGATTAGTAGTCCCTGAATCGACCATATCCTTCTTAGGCAGCATGGAATAGTAGCCGTCACTCCCCGTCGGCCGAGTACCCCAAAGACCGAAATCATCGGGACTAAGATCAATCCGAGTTAAGTAGCTAGCAATTAATGCGCCAAAGCCAACTCTCAAGGCAGGAGCGCTGAGTTGGCTGATCGGATTGAGCGGTGAAGCGCCGAACAATGGCACCAGGTGGGAACCACATACGGCGATGCGTAAAGTAACATGTAAAGAAATCTTCGCGGATTCCTTGCACTCGTTACCGGCGGAATCAAATTGACTCTTCCGAACCTGGTAAAAATCTCGAAGAACCTTGAGATATTCACGAGCAAAGCTTCGGCGCCAAAAGACACCAGGCTGCCTCGGAGGCCTCTTGAACAGGGATCTCTGCGAGTATAGGGAAGCGAACCTACAAGGAGGCTTCGGTATGCATATTCCCTCTTTTCCTCCTCGACCGACTCCTCACCTTTACCGATACATGGCAGGAGAGTCATCGAGATGAATGGGAAGAAGAGTTTCTCTTTGAGGATCTTGAAGACATTGTTCTTAAAGAGAGAAAGGATTCTTGAGAGAGAGTAAAAACCTTGTGATGAAGTAAGAAAGAGATTTCTTACTCCATATAAAGGAGTAAAATCACTATTTACCCGATTTTTCGTGACGATTACATCTCAACACTTTCCACCGCGGCTATACTGCAAAGCTAGGACCAGCCAGGCTCACGGTTCCTAGCTAGCTGAGAACTAACTTGTTGGGGTCAAAATCGGTCAATAATGAAATCGTCACCGAAGTCCTCGAAAAGAAAAGCCAGCGGCGATTAAATCCAAGAAGCGGTCATTAAATGATGCCGGGCGGCACCTCGCCTGGCCGGGCGGCACGCTGGACGCTGGCTGGCCTGGCGCCGGGCGGCACTGCCACGCTGGCCGCCTGGCGCCGGGCGGCACTGCCACGCTGGCCGCCTGGCGCCGGGCGGCACTGCCACGCTGGCCGCCTGGCGCCGGGCGCACGCTGGACGCTGGCTGGCCTGGCGCCGGGCGGCACTGCCACGCTGGCCGCCTGGCGCCGGGCGCACGCTGGACGCTGGCTGGCCTGGCGCCGGGCGGCACTGCCACGCTGGCCGCCTGGCGCCGGGCGGCACGCTGGACGCTGGCTGGCCTGGCGCCGGGCGGCACTGCCACGCTGGCCGCCTGGCGCCGGGCGGCACTGCCACGCTGGCCGCCTGGCGCCGGGCGGCACGCTGGACGCTGGCTGGCCTGGCGCCGGGCGCACGCTGGACGCTGGCTGGCCTGGCGCCGGGCGGCACTGCCACGCTGGCCGCCTGGCGCCGGGCGGCACTGCCACGCTGGCCGCCTGGCGCCGGGCGCACGCTGGACGCTGGCTGGCCTGGCGCCGGGCGCACGCTGGACGCTGGCTGGCCTGATGCCGGGCGGCACTGCCACGCTGGCCGCCTGGCGCCGGGCGGCACTGCCACGCTGGCCGCCTGGCGCCGGGCGGCACTGCCACGCTGGCCGCCTGGCGCCGGGCGCACGCTGGACGCTGGCTGGCCTGGCGCCGGGCGGCACTGCCACGCTGGCCGCCTGGCGCCGGGCGGCACGCTGGACGCTGGCTGGCCTGGCGCCGGGCGGCACTGCCACGCTGGCCGCCTGGCGCCGGGCGCACGCTGGACGCTGGCTGGCCTGGCGCCGGGCGGCACTGCCACGCTGGCCGCCTGGCGCCGGGCGGCACTGCCACGCTGGCCGCCTGGCGCCGGGCGGCACGCTGGACGCTGGCTGGCCTGGCGCCGGGCGCACGCTGGACGCTGGCTGGCCTGGCGCCGGGCGCACGCTGGACGCTGGCTGGCCTGGCGCCGGCGGCACGCTGGACGCTGGCTGGCCTGGCGCCGGCGGCACTGCCACGCTGGCCGCCTGGCGCCGGCGGCACTGCCACGCTGGCCGCCTGGCGCCGGGCGCACGCTGGACGCTGGCTGGCCTGGCGCCGGCGGCACTGCCACGCTGGCCGCCTGGCGCCGGCGGCACTGCCACGCTGGCCGCCTGGCGCCGGCGGCACTGCCACGCTGGCCGCCTGGCGCCGGCGGCACTGCCACGCTGGCCGCCTGGCGCCGGGCGCACGCTGGACGCTGGCTGGCCTGGCGCCGGCGGCACTGCCACGCTGGCCGCCTGGCGCCGGCGGCACGCTGGACGCTGGCTGGCCTGGCGCCGGCGGCACTGCCACGCTGGCCGCCTGGCGCCGGCGGCACTGCCACGCTGGCCGCCTGGCGCCGGGCGCACGCTGGACGCTGGCTGGCCTGGCGCCGGCGGCACTGCCACGCTGGCCGCCTGGCGCCGGCGGCACGCTGGACGCTGGCTGGCCTGGCGCCGGCGGCACTGCCACGCTGGCCGCCTGGCGCCGGCGGCACGCTGGACGCTGGCTGGCCTGGCGCCGGCGGCACTGCCACGCTGGCCGCCTGGCGCCGGCGGCACTGCCACGCTGGCCGCCTGGCGCCGGCGGCACTGCCACGCTGGCCGCCTGGCGCCGGCGGCAGCGAAGACGCCGGTTAACACAGCGGCGGCTTCCGTCCGCAGGCGAAGCGCAGCAGCGGCACCGACCTAGCCCGGCGGCAGAAGACGCAGGTTAACTGCGGCTTCCGCGCAGGCGGCCTGGCGCCGGCGGCGCGGCAGCGGCCGGCGGCTTTCCATCGCCGCGAATTGACCAGTGTCGTCCACGGCCCTCGTCGGTCGTTCCTACTCGTGTCGGTTCGATCCCATCTTAGCTTGTTCGATCAATCCACGCAGTTTGGCATGATCCGCGGTTACTCTAGAACACCACTTCCTCGACTAAACAAGGAATTGAGGTTCCTTCGAAACACCGACCTTCAAAGACGGTCCTTTCGAAACCGTAAAAGCGCCTAGCGTGGCCAAAGCGGGCGTGCGATTTTCGAAGAAAGGATAACTATGACGGTTTATCCTTATCCCCACATAAGAGATAAATGTCAAGTTTCCAGAAGATAAATGTCAAGATGTCCAAGATAAATGTCAAGATTCCCGATAAACACAAAGATGGACGAAAATGGAAAAGCCCAACTCAGCCAGCGAGAAGATTGGCCGTCATGGGAGGTATATAAGGAGAGCTTTGAGCAAGAAGCAAACCAGATCACAAAACGTCCAGAGCACTTAGAGCAACTTAGCATTATTTTCTGTTTTCACTAGCGAAGCCGCGACTAACTAAGATAGACTTAGGCGATCAGACTAGCTTAACTTGCCGACAGCTCGTAGTGCCAAGGCTCTTACCTGTTGTTCACGCCAAACGATTCGAAATAAAATCTCTTGCTCTATTCTTTTTCTTACCATTTTTATTTCGCTTTCATATTTTCTTTGTCGAACTGATTGTTATTATGGGTAATGCGGCCAGCAGATATCCGGGACCGAGGCTTGGTTCACTTGGCTTTCCTCCAAATCAACTTAATTTGGCGGTCGAATTCGGTTCCCACGACTTAGGATCCGTCATTACCGTCATAGACCAGGATTTTGATTTTCCACAGGTGCGAGATCGTGTTTCGTTGATCCGGCGGTGAGCGGTGTTTTCCACGTGCTTCCTCGAAGTCTATCGATCTCGGGCGGAGCTGGTCGCCTGATGGATTTGGCGATTTCACCGCTTTCACCGGCCCACGGTCTTCTTGAAGAGATTATGGAGATCATGGATCGCTATTGCTACGGCGTTCCTCCGATTTTGTCGGCGCTGGTTGTGATGGATCCGAAGTTTGATCCTCCGCGAAGTTCTTCCTGCTCCATCTAGTAGAGTTCTTCTTCCTCTTCTGTCATGGGCCTTTCTAAGGATACCGCCTGCCGAGCGGACTGGCTTCGGTCCTCCTGGGTGGATGTCACGCTTTCATCGGAAGGACCCGATTGGTATAGATATCTAGATCGATCTTCGGCGTGGCTTTCCTTGTTTCCGTGGCCGGGGAGTGGAAGGTTAAGTCGTTTGCTGTCCTTCGAACCCGTTTCCTCGAGTGGGCTCTTTCGGGCATCTTTTTCTCGTGCCGGAGATCGAAGTCGAGTCTTCGACATGGCGTGCCTTAATGGATAGTCCAGCAACTTGCTCCTCGCAGTTAAGGTGTCGACCTGGTTTTGCGGCGAGGTTATCAGCTTGTCTGTTGTTCGCCCGTGCGAAGTCATTCCTTCATTTGCCTGAGCGCCTCAGTGTTTGCATCAGCAAGGACTGTGGACGATCTCCAGCTGGAGTCTTCTCAGCGTTGGCGTCGGCGGGTGTTTCGTCTGGCGCTGGCTGATCTTTGGTGGCGTCGGTGAACATGATCGTGTGTGCATTCGCGAGATAGATAGATTCGTGAACCCCCTCCTTCTAGCGTAAACTGTGGGAACGAAATTCACACCGTCAATTTCGATAAAGATTTGTGGAGGAAAACCGAAGTTAACCCGATTTTCCTCAAGGTCCCGGATATCTGCTGGGCCACGATACAATCAATGGAGATTAAGTCGAAAAGTAAAAATCGTAGTAGAGCGAAAAGAGATCTTATTTCTGATTCGCTTGAGCGCGGAACAACGGGTAAGAAATAAGCTACAAGAGTTGTCGAAAGGTCTGCTAGTCCAGCCGCCTAGATCTAACCTAGTTGAGTCGCCTTCGGTAATGAAAACAGAAAAGAAAGCTAAAAACGCCTAAGTGCTAAGTGCTCGAAGTTTGGTGATGATTTGCTCGCCCAAAGCTCTCCTTATATACTCTTCTTAAGACGGGTCTATCTTCTCGCTGACTGAATCGGCTTTTCCATTTTCGGCCCATCTTGTTTATCGGAAACTTGACATTTATCTTCGAAAACTTGACATTTATCTTCTGGAAACTTGACATTTATCTCTTATGTGAGGATAAGCTGTCATAGTTATCCTTCCTTTTCGAAAATCGGTGGGCCGCTTTAGCCACGCCGGGCCGCTTAGACGCTTTTACGGTTTTTCGAAGAACAGTCTTTGAAGGTTTCGTTTTTCCAAGAAACCCCACCTCGTGATAGTCGGTGATGTTTGGTGTTTAGAATAACCGTGATTGTACCAAACTCACGAAGATTGATCCAAACAAGCCAAGATGGGATCAGACCGAGCATGATGGGACGAGTCCAGGGCGAACCGTCGACCAGCGTCAGGGGCTTACGCCGGCATAGGCAGCCGGAAACGGCATGCCGCTATAGGCGAGTGCAGCGCGCCAGGCGAGTGCAGCCCGGCCCAGGCGAAGATATCTGCAGCGCAAACGGCCAGCGTTCTGCAGCGATGCCGCCGCATGAGCCAGAATACCCCGCGGCGTAAAACGACCAGCGTGGCGTGGCAGCGTGCCGGCGCCAAACGAGTATTGCCAGGCGCCAGGCAGCCAGCGTGGCGATGCAGCGGCGCCAGAGGCAGGTGTGCGCGGCGCCATAGCCGGCCAGCGTGTCATGCCGCCCGGCATGGAGCGGCGTGTCGCCAGGCGCCAGGCGGAGTGTACCTCGGCGCCAGAGCGGCCAGGTGGCGAGCGCCCGGCGCCAGGCAGTGTGTACCACCGGCGCCGAGGCCGGCCAGCGTGGCGTGCGCCCGGCGTAAGCGGTCAGCGTGGCGCGTGCCGCCGGGCGCCAGGCCGCCCGCTGCGGATGCGTGCCGCCGGGCGCCAGGCTGTCTTGCCGCCCGTGGGTTTTCCGTTGTTCGATCTTTCCCCGCTAGTCGCTCGTGAGGGAAATCTTTGAGTTTTGGAAGGATCTTTAGCCGTAGATTTCAGATAACCGCTTTCAAGGGTTTGAGTAATGTGGCGAGAACTAGGCGTTTAAAATATGAACTTTTAAACAATCCGAAACTTTCGCGGAAGAATCATTATAGTTTGCGGACAATCCGACATGGGTTTAAGGGACCAAGATGGTGCGTTGCGAATCACGAGCGATTGCATAGATGGGAACCAGGACCCTTGCGCCCGGTATGAGCCAGGACAGGGCAACCTGCCACCCATGCCCGTGTCCTCGTCCGGTGCTGCATGCCTTCGTTCCAGGGGCTCACGGTCCGCTCATGCCTTCTTGTGAGTTCATCGAGTGATGATCCGCTTTGGTTTTGATCGCCACTTGGTTTTTCTTTCGAGGACTTTCGGTGACGATTTCATCGCTGACCCATTTTGACCCCAACAAAGGTGATAGCAGACCATCTAGGTTCGAAGATAGAACCCACGGATGAATCATTCATCTTCGTGGATTGTTCTCGCAAAACTCGAGGCATCATCAGAAACCTGGAGGTTAACATAGGAGAAACCCTAGTTCCAGTAGACTTCCATGTCTTGGACGCCAAGGTAACCCTACCTACTTCTTTGGTACTTGGAAGAGCCTTCCTAGCCACGCTTGAGGTTTCTCGCAACCTTCGACAAACAAACTGTGCCTAACTTTGATCAATCCTACGATTACCTATGATCGGTACTAGTCATCAAGGTTCTGAGAGAAGATCGAAGTGACCCCAGACCTGCGTAGCTGTTTGCTATTGTGGAGATGAATATGATTCACGGCGCATGCGAAGAGCAGATGCGATGAATCGATGCGATAGTGGCAGCATCGCGTCGATACTCGATGAGCGGACATCGATCGAGACGACATGGTCATCGATCGATTCATGATTCAACCAGATCGAGGAGGAGTTTCCAGACGGTGACTTCGAGGTAAACGAAAGGGAGACTACTACATCCCACCACATGCTGTAGATACTACTCACATTAGGGGTATACGATGATTCTGAGGAGGAGAGCTCACAGTATCACAACCTTCCGTAAGATGAAGATTGACTTATCCACCACAACCTCGGAATCAACACATCGATCGATAGGACCTCTCTTCATCGATCGATACCGCCTGCATCGTTAGAAACAACGGCTGACTGGCGAGGCGGAGACCACTCAATCGGGGAGCTGGGCAGCGATTACCAGCCGCGAGCCCGGCGGTCGGGGCCATAACACCAACATACATTACTCAACCCGGAAGTCTCATCGATCGACACGGCACCATCACAATCGAATCGATAGGCCTGAACAACCATCGACCGGACCTGTGCCATCGACCGATACATTCATCGAACCATCGGTAACAAATTCACACATACCTGATTTTGGTAATTTAACCCCGATGAATTTGGTATTTTCAGGGATTCAAAAGGTTTTGCACGCCAATGGATGGACTAACACTCCACATATCCAGAGAGGACATTGCAGGCGTCCTACAGGTAATAGCGGATCCCAAAACCTATTCCAGCAGAAACGCCACGACCAGACCACCATCATCAGCACCAGGATGCAGACACAACAGCCGAGCCAAAGGAAGCTGAGGATAATCATCTCAACGGAGGACCCAGATTTTCAGCGGACATCGATCGATATGGAGTACATGACATCGGCGGATAGGAGTCTGAATTGGAAAAGAGCACCGATATAGAGTTGAAATTCTTTTGGGAGCAGAGATGAGTATGGGGTCTACAGGACGAAAGGGTTTGCTAGAGTAGTAGATGGTGACGCCATCAGAGTTTCTAAAGAAGACATCAAGAAATTGATTCAAAGGACTGATAGACGGCGCTCTTACATCGTTTACCAAAAGCATGAGTTCATTTACAAGAAGAGATTTGGTGCATGAAATCTACACCAAAGATGAGATCAACGAGATGTTCACTGGTCTACTTGGAGAGTGCAAGTGGGAAAAACTCTCCATGGAAAAGAGTTTAGAGACCTTTGAGACAAGCTTGGCGAGATGAGGCCCGGATATTCAGTCAGACCAGGCATTAAGCAAGAAGGTTAAACGCCTTGAGCTGGAACTTGAAGACCTTAGCAACACCCAGAACCACGGCCAGACAAGTGCAATATCGACGACGGAGTAACATCCACATCGATCGATATAGACCTGCACCATCGACCACCTACTCAAAACGTGAGGTCGATGAGTTTCTCGGCGATATCTGGAAAGAACCAGGAAAGCGGAAGATCGTTTCAGCAGCAAACTCAACAAAACATGTGAACCTATCTTCCACAACCTAGGGGATCTAAGCATTTGCCCCGAAGAGATGAAGAGATCTATCCGCCTTATCAATGAGGCGCATGCAGATATGAACCCGGCTCCTTGCAATCCTTTTGGAGGATTGACTCGCCTAAAGGCAGTTGAGAGGAAACTTGTGACATACACTTCTTAGTAGACAAAGAAGTGGAGGAACTCGAACCACGCGATGGACACTATGCAGCAGGAGGCTGAGAAGTTCCAACGTCAACTCGATTATCAGGCTGCATCAATCGCCTCAATCGATGAGTACAACCTCACATCGATCGATAGGCGAATGACTGAAATCGACGGATAGATGAAGCTCTTTGCCGAGAAGCTTCACGAGAATCTGAAGAAGCACACATTGACCGATGAACAACATGTTGCATCGATCGATATGATTCTAAATCTGCACCAGAGCTGACTTGGATAAGTTAGCTGATGAAGTCTACCGCAATTACAAGCGTGGATGATTAAGGCAGGCGTCTAGATCAGGCGTATTTCCGCTGAACAACAAAGTTGGCAGAATGGAATCTAGCATAGAAGGGATGCAAAAGGAATCAGAGCCTTTAGAGGCAGCTTGCGAAAGCAGACCGCACCCTTAGCATCGATCGACGTAAGACCCAGCATCGATCGACGGACCTCAACAGCCATCGAATCGACAATTCAACAAAGGAATCGATCGATACAAGCTCTATCCACGAAAAATGATCCAACGCCTTGATTCAATGCAAGCGAGCTCAGTGATCTTCAGAACATGCCTATGAGAAATTAGGATGGCACGAGCTCAGCATTGAAGGTCATGCAGAAAGGATTCAAAGGATCAATGATGAGGTAATTGAGATAAAGAAGAAACGAACCAGAGAATATGAAGCCACAAGAAGCTTATTTAACTCATGGTTCGGTGAGAAGAAGGATACAAAGGATACTTGTTTCCCAACAAGTACCTGGACTTCACCTCAGAGCTCATTCCATCCGAGTCAAGCTAGATGACTATAATGGCGAAGTGGGAGGCAACCCACCGTTAGGTAATTTTTCATTTAGTTATTATCTTTAGATTTTATTTTTCAGATTTGTTTTTCTTTGTAGTTACCACTCAGACGATTACCACTGAAATTGACCGACATGACACTGTCGATATCGATCGACATACACCAAAAAATAACGATCGACGAAGGAGACTCAACATTGATCGATACGGATCACGGTCAGGTATTTCGTTCTACTTTTTCGCTATCAGTATATTTCATTTTTTCCTACGCCTTCACCGGACTGGTTATACACTGGGGACAGTGTATGATTTAAGTGTGGGGGGGATGATTACTGATGCTGTTTACCTTTTGACTTCATCTAAAATGTTTTCAAAATGGTTTTATTGAGTCAAGAAAGGATAATGATATTTTAAAATTTTCACTTTTATCTAACCAATCTTTTAGGCACCATTCTTAGATTTGTTGATGTATAATGTACTATAGATGCTAAAGTTGATCACCTATCAGCTATGACAACGGTTTCATTGATTGTCTGGAGGAACCAAAGCTGATTTCCAACCTAACCTGACATTCTCGCTTGTCTTGGGGCTTGGTATACATGGGATCGGATGCTTCAAACAAGTCTGGAAGGTAAAGCCTTGTGTAGATAGTTTTATCACCCTCTCTCTCATTTTCGAATTTAGATTTAATATTCAGTTCTTAAAAAAAAAAAAAAAAAAAAAAAATCGGAAATAAGCTTAAATATATGTTATAGGACTAGTTATTTATTACTTAGGAAGGAATTCGAACAGAACTTAGCGGTTCCCAAAGACTTGATTCATAAGAATTCTATAGGTAAAGGATTGAGCAGGACTTGGTGGTTACCCCTTCAAGACTTACTTCGAATGAATCCTAGGATATAGGTCAAAAAGAAGTGAACAGAACTTGGTGGCTACAACCATTAAGGCTTGATTCATGGAAGCCTGTCCAATCTTGGTCAATGTCTTGCAAATAAAAGCAGACTTGACTAGGAGAGAAATAGTAGAGAGAGAGGATATGAACTAATTTTACCTGCAGGTCCAGATACTTGTTTGAGCAACCTTGCATCCTGTGATCGATACTCCCAAGGTAAAGCCTGCACTTTCATTTTTATGTACAGAAATAAAATCAGTAGAGGTTTAGTTCGAGCCAGGATTCTAAGTTGTTGGCTAGATGATCAAGGTTGTTTAATTAGGATATTGCATAATGTACTCGTGGATTGATGATTCTTAGATGTGGTTTGCAACAAAGTAGAGGTTATGATTCTAAGTTTGAATTTGATTGAGTCCCTGCTTTTAAAACCTCTTTCATAAAGACTGTCGGTGTGTTTGCTTGAGGACAAGCAAAAGGTAAAATCTGGGGGAGTTGATATACCATGGATTTTACCCATTTTTGCCCATGGTATATGAGTATTTTTATTACTATTATCTATGTTTTGGAGTCTATTAAGTATGTTTTCAGGCTCAGGAGCATTTTGGAGAAAAGTGATGTTTTAGGTGTCTTTTTGGAGCTTAAAGAAGAGTTCACCCGAGATCAGACCAGAGGTCGACATCGGAACTACACATCGATCGATGCATTCCGTCTTGTCGATGGACTACCTCGAAGGGCGATACATCGAGATCATAATCGATCGATGTACATCCAGTACTATCGATCGATATCAAGCGGCGAAAGAAGACAAGTTGGACTTGGCCGAACTTGAAGCCCCAACATCACATTTTTACAAGATTGCCCCTGACGAGTTTTTAACCTAATGAACTCATATTTATATTTGCCTAAGTGTTTTGGCAAAGGAGCCATCTTTTCTACACATTATTTTACCATTGTTTCATTACCTTGCAAGTTCTCAATAAAGTTCTATTCAGTTCTTAATTCTTTACTTGTTCTTCTTGTGGGAACCGAAATTCACACCGTCAATTTCTGATAAGTAAAATTGCGGAGGAAAGCCAAGTAAACCCGACTTTCCTTGAAGGTCCGAATTCTCTGCGTTGCCACACGAAATCGACAAAGTAAACAGAAGACAAAAAATAGAAATTGAATTATTTGCCCGAAGGCGTTTTATTAGATAAGAGAAACGAGTACAAGGATTCAAAGACAAAGAGAGTTGCGATTTAAAGAAAAGATAGAGTCGCAGGCAGCCAAACGCCCTAAGCCTTGTTCGCTAGTCTAACTACCTAAACCCTAGTTTTTCTAAGCTAGCAGGATGCTCTAAGTCTAATTCTCGGATTTTCGGATGCCTTTCTCTTCTGCTCTTGCTCTCTTTATATACCCACTTCTAGGTCGGTTTGCCTTAGGGTGATGGGCCTGCAGCTTTGGGCCAAAGCTTATCTCTTCCGAAATGTTCCATTTTAAAATCGGTCTTAATAATTATTTCCGAAGTTTTCCGCTACCTTTGACGAATTGATGTTTATCCGATGTTTCGTGGAATCGGTAAACCGCCATAGCCTGATTGGACCAAACTCACGAGGGCTGATCCAAACAAGCTAAAGCGGGGATCGAACCGAACGCGATAGGACGAGACCAGGGCGAGGGCAGCGGACCGGCGCCAGGCCAGCCAGCGTCCAGCGTGCCGCCCGGCATCAGGCGAGTGCGCCCGGCGCCAGGCGAGTGCCGCGGTGCCAGGCCAGCCAGCGTCCAGCGTGCCGCCCGGCGCCAGGCGAGTGCCGCGGTGCCAGGCCAGCCAGCGTCCAGCGTGCCGCGGTGCCAGGCCAGCCAGCGTCCAGCGTGCCGCGGTGCCAGGCCAGCCAGCGTCCAGCGTGCCGCCCGGCGCCAGGCGAGTGCCGCGGTGCCAGGCCAGCCAGCGTCCAGCGTGCGCCCGGCATCAGGCGAGTGCCGCGGTGCCAGGCCAGCCAGCGTCCAGCGTGCCGCCCGGCGCCAGGCCAGCCAGCGTCCAGCGTGCCGCCCGGCGCCAGGCGAGTGCCGCGGTGCCAGGCCAGCCAGCGTCCAGCGTGCCGCGGTGCCAGGCCAGCCAGCGTCCAGCGTGCCGCCAGCGCCAGGCGAGTGCCGCGGTGCCAGGCCAGCCAGCGTCCAGCGTGCCGCCCGGCGCCAGGCCAGCCAGCGTCCAGCGTGCGCCCGGCGCCAGGCGAGTGCCGCGGTGCCAGGCCAGCCAGCGTCCAGCGTGCCGCGGTGCCAGGCCAGCCAGCGTCCAGCGTGCCGCCCGGCGCCAGGCCAGCCAGCGTCCAGCGTGCCGCCCGGCGCCAGGCCAGCCAGCGTCCAGCGTGCGCCCGGCATCAGGCGAGTGCCGCGGTGCCAGGCCAGCCAGCGTCCAGCGTGCCGCCCGGCGCCAGGCGATCTTGCCGTCGTGGGTTTTCGTTGTCCGATCTTTCCTTGTCAGTCGTTTGCGGAAATCTTTTGAGTTTGGGAAGGTTTTAGCCGCAGATTTCGAGATAACCGTTTTGACCCCAACAGTTAGCCCCCAGCCCGTAAGGTCGAGACGATTTTATGGGCGAAAGTGATCCGAATTTTTTGAAAATCGAAATCTTTGGCTAAGGATTTTTCCGTGAGAACCTGTGTCTTCTCTTATTTTTTCTTATAAATAGCCAACCCTCCCTTTGTCATTCTTCACATCTTTCCAAATTCTCTCTTCTTCTCTCAAGAAAGAAAATGTCTTCATCCCAAGTTGAAAAGAGTGGTTCTGATGTTGAGATGGGCGAGGCCGGCCAGGTCTTCGCCGGTTCCGGACTCAGTCAAGTTCCGCCGCTCAGGTCGCTCAAGAGGCTATTCCGGCCCCTGGCTGATGGGTTTGATTCTTTCAAGGCTAAGCTATCCCGGCGAAGTGCTGCGAAAGGCTCAAAGCTGGCGAGGACTGAGACGCCTCGATGTTCCTTCCGCTGCTCCAACTCCTTTGCCTGCTCCTTTGGTTCCTAGCTCGAAGTCCCATCCGATGCCCTCCCCGCCTACAGAAGGGGTTATTGTTCCTGAACAGACTCTTGATGTTCAGATCCATCCATCGGGTTCTTCGACTGCCCCGATCGCGGATCTCCTAAGAGATGACGCTGATAGAATCTGCACCTCTTCCCCGTGAAGAGGGAACTCGCCTTGGGACTGCCAGCGGCTGGTGCCGCTGCCCAAAGGAAGGGCAAGAGCTGGCGCTGGCGTCCGGAGCGAAAAGAAGCTGGGTGCGAAGAGCGAGGAAAGCGACCTCTCAGAGCCGCTGGCTGGCCATCGCTCCAAGGTTCGATTTTGTCCGTAATTTTGCACCGCTTTTTGCGATGATACTTACTCTTTCCTTTTTGCGACAGTTTAGGTCTCTGATCGACGGAATGCTTGGCGAAGTGCGGTCGGAAGTCATTCGCCTATCGAAGGAACTGGAGTCGTCGCGGAAGCGAAGCGATACTAAGGCGCATTGCGGATTTGAGGACACCCATGCCGCCAGACGCCCCAGCTTGAGGTTCAGATCAGCGATCTTGAGCGACCTTGGGAAGACCGCGAGCTCGCTACTCAAGGTGAAGAAAGAGAAGAGGAGTAAATCCTCTAAGTCCGCCTTCGAGAAGGTTCAGGCTCACGAGGAGATGAACGCCAGATCCTCTGAGGTTGCCGATGCCAGCGGCGACTTCTATAATCGTCGGCGAGGATGGCCATCCTGTTTGAGTCCTTGATAGCTGTCCGTAAGAGGGACTTGGCTTTAGCGGGATCGAGGGGAGTCTGAATGAGCTCGAGCTGTTCGAGGTAATGAGGCCCCGCCTTTGGACTTGGAGGAAGCCAGATTATCGCCCCAGAAGGAGAGTGGGCGGCCACCGAGGGAGATTGATTCGATCCTCGCCGGTCTGCAAGCTGAATGCACCCTAGCCCGACCTCCAAAACTCAGAAGATCGGGAGCGCGGGGAGAAGATTACAGGTTGGAGCGGACGAGGCGGGTAGTGGCGATGCGATCGAGGGAGGCGACGGGCGCAGGCTGTCCCCGTCGCGAGTGAGGATGAAGATGGCGGCTCCTGGGGCGCTAGGTTCTCAATCCCTTCTGGGATTTCGCTCTTTTATGTGTTTCGCCGCTTAAGAGGCCATGATGTATTTACCGACTGGCCGCTGGTGGCTTCAATCCCTGCCCCTTTTGGGGTTTTGTTTGAATTTCAGCAGCCTCAATCTATGAAACGCTGACATTTACGAACTTCAGTTTTTCAAGTATGAGAAAGAGGGTGTGAGTTGTCGCCTCATTCCTAGTTCCCCGATGATCACCGGTACCTATTATGCATAAAGAGATTTCCATGGTTTGATTCTGTGAAAAACTTCGTGAAACGAATAGGCTTAAGTGAAGAGACAAATTTTGATCTCGATACCATACTATGTCTGTGAGATGTCAAGATCCAGCGGGCTGGGTTTAGGCAAGACCTAGGTTTACTCGGTTGAGGCTTTCGATGACAAATGCGACTTCGTTTTGCACTGTTTGCGATTTTAACCTGACTCGCACCGCTTAAAACCGCTAATTGTTGTCGGCTTATATGATTTGTTTTGGCGCGAGTCGAAGCTACTTCCTTTACTTAAGAGCTAGACCAAAATTTTGATTTCTTGTATAGCGCTATGTTTATCCTTGTCGGATGTAAGAGAGCCTACCCCTCGGCGGCTATTTGTCTGTTTAGGACGCTAGAGTTCGCTTGTTGTGATCAGCAACAACGAAATGATACCGCTTTGAGGTGCGCTTGTATGTTTAGAGGCGAAGATTTAGTCTGCGATGTTTTGCGGAAAAGAATGTCCTTCGCCGCTAGCGACGCCTCGCAGTGCTGAAGGTTGATTTTCCTTATGCCGCCTCGTTGAAATGTTTGGGCTTTGGGATGTTTTTGCATAATGTTCGCAGCCAGAAAACTGTCGTTTCCGTTTTGGGCCGGGACCAAGGTCGGCGTAAGTTTGACCGGGAGAAGCGTCATTCACAATGCCTCGCGGAAGTGTTGGCCATCCGGATTTGTTTTGATGTGATAATCGCTAGTGGACACTAGATCCGCTGTTGTGGCCGAAGGCTGATTTTGAAAAGTCGCGGAAAAAGTTTCAAAATTTTCAAATTTGTGGGAGATATCTGAGTATCGTACCCTCCCCTTTTAAATTGGGGATAGCTGAATCCGCCGATTGGCGAGTTGCCCTCATACCCTTGTCGAGATCAAGCCATCTCAGAAGTTCTTTGTACCACGCTTTATCGCTTAGTGGTAGTATTTTTGAGGTGCATCGCATTCCAAGTTCTCGATTTTGACGCCTTGCATGTTTGCGATTTGGTATGAACCTGGTCGGACTACTTTTATGACTTTATGCGGTCCTTCGGTTTGCTCCAGTTTTCCTGCGTTTGGATTCGGCAGTGTTTTGGAAGACTTTATGCGAAGACTAAATTGCCTTCTTTGAACCTGCGATGCATGCGACGCTTGAGTTGTAGTACCTTGCGACAGCTGCTGGTAATTCTGGATTCAATAAGTGCCTGGTCGCTGGGCGCCATTGATGAGGTCGAGATTGTCCAGCATCATAGCGTTGTTTAAATCCTCTTCGAAGGAATCTTCTCCGCGACCGGGAATTCTACTCCGCTGGGATCATACATTCCGCTCCGTGAACGAGGGCTAATGGAGTTTCACCCGAGTCTGCCTTGGGTTGTACGATGCGACCAAAGAACTCCTTCGAGCTCTTCCGCCCATCGCCCTTCTTGGCGCCTAGCTTTTGAGTCCGGCAAGGACGGTTTTGTTGATGGTTTCTGCCTGTCCATTGCATTGCGGATATCTGGGAGTTGACTTTGTAAGTCGTATTTTCCATTTTTCGCAGAATGCTTCAATCAGTAGAGATAAATTGAGATCCATTATCTGTTACGATTTAAATGCGGGACCCCATGTCTAGTTATGATATGTTTCCAGACGGTTCTCGACTTGTGTGTCCTTGATACTTGCGTAGGATTCCGCTTCTACCCATTTGGAAAAGAAACCGTAAGGACTAGGAGGAAGCGCTTTTGTTTTGATGGGTGCATAGGTCCGACGATGTCCATGGACCATCGCATGAAAGGATAGGGAATGAGATTGAGGAGAGGATCTCCGCTGGTTGATGGATTGTTGGAGCATGCCTTTGGCATTTCATTCAGGCCGAATTTCTGCAGTCTTTACCATGGTTGGCCAATAATAACCGTATGCTTTGATTTTAACCGCGAGATCTTCCGCCAGAATGATTTCCGCATGATCCAGAATGGACCTCCTTCATGATTCTTCTTGCTCTTTCCCCTTCATGCATGCCATGAGAGGACCAGAGAAACACCACTTATAAATTTCTCCTCTATCGTGACATACCGTGCAGCAGGTTTTACTTCTGAGCAGCCCATTTTGGCGGGTAAAGGTTCCATTCACTTATATAGGCTCGATTGTTCTAACCAAGGGCTGTCGCAGCCATACTCGGGTCGGATTCACATCCGCTTCCGCTGATCTCGACTTCTTCCGTGATCTTCAATCTCGCCCTGATTAGATTGACGACCACTGGTGGCCCGATGCTCGGATGCTCGATGAATTTGACCGATTACTCTTTGGAGCCCTGGATCTGAGCTTGAGGCTAGGGCAGCCAAGGCGCCAGCCTGGACGCTTTCCGAGCGAGGAATTTGGTCAGGGCTTAACTGGTCGAAATTTCGAGCCAGTTCTTGGACGAAGTTTTAGATATGCGCCCATCCTTTCGCCTCATATTCTCCGCTGTATTGATTGGCTAATTAACTGAGAATCGCAATAAGCTGAATATTACGGATTTTAACCCATGGGCCAGCCGCAATCCCGCGACGAAGTGCTTCAGATTCTGCCTCATTGTTTGAAGCGGAAAAGCCAATCGGAAAGACTGTTCTAGGATTTCCGCTAGAGAGGTGAGCCGATTCGATTTCGATCCTTGTTTGGATGAAGATCCGCCGACGGGAGGACCCAAGTTGAGTTTGGTTCCTCGTTAATCATGTCTCTAGTGGGTAATTCTACCAAGAAATCCGCCAGTACTTGGGACTTTGCGCACGCCCCGGGCGGTATTCGACGCTGTACTCACTCAGTTCGATTGCCCATTTTGCGAGCCTCCGATTGACTTGACTATGCAGGATTATCCAGAAGGAACGGGTGAGAACCACTATAGCTGAGACTGGAAATATGGTCTTAGTTTTCTGCCGAGGTTATGACAGCTAATGCTAATTTTTCCATTAGAGGGTATCGAAGCTCGCGATCCAGTAACGCCTTGCTTACGTAAAATATTGGTTTTGTTAAGCGTTCTTCTGCGTATCAAGACACCACTGACCGCTGTTATGAAACTGCGATATAGAGAAAAGAGGTTCACCTTCCACGGTTTTGCGAGGATTGGTGGAGTGGCCAGGTAATGTTTCAATTGCTGGAAAGCTTTTTCACATTGCTCGACCATTCGAACTTCTTGTTTCCTTCAATGTCTCAGAAACGGTAGGCACTTATCCGCGGAGCGGAGATGAAACGGTTCAATGCCGCGACTCTTCCTGTTAGCCTCGACTTTCGCTTGGTTCTCGGGAGACCATTTCTATCAGTGCGCCGATTTGTTTTGGTTGGCCTCGATTCCGCGATACGCTACGAGGTATCCGAGGAATTCTCCTGATGCCACTCGCGAATCTACATTTTACCGGGTTGAGTTTCATGTTATGCTGGTTGAGTCGCGGCAAAACATTCCTCTAGGTGGGCTATGTGATCGTGTTCGCCAAGAGATTTTACGAGCATATCATCGATGTATACTTCCATAGTTTTGCCGAAGTTGTTCGGCAAACATTTTGTTGACGAAGTCGCTGATATGTTGCACCTGCGCTTTTAAGACCGAAAGGCATTACCTTATAAATCGTTCAGCGGTCTGTGATGAACGCAGTTTTTCGCTGTCGCCGATTCATCATGATCTGATTGTACCCGAAAAGCGCCCATGAATGACAGAAGCTTGTTTCGCAGTTGCTTCACCAGTCGGTCAATGTGTGGAGCTGGAAGCAATCCTTTGACAGGCTTTATTCAGATCCGCGGAAATCGACACAGACCCGCCATTTTTTCTTTTTACCACGACGGGTTGGCGAGCCAGTCCGATACCTGACTTCTGTTATCGACTCTACTTTGAGGAGTCTTTCGACTTCCTCATTGACCGCGGTGGCACGCCAGGTCCCAACTTTTGTCTTTTTGTTTTACGGGTTTGTGAGTTGGGTCGATGTTAAGTTCGTGACATGTTACGCTAATGTCGATTCTCGCATATCCTCCGCAGCCCACGCCAACGCATTCGAGGTTCTTTTTGAGGCATGCGATGAGCTCTACTTTCATTGGTTCGCTGGAGGTTAGCTCCGATCTCGACACACCGCTCCGGAAAGAATCGCCGAGACAGATTGAAACCACCGTTCGCAGGTTGGTTCACGCTTCCTTCCAGGCCTCGCTCTTTGGGACTGCCAGAAGGTCTCCGTGAATTGTTAACCGCTTGCTTTTTCCGAAGTTTCGATTTCAGAATTTTTCCGCTTTAGTTCGGTAGCGAGGTAGATCTGAGCTGCTCCATGACTACCATGTATTGTCTCGACTCGAAGCGCTGGGAACTTGAGGCATAGGTGGAATGTTGATGGATCGCTTCCTCATGGAGTTTAGCCAGGGAGTTCCAACTATCGCATTGTAGGATGTTGGACCATCGATCACCAGGAATTCGTTTTGGCGACGCCCCGCTTTGACTAGAGGTTAGTTGAACCGAGGGTCATAATTTCTCCGAGTCCAGTACTGGGCTGGGGTCATCCGTAGGACGCTTTAGGTCGACGCCCATCCTCTCGAGGGTGCTTTTGTAGATAATATTGGCCGAGCATCCGTGTCGCACTCAATACCCGTATACGCCAATGTCCTGGATCGTGAGTTCTATTACGAGGAGATCGCTAGAGGTTTGACCGCATCGGGCCGCTGTTCGATCCTCGAAGATACGATGTTGCGCTGACGAAGAAGTCATACTGAACTTTGATCGATCGGTGGTTTTCGAAGTTAGAGAATCCGGCCCTCCTTCTAGCCAAACTGTGGAACCAAATTCACACCGCCAATTTCTCGATAAGTAAATTATGGAGGAAAGCCAAGTAAACCCGACTTTCCTTGAAGGTCCGGATTCTCTGCCACACTAAATCGACAAAGTAAACAGAGGACAAAAATAGAAATTGAATTATTTGCCCGGCTTTTATTAGATAAGAGAAACGAAGTACAAGGATTCTCCAAAGACAAAGAGAGTTGCGATTTAAAGAAAAGATAGAGTCGCAGGCAGCCAAACGCCCTAAGCCTTGCTCCGCTAGTCTAACTACCTAAACCCTAGTTTTTCTAAGCTAGCAGGATGCTCTAAGTCTAATTCTCGGATTTTCGATGCCTTTCTTCTGCTCTTGCTCTCCTTATATACCCACTTCTAGGTCGGTTTGCCTTAGGGTGATGGGCCTCGCCTTTGGGCCCAAGCTTATCTCTTCCGAAATGTTCCATTTTCGCCGGCTTCGTAATTATTTCCGAAGTTTTCCGCTACCTTTGATCTAATTGATGTTTATCCGATGTTTCGTGGAATCGGTAAACCGCCATAGCCTGATTGGACCAAACTAACGAGGGCTGATCCAAACAAGCTAAGGCGGATTGAACCGGCACGATAGGACCGTGACCAGGACGCCAGGGTCGACCGACGCGCCAGGCCGCACACGGCTGGCGCCAGGTCGGTGCCGCTGGCGCCAGGTCGGGTGCCGCTGGCGCCAGGTCGGTGCCGCTGGCGCCAGGTCGGGTGCCGCCGGGCGCCAGGCCGGTGCCGCTGGCGCCAGGTCGGTGCCGCTGGCGCCAGGTCGGGTGCCGCTGGCGCCAGGTCGGGTGCCGCCGGGCGCCAGGCCGGGTGCCGCTGGCGCCAGGTCGGGTGCCGCCGGGCGCCAGGTCGGGTGCCGCCGGGCGCCAGGCCAGCCCGCCTGCTGCCGCCGGGCGCCAGGTCGGGTGCTGCCGCCGGGCGCCAGACTAGCCCGCGCCGGCGCCAGGCCGGGTGCCGCTGGCGCCAGGTCGGGTGCCGCCGGGCGCCAGGTCGGTGCCGCTGGCGCCAGGCCAGCCAGCGTCCAGCGTGCCGCCGGCGCCAGGCCAGCCAGCGTCCAGCGTGCCGCCGGCGCCAGGCCGGGTGCCGCTGGCGCCAGGCCAGCCCGCTGGCCCCGCTGTGGCCGCCGGGCGCCAGGTCGGTGTCGCCGGGCGCCAGGCCAGCGTCCAGCGTGCCGCCGGCGCCAGGCCAGCCCGCTGTCTCCGCTGCCGCCGGGCGCCAGGTCGGTGGCCGCTGGTTAGGCCGCTGGCGCCAGGTCGGGTGCCGCCGGGCGCCAGGCAGGCCGCCTTGCCGTCCGTGGGTTTTTTCGTTGTCCGATCTTTCCTTTGTCACCGCTTATGGAAATCTTTTGAGTTTGGAAGGTTTTAGCCGCTGATTTCGAGATAACCGCTTTTGACCCCAACACTTTAACAAAGTTTATAGGATTCCGCCGGTGCCGCTGGCGCCAGGCCGCCTGCGTGATTTGGTGCCGCCGGGCGCCAGGTCGGGTGCCGCCGGGCGCCAGGTCGGTGCCGCTGGCGCCAGGTCGGGTGCCGCCGGGCGCCAGGCCGGGTGCCGCTGGCGCCAGGTCGGTGCCGCTGGCGCCAGGTTGGTGCCGCCGGGCGCCAGGCCGCCTGCGGACGGTGCCGCTGGCGCCAGGCCGGTGCCGCCGGGCGCCAGGTCGGGTGCCGCTGGCGCCAGGCCGCCTGCGGATTTGGTGCCGCCGGGCGCCAGGCCGGTGCCGCCGGGCGCCAGGTTGGTGCCGCTGGCGCCAGGTCGGTGCCGCTGGCGCCAGGTCGGTGCCGCTGGCGCCAGGTCGGTGCCGCTGGCGCCAGGTCGGTGCCGCTGGCGCCAGGTCGGTGCCGCTGGCGCCAGGTCGGTGCCGCTGGCGCCAGGCCGGGTGCCGCTGGCGCCAGGTTGGTGCCGCTGGCGCCAGGTTGGTGCCGCCGGGCGCCAGGTTGGTGCCGCTGGCGCCAGGTTGGTGCCGCTGGCGCCAGGTCGGTGCCGCTGGCGCCAGGTCGGTGCCGCTGGCGCCAGGCCGGGTGCCGCTGGCGCCAGGTCGGTGCCGCTGGCGCCAGGTTGGTGCCGCTGGCGCCAGGCCGGGTGCCGCTGGCGCCAGGTCGGGTGCCGCTGGCGCCAGGTTGGTGCCGCTGGCGCCAGGTTGGTGCCGCTGGCGCCAGGTCGGTGCCGCTGGCGCCAGGTTGGTGCCGCTGGCGCCAGGTCGGTGCCGCTGGCGCCAGGTTGGTGCCGCTGGCGCCAGGTCGGGTGCCGCTGGCGCCAGGTTGGTGCCGCTGGCGCCAGGTCGGGTGCCGCTGGCGCCAGGTTGGTGCCGCTGGCGCCAGGTCGGTGCCGCTGGCGCCAGGTCGGGTGCCGCTGGCGCCAGGTCGGGTGCCGCTGGCGCCAGGTCGGGTGCCGCTGGCGCCAGGTCGGGTGCCGCTGGCGCCAGGTTGGTGCCGCTGGCGCCAGGTCGGGTGCCGCTGGCGCCAGGTCGGGTGCCGCTGGCGCCAGGTCGGGTGCCGCTGGCGCCAGGTCGGGTGCCGCCGGGCGCCAGGTCGGGTGCCGCTGGCGCCAGGTTGGTGCCGCTGGCGCCAGGTCGGGTGCCGCTGGCGCCAGGTTGGTGCCGCTGGCGCCAGGTCGGGTGCCGCTGGCGCCAGGTCGGGTGCCGCCGGGCGCCAGGCCGGTGCCGCCGGGCGCCAGGTCGGTGCCGCTGGCGCCAGGTTGGTGCCGCTGGCGCCAGGCCGCCTTTGCCGTCCGTGGTTTTCGTTGTCCGATCTTTCCCTTGTCAGCCGCTTATGGAAATCTTTGAGTTTCGAAGGTTTTAGCCGCTGATTTCGAGATAACCGTTTTTGACCCCAACACTTCTTAACAAAGTTTATAGGATTCTAGATCTAGAGGAAATATCCATAGAGATTTGTGATTTGAACTTAAGTGTTCATTCCTCTAATAAATCTATGAACTCCTATTATTACCTTGTTACTATGAATCACTTAGCCATGTCTGAGTAGATTCACTTGTTAGATTTAAGGTTTAAAGGATATGAGAGATTAGCCCCAACCTACATCTACTATAGTTGTGATATTTATTGTTAGGATTGTTCACTAATGCTTTTTCTAGATTAGCTAACTAGAACAGGAACTTGGATTGCATTATTCATTTAATATAATTCCTGATAACATCCTAAACATGCTATGACCCTCTGAGACAAGCTAAAGCTGATCTAAGATCATGGTGAGCACAATATAATAACAAGCATAAGTTAGCAGAAAGTAGGTATCGATCGATACTCTATAGAGTGTCGATCGGCGTAATAGAGGTGTATCGGTCGATATTTCTATCGAATAATCGATCGATACTGTCGGCGATATAGCTGACCGCAAACACCATTTAGCATCTAAGTAATAGATGGTCTAAATATTGCGAGAGCTGATGGATTCATTTAATAGTGTTTAGCTCTGACATATCATGCAAACAACTTGTTAGCATTTATAGTATTTATAATCCTGAATTCTTGAATACCTACCCTGAATCTAACTACTTTTCTTTATTGTCTTAACCCAAAACCTTTCAACTGAGTAATCTTACCATTACTCAAAAACCTGCATTTTACTTTAAACCATTTTCAACCTAGCATAGTCACTAAGATTGCATCTTATTTGTACACTAGCTCTCTGTGGATTCGACCCCTAAGTGCTACAACTGAACCTCTTATTTGAGAGAGTAAAGTCACTTCTTAGGGATAATCATTTGAGTGATATCACTCGATGAACTCAACTTGTGGTCAACACCGATCGTTTTTGCCTTCTTCTAAGGTCGATCTCTCCCTTCAGAACCAGTAGGGCTGTTCGAGGAAGGGCGATCAGCAGCCTTCTTACCCTCAACCCTTCTCCCATCCTTGGAAGATGATTCAGGAGGAAAACGAATATCCTCACGAAGGACTTCAGTAAGAGCTTCGCTTACATCACCAGAACAAATTCTTTCCGAACCAACCCCGCCGGCTCGATGACGGACCTTCTCGGAGTCGCGAAGGTTCATTTTTCTCGATGTCATCGATCTCAAAACTCAATCGATTTTAGAGTTAAGAACTCACGAGATCGAAGTCTCTTCTATTTAACCTGACAAGTTGGAGAATAAAATCCCTTGGTATCTAAACAAATGAATATCTTATAAGATCGACATCCTTATCTTAATAAATTTGAGAGCAAAAATCCCCGAATATCCGAAGGAAAATTTGGATTCTTTATCCGCGATTATCCGAAAAACAAAAGAGGGAAGAAATAACAAACCACTTTCAAAAAAAGGGGTCATTAAAAGTTCGAAAGAAATAAAAATAAAAGGAACGACAATAGAGGGAAAGCATGAAATCAGTTCGAGTTCGACTCCTCGTCTGCATCCGAAGGATCGCCACCAGCAGAAGAATCCGCAGATACTTGCGGCAGGTCGAGATCGGCGAGAGACCAAGCAGAAGAAGAACACAGATCAACCACGGCTGCGCAGTCCTGCTTCATCCTTGATCTCCTTCAGAAGGTCGATGTTCGCCACAACTTCATGGAGCCGGTATCAGGCATCAGTCTCCCTCTCCTTGTTTGACCACTTCTCCTCCAAAGACGACAAGATAGATTTGTACGCCTCAGCAACCTCATGACGAGGAGCTCGAGAAGCTCGGCGAACGACTCGATCTCGTGTAGCCTCCACCTCATCAGCTCTGGCCCTTTGAGAAATGACCGTTGCTGCATGAGCTTCCCGCTCACCACGAGCCTTCTGAAGATTCTCTCTCAAACGATGGATAATCTCCGCTTGCACCTTCTTCCCGACCTCAGACTCCTCGAGTTCCTCATAAAGCTTCTTGATCTTCTTCGCTGAAGCTTGACCGCTTCCAATCGCTACGACGACTTGTTGACAGCTTCCATGACCTGAGACGCAAGTACAACGAAATCTTACACATTAAAAAGAAAAAAAAGAAAAAGAAGGAAAGAAAGAGACAGAAGAAGAACCAACCAAACTACCTTAGCATTAAAATCATGAAAATACACAAGATATTGTTGAGCCCAAAAACCACCACTAGACGAGAAGGTCGAAGCCCGTTTACACCGCGACAAGGTCGTGATTAATTAAGGTCGCCTAGAGGGACCCTCAAGCCCAAGTAAGATCACGAAGTGCGATCAAAATCCCATCAAAGAAATAAGCAAGACTCTGTCTCATCGACGTCAAAGAGGGAGTAACGAACTCCGAAGATCGAGTGAAAAGTTGGACGAGATCGCGGAAGTCAAATGAGTATAAGAGAAAGATGGAGCAAAGCAAACAAGACACGGAAAACCCTTTAGAGAGAACAAACAATAGATCGACCTCTTCGAGATTGCTTTAGACTTTGATTTCACTTCGATCTTTGTGTAGTTCTTGTTCTCATTTCACTATTTGTATTCAACCTTCATAATCCAATAAAAAGTCCATTTTTGTCAACCGGAATCTGATTAAATCGTTGTGTTCTAAGGAAGTCGTTACCTACATCCTTTTTCTCCCTAATTTAATGCCTCAAACAGTACAAAATTCCTAGTGTATATTTTAGAATCTACAGTTGGTGTCTTCACATCTCTGTAGGACCCTGCACAAATTTGAAAAACAAGCAGAAAACCAAGATCCGTAGACAGAGAAGTCATCCATAAACACCTCCACAACATCCTCAATTAAATCAGAGAAGATTGACATCATGCATCTTTGAAAGGTGGTTGGAGCATTGCATAGCCCAAATGGCATCCTTCGATAGGCAAAGGTACCATAAGGGCATGTGAATGTCGTTTTCTCTTGATCATTGGGATGTATGGGTATTTGGAAGAACCTTGAATACCCATCAAGAAAGCAATAGAATGGGTGATTTGCAAGTCTCTCAAGCATCTGATCAAAAAATGGCAATGGAAAATGATCCTTTCTAGATCACGAGTTAGGTTTTAGGTAATCAATGCACATTCTATGACCTGTGATGGTTCTGGTTGGTATCAATTCATCCTTGTCATTTTTAATTACAGTGATACCACCTTTCTTTGGAACAACATGCACAGGAGATACCCATTTAGAATCTGAAATAGGGTAAATCACACCAGCATCTAAGAGTTTAAGAATCTCGTTCTTTACAACATCCTTCAGGTTAGGATTTAACCTTCTTTGATGTTCTGTAGAAGTCTTTGATTCATCCTCAAGATGTATCCTATGCATGCACAAAGAGGGTGATATCCCTTTGATGTCATCAAGTGAGTAACCTATTGCTTTTCTAAATCTTTTAAGTGCTTTTAAAAGTTCAGATAGCTCAGTTTCAGTAAGTTCACTACTCACAATGACAGGATAAGTCTCATTACAGCCAAGGAATGCATACCTTAGGCGCCTTAAGCTCGCTCCATTCATCCTACTGGATGTCCCCTTGTTGGGTGACTGAGGCTTCTTGATGAACCACTTGTGGTAGCTCCTCATACTGATCCTCACTACCAAATCCTTTGTGTGAATCCAGCATCATCCCATAGGCAGTACTCTCCAGGTTCTCAATCACTTCAACCTCTCTCTCTCTATTGTCAAAGCATGCTGGAGAGGGTCTTCTAGTGATAACTCTTCAAGGAGCTCATCAGCAAGAGCATCCATCTCTTCAATGTAGAAGATTTGCCCTTGCACAGTTGGTTTCTTCATTATCTTCTTGATGTCATAGTGAAGGATATTCCCTTTACCCAAATGGAGATCAATCTTGCCCTCTTTCACATTAACAATAGCTCCTGCTGTGGCTAAGAAAGGTCTTCCAAGGATTAAGGGATCTTGAGCTTCCTCACCCATCTGAAGTACCACAAAGTCTGTAGGGATCTCATAATTTCCAACCATCACAGGGAGGTCCTCCAAGATACCCACGGGGTACTTTACTGAACGATCAGCCAAAACCAGAGAAAGTCTACACTTTTTGTACTGAGTGAATCCAAGCTTCTTTGCAATAGACAAAGGCATCAAGCTGACACTAGCTCCCAAATCGCAGAGACATCTCTCAAACACCATAGGTCCAAGAGCACAAGGTAGTGTGAAGCATCCTGGATCTTCTAGCTTCTTTGGAACATCAAGCCTCTAGATGATGGCACTGCATTCATGGGTAAGAATCATCATGCCCTCCATCTCTTTCTTCTTTGCAGCTACAGCATCTTTCAGGAACTTGTTGTATTGAGGAACCAGCATGAAAGCATCAATGATGGGCATTGTGACCTGGACTTCACTCATCTGCTTCTCAAACAGAGCTTCGTACTTCTCTAGCAACTGCCTCTTGAATCTTCCAGGGAATGGGAGTTTGGGTTCATAAGGAGGAGGAACAAAGAATTCTCATTTGCTGGAGCAGCAACTTCACCATCTTTCACAATTTCTTCTCTTCTTCAACCTTTCCTTTACCCTTGGCTTCCACAATCTTCTCCAAGATCTCATCATTGGTCTTCTCATCCACAATCACTACCTCATCATCATCCATGTTGATGGCAACCCCCTCACTTTGTTTCTCAGCATCCTTGGTGAGAGTTCTAGGAGGTAACTGCTTTCCACTCTGAGGGTAACAACTTTCATTGCCTCCTTTGGTTTTGCTCAGATTTTCCAGGTGAGAACCTACCGACGATTTTGGTGAGTGTTCATGGCAGCAAACTGGCTCTCCAAAGCCCTGAACTTGTTGTTGAGATCATTGTAGCTCCCATCAATCTTGTCGTAGGTTCTTCAACTCATATCCAACATGCTTCTCACTTCTAGTTTGAGACTCCAAGATCTGTTTCAGTAGAGTATCAGTGCTGCTTTTGAGGAGTAGAGGTAGAAGGATTAGCTTGCTGTTGAGAAGATAGGTTCCCTTTGTTGGAGAAGCCAGGAGGAGGGTTCTGCTGAGGCTAATAGTTGCCTTGCTGATTGTTCCTAGGCTGGTAACCACTCTGTTGGTTGTTAGAAGGACCAGTGGTGTAGTTGCTCTTGGACTGGTAGCCTCCTTGTTGGTTGCTGGGATTAGATCTCTGTGGATAGTTGTTGTACTGAAAATTAGGCTCTTTCCTGTACCAACTACGCATTGTTGTTGATGAAACACAGCTCTTCTTGACCATCCAGCCCATCAACCTCATTGACTACAGGTGGTGCCTCTTGGTTTTGGTTTCCAACAAAGTTCAGCTGCTCTTGTGTCGCTTTATCAGCAATGAGTATGTCCTTCCTCGCCTGCTTATCATCAGTTCTAACGCTTCTGCCGTGGTCTCCTCTAGAATGCGCCACTCTTCACCATGTTGTCAACTAGCTCCTCTCAAGATATTCCTCGCTTCTTCCCAAGAAGAACCCATTACCCTCAATATCCAACCTGGCTCTCAGATTTCTAGGAAGAGCACCTCTCAGAATGTGCTTAGCAAGCTTTCCTTGGAGAAACCATGGTGTGGGCATTGAGCTTGATAGCTCTTGAATCTCTCCCAAGCTTCACTAAATCCTTCCAAGTTCTTCGTTGAAAACTTGAAATCTCATTTCTCAGCTTTGCAGTTCTTTGAGGTAGAGAAGAAATTTTCCAAGAATGCTCTTTTGCAGTCATCCGAGGTGGTGATGGAGTCGCTGGGTAAAGACATCTCTCAAACACCATAGGTCCAAGAGCACAAGGTAGTGTGAAGCATCCTGGATCTTCTAGCTTCTTTGGAACATCAAGCCTCTAGATGATGGCACTGCATTCATGGGTAAGAATCATCATGCCCTCCATCTCTTTCTTCTTTGCAGCTACAGCATCTTTCAGGAACTTGTTGTATTGAGGAACCAGCATGAAAGCATCAATGATGGGCATTGTGACCTGGACTTCACTCATCTGCTTCTCAAACAGAGCTTCGTACTTCTCTAGCAACTGCCTCTTGAATCTTCCAGGGAATGGGAGTTTGGGTTCATAAGGAGGAGGAACAAAAGAATTCTCATTTGCTGGAGCAGCAACTTCACCATCTTTCACAATTTTCTTCTCTTCTTCAACCTTTCCTTTACCCTTGGCTTCCACAATCTTCTCCAAGATCTCATCATTGGTCTTCTCATCCACAATCACTACCTCATCATCATCCATGTTGATGGCAACCCCCTCACTTTGTTTCTCAGCATCCTTGGTGAGAGTTCTAGGAGGTAACTGCTTTCCACTCCTGAGGGTAACAACTTTCATTGCCTCCTTTGGGTTTTGCTCAGATTTTCCAGGTAGAGAACCTACCTGACGATTTTGGTGAGTGTTCATGGCAGCAAACTGGCTCTCCAAAGCCCTGAACTTGTTGTTGAGATCATTGTAGCTCCCATCAATCTTGTCGTGTAGGTTCTTCAACTCATATCCAACATGCTTCTCACTTCTAGTTTGAGACTCCAAGATCTGTTTCAGTAGAGTATCAGTGCTGCTTTTTTGAGGAGTAGAGGTAGAAGGATTAGCTTGCTGTTGAGAAGATAGGTTCCCTTTGTTGGAGAAGCCAGGAGGAGGGTTCTGCTGAGGCTAATAGTTGCCTTGCTGATTGTTCCTAGGCTGGTAACCACTCTGTTGGTTGTTAGAAGGACCAGTGGTGTAGTTGCTCTTGGACTGGTAGCCTCCTTGTTGGTTGCTGGGATTAGATCTCTGTGGATAGTTGTTGTACTGAAAATTAGGCTCTTTCCTGTACCAACTACGATTGTTGTTGATGAAACACAGCTCTTCTTGACCATCCAGCCCATCAACCTCATTGACTACAGGTGGTGCCTCTTGGTTTTGGTTTCCAACAAAGTTCAGCTGCTCTTGTGTCGCTTTATCAGCAATGAGTATGTCCTTCCTCGTCTGCTTATCATCAGTTCTAACGCTTCTGCCGTGGTCTCCTCTGTAGAATGCGTCACTCTTCACCATGTTGTCAACTAGCTCCTCTGCATATTCCTCAGTTCTTCCCAAGAAGAACCCATTACCCTCAATATCCAACCTGGCTCTGTACTTAGGAAGAGCACCTCTGTAGAATGTGCTTAGCAAGCTTTCCTTGGAGAAACCATGGTGTGGGCATTGAGCTTGATAGCTCTTGAATCTCTCCCAAGCTTCACTAAATCCTTCCAAGTTCTTCTGTTGAAAACTTGAAATCTCATTTCTCAGCTTTGCAGTTCTTGAGGTAGAGAAGAAATTTTCCAAGAATGCTCTTTTGCAGTCATCCGAGGTGGTGATGGAGTCGCTGGGTAAAGACTTCTCCCACTAACGTGCCTTATCCCCCAAAGAGAAAGGAAATAGCTTGAGCTTGAAAGCATCCTCGGACACACCATTGGTTTTTGACAACCCACAGAATCGCCAAACTTGTCCAAGTGATCAAATGGGTCCTCTACAGCCAAGCCATGATACTTGTTGTTCTCGATCACGTTGAGGAGTCCTGGTTTGACCTCAAAGTTGTTGGCTTCCACAGCTCGTGCTCGGATTCCTAACCTATGCCCATGTATGTTAGGGAGGTCATAGGTTCCAATGGGTCGAGCTGGTCGCTGTGGGCGTTATGGCCCTTGTGGTGGAGGGTTGTCAGCACCTTGACCGTTCACATTTCCACCTTGAGGTAAGTCTGCCATATCTATATCCAACCTTTGCAAGTGAGCCTGTTGCTCTTCTGCTTGTCTCCTTCTTCTAGTTTCCCTCTCAAATGCTTTAATATCTTCAACTCTTGGAACAAGGTTTGTTGTGCCTTTACTCCTCAAGTTCATACACCTGAAATGCAAAGAGAGATGAAGATGGAGAATCAGTAACAAGATAAATGAAAAACGACTTAGTCTCAAGCAAGTGACTAAATCTCAATGTTTAAATCTACTCAGAATTTGGCAACGGCGCCAATTTGATGTTAGGAGTTTTCAAGGCTCCTAAGACAAATGTTGTAGTATGAGTGAATGTCGAACCAGTTCTGAGGGATTTAAAGCACCAAGAATGCAAGTACCTACTTAATCTAAATGAAACCGATAATTTGGATGATTTAAAACTACTGCTAATGAGAGAATGCAATAACAGAACATTAAAACAATAAATGAAGAGACTTTCTTTGGTTATGATAAAAGGGAACTCATGGGTATAGGAATTAGACCTTGGGTGATCAAGTTCCGAACTAAAGATGGCAAATGATCAATCAAACTATCAACCTTAAACTTAGACACAAACTTAAACAAACTCTATGTCTAGATGAATGTTCATTTGCTAACACATTTCAAACATCAAATGTCTTTGGTTGAATAATATGAAAGCAATCATTACTAGCAAGTCTATTTGCTATCGTAACACCTTTAACAACAAATGTCTTTGGTAAAGTATGTTAAAAGCTTAGGAGAGTTATCTCAAGCATTTCACTGAACACCTTGTGGGTGGGAAATGCCTAAAGATCAACTTTTGAGTGGCCAGTTCAGAAGATGCATTATGAATACTCTACTAGCAAGGAATAAAAATGATCTACACTAAAACATCCTAGATCTAGCCTAATCACCCTTAATCTCCCTAACCCATGAATTCAAAGGAGGATTACTCACTAATCTCCATGATTCCTCTTAAACCCATATTGGATTTCAGATTAATCATGTAGAGAGATACATAAAATAGATTGAAAATCAATAGAATAACAAGAACAAATGATCAAATGATTTCAAGAGATGAACTTTCCAAGGGGTTTTTGGTGGTTTTTCTTAAAACAAAAGATAATATGGCTCTAATGGCCTACAAAGAGTACTTAAACTTAGGTTTTCAGAGTCTAAAACGTAGAGGGGCAAAATGGTAAATAGTCACTCAAAGAGCAGCCAGCGGCCTGGAAGGCGCGCCAGAAGGCCGCTGGGGACGCCAGGCCGCTGGGACACTTAGACCGTGGAGAGCTTCTTGTTGAGGTGCAGCTTCGTAGACCGCGGGATCATGCCGAGTGAAGTTCCGCAAATTTGATCATCTTTATCCCCCGGTCTCCTTAGGCCACGCCACTAGGCAGCGCCACAAGGCCGCGCCAACACTTGGGCAATTTCAACTTCATGTCGCGCCTGGTTCGACTTGCAGCGGTCTTGGTGGATGGCTCTCAGGCCGCTGGGGACGTCTTGCTTTCTCGAGCATGAATCATCCTTTTTCTCCAAAATCATTTCTAATATCTCCAAAGTCACCAACTAGCATCTCCAATACCTGATAAGGACAAATGCAATGCAAATGCAACCTATATGCATTCTATATGGATTCTAAAGATCAAAAAGAAACTAAAACAAATATTAAAATCATGAAAATACACAAGATATTGTTGAGCCCAAAAACCACCACTAGACGAGAAGGTCGAAGCCCGTTTACACCGCGACAAGGTCGTGATTAATTAAGGTCGCCTAGAGGGACCCTCAAGCCCAAGTAAGATCACGAAGTGCGATCAAAAGCCCATCATAGAAATAAGCAAGACTCAGTCTCATCGACGTCAAAGAGGGAGTAACGAACTCCGAAGATCGAGGGAAAAGTTGGACGAGATCGCGGAAGTCAAATGAGTATAAGAGAAAGATGGAGCAAAGCAAACAGGACACGGAAAACCTTTTAGAGAGAACCAGCATAGATCGACCTCTTCGAGATCGCTTTAGACTTTGATTTCACTTCGATCTTTGTGTAGTTCTTGTTCTCATTTCACTGTTTCTATTCAACCTTCACAATCCAATAAAATGTCCATTTTTGTCAACCAGAATCTGATTAAATCGTTGTGTTCTAAGGAAGTCGTTACCTACATCCTTTTTCTCCCTAATTTAATACCTCAAACACTACAAAATTCCTAGGGGAGAAAAACGATTAGCATCCTTGCTAAGAATCCGATCTAAGGTTCCTAGGCGCAACAATGGACCCAAACCAAAGCCAGTCTGGAAACCCATCCGGAATTACCGATCCCGATCTAAACGGATCGAACCCGAGGAGTGATGTACCCCCTGCCGGACTCAGTGGTTCGACTCTGGCGGACACATCCCAACCACGAAACCCATCTCCAGGTATAACTGGAGTAACGACGCAAAGTCAGACCGGTGCCAGAGTTTGGACCAGAACCGGACAAAATTTACCCGGAGATGATTCGACCACTCGAACACATTCAACGAGACAGATCTCGCCGACTCCGCTATCTCAAACTCGGGAACAGGTAGCCGAGATGGCAAGCTTGATGGCATCGCTCGTCGATAAAACCAGAACCCAAAAAAATTGCCTATCGGAACATTGCAGATCGATTAGAGCGAACCTAAATAGAGCTCGCAGAACATCGAGCTAGCACTCAAACGCAACCTGGAAATCGATCAGATCCATCATTCAGAACTCCGACATCTCGAACCAACGAAGCCTTCGGAACCCCGGAATTTCCGAGCTCGCAATCAGCACGATACCCGGGGGAGACCTCCCAACATCTATCCCGGCCGATTCCAGCCACAAGAGGGTTAAACTACGACGGATCCAGCGAAATCCCAGCAGGGTCACAGAGGACGCCGGACACGCCCCCTGCCACCCGCGACACTCCTAATCAAAGACCAGGGGAACACGATCACTAGTCTCACTAGGAAACCCCGGGCCTCCAGGGGGAAGGTTCACGCCTAATAATGAAAACGGAACCAACCAACGTCCTCGATCCGGTTCCAATGAGGAATCTAGGCCAGATCGGAGTTATATATTCCAAGACTGCACAGGCACAGAGTATCAGTGGGAAAGACCGACGACACCGAATGAGGCCGGCGACCTTCAAGAATACATCGAAAGGAACAACGCCGAGCTCAAAACAATACATGCTATCATGCTCACTGCGACAAGTGCAGCTCCAGATATCGATCAAGTGATCGAGGAAACTAGGAGAACTCCTTTCACTAACCGAATCACCAGCGTCCGATTGCAAAATATTGGGAAAATTAAATTTCAAGAATATTCGGGAAACTCCAATCCCAAAGCCCATATCCGCGCCTTCTGACTGTTGATCTCGCGAGCACACCTCAGCGACGAAGAAAAGGAGGCCGGATATTGTCGTTTCTTCGCCGAAAATCTAATTGGACCAGCTCTCGAGTGGTTCGCTGGTCTCGAAGGGAACTCGATCGATAATTTCACCCAGTTGGTATCAACCTTCTTAAAACAGTACACGGTCTACATTGAGACAAGAACAACCGAGGCCGACCTATGGAATTTAAAGCAAGCTCCCTTCGAACCATTGAGAACCTACATTAACAAGTTCAGGGAAATCAAATCGAAAATTTCCAACCTAAACGAAGTGGTTGCTATAGCCGCACTTAAGAATGGAGTCTGGTTCTCCTTGAAATTCAGGGAATAAATGGCAGTAAGAGCCCCTGACTCACTCGATGACGCTTTATATCGAGCATCCTACTTCGCTACACACGAAGAGGAGGTCGCAGCCCTAAAAGAACAGTTCCTTGCGAGTAAAAATGTAATCACCAAAAAGGCTTCAACAACTAAGGATCCTCCACCTAAGGGACAGCATTCCTACGCCATAAACAACTCTCCAAACCGACAATCGACATTCGATAGCAATAAGTTCTGTACTTTTCCCAAGAGAAAAGTACATTCTACCGAGGAATGTCGCGCGGCACTTAGAAACAAGGGAGAAGAAAAAGAAGCTGGTGAGAATCCTGAAGAGGAAGAAGAAGTCCCATCGACCCCTAAGAACAGCGGGGGAATAAGATCATTTACAAAAAAAAAAGAACCAGAGAGGCTGAAAAAGAATCACCAAACTCACCTCCACCAGCCCCTAAAAAAAGAGTCGATATGATCTCATGGGGAAAGAAGTCCGAAAACACGCACCAAAATGCTCGATCTAGGGGATACACACCTCAAACCAAAATTACAATCACTATTCATAATGAGAATCACGACAAGGCCGATGGCACTTGTTGGGGTCAAAAACGGTTATCTCGAAATCTACGGCTAAAGATCCTTCCAAACTCAAAGATTTCCCGCACGAACGACTAACGGGGAAAGATCGGGCAACAGAAAACCCACGGGCGGCAAAGAACCCTGGCGCTGGCGGCACGCTGCCACGCTGGTCGCCTGGCGCCGGGCGGCATCGCTGCCACGCTGGTCGCCTGGCGCCGGGCGGCATCGCTGCCACGCTGGTCGCCTGGCGCCGGCGGCAAGCCCCATGACGCCGGGTCGACGGCCCTCGCCCTGGTCTTGGTCCCATCATGCTCGGTCTGATCCCATCTTGGCTTGTTTGGATCGATCCTCGTGAGTTTGTTACGATCACGCTACGAATGAACATCTTCGATTCGGTTGGAATCGCCCTCGATGTTTTACGACAAAAACTAGAAGGATTGGATTTCGTAGAAGATATCAGATAAAACAAAGATCGATTAACTTGAACATCGATCCTTTAGGCTATACGGTTTATTTTACGAGAAAGATAGTCTTTTCGAGAAATCGTATAAAACGTTCAACGACTTAAGACAAGTCCACGGACTTACTTACGATTTTAAGAATTCAGGCCCAATCATGCTGTGACGGTTTATCCGATTTCACGAACATCGGATAAACATCAAGTCACCGAAAAATAGGGAAAAACTCGGGGATAATTACGAAGATCGACGAAAATGGAATACTTCCTGAAGAGATAAACTTGGGCCCAAAGGCGAGGTCCATCATCCTAAGGCAAACCGACCTAGGAGTGCGTCTATAAGGAGAGCAAGAGCAGAGGAGAGGGGGGTCCGAAAATTAGACTTAGAGCATTCTGCTAGCTTAGAGAACTTAGAACTTAGGCGGTTAGGCCAGCGAGGCAGGACTTAGAACATCTGGCCGCCTCTTGTTCTAGTTTTATATTCTCCGCAGACCCCTGTTCCTCTCGGAAGGATCTAAAAATTCTTTTAATCAGAGCTCCGCACATAGAAACCCTAGGCGTTATCTTCGACATGCCTGTTTCTATGACAAACGCTCATACTAGACCAACCAGGCCCTAGAACGCCTGACCGCCTCCTGTTTCAGAAATCTCCGCCTCTTGGAAGGATCGGACAATTCTTTTACTTCAGAGCTCCGCACATAGAAACCCTAGGCGCTATCTTCGACATGCCTGTTTCTATGACAAACGCTCATACTAGACGAACCAGGCCCTAGAACGTCTGACCGCCTCCTGCTCGCAAATCTCCGCTCCTCTTGGAAGGATCGGACAATTCTTTTACTTCAGAGCTCCGCACATAGAAACCCTAGGCGTTATCTTCGACATGCCTGTTTCTATGACAAACGCTCATACTAGACGAACCCGCCCAGACGGTTCGATCTCTTGTTCAATTCTTTCTAAACTGAACTATTTCCGACTTGATCCTCGAAAGGGGTACGTAGGCAGCCTTTCTTAAGGTCCAGTCCCAAATCTTATCAAAACCTTTTCCGCATTTATTCGGTCACTTGTCGTTGGCTGTCGCAGAGAATCTGGACCTTCAGGGAAAGTCGGGTTAACTTAGCTTTCCTCCGTTTTTATTCATTAAAATCGACAGTGTGAATTTCGGTTCCCACAGTTTGGCTAGAAGGAGGGGGACGGATTCTCTAACTCAAAACCACCAATCGATCGAAGTTCAGTATGGCTTCTTCGTCAGCCCGCAACATCGTATCTTTCGAGGATCGAGCAACGGTCAGTATGGCCAAACCTCACAACAATCTCCTCGTAATAGAACTCACGATCCAGGATATTGACGTAGCAAGGGTATTAGTCGACACCGGATGCTCGGCTAATATTATCTGTAAAAGCACCCTCGAGGATGGGCGCCGATCTAAGCATCCTTACAGATGACCCCAGCCCAGATTCGACTCTCGAGAAGTTATGACCCTCGGTTCGACTAACCTCCTAGGCAGAGCCGAGCGCCGCCAAAACACGGAATTCCTGGTAATCGATGGTCCAACGTCCTACAACGCGATAGTTGGAACTCCCTGGCTAAACTCCATGAGAGCAATCCCATCAACATTCCACCTATGCCTCAAGTTCCCGACGCCTTTTGGGGTCGAAACAATACATGGTAGTCACGGAGCAGCGCAGATCTACCTCGCCATCAACTAAAACGGAAGAATTCAAATCGAGAGTTCTCGAAAAGCAACGATTCATGACTCGCCAGAAACCTTCTGGCAGTCCTAAAGAGCTGAGGCCCTGAAGGGAAGCGTGAACCAACCTGCGAACCGGTGGTCTCTAATTTGCCTCGACGATTCCTTCCGGAGCGGTCGCGTGAAATCGGAGCTAACCTCCGCTAACCAATAAAAGCAGAGCTCATCGCGATGCCTCAAAAAGAACCTCAGACGCTCGCTGGGCTGCAGAGGATATGCCGGAATCGACACTAGCGTAACATGTCACTTAACTTAACATCGACCACTCACAAACCCGTGAAACAAAAGAGACGAAAGCTGGGACCTGAGCGCGTACATCGCAGTCAACGAGGAAGTCGAAGACTCCTCAAAGTAGGGTCGATAACAGAAGTTAGGTATCCAGACTGGCTTGCCAACCCTGTTGTGGTAAAAAAGAAGAACGGCAAGTGGCGAGTCTGTGTCGACTTCACGGATCTGAATAAAGCCTGTCCAAAGGACTGCTTCCCGCTTCCGCACATCGACCGACTGGTCGAAGCAACTGCGGGAAACAAGCTTCTGTCATTCATGGACGCTTTTTCCGGATACAATCAGATCATGATGAATCCCGGCGACCCATGAAAAACTGCATTCATCACAGACCGCTGAACGTATTGCTACAAGGTAATACCTTCGGTCTTAAAAGCGGGTGCAACGTATCAACGACTCGTCAACAGAATGTTTGCTGAGCAACTCGGAAAAACTATGGAGGTATACATCGATGATATGCTCGTAAAATCTCTTAACGAACACGATCATGTAGCCCACCTAGAGGAATGTTTTGCACGACTCAACCAGCATAACATGAAACTCAACCCGGCGAAATGTAGATTCGCGGTGGCATCGGGAGAATTCCTCGGATACCTCGTAACGTATCGCGGAATCGAGGCCAACCCTAAACAAATCGACGCACTGATAGAGATGGCCTCCCCGAGAACCAAGCGGAAATCCAAAGGCTAACCGAAGAGTCGCGCTTTGAACCGTTTCATCTCGCTCCACGGATAAGTGCCTACCGCTTTACTTAAACATTAAAGGGAAACAAGAAGTTCGAATGGTCGAGCAATGTGAAAAGCTTTCCAACAGTTGAAACATTACCTGGCCACTCCACCAGTCTTATGAAACCGGTGGAAGGTGAACCTCTTTTCCTCTATATCGCAGTTTCCGCAACAGCAGTCAGTGGCGTCCTGATCACGAGAACAACGGCGAACAAAGCCAATCTTTTACGTAGCAAGACGCTACTGGATGCGAAACTCGACACCGCTAATGGAAAATTAGCATTCGCCGTCATAACCTCGACAAGAAAACTAAGACCATATTTCCAGTGTCATACTATAGTGGTTCTCACCACGCCCCCATCGCGGATAATCCTGCACAGTCCGAGCCAATCTGGTAGGCTCGCAAAATGGGCAATCGAACTGAGTGAATACGACGTCAATATCGCCAAGGACATGTGCAAAGTCCCAAGTACTTGCGGATTTCTTGGTAGAGTTACCCACTAGAGACATGACTAACGAGGAACCAAACTCAACTTGGGTCCTCCACGCCGACGGATCTTCGTCCAAACAAGGATCCGAATCGAATACGACTCACCTCTCTAGCGGAAATCCTAGAACAGTCTTTCCGATTGGCTTTTCATGCTTCAAACAATGAGGCAGAATCTGACACTTCGTCGCAGGCTTGCAGCTGGCCCATGGATTAAAAATCAGTATTATTCACGCTTACTGCGATTCTCGTTAGTCGCCAATCAAGACCGCGGAGCGTATTGCTACAAGGTAATACCTTCGGTCTTAAAACGCTGGTGCAACGATCAACGACTCGTCAACAGAATGTTTGCTGAGCAACTCGAAAACTATGGAGGTATACATCGATGATATGCTCGTAAAATCTCTTAACGAACACGGTCATGTAGCCCACCTAGAGGAATGTTTTGCACGACTCAACCAGCATAACATGAAACTCAACCCGCGAAATGTAGATTCGCTGTGGCATCGGGAGAATTCCTCGGATACCTCGTAGCGTATTGCGGAATCGAGGCCAACCCTAAACAAATCGACGACTGATAGAGATGGCCTCCCGAGAACCAAGCGGAAATCCAAAGGCTAACCGAAGAGTCGCGCTTTGAACCGCTTCATCTCGCCCACGGATAAGTGCCTACCGCTTTACTTAAACATTAAAGGGAAACAAGAAGTTCGAATGGTCCGAGCAATGTGAAAAGCTTTCCAACAGTTGAAACATTACCTGGCCACTCCACCAGTCTTATAAAACCGGTGGAAGGTGAACCTCTTTTCCTCTATATCGCAGTTTCCGCAACAGCAGTCAGTGGCGTCCTGATCACGAGAACAACGCGCTAACAAAGCCAATCTTTTACGTAGCAAGACGCTACTGGATGCGAAACTCGACACCGCTAATGGAAAATTAGCATTCGCCGTCATAACCTCGACAAGAAAACTAAGACCATATTTCCAGTGTCATACTATAGTGGTTCTCACCGTCCCCACTGCGGATAATCCTGCACAGTCCGAGCCAATCTGGTAGGCTCGCAAAATGGGCAATCGAACTGAGTGAATCTGACGTCGAATATCGCCAAGGACATGTGCAAAGTCCCAAGTACTTGCGGATTTCTTGGTAGAGTTACCCACTAGAGACATGACTAACGAGGAACCAAACTCAACTTGGGTCCTCCACGCCGACGGATCTTCGCCCAAACAAGGATCCGAATCGAATACGACTCACCTCTCTAACGGGAAATCCTAGAACAGTCTTTCCGATTGGCTTTTCATGCTTCAAACAATGAGGCAGAATCTGACACTCGTCGCAGGCTTGCAGCTGGCCCATGGATTAAAAATCAGTATTATTCACGCTTACTGCGATTCTCAGTTAGTCGCCAATCAATACAGCGGAGAATATGAGGCAAGAGACTAAAGGATGGACGATATCTAAACTCGCCCAAGAACTGGCTCAGAAGTTTCACCAGTTCGCCCTGACCAGAATTCTCGCCGAAAACGCCCAGGCCGACGCCTTGGCTGCCCTCGCCAAGCTCAGATCCAGGGCTCCAAAGGATAATCCCGGTCGAATTCATCGAACATCCAAGCATCGGACCACCCGTGGTCGTCAATCTAATCCGGGGAGAGATTGAAGATGCGGAAGAAGTCGAGGATCAACCGGAAGCAGATGTGGACCCGACCGAGTACGGCTGCGACAGCCCTTGGTTAGAACCAATCCAAGCCTATATCGTGAATGGGACCTTACCCACCAAAAAATGGGCGGCTCGTAAAGTGAAAACCCAAGCGGCACGGTACGTCACGATAGAGGGAGAAATTTATAAGTGGTGTTTCTCCGGTCCTCTCATGACATGCGCAGAAGGAGAAAGGGCAAGAAGAATCATGGAAGAGGTCCATTCTGGATCATGCGGAAATCGTTCTGGCGGAAGATCTCTCGCAGTCAAAACCAAACGCCACGGTTATTATTGGCCAACCATGGTAAAAGACTGCGAGAAACTCGCCCGGAAGTGCGAGAAATGCCAAAGGCATGCTCCAACAATCCATCAACCCGCGGAAATCCTCTCCTCAATCTCGTCTCCCTATCCTTTCATGCGATGGTCCATGGACATTGTCGGACCTATGCACCCATCAAAACAAAAACGCTTCCTCCTAGTCCTCACGGATTTCTTTTCCAAATGGGTAGAAGCAGAATCCTACGCAAGTATCAAAGACACACAAGTCGAGAACTTCGTCTGGAAACATATCATAACTAGACATAGGGTCCCATACGAAATCGTAACAGACAATGGATCTCAATTTATCTCTGCTCGATTCAAGCATTCTGCTAAAATGGAAAATAATGACTTACAAAGTCAACCCCCAGGTATCCGCAATGCAACGGACAGGCAGAAACCATCAACAAGACCGTCCTTGACGGACTAAAAAAGCGCCGAGAAGCCAAAAAGGGGCGATGGGCAGAGGAGCTCGAAGAAGTTCTTTGGTCACATCGTACAACCCAAAGACGGGCTACAGGTGAAACTCCATTCGCTCTCGTTTATGGAATGGAATGCATGATCCCCGCGGAAGTAGAATTCCCCGGAGTGCGGAGAAGATTCCTCCCCGAACGAGAAGATCTAAACAACGCTATGATGCTGGACAATCTCGATCTTATCAATGAGCGCCGTGACCAGGCGCTCATTCGAATCCAAAATTACCAGCACGCTGCCGCAAGGTACTACAACTCAAACGTACGCCATCGCAGGTTCAGAGAAGGCGATTTAGTCTTACGCAAAGTCTTCCAAAACACTGCCGAATGAAACGCAGGAAAATTGGGAGCAAACTGGGAAGGACCATACAAAGTCATAAAAGTAGTCCGACCAGGTTCATACCAAATCGCAAACATGCAAGACGTCAAAATCCCGAGAACTTGGAATGCGATGCACCTCAAAAAATACTACCACTAAACGATAAAACGTGGTACAAAAGAACTACGAGACGGCTTGATCCCTAGACAAGGGTACGTAGGCAACTCGCCAACCGGCAGATTCAGCTATCCCCCCCAAATAAAAAGGGGAGGGTAATGATATCAGATACTCCCAAAAATTTCAAGACTCTAAAATTTTCAAACTTTTCACGACTTTTTCAAATCAGCCAAACGCCACAACAACAAGCAAAGTGAATGTAGACGCTTCCCTGGTCAAATTTACGCGACCCCTTGGTCCCGGCCCAAAACGGAAACAACAGGTTTCTGGCTGCGAACATTCGCAAAGACATCCCCAAAGCCCGCGAGCGTTTCAATCACGAAATGCGGCATAAGGAAAAATCGACCTTCAGCACTGCGAGACGTCGCTAACGCTTGAAGGACATTATTTTCCGCAAAACATTGCAGACGAAATCTTCGTCTCTGAACATACAAACGCACCTCAAAACGGTATCATTTCGTTGTTGCTGATCACAACAAACGAACTCTAACGTCCTAAACAGACAAATAGCAGCCTTCAAGGGTAGGCTCTCTTACATCCGACAAGGATAAACATAGCGCTATACAAGAAATCCAAAATTTTGGTCTAGCTATTCAGAAGGAAGTAGCTCGACTCACTTCAAACAAATCGTATAAGCCGACAACAATTCGCGGATTTTAAACGGTACGAATCAGGTTAAAATCGCAAACAGGCAAAACGAAAGCCGATTTGTCATCGCAAAGCCTCAGTCCGAGAGTAAACCTAGGTCTTTCCCTAAACCCAGCCACGCTGGATCTTGACATCTCACAGGCATAGTATGGTATACGAGATCCAAAAATTTGTCTCTTCACTTAAGACTATTTGTTTCACGAACTTCTCGCCTAAATCGATAAACCGTGGAAAATCTCGCTTTATGCAAACAATAGGTACGGCGATCATCAGGGAACTAGGAATGAGACGAAAACTCACACCCTCTTTCTCATACTTCAAAAAACTGAAGTTCATAAATAATCAAAAAACGGCGGTCTGCTGAAGACGGCGGACTTCCGAGGATTTGCTCTTCTTCTCCTTCTTCACCATGAGTAACGAACTCGCGGTCTTCCCAAGGTCACGCTCAAGATCACTGATACGAACCTCAAGCTGGGACGTCTGGGCGGCATGGGTGTCCTCGACAGTCTGCAATGCAGCCTTAGTACGCTTCAGCGCATCCTGCGACGACTCCAATTCCTTCGATAGGCGAATGACTTCCGACCCGCACTCGCCAGGCATTCCGTCAATCAGCGACACAAACTGTCCGTAAAAAAAGGAGTGAGTATCATCGGAAAAAAAAAAGAGAAAGCAATACAAGAATTGCAGATAGATTAAAATCGAACCTTGGAACGATGACGCGCCAACGGCTCTGAAAGTTCGCCCTCCTCGCTCTTTGCACCCCGCTTCCTTTTTGCTCCGGATGCCGCACCAGCCCTTGCCCTTCCCTTGGGCAACGGCGCGGCACCAGCCGCTGGCAGTCCCAAGACGAGTTCCCTCTTCGCCGGGGGAAGAGGTGTAGATTCTATCGCATCCTCTCTTCCGGAGATCACGATCGGAGCAGTCGAAGATCCCGATGGATGGACCTGAACATCAGGAATCTGTTCAGGAACGGTAACCCCTTCCGCAGGAAGGAGGGCATCGGGTGGGACTTCGGGGCTAGGAGCAGGCAAAGAGATCGGAGGAACAGGCAAAGGAGTTGGAGCCGCGGAAGGAACATCGGGCGTCTCAGTCCTCGCCCGCTTTGAGCCTTTCGCAGCACTGCACCGGGATAGCTTAGCCTTGAAAGAGTCAAACCCATCAATGAGGGACAGAGTAGCGTCCTGAACGGCCGGAACCGCCGGAGCTTGACTGGCCGGAACCGACGGAGCTTGGCTAGCCTCGCCCATCTCAACATTAGAATCGTTCTTTTCAACTTGGGATGAAGACATTTTCTTTCTTGAGAGAGAAGAAGAGAGGATTTGAAAAGATGTGAAGAATGAGAAGGGAAGGCTGGCTATTTATAGGAAAAGGGGGGGAGATGACATAGGTTTCTCGCGGAAAAGAATCCTTAGCCGAAAATTTTGATTTTCAGAAAATTCTAAGTATTCGCCCGCAAAATCGTCTCCGATCTTACGAGCTGGGGGGCTAACTGTTGGGGTCAAAAACGGTTATCTCGAAATCTACGGATAAAGATCCTTCCAAACTCAAAGATTTCCGCATCTAACGACTAACGGGAAAGATCGGCAACGGAAAACTCACGGGCGGCAAAGAACCCTGGCGCCGGCGGCATCGCCACGCTGGCCAGCCTGGCGCCGGCGGCACTCGCCTGGCGCCGGCGGCACTCGCCTGGCGCCGGCGGCACTCGCCTGGCGCCGGCGGCACTCGCCTGGCGCCGGCGGCATCGCCACGCTGGCCAGCCTGGCGCCGGCGGCACTCGCCTGGCGCCGGCGGCACTCGCCTGGCGCCGGCGGCACTCGCCTGGCGCCGGGCGAACGCTGCCACGCTGGCCAGCCTGGCGCCGGCGGCACTCGCCTGGCGCCGGCGGCACTCGCCTGGCGCCGGCGGCACTCGCCTGGCGCCGGCGGCACTCGCCTGGCGCCGGCGGCACTCGCCTGGCGCCGGCGGCACTCGCCTGGCGCCGGCGGCATGAGTCACGCTGGCCGCCTGGCTCGGTTCCATCATGCTCGGTCTGATCCCATCTTGGCTTGTTTGGATCGATCCTCGTGAGTTTGGTACGATCACGGCTACGGAATGAATATCTTCGATTCGGTTGGAATCGCCCTCGATGTTTTACTTAAAAACTAGAAGGATTGGATTTCGTAGAAGATATCGTATAAAACAAAGATCGATTAACTTGAACATCGATCCTTTAGGCTATACGGTTTATTTTACGAGAAATATAGTCTTTTCGAGAAATCTTATAAAACGTTCAACGACTTAAGAAAAGTCCATGGACTTACTTACAATTTTAAGAACTCAGGCCCAATCATGCTGTGACGGTTTATCCGATTTCCAGAACATCGGATAAACATCAAGTCACCGAAAAATAGGGAAAAAAACGGGGATAATTACGAAGATTGACGAAAATGGAATACTTCCTGAAGAGATATAACTTGGGCCCAAAGGCGAGGTCCATCATCCTAAGGCAAACCGACCTAGGAGTGAGTATATAAGGAGAGCAAGAGCAGAGGAGAGGGGGATCCGAAAATTAGACTTAGAGCATTCTGCTAGCTTAGAGAACTTAGAACTTAGGCGGTTAGGCCAGCTAGGCAGGACTTAGAACATCTGGCAAACTCTTGTTCTAGTTTTATCTTCTCTGCAAACCCCTGTTCCTCTCGGAAGGATCTAACAATTCTTTTAATCAGAGCTCCGCACATAGAAACCCTAGGCGTTATCTTCGACATGCCTGTTTCTATGACAAACGCTCATACTAGACGAACCAGACCCTAGAACGTCTGACCGCCTCCTGCTCGCAAATCTCCGCTCCTCTCGGAAGGATCGGACAATTCTTTTACTTCAGAGCTCCGCACATAGAAACCCTAGGCGTTATCTTCGACATGCCTGTTTCTATGACAAACGCTCATATTAGACGAACCCGCCCAGACGGTTCGATCTCCTGTTCAATTCTTTCTAAACTGAACTACGTCCGACTTGATCCTCGAAAGGGGTACGTAGGCAGCCTTTCTTAAGGTCCAGTCCCAAATCTTAACAAAACCTTTTCCGCATTTATTCGGACCCACAGCACTCAAACAACAGAGCACCAAGATTTCAAGGTCGTCGATAAACGAACAAAGTTCGAACTCAAGAACAGGCTTCAGAAGATAAAGAAAGCAAGGAAAAATAGCATGCGGCCTACCAACCACAAACCATTTGGGGGGCAAGGACACAACCAACCCATACTGACCAAAAAATGGTATTTTCCAGCAACTAGGCACAATAAGACACCACAACGCATCGACTTCATCTACGGAGGTTCAAAATTTCGCAATTCGGTCAATTCGATCAAATCCTACCAACGAAGAGCAGAGGATAACATCGGAATTCAAAAACCCACAGCAGGGCCAAACCACGAGATCACCTTCGACAAGAGGAAACTCTCGACCTCGACAAACCTCACGACGATGTACTCGTCATACGCCTAGACGTGGGAGGATGCGAACTATCGCGTGTCATGATTGACACCGGAAGTTCCGCCGACGTACTTTTTTACGATGCCTTCAAAAGAATAGGATTCACCAAGGAACTCCTCAAACAAGAAAAAACACCCCTTATCGGATTCGCCAGAGAAACCACTTTCTCACTTGGATCAACTGAGCTCGCAGTCAAAGCCGGAGATATCCGGAAGATCGTCGAATTCATCGTCATCGATCGACCAGCACCTTTCAACGCCATCCTAGGACGACCTTGGCTCTCAACATGAAGGCAGTACCATCAACATACCACTAATGTGTGAAATTCCCAACACCACGAGGAATAGAAACTATCCGTGGAAGCCAAAAGAATTCAAGAACCTGCTATCTCACGAGCTTCAAAGAGATCAAATCCACCTCCAACGAATAGAATCATAATCGACGTCCTACTCAAAAAACGAAACAAGCATAGTATCACATGCGCGACAAACAGAAATCATGACTCTATACAAGAGTACAATAACCGAACTACGATTTGACTTGATCCCTCGTCGAGGGTGCGTAGGCAGCTCTCATTGCGAGCTCAGTCACCCATAACAAATAAAGCCTCCTACCCAAAGGCTCCAACTCAAGATAACCACCAGGTCGAACAAAAATGATCTTCACTTAGCCGAATAAACTATTGCAATTCCTATCGCGACAAATGTATCATTTTTTAGAAAATATATATATCACATTTCTTGCTACTCTCTTTCGACCAAAAACTCAGCTCCAAAAAGCTCGTCACGGTTAACTGTACTTCGAGACCCTGATCAAGTCCTCAAATGCTTTTAATCCCGCTTAAAGCTAAAAGCGCAATCTAATCGGTAGAATATCTTGAATACACCGATTCAAACCATCGAGACAGTACCAACTACATCGATCTATTACCATAAAATGATTCAAAGAGGGAAACTCCTCTTATTCAAAACAGATACGAATACTTATTCAAAACAGATATGAATCTCATTCAAACACAGAAACAATATCGAAATCCAAATAAACGAATTTTAACCAAAAGAAAGAAATACAACGCCGTGTGATCTTAATCCTCGACATCGAACTCGCCATCTTCTCCTCGGCCACTCTCACGATCCAAGTCATCAACAGTTTCCTTCCCAAAGAAATCCTCCGGGATATCTTCCGAAGCATGAGGAAGATCCGATTCCCCAACCGGAAACTCAGACACCATGGTCGCATCAAGCTCTGCTTCGAAACCCATCCCCTTCGCTTCGAGGCAGTTCAAACGACCCGAGGCCAACAAATTATTGTTCATTATCTTGTTAAGAAGATCGATATCAGACACCGCTTCCCGAAGATGAATCTCGCAATCCGTAGCAGCTTTCTTCTTCTCCCATTTGCCTTTGAGGGCCGCCAGCACATCCAGGTAACCAACCGCCAGAATCTTCTACGCTTCATAGGTGGCTCGGCGGAGATCGTCGGCGTGTCTAGCCGCGGAAGAATCGATTTTACCCTCCAGATAGGAGACTTAATCTAGAGCCGACTTCCTCTCGTGCTCAGCCACCCGAAGTCTTGCCTCTAGGGAGGTCGTTTGGTCACCTAGCTTCTCCGCGGCAGCCAACTGGGTAACACTAGCCCGTTCCCGGTCTTGAGCCATCTTAAGGTTAAACTTTAGTTCGTGAACGACCTTCTTAATCTCTTGTAATTCATCCAATCGAGGAACATCCTTCAAACGTTCTTCCAAGGTTGCGGCGAACTCATTGTTTGCCTCCATGGCGTAAAAGAAAATTCAGCAAGTCAGGAAAAATCGAAAAAACAAGTCTGTCCCAACAAAGAGGACCGAACCTTGGCATGAGCAACCACCATCTTCACATAAGCATCATTCTCCAACATGTTTCTCAGGGAGGGAAGAGGACACCCCGCCGGTTTGAAATGTCGGACCAAATGAGCCACACTATCAGGATCCTCGGTGATAGGACAATCCTTGGCATGAGAAAATTGCCAATGGAACGACTTTGCGACCACACAGTCACTCGACGAACTCGACTTGTGGTCACCACCGATCGTTTTTGCCTTCTTCGGAGGTCGATCTCTCCCTTCAGAACCAGTAGGGCTGTTCGAGGAAGGGCGATCAGCAGCCTTCTTACCCTCAACCCTTCTCCCATCCTTGGAATATGATTGAGGAGGAAAACGAATATCCTCAAGAAGGACTTCAGTAAGAGCTTCGCTTACATCACCAGAACGAATTCTTTCCGAACCAACCCCGCCGGCTCGATGACGGACTTTCTCGAAGTCGCGAAGGTTCATTTTTCTCGACGTCATCTATCTCAAAACTCAATCGATGTTAGAGGTAAAAACTTGCGAGATAGAAGTCTCTTCTATTTATCCTGACAAGTTGGAGAATAAAATCTCTTGGGATCTAAACAAACGAATATCTTATAAGATCGACATCCTCATCTTAACAAATTTGAGAGCAACAATCCCCGAATATCCGAAGGAAAATTTGGATTCTTTATCCGCGATTATCCGAAAAACAAAAGAGGGAAGAAATAACAAACCACTTTCAAAAAAAAGGGGGTCATTAAAAGTTTGAAAGAAAAAAAAGGGAACGACAATAGAGGGAAAGCATGAAATCAGTTCGAGTTCGACTCCTCGTCTGCATCCGAAGGATCGCCACCAACAGAAGAATCCGCAGATACTTGCGGCAGGTCGAGATTGGCGAGAGACCAAGCAGAAGAAGGACCCAGATCAACCACGGCTGCGCAGTCCTGCTCCAATTCCGTCAAACGAGCTAACTCCTCGTCCACCGACAAACCTTCATCCTTGATCTCCTTAAGAAGGTCGATGTTCGCCACCACTTCATGGAGCTGGATTCGGGCATCAGTCTCCCTCTCCTTGTTTGACTACTTCTCTTCCAAAGACGACAAGATAGATTTGTACGCCTCAGCAACCTCATGACGAACAGCTCGAGAAGCTCGGCGAACGACTCGATCTCGTGTAGCCTCCACCTCATCAGCTCTGGCGCTTTGAGAAATGACCGCTGCTGCATGAGCTTCCCGCTCACCACGAGCCTTCTGAAGATCCTCTCTCAAACGATGGATAATCTCCGCTTGCACCTTCTTCCCGACCTCAGACTCCTCGAGTTCCTCGGAAAGCTTCTTGATCTTCTCTTCGCGAGAAGCGCCTGACCGCTCCACCGTGACGACGTACTCGTTGGCCACTTCCATGACCTGAGACGCAAGTACAACGAAATCTTACACATTAAAAAGAAAAAAAAAAGAAAAAGAAGGAAAGAAAGAGACAGAAGAAGAACCAACCAAACTACCTTAGCGTTCTCCCCGTGGATCTTCGAGTAAGCTTCCTTCTCTTCCTCTGTATAAAAGAATGCAGGCCGAGAGCTAGAGGGAAAATCTCGCTGCCGCGGATCCTTAGGTTCTTGAAAGGAACTCCCTTCCCCCCTCTGAAGCTTCTCCTTCTTCCCCTTCTTCTTTGATTTCGAGGAAGCCACACCAGATGTCGCCCCCTTTTAAGTACGAGTGCGAGCACGTTTACGGGTCTCAGACTCATCTTGAGAACCAGGGCTGAGGGAAATCGGTGACACAGTAACAACATCAGAACTGCGAGAAGTTCCCGCAGCCCGGATCTCTAACTTCGGAGATCGGAAGAACGTGACCCGTCGAGACAAACGCCGGTCAAGGCGAGCAGAATCGGTGGGAGGTTCAGTACGAGCCTCCACATCTTCTTCGGTTTCGTCGGCCCCGACCTCTTCGATAGGGTCGACAACCAAAGGCGGCATCTCAACACCAGGAGGGAGCTCGAAGGCAGCTCGGATCCTCTCACGCAAAAAGGTCGACCAGTCGTTTCGACCTCGCCTCAAGACGGTCAAGAAACCCCGGAGATGACCGGACATTAAAGAACTCCCTGAGCGAACTGCAAAGAAGAAACATATATGTACTTTAGCAGAAGAAGGAGATACGGTTAATTAAAATACCTACGAAATAAAGGGAACTAACCTATATCCTCAGTCAAACGCTTAGGAAGACGAGAAAAGTCAAAAGTACCCATAATAGCCGCGTCGACCTTAAAAACAAAGAACTTCTCCCGCCAGTCGTCGTCACGATACGGACATCCCTCGATGACATGATGACCGGGACACGGGGACACGACGAAAATCCCCGGACTTTTGTTATTTCGCTTCATCACAAAGAGATGGCGAAACTCGTCGGGTCCAAAAGAAAGCCTCTCCTCCCTTGCTCTAACCAAGATGGCTAAGAGATGACGAAGCAGATTAGGGCTCAATTGAGTAAGAGAGAGCCCCAAGGTCGCCAAGATCTCGAGGATCGACTCCGGGATCGGAAAAGAGAGACCACAGGTTTCGAAAAAAGTGGCGTATGCCCCACAGTATCCATCCCGAACGTTCTCGGGAGTCTCGAAGGTAGCCGCCAACTCGAGGGTGACGGAACGATCAACGCCGCACTCGGAGTATAGCGACTCGAGATCCTCGCTGGTGGTTGTCAGAAGAGGAAAAGGGAATGCAGCCATTATAGGAGATCAAAAGAATCGCAAAAAAAAAGAGAAAGCAAAAGTTTTGTGCTTATCGCCAAATCTCTAGAAGGATAAACTAGAATCGAAGAGGGGATACTTCTAGGTTATATAGAAAAATTCCTCAACGGACCGAAACGGCTATATCGCTCCAATAAAAAATAATTAATAGCCCGAGCCATATCCCCGACATAGCCATTACGACGGAAATTCGAAAAATTGCGCGTGGCAACGGTCGAGCGACACGTCTCGCATTCCGATTGACTGAGGCCGCTGGTTAAAGAATATAACATCTCTGTTATTTTCAGTCAAGTAAAGAGATTGGGGGACAAATGTTGGGCCAAAAAACCACCACTAGACGAGAAGGTTAAAGCTCGTTTACACCGCGACAAGGTCGTGATTAATTAAGGTCGCCTAGAGGGACCCTCAAGCCCAAGTCAGACCACGAAGTGCGATCAAAAGCCCATCAAAGAAATAAGCAAGACTCGGTCTCATCGACGTCAAAGAGGGAGTAATGAACTCCGAAGATCGAGGGAAAAGTTGGACGAGATCGCGGAAGTCAAATGAGTATAAGAGAAAGATGGAGCAAAGCAAACAGGACACGGAAAACCTTTTAGAGAGAACCAGCAATAGATCGACCTCTTCGAGATCGCTTTAGACTTTGATTTCACTTCGATCTTTGTGTAGTTCTTGTTCTCATTTCACTGTTTGTATTCAACCTTCACAATCCAATAAAAAGTCCATTTTTGTCAACCGGAATCTGATTAAATCGTTGTGTTCTAAGGAAGTCGTTACCTACATCCTTTTTTCTTCCTAATTTAATACCTCAAACACTACAAAATTCCTAGTGTAGATTTTAGGATCTACAGATATCACATGCTATATTTATAGTAATCATTCTTGTCGATGAGTTTCACAAAATTTTGATGTGGGACATTTACACTTCATATATATAAAGATCTCAAATATATTTAATGCTTAAAGAGATTTCCTACATAAATCATTTCCTAAAATCTCGAGTATATATAATACTCTAAATCTTGTTAGGTCAATAAAATCTTGTTAACTACGATTTATATTATAATATTTATTTTTAAAAATATTAATAACGAAACAAATAGCAAGAAAATAGGGAAATATGTTAGGTGTTTTAATGTTTTAAAACGTCCAAATTGTCTTTATGAATGACACGATTTTTTCTTTGTTAGCTTCATGTAAACGTGTCAAACATTTTTAAGTTCATGTTTTTATATATAATTAAAATTTATTTAAAAATGTGGGAAAACATTTGGAGTTAAACTTTATAGAGAGTTGTTCATATTTTCACATGGTAACAATATTCTCCTCCTTGAACTAAAAAATCGACCGATTTACCGGTTTTGCAGCCGGAAAAAAACCTAAAGGAGGTCACCCACCCCAATTGTGGCTACTCGATACAATAAATTAGTAAATATTTAAACAATCGATTCAACATAACTAAACACTATTACTCGATTAATAGTCGAATAATAATAATACTTTTGTTTTTTAAGTCCAATCAAAAAGATAGATTTTAGATTTACTGCAGCCCATTTGATTTTACTCAAACAAAAGAGAATGCTATATTTATAGTAATCATTTTCTTGATGAGGTTCACAAATTTTCGATGTGAGACATTTACATTTCATATATATAAAGATCCCAAATATATTTAATGTTTATAGAGATTTTCTGTATAAATTATTTTCTAAAATGTCGAGAAATAATTGAAAAGGAAACAAATAGCAAGTAAATGGAAAAATGTATATATTAGGTTATTTAATGTTTTAAAATTTCCAAATTACCTTTAATGAAAGACAAGTCTAGTCTAAAAGGTAGGGGCAATTAGTGAAAAACAAAGTTATATATTGTTTTAATAGTATGACGTTATTTTGGGTTTTTCAAAATGGCGTCATCTTGGTTTAACGGATGTTAACACTAATTTAATGATTGATTTTTATAGTGCTATTTTGGCTTGATCAAGGAAAGTTTGGAATTTAAATGGAGACATATGAAAAATTTAGGATATAAGTAGAATTTTTCGTATAGATTGTATACTGATTTTGAGTATATGTTATGTAAATTTAAATTTCATTTTCCTATTTAGATAAAATAAAATGAATCCCTAACTTTAGAACTTTATACACGTCCCAACTTCCAAACAAAACAATAATCTTCCGTTTGTTTTTGGCACACATTTGAAATTTGTAAAAAGTATTTTCTAATCTGAAAAATAATAATTTATTTTTGTGATAAAATTTAAAATCACATATAAACGCCAAGGCATAAATAACGTCTATAATAGTCAAATACTTTGACTTAGCTTTTAACACTCACAAGAGAATTCCAACCTTGATGACAAAATATAAGAGATCCTCAAATTAGGTTAATTAATTTACTGAAACTTCAAGTAACTATTATTTCAAGATGCAATTTTATGATAAATAAAAGCTAATGATATTAAAAATGTCATCTTATTTTCTTATAATGAAAATCTAAAAATAACATTGTTATAAAAATAACATTGTTATGATGATAATCAAAAGCTTATGATATTACTAATATCTTCTCATATATTTGTTTATAATGAAAAGGTAAAATCAACAATTACATCCAAATTACATAGATAATCAAATGTTTTTCTTCTTTTTCATTCCTTTTTTCACAACTTCTTCTAATAAATCGGTATTGATCGACCCTTCTGAGAGCATATCGTACTTGGGAGAGGTTTCTTGCTTTAAAGGATGTAAAAATGTAGACAACCTATGAAAAAAATGAGGAAAACCTTGTTGTTTTTGCTGCTTCTCCTGGACCTGTGCCTTACCTATTATTTTTGAATAATGTAACTTTTCCTTACCTAGTACTTTAGGCTCAGGGTTCATCTTTCCTGTTCTGCTATAATGTTTTCAAATACTTTATTTTGTTACTGTTGGTTTGTTTAATTGATTTGTTTAGTAATAGGCTTTACTCTGTTATATTTTATATACATTTGCAATTTTAGATTACATATCAATGAAGTTTTTCCGCATTTGTTTTTGATGAAAGCATATACATTCATTTAGTTAAATTAATCATGTATTAATGATTGAAAAACATGTTTAAATTAATGCATAATGATGCATATACAGCAGAATAGCACATAGAATAATTTGGTTTAAGCTATTCATAATAAAATATTGACGTGTTAAAAAATATTAATACACAAACTTCATAATTGAGATTGCACGAAAACTTGATTTCACTATTAGAACATTTAGTGTAATCATGTGTATCACCACAATGATTCTTAGAATCTTTAAAGAAATATGTTGATCCATATAAATATATAATAAGCTTTTTATTAAATTAACCATAAATTAATTATTAATATTTTTCATTCTTTCCTTAAATAAAACTACGGAATTGTCTAATGTGGCTAAAGTATATATGAAAATTAATGATTATATAAAAAAGACTATAAATTACAACAACTGTTAAAAATCTCACACTCACTAGTAAAAAAATACGCTATACCAACGCAAATGCTACGAAAATTTCGTAGCTATACGTCCATATAGCTACGAAAAATGTGGCTTTTCGTAGCAAGACCTCCATATAGCTACGAAAATGCTACGAAAACAACCGTAGCTATATGATTTTTTTTACTAGTGACTGAAATTTTTGTGATCTATGGTTTAAAATTTTTGTTACGACAAGATACAAATAATTACTAAATCATATAAGTAGGAAGTCTCATTTAATAAATATTAAGGTTAAATAATATATATATATATATTAATATCATTTAAATAAACTATATATCATAAAATACATAAATATTTTAATTTGGAAGCTTCAAACAATTTTTTTGATACAAGCTTTGAACAAATATTGACAGCTTAATATTTAAATTTAAATTTTGCATGAATTTTTTAAAATATAAATTACTATATTTATTAAATATCCCACTATTAAAATTTTGTTGTCATTAATTTAAAAAATTTGTTATAAAAGATACAACTGATTAAAAAAACAATATAAGTAAAACATTATTTAATAGATATAAATATTAAAATATACTATATACATGTTAGTATCATTTAAATTTAATTATTTACCATATAAAATAGAATTATTGTTTGGTTGGATTAAAAAAATTTATTTCAATATTCGCACCAATTTAATTATATACATAATAGTTAGTGAATGTTTAATTATTCAATATATATTTATTGTTTCATAATATGTAAAAATATATATATAATACGTAAAAATAATTATGTAATGTTCACCACGCGCAAGGCGTGGATCTTAACCTAGTTATATGTTAATCTATGTACAGTTTCTTACGTGATATGGTACATAGTGGTGTAAATCAATTTTGTTTAATATTGTTTACTACCATATTTAACATAATATGTAGCTTATTTTTTTTTAATACTGGATAATTATGTTATTACAAACTATGAGAAGATTACAGACGATTTTGTTGTCGCCAATTCTACCTGTTTTATGAGGATTCAGGCCTAACTGCATCATTCGAGCCGTCCTATCGGATCCACCCTTGACGGTACTCCCTGCGCCATGTTGCAGAATTTCTTGTAAGCCTTCTCTCCACTAATTCGCATAATTCTGTCTTCACTGGGAATTGAAACTCAGACCTGCTGGTGTAGAAGCATTAATGAACCCATTAGTCAAACCACTGGACCAAGGGGGCTACCACATATGTAGCTTATTTAATACCTCAAAAAATTAAATTTGTAAAATTTTATATACTCCACACGTTTAGTCTAAAATAAATGAGGACGTGTATTTAAGGAAACCAAATATTCCACGTATTATGCTAGCAAATTTAATGAAACAACACGTTATGAAATTACCTCAATATTAAATTGTATTAATATCTAATGACACTCCTGTATTGAATTGGAAGTTTTTATTTGAATTGGAAGTTTGAATTGGAAGTTTTTATGCTAGCAAGTTTATATACATCCCTATCAAGAGGACCTAAAAAAAGGTATTATGTATTAATATTATAGATACAAATAAAAATGAAAAGATGAAAATGAATCCGAAAGAATGCTGGGAAACAGATATTACTTCTCAAGTAACAATTGACGATTCAATTATTGATAAAGAAGACAAAACACACAACATAACTCATGGAACTATTTAAAGCAGCCATGTCGAAATACATAATTAAAGAGACAATCAAACAATTAAAAGAGAACATAGAGTGGAATCTGTAGAGATGAACAGAAGATTAAGTCATGGAATCAAGGGTGAGGATGGTGCTGAGGTTCATGGGATGCATGTACTCGGGAGAACCGTTGAGGATTTGTTGAGCAATGATTCTACTTGCTTTCTCTGATGGATGAAAAGGATCCCAAAAGGCGAAGAGATCTCTGTTTGGGCAGAGATTTGATAACGGTGTGCATAGTCCTATCCCATTATACGGTCCTTGTCCACAACACGCCACCTTCGACGTTACGAATCCTGCAATTAGAACATAAATACCAAACCAAAAACGAACTTAATATAACACTAAAAGTAAAATAAGCCAATATTTAGGAAATTAAAAGACGGTATACCACACAAAAATGAATCTTACCACTACTGGCTAAGCAATCAGCATTTGAATTTACAGATTGTGAAATGAAACATAAAATACAAACATTCTTTGAGAAATATCCAGTTCTATTAAAATTATGATTCATTTTAAAAACAATTATAATATAGGATATTTTTTGGAACGATTATAATATATGATATTAACTATAAAAAAAAATTCTCTTTTAATTAATTTTAAAATTCAATACCTACTAAAAATCGAAGTCAACGGATACTTTTCTAACTATTTTATATATATAAAAATCTATGTTCGATATATGTTTCCAAAACCTTTAAAAAATGTTTCCGAAACCAAATACCGATAAAACAGTACCAAAAAGTCGAAATCCCAACCTTAAACCAATTTTTAAACCTGAAATATTAACCTGCTTTTTTAAAATGTTGTTGATAAACTAAATTGGAAAAAAAAAGACATATACCATATGCTTGTGGGTCGCTGATAAAGTCCATGTGCATTTGTTGAGTATTAGCGGCAATGAAGGCTGAAGATCCAACTTCACTGTTGAGGTCATTGATCATCTGAACAAGCTGTGGGTTGAATAGTGATGCGGCTCGTTGTAGTTCCGTAGAACACTCACCGCTGCGGCTACGTTGAGCCAGCTCAGCCGGGACGCAGCCCATGGGCCCTGTCCCAGTCACTAGGACACGTCGAGCACCCAAATCGTACATTTTCTATAAAAGCAAATATGAATTTGTATATAAGACGCAATGCAGTTTCAAAATCCATTTGTCATTTTTTTAAGTAGAAGACTTAGTGAGAAAGTGAACCAAAGAAAAAAAAGACTTAGTGAGAAATTTAATGGATTGATTTTGGCGTCTACGTAAACCCTTTAACAAAAAAAAAAAGATTTTGGCCTCTACGTAAATAAACAAACCCGTAAGACTTTGCGATATTCAGAAATGACGTAGACAACGTAGTCGGGGAGAGAGAATTGACGAGATCTTGCGGAGAAAGGGACCAAGTAGTAGTTGTTGACGAAATCGTTGCCTCCGAGTGTTATTAGAACAAGTGCTCCGTTAACGAGCCGCTCCATCTCTTCTTCTCCGACCAATCCACTCACCCTTACTTTGTACTGCTCGAAGTACTCCAACTGCTTCGTGATCCGAATTATGTTCAGCTGCGAGAAAATACCAAAACACCCCTCATTATCAAAAACTATCTTAGTTTACCTGATTGAATACACCAAGCGACTCTTGTAAAACTATAACTTACAAATTGGATACCGGTGTCGTTAAGGATTCCGATACCAGCGGAAGCGAAGTTTGCGCCAATCAGGAGCTTATCTTTCTTGAGCATAGGACTCAGGTAAGGCAATGGAGAAGCTTGACCCAAATGCTCACCTATAAAGATCATCATATTATTACTATTTTATTTTAATATTTTTGGTAATATTTGAATTGTTAAGGCTAAGAAAGCCTTTTACTAAAAAAAGGGCTAAGAAAGCTTACTGATGAGATCTGGAATGTTAAGACCATTGGAGAATCTGCCGGTGGGAAGGTGAGTTGGGAAGTCGATACCGTAAGGGTAGTTATCGGCACGAGCAGTGGTCACTAGAAAGTCATTGTTACCATTATCCACGAGGGAATCTCCAAACACTAGGAAAGCCCTGGCGTTGGCTTGCAGCGCAAGTAAGCTCATCATTTGCAGGCAAACCCCTAGTAGTGCAACATTAGCCACCGAGTTCGTCATTGTTATACTCAAACGGCTAAATATTGTATAATCTATGTGTCTGAGGCTGTGAACTCTGTTTTCGTGTTTGCTTGGAGATGGGATGAGTAAGGGTACAAGATTCTTATGTGTGTATATATACGTGCACATGTTGAAAGTAGTAGAGAGAAAAAGGAGGCATTAATGGAGGACTTCACCAGCTTTTACCAAATGGTGTTAGATTTTAAATGGAGACAACCAAAATGTACTAGAGTTGTCATTTTGGTTGAGAATAAATATGTGCCGGTAAAGATGGTAAAAACCTTAAAAATCATAATTTAAAAATCCGAATCATCAAACTCTTGGAATCTCATTCGAATCCCGTAAGTTTATATTCATATTAGATTTAATACGATGGACAAATTATCTTCTTTGCATATATTCTAGCAACTCTATTAGCAATAAAAAAACATGCGTCTTCTAGATGAATTGACTTATCATGTTCTTATACCCTTTACATGCTAAACGACAAGTTAGGAAAAAAAAGTTCACTAAGAAACCTTCGACATCTACATTGAGTTAGTTTCTCTTCTAGGTCTAGGGAAATGTCACATTTTGTTAGTTATTAGGTTGGTAACCCATATCGTTATATATACGAATTTAGATAAAGATTTAATGCATTTTCCTTTAAAAGTATCTCTTTCTTATTTCAAATTTTCGGTTACATGAAATCTCTTCGTAAAATAAAACAATAACAAATTCTCTCTTATTTTATGCTAAGATACAAGAGATATAAAGAAAGACAAAAATATAGGTAGTCTAATGCTGTCGAGAGCTTTATTAGTATGTTTTTCATGTTGATTGAATGATTGACTCAAAGAAAGAAAATGAAAGATTTAAAATGATATGACAAAAGCAAAGAAGCAGAACTAAGAGCATGTTCATTGCAATAACCCCTAAGTGAGTTCTTAGATAATATTTTAGTATTAAAATTAAGTTAAGAGATTATATTAAGAAACACATAAAATTAGTCCTCCATTGGTAGTTTCTTAAGTTGATTCTTTTAAAAAAATGGCCAAGAGTGGGTTTGTATCAAAAGAATGCCAAGTCTCAAACTGCAAAACAGATCCAAGCATATCAGACTATTGATTCCATTTTTAGAACAGATAATACACTGAGACTAACAATTCTCTTACAGCGTTTAAGAAGAAGTGACTAATACGGTTTGGTGATCCAGGAACTAAAATAGGCTCCCATACTCTCTCCAACCTATAATCAACCAAGAAGGCAAGGTTTAGACATAACTAGTGAGATGGTTGATAAATATATACTAACAAAGCTGAACTCTTACATGTAAGCAGGCGCTCAAAACCAGTACTTGATCCTAAACCAGAAAGACCAAGACTTTGTAGACCATTGGGAGTGAGGATGCCTCCTGATGGCAGAGGTACCTAAAGACAGAGAAACAGAGACAAGTAAATAACTTAAAATAAAGTGGTCAATGGATTTGGTAAAATGTTGTGGATCCCTCACCCCTCCGCCTTCAGATTTAGCCAAGTAATTCACAAGTAAATCATTAGCTGATTTGAACTGAAGCATAGAGGATGACGTCAAAGGAGTTGACAAGCCTGTTCCTCTCTGCAACAAGACCAAAACCCAAACACACAAAGTTCAGTTAAACACACAATAACTTAAGAGAACAGTGTGTAGTTCAGAGTCAAACAATAAAGAAAAGCTCCCCATCAACATCTAGATATCAGTTTCGAGAATTGTATAAACAGAGAAGAAAAGCTCTCACCAGTCACCACCATGGCTATCTCCATCTGCTTCTCTCTCCTCCTCACCTTCCTTTCTCAGCTCCCTTCCTCACGTAAGTACCTTCTTCAATACGACGTAGTTTCCTCCTCTTTCTTGTTAGTCTAAACCTTAGTTTCTTATTACTCTGTTTCTGTACAGATGCAGAGCCCTTCATCGGAGTTAACTACGGTCAAGTCGCCGACAACCTCCCTCCGCCTTCTGAAACCGCCAAGCTCCTCCAATCCACTTCAATCCAGAAGGTAAGACTCTACGGCGCCGATCCCGCCATCATCAAAGCCTTAGTCGAGGCTACCTCCGACAAATCTTCGGGGAAGATACAACCCAAATCTGATGTCGAGTTGAACTTTTGTTTTGCTCCCAAAAAAACTATCCAATGCCCATTCAACACGCGTCCAGAAGAACGTTCCCTTCAAGTGCTTAATTAAGAGTCTTAACTTAATTGCCATTTTTCATTTATTTTAATTACTCATTTATTCTAAGAACCACCCTTAAGAACCTCCAATAAACTCGCTCAATCATGACCAAAAGAAAATGAGTGGTCCATGATGTCATGGGTGATGCCGGATAAGTGATCTGTTTTGATAATATTTTGAGGTTCCGATGTTCTCCTTGAGGTATTTTTGATGCTTTGGATGCCTTTTTCATGTCAAATAAATATGCATATTTATGTTAGTTTGAGACTAAGCTTTCTTGATGTTCAAGCGTGCAAAATCCTCGATTAAGTCTATATCAGGTCAGGTATCTTGGCCTTTCTTGGAGATTGTTTACTTCTAGGGTGGCTCTGAACGTGGATTCAAGGTTCACTGTATTTACGAGGGTCTCTATTGCCGTGTTAAACCGTTTTCTTTGAACGTGTCAATGTCATTAGAGCCTTCTTGACCTTGAGTATATATTAGCTAGTTTTGGGATCAATATGTAGGGATGGGCACAAGCTGGTACTTGGTATTTTCGGCATACTTGGTACTCTGGCTTAGTTTGTAGGAGTAAATTTTTTTTACTTGTACTTGGTTTGTTAAAAATTTGAAATTACAGTTTCAAGTGACGGATTTGCAAGTTACTTTCCTTATTTTATTTCTTGTTACTTGTAAATTACTTGCAAATTACTTAAAAGTTATTGGTACATTACTTACTAATTTGTTGGAATTCAAAACTAAATAACTTTATTATTTATAGACAATATCTCATTGTTTTTCCTATATTTTAGTTAATTCGAAAAAACATAATATATAAGAAAGAAAAAAACTCCAAGATACTTATATCTTATATTTTTGATTCACTTATGAAAGTGAAAATATAAACAAGTTATTTAACTATGCTTTAGGAAAATGTATCTTTGTTCATAAACAAAAACGAGTAACAAACCAAACAACGCCAAGTCGTTACTTTTACTTTAATACTTGATATCTGACTTGTACTTGTGAATAGCTTAAATAGATTACCTGATACTTGACTTGGTCAAACAAAGTATTCGACTTTACAAGTAAAATACCGACCAAATAGCGAGTACGGACCAAATAACAAGTAATTGTGCCCACCCCTAAATCCTCATGTAGATGTACTTTTTGTAAGATCATCTCCAACCCAACTTTTTTTTTTCTTTATATTTTCCTTTGAAATTGAGTAACTCTATTTTAGAGACATACCATTGGAACAAAAATAATTTATTCAGAGGAAAATATAGAGGAAAATATAAAGTTGCATTTGATATGCTCTAAAACTTTATTATCATGTTTGACAACATGCTTTATATAAATTAAAATTTTGTAGTTTTATTGAAAATATTATGAAAATGCATAAAAGTACTGTTTGAGAATCTCTAGAAAATATTATTATTTTTGAAGAATATCGCTGTGAAAATTATATTTTAAAAAAGAATCCAACCTAAACATGATTATTATGCTATAAAATGCTAAATTATATTAGGCTGCATAGCGGTTAAGAAAAACTTGCAAGCGAGAGGGATTCAATGAGATATAATATGTGCATGATGCGGAGCAATTGAAGAAACGATAAATGCCCCCTCTGGCGGTGTAAGTTCGGGGATTTTCTTGGATACCATCGAATCCAGATATTTTCTTTATTCATTCACTCTTTACAAACATGGATCACCTGTTTTGGCGAGTGTCTCCGCAGTTGGAAAACCATCAATTTGCTTGGATATTTGGAAAGCACTTAATAGTAAAGTTTTCAGCAATTTGGATATACATTCTAGGGATACTCTCAAATTGGCAGAGACAAAATCAGTACTTTGAGCTGAGGCTCAACTCACAATCACTCATGGGATAGCTCGGTCTAGAGGAGAAGTGGATTCAACATTACCCTCCATACCGGAAAGATGGTGTTTTTTTATAGGACGCTGAAAGGATTTGACGGTTTGATGGGAGTAAGAAATACTAGACCCGGTATTTTCCCCCTCCGTTCGGAAGTAGAGACACTCATCTAGGTAATGGAATGTATGAGGAACTTACGGCAATTTCATATCACTTTTGCAACAGATTGTTCTCAATTGGTGAAGATGGTTTCAAAACTAAATGAATGACCAACCTTTGCATGATACCTAGAAGATATCAAGATCCTCAAGAGAAGTTTCAATCCTTCAGATCTCATCCATATCCCCAGAACGCAGAATACTAAGACGGACAGTCTCGTGCACATAGTGCAAGGAAGCAACCGTAGTTTGTCGTTCATTGGACACATAACTATCAGTTTAGTTTGCAGAGTCTTCATGATTCTGTTTATGATGATAATTAAAAAATGCTAAATTTATAGAAAAGTTACTATTATAGTTCTGTACATAAAGATTAATAGAAAAATATATTATCTATTAACCAAGTCTGAACTTTGTCCATCAAACTATTGAACTACTTCAAACACTGCGAGTAAAATACTCAAATTATCATGATAGCTAATAAAAATCCAGTAAATATCATAGCATTATATATGTATATATATATATCAGTTAAAGAAATAAAGAAACTGGAACTACGTTTAGGGGCGAGATGAAAGGAATTGAAATTGTAGACCAGATAGAAGTTTAATTTTATGCCCAAAATTTCACGCTCTTCAATTTGGATTTCAAATGGATCAAAAAAAGTTGGTAGTGAATAAGTACTCGAATAAAATTATTTGAAGTATTTGATACAGATTTTTTCACAGAGCCGCAGAGTTAGCTTCTGACAATGACAATGATATTAGGTTATTCTTGCGTCGGTAGATGGAATCATTAACCGTCGAGAGAGACAAAAGCTTGAGCGGTTTTGGTAAGTCTTAAATTGGCAGTATGAATTGGGAGAGCCCAAATCATGCACTAGTGGATATAACGACCCATACAAGGGGGCGAAGACGTGAAGTAGAACGCTTTCGTAGTTATTCTGCAGAGTATGATTTTTTATGGTGTCGCTCGTTTAATTTGCAGGACGTTTCTTGGGGTGATTCTTGTTAGAAGAATTTTCTGAACTCCCACAAGATGTTCGTGCGTTAGCTGAAGCATGTTAATATCGGAACTAGTGTAGTCAGTATATTTTGGAGTAGTCAGGTGATTCTTCTTTCGACCAACCCCGAGCCCAAGTGGACCGCGTTGTAACTACCAACCACCGTTCATGACCATAGATTAACACCATCCCATGTAAATAATCAGGGCCGGCTCATGGTTTGTCAGGGCCCTTGGGCAAATTTTTTTTTAAAGCCCTTTAATAATTAAAAAAAAACATAATTTTAACACAAATTTTTAAAAATATATATTCTGCTAAATGTTATTAAATTTAAATATGTAAACATATAAAATAAAAAATTTAGAATACATGAACATTTATTTTAGTTCTTAAAAAATTGTTTTCTTCTTTAACAAAAACTATTTTTAAACTTTTTTGAAAAATTAGACACTTAATATCATGGACCCCGGGACGGTCGCACTGCTTGACCTACTAAGTGAGCTGGCCCTGTGAATAATGGTAGCTGCTTGCTTATCGCTACAATTGTTACTCATATCAGCGTATTAATTTCATTAACATGGTACAATGATGGATTTATGGTTGAACTATGAAGAAAACAAGAAAATGATACATTAGATGGAATGGGAGAAACTCGTGTTACCAAAGAACTTAAGAAGAATTGGTTTTCATGATCTCGTTTCAACCAGGGACTCTTGGCAAAGCAGGTTCAGACATAACTGAACCTAACAGGTTGCTTGGACGTTTCTTCAAGGGTTAATACTACCCCATTGGTCTTATTTTGTTAGTTGCCAAAGAAATTAAAGCCTCATATAGTTGGAGGGAAAATGGTCAATTTCGATCCCAATAATTTCATTCGTACCAAATACGACCTGAAAAAATAGTTAGTGCCAATTACAAGATCAACTCAATTATAATTCAAAAAACTACCTAAATCTACATTGATTCTAATAGAATCGACGTCGTTTTGATCTAATTCTTTTTTAAAAATACGTTCATTTTGAGGCTCGAACTCGTGCCTTGATACTTTTTTAAAGAGAACAACTAGACTAAAGTAACTATTTGAAACATTATTACAAATTTGAAATAATATAAACTATTATACTTCTTCATTTTATCCAATTAAAACTTTGGTGATGATTTTGTCTCATTTATATAAATACATTAACATGTTTTTTTACTTATCATATCTTTAACTAAATTATAAATAATAAAATATTTATAATTATACAAAATTAAATATAATTATATGAAATTAAATATACTTAACTTTGAAGCAATTTATAAAATTTTATTATACAATTTATTTAAAAAAATTAAACTTAAGTGGAAATTTTTTATTTTTAAAAGTTAATATAATATATTTGTGATATTTTGTTCAAAATATTAGACATATTAAATAATAACTAAAATATATAAAAACATAAAATATATAGTATATTATATTCATTTTGAAGAAAACAAATTACCATTCAAGGTTTAAAATTTTAAAATAATTTATATAAAAATTATAAATAGTTTCAAAGGTTTAAGTATATTAAACTTTGTATAGTATAAATATTTTATTATTTATATTTTAGTATAATATAAGTCAATTAAATATATGATAATTAAAAACATGTTAATGTTTTTATATAAATCAGAAATAAATATCACCAAAGTTTTAATTGGCTAAGATGAAGAAGTATAGTAACATATATAATTTCAAATTTGTAGTAATATTTCAAAAAGTTACTTTAGTCTAGTATTTAATGTGCCTCTTTTAACGAGTATATAGACACAGGTTAGAGTTTCATAATGAATATAATGTTAAACAAATTCAATATTTTAAGAAGTTCAGGGAGTTTTTTACATCGGCTAGAATCAGACATTTCTCAACTACATTGCTGCTACACTTCTGCATCGACAACTCGGTGTAGTTCCCTTCTAGTTGATCGAGGATTTTATTGATAGCCCATTCAAGGTGTAGATCAAATACATATTCAAGAGCATAGTTCCTGCCAAAAACAAAGTTTGCATGTTATTTCCATAATCCACAAGCAATGGTTATAAAAACTCAAAAGAGAAAAGATCTAAACCCAAACGGGTCTTGAGAGAGGACTAGAGCATTGGAGGAAATTTCATAGACTACGCAATCTTTTTGGTCTCCTTGTGAATAGCCAATACATTTTGAAGCACACAACATCCATGACGATCAGTTGCAAGCTCAACACAATGAGTAATCGCAGCTCCAAAAAGAATCTGTAGAGAAAAAGAAAACGATCACATTTGAATCTTTTATAATAAAAAAAAACAATGAAGCAAGTAGTATCTTTGCGAGTGAGGTAACAGAAACTGCAAGCATCTCTGAACAATGTGATTACCGTTTACATTCTTCATTAGAGTCACAATGCCATGCCTCAAAGCAGAGACGATGATTGAAATCTCCTCTTGTCTCTTAATTGTTTCAATGTTCTTTTGAATTACTCTAGTCCTGTTAAAATGTAATAAGATCACTTTCACGTAATGAACAAAACACATTAGATATTTCAAGTGAATATCTCACGCGTGCATATTGTTAAGGGATCAAAAGCAGAGACAAGACACAAGATTGTTTGGTAGTTAAGACTACCTATGTTTTAGTTTTTCATTGATTAAATAGAAAAGAGATTGGAGTCATTGACTCCTACAAAACAGGAATGATGGGAAACATGGAGTTACAATTCCTAACAAACGGGAACGTGGAAACAAAGTGCAGAACTAATTCCTAAAGACTAGTTATTTATTTGAAAGCAAAGACTAAGAAAATAAAGAAGCCACGTAACCTCTTCAGTTTGAATACTTCTTGTTTGGAAATCTTTGGCGGCTTAAACTTCTTCCCGCCACTTCTCTATCGTGTGTCTTCTTCACCTCAGTGCTGTTATGTCTTCCTGATATCCTATCAATACTCCCGCAGTCCAAAAGAACCTTGTCCTCAAGGTTTGCATCAAAGTGAGGAAAGCTAGCCTTGAGTTGAGTATGATCTTCCCATGTAGCTTCATTGATTGGAAGGTTTCGCCAATGAACCAGAACTTCTGTGACATCTCTCTCTTCTACTTGTACTTTGCGCATGGAGATGATATATTCAGGTTCAAGTGATAATGTACCATTCTTGCGCAGTGGTGGTAGCTCCACCGAAACAGGGGCATCTTCTCCGATACGTTTCTTGAGCAAGGAGACATGGAAGACTGGATGAATTTTTGCTCCTACTGGTAAAACTTGAGACGGTAGGCCACGTGTCCAATACGTTTCTCTATTTGAAAAGGTCCAAAGTACCGATTAGCCAGTTTTTGTGAAGATCTCTTGAAGACTGATTTTTGACGATATGGTTGCAGGCGTAAGAAGACCAAATCATCAACAGAGAACTCAACATCTCGACGTTTGCGATCAGCCATATGTTTCATTCTGTAGCTAACTTCTGCAAGATGGCGCTTGAGCTCACCTAACAGCTCACCTCTAGTCTGCAATTGTTCATCGATTTCTTCAACAAGAGTGGAACGAACTTCATACCTTGGTAACGATGGAGGAGATCGGCTGTATAGTGCATGGAATGGCGTGGTCCCTGTGCTGGCATGAAAGCTAGTGTTGTACCAGTGCTCTGCCCAAGGAAGGAAAGAGCTCCATTGTTTAGGTTTGTGCTGAACGAAACATCGCAGGAACTGTTCGATGCACCTGTTAACCAACTCTATTTGGTCGTCGGTTTGAGGGTGGTAAGCAGAAGACATTCTACCCTGCATTTTCCATATTTCTTTCTAGAAGGTGCTGAGGAAGATTGGATCCCGATCAATGAGTATAGAATGCAGTAAGCCATGGAGTTTGACGACGTTGTCTATGAACTTTGCAGCAACCACCGATGATGTGTATGGGTGAGCCAGAGGAATCAAGTGTGCAGACTTTGTTAAGCGATCTACGACGACCATGATGGATGTGTACCCTTGCGATTTGGGTAAGCCATCCACAAAGTCCATCAAGACATCCTCCCAAAGTTGTTCTGGTATTGGCAATGGTTGGAGAAGGCCAGCTGGTGACATTGTCTGAGTTTTGGCGCGTTGACATGTATCACATTGAGCAACATAAGCAGCGACACACTTGTGCATCAAGGACCAGTAGAACTGTCGAGAGAGGCATCTAAATGTTCGTAAGATACCTGAGTTACCGCCCATTGCCGTATTGTGATGCTCGTGAAGAAGTTATTGTACCAATGGAGAAGTTGGAGGAACTACAATTCTTTTGTTGTAGCACACAAGACCATCCTTCCAAGAGTATGGGTGGCCTGAATTCTCCGATGCTGCAGCTCCTATACGCAAGAGATATGGGTCTGTCTGTGTGAGAGTGCAAAGTTCATCCCAAAAGGTTACTTGTGGCAGTGTGATTGCGTGAAGGATAGGACTGTCATGGACTCGTGATAACGCATCAGCAGCTGAATTGGTACGACCCGGTTTGTAAACGATATCGTAGTCATAACCCACCAGTTTGCTCATCCATTTTTGTTACTCAGGTGTGAGGATGCGTTGTTCTAGCATGTAGCGAAGACTGCGCTGATCGGTTTGTATTTTGAACTTGCGCCCAAGCAAGTAAGGACGCCACGTAGGTATAGCCACAATGATAGCTAACATCTCGCGAGCATAAATGGACCAAGACTTCTTCGCACGACCCAAATACCTGCTCATAAAAGCAATAGGTTGATGATTCTGAGATAAGAAGCGTCAATACCTTCACCCGATGCATCAGTTTCAATCACAAAAAAATGAGAGAAGTTGGGAAGCGCCAAAGTTGGAATGGTTGTCATTGCATTTTTCAGGTTCTGAAATGCCTCCCTGGCTGTGTTATCCCACACAAACTTCCCTCGACGTAAGAGATTGGTCAGTGGCCTTGCAATGATTCCATAGTCACGTACAAACTTGCGATAATAGCCGGTGAGACCCAAGAAACCTCGGAGTTCAGTAACTGATGTAGGAACAGGCCAGTCTGTCATCGCTTTGATTTTTGAACTGTCAACCTTTACTCCCGTGTGTGTGATGATGTGGCCAAGATACTCCAGTTCCTATTTACCAAACTCAAACTTCTTGAGTTTCACTAAGAGTTGGTGTTGGCGGATAATGTTGAGCTCCTCTCGAACATGTTGTAGGTGAGTGGACCAAGTGGGGCTGTAGATGAGTATATCATCGAAGAACACAATCACTGATTTGCGCATCAACGGTCGGAATATGTCATTCATCAGAGCTTGGAGAGTTGACGGTGCGTTGCAGAGTCTAAAAGGCATGACGAGATACTCGTAATATCCGCTGTGAGTTCGGAAGGCTGTTTTGTGAATGTCTGGTTGGTGCATCCGAACCTGATGGTATCCTGCAGTCAGATCGAGCTTTGTGAAGCAGGCAGCTCCGTGTAACTCATCCAACATATCTTCAATCATTGGGATAGGAAAACGATCTTTAATCGTTGCTGAATTCAATGCTCTGTAATCTGTGCAGAATCTCCAGGAACCATCTTTCTTTTTCACCAACAGGACCGGTGAGGAGAAGGGGCTCGAGCTGGGCTGAATGATTCCGGTTGAAAGTATCTTGTTGACCTGTCTCTCAATCTCATCTTTTCGAAAGTAAGCATAGCGATATGGTCTTACATTGATGGCATTAGTACCCTTCTTGAGATTGATGTGGTGCTCAATCGGTCGTTGTGGGGGCAAGCTATCAGGAACACAAAAAACAACATCAAACTCGTGTAAGAGATCACACATATCATCGTTCAGAGGCTGGATTTATGGTTTTTCGAGAACAAAACATATCGCGAAGAGCAATCGTCCTTGTCTGCCTTCTTTTTCCACGTCTTGTTGTGTTGTGGGCCTGATTGCTGGAGTTGAAATCCCAGTAAGGATTTTGGTTTTACCATTAAGATCAAACTGGAGCGTTCTAAGTGTCCAATCGTAGAGGACAGGCCCAAGACTTTCCAACCATTGGACCCCCTACGACCAAGTCCAAGCCCTCTAAAGGCAAAGCGTAGAGCGTCACCAAGAAATTTGTATCGCCGACTTTGATTGTTATCCCCGTATAATTGCGTCAACATCAGAGAGGATTTCCATCAGCTACCCGAACCGTGAATGGTTTTGTAGGTGTCTCCGTTAGTCGCAGACCTTGTGCTACATTCTCACTGATAAAGTTATGAGTTGAGCCGCTGTCAACTAACGCCAGTAGAGATTGCTGTTTAATGGATGTGTGGAGATGAATCGTAGTAGGTGAATCCCAGCCGGTTAATGCGTGAAGAGTAATTTCTGGTGTTGGTTCTTCTTCTTCATCATCATCATTATCGTCTGCTCCTTCCATGATAAATAGCTGTGGCTGCTTACACTTGTGCCCTGGTGAGTATAGTTCGTCGCAGCTGAAACAGAGACCAAGACTGTGCTTATGTTTGGGTTCCTCCCAAGTGAGTTAGCGAGGTGCCAAGGATTGTTTCTCAGTAGTTGGAGTTGGTGGTGGAAGAGTCTGATGTTGGTTACCATAAGAATTGGCGTTTGCGTTGTGAATCGGGTTCCACCGTCTTTCCTTCAGAATCTGGTCATCTCTCAGGCGAGCCAGATTGATAATCTCTGTTAGAGTCTTAGGTTTGAAGATGTGAATTGCATTAGAGATGTTGGTGTTGAGGCCTCCCATAAATGCTACGACCAACGCTTTCTCGGACCATCCCTCAACTTTGTTTTGTAACCGTTCGAATTCACGCTGGAACTCCAGCAGCGACCCTTTTTGGCGTATGTGAGAGAGTGCTTCATCAAAGTTTTTTCCATCAAGTGGATCAAATCGAGTCTAGAGTTCAGTTTCAAATATATATCTCCCATGATGTTTGATTTGGATTGAGACCACGAGCTTTAGAGAGTGCTTGCCACCACTCATTTGCCTCTTCTGATAGGTGATAAAAAGCAAAGCTCACTCTTTGGTCCATAGGCATATCGTGATAGGAGAAATATTGCTTAGCCTTGCTCATCCATTCAGAAGGATCTCCACTTTGGAAGTTTGGAAATTACAGTTTGATATGACGATGAGGCGCACGAGGTTGAGCCACAAATGGATTCACCGCCTCTTCATGTTGAGCCAGTGGGTTTGGCGTTTCGTTTTGACGACTCCGACATGAACCGCTAGATTCCCCTTCACGGATACTGGACACCATCTCTCGCATTTGTCCTATAGAATCCTGAAACATTTTTTCCATGCCACGGAGTTTGTCGTTGATCCCTGTGGATAGTTGCTGAAGCTCGTCCTGCACTAACCCGAGACCCACTTCAAGGTCATGAAGTCTCTCTTTGTTGTTCACCATCGCTACCTCTGATAGAAGTAGAGATTGATTTCATAACTTTTTTGTTTTTGTATTTCTCGGTGGAATAATGTTTTAGGGAAAGAAAGGGGAAAAATATATAACTCTTTTTGACGTTGATTCGCAGCGAATACCCGTCGCCAAGAAAGTGCTCTGATACCAATATGCTAAGGGATCAAAAACACAGACAAGACACAAGATTGTTTGGTAGTTAAGGCTACCTATCTTTTGGTTTTTCATTGGTTAAATAGAAAAGAGATTGGATTCATTGACTCCTACAAAACAGGAATGATGGGAAACATGGAGTTACAACTCCTAACAGACGGGAACATGAACACAAAGTGCAGAACTAATTCCTAAAGACTAGTTCTTTTATTTGAATAAGCAAAGACTAAGAAAATAAAGAAGCCACGTAACCTCTTCAGTTTGAATACTTCTTGTTTGGAAATCTTTGGCGGCTTGACTTTCTTCCCGCCACTTCTCTATCGTGTGTCTTCTTCACCTCAGTGCTGTTATGGCTTCCTGATATCCTATCACATATCACAAGCGATTTTGATAAGCAAGCCTTATTTTCTAGTAATGGAACAAACAATCTGCATCCTCTGATCATCGTTGCATACTTCAAGCAGCTTTTGAACTAGATAGTTACCAAAAGCATCTACCATAAGCTAACTGATATAGTCAACAATCACGAGAGCGGCGGCGGCGGCGCCGAGGAATCTGAAGAAAGGAGCAGTGTCATTGCCGCTGAAACCTGAAGCTATATCTCTTCGTGAATTGTGTGTCTCTTCCGATGAGGTCTGATCGCGAAGGAACAAACTGTTTGACGATTTTGCGAGAGAGAGATAGAGAACAAACAAACTTATGTCAAAATGATTGGTTTAGTAATTGTAGGCAGTAAATCGGCATCTCAAACTAAACTGTACCTAAATTAGCTAAACCACACCTTAACCGAACCATACCAATTTATTATCTGGTACAAGTTTTTTTCTGTTAACGCGGTATATCTGAAGAGCCGTGACCTAACCGACTAATCCTTGGGATCTGTCCACCAGCGTAAGACAGATCCGGTTGCTCGCAAGAGGAACTAGATATCTCTATCGCCTCATCACACGAATGAGTAAACTTGAGTTAGCGAGGATTCAAATCTAAATTCCTAAGGAATGCTGAGACATCATTATCCACCCGACCATAGACGTGTGGTTCGGTACAAGTCTTTTTGAATTCATGATACATGAACAATTGGAAAATGTAGTTTTGTTTTAGAAGTATAAATATGTAAGGTTTAAATCTAATTTATGCAGCTCAAAGTATTATTCATCATATATACATTGATCTTATGTTTTCAACTAATCACTGATTTTTTAAATAAATTTTTCATAAAACTAATTTTTGATGAATGACAAAGGTAAAAGTCAAGTGAAGATACATTCAGAACAAACAAACTTTAAATGTGGTAAACCTGCATGCCATTAACATCTGTAAGAAAATATGTTTAATACTCCATCTGTTTCAAAATATTTGATGTTTTAAAAATTCACGCAAGAAAATATATTAAATCTTAATTATAAATGTATTGTTTTATGAGATTAACTATTTTTCATAATTTTTACTAACAAAAATTCAGTAGACGCAATTAATTTTCTTGAAATTTACAATTTACCATTATTATTTAATAAAAAGTATATTGAAAATGTGAAAAATATATTTTTTAAGGAACAATTATTTTTATAAAACGTAGATTTTTTTTTGTAACAGAGGGAGTATCAATCGAGAGTTTCAAGCATCTTTAAAATTCTTATTTAAGTCAGCAAAATTTAAAATCTATACTATCTGAAACTAAACTACGAAATCGTTTCTCAATTTTTACAGAATTTTATCTTATGATATTTTCTAGGATGTGATAATGGCTTCGACAGAGAAAAGCTCTTTTTTTGGTAAAAGACGGAGAAAATCTTATAAGGATTAAACGCTTTTGATTTCTCGTCATGTGGTTTAGCTATTTTATGCATGGGTAAATTATTATTTGCTTAAGAAAAAGCTTTAAAACAATTTATTATTATTATTTATAGCTTCTCTCTTTATGATATACATTAAAGTTTATATTGCTTATGCCATCGTGATAAGTGCTAACTATTAAGCAAGCTTCTCTCTCTTCTCCGTTCTCTCATTTCTATCTTTCACGGAAAGAGATGTGATGAAACTTTTTGTTAGTCGTTGGCTTGTTTCTGGTGCCTTTCAACCGGATTCGGGTTTATCCGACCGGTTCCCTGTTTCCGGAGCCGCACCTTTTCTCTGGTGGTCTGCCGGCTTTGCTTCCGGCATCCTTACACTCCTCTCCGGTGATGGACATCCGGCTTTCGTCTCCGTGTCATGCTTTTTTGGTGTTGAGGTTCTTCACTGGGATTCTCCCGGTTTTATTTCAGTAAACGGTTCTTGTGGCTTCTCATTCCAATTGACTCTCCTTCAATTCCTCTGTCTAACCCTTTGGCTTTCCTTCCTCGTTGAAGGTAGTTTCATCTTCATGCTTTCTCCTATCATTAAAGATGACCGGATTGTATGTCGGAAAGTTGACAGTTGATTGATTGATTGAAGACGATTGGTTATTCTTCTCCGAGCCGTGGATCTGCAAAGCGTCTAGGATTCAGCGAAGACTGCTTAGTATGGCGGTTCTTGTCAATTAATGCTCCGATTACGGTGGAGTTCAACCTACCACTTCTTTTCGCCGGCGGAAGGGGGCTTAGCGTCGTCTTGACGCGTGTTCATTGGTCGCTGGACATCCGGACATGTGGTGGTCATGCTAGTTTTATTTCCACAACGGTTTTCTTCTTGTGGGCTGAAGGCCCAAAGAATTCTGTATAATTGGCCCGTTGTTTAGGCTTTCGTCTTATGTATGTTGGGTTTGGTCTAGTTGGGCCGGATTCCATTAATAAAAGTCCAGATGATAAAAAAAAAGAAAAAAAAAAGCAAAAAGTGCTAACGATTACTCCCTCAACGCATAAAGCTTATACACGGTGGATCATGATTCATGACATATCCTCTTAATGAGTCTAAACCATGTTTTAAATTAGCTTAACACTCAAAACTATTACTTGCTTAGGTGTAAGGTGTAATCGTTATAAGACAGCGGAAATTATATGCAGAGCCGGCCCTTACGCCAAGCCAATGAAGCCCGTGCTTCCGGCCGACAGGTTTAAGTAATTATTTCGGCCACAAGATTTCAAAACGTTGCCTTAGTCTAGTGGTAGAAGATGCTAATAATAAACTTCCTATAGGCATCCCAAGTTTGAATCTAGGATAGTTCTTAATTTTTTTCTTTTTTGTTTTGATAAGTGGCCACATTTTTTTTTTTTTGCTTCCAACCTTCCAAAACCTAGGACCGTATTGGGGTCAAAATCGGTCACGACGAAATCAACGACTGAAAGTCTCTGTAAAGTATTTCTCGACATAAAAAGTTTCGTATGATCTGAAAAGAAGTCATACAATATTTTCTCAAATTAGAATATCCACTCTCTTTTGGGGTCGAAAATGGTTATTTCAAAGTCAACGGCTAAGATTATTTTTTACTTAAGGATTCTTCGTGAAATACTTCTTGAAAGTAAGATCGGAAGACGACGGGTGTGCACGTACGAGAGTCCCCGGGAAGATCGGTACAAAAAAAGGCGTATCAACCCAATCAAGGTCCGCTCGCCCAAGGGCGTCAAGATTCGATCACCACAAAAACCCTAAACACAAAAAAATCTGCCTCGGAACTTCAAATAGGTCGTTCTCTCAAACCGTGAGGAACCAGAAAATGATCAAAATATCAAATCGAAGCCCTCGCCGAGATCTTCAGAACGGGGGCGACCTGGCCTCGGGCGCCGGCGCCAACTCGCCCGCGCTGGTCCCGGGCGCCGGTGCCAGCTCCCAGCGCTGGTCCGGCGCCGGCGCCGGCTTCGCCGTGCTGGTCCGGCGCCGGCGCCGGCTTCGCCGTGCTGGTCCGGCGCCGGCTTCGCCGTGCTGGTCCCGGGCGCCGGCGCTGGCTTCGCCGTGCTGGTCCGGCGCCGGCGCCGGCTTCGCCGTGCTGGTCCGGCGCCGGCGCCGGCTTCGCCGTGCTGGTCCCGGCGCCGGGTGCCGGCTTCGCCGTGCTGGTCCCGGCGCCGGCGCCGGCTTCGCCGTGCTGGTCCGGCGCCGGCGCCGGCTTCGCCGTGCTGGTCCGGCGCCGGCGCCGGCTTCGCCGTGCTGGTCCCGGCGCCGGCGCCGGCTTCGCCGTGCTGGTCCCGGCGCCGGGTGCCGGCTTCGCCGTGCTGGTCCGGCGCCGGCGCCGGCTTCGCCCTTGCTGGTCCGGCGCCGGCGCCGGCTTCGCCGTGCTGGTCCCGGCGCCGGCGCCGGCTTCGCCGTGCTGGTCCGGCGCCGGCGCCGGCTTCGCCGTGCTGGTCCGGCGCCGGCGCCAACTCGCCAGCGCTGGTCCGGCGCCGGCGCCAACTCGCCAGTGCTGGTCCGGCGCCGGCGTCCAGCCTATTCCCAGCCTGTTCGACATTAGATCGCACCTCGTGGCTTTCGTGAAGTCGTATCATCTTAGCAACGGACCCAATGTTCCTCGGTTCGGCTCGATTGGAGTTATCCTCTAAGTTTTACGACTAGAACTAGGAAGGTTGGTTTTCTTGCAAAGTGTATCATGTAAAACAAGAACGATCAACTTGAACATCGATTCTTTAGGCTGCACGATTTACTTTGTGAGAAAGATAATCTTTCCGAGAATCAAGGGCTTGAAACGTGTCCACGGACTCACTTACGATTTTGGGGATCCAAGCCCAATAGGAGCTATGACGATTTATCCTAACTCGCGGAAATAGGATAAATGCTAAGTTTCTGCGGATAAATGTCAAAACTCGAGGATAACTACGATGATCGAAGGAAAATGGAATATTCCCAAAAGAGATAAACTTGGGCCCAAAGGCGAAAGGGTAAACGGGCCACCGACCTAAAACGACTATATAAGGAGGGCTGGAGCAGAAGAGAAAGGGATCCGAAAATCTGAGATTGGAGACCTAGAGAGCTTCTGTTAGCTGATAGAACTTAGAATTTAGGCGGTTAGACTAGCAAGGCAGGCCCTAGAACGTCTGGCCGCCTCCTGCTCGCAAATCTCCGCTCCTCTCGGAAGGATCGGACAATTCTTTTACTCTAGAGCTCGGCACTTAGAAACCCTAAGCATCATTCTCGACATGCCTGTTTTTATAACCCACGCTCATACTAGACGAACCCGCCCAGACGGTTCGATCTCTTGTTCAATTCTTTCTAACCGAACTACGTCCGACTTGATCCTCGAAAGGGGTACGTAGGCAGCCTATCTTTAGGTCCAGTCCCAAATCTTAACAAAACCTTTTCCGCATTTATTTGGTCACTTGTCGCTGGCTCTCGCAGAGAATCCGGACCTCAAGGAAAGTAGGGTTTTCGTTGCTTTCCTCCATTATTATTCATTAAAATTGACGGTGTGAATTTCGGTTCCCACAGTTTGGCGCTAGAAGGAGGGGGGGATGGATTACTCTTACTCTCAAGGCCACAAAACGCTTGACCAAAGCGATGTCCGGAAATATGAAAGACAAAACTCGCAGATCACATCAATGTTGGAAAACAACTTTAGCGTAAATGCTCCTTCGGCCAATGCTTATACAAACGCCATAGCGCTCGAGAAAATAGAAAAACCTACTCGCGGCTTTTCGCCACAGGAAGAGCACGGAAACGAGCTCGCAATTTCTCTATAAAAACAGAAAGGACAACGATAAAATCTATCAAACCCCAAGAAATTCGTCTAAATACCGAGTTTTAGAAATCTCGACGAGTAGGGGTTCGACCGAAAACGTTTTTTGAGAATTTCTCGGAAAAAGAAAACTCGTTCTCCCCGAAACCATGGAGAAACCCTAAATTACTCGCAGACGAGAAAACGAATAAGCGAAACGGGTTACCCGACGGACACGGCCCCGAGTGCCGGCGGCAGGAGCCAGGACACGGCCCCAGGCCCCGGCGGCTGCACCCACGCCACGACTTTGGGCACCGGCGACTGGACCCGCACCACGGCCCCGGGCGCCGGCGGCTGGACCCGCACCACGGCCCGGCGCCGGCGGCTGGACCAGCATACGGCCCCGGCGCCGGCGGCTGGACCCGCACCACGGCCCGGCGCCGGCGGCTGCGCCTCGCCGCTGCCCCGGCACCCGTGACGCTGGCTGCGGGTCGTTCGGCGAGTGCGGCTAATTCCTCGTGAAACCATCCCAACACTAGTCCAAACACGTACTTTGCATCCTCGCTCGAGGCCACGTAGTACAAATCCTCAAAACCGTGAATCTAAAACCCCCGTTTCGTTTCGATCAGAACGATCGGGAAAGTTACGAAAAAACTCGGTAGGTTCGGTTAACGAATGAATTGTAATTCATCGTATAAAACGATCACGTTTATTCTGAAACACCAATTATCTCAAATATACGAGGAATTGGGATTCATTCGGAAGACCGATACCATGACGGAGTACTTTCTCGTAAAATCGTAGCTTGACGAACTAAGGACCCCACTCGAGTGACGTCCTGCTCATAGTGTCTAAAAATGCCCACCTTATCCCTCTTCGAGTTATCTCCTACTCCCCCTCTCTTTGTTTCAATGATTCTGTAATGTTCCATCGAGCACATGGTCAGTTTAACCAGCAGTACGAAGAAACAAGAACAGGAACTTGGGCGTTGATATCTCTCGCTCGCTCCGATATTCTCGTCAGAATTTCGTCGAAAATCAGTTCTCGTTCAGTATCAGACTTTTCGAAATCCTTTGACAATGAATCGAAAGTGGCCATTCCTAAACGCCTAATAAACTTTCGATAAATTACTAACTCATACTCGCAAGAATCCTTCGGCGAGATACACACCCGGTCTTGTAAAAACTAACGCTACAAAAATTGAAACTTGGATTTGAAGACATGAAACAAAGAGGAACGGACAAGAGGAGATATCGAATAATCGATAAGAGTAAGGTACGTCCGACTTATAAAATTTTTTCAAGGTTTTAATTTTTCGTAGGACAGGAACGAAAACGTCTTGAAAACTGCCGTGAAATTTAGGGAACTTAGAATCTAGGTGGATAGTCTAGCAAGCTAAGTCTTAGGCAATTTTTTCCAGTCTTTTTCTACTGTTCCTTGACTGTCCAGGCAGAACATGCAAACCGATCTAATCTCTCGAAAACCGAGAAACGATCGCCAGGCATTCTCAGCATAATCATCCTGCTTCCTAAACAAAGAAAAAACGTATACAAGCCTTCGAAAGAACGGTTAACCCGTTTTCTTTCTTAAATAAAAAAAAGAAGATGTAGGTAAGTATACTATACTCGTATATTTCCATCCTTGAAAACTTTTTGCTTCAGCATCAAGACAACGCTTTTGACAAAGCAAACTCTCGCAGCAATAAGATTCGTCTAAAAAAACGCTAGCGGCATAGCCCAACTGTTACAAACATAGTCTTGAAAACTCTACGTCGTCTCTCGTCGCAAACTCGCGACTAGAAACGTGTACCAACGTCAGACTAATAGCACGACGGTGAACTACGAAAATAACGAAATAACCTTCGGTAAAACTCAATGAGTAATTCGTAGCAACTTTCGTCCAAAGGTCAAAATCATAGCGGAAACATCTCCCATGTAATCCGCGGAAACATCGCTACTTTGACAATCTGCGATTTTCTATCTCCATGAAACCGGTCATCCATTACTTTCGTATAACAAGAACATTTTAAACAAAACAGCCTATGGAAAAAGCATGATCGGTCTCATGCAAAACGACTTCGCAGTACGCAAAAGTGAATGAGGAAAACATAATCCGTGGTCGCAAATATCGCAAGTAATATGTGAGAAACACTCTCTTGTTACCTTTACGAAAACCCCCTGTTACATCACTTTTATGAAAAATCCTCTGTATGGTCGAGTCAATTCATACAAAGCAACTTTCGTAAAATAAACATAATGGGTCCAATGGGTAACTGTCATAGACAGTTTTTGCTCCACAAGGTTTCTGGCTCCTGCTTTCACTCCCCGCGGTTACGTCCGAGCAGGAAATAATCACGCAGGCGAACCCGCACGTGTCCTGCGTCGATCCCTTAAACTTTGTCCCCCCGGATAAAATGAAACGATTTTCATGCAACCAAAAAAATTTATACGAACCATTCATCGTATAACTGAGACCTAAAGTGGAAGATCGTTTCTAAAAGCCATCAGCCATAACTCAGAAAACTCCGCTATGCTTGGCATGTATATCTCGGCAAACGCTATTTGGCCCTCGGCCAACTACGCCTTTCCGTAAAGCCCGGACCTGAATTCGGCATCCCCATTAAGGACAATCGTAAACCAACATGACCTTAATAAGGGTCATGGTCTGATCGTTTACCAACAACTTCCTTGGCTATACGGCTGAATCTAGCCTCCATGCCAATCCAAAACTACTGAGCGACCACTGCTCCAAACGCTTAACGGCTAAACGACAATCCATCATTTGTCGTAAGATGCCAAGTGACTATTATGCAAGCAGTTTGTCGTATAACCCAGAATCGGAAATCATACGACAAATTCTTCATAAAAAAAATCAGTCCTAACAACCATATAGTTAACGGAAGATTTAAACTTATCGTCAATCGATTAAGTTCTATATGCCCTGTAAAACACGGCAAGAAAAGAAACATTCGTAACAAAGCTCCTAGAGCTATACGAGTCATTCTTAAAAACACACAAAATAAATCCCTCGGGAGGCCAACACTTCACGAAGCACAGTGGAGGAAGACGCTCCTTCCCTTGAACAAATTTACGCAACCCTTCGTTCCTAATTCCTCGGTCAAAAATCGAACAATTCAGCGCCATAACTGAGACAGCAGTTTTTTGGCTGCGAAAATTCGCAAAACATCTCCAAGCCCGCGAACATTTCAAACACGAAGTGCGGCACAAGGAAAACTCAACATTCGGCACTGCGAGACGTCGCTAACACTCGAAGGATATTTTTTCCTCAAAACGTTCCAGACGAAATTCTCGTCTCAGGAACTCTAAACTGTAACACACCTTCAAAACAGTATCATGTCGTTGTTGCTGATCACAACAAACGAACTTTATCGTCCTAAACAGCCAATAGCCGCCTTTAAAAGGGTAGGCTCTCTTACATTCGAAAAGAAATAATATAGCGCGCTATACAAGAAAACCGAAATTTCGTTTAGCACTTCCTAACGTAAGTAGCTCGATTCATACCCAGACAAATCATATAAGCCGATAACACTTCGCGGATTTCAAAACAGTACGAGTCAGGTTAAAATCGCAAACAGGCAAAACGAAAGCCGATTTGTCATCGCAAAGCCTCAGTCCGAGAGTAAATCTAGGTCTTGCCCTAAACCCAGCCTTGCTGGTACTTAACATCTCACAGACATAGTATCAACACCCGATACGAGATCGCAAAACTTGTCTCTTCGCTTAACTCTATCCGTTTCACGAACCTTCGCGTAAATCAGTAAACCGCGAAAAATTTCGCTTTGTACAATCGATGGATACGGTGATCATCTGAGACGAAGGAATGAGACGACAACTCACACCCTGTCCCTCTAACTTCGATAAACAGAAGTTCTTTCAACTTTATAAAAACCACGATTTTATAGATTTGAGCAAACTATTTTTAACAGGCCGAACTTGGCCAAAATAAACAGCCTCCGAGGCTACTCTTGCGGCCGGCAAAGGTCCAATAAGAAATACTATCATAAGAAACATGCTCGAAAGTCTCTCATGACACATAACCAGACCATATAAGTCTCGCTGGAAAACAGATCACAAGGGTCTTAAACTCCAAAACGAACTACGAAAGGTTTGATCCCTTCGACAGGGTACGTAGGCAGCCTTCGAAAGGCGCAGCCCCAATCTTACCACTTTAAATGGAGCCTTTCAACCACTAATTCCGCCTATCTTACCTGAAATGTCTTACCGTTCGCAAAAACATCGCGAAGGTTCTAACGAGCTGGGGGGCTAACTGTTGGGGTCAAAATCGGTCACGACGGAATCAACGACTGAAAGTCTCTGGAAAGTATTTCTCGAAACAAAAAGTTTCGTATGATTTGAAAAGAAGTCATACGAAATTTTCTCAAATTAGAATATCCACTCTCTGCTGGGGTCGAAAACGGTTATCTCGAAGTCAACGGGTAAGATTATTTTTTACTTAAGGATTCTTCGTGAAACACTTCTTGAAAGTAAGATCGGAAGACGACGGACGAAAAGGCTTGATCCCTTCGACAGAATGCGTAGGCAGCCTTCGAAGGCGCAGCCCCAATCTTACCACTTTAAATGGAGCCTTTCAACCACTAATTCCGCCTATCTTACCTGAAATGTCTTACCGTTCGCAAAAACATCGCGAAGGTTCTAACGAGCTGGGGGCTAACTGTTGGGGTCAAAATCGGTCACGACGGAATCAACGACTGAAAGTCTGGAAAGTATTTCTCGAAACAAAAGTTTAGTATGATTTGAAAAGAAGTCATACGAAATTTTCTCAAATTAGAATATCCACTCTCTGCTGGGGTCGAAAACGGTTATCTCGAAGTCAACGGGTAAGATTATTTTTTACTTAAGGATTCTTCGTGAAACACTTCTTGAAAGTAAGATCGGAAGACGACGGACGCAAAAGGCTTGATCCCTTCGACAGGGTACGTAGGCAGCCTTCGAAAGGCGCAGCCCCAATCTTACCACTTTAAATGGAGCCTTTCAACCATTAATTCCGCCTATCTTACCTGAAATGTCTTACCGTTCGCAAAAACATCGCGAAGGTTCTAACGAGATCGGAAGACGACGGACGTGCGCGTACGAGAGTCCCCGGGAAGATCGGTACGAAAAAAGGCGGATCAACCCAATCAAGGTCCGCTCGCCCAAGGGCGTCAAGATTCGATCACCACAAAAACCCTAAACACAAAAGAATCTGCCTCGGAACTTCAAAGAGGTCGTTCTCTCAAACCGTGAGGAACCAGAAAACGATCAAGATATCAAATCGAAGCCCTTGCCGAGATCTTCAGAACGGGCGCAACCTGGCCCCGGGCGCCGGCGCCAGTTCGCCCGCGCTGGTCCCGGGCACCGGCTCGCCAGCGCTGGTCCCGGCGCCGGCGCCGGCTCTCCGATGCTGGTCCCGGCGCCGGCGCCGGCTTCGCCCTTGCTGGTCCCGGCGCCGGCTTCGCCCTTGCTGGTCCCGGCGCCGGCGCCGGCTCGCCTGCTGGTCCGGGCGCTGGCGTAAACTCACCGTGCTGGTCTGGCGCCGGTGCCGGCTTCGCCCTTGCTGGTCCCGGCGCCGGCTTCGCCCTTGCTGGTCCCGGCGCCGGCTCGCCGATGCTGGTCCCGGCGCCGGCTTCGCCCTTGCTGGTCCCGGCGCCGGCTTCGCCCTTGCTGGTCCCGGCGCCGGCGCCGGCTCGCCGGTGCTGGTCCCGGCGCCGGCTTCGCCCTTGCTGGTCCCGGCGCCGGCTCGCCTGCTGGTCCCGGCGCCGGCGTCCAGCCTATTCCCAGCCTGTCCGACATTAGATCGCACCTCGTGGCTTTCGTGAAGTCGTATCATCTTAGCTACGGACCCAATGTTCCTTGGTTCGGCTCGATTGGAGTTATCCTCGAAGTTTTACGACTAGAACTAGGAAGGTTGGTTTTCTTGCAAAGTGTATCGTGTAAAACAAGAACGATCAACTTGAACATCGATTCTTTAGGCTGCACGATTTACTTTGTGAGAAAGATAATCTTTCCGAGAATCAAGGGCTTGAAATGTGTCCACGGACTCACTTACGATTTTGGGGATCCAAGCCCAATAGGAGCTATGACGATTTATCCTAACTCGCGGAAGTAGGATAAATGCTAAGTTTCTGCGGATAAATGTCAAAACTCGAGGATAACTACGAAGATCGACGGAAAATGGAATATTCCCAAAAGAGATAAACTTGGGCCCAAAGGTGAAAGGGTAAACGGGCCACCGACCTAAAACGACTATATAAGGAGGGCTGGAGCAGAAGAGAAATGGATCCGAAAATCTGAGATTGGAGACCTAGAGAGCTCCTATTAGCTGATAGAACTTAGAATTTAGGCGGTTAGACTAGCAAGGCAGGCCCTAGAACGTCTGGCCGCCTCCTGCTCGCAAATCTCCGCTCCTCTCGGAAGGATCAGACAATTCTTTTACTCTAGAGCTCGGCACTTAGAAACCCTAGGCATCATTCTCGACATACCTTGTTCAATTCTTTCTAACCGAACTACGTCCGACTTGATCCTCGAAAAGGGTACGTAGGTAGCCTATCTTAAGGTCCAGTCCCAAATCTTAACAAAACCTTTTCCGCATTTATTTGGTCACTTGTCGTTGGCTCTCGCAGAGAATCCGGACCTCAAGAAAAATAGGGTTTTCGTTGCTTTCCTTCATTATTATTCATTAAAATCGACGGTGTGAATGTTGGTTCCCACAGACCGGCTCTGATAATAGTATGAATTAATAAAATGAAAAACTTCGAAAATTAAATCTCTCTTTTGTTTATTACTTCTTGATACATAATCTAATAATTACAGATTAAAATATGTACATGCACATATGAATAATTTGATAACGCAAAAATAGGAGGCCCACTATTAGCAACAAAAGAAAAAATACAGAGTCAACTGACCGCGTTCATGAATGGAATGTCACTGGTCAATCATTAGATTTGGTGATACGGAAATATAGATATTTGTACTGACTATAGATGACGAAAAAAAAAACATATACTGTATGTACATAGTCTAGACTCTAGAGTGCAAATATATGTATCAATATTGTATGCATTACTATAAAAATGAAAATATATAATGTGTATGCACATAGTCTAGAGTGCAAATATATATATGTAACACTATTTTACGCATTACAATAAAATAAATGGGCAAATTGTATATACCAAAAGTTCATTTATGGATATAACTGAAACTAACTGTCTTGAATTATATTATATTATATTATATTATATACCAAAACAAAAGAAAATAAAAAAGAAAGATAAAGTCTTTTTGTCCAATCAAAACCATCTACAAGGATCACCTTTTCAGCTGTTGGATTACATTAAATCAACGGTTGAGATTAGTCGTTTTTTATTCTTCTCTTTTCTTCTCTCTCTCTCTCTCTCTCTCTCTCTCTCTCTCTCTCTCTCTCTCTCTCTCTCTCTCTCTCTCTCTCTCTCTCTCTCTCTCTCTCTCTCTGTTTAGATATGTTCTATATTGTACAAGAAAATAGAATAGTACATGGACGAATGTACACATCCATGCTAATGCCGGAGAAAATGCATAATATATTATTGAAACAAAAACATAACATAACCTTAAATACAACATTGGTACAAAATATTAAATAATATTTTTATTGGCCCATAGTGAATTTGCAATTTGTTCTCTGATGTTTTCCATCAAATCTTCGTCAGCTATATCTGGTGCTTCCATTTCATTTTTATCAGTCTCTGCTTCGGTGTTTCCCATATGCGTTTGACCCATTCTTGCTTGTTCCGAGGAGGAGGAGCATTTTCAAATTGCGACATATGATACCAAACAACCATGTTCCGGGAAGATCTATATGGAGCAAGAAAACCTTGTTTATTTGGATAGCTAGAGTCAACAACATAATACTAATCCGGCGGTGCTAAAGGAAAATCAGGATCATTGTTTTGCACCAGTAAGAACTGCTGTATAATGACAAGATCCTGGAGCTCCATTCCAAACATATGTGAACAACAAATTTATATCACAAATGGCCATGATATTAAATGATGTTCTATCATGTCGATTCCAATACATTCCTTGTAACTCTGGCTTGACCTTCGCACACACATGATACCCATCCATTGCTCCAACAAATCCACTAAAAACTGGCCAATATTTTCCATCTCTCTCTCTCTCTCTCTCTCTCTCTCTCTCTCTCTCTCTCTCTCTCTCTCTCTCTCTCTCTCTCTCTCTCTCTCTCTCTCTCTCTCTCTCTCTCTCTCTCTCTCTCTCTCTCTCTCTCTCAGTGGCTTCGAGTCATCCCGTCCACAGTTGTATTCGTCGGTGAAGGTACAGATTCCGGTGATGGCATCAGATCGGGCGTAGATCCCTTTTGCTTCAATTCTGCGATTCGGGCGGCTGCGGTGTAAATCACCTTTTGGCTAGTGCGGCGGAGAGATTTCAGATCTATCTTGAGGGCCGACGAGGAAGAAGAAGAGAAGGAGGCCGAAGTTTACCCTCTCTCTCTCTCGAACACAATCGCCCCTCTCTCTCTTTTTGACCACTCTCTCTCTCATAAGATAATTGGAAAAAAAGAAACAAATCTCAAGTGTTGATTAGTATGATCTAATAGTGCAGAGGGTGATCCGCGCTAAACCAATAGTAAACAAGGGTGAAGATAGATAGGAGATGATTTTGGATTTTTGATTTAAAAATCAATCAATGGCTGAGAAAAAAACAATGTAAATTATCTTCCTTTTTATTTATATTTAATGTAAAATTATTTTAACTTTAAATAGTTTGATATCATAATTAAAAACTTTTAATCTGTATTTTGTATTTAAATTTTCAAATTGTGTGACTGATTAAAAATGAAGATTTAATGTTTATGTGATATAAGTCAATATGAGATATGTGATTTGGAGTTTAGGGATTGAAGTTATATTATGAATATACTGATTTTATTTAGATTTTATAGTTTGTATAACTTCATAATTTAGTATAAATTAAGTGTTATAAATTTAAAATGTTATGATTTAATACTTTTTGTACAGAGTTTGGAATATGATGTAGGGTTTGGAATATAAGTAGGGCTATGGGTATATGTAGGGTTTGTATTATAATGTTTAAAGTTGAATATTTTTGTATGATATATAGTCTAGGTGTTTGGATTAAAATGTTTTAAGTTGAAGATTTATGTATAAAATGGAATTTAAGATATAGGGTTTGAGATATATAGTTAGGGTTTAGGGCATGTTTAGGGTTTATAACTTAAGGTAAAACTGTTCTTTTTATTTTTTTGGTACTTTTTGTGTTATCTTTAGATTTTATGATGAGATATTAAAAATTTAAAGTTTACTCAAATTTTATTTATTAATTATTTCATTAATAAATATAATTCACTCTAATAAAACACAAGTAATTCATTAAAAATTTAATGTGGATGTAATATAGTTTTCTATAGTTTTCCATTAAAAATTTAAAACACACAAAATCAATACATGAAAACATTAATTAAAAGCCTATACATGAAAACATGAACTAAAAGCATCAAGCTCTTCTTTTCACCACCAATAAGCTTTTCCTTTAGCTTGCATAGCTAGAGTCAAGACAATTCTTTGAGCTTCTGTGTGCAAGATGTTCTTAATCAGGTTTGAGATGATAATAACGTCAAAGACTTTATTCTCTGCACCAGAGTTCCCTTTGATGATCTTTACTGATCTCCAAGACTACTAGACAAAGATCCACCAACTTTTGTATCAGTAACCGAAGAAGCTGCCTGTCCAGTTTGACTTTCATTCGATGCATCCATGTTCCTGCTCTGAGATATCTTATATGCATCAAATAACTTACGTAAAAGACGCATCACTTTTTCCTTCATTTCAATAGAAGTCGAACTGTTTTTGCCGTACATGTTTTCAAAGCAAATGGTAGGAACAATCAATACTGGGTTCAAGTTTTAAAACCATCCCAATATTTGTCAATATTTTTCTTGCATTGGAAATGCCATAGCTCTCACTTTAGGATCAGGATCACTACCCAGTGAGATGAATGATGCCTCGATGCTGCAAATTTCATCATAACAAGAACTAGACGTCACTGTTTTAAAAGCAGAAAATGCCAATGTTGAATCATAAAAAAGCTCCAAGATTTTTTTTCAAACAACTAGCTTTATTCCAATCTTCTTCTAGTGGTGGTCCATCTCTTCTTTTTTTTTGTTCTCCCACTCAAGAAAATAAGCATTATATGGTCTGTCATCATTGGCCATTATATCAAACGTTGAACTGAATTTGAGAGCTGCTTCTAACATGAGGTAAGTAGAATTCCACCTTGTAGAGCAATCCAAAACCAAGCTCCCTCTTGTAACATTCCTGCCTATTCCTAACCGCATTTGAAAAGATTGAAATCGATGATCAGAAGACCTTAGATATTTCACTGCATTCCTAATAGCCTCCACACTGTTACTGATTTCATCTAGACCATCCTTGACAATCAGGTGCAAAATATGAGCACAACAGCAAATATGCATAAACTCTCCTCCTAAAATTAAAGCATCAGCGCTCATATATTTCAGCTTTTCTTTGAAGTGTCTAATAGCATTGTCATTACTATGAGCATTATCAACAGTGATAGTGAAAATCTTCTCGATTCCCCATTCCATCATACAACTCTTGAGTCGTTCTGCAATTGTCTCTCCTTTATGATCAGGGACAGGCTTGAAACTTATGATTTTCCTTTTCAAACACCAGTTCTCATCAATGAAGTGAGCAGTGATTACCATATAACTTATACTAGTAGTAGACGCAGTCCACAAATCTGTAGTCAGGCACAACCTTTGCTTATTCTTACTGAACAAGCTCTTTAGAAAGGCCTTTTCTTCCATGTACATTTTGACTACATCCCTAGTGATTGTAGAACGTGAAGGAATCTCAAATTTAGGGACAACAACTTCACAAAACTGAACAAAGCCTGGACGTTCCACAAATGCAAATGGTAACTCATCTAAAACAATCATCTTAACGGTTGCTTTTCGGCAAGCGTTTTGATCAAATCCAACTGACACCAGCTGACCAGATTCACTACTTTTAACCAATGTCGTTTGAGTGCCAGAAGCAGAAGCAGGAGCAGGTTTGTATCCTTTGCATGCATTGTGATGAGTCCACAAAACACTAGTACCAGACTTTGATTTATACTTAAGAACTGAGGGGCAGTGGTTACATCTAACCTTTTCTGGATCATCTTTAGATTTCGTAAAATGTTTCCAAGCATCAGAACGAGACACATACTGCTTCCTTGGTTTTGCCATCGAAGCGTTAGCAGCATCGGTAGAAGGTTCCGTTGGTTGCTTCCTCTTTTGTCCTGCAGATTGAGTCTTATTGGCCATAGAATCTCCCATCTACAATAATTATAAGAGAAAATTAGTTGACTATGAAACAGAGAAACAAACAAAACGATCAATGACTTAGTTTTTTACAGCTCTTCTTGTTTTCCTCTGTTTTTCCAAATAAATTTCATGTTACCATCTAATTTTACAATTTCTTAAAGCATGCAAAATCAAAACAGAGAAAATTATTAAGACATACCTTCACTCAGTCAATGATTCAATGGCGATAGGAACTAGGAAGCAAAAGGTTAAGAGAAGAAGACTATTTCAAGAGAATAAGAAATTACCTTCGGCTGCTGCAAGTCTTTTTTATTATTGTTTATAAGTGTTTCAATTAGGGATGCTTTAATGTAAAAGAATATGGTATTATTTATTAACAAGAAAAATAACTTATATAATTTAATCATGTACTGTTCCGTAACTTTCATCATATAAAGTATATATATGTTTTTATTTTGATCGGTTTTGTTCTGTTTATTCGGTTATAAACCTAACCATATCCAAATCCTATGGTTTTTACAAAATTGCATCCATTCGGTTTATATGGTATATACCAAAACCAAACCATATTGTCTATTTCGGTTCGGTTCGGTTCGGTTTTACCATATTGAACAGCCCTACAAATAACCAACAAATCTATCAAATCCATGTTAATCTGTCAAAATTAAGTAAATTTGAGGTCAAAGTATAGTAAGTCAGTTGAAACCTTAATAAATCTGTCAAATTAAGTAATCATATGGTCAAAGCATAATAAGTCAATTGAAACCCAAATAAATCTGTCAAAATAGGTAAATCGATGGCCAAAAGAAAAATAAATCTGTCAAATCATATATAAACCTGTTATATATAAGTAAAGTTGTGGTAAAAAAAATAAATCTAAATATGTGAATATTTAATAGATCTGTTACCAAACATGACAGATTTATTTTCATACATCTGTACAAATCTAATTAAATCTATCAAATTTAAGATAAATCTTAAATTCTAAACAGTTCAGTTATGTGGAATATAATTAATTTGGGGTTAAAAAATTATTAAATCTGTCGCTAAAGTAACAAAATCTATCAAAATTTAATTAAATATGGGGTCAAAGGACAAATATATCTATCAAATCCATATCAAATCTGTCAAAATTAGGTAAATCAGTAGTCAAAGGATAATAAATCAGTTGAAACCTTAATAAATCTTTTAAAATTAAGTAAATATGTGGCCAAAGGATAATAAATCAATTGAAAGTCAAATAAATCTGTCAAAAATAGATAAAATAGTGGCCAAAAGAAAATTAAATATTTCGAAATCCTTAAGTAATTTCTAGTTGAATGAAGGGTCGAACTAAAAATTCATACTCTATATAAAGAGGATTATGGTCTTAAGGCAATCATAGCCAAAAATACAAAATTTCTCTATATCTCATCTATAGAGAACTAAAATCACATAGGATTTGCTTTGGAAGATTCATTCCCTAACTTCAGATCCTAAAGCTATGACTACATCAGGTAAACTTTTGTTTATGTATATTCAATTAGAGAATAATACAGTTAAAGGATTCATATTTATGAATCATAATGAATAAATCTAACACTAATGTCTCTGATCACAGTCCCAGTCCCCCACCTCGCAATCGGTTTTGATCATCATCTGATGCCGGTCTTAGGATTCGGAACTGCCGCTTCTCCACCGCCGGAACCTCTGTTGCTCAAACAGGCGGTCCTGGATGCCATTAGACTCGGTTATCGCCACTTCGACACATCTCCAAGGTATCTGACGGAGGAGTCTCTGGGTGAAGCTCTAGCTGAGGCGGTTTCTCTCGGCTTGGTCGGATCACGATCCGAACTCTTCGTCACTTCGAAACTCTGGTGCGCCGATGCTCATGGTGGACTCGTCGTACCGGCGATTCAACGGAGTTTGAAGTAAGATTTATAACACTTTTATGATGTATAAAATGATTTCACATGAATGGACAAGCTTCCAGGATCTTAGGAGGACTAGAAGAAGTACTGATTACCTCACTGTCTGAAACTTGTGTTGTCTTGTTAATCAAGTTAAAGTAATTAAGAACTAAGCCCTTCATGGTTGCTTAAATGTGTGTTGGACTAAGATTGTCTTAGCCAGTGGCGGATCTAGGAAAACTATTAACCGGTGTATTATCATAAATTTTGAGTTAGTTCGGAGTATTTTTGTAGAATGTGAGCTATTTTTTGTTTTTTTTTTAATCAAAGTTTTGGAACTGTTTATTTTAAAGAAAATCAAAATTTAGTGACCCGTTTATTCTAGTGTGTCCATCCACCCGTGGTCTTAGCTTTGAATCCTTGCCTCTGATTTTACTTAATAATGTATGTTTGGTTTGCAGAAACCTTAAGCTAGACTATCTTGATCTTTACCTGATTCATTGGCCGGTTAGCTCAAAGCCTGGGAAATACAAGTTCCCCATTGAAGAAGATGATTTTCTGCCAATGGATTATACAGAAGTTTGGTCCGAAATGGAGGAATGCAAGAGACTCGGTCTTGCAAAGTGTATAGGAGTGAGCAACTTCTCCTGCAAGAAGCTTCAACACATCCTATCCATCGCCACAATCCCGCCTAGCGTCAATCAAGTAAAACCCACCTGCTCACCCCTCAAGATTCATCATGTGTTATTATAAAGAACTTAAAATATATCATACGACAAGTTTAGCTTTCGTTTTGTTAGAATTGATGGGATTCGCTGAAACCATTTGAGATATTTATGTTATCGACAAATGTGTGAGTTAGGTGGAGATGAGTCCAGTATGGCAACAGCGAAAACTGAAGGAGCTTTGTAAGTCGAAGGGCATTGCTTTGACAGCTTACTCCGTGTTGGGATCAAGAGTAGCCTTTTGGGGAACTCACAAAATCATTGAGTCTGATGTTCTTAAAGAAATTGCTGAGGCCAAGGGCAAAACAGTGGCACAGGTACAATTCTCAAGTCTCAAAGATGCTACATCATGAAACATCTCCACTTTTGAATAATGTGAAAGTAGTTACCTGGGACAACGATCTTCACAAACAAAAGCATTAGATGAATTCATCAACCACAATCATAAGGAGATGCAGAGTTTTCAAGCCCACTTTTTTGTTTTTGTACTCAGATTGGTTAAAAAGATGAATATGATTGTTGGCAGGTGAGTATGAGATGGGCATATGAGGAAGGAGTGAGCATGGTGGTGAAGAGCTTTACAAAGGAAAGGTTAGAGGAGAATCTCAAGATATTCGATTGGTCGTTGACAGAGGAAGAGACACATAGAATCTCAACAGAGATTCCTCAGTGCAGAATTGTCGGTGGTGAGGTTTATATCTCCGAGAAAGGTCCTATTAAATCTCTAGAAGAAATGTGGGACGGCGAGATTTAAATCAGCTAAAACATTTGTTTTCAAATTATTTTCCTGCATGCTTGGATTTTCTATTGCCTTTGAATTGTTTGAACTCTAAACTGAATTTTAATTTGTTTGTAAGGTGCACTCCACATTGCATCTTTTCATTCTCATAAGCTTCTACTATATGTTTCGCCTGAGGGTTTTTAGCAGTGTCTGGAAAGTCCTATTCTACCTTTTTATTTGGTTCAACCTCAACTTCCATTATCCAAATTGTGAACACGGGATTACAACCACATGAGTTTTCGACCCGACATACAAACGACGCGATTTTGTATCGCCTAGAATCACTGAGTTGGATCCTAAACTACCCAATCAAATCGCCGCTGCAACTTTCACCACAATGAACCGAATTCATCTCACGACTCGAGATAAACCGGTTGTTAGACCCTAAAATTAGACCACAAAACGAACATAGTAATAACACAAGAAACTCATGACGTTAATCGGCTATCCTTTAGAATCCAACTGTTGGACTCTAATGATTTGCGTTCAGTCCGTGTCCCAACAGTGTCAACACCACAGGTGCATCCCGATCAAACATCATACCTTCCGGCTATCACTATCCCGCTTCTACGCATGAAAACCGAACAAGGAAGTCCGGACTGAAAGCGGACCTTGGTGACTGCAACCGGAACGCGACCTACCAAATCGTAGCTGGCAGAAGTCTAGAGTCCGACCACTGGCGCGACCACGGGGCCATCACCGGCGTCGGGAAGTCAAAACTCCGCCGCGCCTCTCCCGCAAGAGCCTCTTCTTCGGTTGACTACTCCGTTGTCGAAGCACCTTGCAGCACGTCGTCTCTCCAAGAACCGAAGAGCCAAGCCTCTGTTCACCACCCGTTGAAACCTATCCTCCACCGTCTCACCACCATAGGGGAGAATAGATCCCGCCATGAGGAGTCTTCTGGTCGCGTCACGCGCCGTCACCATGACGACAGAACCATAGATCTCAAAATGGAGAAAACTGGATCTGACGGGACCGTTGGTCCTAAAAGCCAACTTCCATCTCCTCCGTTCTTCCTTGGACCTCGTCGTTTCTCCATAAGAAGTCGAGACCGTTTCCATCGACTAAAATAGTTTCCGGAAGTCAGCGACAGCACAGAGATTCAAACATATCGGCTTAGGTTGAACAGGGAGAGAGGAAGCAAAGAGAAAACGAGATTAAGGGAAGAGGGGTGTCTCCGACGCCAATGACGGGTCGACGTCGGAGCTAGGGTTTACGCCGTGTGGTTTCCGGGCAATAAGTGTCACTACAAGAAATTGTTGATATTGTTACGGAAAATTGTGACAAAAGTATTCGTCACAAAATTGCGACAAAATTTAGACAAAATTGTTACTAGTTGTTGAAGTAACAAAAAAGTCACTGATATGTAACTATATTGCGACAAAATGAAAAGTAGCAAAATAGCGTCACTAACATTAACGTTTATATGACTTAATGTTTTTGTCACAAATATTGTTACATACATATGACTAAATTTTTTCACTAAGTACGATTCTCTGAACAAGGTTACCTTGTTCATTGTGTAAAAATTGCTAACTATTTAATCTGTTTTTTTATTCATGTGGTGACATTTAGTTTTTTTATAAATTGTGAAATAAAAGTTACCACTTTATATTATAAAAACAATTTCCTGTAAATTTAAAGTAAGAACTATTTCTGTGGCATACACATGTAGTAGTGTATAAAATAGTATATATATATTTTAAAAAATAGTATATAACTAAATTAGATCTATATATTTTTATTTTCTTCTCATTATTTTATTACAAACATCAATATAAGTTTCATAAAAAAGTTCACATGCATGGATTCGATTATTTTTTTGTTTGTAGAAGAGTAATTGCAAATGGAGACACTAGCTAACAAACCATAATGATGTACAATATCTCTTGATGATGAAGATGAAATTTTCCCATTAATAGAAATATAATTATGTGAGATGCAATGAATAGGCTTAAAAATTCTGATGAAAACTAAAATATATGTTTGTATTTTATTTTTAAATAATGCTTATTATATATGTTAATTATTTTTAAATCCAATGGACTTAGATCAAATCAAGATTTTAATGCTTTATTTCGTAAAAGAATCATTGATCAAATAAAGTGACTAGGATTCTTAATGCTCTATCTTGACATATTAATTTAACTAGATCGTTTTCCGCGCGTATTGTGTGAACATCAAATATTTAGAATCTCTGTGTTTATAAATTATTGAGTGTGTAAGATAAAATATAAGACATGAGACATGTTCTGTTTTTTGTTGTTTGAATGTTGCATATACAGTAAAACCTCTATAAATTAATAATGTTGTGACTTTGAAATTTTAATAATTTTTAGAGATATTAATTTACAAAAATTTCCTTTTTAGATTTTCTATTTTTGAATATTTTTTTTTTTTTTTTATTGTGTTTCAAAATATTTTTATAAAATAAAAATATATTTGATTTTTATTATGTTTGGTTTGTATTTTAATGCTTCATATAACTTATATATGGTTTTCGATATAATTTTACTAAATATTATCAAAATATATTGAAATGTTAAAAAAATAGAGGTATTTTCATTGTGAATATAAAACCTACAATATAATGTTTAGTTTGTACTTATATGAAATGTACATATAGATATATTATTAATTTATAATTTTACTGGGACCATATATTATTAACTTATGATTTTAATGGGACCATATATTTACATAGAATCTTTTAAAAATTTATTATTTTATTATTTTATCGATTTGTGTTATATTTTGAATCGGTCTAATTCGAGACCGAAGAAATTTATTAATTTATAGAGATTATTAATTTATCGAATATTAATTTATAGAGGTTCCACTGTAGGATTTTCTCTCAATTTTTAATATTTTTAATTTTTTTTTAATTAGTTAGCCAAAATACCCAAACTGAGTTCATAATACATAGAAAGTTCAGAAGATGTCAGAAAGTTGTCTTAGTTATGTTTTCTTGATATTAATTTTCTAAATTATAAATGGGAGGTTTGGCTCTTACTGATGAACTCTCTTATTCTTCATTTGAAGCCCTAGATGATTTTTATTGTTTTGTGAAAATAAAGTTGTGTAGCTGGTGATATGCCGAGTAATAGCTTTCATGTAAACTAAAATTATTAATCAGTACGTATCAGACATTTAAGTTTGTATTTTTCACTTTTATTACTTGGGAATAATGCTTTTCAGCACGACAATTTTATATCTCCATTTACTTATGCTTAGCAGGCTCCTTGAATAGAAATGCATGGTTGTCCCATAGTATAAGCTTTACATCTCCACGGTTAGAGCATCTCCAATGTAAAATTCCATTTTTCTTCAAAATTGAATTAAAAAGATTATGGAGTTAAAATGTTCTAATCCTACTTCATTTCTCACTCCATAATTGAATAATGAACAAACAAAAATGATTACTCCATTTATAGAGTAAACTTCATTATGGAGTTAAATATGAAGTAGGGTTGAAATATTTCTTATTCCATACCCACTTTTACTCTATTTTAGAGTTAAAAATGAAGTTTTATATTGGAAATGCTCTAACCGTGGAGATGTAAAGATTATACTCTACGAAGTTTTATAGAGTAATATTTTTATTTTTTGTTCATTACTCCATTTACTCTATAAATGGAGTAAAATATGGAATGGGGATGGAGATGCTTTTAGTGCCAACTCTAAATTTGTGTTATGTAAAAGGAGTATCATCCAAAAACTTAAGGAATGACCTATCAATACTATTAAAAGGGCGATGATTTGCTTACAGCATGCTATCAATACTATCAATACTATTAGAATATATATATAATTAATTAAATTAAATATTTAATTACCATATCCAGACGGACACCGGCGTGGGGTTTTTGACCCGTAGAGTGAAGCATCGCCCGTGGCCTTGCTCATATACCGTCTGATGGGAGGCAGAGCAAGATGCAGCGACTCTAATGGCGCCAGGATCCCGCCAATAACGGATGAGGCCATCCCACACGTCCTTGGTGAGCTCCGGGGGTTTGCCAGTCACCCTTCCAGTTGGAGACTGTGTCCAACAAGCGAGCTTGCGCCTTCACGTTAAACGCTTTCTTCACCTTTTCATTGACCCCCATGGACCAATAGTATTTTTGCTGTAACAGAAAAAAATTAAATAAGAATTAGTTTTAAAAATTAAAATATTTAAATCATAAGAAAATAATTAAAGTATATAATTAAATAATAGTAACTTACGGCAAAAATTGTGAACCACGTCTTTCTGACGTGGATCGGTGTCTTTTTCCAGTTCGGATGTGGCTCAGAGAAGTAACCTTTGATCGTCTCGGTTACACACCGAGCAAGACATCCGTCAACCCCAAACCTGAAAAAAACAAATTTAAAGTATAAATTATTTATTATTGATATACAAGAATTTTTAAAGATTTTTTTTTTTTTTAAATGTAATGTACCACAAAGTTCCGTCCGGTCGGTCGAGGTCTATGACTGGTAAACCTTCTCTGCCTGGCCGAGCGAGAAGGTCCTCGACAGTGTACTGCGAGAAAGGAGCACTCGGCGGCACCATCATCAAATCGGGATGAATCCCGGCTGGCATCGGAGGAGCCATCGGAGGAGGCACAGGAGGAGGTACCTCTGGAACATGATCATGAGGAGCCGGTGGTGCAACAATCGAGGAACTGATGGTGCACCAGAAGGAGGCGAACGAGAGACTCTCTGAGAAGACTGAGTCTCGGGGACAGTCTCCGGACCCAAAGAACCGGGAGCTGAAGAAGAACCGGGATCTGAAGAAGACGGGTCTAAACGACTACCAGGCTCACCGAACATCTCTCTGTAATGGGAAGTACGTCTGTTCTTTCGAACTGTCTGAAAAAAAAATTTAAAATTAACATCGACAGTAATTAACAATTCTATAATCAACACTAATTAACATAAAATCCATAAACCTATCTAAATTCCCTACACTAACCACCTAATCTACCTTAAACTAATCTAATTAGAGAGGAAGTAAAGAGGACGTACCATTGCTACGAAAGAGAGAAGAAGTGGAGACGAATGGGACTGAGAAGCTCGCGTGTATATATAAGAAATTAGTCATCCTCGTATCTTCCTCGTAAAGTTACGAGGAACTCGAGAGCCCCATTTTTTTTTTACGAGGAACTCGCGAGTCCCGCGTATTGTTTCCTCGTACTGTCCTCGTTAATTAATAAGGAAATCGCTAGTCCCGCGTTTTTCTAGTACGAGGTCTTTACGACGAATTCTGCTTACGTGGAATTAACGAGTTACTCGTTCTTTTTTTTTTAGTTTTCGTCGTAAGTTCCTCGTTACTTTACGAGGAAATAACGAGGTTAGTGTTTAAATCCCTAAAATCCGAAACCCCAAACCCCATCTTCCTTATCTTCTACTTCATATATTCCAAACCCCAAACCCATCTTCCCTTTAACCTCAATCTCTTCTTTCCATTCAAAACCCCAGATTCTAAAACCACAATTCCTTAACTTATAATCTCAATCTCTTATTTCTAATTCAAACCCCCAATTACCTTACACAAAATAAAATTATATAAATATATTTTTATGATTAAATCCATCAAATCACATGCATTAAGTCTGAAAATCAATCATAATAAAAACAAATACATCAATCGGATACATCGACATTCTCGTCATCACTAGAAACATCATCATTTTCATTAAATTCGTCTTTAACAGCTTCGTCTGTGGCATCGTCGATAAGATCTTCGTACTCATGATTATGCGGATCATTGAGAAGGATGTCATCAATTTGTTGTTCAGGTTCCTCGACTTCATTTATCTATTCTTCTTACAATGGTCTTCACTGATGAATCGTCCACGAGGTGTAACTTTGATCACGGCTAACCAATTTATTCCCGATTCTCTCATCCGAGGGTATGGAAGGAAGCTAACTTGGTCTGTTTGTGAAGCTAAGATGAAAGGCTCGAATTTGTTATACCTGCAAAAATAAAGACAACGTAGAAATTAATCATACAGTTCATGTATGCCAAAAAAAGAATTTGTTGTACCTTCGTCCACCATTGACATCAACTACACCGAATCTGTTAAACCAAACTCCTCTGTTGACGACAAGGTCGAACCATTCACATTTGAAGAGGACGCATTTCAGCTTCAATAACCCTGGGAATTCCACTTCAATAATCTCCTGCAAGATCCCGTAGAAATCTTTCGCCTTTCACACATATTCCATAGTTACTGGTCGCATGTTGTCTACCATACTCATATGTGTGAAAAGTATAGCCTCGTGTGAAATACATCTTTGATGTGGTTAGGCCTGGGCACAAAAACCGGACCCGCGGACCCGAACCGGAACCGAACCAAAAAATCAGGGTATCGGGTGTATCCGGTTCTTTAGAAATAACTGTTTGGGTTTTGTGTTTCATTACATTCGGGTAGCGGTTCGGTTCGGTGAATAACCGACACTCAATTGAGTATCCGATTGAACCGAAGCGTAAGTTAACCTTCACGCCCGACCATAAAGCATTAAGCTTTAATTCTTTGATTCTTTCAATCCATCTCTTCCTCTTCCTCTTCGTACAGACGGCGATTCCTCTCGAGAACATCGATCGTCTCTGAGAGAATCGAAACCGAATCACATAAACCCTACACCTGATTCTCTATAAATGGAGAGTCTTGATCGATGCAGCTCCTTCACAATTCACAGCAACACAAAAACTCAATCTAAGGTTTACAATCTGAAACCCTAAGTTCTAATTTTTTTCGATTGATTCTTAATACGATTGTATATGATCTCTAGTTTGATCGATCTTTCATTATTGTTCTTCAATCACGATTCTTTGTTGTTGACTGATTCTCTTGTTTTTATTTTGTAGATGGATTAATCATCAACTCCGAAAGGAAAAGACAATGCCTATCAAAGTGAGCAGGAGATAGATGGAACACAACAAGAGTTTTCAACTCCTCCTGATAGTAGAGGAAAAAGAAAAGAAGTCCCCGGCTCAAGCAAATCTACGTCTCAACCAGAGAAGGTAACTAAGACGATTAACGTACGGTCAAGTGTTTGGGAACACTACACAAGGAGGGCAGACAATCGAGACAAATGCGTCTGTCACTATTGCAAGAAGACTTTCGCTTGTCCAACCAAATCGGGGACGTCCAACCTGCAGAAACATCTCACCACCTGCAAACATTACAAAGCTTGGGAAGAGGGAATGGTTCGTGCTCAGCCTGTGATCAATGAAGATGGTTATCTGAAGGACGCCAAGGTTTCAGAAGCTGTGGTCTGGGAAGCTACAAACGAGATGATTGTCCTTGGTGAGCTGCCACTTTCCTTTGTTGAAAGCTTAGCATGGAAGTGGTTCTACAACAAAGTGAATCTGCCCAAGCCACAGTCGAGGAGGACCATAACAAGACGCATTGTTGAGATATATGTGAGGAAGAAAGCTGCATTGAAGGAATGGTTCAAAGCTAACAAACAGAGAGTGTCTCTTACAACTGACATATGGGTCGCTCAAGCTACATGTAATGGTGCTACACTGCTAGTTTTCCTTAGCTTAGTATTTGTTTATGTCTGATTCAAGACTAACTTGTTTTTCTTTGGTTTCGTATAGGTGCTAGTTATATGGTGATCACAGCTCATTTCATCGATGCATCTTGGAAACTGAAGAAGCTGATCCTCGGCTTTAAGTACATCACTGATCACAAAGGTCAGACCATTTCGACAGTTCTACTTGAGTGTTTAGCTGATTGGGGTATAGAGAAGATTTTCTGTATCACTGTTGACAACGCAACTGCAAATTCATCGGCTCTTAGGATGTTTAAAGCTAGTTTTGGGTTGCTTGGTAATGATGCAATGGTGCTCAGTGGGGATTTTATGCATTTGCGTTGTGCTGCACACATCATAAACTTGATAGTGAAAGATGGTTTGTCTGCTGTGGATGTTAGTGTTTCTGCTATTCGTAATGGTATTAGCTATGTAAGATCAAACACTACTAGGCTAAGATCGTTTGAACTGAGGGTTGATTCAGGGAAGTTAACAAGAGGCAGTTTGCCTTTAGATTGTAAGACTAGATGGAACTCTACCTACTTGATGTTGTCAAAGGCTCTTGAGTTCAGGGTTGCATTCAACAAGATGGAGGCAGAGGACAGGCTATACAATGATTACTTCATGGAGTTTGATAATGGAATCAAACGCATTGGACCTCCTCAGATTACAGACTGGAAGGCGATTTAGAGGTTAGTCCGGTTCCTTGTTATCTTCTACAACTCCACCTTGGTTGTATCAGCATCCACTTCTCTGAACTCTTTTAAGTGTTACGGTTAGATAGTAACAATAAAGAAGAACCTGTTAGGATTGACTAATAGTTTAGACTCGGAGTTGAAGGCTAAGGCTGAGGAGATGTTTAGGAAATTTGATAAGTATTGGGATGGTATGAGGAACATCAACAAGATGTTGATAGTAGCTACAGTGTTTGATCCTAGGAAGAAGATGCAGTTTGCTAAGATGTGTTTCGAGAAACTCTATGGGAAAGATACAACAGATGCTAAAGAAATGACTCAGTCTGTCATGATTGTCCTTCGCGATTTGTTCAAAGAGTACAGTGCTCGGTTTGGTCCTGGTTTAGGAGTTGAAGCATCTCAGCCGACACAAGCTGCATCATTTGGTAACCAGGAGCAGTCAGTGGATGAAAGGATTGATTTGATTGATGATTTTGGGTATGAGAGGATGGATTGCATGTATGAGGAGTTGGTTGAGCTGATAGAAGTTCGAGAAGCACAAGATGAGTTGGAAACTTATCTGAAAGAAAGTGTTGTCAATCCGAGAACCATGCTTGGAGTTGAGTTTGATGTTCTGTCTTGGTGGAAGGTACATTACTCCAAGTTTCCTATTCTTGCAGAGATTGCTCGTGATGTCCTTGCCATGCAAGTATCTTCTGTTGCTTCTGAAAGTGCATTTAGCACTAGTGGCCGAATCATCAACCCTCATAGGAGTTGCCTAACTCACTATATGATTGAAGTTCTAATGTGTTCTGAACAATGGATGAAGGCAGACATGCGTGGCAGTGAAGGCAGAGTGTTGACAATGGAACAGATTCTCAGTGAATTTGAGTATGAAGACAAGCTCAAGAGAGGTATATCACTTATAACTTATCAGTTATCTCTTTTAGCTTTTATATCATATTTTCTTGACAATGCTTTTTTTATAACTTGTTTCAGAGTTTGATTCTCAAGCTCAAGAGGAATGAGTCAAGGATAAGCTTTGGAGAAGTGGAGAATGCGGTTTGGAGTATTTTGATGTTCTCAATCTCGGTTTTTTTTTTTATTTTGTTCTTCAATCACGTTGTTTGTTGTTGGTTCTGTCACAGAACTTGTGTGTTGTTTTCAAAACTTCTATTGCATTTGCGGCTATGATCGGTGTATGTTTTGTTCCTTTTTCAAATATGGAATGAAAATTTTCTTTACCTATGGCTTGCTTTGTTTCCTTACCTATGTATTCAGTATTGAGTTATACAAATTACAATGCAGTCTGAATTTATTATTTCCAAACCCTTTAACTCATTCAGTCTCGAATTATACAATGCAAACTATGAGAGCAATGAACTGAAGTGATTTAAACTATGAGAGCAATGGAGAAATGGGATTATGGTTAAGTATTATGTTAAAGTATATGTTTAAGTATTTTTTTTTTGGTTTATTTTGGTTACAATTTAGAACCGAATGGTTACTTCGGGTAAATGTAACCACAATAAGTTCAAGTACAATGAGTATTTGGTTATTTTACGGTTCTTCAAACTCATAACCGAACCCACCCGAACCCGGTTGGACCCGACTCGAACCCGACCCGAAATTTATATATACCCGATTGAGTATCTGATGTTGAAACCCGAAAGAACCGAAAACCGAAATACCCGACCCGAACCCGATTGGGTACCCGATTGCCCAGGCCTAGATGTGGTGACCTTTGCAAGTGGAGCTTGAATTACTTCGTGAAACCACTTAGGATAATCTGCATCGTCGCCATTATCAACCTGCAAAATTAAAGACAACGTTGAAATACAGATCATGTATGAAAAAAGAGTTTGATCGATCAACCTCCAAAAATTAAGAGTTTGAGTTAATACCTGATTCTTCAACCACTTAATAAAGTGTTGATCTTTCCTTCTGTCTACGTCACTTGTGGATATACCCAGGAATGTTTCTTCGACTTGAGAAACAAATAGGCTGTAAAATCACATTTTATGTTAATTAATCTTTGGAAATTATATAATTTATATTTATATACGTGTTTAGAAGTTTCCATATATGGTACCTTTCAAAATAACGCATCAATGGATCCTCGAAATTGAGTAGAATATAGGTGTGTACACTATGAGCGTCTACTTCACTCGACCACCAAACCTCTTTCGATTTCCCACCGATTCGCCCAATCTGGCTAAAGATGTCTGGAACACCAGCAACTGCATATGTTGGGGCGACACCACCATCATCATATCTTCTTGGAGCTCTTTTCAGTGCGTACTTTTGGCCTTAAAGTAGTACGATGTGAAGTGAAGTTTCTTCCGTCAAACTTCCAGCAATTATAGAACCTTCAACTTTTGCGAGGTTTTTTGCTTTTTCCTTCAAATATTTCATGGCTCGCTCATACTGATACATCCATCCGTAATGTACAGGTCCACGAAGCAATGCCTCATATAGTAGGTGGACAGCTAGATGCTCCATGACGTCAAAACATCCCGGAGGAAATATCTTCTCCAAGTTGCACAATAAGATGGGAATGTTTTTGTTAAGTTGTACCACAACTTCTTCTTTAAGATATTGTGTGATCAGATCCCTGAAAAATGCTCCAATGCCTTGTATATTCGAAACTAAAACAATTAAATACATTAGTAGTGATGAACCCTAAATTAGGATCACTCGACCGGTTCTGAATGGATATGAACTCCGTAAGGAGAACTATGGATTGAAGGGTATACGAAGGTTCTTGGAAGGCCTCGATATTCCGACTTCAGTTGGTGCTTGATATGACTCACAAGTCCACCAAAAGAAGGATATCTTGTCGTTGCTTGATATGACTCACAAGTCCCACGATTTGAGAAAGTGTTTACTTGGATATGACTCACCAAGAAACAAAGAGAGTTCGACAAAGAACAAAGAGTTTCAAACTCAAGAAAAACAAAGCCAAAATCGATTATTCATTCCAAAGGAGAGTTTACATATTTATAGGATTTTGAGTCAAAGAAAATAAAGGAAATTGCTGAAAACAATATATAAAAATCCTAAATTTGACTGAGAATTTTGAAACACAATCAAAGTGTGGAAAACAAGGAAGACTGGCCAAAGTGACTCTTCGGCTGGATGTCCAGGTTCATGCTGTGTTGATCGGGTCCGTTGCGGTAAGGAGCAGGACACACGAAGGACTGTCCGCGGGGCTGATCATAGATGGCTCATGACCGGATGAAGACATTGCTCGACCAAAATCTTCAGAGAGCTTAAGGATCCCTCCTTTAGAGATGTTGGAATCGTCGATCATCATGAAAGTGTCAAACTGGTCGGATAAGTCTTGATCCGGGCTTATGGTACGCACCAAACGGACCAGAAATGTTTGGCTGTGTCCTTCATCGTAATCTTCTCGGAGATCATGGGTTCTGGCTCGACTGTTGGTTTGGGAATGTCGAATGGGTCGGGAAAGAACTCTTGTGGGATGGTCAGTACGGTCATCTGGTTGTGGTTCCAGCCTTAGGTCCTTCTCGGGTGCACGCGGGTCGATCCGATACACGGCTCTGTTCGATGATCGGGTACGGCTAGGTGGATGAACCTCAGCTTAACTGAGATGGTCGTCCTGATCACCATGCTGGGTTGGTTCCATGTCCTGATCCACGTACTGAGGTGCATCAAGTAGTCAAATATTATTGCAAACTAAACCATTATAAAATTAATGTGTTATTATAATATACTACCTACAAGTGTTTCATGTACGTTTGTTGGAAGTAGCTCCGCAAATACAAAGGGAAGTAGTCGTTGCATAAAGACATGACAATCATGACTCTTCATCCCGCATAACTTTTGACCCTTTTCAACACATCTAGAGAGATTTGAAACATACCCATCGGGGAACTTCACTTCTGATGCCACCCAATTGAACAACACCGACTTTTTTTCTGAAGACAATCTGAATATCGGAACGGGAACTTGTCCATTGCTTTTTATATGTAACTTACTTCTTGAGCAAATATCTGCCAAGTCCAACCTCGATTTTATGTTGTCTTTTGTCTTCCCTGGGACATTCAATATTGTATTCATGATGTTCTCAAAGAAATTCTTCTCTATATGCATCACATCGAGGTTGTGGCGCAGAAGAAGATCCTTCCAATATGGCAACTCCCAAAATATACTCTTCTTGTGCCAGTTGTGCCGAACACCGTAAAAATCAGGCATATTACCGGGGACATGTCAATTACCACCACGAGGAACTGTTTCCAAAGCTCCATAGTAATCGATTTGCGCTTCAATTTGTTCTCCAGTTAGATTTGGAGGAGGAGTGTCTCTCACAACCCTTTTGTGCTTAAACAATTTCTTGTTTCTTCGGTACGGATGGCCAATGGGAAGAAATCGACGGTGACAATCGAACCAACTTGTCTTCCTACCATTCTTCAGTTGAAATGTATCTGTCGTTCCATTACAATATGGACAAGCTAATCCCCATGTGTAGTCCACCCAGACAACATCCCATAGGTAGGAAAGTCACTTATGGTCCACAAAAACATCGCTCGCATCGTAAAATTCGTCATCGTTGAGAAGTCATACGTCCTCACCCCTGTTGACCACAAATCTTTCAACTCTTTTATCAGTGGTTGTAGGAAAACATCCACAGACCTTTTTGGATGGTTCGGACCAGGTATTAATATGGTCAAGAGTAGTAACTCACATTGCATGCACATCTCCGGTGGAAGATTGTATGGCGTAAGAAAGACTGGCCACAATGAATATTGTCTCCCTGAACATTCTGAATGGACTAATCCATCTGTGCATAATCCGAGATACACATTCCGGCTATTGCTAGCGAATTCCGGATGTACTTTGTTAAAATGCTTCCAGGCTCTTGCATCTGATGGATGAGTCATCCCACCATCTGTCTGAGTATGATTGGCATGCCATCTCATCCCTCCAGCAGTCTACTCAAATTGGTACAATCTTTTCAATCTGTCTGTAATTGGTAGGTACCACATCCTTTGGTACGGCACCCTATTACGTCCTCGTCCTTGCGGCTTGAATCGTGGCTCCCTGCAGAATCGACATTCTTCTAACTTCTCATCATCTCCCCAGTAGATCATGCAATTATCAATGCAAACGTCTATCATGTCCGAAGGCAACCCAAGACTATAAACCAGTCTCTAAATCTCATAATAAGAATCAGCAGACATATTGTCTTCCGGCAAATACTCTTTAAACATGTCTGCCCATTTATTCATGCAACTCTTAGGTAGATTGTGATCAGTTTTAATATTCATCATTCTAGCAGCCAACGACAATTTAGAGAGACCTTCTCAACAACCACTGTAAAGTGGCTGATTCGCAGCTTTTTTGCATCTATATTAGGTTCTTTAACTTCATCATGAGCTACGAATGCATCGGCTACCATATCATGAACCCTATCATAATTTACCATCTGCTCCTCCTGATGGTAACTATGTTCATTATGCAAATGATGATCAATCGGTTCTTCCTGAAAATTTCTATTACTACTACTAGCTTCATGATTCTCATAATTATAACCTTCTCTATGTTGAAACCAGATATAATAATTTGGCGTGAAACCTCTATTTATTAAATGCTTCCAAACACTTTCACGATATGCCAATTTCAAATTGTTACATTTCCGACAAAGACAGAACATCTTACCGCTTTCTTGGGCGAGCGGTGTGGAATCTGCTTGATGCATAAATGTCTCCAGCCCTTCGAGGTATTCTTTCGTCACTCTCCGGTTAACATCTATGTGCATATACATCCACCTCCGCAACTCAAAAATATTCCCAGAGCCCGACATTTTTTTTTCTTTCACATTTTTATTTTTTTTTCTTGTTGGTGTGTTTAAAATGATGTTCAAACGTCCATATTTATAAGAAATTTTTGAATCTTGTAGTTGAGATTTTACTACGAATTTACGACGAAATTTTGTTAGGTAGCCGAAAAAACATGTTACAAATACAAAAGTTGGTGGACTCGAAATTTCGTTGTTAAGTACAAGTAAAATATTTCCTCGTAAATTAGACGCTAAGTTTACGTCGAGTTTACGAGGAAATCACTTTTCCTCGCAAAAACCACGTTAGATCACGTTCTTTTTAAGAGGAAAGGGTTTCGTCGTTATCTTACGACGAACTCACGTTGATTTTATATTTCCTCGTAATGTCGACATAATTTTACGAGGATTTGTTTTCCTCGTTAATTTTCATCGCTAGAGTTGTGTTTTCTTGTAGTGAGATAACCTAAATGATATTAAAAATAATAATATATGGTACCTAATTTTTTAAGATTATAGAAAGTGTAATAATGTTTGATAAATTCTTTTTATATTTATATACTACGTAAAATAATGAATAGAATAGTTTATAGAAATCAATATACTGATCCCATATTCATATTAAAATATAATCGCACGAAGGTTGCGGAAGGCCTCCGATATTCCCGACTTCAGTTGGTGCTTGATATGACTCACAAGTCCACCAAAACAAGGATCTCTTGTCGTTGCTTGATATGACTCATAAGTCCAACGATTTGAGAAAGTGTTTACTTGGATATAAATCACCAAGAAACAAATAGAGTTCTACAAAGAAAAAAGAGTTTCAAACTCAAGAAAAACAAAGCCAAAATCGATTATTCATTCCAAAGGAGAGTTTACATATTTATGGGATTTTCAGTCAAAGAAAATAAAGGAAATTGCTGAAAACAATACATAAAAATCCTAAATTTGACTGAGAATTTTGAAACACATTCAAAGTGTGGAAAAAAGGAAGACTGGTCAAAAGTGACTTTTTGGCTGGATGTCCAGGTTCATGCTGTGTTGATCGGGTCCATTGCGGTAAGGAGCAGGACACACGAAGGACTGTCTGCGGGGCTGATCATAGACGGGTCATGACCGGATTAAGACATTGCTCGACCCAAATCTTCAGAGAGCTTAAGGATCCTTCCTTTAGAGATGTTGGAATCGTCGATCATCACGAAAGTGTCAAACTGGTCGGATAAGTCTTGATCCGGGCTTATGGTACGCACCAAACGGACCAGAAATGTTTGGATGTGTCCTTCATCGGAATCCTCTCGGAGATCATGGGTTCTTGCTCGACTGTTGGTCTTGGAATGTCGAATGGGTCGGGAAAGAACTCTTGTGAGCTGGTCAGTACGGTCATCTGGTTGTGGTTCCAGCCTTAGGTCCTTCTCGGGTGCACGCGGGTCGATCCGATACACGGCACTATTCGATGATCGGGTACGGCTGGGTGGATGAACCTCGGCTGAACTGAGCTGGTCGTCCTGATCACCATGCTGGGTTGGTTCCATGTCCTGATCCACGTCCTGAGGTGCATCATTTCCTCCCTCTTCAAAAGGATTTGTCCACAAATCTGGATCATCTGCACAAAAAGGAGACAAATCAGTAACATTAAAACTTGAAGAGATATCATACTTACCTTGAAGATCAAGCTGATAAGCATTGTCGTGAATTTTCTTAAGGATCTGAAAGGGACCATCGACCCTTGGCATGAGTTTGGATTTTCTTTCTTCAGGGAACCGTTCCTTCCTCAAGTGAACCCAAACAAGGTCGCCCTCATTAAAGACCACCTCCTTTCTCTTCTTGTTTGCCCTCTTTGTAAATCCCTCGGTTCTGGCTATGATGTTGGTACGAACCTTCTCATGTAGCTTCTGAATGGTCTCAGCTTTCCTTTTGCCATCTGTACTAATTCTTTCACTCAAAGGCAAAGGCAAAAGATCAAGTGGAGATAAAGGATTGAAACCATAAACAACCTCAAATGGAGAGATCTTAGTAGAAGAATGCAGGGAATGGTTATAAGCAAATTCAACATGAGGCAAACAATCTTCCCAAGTTTTTAGATTTTTCTTAACCAATGATCTAAGCAATGTGGACAAAGTTCGGTTCACAACTTCAGTCTGACCATCGGTCTGTGAGTGACAAGTGGTGGAAAACATTAATCTTGTTCCTAATTTAGACCACAAAGATTTCCAGAAATAGCTAAGGAACTTAGCATCTCGATCAGAAACTATGGTCTTAGGCATACCATGCAACCTAACAATCTCTCTAAAGAATAAATCAGAAATGTGCACAGCATCATCAGTTTTATGACAAGGTATGAAATGAGCCATCTTAGAGAACCTTTCAACCACCACAAAGATAGAATCTCGGTCAGATCTAGACCTAGGCAATCCAAGCACAAAGTCCATCGAGATATCAACCCAAAGATAAGATGGAATGGGTAGGGCCGAATACAAACCTTGGTTCAGTGCCTTAGATTTGGCTTTCTTGCACACCATCGACTACAGATCCGTTCCACATCCTTCATCAAACTTGTCCAGTAAAGGTGCTCATGAATGACTTTGTGTGTTTTCTTGACTCCGAAATGTCCCATAAAGCCTCCTCCATGTGCTTCCCTGAGAAACAACTCCCTCAAAGAACATTGGGGCACACACACGCGGTTATCATAGAATAGAAATCCAGAATTTTGGTAATATTTTCCATAAGCCACTTTGGAACTCTTTCTGAAAATATCTTTGAAATCCTGATCAGTTGCGTATAAATCTATAATAAATTCAAAACCGAGCAACTTGGTTTCAAGAGCTGAAAGAAGTACATACCTTCTAGACAAGGCATCAGCAACCACATTTTCCTTACCATGCTTGTATTTGATGACATAAGGAAAGATCTCAATGAATTCAACCCAACGGGCATGTCTTTTATTCAACTTCTGCTGACCCTTATGGTGTTTCAAGGACTGGTGATCCGTGTGAATCACAAACTCCTTCGGCCAGAGGTAATGCTGCCACGTTTGAAGAGCCCTTACCAAAGCATACAGCTCCTGATCGTAGGTGGGGTAATTGAGTGTGGCTCCTCCAAGCTTTTCACTGAAATAAGCTATGGGCTTCCTTTCTTGCATCAAAACAGCACCAATACCAACTCCCGAAGCATCACACTCGATCTCAAAGGTTTTAGAAAAATCAGGAAGTACAAGTAAAGGAGCTTGAGTTAACTTCCCTTTGAAAATTTGGAATGCCTCTTCTTGTGCTGTTCCCCATTTGAACCCAACATTTTTATTGATCACTTCAGTAAGTGGGGCTGCAATGGTGCAGAAGTTCTGGACGAACCGGTGATAAAAACCTGCAAGACCATGGAAGCTTCTCACTTTGCCCACGGTCGTTGGGCTAGGCCAGTCCCGAATGGCCTTGATCTTTTCCTCGTCCACCCTAAGGCCATCAGCACCAATAATAAAGCCAAAGAACACCACGTGATCTGTTCCAAAAGAGCATTTACCAAGATTTGCAAAAAGTCTTTCCTTCCTAAGAACTTCAAGAACAGATTTCAAATGCTTTTTATGATCATCTAGGCTCCTGCTGTAAATGAGAATGTCATCAAAGTAGACAACCACAAAATGACCAATGAATGCTCTCAGAATATGATTCATCAAACGCATGAATGTCATGGGTGCATTGGTGAAACCAAATGGCATAACAAGCAACTCATACAAGCCTAACTTTGTTTTAAATGCAGTTTTCCATTCATCACATGAATGTCATGACATTTGGTTTCACCAATGCACCCATGACATTTGGTTTCACCAATGCACCCATGACATTCATGTGATGAATGGAAAACTGCCGGCGGCACCCGTCGCGCGGGCTGGCCTGGCGCCCGGCGGCACCGGCCTGGCGCCGGCAGCACCGTCGCGGGCTGGCCTGGCGCCCGGCGGCACCGGCCTGGCGCCGGCCGACGCCCTTGTCCTGGTCTCGGTCCCATCGTGTTCGGTCTGATCCCATCTTGGCTTGTTTGGATCAATCATCATGAGTTTGGGACGATCACGCTACGAATAAACATCCTACGACTCGATTGGAATCGCCCTCGATGTTTTACGACAAAAACTAGAAGGATTGGATTTCGTAGAAGATATCGTGATAAAACAAGGTCGATTAACTTGAACATCGATCCTTTAGGTTATAACGGTTTATTTTACGAGAAAGATAGTCTTTCCAGAAATCGATAAAACGCTTAACGACTTAAGACAAGTCCACGGACTAACTTACTAATTTAGGAATTCAGGCCCAATCAGGCTATGACGGTTTGTCCGATATCCCAACATCGGATAAACATCAAGTCACCAAAACTCGAGGATAATTACAAAGATCGATTTAAAATGGAATACTTCCTGAAGAGATAAGCTTGGGCCCAAAGGCGAGGTCCATCATCCTAAGGCAAACCGACCTTGGAGTGGATATATAAGGAGAGCAAGGCAGAAGAGAAGGGAATCCGAAAATCCTAGAATCTAGACTTAGAGAACTCCCGCTAGCTTAGTGAACGAGAACTTAGGCGGTTAGGCCAGCGAGGCAGGACTTAGAGCGTCTGGCGCCTCTTGTTCTAGTTTTATCTTCTCCGCAGATCCCTGCTCCTCGGAAGGATCTAACAATTTCTACTCAGAGCTCCGCACATAGAAACCCTAGGCATTATCTTCGACATGCCCGTTTCTATGACCAACGCTCATACTAGACGAACCAGGCCCTAGAACGTTTGGCCGCCTCCTGTTCGTAAATCTCCGCTCCTCTCGGAAGGATCGGACAATTCTTTTACTTAAGAGCTCGCGACATAGAAACCCTAGGCGCTATCTTCGACATGCCCGCTTCTATGACCAACGCCATACTAGATTTAACCCGCACGGTTCGATCTCTTGTTCAATTACACCTAAACTGAACTACGTCCGACTTGATCCTCGAAGGTAATGAGGGCAGCCTTTCTTAAGGTCCAGTCTCAAATCTTAACAAATCTTTTTCCGCATTTATTCGGTCACTTGTCGTTGGCTGTCGCAGAGAATCCGACCTTCAAGGAAAGCCGGGTTAACTTGGCTTTCCTCCGCAATCTTATTTATTAAAATTGACGGTGTGAATTTCGGTTCCCACAGTTTGGCTAGAAGGAGGGGGATGGATTACTCTTACTCATACGGCCGCAGCTTTGATCGAACCAATGTCCAGAAATATGAAAGAAAAAGTTGCAGTTTGCGCCAACGATGGTAAAACAACTCCAGCAGCGACTGTTCCTATAGCCAACGCCACGCGAAACGCCACGGTGCTCGAAAGCAAATCAAAACCTAGCCGCTTTCCGCCACAGGAAGAAGCACAAAACGAGCTCGCAATTCTATCTAAACAGAAAGGGCAACGATAAAATCTATCAAACCCCAAAATTCGCCTTGTTACCAAGTTAGAGAAATCGCGAACGAGCAAGGTTTCTACGAAAAACGCTTTTCGAGAACCTCTCGAAAAATAAAACTTATTCTCCTCAAACCTTGGGGAAACCTTATATTACTGTGGAACAGAATACGGCAAATCGGTTCACCGATTCCCACCGCCATACTTTACAAACAACTCTCGAGGAACAAACGGAAAACGAAAGGAGGTCGGAGCTTGATCTTACTAGGACGACTTGCCATAAGGTAAGATCAGTCTTCCCAGTTCGCCTTTAGTAAGAGCCCACTTTGTTCTCCTTGTGTCTAGGTCAAAATGGCTTTCGCTTCGCCTCAATCGGAGTTTCCGCTGAGATTTTACGAAGGGAACAAAATCACTCTTCCGCCACCTCGCCTGTGGGCGAGAACAACAATCACCAAAGTCACCTCGCCTGTGGAAACCTCACTTTGCTCTTGTTGGGGTCAAAACGGTTATCTCGAAATCTACGGCTAAAGACCTTCCCAAAACTCAAAAGATTTCGCAAACGACCGACGAGGGAAAGATCAAACAACGAAAAAACCCACAGGCGGCCGACGGCCTGGCGCCGGCGGCACGCTGGACGCTGGCTGGCCTGGCGCCGGCGGCACGCTGGACGCTGGACGCTGGCTGGCTCATGCCGGGCGGCACTCGCCTGGCGCCGGCGGCACTCGCCTGGCGCCGGCGGCACGCTGGACGCTGGCTGGCCTGGCGCCGCGCACGCTGACGCTGGCTGCCTGGCGCCGGCGGCACTCGCCTGGCGCCGGCGGCACTCGCCTGGCGCCGGGCGCACGCTGGACGCTGGCTGGCCTGGCGCCGGCGGCACTCGCCTGGCGCCGGGCGCACGGGACGCTGGCTGGCCTTACGCCGGGCGCACGCTGGACGCTGACGCTGACGCTGGACGCTGACGCTGGACGCTGACGCTGGCTGGCCTGGCGCCGGCGGCACTCGCCTGGCGCCGGGTCGACGCCCTCGGCCCTGGTCTTGGTCCCATCGTGCTCGGTCCGATCCCATCTTGGCTTGTTTAGATCAATCTTTGTGAGTTTGGTACGATCACGGTTATTCTAAACACCAATCGTCTCGACTATACGAGGAAATGGGATTCCTTCGGAAATGCCGAAACCTTCAAAAGACTATTTTCTCGAAAAATTTTGTAAGGGTTTTAATTCTTTGTAGGACAGGAACAAAAACGTCTTGAAAAACTGCCGTAGAATTTAGGGAACTTAGGATTTAGGTGGATAGTCTAGCAAGCTAAGTCTTAGGCAAAATTTCCAGTCTTGTTCCATCGTTCCTTGATTGTCCAGGCAGAACATGCAAACCGATCTAGTCTCTCGAAAAACCGAGAAACGATCGCCACGCGTTCTAAAAGCATACTCATCCCGCTTCCTAAAAGAAAGAAAACGCATAACAAGCCTTCTGAAGAACGGCTAACCCGCTTTCTCGTAAAAGAAAAGGGAAGTAGGCACGATACTATATCCCAGATAATCCCATCTTCGAAAACTTTTTGCTTCAGCATCAAGACAACGCTTTTGACAAAGAAAACTCTCGCAGCAATAAGATTCATCTTAAGAACGCTAGCGGCATAGCCCAACCGTTACAAACATAGTCCTGAAAACTCTATGTCACCTCTCGCCGCGAAACTCGCGAACTAAAAACGTACCACGCCAGACTAATAGCACGACGGTGAACTACTTAAAATAACGAAATAACCTTCGTAAAACTCCACGAGAGTAGTTGAGCAGAAAAAAGGTAATTCGAAATCATAGCGAAACATCTCCGTAATCCGCTGAAACATCGCTACTTTAACAATCTGCGTTTTCTATCTCCATGAAACCGGTCATCCATTACTTTCAGATAACAAGAACGCTTTTAAAACAAAACAGCCTAGGAAAAACATGATCGGTCTCATGCAAAGCGATTTCGCGAATCGCATAAAAGTGAATGAGGAAAATATAATCCGTGGTGCGAATATCGCCTGTGGAAACCTCACTTTGCTCTTGTTGGGGTCAAAAGCGGTTATCTCGAAATCTACGGCTAAAGACCTTCCCAAAACTCAAAAGATTTCGCGAACGACCGACGAGGGAAAGATCAAACAACGAAAACTCACGACGGTAAGATCGCTCATACGTATGCACGCTGACGGGACGCTGGCTGGCTCATGCCGGGCGCACGCTGGACGCTGACGCTGGCTGGCTCATGCCGGGCGCACGCTGGACGCTGGCTGGCTCATGCCGGGCGCACGCTGGACGCTGACGCTGGCTGCCTGGCGCCGGCGGCACTCGCCTGGCGCCGGCGGCACGCTGGACGCTGGCTGGCCTTACGCCGGGCGGCACGCTGGACGCTGGCTGCCTGGCGCCGGGCGTACTCGCCTGGCGCCGGGCGCACGCTGGACGCTGGCTGGCTCATGCCGGGCGGCACGCTGGACGCTGGCTGGCCTGGCGCCGGCGGCACTCGCCTGGCGCCGGGCGCACGCTGGACGCTGACGCTGGCTGCCTGGCGCCGGCGGCACGCTGACGCTGACGCTGGACGCTGACGCTGACGCTGGACGCTGGCTGGCTCATGCCGGGCGGCACTCGCCTGGCGCCGGGTCGACGCCCTCGGCCCTGGTCTTGGTCCCATCGTGCTCGGTCCGATCCCATCTTGGCTTGTTTAGATCAATCTTTGTGTGTTTGGTACGATCACGGTTATTCTAAACACCAATCGCCTCGACTATACGAGGAAATGGGATTCCTTCGAAATGCCGAAACCTTCAAAAGACTATTTTCTCGAAAAATTTTGTAAGGGTTTTAATTTTGTAGGACAGGAACAAAACGCCTTGAAAAACTGCCGAGAATTTAGGAACTTAGGATTTAGGTGGATAGTCTAGCAAGCTAAGTCTTAGGCAAAATTTCCAGTCTTGTTCCATCGTTCCTTGATTGTCCAGGCAGAACATGCAAACCGATCTAGTCTCAAAACCGAAACGATCGCCACGCCGCTCTAAAAGCATACTCATCCCGCTTCCTAAAAGAAAGAAAACGCATACAAGCCTTCTGAAGAACGGCTAACCCGCTTTCTCAGAAAAGAAAAGGGAAGTAGGCACGATACTATATCCAGATAATCCCATCTTCGAAAACTTTTGCTTCAGCATCAAGACAACGCTTTTGACAAAGAAAACTCGCAGCAATAAGATTCATCTTAAGAACGCTAGCGCATAGCCCAACCGCTACAAACATAGTCCTGAAAACTCTATGTCACCTCTCGCCGCGAAACTCGCGAACTAAAAACGTACCGACGCCAGACTAATAGCACGACGGTGAACTACTTAAAATAACGAAATAACCTTCGTAAAACTCCACGAGTAGTTGAAGCAGCTTTAGATCAAAGGTCGAAATCATAGCGAAACATCTCCGTAATCCGCTGAAACATCGCTACTTTAACAATCTGCGATTTTCTATCTCCATGAAACCGTCATCCATTACTTTCAGATAACAAGAACGCTTTAAAACAAAACAGCCTAGGAAAAACATGATCGGTCTCATGCAAAACGATTTCAAGAGTACGCAAAAGTGAATGAGGAAAATATAATCCGTGGTCGCTAATATCGCAAGTAATTTGTGAGAAACGCCCGTTACCTTTGCGAAAACCCCTTACATCACTTTTAGGAAAAATCCTCTGTATGGTCGAAGTTAATTCATACAAAGCAACTTTCGTAAAATAAACATAATGGGTCCAACGGGTAACTGACATAGACAGTTTTCGCCCACAAGGTTTCTGGCTCCTGCTTTCACTCCTCGCGTTGCGTCCGAAAGCAGGAAATAATCACGCAGACTAACCCGACGTCGGTCCTGCGCCGATCCCTTAAACTTTGTCCCTCGATAAAATGAAACGATTTTCATGCAACAAAAAGAATTTATAATGAGCCATTCATCGTGATAACTAAGACCTAAAGTGAAAGATCGCTTCTAAAAGCCATCAGCCATAACTCAGAAAACTCCGCTATGCTTGGCATGTCTATCTCGCAAACGCTATTTTGCCCTCGCCAACTACGCCTTCCGTAAAGCCGAACCTGAATTCGCATCCCCATTAAGGACAATGTAAACTAACATGACCTTAATAAGGGTCATGGTCTGATCGCTACCAACAACTTCCTTGGTGATACGGCTGAATCTAGCCTCCATGCCAATCCAAAGCTACTGAGCGAAAGCACCGCCCAATCACTTAACGCTAAAACAACAATCCACGATTTGTTCATAGAACGCCAAGTGACTATTACGCAAGCAATTTGTCGATAACCCAGAATCGAAATCATACGATAAACTCTCCATACCAAAACTCAGTCCTAACAACCATATGGTGAACGGAAGATTTAAACTTATCGCCAATCGTTAAGTTCTATACCGTAAATACGCATGAAAAGAAACGCCGCGGACAAGGCTCCAAGAGTTATACGAGTCATCCTTAATATATACAATCAAATTCGGAAGGCCAACACTTCATGAAGCACTGTGAATGTAGACGCTTCTCCTCGGTCAAACTTACGCGACCCCTTGGTCCTGCGCCCAAACCAAACAACAGTTTCTGGCTGCTAACATTCGCGAAAACATCTCCAAGCCGCGAACATTTCAACCACGAAATGCAGCACAAGGAAAACTCGACCTTCAGCATCGCAGACGCCGCTAACGCCAAGGACATTCTTTCCTCAAAACGCTCCAGATGAAATCTTCGCCTCTAGAACTCAAAACATACAAACACACCTCTAAACGGTAACATGCCTCTAAACTGGCATCATTTCGTTGTTGCTGATCACAACAAACGAACTCTAACGTCCTAAACAGACAAATAGCCACCTTTAAAAGGGTAGGCTCTCTTGCATCCGACAAGGATAAACATAGCGCTATACAAGAAATCCAAAATTTTGGTCTAGCTCTTCAGAAGGAAGTAGCTCGACTCACTGCATAAATCATATAAGCCGACAACAATTCATGGATTTTAAACGGCACGAAGTCAGGTTAAAATCGCAAACAGGCAAAACGAAAGCCGATTTGTCATCGCAAAGCCTCAGTCCGAGAGTAAACCTAGGTCTTGCCCTAAACCCAGCCACGCTGGATCTTGACATCTCACAGACATAGTATGGTATACGAGATCCAAAAATTTGTCTCTTCACTTAAGCCTATTCGTTTCACCTAACTTTCCGCAGAATCGTAAAACGCTGAAAATCTCGCTTTATGCAAACAATAGGTACGGTGATCATCAGGGAACTAGGAATGAGACGACAACTCACACCCTCTTTCTCATACTTCGAAAAAACTGAAGTTCATAAATAATCGAAAAACAAATACATCAACAGCATCATGCTCGAAAGTCTCTCATGACACATAACCAGACCATATAAGTCTCGCCGGAAAACAGATCACAAGGGTCTTAAACTCCAAAACGAACTACGGAAGGCTTGATCCCTACACCAAGGGTACGTAGGCAGCCTTCGAAAGGCGCAGCCCCAATCTTACCACTTTCAACGGAGCCTTTCAACCATTAATTCCGCCTATCTTACCTGACATGTCTTATCGCTCGCAAGAACATCACAAAGGTTCTAACGAGCTGGGGGGCTAACTGTTGGTGTCAAAATCGGTCACGACGGAATCAATGACTGAAAGTCTCTAGAAAGTATTTCTTGAAACAAAAAGTCTCGGATAATTTGAAAAGAAGTTATACGAGATTTTCTCAAATTAGAATATCCACTCTCTGTGAGATCGGAAGACTACGGGCGTGCGCGGACGAGAGTCCCCGGAAAGATCGGTCCGCTCGCCCAAGGACATCAAGATTCGATCACCACAAAAACCCTAAACACAAAAGAATCTGCCTCGAAACTTCGAAGAGGTCGTTCTCTCAAACCGTGAGGAACCAGAAAACGATCAAGATATCAAATCGAAGCCCTCGCCGAGATCTTCAGCCTGGCGCCGGCGGCACCCGCGGACGCTGGCCGGCCTGGCGCCGGCGGCACCGTCACGCGGGCTGGACTGGCGCCGGCACCGACCTGGCGCCGGGCGGCACTGCGGACGCTGGCCGGCCTGGCGCCGGCGGCACCCGCGGACGCTGGCCGCCTGGCGCCGGGCGGCACCGCCAGGCGGGCTGGCCTGGCGCCGGCGGCTTTCCGTGGCAGCGGGCGGCCTGGCGCCGGCGGCACCCGCGGACGCTGGCCGGCCTGGCGCCGGCGGCACCGTCACGCGGGCTGGACTGGCGCCGGCAGCACCCGCCGCTGGCTGGCCTGGCGCCGGTGGCACCTCGACCTGGCGCCCGGTCGACGGCCCTCGCCCTGGTCTCTGTCCCATCGTGTTCGGTCTGATCCCATCTTGGCTTGTTTGGATCAATCATCATGAGTTTGGGACGATCACGGCTACGAATAAACATCCTACGACTCGATTGGAATCGTCCTCGATGTTTTACGACAAAACTAGAAGGATTGATTTCGTAGAAGATATCGTATAAAACAAGGTCGATTAACTTGAACATCGATCCTTTAGGTTATAATGGTTTATTTTACGAAAGATAGTCTTTCAATCGTATAAAGCGTTTAACGACTTAAGACAAGTCCACGGACTAACTACGATTTAGGAATTCAGGCCCAATCAGGCTATGGCGGTTTGTCCGATATCGAACATCGGATAAACATCAAGTCACCGAAAACTCGAGGATAATTACAAAGATCGACGAAAATGGAATACTTCCTGAAGAGATAAGCTTGGGCCCAAAGGCGAGGTCCATCATCCTAAGGCAAACCGACCTTGGAGTGGATATATAAGGAGAGCAAGGGCAGAAGAGAAGGGAATCCGAAAATCCTAGAATCTAGACTTAGAGAACTCCCGCTAGCTTAGAGAACTTAGAACTTAGGCGGTTAGGCCAGCGAGGCAGGACTTAGAACGTCTGGCCGCCTCTTGTTCTAGTTTTATCTTCTCCGCGAGATCCCTGCTCCTCGGAAGGATCGGACAATTCTTTACTTAAGAGCTCCGCATAGAAACCCTAGGCATTATCTTCGACATGCCCGTTTCTATGACCAACGCTCATACTAGACGAACCAGGCCCTAGAAGGTTTGGCCGCCTCCTGTTCGTAAATCTCCGCTCCTCTCGGAAGGATCGGACAATTCTTTTACTTAAGAGCTCCGCACATAGAAACCCATAGGCGTTATCTTCGACATGCCTGTTTCTATGACAAACGCTCATACTAGACGAACCCGCCCAGACGGTTCGATCTCTTGTTCAATTACACCTAAACTGAACTACGTCCGACTTGATCCTCGAAAGTGCGTAGGCAGCCTATCTTAAGGTCAGTCTCAAATCTTAACAAATCTTTTTCGCATTTATTCGGTCACTTGTCGTTGGCTGTCGCGAAGAATCCGGACCTTCAAGGAAAGCCGGGTTAACTTGGCTTTCCTCCGCAATCTTATTTATTAAAATTGACGGTTTGAATTTCGGTTCCCACATAAGTCCTCTTTATATACTCCTGCTTTAGGTCGGTTTACCTCTTCTCGGGCGGACTTCGTGTGGCGGCTTTTCCATATCTCGTTTTTTCTTCGTGATTATCTTCGAAACTTGACATTTATCTTAGCGAAAATTTGACATTTATCTCTTCCGCGGATGAGATAAACCGTCATACTAGTCTTTGGGCTCAAGTCTTTGGGATCATAGATGGGCGTTGTCCACAATTCGGACCCTCTTTAGACCGTGTCGAGACTTAAGCGTTTTACGATTTTATTAGCGAATTAGCGTTGGTATAGGCATGATTTTCCCAGCGGAACCTCGATCTCCGCATAGCGAGGCAGTTGATGTTAAGTTAACCGTACCTGTTCTATTACAAAGAGCCTGGCGCCGGGCGGCACTATCGCCTATGCGCCGGCGCACTGGCCACGCGGACTGGCGCCGGGCGGCACTGACCTGGCGCCGGGCGGCACTGCGGACGCTGGCCGCCTGATGCCGGGCGCACTCCGTGACATCGGCCGCTCATGCCGGGCGCAACGCGGCTGGCCTGGCGCCGGCGCACCCGCGGACGCTGGCCGGCCTGGCGCCGGTGGCACTGGCCGTGACGGCTGGACTGGCGCCGCAGCACCCGCCGCTGGCTGGGCTGGCGCTGGGCGGCACCTCGCCGCTGGCTGGCCTGGCGCCGGTGGCACTCGCCTGGCGCCGTCGACGCCCTCGCCCTGGTCTCTGTCCCATCGCGGTTCGGTCTGATCCCATCTTGGCTTGTTTGGATCAATCATCATGAGTTTGGGACGATCACGGCTACGAATAAACATCCTACGACTCGATTGGAATCGCCCTCGATGTTTTACGACAAAACTAGAAGGATTGATTTCGTAGAAGATATCGTGATAAAACAAGGTCGATTAACTTGAACATCGATCCTTTAGGTTATACGGTTTATTTTACGAAAGATAGTCTTTCCGAGAAATCGTGATAAAACGCTTAACGATTCTAAGACAAGTCCACGGACTAACTTACTTAATTTAGGAATTCAGGCCCAATCAGGCTATGACGGTTTGTCCGATATCCCAACATCGGATAAACATCAAGTCACCAAAACTCGAGGATAATTACAAAGATCGATTTAAAATGGAATACTTCCAAGAGATAAGCTTGGGCCCAAAGGCGCAGGTCCATCATCCTAAGGCAAACCGACCTTGGAGTGGATATATAAGGAGAGCAAGGGCAGAAGAGAAGGGAATCCAAAATCCTAGAATCTAGACTTAGAGAACTCCCGCTAGCTTAGAGAACTTAGAACTTAGGGCGTTAGGCCAGCAGGCAGGACTTAGAACGCCTGGTCAGCTTCTTGTTCTAGTTTTATCTTCTCCGCAGATCCCTGCTCCTCTCGAAGGATCGGACAATTTTTTACTTAAGAGCTCCGCACATAGAAACCCTAGGCATTATCTTCGACATGCCCGCTTCTATGACCAACGCCATACTAGATCTAACCAGGCCCTAGAAGGTTTGGTCAGCCTCCTGTTCAGAATCTCCGCCCTCTCGAAGGATCGACAATTCTTTTTACTTAAGAGCTCCGACATAGAAACCCTAGGCATTATCTTCGACATGCCCGCTTCTATGACCAACGCCATACTAGACTAACCCGCCCAGACGGTTCGATCTCTTGTTCAATTACACCTAAACTGAACTACGTCCGACTTGATCCTCGAAGGGGTACGTAGGCAGCCTATCTTAAGGTCCAGTCTCAAATCTTAACAAATCTTTTTCCGCATTTATTCGGTCACTTGTCGCTATTGTCGAGAGAACTGACCTTCAAGGAAAGCCGGTTAACTGGCTTTCCTCCGCAATCTTATTTATTAAAATTGACGGTTTGAATTTCGGTTCCCACATAAGTCCTCTTTATATACTCCTGCTTTAGGTCGGTTTACCTCTTCTCGGGCCGGACTCGTCGCGAAGCGGGCTTTTCCATATCTCGTTTTTCTTCGTGATTATCTTCGAAACTTGACATTTATCTTCGCTAAAATTTGACATTTATCTCTTCCGCGATGAGATAAACCGCCATACTAGTCTTTGGGCTCAAGTCTTTGGGATCATAGATGGGCCGCTGTCCACAATTCGACCCTTTAACCGTGACGAGATTAAGCGCTTTTACGATTTTATTCGCTAATTAGCCGCTGGTATAGGCATGATTTTCCTGAACGGAACCTCGCTCTTCGCGATAGCCGAGGCAGTTGATGTTAAGTTAACCGCATCTGTTCTATTACAAAGAGTGGGAAACCGCTCGAGAGACATAACCTTCCCAATTTCCCTTAGACTTTCGACGATGTTTTTAGACGGAACATTGGTATCGTGTGCACGGACCCGAGGACTGAGTTACGGAAACTTGGGACGAAGATGCATGGTTATAGGATGGGACCGGGTTCGGAATGGTCCACGAAGGGTTGGCCACACTCGCCGGGTGAGCTGACACGCCATAAGCCGAAGCTCGCCGGGCGAAGTTGACCGCGTTTGGTCGAGCTCGACGGCGAAGTTGACCGCGTTTGGTCGAGCTCGACGGCGAAGTTGACCGCTAACGCTGTCATACTCGCCGCCGAAGTTGACCGCTAACGCTGTCATACTCGCCGGCCGAAGTTGACCGTTTGGTCGAGCTCGACGGCGAAGTTGACCGCGAACACGGTCGTGACTACCAGGCGAAGTTGACCAAGAATGTGGTCGTGATTGCCGGGCGAGCTGACCCGTGCCACGGTCGAGCTCACCGGCGAGTTGACCCGCAACACGGTCGTACTCACCGGGCGATTTGACCCGTGCCTTGGTCGAGCTCGACGGCGAGTTGACCCGCAACGTGGTCGTACTTTCGCCAGCGAAGCCGACCTCGCCCTCGGTCATACTCGCCGGCGAAGTTGATTCATTGAATAGATTCGCCGGGCGAGCTGACCTGCAGCATACCGTTGCCGGGCGAGTAGACCGCGTTCCGCGATCCATTTCGTTATTCGCTTTTTCGCTTTTGAAGTTTTGACCGAGATTTGGTTTTTCCGAGGACCTTCGGGCATCGATTCTGTCGTGACCGATTTTGACCCCAACAGTTAGCCCCCCAGATAGCTAGGTTCCTTGGAGTTTTGGTAACAGGTCCTAGCTCGCGGTATAGCTCGTTAGAAAGGTGTTGATACGTAATCGTTTGCCGAAAGCCAAGAGTGAATAGTAACTCTCCTTTGTTGCTTATAAAGGTGGAGTAAGTTTTTTATCATTCTTTACTTACTCCTCTCTAGAACTTACCTCTAAGATAGAAATTTCTCTTCTCTTTCTCTCTTTGCTTATACAAAGAAAATGTCTTCAAGAAAAGGATCTTCAAAGAGGCATTCTTCCTCACACTCATCTTCGGGTGACTCTTCTACTAATGAGGTGATCACCCCGAAAGAAGAGTTTGAAGTTGAGGAAGACGCAGCGATGCGACTACAAAGCTCTTTATGGTCGCCTCACCGCAAGACATTCCAATCCCTAAGAGGCCCGTGAGGTCGCCGAACGCACCCTCACGCCGAGCATGGTCTCTCCCGATACCTTACTTAACTCTCCGAACTTTTACCAGATTCCGCGGAGTCAGATTGATCCCGAGTGGCAACGAAAAGGCGAGGAACCCTCCGGAAGGTTTCTTTACTTGCTACGAGGTCTTCCTGGCGTATTGCCGCATTTGGTTTCCGATCCCCGGCACCATCGTCCGTGCGCTTCACCACTTTGGGCTTTCGATCAGCAAGCTAAACGTTCTGGGCTTGCAGCATTGGCTTGGCGTGTTGATCTCGAGTTACGAGCTAGGAATGGATCTTAACCCTGGGGACTTCGAGGGATTTTGGTTTACGAAAGGAACGGGGATCGATGGCTCATACCGCATGGTGCCAAAGAAAAACATGGCTATAATTCACGGGCATACTTTGCACCCCAAGACATGGTTTGAGCGCTTTTTCTTTGTCCGGATAGATGGGGGAGTCTGTCGAGGAGAGCTACCTCCACCTATTCCGCCAGGAGTGGAACTTCAAACGCGGTAATATCGACTAGTTGCTGCTTTGATACCTTGAAAACACGGAAGATGATTTTTTATTATTGCAGTGAACAGGATCCTTCCACCGACTCCTGCCGATCTTTTTGCCAAGCGAGATCTTCTCCACGACAGGCCATTCTCCTGGAACTCCTTCACCGTTGAACGGATTCGAAGTGTGGTGGAGCTCCATCGATCTTGAGCCGTATCCCAGCCTCTCTGACGCTCCGCACGAGAACCGCTTCATTGATGTCTTGCCTGCTCGGAGGCAGAGAAATAGGTCTTAGAAAGGCAAAGGGGTTGCCTCTGAGAACGCCTCGGGAGACCCTCCGCTGCCAGGATGGAGCCCTAGTTTTACCCCATGGGAAAGGAGGGAACCAGCGAGGTTCCCTCCTAGCTTAATTTTTGCCGACCTCCCTCCCGCCACTACTCATGAGTCGCTGGACTAAGAGTCGAGGAGGAAAGTAGTCGCTGAAGGTTCCTGTTTGATCAACGAGGTTTATCTTTTGAACTTTGATCTGAATTTTGGTATATTAGTTTTTTCTTTTCTTTTCTAATCTTAAGTTCATGCAGGGGATGAGGGTGTTCAATGCGGCGCTTGACGGAAGTTTCCGGGAATCGCGAATCTCTCACTTCAAAGCTGAGGAGACTGAAAGAGAACTCTTTCGGTTCCAGAAGGAGGTCGAGGAACAGAGCCGAGACAGGCTGAGCTCCATTCTCGCCCTTGTCCGTATGAGAGGAGAGGAAAGAGAACGATTGTCGCCGAGATGAAGCGGAGGGTCGCGATTTGCCACTGAATTCGAGAGCTTTAAGGATGCTCGTGAATTGCGGGCAATTTTCGCGAAGTGCCGTGGTTCGGTCGCTACCCTCTACAAGTCGCAGAACAAGGACTTCTCCTTTCCTTCCGAGGTCGCTGAGATGTCAGGCCTCGTGGACGGGTTCGCCCATGCTGAATCCTTGGTTCCTCTGATCGAAGGAAGGGTCCGACAGCTTTGGGATTCAATCGAGGTCTCGGAGGACACGGCGGAAGCGGGAGCCGGTTCTGCGGACAAGGAGGGAGAGGTCAATAAGCCCGCGGAGCTCGCTTTACGCTTCGATGTCCGGTATCTCGACCTTGACTTTTGAGGATTGTCGGATAGATTTCCTTTATCTTTATCTGTATTGTTGAGTTTTTAGGCCGAAAGTGTGGCCGCTATATGAGTGTGCTATGGCTCCACGGGCCATTTGACTTTATTTGTGGACTGGCCGCTGGTGGCTTTGAATCCCAGCCGCTTTGGCGCTCCTAATATATATAACTAATGTTTTAGTTTATACTTCTGTCAAGTGTCGAGGATGAGGTATGAGTAGTCACTTCAGATCTCGACTGTTTTGTCGCTTGTCCGCTGGCTTTTTTCGAGATAAAGACATTCGTAAATGCTTTGGAGTTTCTACGAAGTTTTCGTGAGCGTTATAGATGTGGGCGACGGGACATTTTTTGTATCATGTCTTATAATGTTTGTGGACCAGTAGGACAGGGTTTAAGGCAAGACCTAGGTTTACTTTCGGCCCTAAGGCTATGCGATGACTAATCGGCTTTCGTTTTGCCTGTTGGCGATTTCTACCTGGTTCTTTCCGTTTTAAAGTCCACGGCTTGATGCCGGCTTATAGGACTTGTATGGGAAGAACCGAGCATCTTCCAGAGACCGTCTAGAGTGCTGACCAAAATTTTGAATTTTTTGTATAGCGCGCTATGATATCCTTGTCGGATGTAAGAGAAGCTTTACTTTTGATGAAATGTTTGACTACGAGTTCTCTTTGGAGAACGTTTTTCAGGTATGTTTGTCGGGCCAATCGGCGATCATCATTTTTTTTAAGTCGCGGATGGACTGTGTGCTTAGATAAGATCTTTCGAGGATTGTTCGCGACGTCTCGCTTTTCCCGAAAGATATATCTTTTATAAGGTGGTATCGATCTTCTCTCTTTTTGGAGAAGACGTGTACATTTTAGGTCTTACTTGACCGTGAATGTTTTTAAAACATGAACTGGTTTCCGTCCAAGGATTGCCTGGACGGTGTAGAGGCTTATTGCGAGTGATTCATGAGATCTGAAAAAAAATAATTTATTAAAAAGTTTCGAAAATTTCGAGTACAAGCACGGATATTTCGAACTTTATGGGAGTATATGAGTATACGCATCCACCCCCTTTTGGAGAGGGGATAGCTGAACTTGACAATAGGACAAGCTGCCTACGCACTTTCTTCGAGGATCAAGTCAGAGTTCTGCTGGTTTCGCGGGTGTTCCTACCGCTGGAGGGGTCACCTCAGTTACTTCTCGCTATGGGGCCAAAGCTGGGTCGACGATCGTTTCCGGAGTAGGGTTGTCCGCCGGTGAGGTGATGGATTTGGGAAAGCTATCGTCCTGAGTCGTTGACTGATCCGATGGTTCCGGATCGCTTTTTGCGGAGCTCTGGTAGGAGTCCTGAGTTTTCTTCGATTTCTTCGGGTTGACCGCTGGGGTGTTCCGTGTTTGTCGAAGTTTATGTTCGGCCAAGTAGCAGAGCCTTGACTTTTTTTGGCATCCCCAGATTACTGATGTTCCGTTCGGGGTTGGGAATTTGATGCCGAGATGGTAAGTTGATGGTACTGCTTTCATGGCATTGATCCGTGAGGTTCCCATGATGACGCGATAGATATAGGAGTGTCGACACCATGAAGTCGACGCATTTTGTCACATCCTTAGCCATTACGGAAGTTTGATGGATCCGAGGGTCATTGACATTGGCCCAAAACCTCTAAGAGGTTTTGTTCGGGACGACTTCTTCGAAGTTCGATACTCATTCTTTAGCTGTCGCGGTAGATGACGTTGACCGTGCTTCCTGTGTCGACAAGGATCCTGGCGACTTCCAGATCTTGGATTACCAAATCGATGCCTAGCGAACCACAGTGCGGTTTGTCGATACCGATGGTTTTGCTTTCTTCGAAAGTGATTGCATCATTATGCATGTCATCGCCGGTACCGGTTTGCCAGTTAGAACTTGTTTCCGCCTTCTGACCGTAATCTTTGATCGACGACCAAATCTTGATAGAATTGTGATCCTCCGATGATCATATTTACCCTTCGATGGTTGTTATCGCTTCGGCTGTCGCCTTGTCCTTCTTCCGCCGCTTTCCCCAACTGGTTCTCGCGTATCTCTCGAGATTCTTTATCATTTTGGGAGGTCGGTCGAATCCAGGACCAGGTCTTTTACGCCGCGGATTCTCGACAGTTCGCCGCAAGAAGCTTTGCAGCGAAGTCTAGCCGAGGACCTTGCAGTTTGTGGTGGAGTGACCTTTGGTCTGGTGGAACTCGCAGTAGGAATTATCCTTGTACTGGTTCCTAGTCCAGGTGTTTCCAAAAGTTTTCCTTGTTCAGAATTGATGGCATGAAGTTGTGCTCGCCTGAGATCTTCCTTCGTGGTGGATATACTTATCGCTACGAGCTCCTCCTTTTGGCGGATATTTTCTGCGGTTTTGTTTCGGGAGAGGATCTTCATCTCTTCTTCCATTATGATGAAGTCCGCTGTTTTGTGCAGAGCGCCCTGATCGCTCTCGCCTCGAGATATCCACCGCCGAGTTTAGATCGGTACCGAGAGTTTTCCGCAGAGCGCCGACCGCTACTTTGTTGCTGATTCCAGTGACTCTTGCCATTACTAGCTTGAATCTGTTCATGAAATCGTGGAGTGGCTCGTCCTCCCTTTGAGATAGACTCCAGAGATCGACGTCCGAGGTTTTCCTGTCCACGAACATGGAATACTGTTTGAGGAATTCTGAAGCGAAGCCGACGAAAACTTCCGATTGAGTTACGCTTCAGACAAGAGAACCATTCGAGCCGCTTCTTTTAGGTTTTCGACAAAGAGGAGGCAGTAGCCGGCGATTTTTCAAGCTCCTTAAGTTTGCATCTTCCCATCGCGATCCGGAATGATCGCATGTGCCTTCGGTCGGAGGTGCCATCGTAGACGGAATTTTATCTTCCCTGGATCTAAGATGTGGGTTTCCGTGATCTGGGCAGTGAAAAGGGTCTTTGCGTGCTTCCTCGAGTAGCCTGTCGATTTCGGCGCAGCTTGTCGCTGGTGAATCTGGCGATTTTACCGCTTTGACTTCTGCCCCCGTTTTCGCGATGTACTCGCTGGAGGTCGTGGATCTCATCGGGCTTTCAGATTCCTTCGAAGTCGACGCCGACGCCTCCTGATTCGCTTATTTTTCAGCCAGCTCCTCCTGTTCCACCCAATAGAGGTTTCTTCCTCCGCCATGGGTTTTTCGAGTGACGATTCTGCCGAAATGACTGGTTGCGCTCTTCTGATGGATATCAGCATCCTGGTCCGAGCCATTGACTGGTCACTTATGTCCAGATCGATACGCTCGACGCCATCTCCTTTGTCGCCCGGAGGAGGTGGAAGTTTTCCACGATCGGTGGCGCGATCGGACGGGCTGTTTCGCTAGGTTTTTCCCGAGGAAGCTCGTCCGTCCGCGGCGCCTGGTCGCTTGGAGTTTCGAATCGAAGTCTTCGCCACCGCTGGTCTTGGTGGTGCCGCTGATTTTACTCCTAGCCTTCACGCTAAGGTCTCCACCTGTTTTGGCGAGAGAGGCAACGAAGTTTATCCTGTTCGTCCGACTTTTCTCTCGAGCGTATTTAACAGTTCTTTCATCCGCTAATGCACAAGGCCGCTGGTTACCGCTGACATGTTTCCAGTTGGGGTTAGATTAACACCGATCGACGGAGGCCCGGCCGGGCACCTGTTTGTCTTTGTCGTCGATCGTCATACCTGACTGAGCGCGGTGGTTGGCGCGGAGAGATAGATCCGCACTCCCCTTCCTTCTAGCCAACCGGTGGGAACCAAGATTCACACCGCCGAAGTTTTGTTAATAGTAAGAACAAAAAGAGAGCAAAAATTTAATTCCGATATGCTTTGCTGAACAACAGAGAGTCTCGGCTACGAGCTGTCGGTAAGTTCGCTAGTCTAGCAACCTAAGTTCTAACCAAGTTGAGTCGCAGCCGATAGTAAAATGGAAAATTGCCTAAATTGCTCTAAGTGCTAAGTTTGCTCGATATGCTCTCGATTTCTTCGTCGCTCTTCGCCCTAAGTCCTCTTTACATACTCGCTTTAGGTCGGTTTATCTCTTCTCGGCAGCATTTGTCGCTGCCGGCTTTTCCATATCTCGCTTTCTTCGTGGATTATCTTCGAAATTTGACATTTATCTTCGAAATTTGACATTTATCTCTTCCCGCGGATGAGATAAACCGCCATACTAGTCTTTGGGCTCAAGTCTTTGGGATCATAGATGGGCCGTTGTCCGCAATTCGACCTCTAGGTCAGACGAGACTTATGCATTTTTCCGATTTTATTCGCGGAAGTAGCCGCTGGTATAGGCATGATTTTCCAACGGAACCTCGCTCTTCGCGATAGCCGAGGCAGTTGATGTTAAGTTAACCGTAACTTGTTCTATTACTTAACAGGGGAAACCGCTCGAGACATAACCTTCCCAATTTCCAAGACTTTCAAGATGTTTTAGACGAACATTGGTATCGCGGTCCACGGACCCGGTGAACTGAGTTACAGAAACTTGGGACGAAGATGCATGGTTATAGGATGGGACCGGTTCAAATGGTCCACGGCGGTTGGCCGATTCGCCGGGCGAAGTTGACCTGTGCCTTGGTCGAGCTTCGCCCGGCGAGTTGACCCAGCGGTGGTACTTTCGCCGGGCGAGCTGACCCATGCTACGGTCGAGCTTCGCCCGGCGAGTTATTCTAATGCCTTGGTCGAGCTTCGCCCGGCGAGTTGACCATAGCGCTGTCGTACTCGCCGGGCGAAGTTAACCTGTGCCTCGGTCGAGCTCGCCGGCGATTTGACCCGCAATGTGGTCGTACTCGCCAGGCGAGCTGACCCGTGCCACGGTCGAGCTCGCCGGCGAGTTGACCTGTGCCTTGGTCGAGCTCGCCGGCGAGTTGACCCGCAACGCTGTCGTACTCGCCGGGCGAGTTAACCTGTGCCTCGGTCGAGCTTCGCCCGTGAGTTGACCATAGCTGTCGTACTCGCCGGGCGAAGCTGACCTGCTACGGTCGTGCTCTCCGGCGAGAGTAGACCGTCGAGCGATCGTTTGGTTTTCGTTTCTCGGCTTTTGAAGTTTTAACCGAGATTTGGTTTTTCCGAGGACTTTCGGGCATCGATTCCGTCGTGACCGATTTTGACCCCACCAATAGCCACTTTTTAAATCAATCTTAGAAAAAATGGAAGAACCATGCAATTCGTCAAGCATGTCATGAAGCCTAGGAATGGGATGCCTATATTTTACCGTAATGTTGTTGATGGCTCGGCAGTCCACACACATGCGCCAAGAACCATCCATTTTGGGAACAAGGAGGACAGGCACAGCACAAGGACTGAGACTCTCGCGGATGTAGCCCATCTCCAGAAGCTCATCAATCTGCCGTTGAAGCTCCTTGGTCTCCATTGGATTTGTACGATAGGCTGGTCGATTTGGTAAGGAGGCTCCCGGAACAAAGTCGATCTGATGCTCAATGCCTCATAATGGTGGTAATCCTTTAGGATTCCCATCTGGAAAAACATCAGAAAACTCTGCAAAACATCTAGCAATTCACTCGGAATCTCCGGTGTAAGGTCAGAAGAAGAAGCCATAAGAGATTCTTTATACACAAGTAAAAGAAAGGGCTTTTCAGAGATAAGAGATTTCCGAACCTGGCTTTCTTTGATAAAGAAGTTGGAGTTTCGTTGAGGATTGAGACTCTTTATCACGGTTCTTTTTGAGTTGAACCTGATCTTGATGAACCTCCCGAGGTGTCAAAGGTACCAGTGTGATCTTCTTGCCCTTATGATCAAAGGAGTGTCGGTTTGTGAAGCCATCATGCACGGCCTTCTTTTCAAACTGCCATGGTCGGCCCAAGAGAATGTGGCAAGCGTCCATGGGAAGTACATTGCAAACAACCTCGTCCTCATATCGACCAATGGTAAGTGGAACGGTGACTTGCTCTTTGACGTACTGTTCTCCAGCCTCGTTTAGCTATTCCAACCTGAAAGTACGAGAAAGAGGCCGAGTAACAAGCCCAATTTTCCTTACAAGGGTGTCACTGACAACATTAGTGCAACTACCTCCATCAATGATCAAAGAACAAACTTTTTCAGAAATTAGACAACGAGAGTGAAAGAGATTCTCCCTTTGTTCCTTGTCATTGGTTTTGGGCTGCACATTCAAAGATCTTCTGGTGACAAGTAATGGACCATGAGCTGGATAGTCATGGTGGTCGAGTTCTTCATCAAAGATCGGACCAGAATCAGCATCAAAGGTCGGGTCAAAGCAATCGACCAAGTGGTCGTCCACCACGTCGAATATGGGATCAAATGCCTCGGCCAAGGGGTTCCTAGCAACAAGTAGTGGTCCATGATGGGGGTAATCGAAGGATTCTTCCTCTTCATCAAAGATAGGACCGCAATCTTCATTGTCCTCTTCTTCATCCCCTGATTCGACACCATTTTCCAAGAGAATCATTACTCGTTGGTTGGGGCAGTTTTTGGCATAGTGTCCTAGTCCTTGACACTTGAAGCATCTGATGTCTCTTGCACGGCCAGGAGTCTCAACTGCTTTTCCTTTGTCAACACGAGTAGAAACATCAGTTTTAAAAGCAGTATTTGTTGTGGAAGAAGACTTACCTTTGTCTTGATAGCTTGGTTTAGGAGCATAGGCTGGTTTGTGAGCAAGGGTCGGTTTGGAGTAGTTCTTTCTTTTGACTTGTTGTTCGATCAGGATAGCCTTATGTAGCATCTGCTCCACAGTTGCATACTCTTGAAGCTCCATACGATCTTGATGTCCCGATTGAGGCCTGAAAGAAATCTGGCCATATTGGTGTCCTTGGCTCGCCCACATCCGCCTTTGATCGCCAAGATTTCCATCTCTTGGCAATAATCTTCCACGGACTTGGTGCCTTGAAGTATCGTCGGAGTTTCTGGTGGAGGTCTCGTGATAGTGAGTAGGGACAAACCGCTTCTCATCAGCATGGATAGCTCGTCCCAAGTGTCTACTGGTGGTGCACCTGTTCTCCTCCTGTGAGTCACAACTTTGATAGTCGAAGTTCTTCATCAAAGATCAGACCAGAATCAGCATCAAAGGTCGGGTCAAAGCAATCGACCAAGTGGTCGTCCACCACGTCGAATATGGGATCAAATGCCTCGGCCAAGGGGTTCCTAGCAACAAGTAGTGGTCCATGATGGGGGTAATCGAAGGATTCTTCCTCTTCATCAAAGATAGGACTGCAATCTTCATTGTCCTCTTCTTCATCCCCTGATTCGACACCATTTTCCAAGAGAATCATTACTCGCTGGTTGGGGCAGTTTTGGCATAGTGTCCTAGTCCTTGACACTTGAAGCATCTGATGTCTCTTGCACGCCAGGAGTCTCAACTGCTTTTCCTTTGTCAACACGAGTAGAAACATCAGTTTTAAAAGCAGTATTTGTTGTGGAAGAAGACTTACCTTTGTCTTGATAGCTTGGTTTAGGAGCATAGGCTGGTTTGTGAGCAAGGGTCGGTTTGGAGTAGTTCTTTCTTTTGACTTGTTGTTCGATCAGGATAGCCTTATGTAGCATCTGCTCCACAGTTGCATACTCTTGAAGCTCCATACGATCTTGATGTCCCGATTGAGGCCTGAAAGAAATCTGGCCATATTGGTGTCCTTGGCTCGCCCACATCCGCTTTGATCGCCAAGATTTCCATCTCTTGGCAATAATCTTCCACGGACTTGGTGCCTTGAAGTATGCGCCGGAGTTTCTGGTGGAGGTCTCGTTATAGTGAGTAGGGACAAACCGCCTTCTCATCAGCATGGATAGCTCGTCCCAAGTGTCTACTGGTGGTGCACCTGTTCTCCTCCTGTGAGTCACAACTTGATCATACCACTAATAGCATAGCCAGAAAACTCAGCAACAGCAAGTTTAACTTTCTTAAATTCAGAAAAGTTTTGACAATCAAAGACAAGTTCTATTTTTCTTTCCCATTCAAGAAAAATATCAGGGTCATTCTTTCCATCAAAAGCTGCAATCTTCATTGTCCTCTTCTTCATCCCCTGATTCGACACCATTTTCCAAAAGAATCATTACCGTTGGTTGGGGCAGTTTTGGCATAGTGTCCTAGTCCTTGACACTTGAAGCATCTGATGTCTCTTGCGGCCAGGAGTCTCAACTGCTTTTCCTTTGTCAACACAGTAGAAACATCAGTTTTAAAAGCAGTATTTGTTGTGGAAGAAGACTTACCTTTGTCTTGATAGCTTGGTTTAGGAGCATAGGCTGGTTTGTGAGCAAGGGTCGGTTTGGAATAGTTCTTTCTTTTGACTTGTTGTTCGATCAGGATAGCCTTATGTAGCATCTGCTCCACAGTTGCATACTCTTGAAGCTCCATACGATCTTGGATGTCCCGATTGAGGCCTGAAAGAAATCTGGCCATATTGGTGTCCCTTGGCTCGTCCACATCCGCCTTGATCGTCAAGATTTCCATCTCTTGGCAATAATCTTCCACGGACTTGGTGCCTTGAAGTATGCGCCGGAGTTTCTGGTGGAGGTCTCGTGATAGTGAGTAGGGACAAACCGTCTTCTCATCAGCATGGATAGCTCGTCCCAAGTGTCTACTGGTGGTGCACCTGTTCTCCTCCTGTGAGTCACAACTTTGATAGTCGAGTTCTTCATCAAAGATCAGACCAGAATCAGCATCAAAGGTCGGGTCAAAGAAATCGACCAAGTGGTCGCCCACCACGTCGAATATGGGATCAAATGCCTCGCCAAGGGTTCCTAGCAACAAGTAGTGGTCCATGATGGGGTAATTGAAGGATTCTTCCTCTTCATCAAAGATAGGACCGCAATCTTCATTGTCCTCTTCTTCATCCCCTGATTCGACACCATTTTCCAAGAGAATCATTACTCGTTGGTTGGGGCAGTTTTTGGCATAGTGTCCTAGTCCTTGACACTTGAAGCATCTGATGTCTCTTGCACGGCCAGGAGTCTCAACTGCTTTTCCTTTGTCAACACGAGTAGAAACATCAGTTTTAAAAGCAGTATTTGTTGTGGAAGAAGACTTACCTTTGTCTTGATAGCTTGGTTTAGGAGCATAGGCTGGTTTGTGAGCAAGGGTCGGTTTGGAGTAGTTCTTTCTTTTGACTTGTTGTTCGATCAGGATAGCCTTATGTAGCATCTGCTCCACAGTTGCATACTCTTGAAGCTCCATACGATCTTGGATGTCCCGATTGAGGCCTGAAAGAAATCTGGCCATATTGGTGTCCCTTGGCTCGTCCACATCCGCCTTGATCGTCAAGATTTCCATCTCTTGGCAATAATCTTCCACGGACTTGGTGCCTTGAAGTATGCGTCGGAGTTTCTGGTGGAGGTCTCGGTTATAGTGAGTAGGGACAAACCGTCTTCTCATCAGCATGGATAGCTCGTCCCAAGTGTCTACTGGTGGTGCACCTGTTCTCCTCCTGTGAGTCACAACTTTGATAGTCGAGTTCTTCATCAAAGATCAGACCAGAATCAGCATCAAAGGTCGGGTCAAAGAAATCGACCAAGTGGTCGTCCACCACGTCGAATATGGGGTCAAATGCCTCGGCCAAGGGCTTCCTAGCAACAAGTAGTGGTCCATGATGGGGGTAATTGAAGGATTCTTCCTCTTCATCAAAGATAGGACTGCAATCTTCATTGTCCTCTTCTTCATCCCCTGATTCGACACCATTTTCCAAAAGAATCATTACTCGTTGGTTGGGGCAGTTTTTGGCATAGTGTCCTAGTCCTTGACACTTGAAGCATCTGATGTCTCTTGCACGGCCAGGAGTCTCAACTGCTTTTCCTTTGTCAACACGAGTAGAAACATCAGTTTTAAAAGCAGTATTTGTTGTGGAAGAAGACTTACCTTTGTCTTGATAGCTTGGTTTAGGAGCATAGGCTGGTTTGTGAGCAAGGGTCGGTTTGGAATAGTTCTTTCTTTTGACTTGTTGTTCGATCAGGATAGCCTTATGTAGCATCTGCTCCACGGTTGCATACTCTTGAAGCTCCATACGATCTTGGATGTCCCGATTGAGGCCTGAAAGAAATCTGGCCATAGTGGCGTCCCTTGGCTCGTCCACATCCGCCTTGAACATCAAGATTTCCATCTCTTGGTAATAGTCTTCCACGGACTTGGTGCCTTGAAGTAAGCGTCGGAGTTTCTGGTGGAGGTCTCGGTGATAGTGAGTAGGGACAAACCGTCTTCTCATCAGCATGGATAGCTCGTCCCAAGTGTCTACTGGTGGTGCACCTGTTCTCCTCCTGTGAGTCACAACTTGATCATACCAATTAATAGCATAGCCAGAAAACTCAGCAACAGCAAGTTTAACTTTCTTAAATTCAGAAAAGTTTTGACAATCAAAGACAAGTTCTATTTTTCTTTCCCATTCAAGAAAAATATCAGGGTCATTCTTTCCATCAAAAGCTGGAATTTTCAATTTCAATCCTCCTAAGCTATCATCATTTCTCTCATTTCTAGCAAATGGATTGACATCACCTTGGTTTCTGTTTCTGTGACCTCTTCTTGGTCGGTTGATGGATCGATCATCATCATCAAGGAAATCATCTTCATGGATATCACCTTCGAATCGGTTGTGCCTCCTTGGGCGATGCCTTCTTGTTCTGGTTTCGGTATGCGTCTTCTGGTTGGCTTGGAGCTCATCGAGTCTTTGATGGATTTGATCTAAACCTGTATTCAACAAGTTAGACATAGAATCATTCATAGCACGCATTTGTAGGTTAGATAATCCAGCAACTGAATTTCCGGGTCGATCTCTCTCTTCTCCACTACTCATGGTTCCTGAAAATCTAAACACAAACATTAGATAAAATTTCTCACACTCTCAAGTGTTTGATCCTTTCCCACACACGTGTTTTCCTCAGATTTTAGTGATCACACAAAAGCTTCCACTCTAGGTTCTAAGAGAACTAGGCAAGCAACCCAATGGACAATACAAGTAAACACAAGGGAATTTTAAGATAGAAAGATAAGAAATTTATGAGTTGGAATCTGTTTTAACCACCTCAAAGGCCGGATTTCTCCTCGACCAGAAGGCTTTCTCTTCCACCACCAATCCACAAAAAAACTTTGATTCTTTCTCTTTTTTTTATCAGTTTTTCTTTTCTTTTCTTTTTTTTTAAATGATGGATGGTAATGAGGGGCCCAGATTCAAGAAAGGTAGAAGAAGAAGTGTTTATAAGAAATGGAAGATGAGAAAGATGGAATGAAATAGAAGATACCGGTTGAGTGGCTCTGATACCACTTGATGAACCCTAAATTAGGGTCACTCGACCGGTTCTGAATGGATATGAACTCCGGAAGGAGAACTATGGATTGAAGGGTCGCACGAAGGTTGCGGAAGGCCTCCGATATTCCCGACTTCAGTTGGTGCTTGATATGACTCACAAGTCCACCAAAAGAAGGATCTCTTGTCGTTGCTTGATATGACTCACAAGTCCCACGATTTGAGAAAGTGTTTACTTGGATATGATTCACCAAGAAACAAAGAGAGTTCTAAAGAACAAAGAGTTTCAAACTTAAGAAAAATAAAGCCAAAATCGATTATTCATTCCAAAGGAGAGTTTACATATTTATAAGATTTTGAGTCAAAGAAAATAAAGGAAATTGCTGAAAAAAATACATAAAAATCCTAAATTTGACTGAGAATTTTGAAACACAGTCAAAGTGTGGAAAACAAGGAAGACTGGTCAAAGTGACTCTTCGGCTGGATGTCCAGGTTCATGCTGTGTTGATCGGGTCCATTGCGGTAAGGAGCAGGACACACGAAGGACTGTCCGCGGGACTGATCATAGACGGCTCATGACCGGATGAAGACATTGCTCGACCCAAATCTTCAGAGAGCTTAAGGATCGTTCCTTTAGAGATGTTGGAACGTCGATCATCATGAAAGTGTCAAACTGGTCGGATAAGTCTTGATCCGGGTTTATGGTACGCACCAAACGGACCAGAAATGTTTGGCTGTGTCCTTCATCGGAATCCTCTCGGAGATCATTGGTTTTGGCTCGACTGTTGGTCTTGGAATGTCGAATGGGTCGGGAAAGAACTCTAGTGGGCTGGTCAGTACGGTCATCTGGTTGTGGTTCCACCCTTAGGTCCTTATCAGGTGCACGCGGGTCGATCCGATACACGGCTCTGTTCGATGATCGGGTACGGCTGGGTGGATGAACCTCGGCTGAACTGAGCTTGTCGTCCTGATCACCATGCTGGGTTGGTTCCATGTCCTGATCCACGTTCTGAGGTGCATCAAGTAGTCATATATTATTGCAAACTAAACCATTATAAAATTAATGCGTTATTATAATATACTACCTGCAACTGCTTCATGTACGTTTGTTGAAAGTAGCTCCGCAAATGCAAAGGGAAGTAGTCGTTGCATAAAGACATGACAATCATGACTCTTCATCTCGAAAAACTTTTGACCCTTTTCAACACATCTAGAGAAATTTGAAACATACCCATCGGGGAACTTCACTTCTAATGCCACCCAGTTGAACAACACCGACTTTTTTTCTGAAGACAATCTGAAAATCGGAACGGGAACTTGTCCATTGCTTTTTATATGTAACTCCCTTCTTGAGCAAATATCTGCCAAGTCCAACCTCGATTTTATGTTGTCTTTTGTCTTCCCTGGGACATTCAATATTGTATTCATGATGTTCTCAATGAAATTCTTCTCTATATGCATCACATCGAGGTTGTGGCGCAGAAGAAGATCCTTCCAATATGGCAACTCCCAAAATATACTCTTCTTGTGCCAGTTGTGCCGAACACCGTAAAAATCAGGCATATTACCGGGGACATGCCAATTACCACCACGAGGAACTGTTTCCAAAGCTCCATAGTAATCGATTTGCGCTTCAATTTGTTCTCCAGTTAAGTATGGAGGAGGAGTGTCTCTCCCAACCCTTTTGTGCCTAAACAATTTCTTGTTTCTTTGGTACGGATGGCCAATGGGAAGAAATCAACGGTGACAATCGAACCAACTTGCTTTCCTACCATTCTTCAGTTGAAACGCATCTGTCGTTCCATTACAATATGGACAAGCTAATCTCCCATGTGTAGTCCATCCAGACAACATCCCATAGGCAGGAAAGTCACTTATGGTCCACAAAAGCATCGCTCGCATCGTAAAATTCGTCTTCGTTGAGCAGTCGTATGTCCTCACCCCTTTTGACCACAAATCTTTCAACTCTTTTATCAGTGGTTGTAGGAAAAAATCCACAGACCTTTTTGGATGGTTCGGACCAGGTATTAATATGGTCAAGAATAGCAACTTTCGTTGCATGCACATCTCCGGTGGAAGGTTGTATGGCGTAAGAAAGACTGGCCACAATGAATATTGTCTCCCTGACATTCTGAATGGACTAATCCATCTGTGCATAATCCGAGATACACATTCTGGCTTCTTGTAGAATCGAAATTATTCTAACTTCTCATCATCTCCCCAGTAGATCATGCAATTATCAATGTACGTCTATCATCTCCGAAGGCAACCCAAGACTATAAACCAGTCTCTGAATCTCATAATAAGAATCAGCAGACATATTATCTTCCGGCAAATACTCTTTAAACAAGTCTGCCAATTCATTCATGCAACTCTTAGGTAGATTGTGATCAGTTTTAATATTCATCATTCTAGCAGCCAACGACAATTTAGAGAGACCTTCTCTACAACCACTGTAAAGTGGCTGATTCGCAGCTTCTAACATTTCATAAAACTTTTTTGCATCTATGTTAGGTTCTTCAACTTCATCATGAGCTATGAATGCATCAGCTACCATATCATGAACCCTATCATAATGTACCATCTGCTCCTCCTGATGGTAACTATGTTCATTATGCAAATGATGATCAATCGATTCTTCCTGAAAATTGTTATTACTACTACTAGCTTCATGATTCTCATAATTATAACCTTCTCCATGTTGAAACCCGATATAGTAATTTGGCGTGAAACCTCTACTTATTTAATGCTTCCAAACATTTTCATGATTTGCCAATTTTGAATTGTTACATTTCCAACAAGGACAGAACATCTTACCGCTTTCTTGGGCGAGCGGTGTGGAATCTGCTTGATGCATAAATGTCTCCAGCCCTTCGAGGTATTCTTTCGTCACTCTCCCGTTAGCATCTCTGTGTATATACATCAACCTCCGCAACTCGAAAATATTCCTAGAGCCCGACATTTTTTTCTTTCACGTTTTTATTTTTCTTGTTGGTGTGTTTAAAATGATGTTCAAACGTCCATAGTTATAGGAAATTTTTGAATCTTGTAGTTGAGATTTTACTACGAATTTACGACAAAATTTTGTTAGGTAGCCGAAAAAAAAAACATGTTACAAATACAAAAGTTGGTGGACTCGAAATTTTGTCGTTAAATACACGTAAAATATTTCCTCGTAAATTAGACGCTAAGTTTACGTCGAGTTTACGAGGAAATCATTTTTCCTCGTAAAAACCACGTTATATCACGTCCTTTTTATGAGGAAAGAGTTTCATCGTTATCTTACGACAAACTCACGTTGATTTTATATTTCCTCGTAATGTACTCGTAATGTCGACATAATTTTACGAGGATTTGTTTTCCTCGTTAATTTTTGTCGATAGAGTTGTGTTTTCTTGTAGTGAGATAACCTAAATGATATTCAAATAATATTATATGGTACCTAATTTTTTAAGATTATAGAAAATGTAATAATGTTTGATCAATTCTTTTTATATTTATATACTACGTAAAATAATGAATAGAACAGTTTATCAAAATCAATATACTGATCCCATATTCATATTAAAATATAATTGTATCTATAATAATTAATAATCTCTTATAATATTCATATATGCTTTATAAATAATTAGGCTGTAATACAAAAACATAACCATGACTTCTTAACTAAATGAAGAATTGTTAAATATTATTGGGATGATGTATTTGGATGATTTGTATTTGTTGATAGACAGATTAATAAAATACCCATAAGCATAAACCGGAATATCCATAAGCATAACAAAAGTTTTGGAATATTTTTCAGGTTAAGCATATGGTCTTGAAATGAAACTAGAAATATCCTATAATTTTAAAATAGGGTCAATACAGCATTTAAAAACAACACTAATTTACTTAGGGGGTATTAGTGGGAATTGGATTTTTAATGATTCTTAGAATTTTTAAGTCTAGTGTTATTGGTTTATGAATTTTCACATTCTCATTAAAATCTAATGTTATTGGTTTGATGATTCTTTAACTCTATACAAAATCATTTGTTATTCAAAAAAATTATATTTTAATGATTCTACAAACCTATTAAAGTAATTTTTATTGGGAGTTAAATCCTTAACATTTTAAACTCAGAAAACAAGATTTAGAGAATAATATATACTAAGACAAGATCTGCGCCTTGCGCAGGATGAATTAATAAAGAGTTTGTTGATTTTAAAAGTTGAGAGACCTGTTAAATTAGAAAGAGTTGTAGAGAATTATGTTTATTTTGAAAATCTATGAAAATAAAGTAATGTCATGATTTTAAGAATTCAAGAGAAATATATAGTATTCGCAAAATCTTGTTTTCTGAGTTAAAATGTTAAGAATTTAACTCTCAAAAACACTTACTTTAATAGATTTGTAGAAACATTAAAATCTAAACTTTTTGAATAACAAATGATTTGTATAGAGTTATAGAATCATCAAACCAATAACACTAGATTTTAATGAGAATGTGAGAATCCATAAACCAAATTTTAAGAATCATTACAAGTTCAATTCTCACTAACACCCCCTTATTTAAGAAATATTGTATGGAAAAAAATTATATTTTTGAAAGAATTAATATTTTTGGCCCTTAAACAATTTTTAAAAACTTTTTTGTTAATTACATAATTTTTTTACTGATGAGCTGATCCCATTTTTAAAAATATTTTAGGTCAAAATCACTTATCGCATAAGAACCTAACGTTTGGGCCGAAGAATCTCATGCTTACTATTTGGTTATAATGAAACTATGTCAGCTCAGTTTTATATCATGATTTAGCAATTTAAAAGTTAATTATGGTTATGAGAAGTTTACGTTCACATGCAAATCCTATCTATTTTCAATATTTTCTCTCTTTTTTTGCGTTGCTTTTTTCATTTTTTTATTGCTCGATATAAATATTGATTTTGGAGTTTATTCTCATTTTTTCTATTGTTTTGGCCTGAAATTTAGAAATGTTTAAGATTTAAAATTATTAAATAGATGCATACTTAGGTTAAAATTTAGAAATTTTCTGCATATTATGAAATAATAAAATAATAATTATATATTAAATAACTAAGAAATCAGCTCTTGTTATATAATAAATTGGCGTGCACATATAAACCAAACGACCATCTTGTTTGTTCGCAATCATTTTAGGGTAAGTAAATAAAACAATCAATCTTATCTATCATATATGATATATAATTAAATTTAAATGATATTAGCATAAATATATAGTATTCAAAATCTTGTTTTCTCGAGTTAAAATGTTAAGAATTTAACTCTCAAAACACTTACTTTAATAGATTTGTAGAAACATTAAAATCTAAACTTTTTGAATAACAAATGATTTGTATAGAGTTATAGAATCATCAAACCAATAACACTAGATTTTAATGAGAATGTGAGAATCCATAAACCAAATTTTAAGAATCATTACAAGTTCAATTCTCACTAACACCCCCTTATTTAAGAAATATTGTATGGAAAAAATTATATTTTTGAAAGAATTAATATTTTTGGCCCTTAAACAATTTTTAAAACCTTTTTTGTTAATTACATAATTTTTTTACTGATGAGCTGATCCCATTTTTAAAAATATTTTAGGTCAAAATCACTTATCGCATAAGAACCTAACGTTTGGGCCGAAGAATCTCATGCTTACTATTTGGTTATAATGAAACTATGTCAGCTCAGTTTTATATCATGATTTAGCAATTTAAAAGTTAATTATGGTTATGAGAAGTTTACGTTCACATGCAAATCCTATCTATTTTCAATATTTTCTCTCTTTTTTTGCGTTGCTTTTTTCATTTTTTTATTGCTCGATATAAATATTGATTTTGGAGTTTATTCTCATTTTTTCTATTGTTTTGGCCTGAAATTTAGAAATGTTTAAGATTTAAAATTATTAAATAGATGCATACTTAGGTTAAAATTTAGAAATTTTCTGCATATTATGAAATAATAAAATAATAATTATATATTAAATAACTAAGAAATCAGCTACTGTTATATAATAAATTGGCGTGCACATATAAACCAAACGACCATCTTGTTTGTTCGCAATCATTTTAGGGTAAGTAAATAAAAACAATCAATCTTATCTATCATATATGATATATAATTAAATTTAAATGATATTAGCATAAATATATAGTATACTTTTAATTGAATACTTATTAAATGAGGGGATGTTAACCTGGTTTTTCCGAGGTATGTATTAAATATTTAATTTTCTTTTATATCCACTGAATTTAACAAGCCTATATTCTCAATGTAATATATTGTTATGTATATAGATATTTTCTGGTTGTTTGTGCACATGACGATACTGATCAGACAAGATTTTTGATATTCGATCAAATTGTTGTAAATTTACTCGGAAAATCTGCCGAAAATTTGATGCGTGATGATATTATATATTCATGAGTTTATTTAATATATAATTTTGATCATAATATGATATATATTTTTTATTATATTCAGCTTGATCACATTCCAGTATATCCTGAGTTACTTGATTCCATTGTTGGGAAGAGGGTTCTTTTTAAAATCACACTGAAAGGCTAGAATAATAAGTTTGTGAACTCACCATTAGTTGTGGATTGTGTTTTTGAAGATGAAGACATGATCGATGAGTGGCTCGCAAATTCCTCCGAGGTAAATCTCCTTTTATCTTTCTTTGTACATCAGATTTATTAAATCGAAATAACTATGAGCAATTTGCTTACACAAAGTCCTTATGCAGTCTTTACAGCTAACAGGTGGTGAAGATTGTTCAGAGTCATCTTTTGCTGAAATTCAGACCCCAGAGTCAAAGAATGACAACCAGGCTATTGTTGTTAAGATCAACGATCAGTTTCAAAACGGATTAAAGTGGAGAGAAAAAAATGACTGTTGTTTTTTCTTAATTAATTCTCTTTGTTTTTGCTTTATTTAGTTTTTGTTGCAACATTTGATATTTTGCACCTTTGAGATTGAATAATAAAAAAAATTTCATCTATTCGTTTACGTTACTGATGTATGGAATGATGATAATCTGAAAATAGCATACATATTTTTGTGACATGATTGAAAAAAGTGAAATGTTTTTTGGTAATATAAATGAGTTCCCATATACTAACAATCCAATGCAATCATTTTGTGTTAATCTTCGCATTTGATTACAACAATTACTTTCTTACATCGTAAATATCAATTAAATATTAAATAAAATTCAATCTGTTTAAGTTGTTTATGGTACCGATGTTTGTAATGATGATCATTTTGAAATGATATGAAAGTCTCATTGTCAATAATTACAAGTCTCAAAATGAACTATAACTTCATCGTTTGTATATTGTTTAAGAAACTTTAATTATGTTGATTCTTACCCACGTATAATTTGATAATCGGTTTTGATATTATCTCTCAATAAAAACCGATGAAATGTATTGAAAAAGAATACTCGGGCATAAGGAATGCTATACACAATTATTCAATAGATATATTCTGAATTTTCGTTAAATTAACTTTTTAATTATTAAGATATATTTCTCGTGGAAGTTTCATTTTGATGGCACATTGAGTGTTTAGTTTGTATACATGTAGGGTTTATTTTAAAGACGCCAGTAGCAACGTATAATTTGAAATTTTGATTTGATATTATATCCCAATAAAATCCGATAAAATCATTTCCAAACCGATTTTCCAATCCGATATATTCTGAAGTTTCCTTAAATTTCACTTAAAATTTATTAAGTCATTCTTCTCGTGGAAGTTTCACTTTTATTATATAATGAATCGAGTTTCCTTCTAACACAATACATATCTTTGATTAAAAAGTTTTTCATTTGTGTACTAATCTGTCATCTCTAGTGCAGATGAATCTTCGCTGTCAACACCAAACGAGTGATAAGGAAATGAATGATAAAGTGAGTTATTTGGGAATTTTTTTTATAATCCATTATATGGATTGTATGATTCGGAAGAATTTCCATTGATATTGATCTATAATCATTCCATCAATTGTCGTTTTTACAATATTTACTTAATGCAGGAGAATGTTAAACACTACGAGGATCAAGAAAATATGAAGCTAAGTGATCATGAGATAAATTTCTGCCAAAGGAGTAAGAAGAAAATTCCACATGATGTTAGCAAGAGAGCTCTTCGTCCACATGTTTTCAATATTTGTGGTGAAACATATCACGTTATCTCAGAGCACTTGCACAAGTCCTCTGAAAGAAAAAGTTTTTTGCATCTTTACATATAGTTCATTTTTCAGTAATAGTTCTTATGTATTGTTTTCATAAAATATGATTATGTATTTTTCAGGAATAAAAATTCGCTTACTAAACTCGCTATGAATTGTTTCATAAAACCATTTATGATTGTTAATTTTGAATTATTATATTGAAAGAACCAAAGCGAAACAGTAACATCAATCATACCAAAAAACCTGTAGCTTTGTTGACCCTTTAAATAGTTTTAAATATCTACAGTATACGAAGAGACATATGTAAGTTTACAATTCTGAACTTCTGTATATATATGGCTGAATTTAGCTATTATGTGGTCTGAAGATTTTTCATAAACCTCTCTTTTTATATCATACTACAAAGATAGAAGAATGAACAAAAATCAAACGGTCATTCTTTAATTAGAGATGTTCTTATGATAAGTTCCAATATCAGATCTTATCTCCGAAGCTAAGCCTTCTATTACATTTTTATATTATAGAATGTCAACTATTTTCAATTTTTTTAATATTGCATATTACATTTTATGACTATACTTTATATGACTAATCTTATGTTATTCATTTACCCCCACAGATTTGATTTTTACAATTTCATATTTTATTCTTCATAGTGAATGATTATGTATCTGTAAAAGTCGAATTCTGTAGGGTTACCATTAGAAGTACAAATTTTATAATGACATTTTTTATGTTTGGGACAATTAGTTTTTTTTCTGATTTTGCCAACCTTATTTTTGATAAAAATCGATGTAGTGTTCTAGCACTTTGGTCATTTTCTACCTTTTAGATTAATGGTACAATATTTAATTATCAGTGGAGTGCTGAAACCATCTATGCTGAAACAACCGATTCATACTCCAATCATTATCACGAGTAGTATTAATTATATCTATGAGTTTTCGTAGCTTAATAATATCAATAGACGAACAAATCCTACCGAAATGACTTTCCATAGTGAATTGACTTTTTAAGCATATAATGTAATGATTATCTCTATTTACGTATTCAATGTATCATAACGTTATAGATTTTCTTCTTTAATAAATCATATATTACAGAAGATAGAGAACTAAACATTTCCTTCTTATTTTTTATTTATCTATATTACATTTTACTTCTTTGTTGTTTATAACTATATGCAAAGGATTGTAAATAGCAATTCATACTAAATCTACTGATACATATATTTCAAATTAATTATATTTCCTAAATTCTTGGTGAATATTTTTATCAATAAATTTACGATATCGTGTTGTTAAGATATTATTAACATTATTTTGATTTAATCTAATATTTGCCCTAATTTTTATCTATATAAATAAAGAGTTTTTATCACATTGATCGATTACAAAATTATCATGGCAGCTAACGTTTTCCTAGAAGGGTTAGACTCTCAATCGTTCAATGTTTCAGTAAGAGTCCAAATAGTTCAAAAATGGATCGTGCGGAATGGAGTGTTCGGTTACGATTGTGAAATGATACTAATGGATGCAAATGTTAGTATTTTTCAAATATATTACTCGAGTAACATATGTTTTATATTATTATATAACTACTAATTTCGTAATCATTTGTTCATATAGGGCCAGATGATTCAAGCAACTCTGAAGAATGCTTTAATGCGTAAATTCTATTGTATGCTTAATAAGCATTGTTGGGTTAGATTATCTAATTTCAAAATAGTGCATTCAACTGGCATTACTAGGTTAACTCGTCATAATTATCAAATACTTTTCGCTGCCACCACTCGTGCTTAGTTTATATTTTCCGAAGAGACAGCCCATATATTCTCATTCGTAAAATACAAAGATTTAAATATGAGATTAATTCATCCCAAATTTTCATTTGGTAACCAACTTTATCTTTTTCATATTATCTGTTCATTTGATTATATTATACTTTTCAAAATTTGTATATTTATTTTTTCCAAATGTTTTAGACATATTAGGTGCTCTGGTATCCATTGTAAAATCTTAAATGGGAATTTAACCAGGTCGTTGGAACTGACTATCTCAAACCTATCAGTTTAATATCGTTCACCTTAACTGATATCGAGTAAGTGTAAATTATTTTGTTTCCATATCTATCAGATATATTTATGATTCCAATATTATTTTTCTATCTTTACTTTAGAAACAACCGAGTGAGATGCGTTGCATATGGAAATATGGCAGAACATTTAAATACATTCTAGTCAACTTATGCGGATGGCATAGTCATCTGTTTGCTACGATTCTGGAAGATAGAAGTTATCGACGGTTAGAAAAATATGGATCGTATATAATATCATAATTTATATTATATATTCACACTATAATTTATTGCTCATATTTGTGTAAAATATATAGGTGGATACAGACAGATTACAAATATTCCAGGATGCTCTGAGATAATGTTCAATCCACTAATTGAACCAGTCACAACGTTCAAAACAATGTTGGTAAATATCATATTATTTATATATTATTTACACAAACATATGTTAACATATTTAAATTATTTGACAGGATCGAAAGGAAAAAAAAAACTAAAGCAGTTTGAGAATTTATTGTCCATGATCTAAGTGTTTTCTTCCATTTTAATTTAGTTACATTTTATATTATCTATTGTTACTCCAGTTATATTTTTTATGGTTATAAAAAATTAATTTGATTCAATCAGATTTTGGTATGTAAGATTTTATGTTCACTCGAATCTAGTTATTCTTTTAAATTTTTTAAAATAAGTTAATTTTACTTTTAAATCGTTATATTTATAATGTCGACATTGGTACTCGATCAAAATTAAATATTTTGTAATCATTTTAATATCCCACTTTAAAATACTTAACCGTTCAAAAAGACCATATCAAACGCCTCTATCAAGTCTCATATTTTTTACTCTCCCTCAGATAAAGAAATTACATAAGCTTTTGCGAATCTTAAAATCGAAATTTATGGAACACAATAATACCCTCGTTTCGGATCTCACTGAATCATCAAAGGATGTAGAAGTATGGGCAAAAGTCCTACGAGTATGAGAAATGAAATCTGCTCCCAATGAGATAGAGCGTCATTTGATTGTGTCTGATCCGAAGGTAAGTTAAATTTCATCTTTACTAATTCATTTTTTGTTAGTTATTGTTGAAGTAATTTCCTTTTATGATAATAAATTATTAGGGTTGCAGAATCAAAATGATAGTTCCTAACAGTTTGTGACAAAAACACTATTTTGGCTCTTTCGATGAAAATGAATGGAAGGTATTCAGACGATTTGAAGTTAGACCTTGTGATGGTTTTGTTAGGAATGCACCACATCATTCCAGATCATATTTAATGATCGTACACAGGTATTTTATGGGTATTCACTTACAGAAAACCCAATGTTTGTACTTGTTCCTTTCCAACAAGTTCTACAAAGGGATTTCGACAACACCTATCCAATCGGTACGTAATCTCATCTGGTTATTCTGTTGGAAAATATAATTAATTAATATGTTATTTATTGTTAGCAATATTTAAGATCCTAAATAATTATTGACTTTTGTAGACTTGTTAGGATGGGTTACTTCATTTGGAACTTTGATTGAGTCTGAGGAGGATTCTTATGGGGAGATGTTTGGTGTATCTTTAACTCAAATTAATTTTAAGCTTAAGGATGAAAGGTAATTACTATTCCAAATGTTAATTAATCAAGACTGTACAAAAACATTAAATAGAAAACTACATTCATCTTATTTGTATTTCACCTACAATACTACATAGTGGGTGTGAGTTAGAATGTGAAGCGCTAGGAGAGGTTGCCAAAGAACTGGATATGAAGAGTTGGCGGCTGAGTAAATACGAGAAAACCTTCTCAGCTTTGCGTTTCTGGCGAGTACAGTACCTTGAAGAAGGTTATATTATAAATCATTTATATTATTCTGATATCTTTTAACATAGTCACTAAGAGATTTAAATTGTTGTCAATTTACAGGAAGAGTTAAGATCACAAACGGAGGACCATGTTCTAAATTCGAATTCAATCCAACATGGATTTAATGGATATTATATTATTGATTATTCTGTTTTTTATATGTTGAATATTTAAGTTTTTGACTATGATATTATTTTACAAAACTCTTATCATAGAGTAGTATAATAATTTAACCTTTATCATTTATGATGACATACTAATTAGCTTGAAGTTATTATTTTCTCCATATAGATTCTGATAGCATATCATACTATTATATGGTATGTCAAACAACTTTGAAAATAAATAAATAAAAAACGTTACAGATTGTAACATAAAGTACAAAAAAATTGTAACAAAATTTGGTATAAAAATAATATTTTGCCCCATCTGTTTTTTCGTTTCTCTCTTGAAGCAAAACCTTATAATAAACCCAATCACATGAGTTCGAAAAGCAAAACCTTATAATGAACAATAACTAAATCAAAGTTAGTTATATATCGGTTATATTTGGCAAGAAAACCCAACACTATTTGTATCCGATTCATATAATTATATCATAATTATATTTGGCAAGATAACCCATCATTATTAGTATTAGGTTTGGCTTACGCATATACTTATCTATTATTGCCCAAAAACATAAACGCATTAGCGAACCAACTGAAACGACTTAAATATATAAATTGAATTATTTACTTCACTGGGAATTTTATTCCATTTCTTCAAACCCTAATATCTAGCTTCCCCTACATCTCCGTCATCCAAATCAAAAAGCTTTTGTAAGTTTTGATTTTTTTATTTATTGAACGATTCAAGTTTTGATGTTAGATCTTACTTCTATTGACGTTTATTTTATATGTTTTTCTCAAGATCATTAGTTCTTATGGATTGGTGAAACTGTAGATTATCTAACGAAGGTATACTTGCTTTGTGGAGTTATACGATTGCTGTCTTATATATAAACAATTAAAAAGATCGTGCGGAATATGCTTAGATCCCATTTCGATGGAAGTTTTTAGATCAATATGTGTTCTATAATATTATGCCTAATTTAAGAATGCTCATCGTAGATGATCCTACTTTTGTAGATTATTTTTGTAATTACTAAAATCATTTACCCGTAAATTGTTAGATCTTATTTACTAATTCAATTGTTTTATTTGTATTTTACATGCGAGATGGCAGGCAGTTGTTAAAAAAAATGAACTTCGCAACCACTAAGGAGGCTTATTTTACGGGGAAAAGGGAAAGTGAAGAGCATTACAAGGCTATTCTGGTGATGAACAAGGTTCAAACAATTGCTTTCCAAGCCAAGCATGCCGAGGAGATTGAAGTTTGCCGGATTGACGCAAAGCTGGAGATGCTTGAAGACCTCATTCATCTGGAAGCTCTGGAGATTGAGAAGGCAAAGCTTGAGGCGGATCTGAAGGTTGCATAGGCGAAGGTGGATGATTTTAGGGTTCATGAGATAGATTGGTTCAAGCTGGGTGAGCCTAATATGGAAGCTTAACTCTTCGATTTCTTAATCTTAAAACTTGGTATATTTGTTGTTTCGTTTAATTGTCCTCTAGTTCTGAACTCAGATCCGGTTTGGTAGACCTGATTAACGAAACTTATGTTATGATATAAATTTGATATAATAAATAATTAGTTAAGATATTAGTTTAGTTTGTAGGTGTTGTTAGAGAGCTTTGTTCATAGGTCAGCTTTTTAGTTAATGATTCACAGTTTAGGGTTCGATACAATTATAATTTTCCTGTCAAGAGTTGGTAAAGCTGATAATCAATAGAAGATTCGCTTGAAGTTATGATTTTTTCCATATAGATTCTGATAGTATATTATATGTAATATGTATGTGACACAACTTTGAAAATAAAAACTGGTATATATTGTAGCAAAGGTACAAAAATTGTAACTCAAATTTGTATAAAACATAACATTTTGCCCTCTCGTTCTTTCGTTTCTCTCTTGAAGCAAAACCTTATAATAAACCCAATCACATGAGTTCGAAAAGCAAAACCTTATAATGAACAATAACTAAATCAAAGTTAGTTATATATCGGTTATATTTGGCAAGAAAACCCAACACTATTTGTATCGATTCATATAATTATATCATAATTATATTTGGCAAGATAACCCATCATTATTAGTATTAGGTTTGGCTTACGCATATACTTATCTATTATTGCCCAAAACATAAGCATTAGCGAACCAACTGAAACGACTTAAATATATAAATTGAATTATTTACTTCACTTGGAATTTTATTCCATTTCTTCAAACCCTAATATCTAGCTTCCCTACATCTCCGTCATCCAAATCAAAAGCTTTTGTAAGTTTTGATTTTTTATTTATTGAGCGATTCAAGTTTTGATGTTAGATCTTACTTATTGGCGTTTATTTTATATGTTTTTCTCAAGATCATTAGTTCTTATGGATTGGTGAAACTGTAGATTATCTAACGAAGGTATACTTGCTTTGTGGAGTTATCGATTGCTGTCTTATATATAAACAATTAAAAGATCGTATGAATATGCTTAGATCCCATTTCGATGGAAGTTTTAGATCAATATGTGTTCTATAATATTATGCCTAATTTAAGAATGCTCATCGTAGATGATCCTACTTTGTAGATTATTTTTGTAATTACTAAAATCATTTACCGTAAATTGTTAGATCTTATTTACTAATTCAATTGTTTTATTTGTATTTTACATGCGAGATGGCAGGCAGTTGTTAAAAAAAATGAACTTCGCAACCACTAAGGAGGCTTATTTTACGGGGAAAAGGGAAAGTGAAGAGCATTACAAGGCTATTCTGGTGATGAACAAGGTTCAAACAATTGCTTTCCAAGCCAAGCATGCGAGGAGATTGAAGTTTGCGGATTGACATAAAGCTGGAGATGCTTGAAGACCTCATTCATCCGAAGCTCGGAGATTGAGAAGGCAAAGCTTGAGGCGGATCTGAAGGTTGCAGGCGAAGGTGGATGATTTTAGGGTTCATGAGATAGATTGGTTCAAGCTGGGTGAGCCTAATATGGAAGCTTAACTCTTTCGATTTCTTAATCTTAAAAACTTGGTATATTTGTTGTTTCTGTTTAATTGTCCTCTAGTTCTGAACTCAGATCCGGTTTGGTAGACCTGATTAACGAAACTTATGTTATGATATAAATTTGATATAATAAATAATTAGTTAAGATATTAGTTTAGTTTGTAGGTGTTGTTAGAGAGCTTTGTTCATAGGTCAGCTTTTAGTTAATGATTCGACAGTTTAGGGTTCGATACAATTATAATTTTCTGTCATTAGTTGGTAAAGCTGATAATCAATAGAAGATTCGCTTGAAGTTATGATTTTTTCCATATAGATTCTGATAGTATATTATATGTAATATGTATGTGACACAACTTTGAAAATAAATAAATAAAAAACGTTACAGATTGTAACATAAAGTACAAAAAATTGTAACAAAATTTGGTATAAAAATAATATTTTGCCCCATCTGTTTTTTCGTTTCTCTCTTGAAGCAAAACCTTATAATAAACCCAATCACATGAGTTCGAAAAGCAAAACCTTATAATGAACAATAACTAAATCAAAGTTAGTTATATATCGGTTATATTTGGCAAGAAAACCCAACACTATTTGTATCCGATTCATATAATTATATCATAATTATATTTGGCAAGATAACCCATCATTATTAGTATTAGGTTTGGCTTACGATATACTTATCTATTATTGCCCAAAACATAAACGCATTAGCGAACCAACTGAAACGACTTAAATATATAAATTGAATTATTTACTTCACTGGGAATTTTATTCCATTTCTTCAAACCCTAATATCTAGCTTCCCCTACATCTCCGTCATCCAAATCAAAAAGCTTTTGTAAGTTTTGATTTTTTTATTTATTGAACGATTCAAGTTTTGATGTTAGATCTTACTTCTATTGACGTTTATTTTATATGTTTTTCTCAAGATCATTAGTTCTTATGGATTGGTGAAACTGTAGATTATCTAACTAAGGTATACTTGCTTTGTGGAGTTATCGATTGCTGTCTTATATATAAACAATTAAAAGATCGTATGAATATGCTTAGATCCCATTTCGATGGAAGTTTTAGATCAATATGTGTTCTATAATATTATGCCTAATTTAAGAATGCTCATCGTAGATGATCCTACTTTGTAGATTATTTTTGTAATTACTAAAATCATTTACCCGTAAATTGTTAGATCTTATTTACTAATTCAATTGTTTTATTTGTATTTTACATGCGAGATGGCAGTTGTTAAAAATGAACCATAACCACTAAGGAGGCTTATTTTACGGGGAAAAGGGAAAGTGAAGAGCATTACAAGGCTATTCTGGTGATGAACAAGGTTCAAACAATTGCTTTCCAAGCCAAGCATGCGAGGAGATTGAAGTTTGCCGGATTGACGCAAAGCTGGAGATGCTTGAAGACCTCATTCATCCGAAGCTCGGAGATTGAGAAGGCAAAGCTTGAGGCGGATCTGAAGGTTGCAGGCGAAGGTGGATGATTTTAGGGTTCATGAGATAGATTGGTTCAAGCTGGGTGAGCCTAATATGGAAGCTTAACTCTTTCGATTTCTTAATCTTAAAAACTTGGTATATTTGTTGTTTCTGTTTAATTGTCCTCTAGTTCTGAACTCAGATCCGGTTTGGTAGACCTGATTAACGAAACTTATGTTATGATATAAATTTGATATAATAAATAATTAGTTAAGATATTAGTTTAGTTTGTAGGTGTTGTTAGAGAGCTTTGTTCATAGGTCAGCTTTTTAGTTAATGATTCGACAGTTTAGGGTTCAGATACAATTATAATTTTCCTGTCAGTAGTTGGTAAAGCTGATAATCAATAGAAGATTCGCTTGAAGTTATGATTTTTTCCATATAGATTCTGATAGTATATTATATGTAATATGTATGTGACACAACTTTGAAAATAAAAAAACTGGTATATATTGTAGCAAAAGGTACAAAAAATTGTAACTCAAATTTGTATAAAACATAACATTTTGCCCTCTCTGTTCTTTCCTTACTCTCTTCAAGCAAAACCTTATAATAAAGCCAATCATATGGGTTGGAAAAGCAAAACCTTATAATGAACAAAAACTAAATCAGAGTTATTTATTATATCAATATATTCTCTTATAAATTTTCCATTTTTTAAAAACGGCACTTAATAATCACATATTCGATATCTTAACAGTACATCTAAAGGTTAACAAAAACACTGTGAATCTAAAGTTTAATCGTGTATAAAATATTGTGGTTTAGATTTTGTTACCTAATTATACTTATCCTTGATGGACAGTTAATCTATAAATTGGATACCCTAATCGATTCATTTTGTTTCCTTCATATATATATAATATTAACATTAGTATGTTCCAGTCACTTATATGCCGTCTTTTGGAAAACACCAAATATGAGTGATCTTCGAATTCTAAGATGGTTTCTCTTTACAAATTTTTTTAATATATATTAATAATAACGGTTTTCGATTGTATTGTTTTATTTATCTTTAGCACAATATGATTTATGTTTGACGATCATTATACTTTTAATTATAGAATCCGATACTACCAATAAGATGGTGTTGCCATTTCATCTTCCCGATTTAGCAGTCGAGTTCGATAGTTGTTACGTACCAAACTTGACTATTTCGAAGCTCAAATTCATTTCATGGATGAAGTGAAGTGTAACGCTATTTATCCACAAGCTCAGCGTTATCCTTATACAGAATTCCCTACTGCTTTTGTCTGGGATACTAAGATACGCAATTGGAGACTTTGACGTAGGACTTATACTTGTGGATCTGTCATCGCTAAATGTCCAGATGGTCTGAACGAAATTTACTACTAACGTGAGATGCTACATGTCATAAGAGGTCCATGCTCCTACAAGGATCTTATGACGGTTAATGGTGTTGTTTATCAAACCTTCAGAGATGCTTACATGACATTCGTTTTTTATTACAACCATTGATCGCATATTCTATTATTATTGTTCTATTTTATTATGTTTTTCCTTTTGAATTAAAATGCATAATAATTAATAAATTTTAGTTGCTGGGTTTTAGCTTTTATCTTGAAATTTAAAATAATAAGTTATTATATTTAAAACAAAAAAAAAAACTTTACTTATAAAATCCAAAAAAAGTATACTGTCTGCTTAGAACCACAGACTGTTTAATAACAATGAATCTCTCATATTAATCATATACATATAATATATGTATTAAATATTTCTAAATATGTATTCATCAACTTATTTATAATATTAATACCCGCACATGCGTGCGGGCGGTCCACCTAGTGTCAAATATATGAACGAAATAGGTGCGGAAATATTCATTAACAACAGTTAATATTTTCCTAACTAAATGGTAGATAAGATATTTATAATAATCATGATTTTCATAGCAATCAATTAAATGCATCAGTTTCGGAATACTAACTAACAACAACTTTCTTTCTTAAAATAAAATTAGAAACAATTTCCTAACTAAATAATTAAGTCGTCAGCAAAAAAAAATATACATGAACAAAGTGATTAATCCTATTAGACAAAATAAATGAATTTATACGGGTTTGCGATTTAAAAAGGATTGGTTAAAAAAGAGACGGGTTTAAATACATGACAAATTTACCTATTTTTAAATATGATTTTTAGAAAAGTTAATTATAAACTTTCTGTAGTTTATTTTAAAAAACTCATCTTTCATATTGAAACATAAATATTGTACAAAAATGGTTTTATCATGTAATCTAAGAAATATGACATTACAAATATTTTTCTTTAAAATTTCATTTATGATAATAATGTGAAATCTATTTATAATAAATTTAGTCATAGCATTTGAATACATTTTCAATAATATATATGTTTTTCCTATTATAAAAATATTAAAAAATCTTTTAATATTTTTAATAATATATTTATTTTGATTATAAATTATTATTAACAATATTAAAATTATTATGATAAATATTCTTATTTTATTTTGTAATATTATGTTTGAAAACTAAACGAAAATGATTAATCCTTGTAAACTAACATTTTTCTTTGTAAGCACTCAGTAAAAAAAATATTTTATATAGAACTAAAAGATAATTCTATTAGAAAAATGGATCTAAAAGGGTTTGAAATTTAAAAGGTCAAAAAGAGACGGGCTTAGACATGATAGATTTATCCATTTTAAAATTTGTGACAAAGTGATATAGACATTTTTAGGGGTGGGCATTCGGATACTCATTCGGGTTTCATTTCAGTCTATTCGGATTTTGGATTTTTGGAGTAAGAGACTTCAGCACCATTCGGATTTTTATAAATTTCTTTTTGGGTTCGGTTTGGATTTTTACGGGTTCGGATAACCCGTTTAAATTATTTTAAAATTTTATATATTTTAAATTTCTCAAAATCTAAAAAGTAAAATAATATATACCATAAAAATTTGAGTAATATATCCCAAGATACCTAAACCTAACATAAAAATTGGTTTGAATTTAATATTTTGTTAGACAATCAATATATATTTTATGTATTTTAGTGTTTTAAGTATAATTTACCTCTTTAGATATTTACTTTGGACTATACCTATATATTTTTTCAAATATTTTGGATAACTTCAAAATATCCTATACATTATGGATATTTTTTAGATATTAAATATAAAAATAGCTAATATATTAAAGTATATAAATATAATTCGGATACTCAAAATATTTTGGTTTGGATCGGGTTTGGTTCTGGTTCTCTAAATACCAAAATTTTAAAAACAATTCGGATATCTAACAATTTTCGGTTCAGGTTCAGTACTACTTTCTCGGATCAGATTTGGTGCGGTTCTTCGAGTTTGGATTTTTTGCGCAGTCCTGACATTTTTCTGAATTCTACAACATAAAATATTCCATGCTTCAAAGATATCGATTAAAAAGGAGATGGGTTTAAACATGACAGATTTATCTATATTAAATATTATTTATTAAAAATTTAATTATAAACTTAAAAAATCCATTTTTCTTATTGAAACATAAATATTCTATTAAAAAAAATTTTATCATGTCATCTACAAAATATGTCATTCCAAATATTTCTCTTTAGAATTTCATTTATGATAATAATGTGAAATCGATTTCTAACCAATGTGACTAAGTGATAAATATATTTTTTTGGTTTTTACAACGTAAAATCCCGCGTTTTTAACGCGTGGGTCAAAATCTAGTATCCAATTATAACACTATTTCATCAGAAACGTTTGAACTGTAATCCAAAATTCTGATTTTGGTTCAAAGTAGATGATAAGTGTGGTTTATTTTTTAAAAATTGCTTCATTTTAGTAGAGTAAAAAATGATTATCGGTCCGCTCTGGTAGTCGATTAATTCTAGCTTGATTTATGTAATTCACCCATATTTTAAAGAATTTTTAGTAATTAAAACCTTCAACTAAAGATGAATCGTAAAAAAACTCGTCAACTAAAAATCCTACAAAATAAGTCTTCAACTTTAGTTCCGTTAATGTATGTTACCCTCCGTTGAAAAATACCGTGAAAAAAAAATTAATGAAACTAAATTTGAGGGTTCATTTTGTAAGATTTTTAGTTGAGGGGTATTTTTACGATTTATCTTTAGTTGAGGGTTTTAATTAATAAAACCCATATTAATATAACCATTGTAATCCTAAATTAATAATTACTAGACTTTGATCCGCGCGTCTGTGCGGATGTATTTTTCAAAAATATGTTGCTCTAATATTGATAGAGTAGTATCGAAGGACCGAACCAATCCCGATTTTAAAAAGTAGTACCAAACGTGAACCACCATATAAGTAATCGTATAATTAATAGTATTTTATATGTATCATCATAATAATTACATATATCATACTTTTAAAATTTAATGTGAAATATAAAAACCATAATTTAAGTTGGTATTTGAAATTGGGCTTTGTATTGTATTTTTCTTATATATATATATATATATATATATATATTGAAAAAAGTTTATAATGGTTATTGGAAAATATTTTAGTAAAAATCAATTTTTGAATATATGTATATTATTTGAATCAATTTTGGATATAAATCAACTTTAAACTATTATTTTGATTTGAAATATGTATATAAAGTTTAAATTTTGTTTTATGATTTTTTTGGTAAAAGATGTTTTTAGGTAATTAGATTGGCTCATTTTCGTATTTTTTAAAGCTGGTCCAGACAGATAGATTTTCATAATATTATGGACTTCCATGTTTCCAAACAAATCTCAAATGTATTTCAGTTTTAATAATATAGATGAGCACTACTTAAAACTTACTGTAATTTAGACATATTAAATTATTTGATATTTAGCAATAGTGATATACGAAAAATTGTGTCTTATATGTCATTGTATAATATCAAATAATTCAAAATTTATAATTTATATTAAATCTTAAGTAGTGTAGAAGATAACTAATTCATGAAGTTTATCTTCTTATTTAAAGTAGGACGCTAATCTTTTTTTTTCCTATTTTCACGAGTTTGACCTTCGGGTATACTTTCTTTCTGTCTCTAAAAATAACGCAGGGTTATTCTTCTTCTCTATGATTTAGAACCAATATGTTATACTTTTATCCTATTAATCGATAAAACATCTTTGATCTAATTACTTCATGTTTCTATAGTATCACAAATAATCTTGTATTATTTTATTCCTAACACATAACATGAATTGTAAAAGTTTATAAAATCATTGTGAAATCTTATTAAACATTCGTAAGAGTATTAAAATATTTATGAAGTTTTATAAATCGATTATAAGTTGATGAAGTAATGTATAAGAATTTATAAATATATTGTAAGGGTTTATAAATCAATTTTAAACAATGCATAAATGATAACAAAGATTTTAAAACATTTAATGGTTTTAATGATAAAACCCCTCAACTTAAGATGAATCGTAATAAAATCACTCAACTAAAAATTCAACAAAATAAACCCTCAACTTTAGTTCTGTTAATGTATGTTATCCTCCGTTACGGTATTTTAGACGGGGGTAACGTATATTAACGGAACTAAAGTTGAGAGTTTGTTTTGTAGGATTTTTAGTTTAGAGGTATTTTACTATTCATCTTTAATTACTAAAACCCCTTTTTTTTTAAATAATCTTTCAGAAATATACTTTGGTAAACACACAAAAATGTCCAATTTCACATAATAAAAATAAATCGAGTAAAATTGAAGAAGGGAAAGCGAGTTCTGTCTTCTCTGCATCTAACCATCTACTGATCTACTACTACAACTAGTTTCCATCGAGCCTCCCTCCCTCATCATATTAAAGAGAGAAAGAGAATCTTTTTTTTTCTTTATGCGCATCCTCTTCTCGCTCTCTCTTCTCCGATCCCCACTCGCCCCCGCCCCGATCCGTTCTCTCCTGTTCGGCAGCAAGAAGTCTTCTTCCGTCTCCCGATCGGCGGCCGCCTTCTCTTCGGCGATGTCGATTCCTCCTAGCATCTCCGCCGTTAGCCACTCGGAAGAAGCTCTGGCGGGGAAGCTGTGGATCAGGTTTAACAGAGAGTGCCTCTTCTCGATGTACAGCCCCTTCGCCGTCTCTCTGGCCGCCGGCAATCTCAAGATCGAGACCTTCCGTCAGTATATTGCTCAGGACGTTCATTTCCTTAAGGCCTTTGCTCACGCGTGAGTTCTCTTTGAAATTAGGGCTTGAATGATTGGGATCTTTTATCAGTTGTAGGGTTTTGGAATCAGATATGGAATATACTTGATTGATTCTTTTGTTAAGCATAAGATTCAGTGGATAATGTCAGATTTTCTTGAATCATCATGGCCTCTTTACTTTTTAAGGTTTCTAACACTGATTGTGCCAAAGATAAGGTCTCCTGTTAGTAAGGATTACGAATGTATCACAAACTCTATAGACGAAATTACATCAAGACTTGTTTTTTTTTTTTTAAAGATCTCTTAAGGTTGTTTTCAGCTTACGTTTAGTGTAGTTGTTCCTGACATCGGATATAATACCTTATTCATCAGTGCCTGTTATGATTTGGTTATAGCAGTTGATCATTTGGTTTTGACTTTTGCTACAATGAATCTGTGCAACTCGTTTTTGTAAAAAAAAAAAGATTTGCTTTTTCCTGCATTTTAGGTATGAGTTGGCGGCAGAGTGTGCTGATGATGATGATGATAAGTTGGCAATTTCTAACTTGAGGAAAAGCGTCATGGATGAGTTGAAAATGCACGACTCATTTGTTCAGGTACACATCATTAGGTCTTTCTTATTTTACATTCACATGTGTCCGTAGGATGGAACTAAATTCACATACCTAAGGACATCATCAAACATTTGCTGCTTAGATTGGAAAACAGAAATTCATATCATGGAGTTGAAAAAGAAATATTGCATAAAGTAAACTCTCAAATTCTTTTACCATGCTACAGCAGAATCCATGAAATGGATCAATATCTAACTATAGGTGATGGCTCAATTCTAATTTGTTGTTTTTCCTAACTGTTGGAGGATGGATCTGTATTACATTCTGATTGTCTCCTCTAACTGTTTGATTTACGTTTTGAGATAGTTTAAATGTTTCAATAATGCGTATCCATCAGTAAAATTGGGTGAATATAAGCCTTGTGGTTCTGAATTCCAAGCGCTATTAGTGCAAGAATCACTTTTTTTTTTTAACTTCAAAACATGGGGAATATCGTGAAAAAGAGTCATGCTTTTGTTATGTTGGTTTTATTGACATAAATTGGTCTTGCAGGATTGGGAATTAGACATCAACAAAGAAGTAAGTGTTAACTCAGCAACTTTGAGATACACCGAGTTCTTATTAGCTACAGCATCCGGAAAAGTAGAAGGACTCAAAGCTCCCGGCATGCTTGATACTCCATTTGAGAAAACCAAAGTGGCCGCCTACACCCTTGGTGCTGTGACACCTTGCATGAAGTTGTATGCCTTTCTTGGTAAGGAGTTTGGAGCGCTTCTAGATTCGTGTGAAGTGAACCATCCCTACAAGAAATGGATTGAAAACTATTCTAGTGATGCTTTCCAGGTATGTAATAGTTTTCTGCGAAGTTTCAATGGTTTGTAGTATATGAATTGTTGTCTGCTTTCCTTTTTTTCCAGGCATCAGCTAAGCAAACTGAAGACTTGCTTGAGAAGCTTAGTGTGTGTATGACTGGCGAAGAGCTGGACATCATTGAGAAACTGTATCAACAGGCAATGAAACTTGAAGTAGAGTTCTTCCATGCACAACCGGTTGCTCAGCCTACCATAGTTCCGCTGCTGAAGAACCATTCGAAAGATGAGCTCATGATATTTTCTGATTTTGATCTGACTTGCACCGTTGTTGATTCTTCTGCTATTTTAGCTGAGATTGCAATCGTAACTGCCCCGAAAGATGATCAGGGTCAACAAATTGATCGGATGCTTTCGGCTGACCTTAAGAACACCTGGAGTCTACTTTCTAAACAATACACAGAGCATTATGAAGAGTGCATAGAGAGTATTCTTAATAAGGAAAAAGGTCAGGCTCGTTTACTTTTAATTGATCCTATACTAATGTATGCTTTTATAAATTGCGTGAGCCTTTGTGTTTGATTTTTCTTTTAATTTGCAGCCGACAAGTTTGACTACGAGGGTTTATGTGAAGCACTAGAGCAGCTGTCAGAGTTTGAGAAGAAGGCAAACGATCGAGTGATAGAGTCTGGTGTACTCAAGGGCCTGAATCTAGATGACATCAAGCGTGCTGGGGAAAGGTTAATTCTTCAAGATGGCTGCATCAATGTCTTCCAGAAAATTTTGAAGACTCAAGATCTGAATGCTAAACTCCACGTGCTTTCGTATTGTTGGTGTGGTGACCTCATCAGAGCAGCCTTTTCTGCACGTATGTGCCTAAATCCCTTTATATTATAATTCTTTTGCAGACATTTTAGGTCATCGTACTTTTTTTTTTTATACAGGGGGAGTAGATTCAGTGGAAGTACACGCAAATGAATTCACATTCGAGGAATCCATCTCTACTGGTGAAATAGAAAGAAAAGTGGAATCCCCAATCGACAAGGCTCAACAGTTCAAGAGCATCCTACAAAACAGAAAGAAGGAAGAGGACAAGGAGGAGAAAAGCATCCTTACTGTTTACATTGGAGATTCAGTAGGTGACTTGCTCTGTCTCCTAGAAGCAGACATAGGAATAGTGGTTGCCTCTAGCTCGAGCCTCAGGAGAGTGGGAAGCCATTTCGGGGTCTCGTTTGTGCCTTTGTTCTCTGGAATTGTGCAAAAACAGAAACAAGAAGAAACCTGGAAGGGACTCTCTGGCACGCTTTACACCGTATCGAGCTGGGCTGAAATACATTCCTTCGCTCTTGGATGGGATTAAACGGCAGAAGAAATATATGATTGAAGTTTGTATATACTGCCGGGGTGGCTAGTTTTTATCAAGAGCCACATATAAATTTCGGTCTTTCTTCTCTTTGAAAGTGTGACATGATGAACTTTGGTAAGTCTCTGTCTAGAATCTACGAGCTTCTCTTGCTTTTAGCAATGATCTCTTGGCTTTTGACAGAAAAGATGTGATGCAGAGATGTCATTTGATGATATGCATATACAATAAAACATTTATACATAATTCTTGAAGGGCAATGCTATTTCATTTAAACAGCCTTTTAATATTTATTTTAAAAGGAGACTTTATAAATTAGAGAGGTTGTATATGTATGAGCTATACTGCGGAATCTCTATCCTAATAGTTAAACTCCAACAGAATCAATGGTTGGGACGCCCCTAAAATTAAAAAGCTGTGTCTTGTTCTCATAATAATTTGTTAATAATTCTTTTTTTTTAATAAAAGCCATTTATTAATTATATGCATGAAAATCAAATATCATATTATTTAATAATTTTATGTTTTGTCTTTATTAAATACTAGGGTGTTTCCCGGGTTACGCCCGGATTAATTTTTAATAATAAATATTACAATAGTGATCTTATGGATTAAAACCAATGTATTGATTATTTATATATATATATATATTGAATGTACTTGTATTTTTTATTTCTTTTACATATTTAATTTTTAAATTAATAATTTAAATAATTGAACATGAATATAGAATACGAAATTATTTGTTTAAGAAATCAGAATCAAAACATAATATTAATTATCAATACTAAATAAATGTATGACTGAATATTTTATATTTTATTATATTGAAGATTAAATAAACAATATTATCCCAATAACTTATTAGGTTTTCAAAAATAAAATGCACTGATTACATTTTAGATTAGTTTTTAATAATAGCCTCCTTATATATTATTAATTTATTTTTTTATCCAGTTAGACTTTTTGATTATTTTATATAGTTTCTTTTAAATATATATTTTTAGTGAATAAGAAAAATAAATAATAGCTTGACCATGAAATTATTTGCCTAAATTTCGGTAGATTGTATTAACAGATTTACTAAATGTACTATACAATCAATATCAATTAGACTATTTTTATAAAATAATATTATTCAGTTTCAGCATATAGTTAGTGGCGGTTTTACTTATTCTATTACCTCATGTATTGTTTTCGTTTGTTATACCGAGTAAGCTATTATTTTATTCTAAAATTTTACCATAAATTTATTATGGAACAAAAAAATATAATATAATATATGTATTAGTTTAAAATGTAGCGTGTGCTATAATTTGGTTCAAGATACATTCATTTATTGAATTATTTTGGTTGTTTGTGTGTTTACATGTTCTTAATAGCAATGGTATATCTTTTGTTTTGTATATATCTTTCTTAGCTATTTGCTTATGTTTTGAATGTTATATACCGTCATGTCTCCGTTGAGCTTGTCGTTGTTGTACTTTACTTAAAAAAAGATCCAGTTTGATATTTTGCTTACATTTAGAGAACGTATTTTGGAGTCTTGTTGCGAAACTGAATAGATTTTTTAAGAGGACATGTAACCTATTTTCAATTACTTGACTTTCTATTTCTAGCGCTACCTGCGTGACTAAAGCTGTTGGTTTTGTTAGAACTTAGAAGTGTAACTAAAAGCATGAGAGAGCTACGTGCCAGTATGTGTACTCGTGTAGATATCATCTTTAGGCTTACTATTTTTTCACAGTCCTTGTTTGGAATATAATAAAAATATATGAATTCACTGGTTTTCTTTTAAAAATTGTATAGACGAACAGGGATAACATATCATTGTATTAATATTGTAACATGTTTGATAAGGATGTCTTGCTTCCAAGCGATGACCATATTTTCACAAATCTTTTCCCTTAATTGTTTCAATTACTCAACCTTCTTCTAACCACTTAAAAAATGGAAATTAAATCTTCTTGAATGCTTATGATTTTCACTTCAGTTTTCATATTTTTCCAAGTAACACCTAAAATTCGTAAGAGTAGAAAAAGCCATCCTGTTGACAAAAAAAAAAGGAAAACACCATCCTATTTTCGATGGATGAGAAACCAAAACCAAAACATCCAATGAAAGCTTCTTGTTCTACACCACTCCATCAACTCTCAGTAGCAGCCGCAAGAGCAACAACAAACTTTCAATCTTTAGCTAACGAAGATGCCATTTGATGAACCAAAACTTCTTGCATCATTCCCCATTCGTTCTTCTCCAAAGCTAATCTGTGCCCACCATGAACCATATACAAAGTTACAGTCCTGAAAGTGTAGCCTTAACTTGGTTAAAATTTGATGTGAAAACATTGATGTCCCCGTTTTTTTAAAAGATATGCAGCAATGTAACCGCAGAGAAAATGTTATACCTGAAAAAGAAAAATGTGGGATTTAAGTTTACCTAAATACTCCCATGATCATCTCATACAAACGTAGATACTGCATCATACTCTTAACACAACATCAAGATAGAAAAAGGTAAAGCAAATATTTAGTGGTATCTTTATATATATAAAGATACGATCTACACTCTACAGGCTCAAGAAGGGGTTCATTTCTTTGACTTGGCTGCCAAATGACTCTCCAACAGAATATATAACAGAAGTGGTTTTAGAAGTAGATCAGAGATGATGGTGAAAATCAAGATTACATACGCGCATTGAGGTGAATAAATTACCTCTTTCCCCACAAGCTCTTCCATTTCTAGACAAAATCAACTCAATGTTGCATGGGTTTGACATGTAAGCTGCGAGAAAGACAGTCAGCACACAGAAGAAACCAAAGTTGAAAATAAGAGTAGCATAAATAACATACGATTGATTCTTCCATGAGCATGATATCTCCTCCTTCTCTGTTTTGCTGCTTAATTCACTTGGACGTGTGATATGAAAAAGGCATCAACATTCAAACCTTACGAAAGGGGGTTCATTTCTACAGGCTCAAGAAATGATTCTTCCATGAGCATGATATTATAAAGCTCGACTATCATCAGAAAAAAGGAAAGATATTGGTTTTTGTGTTCCCCGCAGTTACCTTTCTGTCAAGGATGAGCATGTCGACACCCATAAGCTCGCCGCATTTCTTGACATTGCTGTCCTCCCAAAACTTTTGCTGACGAATTTCAGCGGAAATAAAAAAAAAACAGTATCAATGCTACTTAACAGGAAATCAATATCAATACAAAATACCAGGATCAGGTTCACCAGAAAACAATATTAGTGCTAATAAACAGGAAAAACTTTGCCGGAAAATAATAACAGTTCGCTGGAAAATAATAACTCAGAACAACCAACCATGAAGAGAGATGAGTAGAAGAGGGATGTGGAGTTCACGATTCGCAGAAGAACACATATTTATATTGTAAAATTACCGCCTTTCAGATTGAAAGAGAGCATTGAAGACGATGTAGTGGATGAGCGAATTGATGGGATTAAACACGGACTCAAGAGGATAAGCTTAAACTTATGTGATTAAAAATGTAAAGATAGACTCAAGAGGATATACGTTCTTTTCAGATGGGCCGACCAATAAAGACTAAAAAGTCAGTCTTTACTAAGAAAACAAATACGCAGCTGATATAAACTTATGTGATTAAAAATTCTTAACCTCACATAGAAGTGCATCTTCAGGGGATCATAGTCGTAAGGTATATGTACACCATCTGCAAAATCAAAAACTCATGTTAGGCGTTAAAATAAAACCCAGAAATACATCAATTTAACCAAACCTTCTTCTACACTGACTTGTACTTTTTGCAGTGAACTCAGAAGCAATGTTCGCACAACTGAAATCAATGTAAGGATCAAAGCCTCCTCTTTTTTTTTCCAACAATCTCACACTGGAAAATTATCAAAATAATGTATTGAAGCCACAATAACCACAGGGAATCTCAACAATTTTCTTAAAACCATAAATGTCAAGAGTGATGACAATCTGCAAATATTTATCAAAAAGAGTCTCACACTGTCTCTCTCTATAATAAGTTTCAGAAATTATAAACTCACATGTATGTGACATCACGGAAACCAGGACACAACCCACCATATGAGATGATCACAACCTTCACTTGTTCCGTCCGGCTAGCGTAACATTATGACTGAATATCTTCCGACCCAGACCAGTTATCCAGGATCTCCTCTGTGATAAGAAGAGATCACAACAACATTAGGAGATGAGCAGAGAAACACACATAAAATTCAATACTTTGAAAATAAAAATATATAAGTACAGAGGAGAGTATATGGAATAGTGATCCAGCTTCCGTCCTAAGACACATATGGAACATATCCATCCCACGACCAGCAGTCTTTGATTTTTATTTCTCCTTTAACATTGCTATCTCGAGATCCATCAGCTACACGATCTAAATGATTGTTAAATCTCGTAAACAAACCAGCAAATGTTTTTTTAAGGAAGCCTAGACTACAAAGAAAACTTTAAAATATGTTCAAAACAAAACTATATTATAGACTAATATACATTAAAACTATACCTTGATGCAATCACCATATTAAATCAAACACCTTCACATCTAGACTCAAACTCATGCCAAGCAAATCACATAAAAACTAAAGACTAATATACATAACACAGACTAATATGAATAAAAATTATACATTTCTCATCATTAGTTGAATAATTGATTAAAGAGATACTTCATCATCAACCTCCATGATTGTGGAGTATTGCTTTAGCTTTTGGAGTCCTTCTTGTACGCAGCATTCCCCATCTATTTCTCTTTCAAAGCTTGTGCTTCCTCTACTTTTCTTCTCAAAACTCCGGCCCAGGCTCTTTCCTCGGAGACAAAACCATCTTATCCTCCTCATCCCTGCTTCTTCACCTGCAGGAGCCCTGAAAATAACATTTAATAAAACTGCAAGAAACTGAATCATCATCTAGTCTTTCAATTAAAGTTTGCAACCATCAAACCCCAGAAACAAAATTAGCTGTATAATCAGACCCATCAGAAACCCATAATTGTTCATACAATACCCAAAAAGACAAAAATAAAAAACAAACCTTTTCGATCAAAAATGGACCAATCCATTTAATAATCACAAATGCTGATACACCCACACAAGCGAGGAGGGAGATGAATTTAACCCAGAACCACATAGACGTCACCGACCCAATCGAACATCCCGCCTGCGATCCTTCTTCTTCTTCATCATCCGATCCTCCTCTTAAAAACTGCAAGAAACTGCATCATCATCTAGTCTTTCAATTAAAGTTTGCAATTTTTTGGGTGTATATGTGTCTCCTACCTCATGTTTACGATATCAGGCTGCTCCTCTCATTGAAGGATCCACCGTTAGTTTCTTAGACATCTCCAGCCCTTGGAAAGCAACCCTAAATGGATCATGGGTGGCGAGTGGCTTTTAGGCAGAACATTGATCATCTCTGCCAAGCATGATTTTCACTCTATTTACCATGGATCGATAATCCCTTCGTAAACGTATCGGCGGGATCCTCGAACTGATTCGACCCTGAGTGGCGTTTAGATTGAAAGGAGAAGAGAAATGAGAAGGAGAAGAAGAACTGAAGAGGCATGTAAGAACTGAATGAGCTAATTTAAAGCCCCGACGAAGAAGAGAACCGATGATTCATTTGGAAATGGGGAAAATAGAGAGGCCTTTTTGTTTTGCTGAATGGGATCGGAAGTGAGTATAATGTTGATGAAGTGTCATAAATCTATGTTTTAATAGGTTGATTTTATTTGCTGATGTGGATAGGCTGAATGTTGAGCATATTCAACTTTTAATATAGTTTAGATTTAGATATGATTTTGAAATATAAAAATTTAGATTCGTTCAATCATTTATTTTTAAGAAGTTGGTTTGCTAAACAAAATTATGTGAATTAATCTGTAATTTTTTTGGGTTGCGGTTAGGTTAAAATCTGATTAATTTTGTTAGCTTTGCTTAGTTTAATTTTTCATGTTATATTTGTAAGCATATTTAAATTATATATATTGGATTAAAATTATAAGAAAAACTGAAGTTGTTTATATATGTTATTTTAAAAATAATTAAATTATGATAATGGGTTGAGATTTTTCATTTTTATAAATTACATTTTGTAATTTATATCGTGAAAAGTACGCGGGATATTAATTCAGAGAATTGCATAAGTAAGTACACATAACTAGTAAAATTTTGAAAGTTCATTTTCAGAACTTAATAGTTAATACACCAAAACATTCAGTTCGGATCAAGCAACAATAATAACTGAAAATAAAGTAGGACCGACGATTCCGAGCACTATGTGTGAGGTTGTCTGTATTTGTATTTTGAGTTTTAGATAAGTATGTTGCTACGAAAAAACTGAAACTTTCTTTCAGATGCTGAATTTTTTCCAAGAAAATTGTGAAATCAGGCTATTTTTTTCTGGTTCTTAAACCATTTTCACTAACTGAAAATAATCTATCGCAAAAGTAACATGTAACTTTTGCAGTTTTTTCGTGCTTTCCATTGCCTAGGTAAAAGCTTCAAGTTCTGTATGTAGATGTGACACAGAAGGTCTTGTATTTTTGGCTCCCATCAGTTCCTCAAATCTTGGTAGTGTACTATACCAACCCAACCCTGAGAAAGTATTTTTATCCTTCCATGAACATCTATGTAACACCATCGGCCTGATGTGGTGGTAAGCTTTGTATTTTTTCTATAGTGAGTGGTGTTGATGTCACTCCCTACACTGTATCTGTTTGTGCATCTTTCTAAAGTATTGATTCTGTTCATGTCATTTGTAAAGTATTCTTAGGATCTTTTTCTATATCATTAAAAGTCTTCAATTGTAGAGATATTCTCCAAAATAAGTAATCTATGTTTGCACAAACTGAGTGCAACGGAAATCTCTAGGGTTGGTGGAAATCCTTGAGAGAGCCTATACTAAATTGCTGGAATGCATTCAGAAAAGACATGGTTGATTGTTTCTTCATTCGCACTGCATCTTGCACACTGCGTATCACATTTTATCCAAGTTGCATTCAGTTTTTTTTTTAACCAATAAACATCCCAATATGAATTGCCAAATAAATTTTTTCAACTTTGGAGAGAATTTGATTTTCCATGCATAAGCCTGTAAGACTCTTATATCAGAGCCATATACTAGTTCCTCTCGCTCTCTATCTAGATACATATGTTCAATATAATATTCCGACTTAACAGTATACCTTCATGACTGAGTAAAATGTCAGCCATCTTTGTCTGAAGGATGAAATCGACTCAGAGGCATGCTCTCAATTAATTTTGCATCTTCTAAATCCACTAAAGTTCAAATTGCATGCATGTTCCATGTAGGTGTTGTAGGGTTGATGAGCTGATCTGCCATAAGTGCAGTGCCGGCTTAGTAATGGGGGCGGTCAGTGCGACCGCCCCAGGGCCCACTTCAAATTTTTATATTTTACCTACTGTTAACATATATTTTACGTGAGCAACTAATGTACTTATGTGTAATCCGTAATTAAATGGTACATTCATTATCAGAATAACTGATATACACTTTACAAGAAGTACAAATGAATAATATATCATTTTCTGAGCAACTAATCTCTGTGATTTACAATGCATAAGCCTTTTTTTACCAAAAAAGAACTAATCTCTGTGTATATAATGTTGATCTTTTTCTTTTGTGCGATATTACACTATGCATCGGAAATGTGAAAAAGTAAAACACTTTAACCATTAAGATACAGTTTAACGTAATATTTAATAAATTTAAATAGTGTTATAAATTTTGATAATGTGCAATAATACTCAAATAAATTAGTTAATTTGTTTAAAATAATCTTAATAGTAGTTAAAATATTAAAAGTTAATAAGTATAGGGTCCAAAAATTATATTTTCCCAAGGGTCCCTATTAGCATTGAGCCGGCCCTGCATAAGTGCAGGATACAAATGAGAACTATATGAATTATTGTTTTCTGGTCTCGAGTGGTTGGCTGGGATTCATGGGTCATTCTATATAAAGATAGATGATTATGTTTCCATCCTTTTGATTAGTACTTTGCTAATTAGAGATCTAACTAATACAATTCTGCACCAACCATAGGATGACGAATTAGATCTAATTATAGAGGGTACGTATTTATGAAATATTGACCGTTAAAACCCCGGAAAAATAAGGAATTGTGTTTTCGATTAGCCTCCAAAACATTTTACCTAGCATAGTCGTGTTAACATGCTTTAGAGTCTGGAATCATATTCCTCCATACTCTTTATACTGGCATAGTTTATCCCAAGAAACCCAATGCATGCTCCGTCCATTCCCTCTTTTAGTTCTACCCGAATTGAGAATTGATACTTAAGAGTTTGGATGTATCATTCTTTGGTAGTCTGAAATACGACATCACATAATTTGGCATTGCCATCACAACTGATTTAATAATCACTTTCTTTCCTCCTTTCAAATCAATTTTGACAGTCCAACAATTGACTCTTTAATAATTTAATTTTAAATATCACATTTTCGAACTGTTTATTTCAATTGTAAGTTCACCATTATATAAAATGCTCTAATATTATATGATAGTTTTTATCTTAATCTTTATAATCATTTGGTCAAAAATTTATTCGCCGTGAATTTTTATGTTATTTTATATTTAACCTCATATTTTTACAATATTTATTTGGTTTTAAAGTAATTATAAGATATAAAAAAAATTTTGAAAAATATAATTTAGACGATTGGTTTATGATGTTTAAGAAAATTAAATTCTTAGTGATCATTTGATTAAAAATATATTCATGATCAAAATATAGTATTATATGTTTAAAAAATAAATATATCATTATTTTATTTATCAAAGTTTTTGAAGTGATGTTTTCTATTATACATATATATTAAAAATTTGTAGATACTTCTTTTTGTTTATCTTTTTGGAAAAGTAAATTCATTATATATATAATATATATATTTTATAATATTACCTTTTTATTATTTATGTGGTTTCTAACAAGATAAATGAACATAAAAGGCAAATTAAAAACTTATTATGCAAAATAATATTAAAGTAATTGTTAGTAATGGTAATCATGTAAATATGATTCTATAACACTATAATTACAGCTGATCATTTTAAGAATTAATGTGAACATAAAACTGAAATCTTAAATATTATTATAGAAATAGATAATGAGCTTTGAGCCAATTAACTTGTGGTTGTGGGTCATAAGATATATTTTTACCAGTTTACACCACAGTAACAGCATCAACGATATACCTACTATATTTGTAGATTTCACATTGGGTCACTTACCCCAAGGTGACTCTTCCATTGGGTATATTAAGTACTATTTACAGGACCACGAATTATATTTTCTTTTTCGAATTTAAAAAATATGCTTAACTAAAATTTAAGCAAAATATAATACGATACCTTAGTTTAAAAGAAAAAAAATGCTATATGTTGTGATGTATATAGTTTGACCACAAATATTACGGATTTGGTTAGTAATGTCTAATTATTTAACGAAAACGTGTTATTCAGTTAGTATAATTATTATAATAACAAAATTTAATATTCTAATTTTACTTGGGTCACATGGTCCTCCTAATCTCCATTGTTCCATGTCCCAATTCGAATCACTTCATCCGGCCTTTTCCTATCTAGTTTCTTATTTTGGCAATTTTCCCTTTTATTTTCCCTGTTTTTCTTTTCACTTGTATTTTTGTTTAGTATTATTGGAGATTTTGCATCTTCCAATAAAAAGATGTTGCATTATCAAAGATCCACAAACAAATATGAGAATAATGTTCAAAAAAAAATATGAGAACTAACATGTAAAAATCTGTTTGCTGCAGTTTACAAAAAAAAAAAACTGTTTGCTGCGAAACCTCCTTGAATATAAATAACGTATAAGAAAGTGAACTTTATGCAAACACACTAATAACATATACTAATAGAAAGAAACTTTGATCTCTATGTTAGGATTACTGGTTCAACTGGTCCACCAGAGGCAGATGTAGAACAAAATTTTATTGTAAGCTAATTGTATGTAAATATACACATGAAGCTAAACCGTGATTTTTAGTAGAGGCAAATAACAAAATTTTGGGGAAGTTACAAAGAATTTGATAATTTTACAGGGGCAAGTCCCACCTTCCCGGGCCAAGTAGATCCGACACTGCGGTCCATCCACCATACACTTTTCGACAATCAGATGCCATTTGACTTGCTCGAAGAGTCTTTGCAAAATAATAAAATAAGTTGTATTCTTACTTCTTTTTTTTTTTTGCTTAAAAAGAAGATGTTTTCTTACTAAAGACGATCTTCTAAAACCCCGCTACTTTTTTCAGGTTAATGTCCTTGGAGAGGTCCATTCACCTGAATTATGAAGTGGATGAATTCTCATCCCCAGAGAGACAGAATAGTGGATCAATAGCTATTTCATCAAAACCAAGTCCAAGATGCATCTTATAACCATCTGAGGTCACCTGTAAGAACGCGCAAAAATAAAACAAAATGTCTAACTAGTTTTTTCTAACCTTTTTGAAGAACAAAATAAAACTAATTGTCAATTTGCCAAAAAATATAAATGAAACGTCAAGTTTAATTTTCTGTATTTTAATAACATTAATTTGTGCCACATTATTGGTATATCAAGTTATATTTTGATGTAAAGTTTGGTCTTGCAGAAAATTAAAACCTTTCCATTTTGGTTAATGAACTAACTTTCATCATTAAAATACTTTTTTCTATCTGGCATTTTTGGGTACTAATATCGTATTTCTTAAACTACTTATGCCAAATTATATGCTATATTTCAGATTATTTGAATTAAATGATGAGTGTTGCGCCTTTGATAGTCCAAAATTCGCAGAGGTATCATTTGTAACTAATTTTCATGCATATTTTATCTAGTTTCTTCACTTTGGCAGGTTTCAACGAGAAAAATATTTTTAGTTCTATAATTAATCTTGAAAAGATGGCTTCTTTTGATCTTGACTGGATTAAATATATCTATTGATTTGTGGACGTCATCCAATTGTTCTTCTAAGAATCTCATGATCAAAAGCATCCACTATTTTAACACTAAAATCAGGGATTTGCTTTTCATCTTTTGAACTTTTTTTTTCTCTGCCTGTATAACATTTGTACAAATAGATTAATCATTTTTTGATCAAGAAAAGTTTTTACAAGAATTTAAATATTTTGCTAGCTTTCAGGATTTTAATAAAACTTACGTATTATATATGTTTGTTGATTGGAAAAATATATTTTGGAAAAGCCTATTTAATATTTTAATTTAAGTTTTGGGTTTACCTATCAAACAAATTTTTATACAATTACAATGTTCAGATATATAACTAATTTCATTTAAATGTTTCAGTTTTTAATATGAGGATTTAGAACATTTATTGTAAAACTTATCCGGAAAATCCATAAAGACAGAAAATACCAATCATAAAAGGAACATTTTTTATCAATGTCGATTAATTAATGCAACAATATAAATTATACAACTTGAGATGGTCGACCATTTGCAAGTATATATCTTACAACGAACATATTATGTCAATTTTATCTTAAGTTTCATGACAAATCTTTATCATAATAAGATTTTAGGATATATATATATATATATATATATATATATATATATATATATATATATCTGTGACACTATATAAGATAACCATATCTCTCGGTTTCAGTCTTTCAGTAATATTTCCTTGATTTATAAGAGATTACTGTATTGCAAAACTGGTATTATTTGGTATTTTGGTTTCAAGTATCTTTATGAGTAGTTTGGGTCATGATCAAACAAGAGGAAAGCGGCAATCATGCATTCAATTAAGTCAAAGAATATGACGTGTCCACAAGCACTCGTTCTTTTTATCCTTTTTGGGGAATCATTTACCTTTAGTATTTTTTTTCTTCGTGTTACCACATGTACTGTATATCACTGCCATATTTTCAGATTTATATATACGCATATAAATGCATGTTTATTTAAATTTGTTATCAAACATGCAACAAAAAAATAACAACCATCTTTACATTTTTACCAAAAAAAAGAAATAACAACCAAGAGAAGGAACCTGCGTAAAAAAAGAGACATGGTATCGGTCAAAGCCTAATAGGGTATATTATCCGTATCGAATCTTGTAATATACCTACATACATGACCAAAAGTGTCGTTCACTATACGAGCTTAAACCATCATATAAACTAGTAACGGTTTTAGAAATATATTAATCAGGATTATGTTGTTATGTATTAGCTTTTTGGATCAGTAATATATATAATAATATCGTAATGATCTTTCTAGAAGATAAAAAACGTACGCACTTCCTTGAACACAAGAACAAAAGGGAAAAAAAAAACAAAAAAACAAAAAGGGAGTTTCTTTTAAAAAAGATTGAAACATTTTTTTTTGTAAACTAAAAAGATGGAAACAATTGCTTAACAATAAGCTATAGAAAGGAGTTTCTTAGAAAATATGGACACCAAAACGCTTTTTAAAATAACATAAAAGAGAAATTATATATTTGGTGTGGTGGAGACCGAAAAGGTAAACAATGAAAAACAATAATATATTATTTTTGACAACTCTCATGCATCATACAAAAAAACTCTCATGCAAACGATAGCGAAGTCTCTAAATGAAAGAATGCACATTAAAGAGGAGAAGGGTGATCTTGTGCTTATTCGTGTGTATATTCTCCGTGTTGCACTTTCCTCCCATTGATATAAAATGGTATCAAGCACGCTTGCCTATCTAAACACCTGCGGAGAATAATAACATATATAGAGTCATTTGATATCAAATGACTTGGGATGGCAGCAAATTCTCGGATCTTATAAAGATTCCCATTTGCATGATATATGTCTTGGCCTATCAACCTTTAAAAATATATAAAAAAGGGGACCCATGCAGCATTGCTCTTTTCTTCCGTGATAACTTCAAGAATTTTCCTTCTATATATTCTTGTTTTTAAGTTGTACTGCCATTATATTTGCTTTTCGGTTATAAAGGAGAATAACTTCTTTTTGGTCTTGTGTTTTCTACTCATTCAACATTGTGAACAACCTTTGTTGTGGTTAATAATATCACACTTCAACAAAAATAAAATAAATAAAGTAAATAAAGAAGAACTTTGTTGTTTTTCTTCCCACTAACGATGAGCTTGAAGTGCATGCATAATGCAATAAGAGACTTGTTTTAGGTTTTGTGTAATACTGGTATTATCAATAAAGAGATTTCTTTAGGCTTTACTATTCTCTCCTCTTTTCTCACAAGATCAAGAACAAGAAAATAAGGAGTTCTTCACCTCTATTCACAGAATCATTCTCCCCTTCCATTGTTATCACTTCTGCCTTTCTCAGCCATATATGGACATTTCAAGAAATGAAGAAGAAGGCCGCATCATACATCATAAAAGAACCGAAGATGAAGAAGAGACTGAAACTGATAGGGCAAAGGACGATCGCTTGACGATAGCAGAGCAAACCAGAGAGTTAGTTTGTCTTCATTGCCACAAACCAATTCCCACGAATGAGGTCAACTAATTTGAGATTGGTTATTACTTTAACTAAATTACTATTTGACTAGTTGATTTTGTTCTCTTATGTTCATTAGGCCTCAAAATCAAAGAGAAAAATTCACAGACGTTGCTACAAAGAGCACTGTGGTCCATACTGTTATGTCTGCAGAAAGAAAGTAAGATGAACTCTCAACTGGGACTGTATGAAATGAATGAAGAAAGATAAAGGCTTCTGAATGTAATAATGAATAATGTAGTTTTGGTATAATTATCTTCCGGATTCCATCAACCAAGGAAGGAATAAAATATCATAAGCATCCTTATTGGGAGGAGAAATACTGTCCTTCTCATGATGGTGATGGAACTGCCAAATGTTGCAGCTGTGAACGCTTACAAGTACTTTAAATCTGTGTAACAACGGTTTGACATTTTCAATAATTAAGCACCATAAGAGTTTGACTTTTTCTTTATATTGGTTTCTTTTCAGGCTTTTGGAACAGATTATCTAATGCTTGCTGACAATCGGTGGCTGTGCGTAGAGTGCAAGGAAAGCGCGGTTATGGTTGCTGATGAATACCAAACTTTGCACTTTGAAATCCGTGAGTTCTTCAAAGGCTTGAACATGAAGGTTGAGAAAGTATTTCCTCTTATTTTGGTGGATCAACAAGCGCTGAATAAAGCTGAGGAAGAGAATGTGAGTGTCTACTGCATAAACTGAATCTTAGTTATCTCTTTATTTCACTCATATGCTGTTGGAACTAATTGCTCTGTTTCTAAACAAGCAGTATGGAGTGGTAACTAGAGGTATATGCATGTCTGAAGAGAAGATAGTCACAAGGGTAAGACATTAGTAGTCAAGATCAGGATGATACTCTTATAAACTAAAACTATACTGGACTTTTGTCTTTTCTTACTCTGTTCCACATCTATATATATATACAGATCCCTAGAGGGGCAAACAAGCAGCTGATAGGCATGGCTAGAGAATCTCAAAGGTTCGTCCGCGAGTGCGATGTCACTGCAATTCTGATCCTATATGGACTCCCCAAGTTGTTAACAGGATATATATTGGCGCATGAGATGATGCATGCTTATCTTAGACTCAATGGTACGTATATTATGTAACTGATTGGTCAAATATGAAATACCCTGTTTTGTATTAATGATTAGGGGAGGTATGGAAGTGTTATGGTTTGATCACACAGGTTATAGGAATCTTAAGACTGTTCTTGAAGAAGGGATATGCCAAGTGCTAGGACGCATATGGCTGGAGTCTCAAAGGTTCTCCAGTAGTAATGTTTCATCATCAGCTTCTTCTTCTTCCGGAACTCCTCCACCTGATACTACATCAACGAAAAGAGACCACTCTGATTTCGAGAAGAAGCTAGTGGAGTTTTGCATTCATCAGATAGAAACAGATGAATCACCAATCTACGGTGATGGCTTCAAGAAAGTTAACGAGATGTTGGTCTCAAATCACTACAACCTTAAGGATACATTAAAGGGCATTGCTATTGCTTCCAAGACTCTACAGGATTCGAAGTTTTGAGTCAACCTTATACATATATATGCTAACATGGCACACTAAGCTTTTACTTCTTTTCTTGAATTGTTGCTTCTTCTTTTACTTCTGTCCAATATTTTTAAAGTTTTTTTTTGTATGAGAAAATATTTTTTTTGCTCAGGATCCATATAATACTTGAGACGGGCCTGAAAGACAACATGCTGTTAAATTTTTTTAAAAATCATTTAAACTGTGTTCTATGAGAAAACTATATATGTCAAGCTGCAAAAACAAATATGTGTCTACTATGATATTTGGATTTTCTGGAAAAAATGTTTGTCTATATATTGCAAAACTGGAAAAATCTTTGTTTCACAAAATAAATCTCCACTATCGAAAAGGGTTCCTTTTTTTTTGGATTTACGTGAATACCAAGAAGCATTGACATTGTAAATAACAGTAATCATTTTTCTGACATACTTCCATTAATCATAGTACTTAATAAATAAGTTTATCTATTTTAGTATTTTGAAGTTGACTTTTAGGTCCAACATATTAAGTTTATAATCTAAGGAGTCTTAAAATAATTAATCTTAAAATATTGTTTAATGCTTTTTTCAAACTGTAAAAATAGTACACTCCAATATCTGAGTAGAAATACAATACAATACAATACAATCAACCATCACTTACTGCACCTAGTGATCTCGTGTTGACTTCTTCGTATACTGAATGACAATAGTAGGGAGAATGCTTCTTGGATTTTGTTCAGACAAAAAGACTATTGAGTAGATAAATTGAAGATGTAGAGCTCTACAGTTTGTATCAATCGGAAGTGCGAGAGGAACTTGCACGACGAACTATATCAAGCCGAGCTGTAGCTGAATAGCTGAGTTGAAGAAATGAACTGAAGCTGAATTAGCTGAATTTTCCGTATCTTGGAAGTTAAGGAGCCAAACATTCCTTTTGGAGAATGAATACTTGTTGAAGGAATATTTCCTACAGTCAGATTAGAAAATTTAAGAAAATATAAAGTGCATTACTCTATAAGACATTTTTAATACTGAAAGAACCGAGTTACACGAATAACTCTCATCCGAAATATTTAAATTTATATGAATTACCCGATATTTAATTTAAAACTAATAAAATCTAATTTTACCTAATTATCCAAAATTATCCAAAAATCAGAATCGAATTGGAACCAAAATTTCATCATATATTAGCCAGTCTTAAGTGTTAACAGTGTTATCCAAAGTGAACCGAAAACCAAAATAAACTTAACCGAAATGAAAACTGAACATCCATATCTAGTTTTGGAGTTTTTTTTTTCTTCGGTATTCTTTTTCAAAGTTATCCTTCTGCTTGAAATGACCTCGTTCAAAAGACTTCTGCTAAACTTTCGATCTGTTATCAAGTTCTGATTTTTGGGTTTTATTTTGGACTTTGTTTTATTTCCTATGTCCAATGTGTGAGAACGGTGATAAAAGCTTTGGTTCCTTACTAGTTGAAAGAGATTTTTTCTTAAGAAACAGATGTAATCTGATTTGTTTTCATATAGACAGTGCAAAAGTAAGTTTAGGATGATTTAACTTTGTTAACAGGCTTTTCATGTTTTATCGTTAAATCTCGTTTTAAGTTAATTTGTTAAACTAAACTTTTTAAAAGAACTTATGACCTTTATTGGAAATAGTCGTTTTAACTAGGCACTAGATCTTGACCCGCCCGGTCGGGCGGGTATTTATTTTATTTTTTAATTTTTTTGTTTATACCAATAATGCATTTGTAATAGTTAGTTTTTTTACATTGAGTTCTTTTTACATTTTTATTAACAATCAAATGTGTCACAAATATTTAGTATTATATAAAGAATGCGGAAAATAAATAAAAAGATAGATAATGATACATTATATATGAAATATATTATTCAATTTCGATAATTTCAAATATGTCGAAATAAATAACCATGAGTTAGTAAGATACATGAAATAGATAAATAAGGTATAGATTTTGTAACATCAATTCATTTATTCAGATTGTATGGATATATAACATATTAAAATGTTGATTTAAGATTTGTAAAGAATTAATAAAAGTAGTTATTTTAGGAAATTATTAAATCGTTATATTAATGCTAAAATTATTTTAGGAAATATTAGGAAACTATTTTAATAATAAAGATAAAATTGAAATTGATTTAATTAGAGAAGAGAAGTTAAATTTTATTTTAAGACAACACATTAATGGAACTGAAAAAGACAAGCATTAAAATAGGAAACTTAATTAGTAGTCTTAGTGGCATGCCATTGTAAATAAGTTGAAAAACTAAGGGGTATTTTTAAAGTGTACTTCTGAATTAATAAAGTAGATGTGTGTTTGAATCCTAGGATCAGGTTTGGGCTCGTTTCGGTATGATCAGGATTTTTCATGTCCTGAAAATTTTTTTAACCAGCTAAGTATATAAAAAAATTTAGTTCGGATTTTTGGATTTGGATCATCAGATTTTTGGATTTGAATCGGTTCACATCCATAATTAAAACATATGTAAAACAGATATAGTTCTCGTATTTCGATATTTAGGACCAAGAAAGGATCAAAAATACCTGAAAACCTAAAAAATATCCGTAACCTGAGAAATATTCAAATATCAAAAAAATACCTGAAATCCAAACTAAAGACCCAAAATTAACCAAAAATCCAAAAAAAAAAACATTTTTTAAAATCTACCAATAATCCGAAACTATATCCTAAAACTCAAACATATAACTTAAAAAACATATTTATATATAAAAAAAGTTTGCTTCCCTCCCAGCTAATCTACGTCAGCATCCACATCATCAATTCAGTTCTTGACGTCACGCCACCTGTCCGCTTGATTAAACGCTCCGTTTCATTTTTTTTTTGCTCGCAATTTGGTGGGACTGGCTTTTATTTTGTCTGAGCGTTTAGCTTTATTAAGCCCATACCTCTATAAGCGTAATATGATGTTCGAAACGCGGTGTTCCTTATTTTGTCGTTTCATTGATCTCCTTTCTCGGCCGACTACCATTGGCGACTATAGGGTTTCCATCGATTCATTCATCTCCCTCCTTCTGATCCAGCAATCAATCGATGCCGTATCAAATCTAGAGTTTCGAGCAATTTATTCATCTTCTACTGATCCAGAAATCGATCGGTTACAGATTCATACTATTAACCTCTAGCCTTCACCGTCTTCTCATCTACCCTTTCTCTGATAATCCCCCATTTGAAACGGTTACTCTTTTATTTAACACCATCCTTCAATCATGGATCCCCACTACGTATTCATTAATTTGCCTCACACAACTCCTCTGTTAATCCTAATTTCTAATACTATAAATAGGGATGCAGAGCACACCCTAATCTCATTGTTATTTACCATCTCCTGCTTTCAAAGTTGAAGCCTGGTCGTTGTAGGGAGGCAATTTTACCTGGTTAGTTTGGTTTCGTGAGGCAAGCAGTGTGAAAAAGGAGAGGAGCTCATGTTGCCTAACATGTCGCTGCCTGATGAAAAGGTTCGCCTGTAAATATTAAAATTGTTTCTTACGTTTCCATAGAAGAATGTTTTTTTATTTGTCGTTGATCTCTTAGCATGTTGTGAATGCCTTTGTGGTCAAGGTTGTAATGGAAATTGGGATTGTGATGGTAAACTGATTTTCATCTATACTGTCATAACAGTTTCTATCATCCGATTCCATAATCTATAGGATACTTCAAAAATGTGGTCTTTTATATCTACATGTTCTAGGATCTGACAATCTGGTCCATAATAGGGTTCTAGCTTAGTTTTCCCAGACAATCTCGTTATAAAAACTGATCAGTGTTGTAGTTTTTTTACTTACTCCAACTCTGCTTTGATTCAATTGAAAACCATATCATGTGCAGATGCTCCCCACACCTGGAAGTGAGAAATGGTTGTGGCTGCACATGGTATGTGTTTTTATCTCTGAAAATTTTACTTCTATGAGGAAATTAGATCTTTATTGTATGATAGCTAAAAGGTGTATGAAAAGATCTTTAGGAAATTAGAACGAGTATTGACATTGACAATCTCAGTTCAAATTAATTACTTTGATCTGTAAAAAGTATTTAGAATAGATAACTCAAATTTTACTAAGATAATTCATTATTTGATGTTCAACTCTTTTTGTTTTCTCTTTTTTGAACATTATGTTCAACTCTTCTTGCAGACTACCGAAACAGATGATCTAGAAAGGAGATTGGCTTGCTACAACTAATCGGAGAAACATGACCTTATCTGTTGGTGACCCATATGCATTAAATGAAAGCAGCTAGCTTTTCTGAGAAATCATGATAATGTATACTGACGTAACAAATGAGTTAAAACTAGATACACTTTGTTTTTGTAACATCTTCAACCTTGCAAGTAAGTTTCATACACTGGTCTAAATCCAAAGCCCTAAATCTAAAGCCCCGAGGTTCGATAGATAAAATTAAGAAATAATTAATTTATAAACAAGGATCAAGTTAAGATGATGACACATGATATTCTTTGATTCAATCCCCAATACTTATCATATCATATCACGTTATATATATTTAAAATTTAGTCTAGCTTTAAAAGTCTCAAGAGACTAAACCTATCTCTTAACTCCCTCTCTCTCGGTGTTCAAGAAAAAAAAACCTCTCAATCTATACGTGCAAAACATAAATTAAGAGAAATAAACATTTGAGTTCGATGTAACAGAAAGTCTTTATGCTTCTCTTTCCAAAAATATTGCTTCTAAACAAGAATCAAGTCCAATAACTGATTAGTGTTCCTTACATACTATAATATGCATATTATAGACATATTTATAATAAATTACATCATATATATGTTCGTATGAGCAGAAATATCAAACATACAATGGTAATTATATGATTGTTCTATGAAAGAAATACTGGAGGGAAGTTAGCCACATTGCAACTGGTGGACATGGAGTGCAATTACCTCACTGTTGATTTCTTGAAGAAGCTTCTCCAGCTCTGAGAATCGCCACTGTTTTTCTCGGTGGTGGTCGGTGGTTCAGACATGAAAGAGACATCTAGAGTATTAAATTTTTGTGAGATAATCTACCCAGGCAGACATCATGCGTATCATTTATTACAACAACACAGTTTGTTCTGCTATTTCTTTGTTTGTCTTCGCTTTTGGGCATTAACTTATAGCGTGTGTTTTATATGGTCAACACATATCAGCGGTGTATTTTAGTTATTTAAATACTTTTTACATTTGATAAAAATAATTCTCATATATATATATATATATATATATAATTTGTTTCTTTTAGCATTCATGAATAATCCACTTAGGTTTAGAATATATGAATAATCCACTTAGTTTAGAATAAAACACAATTAAAAAAATCAGTCCAATTTAAATTTATTACTGACTAATAGAACCACTTGAAACTACTTCCAAATTCTTCTCCAGTATTTATTTACTCTTCAGTCTCTGAATGACAGATTCTTTTTTTACCCAACTCAGAATTCAAGATCTAATTGTATGAAATTTGAGTTTTTGCGGAAAATTTGAAAAAGCAAATACAAACGAGAATATAAAAATATTTTTTTAAAGATATTTTTTGAGTCGAAAAGTTGAGTTTTCACATGACAACAAGTTTACTTGACGTTAATATTCTTTTACATTTTTTGACATGATTTTTTTGCTTTTCTCATACGACTGTGAATATCAGCGAAAGATAATTTTAGAAAATTAAAAAATAAATTCAGGTTATGATTACGACTACTGGTTAGATGTTTCTTTGTTTAAAAAAGTCAATTTCATTGGAGATTAAATTAAAAGAAACTTAGAAAGCAAAATAATTAAATTTTCTAAATTTTTCATAACTAATTTAATTTATGATTTCTAAAATAAATTATCAAATAGATAGACAAATTTGTCTTGATAAAAATATAAAAATTAATTTTTCATTTAACAATAGTTTAAACATTTAAAATATTTTTAAGTTATTTATATATTTGTTTACCCGTCCTACTAGTTTGTAATACATAATACATCCGAAATATCTAAAAGGTTTGTATATAAATATCCAAATGTTTACAAAATATTTGGATATTTCCGGAACCCGAGCAAATTTCGAGTAGGACCTAAACCCGGACTGAAACTCGTAGATCCAAGAAAAAAAAGACACAATAGGTACTTAACCATAGACCGGACCAGGAATCTCTATTTTTGGGTCAGTTCCGGTTCAAGGTTTTCGTATCAAATGCCCAGGCCTAGTTTTTAACAACAATCTAGTGAATAGTGATCATCATTATAATAGCAATTGACTGCAGCTGTGTATGAATTGGCAACTTGTATGTCGATCAATCTACAAATCCAAGTGAAGCTTGAAATGTTCTTTCTTACTGTCTCACTATCATTCTCAAGGACATGATCCCACGAGAGAATACAACACACAAAAAGAAAAAAAGATTTGAAGAAGATGAAAATTACCTCAAAAGAAAAAAAAAAAAAAAAAAACTGGACAGCTTCACCTGATCGATGGCCCTCCACCGCATCCAAAATCACTGTTATGACACGACCATCAAAAGTTAAAAGTGAACATTAAGCAACGGAACTTCTAAATCAATAAGCCAAAGACAACAGATGAACAGAAACTAATGTCTTTAGACTCTTTACGTACACCAGTAGAGAGGAGTACATGAAGAATCTTCAATTCTTATTCGCACTTTATGGAGCGGTAGATGTGACGGACAAAGAAAAGGGATGCACGGAATCCAACTGCCCCGAGCATAAGGAAGAATCCGTAGCAAATGCATGCCATGTAGCCGAAGAAGAATGAGGTCTGCATGAACCCTGTCATATCCGATCGTGCATAGTAGTAATATAAGCAGTATGCGTATACGAATACGCCTGTTGATCCCCCGCATAGCAATGATCTTCACCGGATGCAAAACATAAATGAGAGTGAAAGAAGATTAGCAATTATTAGACAAACTCAAAGAATTGATCTAACAAAGAATCAAGAATTGTTACTACTAGACGATTTCTATAAGATGAAACAAAACATTACCTCCACCACCACTCGTGGTCTTCGGCAGCAAGTTGGAAGTATGTTAATGCAACCGTGATGAAAGCAGTGACTATGACAAGAATAAGGAAGACGATAGACAGAATACTGTAGATGGTGTATATTCTGTGACCCCAAACACTCGCAAATATGTAGTAAAGCTCGATGTAAATGGCACTGAACGGCAAAAAACCTGCCATAGCCATCTGCGGAAGTGTTCTTCTGTACCAGCGCATTGGTGGGATCTCTCTTGGGTATTTTGTGGTACGGCAAGGAGCTTGAAACTCAGATTTTCTATTCTTCCCAGCGATACCTCCCAATATCAGTAATGGTGAAGTAACCAATGCCCATATAAGGAAAATAACAACAATTGTCCCGAATGGCAATGCTGCAGTGGCTTGGTAAGCAATCGCAACGGTATTCAGGAAGGAGAAAGTGAGTAAAAGAGGTCCACAAAAGAGGCTTCCAGTCAGCATAACATTTCTAACCTGCAAAGAGAATCAATATTATCTTTCTTAACCAATCTATTGAATTGTAAAACTGTTCACCATTTTGCAGCTCATTTGGAAACAAAACATTTTGGAGAAATATGAACAAAGAGAAAATATATTAACTTGTCGCACTGAGAACAATAAACACTCAATGCACCATACGTTTTCCGCAAACAGCTAAAAATGGATGTCTAGAACCGTGAGGTCAAAAATAAGTAAAAACTCAAAATCTAATCATCTCGTATGGCATATAAGGCCAGACCTCTACTTACATGTACTTATATAAGTATGATGCACGCATATTTTTCCGGATATAAGAGAGGTAGTCAAGGAACTTATGATAATCTCTTGACTTACAAATTAATTCAAAGTTGGTGCTGAATGCCAAACCAAATGGACAACAGTACTGTCTGACTACTATATACCAAGTATGTCACATAAGCACGGTAGACAGACACTTTTATCAAGTATACAGAACTTAAAAAGATGATTTGATTAGATGCTCAATTCTCAGAAGACTCTTGACAGGCTACGGAAATGTGATTAGGCATTATCCTAAGAAAAGGAAATGGCATTGGCATCAAAACTTACCCAGTTAGTTCCTTCTAGCTGGCAATAGAAAGAAGAAGCAGTATATCCGGCAATCCCTGAAGTGAGTGCATATATGACAACCAATGCAGTAAACAACGCTCCACGGTTGTAGGGATAAAAGACACCGACTAATGCAAGCATAAAAATGAAAACAGCCCTGCATATAAATGACTGTGTGTTACAGAGTGAAAAGACAAAAGCATGCCAGGAAGCGCACAACAACTCACGTACAGTGTAAACAGTTGTGTGCCAGAACCAAGGGCTGCAGCCAGCAAGGATTTGTGTTTTGGGAACCTAAATACATCACCATGGAGCAATTTCCACCCAGTCTCTTCTTGGTCATCAGCCGCCTCTTCATCATGTGAATACCTATTAAGTTTATAGGGTAAGCTAGTCGAGATGTTAAAAGTCACAAATTCAACCATCTTATGAACTCTAACCAATAGCTTACTTAACAAAATCGTTCTTCAAGACTCTCATGAGAATAGTTGCAAGGAAACCAGTCAAGAGAAGAACAGTGACACATGAGTTAATAATGGAGAACCAGTGGATCTCCAAGTGATGCGGCATTGAGGAAGCGAGTGAGTATTTCTCCATCCTCTTCTCGAATGGAATTTCAGTTTCCTTCCACCGAACAGTGTAAGTGAAATCCACTTCGACTTCCTTGTCCTCAGTCAAGTCCACGAGGAAGCTCGGGTCAGTTTTCACAATAATCTCAATAACACGGTCCTTATTGTAGAAAATATCAAACTGCAGGTGATTGAAGAGATAATATTTGTAGTCGGATGGGTCAGATTTGCCGTCCTTGACAACTGTCCCCAGGAAACCCCAGATGGGCATGTCATCGTAATACATCTGAAAGTAGTAGTCTTTGGAGATCACATGTCGAAAGTGAGCAACGTCTTCTCTACTCAACCTCTTTCTGCATGCGACTTGAGAGTTCTTCTCACTCAAAAACTCTAGTTTGTAAGGAGCAGTGACTAGCCGATCTCCATTGAGAACTTCCCCGAGAGCTTCCTTCTTTTCCTTAACAGGAGCTGTAAATATATATATATGCCTCAGGTATCAGAATCACAAGAATGAAACAAGGCAACTGAGAATCCGTACGTACCTGAAGAGCAAAATGGTAGATCAAAGTATCGGTATGTTTCACTGCATAAAAGCATAGAAAACGTAGTCGTTAGGAACTAAACTTTCTCAACAAAATTACCAATACGATTGAAAAAAATATCTAAGATAGTGGATCAAAGGCGATTTGGCTAACACTAACATTAACATTCACAATTCGAATCCTACTGCTACCATCCAGGAACGTCAGATTAAAATCTGAATCAGAAATCCAGAGGAGCGGAGCTAACGAAGTTAAGATCAGATCTGAATAGAGATTCGCACAGACCTCGGATTGTGAAACGGGCCGACTTTGTTGGCGTAAAGGGGAACATCATCACCGACCTTGTAACGGTGATCGGAGCCGTCGGATATCACTGGAGAAACGCCGTAGATGAAGAAAACAATTAGAAGCAGCAGTGGTTTCTCCATGATTTGCGACGATGAGGAGAAAGAGAAAGAGCGAGAGACAGAGAGGTTTAAGCGGTTGGTTCGATGATCATCGAGTGATAACGTATGAGTGTGAGTCATTTTGTTTCTCCCCGATGCGAGTCATCATACGCAGCCGTTTTGTCATTTTCCTTCCCTTGATTTCAGTATTTTCTTTTTTTTTTCAAACGCATTTACAGCCCGGAAGAAACCTTTAACTCGGAAGAAATAAAAATAAGCAAACATTTATATATCTTAATATATTCTCTATATTTTTAAATTATTAAATGTTACATTAATTATTTACTTAGATATGAGGATCCTAAATGTATAAAAAATGCAAATAAAATATGTGATTAGGATCACTTGCTATTAACGAAACTGTAATTCAGTTATTGGATTTTTAATATATTAATTTCGATTAGTAATTTGAAAAGTTTATTAGGAATGTGAAAAGATATGACTCTTCGATCATATCCTCTTTTATATAAACTGTACACTTAACCGATTTCATCTCTTACTATCATCTCTCTTCTTCTCCAATTTAGTCTCTCCCAATATTAGGTAAGTAAGTAGATCTATCATTTTTCTTTGTATCCGTTTTATGTAAATTTTGTTTAGATCTATCCGTTTGATATAAATTTTCTTTATTTAGATCTATCCGTTTTACGTAAATTTTGTTAATGGAATCAATTAGGTTTTGTAGCCGATACCGAGTTTTTTTGTTCTATAACCCATATTGATCTTGCTAGGGTTCTAATAATTTCGATCTATTCGTTTTATATATATTTTGTCTATGGAATAAACATGTTTTAGGTTTTCTAGCCGTCGTGAGTCTTTTTGTTCTATAACGCATATTAATCTAGTTAGGTTTTTAATAATTTTTATTCAATTTAGTCAACTATTTTACTTTTAGAGAATTTAGGAGATCTTATGTAAGCAGATGATTATTATTGATTGAACAAATTAGTTTCACTTAGATAATTTCGTTGATTCTAACCAACATCAGATATATTAACATCCAGATCAAAATCTCAGTATGGCATTCAACAAAGACCTTAAACTCAAGGCTCCCATGATTGAAGATTATGGTTCTTCTCTAGAAGAGGCATTCAACAAGGGAGTGGAGGCGACCACTGAGCATTACCGAGCCAAGCTCTTTATTTACAAGCAACTAAATGATGCCATCGCCAAGAAACATGTTGAAGAGCGTGAAGTCTCGCGCATACAAGGTAAGCTGGAACTCATGAATGAACTTTTCAAAAAGAACCCATTTAGCAAAGAGAAAGAGAAGCAGCTAGATTTCGAACTTGTGCGTGCAGAGACCAAGGCGGCTGATGTTCAGCTTCCTTACATCGATTGGTACAAGTTGAATGAGCCACAGATGTTTGATTAACGTATTTGCTTTCTTAATCTCTTCAAGTTTAAAACATTTAATGTTTTTTATATTATGGTTATGTCTTTCGAAATATATTTTCTGGTTTTTCAAACCAGTTTTCCTTTGATCTTGGTTGGTTATTAAAATAAACTACTTATCTTAAAATAAACATATTTTCTGTCTTCTTATTTATTTGCTTATCACATTTATGTGTTTTTTATTGTCACAGCTTATAATTGTCTTTATTGTTTTGGTTAGACGAATATGAATTAAATTGTTATTTTATATTTATAACGTTGATAGTTTATCTGATTCCTTAAATAAGATCAAACAAATGAAACATTAAGTTGTCAAACAAATGAACCAAGACTAACCTAAAAAGTATACTATTTAAAATTTTGATCTACAAAGGTCGTTACATATACTCAAAATTAAAAATAAAATTTGGAACCCGGGCGGGACGCACGGTCAAAATCTAGTTTTGATTATGAACAAAGATGAGATTGATACTGCACCAACCGACGAAAGTACTATTTGTGGTTTAGCTAAACCGGCAGAAAACGAATTATCCCCGGTAAGGAAATCTCACATAGGAGAAAAACATCAGTCCACAAGAAAAATAGATAAGGACGTTTACAATCAACAACTTTTAAATAAGCAATTACACTTCCAAACCACCAGTAATGATTTGAAAATTACATTGATGGTTAACTTCTAGAGATTCCATGAAAATTGTTTAGAGAGAATGCATTTGGTCAGAAACCCCTTTCATTACCAATTATTTCATCTAAACAAAAAACGAGAAAACAATAGGGTGAACTGAAATGAGAAAACCCTTCTACTGATAACAAGTCTATTACAACATTAAATTAAGATCAATATTATTAAATTAGTATTTGGTTTAATACGCAATAGAGAGACTTTAACAACGATGATGACATATGAACTCCAGGCTAGTTGTTGGGATCATCAGACGGTATTATGAGTAAGGGTTACATTTCCTCTTCTGAATAACCAATTGACTTAAAATTATCTACTTTAATATTCAGGTAACTACACTACCAAAACATGTGAAACAGGAATAGTAGCAGGCAAATATGTGAATAATATGTTATCATGTCTACACTGACAGTATTTATTGATCTAGCTTTATTTTTGTACTATTTTCTTATATTATTTTGTGAACACATTTTATAACTTATTTATTGATTTAGGTGTCTTTTGTTTGTAGTTTCTATTAAAGTTTTGCTTTTCCCAAAACTATTTTTATCCAATAAGATTTTTGTGAAATGGATTTCCTATAAATTAGGGAAACTAATTTTTGCAATAATGTTTGAATTAGTTTTTTTTTTGTTTTTAAATTTTGGTTTTTGATTTCAGGTTTTTATTTCAGTTTTTTTTTTTAATTTTGGTTTTGTTGTAATTTTTAGGTTTTCAAAATAACAAATACATTTTTAAAAAACAATACAACAAGATAGCAATAAAATAGTTAGAAGTTACCATTAAAATTTGTCAAATATAGTGATTATTATTTAAAATAAAAATAAATTGATTTTTAGCTATTATGTTTTTAAGAAACTTATATTATACTAAAATATAAATAAAAAATATCTATAAATTATCAAAATTTAAAAATACTTAAATTTTCATACTATTTATTATATAGATTATCTTTATATGACTAATTAAGAAACACATACTATTGTTTAGATTTTTTTGTAACACTACTATCATTTTCAATTTTTTATACATGTAAATTATCAAATTGCTTAAAATTTATAAATAAAGAAAACGAATATTAGTTTGTTTGTAACTATTCATTTACTTTTGAAGTTCTGCACAAACAACACTTTACTTTATTTTGTTTTCCAAAAGTACGTATATCAAATTATAAATTAATTTAAAACTATATATTTATAAATATGAGCCTAGACCACATGGATAGCAAAATCAAATCTGTTTTAGAACAAAAACAATTGTGACTATTTGGGAAAAATATACACAACTCGATAAACTCAAAAATAATTAGATGGCAAATTTTTATACACAAAACTATATATCTTAACAAAATAGAATATATAATTAATCTTTTACTATTTTCCATAGGATTTAAAATTTATAAATAGTACTCCCTCCAGTTTTTTTAATATAAGTTGTTTTAGAGAAAAAAATTTGTTCCAAATTATATGATATTTTCGATTTTCTATGTAAATTTATTAATAGTTAATGTATACCAATTATAGTATATCTTCTATTTTTTCATTGGTTGATTTGTGGTTAAATAATTAATTAATAATATTTTTGTTTAAAAAATATAAAAAATTAATGTTTTTTCTTAATCTGTGTGGATAGTTCTAAAACAACTTGTATTAAGAAACAGAGGGAAAACCAAATATTAACCGATATGCAATTGATATATTTTATATTATGTGATAGATGAAAATGGCAAATCATAGAGTATAGGAAGTTTAAGACATGTCGGCTATCAAGCATGTCTAGCCAAGTTTCCATACGAAACTGCAATACAATGCAAAACGAGCGAGAGGCCGTATTCAAGGGACTTGCCTGAATTCCAGACACGATTCATAAGAAGAAAAAGAAGCTCAAACATTACACAACATGAGTTGGTCTACTCTGTAATTCGTGTGAATAAGCCATAAAGATTTACGGCTTCATATCTTCAGAATATCACAACTAAAACGTATCCAAGTGACAATATGTCATGTTTAAGGTAATTTAGTCGTCTGTGGTCTCATAAGCAGCATCAGCTGACGAAGTATCGATGTCGTTGAGACCCAACTCCTCGTTTTGTTCCCATGACCTTTCGTACTCCTCATCTGCAGTACAAATGCAACAGCAACTTGTGTCACGGAATGGATTAAGAAAGAGTCTAAATCAACCTCTGAGTATCTTTTTTTTTTTTTATCTTTTAATGTTCCAACTTGAGGTGTAGACAAGGAAAACAGAGGAACTTACATGTGAGCTGGTGATCATCTTTTATATCATCTGTTACAGGTGAAATAAAGGAATTCGCTAACTCATCATCAAGAATCAAAGTCCATGGCTCTTCTAAGCTTAGGAGCTGCAAGAACAGATAAGGTAAGAAAATAAAATAAACAGCTTCATAATACAAACCATATCTTATTGCTTTGCTTTTTCTTGAACATCAAGAACAAGAGTAAGGCTAATACTAAACAAAAAAAAAACAATAAGAGGTGCTTACCTTTGTTAACCTGGATCCAAATTCTCTCCACTTGTTCTTCTTACTCTCGTCCATACTGTCACCAAAAGTGAAACCGTGGACTCTCGCTAAGCCTGTGGGAAAACCCATGTCACACTTTGGTCAGTACAGATATCACTGGGATTGTAGTTTGTAACGCTCCCAAGATCCAAAAAAAAAAATGAAAAGCTTACCAAGATGAGGTTAGAGTCAACAAGGATAATGTTTAGATGTTGAAAGGTCATACTTACTTTCTCTGATCTGTGTGACTAAGCCTTCTACTGTTGTTACCATTCCACCAAGTGTGCCACCAGCTAGCTCCAGATCAAGTTCTGGGATTTTCACTCCTGCAGTGTCCGACTAATACACGCAAAATTCACCGTTAGTGACAATGAATATAATGGTTATTAAGATTTTCGACTATAGATGTCGAAATGAGATGTGTTATGTAGCTATAACAAAGGCCTATCCTACATACAATCTCGTAAGCTTTGGCCATCTAACTGACACCTCAATAACATCTTCTGGTACCTGAATATATTATTTTGTGTCACGGCATGACAATATACCATAGACTAAGAAGGGAAATTAATGAAACCTATACAAAACTTAAACTACATCATTATATTAAAGAGATGGAAGGATATAATAACCGTAACTTGACATCCTCAGGTACTTGGTAACGTCCTTGTCCAATAAAAGAATGTGAAAAACTAACCTTGATAACGTCTCTGCTAAGGTCCGCGACGTTCCTCACAGAGAGGATAATTTTCTTTCCCTTTTTAGGAATTGCACCACCAGGCTTCAACTGCTCACAATAAACCAGAAAAGAAAGTTAATAACCTAAAGACCAGGCACATCTTATATCATAATTAAGATAAAGCCAATGGAAGCAGACCTCAGAGTTGCGATAGCCACAATCATCACATGTAGATGCCATGACAATAACTTCCTGAAAATACGGGATTTCTATTCAGCGTCAAGTGGTAAACAACATCCATGAGTCCACCAAGAAACAGAAAACTACGGTTAAGGGACAAAACCAAAATGTAAAAGGATACTAGTCACAAACATCCGTGTCTCGCACCGCTTCATACATGCTCCGCAAGTTGAAGGGAAAGTCATCACCTGAACAACAGTAAATGTGAAATATTATCACCATACTTCACTGAACTATTTTCTCAAGTGATCAGAGTCAGAAGTTACCTCTTCAGGTGCAGTGTATCTGAACAAATGATCAGAAATATCAGTGCTGTTACTTTGAGCAATCGCCCGGTGACCAGCTGTTGCACCGACTGCTCCATGGGGTATAGCAGAAGAAGGTGCAACAACTTGGTCTCTTTCTGACTGAGATGAGTTAGCAAGATATCCAAGCGCTGCTTGCTGCTCTGGTGTTCGCTCATAGAATTTAATGTTTAAAGAGGGATCTGGCGATGGAGCATGCCTGTCACAAGTTGTAAGCTTGTCAGAAGAAAAATAAAACGAAGTAGAATAAATAACTTACGGGTTCTCAATGAAACTGTTTCCAGCAGGATCATCCAAAACGAAGGTGAAGGATGTCTCTGCTTTAGCACAAGCTCTCAGTTTAGATAAGAATTGGTCTATTGCTTCAGCAGTTTTAGGGTGTACTTTCTGTGTCAAGCAAAAATATATCATTTGAGGTCCTGTAAAACAATCAAATTGGGCATATGAGAACACATACCCTGCGTTCTTCTTGAAGGGCACTCAGTTCATCAGCGGCTCTCACTAGTATCCCTTCTACCTGGAAATCAAAAACAAAGAAGGGGCAGTTATTGAAAAGGAACTGGGAAATAGATATCCACCATTAAGGACTTACCGTAGACAAACTTCCACGTTGGGCCTCTGGTGGAATCTCAAAGTCCAGTTCAGGAATCTGAAAGAAGGTATTAACTACAGCGAACTTACTATCAGAATATCAGTTCAGTTCTCATAATACGAGAAGCAAAACTAATTAACAGTTTTTATTTTATGGAAGCTTAGGGGAAGTGATATCATTATGAATATGAAGGAAGCTGTCTGGTTTAGCAAAACCAGATAACTTTTCCTATTATGAACATTCCCAGGTTTAGCGAGACAACTCACCGTAATGGTGGCTGATTCAGATTTCACAACTTGCCGGTCAAATATCTGCAATCAGACAGAAACAACAAGGCAAAGCTTGCATAGGAAATGAGAAACAACTAAAAAGTGAAAAGAACAACTCGAGTCAATGCATCAACAAACTTCTCATCGCCGGCCAAAACATCTAGACGGTAAGAGCATCCTCGGGGTTGAATCTCACCAGCAAACTGAACTTCATTATTCCTATTAAATAAAATAGTCCAGAAGCAAAATTAAATGCTTTGTTTGAAGTGAACTTGTTTTCAAAACAAATACTTAAAAGCATTTCAAAATCATTAAAAGTTGTCACCTTTCTCCGCAATGAGGACATTCAAATGCAGATAATAAAACCTGTAACCAGAAGTAGGTTAACAGCAAACTTGTTAGCGCAGGGAAAAGGTCTACATAAAACATACAACCAATAAAACTTTGCGTGCTCAGGTTGTGGTCAGTTAATAGTGAATGAAGGAGAAAAAAAAAACTTGAGTTAGTACTTCTCTTCGAAACAGAGTACACAACATACCTTTCTGAAGTAAGGAATTAAGGTCAAGAGAAATCTAGTTGTTCCCTGGAAAAGCAATAAGAAGCTATATAAGAAAAGTAGAAAACCATTTACAAACAGAGACATCAGTCAAAGTGTGTGAGAAAGGGAGACATACATTTTCTCCGCAGCGCATGCACATGCTCTCGACAACGTAGAGAGGAGCACCAAAGGACTGATCAGCGGAAACAGCTTCAACCACCGATCCCACATTGATTTTATCATCATTTCCAGTCTCTGGCATCTCTGATGTTTCTCCAAACAATCCGTGAAAAAGTCCAAAACCCTAATATTAGGAAGAAAATGATAGTATTAAATCACAAATTAGCTATTCTTTTTAAAAAAAAAAAAAAAATTTAGAATCCATAAGGAGCTCATAGAAGAGTGCTAACGCAGACAGACCATTAGTTACAGATATAACAATAGAAACAAAACAAGAGCACCATCACAGGATCAAAATCCTAAATTCATATGAAACCAAAGAAATCAAAAAAAAAAAAGAGATAAATACCTTCAAAATCTTACAATCTGTGCTGTAGACATATTACTACTTGCAGGTTTTATAACTCTAAAAAGCTCTAGAAACGGCGAGAGAGTAGGAGAAAGACCCACGTGAGTCTCACGTGTTATGTTCGTTATCAGTTCTGATTTTGGGCCATTCTCCATTAGATCAACGGCCCATTAAGTGGTAAACTTTTCACTTCTCACCCGACAAAGAAGACACAAGGAGATGGAATAAGTCTACAAAGTTGTTATAATTTTAGAACTCTAATAATTAAAATATCGATTAATTTAAAATATAATAAAACTTACATATATCATAATTATATAATTTCTGTATATTATTTAATATATGTATATTACGATCAGATATCTTTCTAAAAATATTAGTATTTGTGATTTATTTTATTCTTTACAGATTGTTATATTAATATTTTTTTGCTACATAAAAGTACCGATATTTACATTTTTTGTTTGAATCGAAACAATAATAAATCAAATCAAATTTTATTGATATTTTACCAAATCCTATTAAGTAGATCATCACATGTTGTACAAAGTATAACTCTAACATTAAGTCAACGAGATTTTAGTTGGTACATGGTATAGTATAGTTAAATGCACTCAATCTAATATATCCTAATATTTTATTGAAGATTTAGTAATTATTATTTAGGATTAAATTTTTACGGGATAGGTTGAGTTTATAAACTTATATACATAATTCTAAAATATTTATAGATGATTTAAAAGAATTAGTTTATCTTTTTTATAGTAAACTTGAAATATTTATGAAAATCAATATTATTTAAAAGTAAATTTGAAAAACTGTATAAAATTTGAGGTAAAGTTAGAATTTAATAATTAAACTAGGCATAACCAAGAATCATTCTCGCTTCATAGACGCATCCACGATAACTTTAGTCAAATCAGCTCCAAGCTGAGCCTGCTGCAAATTCAAAGTCAGATGTGCATCTCTTCTTCAACTCTCTCTTCTCCTCTTCTTTATCCACTCTTTATCCACTTCCTCATGTGTCCACTCGTCTAAACAAAACAACACGCTCCACCATTATCTGTCTTCATGAAGGATGCAACATCTGTACTACTTACCTTATTTTTTCTTCTCTTTACTTGCGAGTCGTCCATATTTTCCACCGCACGCAGAGGAAGATTCAGTTTAGTTATTTGTATTCCGGGCTTCTTAGCAGCAACTACTTCAACTTGTAAAGCAGAACTAGTCTTGTTCTGACCCATATTCTCATTAACTAAACTCTTCACATCAACACCAAGGAGGCTTCTTCATAGCAAGAGCCCGAGACCTAGATGTTGATTGTGAACCAAAACCAGCCTTGTTCGTTGTTCAGCCTTTCTCTGAAAACTATCAACTTCTTCTCTTCTTTACTCGGCTCGCTGGAATAATACTCGTCCTCTCTGGCCTCACTGTCAGTGTCATAGACTCGAGCATGCTCATATATCATCACCAGTTTCAGATTCAGGTTCTAAAGTAGAAGAAGACAAAACGTTTTGCTAAAGTGACTGAGATGAAAAGGAACATAAGAACAAAGGGATGATTGTTTGCTACAAACACAACTTAACACAACACTGAGTCTTTCTTAAAATGTTAAAGTAGTTTGCAAATTGCAATCATCTACCCAGAGAAAAAAGATCCATCTTGTTCTCTACAATGTTAGAACCAAGAGATTACCAAATGACCCCCGCATTACAAAATATATATCCTAATGGCTGATGGCCTGAAGCTGATTTGTAGCAGACACATCAACCACACAGTTATGCCTTGATAACTCAAAAAACTACCTTAACTGATTATGAACGCTAACGCGACTTCACCTCCCTTGTTACAGCCTCCTTGCTAATCTTTTTCTTGAGTCTGGGAGATGCTCTCTCTTTCGTTGTTGCATGCAACTTTCCCATGTTCCTTCCGGTTTCAACAGCAGTGACACTGTAAACGACCTTTCTTCCACCAGAGGAACTTGTCTCGGTTTCTCCTATTACCTTCCTCTTTTTAAGAGAACTACCAAACGAATCAGTAGTAGTGCACTTCCTTTTGGCATTCTTCTTTCCTCTTTTTCCAGTTGCTTGTGCCTCCTCACGATCTTTCTTCACCTTCTCATAAGTCTGTTGAACCAGACTTTTAGCATGAGCTGCACTGCTGGTCCTTGAGAATCTCCACTTGGAGTTGTTGAATAGACCTGAAGTAGTAGCATCAGCAGACTTTGGCTTTACATTGTTGAGACGACTCCAGTGGCTTAACATACCCGGTTTAGGGACTTGTACTGCTGAAAACGACTGTAGACAGTTAGCACACAGAAGGTTACAGTTCATATATGTTCTAAGATACTCATACTGCGTCATGCATCTCCTACAGACTGTCCAGAAAGTATCATCCATCTTTGATTGTGCTGATGACTCAGCTGCAGTAAATGAGCTCGGTGCTGTTGTATGATGATCACTCTGTCCTGTTTTACCAACTGGCTTTTGAGGATTGCTCTTTTGGGTCGGTGGATTGTTCTTCTTCTGGGTTGGCGGTGGCGGATTGCTTCTCTGACTCGGCGGCGGCCTAACAACGTTTGAAGCAAAACTAGTGTTGGCGAAATTGCAGAAGCCGCTGTTAGAAGAAGAGACCGAAACCTTCTGATACATAGTGTACAGACTCTTCTTACGATCATAAGCAGCTCTCTTGTCTTTATCAGACAAGAACTTCCAAGCTTCGGAGACATGCTTGAAAGCTCCATCAGCCCCAACAGAGCTGTTCTTATCGGGGTGGAGCATCAGAGCGAGCTTCCTGTACTTTTTCTTCAGCGTCTCGTTATCATCACGAGGATCAGCGTCGAGGATCCCGTACCAGTCGACTTCCCCGTTTACTCTGGTCTCAGCAGCGAGGAAGACGTGGAAAGTGGATAACATCTGAGAGACACCTTCCATCTCTGGAAAGAGAGATTGAGCTTTCAAGGCGAATTTCTTGGCTCCGGCAAAGTCTTTCGTTTTGAACTTGTTCTCTGCGATTTCTTTAGCCCTTGCGGCCTCGTCTCGGTTGCACTCCATTCACAAGATATCTCTAACAGCCCAAGAAGAAGTGCTTCAAAGATGGGTGGCTCCTTAACAAACAATCAACATATGGATTCAGATCACAAATGTTACTTTCATACAAACAAGAGAAACGAAAGTAAAACCTAATCAATTGCAGATTAACAAATAATAGCAAACGACTCGACTGAAACTTATTCAAAATCGAAGCATAATAGATGAATCTAAAACCCTAGAAAAAGCATCACTAGAGAAACCCACCCGAGACTTCTAATCGATTAACCCTAGAGACGGACAATGTCGAAATCCGTAATCATCAGAAATAAAACTGAAAAAGCAACGAGACAACACCTGAGTTGTGATGCAGATTGCAGAAGGAGAAGGAGAAGGAGAAGATGATGATGGAGATACGACTAGAGAAAACGCTAGAATCCCATTTTCACTCGCGTTTCTGATGAGTTTTTCTAGTATCTCTGCCTACTTTTTTTACTTTCTTTGGAGATTTTTGTATCCGACCCTCCGACTATCTACCTTATTAGATTAACCATCCCTAGTCTTCCTTTTGTCATTTTCTGTCAAGTATTGATATTTGGGCCCAGACATTTGGGGTATTGGTTCGGGGAAAGGCCATTTACCCCCGACTTTTTAGACCCAAACAAAACATAACTGTAATATTCATGAACCGAAATTTCGACCCAAACTTGACTCCGTTACATGAAATCCTACATTGACTAACTTATTGTTAGTCAACCGTTAAACCATGTTTAGTCGGATAAAGGAAAAGTGTCGATTTCAACCCGTACAATTTCGATCGTGCCTTTTTAGACCTGAAAAATGAGTAAGTGCGATTTCATACCAAAAACTGAATAATAATTTGAATTTCATACCCGAACTTAACGATAGTCACTATAAGAAATCAATCATATAGCTACCAATTTTTTCGTATCTAGAAAGAAAAATTTGTAGCTACAATGCAAAAGGACGGTTGCTACGGATTGGAACCGTGGCGTCATCGTTGATTCTAAACCCGATCCGTCGCCATTCTGTAGCTTGCTAGCGACAAATTTTTGAGAAAACTAGTTGTAGCTATTGGCGTTGCATGGCTACAAAGTGTTTTGTTGCTTAATAACTACTGACATAGTTGTAGAGTGCTCTATTGCTAAATAGCTATAGAGTTTAGCTACTATGTTTCTTTAGCTAAGTCGTAGCTATATAAATAAAAAATTGATGCTAGTAGCAACAGAATAATTATAGCAACCACTTATCTCTGGCCAATGTGTAGCTATTTAGCTATAGACCACCAATGGAAACCGTCTATGGGTATATAGCTATGGATTAGTCTGCTTAGCCACATATTTAGCTACAAAGTTAAAATTATGTGTTTTGTCACTATATCTTTAGGTAAAAATTTGGCTCTGAAAATGCCTTTGCCAACCGTTAGCTAATTTAATGAATTCTTGTAGTGAGTTTGAATTTCATAAAAACTACTCTTACTAATGTTTGGTTAGTCGAGTTATTTTTGAGCGATCAGGTGTCTAGGAGATGACATGTTGAGGGAGAGTTAAAAGCGGCGTCGTTTTAGCTAAAATAGTAAAATTTTGTCACTGGAGGGCGAACCCACGCCGGAACCACGGACAAGTGAATTAAATGAACACTTTACCATCAGGTTAGTAACTTTTGTCATATTTACATATATACTAATTTATATCTACTTTCATGTTACACCATTGTTTTACTTCTTCGATACTAGGTTTGTTCACGGATTCGTCGCGGATCGATCCCCGATCAAATGGATTCGATTTATTGGGTTTGATAATGCCTCTGTTCATGCTAATCCATTTTAGGCGAAGAAACTAATCTCCGCTTTTGTCTACGTGTTATAGCCTGAGCTAATCTTTTTGGCTCCCAACGTTACATTATCATGCGATTTTAAAATGTTCATTACTATCAAAAATTGAACTTTCTAAAGACTAAAACTTCTGAAATTGGCAACTGAGAGAGAGATATAGCCACATGGAGAAGAAGCTAGTGATTTCTTTACTCGTTTTGGTACCTATATAATTTAGTATATATGTAGTTTTTACAAAATTTGTCTTAGTACAGTGGTTTAATGCTCAGTTTAGGGCTTCTCTAAGCGTGGAATACGATTTATAGTGAGTGTTTTTAATTAGTTTAGTTAAAGGTTTACTAACCAAACATTAGTCAAAGTAGTTTTTATGTTAATTTTAAAGTTCGGGTATGAAATTCAAATTATTGTTGAGTTTGGGTATGAAATTACACTTACTCATTGTTCGGTCTGAAAAGGCACGACTAAAATTGTCCAGGTTGAAATCAGCACTTTTCTCTTATCCGACTAAGCATGGTTTAGTTGACTAACGATAAGTTAGTCAGGTAGAATTCATGTTGAGTCAAGATTGAGTTGATTTTTTTAAATCTCAGTTCAGGAATAATTTCGCACTTATGTTTTGTTTGGGTCTAAAAGGCATGGCGTAAATTGTTGGGGTCTGAAAAAGATTTTTTCCCGTATTGGTTCCGATCGGTTATTTTGGATATTGAATAGTTCAGTTAGAAAAATTTTAAAGTTCATTTAAGAATCGTTAATTTTTGATTTTTACCGGTTCATATAATTTTGAATCTGGATCGGTCCAAATAATAAAATTAGGAACCATCTAATATTCAAAAGAATTAGGGTCTTGTTTGGTTCCAGTTCAATTATCTTGGATAATTCAACTAAATTTAGGATTCTAATACATATATAAATAAATACTTATAAAAATATCAAAGTTTTTTGAAAAATAGTTTCAAACATTTTTTTTTTATTTTCAAAAAGAAATTTTGAAAAAACTTCGAAAAAAAAATTTATAAAAAAAATTTGAATTTGAAAAAGTATAATTCGAAAACATTTTTTCTTTTTTTTATTTAAATAATTATTTGTTATATATATATAAACTAGATTGGGTCCTTCTGTATGCTGAATATGATTTATGCATGATGTATGAAGCTATAGAATTGTATCTTATTTTTAATGTGTTCTATGAGTTTTTGGAAGAGAAATGTATTATAATATTTAAGTTTTTTTAGAATGTTGGTGTGTTGAGGATATATGTTTGTTTATTCATTAGTTTATTTTAAAGATTTTAATAATCTTATTAAATTCAGCCGTTTTCTTTAAAAAATTAATGTGAAGATAATATTCTAATTCTTCAACTTAAAAGATTAATTATTCTGAATTATTTAAATATATTTTGTGTACAATTCAAGTATAACTTTATCTTATTTTTACATATTCTGAAACGATCTTTTATATAATTATGATCAATATTTTTAGTGTTTATAATAGGTCTTGCATATCTATTTGTATTCTATGTTTACTAAATTGTATATTTTGTTTATTTTTTTTATGTGTTTTCCGTTTTTTTGCTTGTTGTCAAATATATTTTACGACATTGTACTATTTTAATTATTATCTGTTGTGTCTTTTTATTTTAATGTAAACACATCCTCAACTCATCTTTGTATACTTCTAATTAAAATTAACATTTTTATATTTTTATTAGTGTTGTTAGAGATAATAATTTGTATTAGGAAGAAAATATTTTATTATTGTAATTGTTATATAGTTTCTTAAATGTTTTCTAAAAATTAAATCTATATATATATATATATAGCAAATGGAATATAACTTTTTTATTAGGAATTTATAAAATAAAATGAAAATTAAACTGTTTTAAGTTTGGTAAATACAATGAAAACAAAATATGAATTATTACTATTCAGATAAATATATTACTGGATTTTTTATATTATTATATCTAGAGACTAAATAAACATTATTATCCACATAATCGATTATATTTTTAAAAATAAATTTACTCATTATTTTCGAATATTTTTTTAAAAAATTGACTATCTCATATAGAATAAATTCATATATATTTTGAGAAGCTTATTACATTTTTATTAAATATTTTAATTATTTGTTAAAATATATCCATTATTTAAAATAAAATTCTAGTCTATATTTAACATGGTAAAATAAATATTTACTATAACTTCCGATTAATTAACGTTTATTCACAAAAATATGTTTCTTAGATAAAAATTAAAATGAAAAAAAAAACAATTTACAACTCTTTAAGACAAAATGATCAATCAAAAACGAAAAAACTCTCTTTGCTATTTTTTTTTTTGAACTTAACTCTCTTTGCTATTGCATAAGACAGTTGATCAGTGGAGTAAGAAATTTTTTGATCGTATTGTTGGTCCTCGAACCATTTGATTACCACCCACGTTCTAAAAGAGATTAAATCTGAGAGGTTGAAACTACAATCCCAGATGATAAATTATATAACAATAAAAGTAATATATGATCTTCAAATGTAGAGGACAACAAAGCGTCATGTTTTCCAGGGTTAAGAACCGAAACCTTCTGATACATAGTGTACAGACTCTTCTTACGATCATAAGCAGCTCTCTTGTCTTTATCAGACAAGAACTTCCAAGCTTCGGAGACATGCTTGAAAGCTCCATCAGCCCCAACAGAGCTGTTCTTATCGGGGTGGAGCATCAGAGCGAGCTTCCTGTACTTTTTCTTCAGCGTCTCGTTATCATCACGAGGATCAGCGTCGAGGATCCCGTACCAGTCGACTTCCCCGTTTACTCTGGTCTCAGCAGCGAGGAAGACGTGGAAAGTGGATAACATCTGAGAGACACCTTCCATCTCTGGAAAGAGAGATTGAGCTTTCAAGGCGAATTTCTTGGCTCCGGCAAAGTCTTTCGTTTTGAACTTGTTCTCTGCGATTTCTTTAGCCCTTGCGGCCTCGTCTCGGTTGCACTCCATTCACAAGATATCTCTAACAGCCCAAGAAGAAGTGCTTCAAAGATGGGTGGCTCCTTAACAAACAATCAACATATGGATTCAGATCACAAATGTTACTTTCATACAAACAAGAGAAACGAAAGTAAAACCTAATCAATTGCAGATTAACAAATAATAGCAAACGACTCGACTGAAACTTATTCAAAATCGAAGCATAATAGATGAATCTAAAACCCTAGAAAAAGCATCACTAGAGAAACCCACCCGAGACTTCTAATCGATTAACCCTAGAGACGGACAATGTCGAAATCCGTAATCATCAGAAATAAAAACTGAAAAAAAGCAACGAGACAACACCTGAGTTGTGATGCAGATTGCAGAAGGAGAAGGAGAAGGAGAAGATGATGATGGAGATACGACTAGAGAAAACGCTAGAATCCCATTTTCACTCGCGTTTCTGATGAGTTTTTCTAGTATCTCTGCCTACTTTTTTTTTTACTTTCTTTGGAGATTTTTGTATCCGACCCTCCGACTATCTACCTTATTAGATAATCTTCTTCTTTTTTGTCCACCATGTTCATTGATAAAGCCCAATGGGCTAATACAAATTGGTGTTGTTTTCAAAGAAGGCCCAAAACTAAAAATCCATTATAAATATGGACATGCATCCACGTGTTGGCGTTTGAAACTACAACAGGACATGCATCCCTCGTACTTGAGATGGCAGTCACGGACGTTATAAAGCTAACACCATCAAAAACATCCAAAAGCGTTTCTCTAGCATAATTTTCTCTTCATCGATAGCTGGGTTTCACCTTACTTATTTATGGAGACTTCGTTGTCTCCATTCCGACAGCAATTGAAACATCTTCTCTTCTGTTTCCCTCTTCTCTCTTCTCTGGTATTTTTCCTCTAGCGATGAAGAATGTGTTGCCTTCTCTGGCTATCCACAACTCATAGAACTTTGATTTTGCAGCGCTTAGGATTGAAGACCTAAGCAAACATGTCATCAGCTAGATGAGATAGAATCGGGGATATGAGTGAAACTTAAAGAACTGTCTTTAACTCCTTGAAACAGGATCATGTTTTATTAGAATTCACCTAAAACAAAGATAATGGAGAGAACATGAAAAAACTTTGTTTATGTTGAAAAGTACATAACAAAAATTGCCATTATTGAATAAAATGAATTTGATTTCTTAATCTGATAAAATGTACATGGTTCAATATATATACAATGGTATAAGCGAAAGGAAACTTAACCATTGGTATAATACTTATACTAAATCAATCTAAACCAGCTATATACACTAATACAACCCCCTCAAGTCTTTGAAATGGAACATGCTTGTGGAGCGAAAAGACTTGAAGTAGAAATTCGGCTGAGAATCGAGTTAAACAGTCCAGGGTGCAGCGATTTTGTCAGTATGTCAGCATGTTGATTACCACTAGCAATATGCATCAGCTTCAAGAACCCATTCTTCACTTGATCTCTAACTGTGTGGCAATCAATCTCCACATGTTTGGTCTTCTCATGGAAGACAGGATTGGTGGCTATATACATAGCTGATTTGTTGTCACAAAACGACTAGCACCGTAGAGACTTTGAGATGAAGACATGTAGAAGGCTGTTGAAGCGAGAAGCTCGCAAGTCGCTTGTGCCATGTTCTATATTCAGCCGGTGCTACGCCGGTGACAACATCGTGTTTCTTAGACTTCCGTGATGAGTGAGTTACCAAGATAAGCGATTACCCGTGATCGAGCGGCGATATCACAGACGGTGTGATCACGAGTCAGCGTATTGAGGCGGACTTGATTTCGAGAATAGAGCGGACCTTGGCCGGATTATTCTTGATATACTTCAGCACACGATAAGCGGCTTGTAAGTGAATATCCGTTGGTGCCGACATGAATTGACTCGAGAATGCACCGCATATGTAATATCCGGCGGTGATTGTGAGGTAAAGCAGACGTCCAATGAGAGTACGATAAGGACTAGGATCAGCAAGTAATGTACCGAATCACGTAGGCTTGACTACGGATCCATAAGCACGATCTAGGTTTGCAAGCAAGAAGTCCTCCATCTTTGAGGAGATTCAATGCATATTTCGCGTTGAGAAACCGAGATGTCAGCGATAGAAGCGAGCTATTTCAAGACCAAGAAAGAATCTCAAATCACCCAAATCCTTAATCTTGAAGCTTGAATGCGAGCCGCCAGAGATAGAACTTCGAATCACAATTGCTCACAATCATTATATCATCAACATAGATGAGAATAGCGTGAATGTGTCACCGCATCGCTTCACGAAAGAGTATTATCGATGGAGATTGCAGAAAGCCAGCTTGGAGCAACATATCGATAAACAATGATACCACCGGCGGAAGCTGTTTCAGTCCATAAATGGACTTATGCAAACGCCGCAGGGGTTAGGAGGAAGATCACCGACACGGTGTGTATCCTTGAGGCAACGTCATGTATATTTCTTCATCCAACTCACTATGCAAAAACGCATTGGAGATGTCCATTCGAGAAAGAGACCAGCCTTTAATCGCAGCTAAAGCAAGCAGGAGTTTGACACTAGCCAGCTTCGCAGCAGGGGATAAAGTGTCAGTGAAATCCACTCCCTCTTGTTGTGTGTAACCCTTAGCGACAAGGCGTGATTTTGGATGTTCCACCGTACCGTCAGCACAATACTTGAATGTGTGAATCCACTTACAGCCCACAATGTTCTTTCCAGGTGGTAAAGAAACAACCGTAAATGTCTCATTGTCTTCCATAGCCTGTAACTCATCTGCCATCGTTTTCCTAAACTGAGGTGAAGCCATGGCCTCTTTAAAGGTTTTCGGTTCACGTTCAAGGGAATAGGACAAAAGATAGGATTGAAAAAGGGGTTGAAGATTGGAACAAGTATCAACAGATGATAAAGGATATAAAGGAGTAGATGAGGAGAGGGAAGGTTCAGTTTTATGAATAAAAAAACAGTGATAGTCAGAGAGATAACCTGGAGCCTTAGCTGTGCGTTGTGGCCGAGCACTGAGTAAACGAGCCTGTCCAGTAGTTCGTGCAGCAGTCTCATTCATAGTAGTATTAGAAGATGATGATGATATGAACTAGCATGAACAGGAACAGGGGATGCAGGAATTGGAACTTCACGATATGAATCCAAAGAAACAGGTGTCGATGCAGGTAATATAGTACTAGGAAACATGCCATCAGGTGAATGCGAATGATGCAAGTCCTTAAAAGGAAATACTTGTTCATGAAAGATCAAATTCCGAGTAATCGAGATGACATAAGTTTCAATGTTCAGCACTTTGTAACCTTTTACACCAGATGGATAACCAATGAAAACACATGATTCAGCACGAGGAGTGAACTTGTTTCTATCCTTATCATGAGTGGAAACGTAACACAAACATCCAAATGTGTGAAGAAAAGAGTAATCAGGTGCTTTGTTTTTGAGTAATTCATATGGAGAATTGTTCTTAAGAATAACCGATGGTGTTTTATTAATAAGAAACACAGCAGCTGAAACACAATCAGACCAATATGCAATGGGAATGTTTGATTGAAACAGAAGAGCTCTTGCAACATTTAGGATGTGTTGGTGTTTACGTTCAACAACAGAATTCTGTTGTGGAGTGTATGCACAAGAAAATTGGTGAACTATGCCATGTTCATGAATTAAGCGAGGGAAGGCTAATTCAGGAGCGTTGTCAGATCGAATGCACTTAACAGAAGAGTTATTTTGAGTCTTAACATGAGCAAGAAATGATGGAAAGACAGTTAAAACATCACTTTTATTTTGTAAAAGGTACAACCATGTCACGCGGGTACAATCATCAACAATTGTTAAAAAATATCTATACCCTTCAACTGACTCTACTGAGAAAGGACCCCATATGTCAAGATGCACAATATCAAATGGCTTATTCGAAAGATGATTATGAGACACATATGGTAACCTCTTTTGTTTCGCTAGTGGACATACAAGACATTGACTTATAGAAGTAGAACTAGACTTAGACACAGACAAAATACCAGGAATATTTTGTAACTTGTTCAAAGATGGATGTCCAAGGCGTTGATGCCAAAGATGGATGTCCAAGGCGTTGATGCCAAAGATGTCCATCCACTTGCAAGGTTCCACAAAGATTGACGGAAGGAAGATCAACGGTAGTATCAATAATATAGAGATTGCACGTAAGAATTCTTCTACCAATCATCAAACCCTGAATAGACTCCTGAAGCAAACAATAGTCAGGGTAAAAGTGAGCAGAGCATTTTGAGTCTTTAATCAAAGTATTGATGCTGATAAGATTGAATTGAGATGAAGGAACATGCAACACATTATGCAAGACAATAGTAGGAGAGAGATGAATGGTTCCTATATGACTAATGATTTCCAAACACCATTTGGTAATGAGACTGTCACACCAACCACTGGAGAGAGATCACTAAACCGTGCTAAGTCAGAACACACATGCGTAGTGGCTCCACTGTCAAGAATCCAAGACCCACTAGGTAGAGAGTTATATAATGATGAAAGACAATGGTGTTGAAAGGTTAAGGTTTGGTATTCATAACGTAAGTTTGTGGAAAGACAAGGGATTGTACCAGTTGAGGATTGAGGATCCATGTAACCACCATCGTTATAGAAACACGATGGCGAGGTGGAATAGGCGCCGAAGGATGAACTTGACACTGAATCTGTTGAATGAGATTGTTAACTTGATCTACGTTCATGATACTGAGATCAAGATTAACAGCACCAGATCCTGGAGTAGAGCTCATAACATTGGCCACTGTATTGTTCTTGAGATGTGCCTGTTGAGAAGTAGATGATGTTGAATGTTGATTGTTCTGATGACTGTTGTGAGAAGTCGACATTGGAGTTGAGCTCTTTTGCTGACTAGATCCATCATGAAGCATGTGTCCTTGCAGATACCCATGAAGTTTGAAACACTTATGAGCAATGTGTCCAAATTGACCACAATGAGTACACAAAGGACGTTGCCTCTGACGGTAGTTATTTTGATGTTGAGCAGCAAACACCTGATTGTCAGCATAGGAAAGATGATTCTCTGGTCCAGAAGCTTGAAAGACAACATTATCCACCTTAGAAGATGGCTTCACAACTCGTTGACGCTCATCTAGAGTAATGAGATTAAACACATCCTCAATCGATGGAAGAGGTTTCAGCATCAAGATTTTTCGTCGGCTAGACTCAAAAGACTCATTAAGGCCCATCAAGAACTTTGTAACTCGACTGCGCTGTTGCAAAGACTCCCAAGATTTAGCTGCATTACACTCGCATTTGCCACACGTGCAAACCGGAATCTCCACATAGTTTCTGTACTCCTCCCAAAGGGTGACCAGCTCAGTATAGTAAGTAGTTACATCCATGGATCCCTCACGAATCTTGCTTTCAGCGTTGCTCAATCTCATGACACGGGAGCATCATCCCGCTTAAAGCGAGCCAACAAATTCTTCCGGATCGATTCGGTGGACATAAAGAGCAAACTCGAGCAATCTTTTTAGAAACCGAGTTCATTAACCAAGTAGAAACCATATCGTTACACCTAGACCAAGATCCAGCATCGCGATGAGACTCAGGTGGTTTAGGGATCGTACCGTCAATGAATCTGAGTTTGTTACGCACATTCAGAGCCATACGTACAGAGCGACGCCATGAGTGAAACTTTGAACCGGAAGAGAGACGATCGGTGACGAGAACTAAACCAGCATGATCTGAGTTATGGAGGTAGTAGGGATTCTCATAGTCATCTTGGAATCCAGGAACTGTTTGTGAAGGAGACATCGGAATCACGAAGAGAAACACCGTGCGGAGATGAAAACGAAGCTCAAGAACATATCGACGAACGAAATCACCAAGATTCGGTGAGAATCAGAGGAACGACACCAAAAGATAGACGAAGCAGAAAGTGAATTCGATGACGGAAGCAAGAAGATCGAAAAAATCAGCAATGATTCGAATATTCCTGAGACTGATCGACATCAAGATAGATGAATCAGCATGAGACGATGATAGGATCTTGAATCAGAGAGAAGAGCTGGTGATGGCTCTGATACCATATTGAATAAAATGAATTTGATTTCTTAATCTGATAAAATGTACATGGTTCAATATATATACAATGGTATAAGCGAAAGGAAACTTAACCATTGGTATAATACTTATACTAAACCAATCTAAACCAGCTATATACACTAATAGCCATCGCGAAAAGAAATCTGACAGACGAAGTCAAAAAATTGATCATAAGATCGAAATATCAACAAACAAAAAAAAACAAAAGAAAAAGATTTTCCTTCTGTGTATGATATGAAATTGCTAAGAAGAAAAGACATTTTTCTCCCTCTAAAGAGAAGATAGAGACTTTCTGTGAGAGCATTAAGATCGGTGGTTCTAAGAGGGTTTTAAGGGTGGTGGGTTCCAGGTGGGACCCATTTTTTTCAAAAATTTCTCTTATTTCCTCTTATGGTATTTCTTGTATTGTCTTGTAGTCATTTGGCGTGGCGGTCATGATGGTTGTTTTCATTTTTTTTTAATTAGATTAAAAAATTAAAAAAAAAGAAAAAGGCTAAGATTCTTTTTTTGACTCTACCGCATATTAATGCTCTGACAACTCTTACTTTTTCTTTATTCTTCTCTGTATGTTTTTGTCTAGTAGTGATAACATTTATTAGATTTGGGTATTTCAGGTTATTGGTTCGAATCAGTTATTACGGGTATTGAATAATTCGGGAATAGGAGTTTAAGATGCATTTAGGAACTGCTAATTTTTTGTTTAGATCAGTTTGGATAGTTTCGGACTCAGGTCATTTTAAATAGTATGAACCGTTTAATATTTGGAAAATATATGGGTCTTCTTTGGTTCTAGTTTTGTTATCTTGCGCAATTCAAATAATTCAAATAAAATTTGGATATATGAAATACAATATTGAGTCAATAAGATAATTCAGATAAAAATAATTAATAATGTTGATCATTTTAGATACTTTATATAAAAGTATTTGGATAATTTTAGGTAGCTTGGATAATTTTCAATAATTTGTTTCTTTAAAAAAATACTGTCTGATACTTTAAGAAGTATTTAAATTAAATATAAATATGGTTATGTTAATTGTGTTAGTGTTCCATCATATTTACTTTAAAAAAATCAATATGGAGTGAATCGAGCCGAGGTTATTTTAGTGTCATAGCCTATGTAATAAATTACACGTACATTAGCTTCCGAAAAATTACCTTTTTTGATGAAATATGTGTGTTCTTGTTGTTCTTATTTAGAGGTTTAGATCGAACTAGCTAGAGAGATAGAGAGAAAGAGAGACGGCCGCAGGCCTTTAGTTCTTAGGTTTAGTATTTGTGAAACTTAACTTTATTATTCAATGGAAAACATATATATCGACCAAGACAAAGATATGGTCGATATCCATAAGATAAACTCAAATGAAAACAATCCATAAAATGTAGGACAAGATAAGTGCAAATGGAAATGGGCGCATATGGACCGACGGACGCATGGACCGACCGTGGACCGACTGTCCGCATGGACCGACTGTCCGGTTAATAATGAAGACGGCCAAACCCGGTTATGGACATTCCAAACCAACTGGTTTACAACACTCCCCCTGAATGCCATAACTATCTAGGGTTCGTAATGCGTTTGGAATACTGCCTCGTTAAAACCTTTCCATGGTAAACCCAAAAACCCAATGTGGTAAAAAGGGAAGCCATGGACAAGAAAAAGAGTACAGCCGCATTACTCCCCCTGAAGTGAACATCATCGAAGATCCTTGATGGCATAATAATCTCGGAACATGAGCTTCCTGAGCGTGCAAGATGGAAGTGCCTTGGTGAACAGGTCGGCTGAGTTCTCGCTGGATCTGACTTGGAGTACCTTGACCTCTCCATCTTTATGAAGATCATGGGTGAAGAAGAACTTGGGGAGAACATGCTTGGTCTTGTCACCCTTGATGTATCCTTCCTTGAGCTGAGCTATGCAGGCTGCATTATCTTCATAAATGATGGTAGGCTCATTTTTGCCTTCTGTAATCCCACATGCTGTCCGGATATGGTGTGTCATGAGCCTCAACCAGACACACTCTCTGCTTTCTTCATGGATGGCCAGGATCTCCGAATGATTGGATGATGTGGCTGATATTGTCTGCTTTACCGACCTCCATGAAATGGCTGTGCCTCCATATGTGAAAACATAACCAGTTTGGGACTTAGCAGTGTGAGGATCCGACTGATAACCTGCATCAGCAAAACCAATCAAATCTTCTTTGTTTTGGTTAGCATAAAATAAACCCACATCCTTAGTTCCTTGTAGGTATCTCAGGACGTGTTTGATCCCATTAAAATGCCTCATGGTCGGACATGAGCTGTACCTTGACAATAGGCTTACAGCAAAACATATGTCCGGCCTGGTATGTGTAGTCAAGTACATCAAAGCACCAATGGCACTGAGGTAAGGGAACTCTGGACAAAGGACCTCTTCATCCTTGTCCTTAGGTCTGAACGGATCTGTTTCAAGACCAAGGGATCTAACCATCATAGGACTACTAAGTGGATGGCACTTATCCATATTGAATATTTTAAGAACCTTTTCTGTATAGGTCTTTTGGTGCACAAGGATTCCATCCTTAAGATGTTCAATCTGTAGTCCTAGACAGAACTTAGTCTTTCCCAAATATTTCATCTCAAATTATTTCTTGAGATACTCAACTGTTTGGGAAATCTCTTTGACCGTTCCAAGTATGTTCAGGTCGTCAACATACACAGCTATGATCACATAGCCTTGGCCGGATTTCTTAATGAATATACATGGGCTTATCTGATCATTCTTATAGCCTTCTTTCAGTAAGTACTCACTCAGTCTATTGTACCACATTCGACCTGACTGTTTAAGTCCATATAATGCTTTGTTCAGCTTAATGCAATGTTGTTCTCGAGAACCTTTAGCATTCTTAGGCATTTCAATACCTTCTGGTACTCTCATGTATATTTCATTGTCCAGTGGTCCATAAAGATATGCGGTTACTACATCCATTAACCGTAAATCTAAGTTTTCTCTTATGGCCTGACTTATAAGGAATCTGAATGTTGTTGCATCCACCACTGGAGAATAAGTCTCCTCATAATCGATTCCTGGTCTCTGTGAGAATCCTTGTGCAACTAGTCGGGCCTTGTACCTCACGACTTCACCATTCTCATTTCTTTTTCTCACAAGACTCATTTATAACCCACTGGTTTTATATCATGTAGTGTTCTAAGTATAGAACCAAACACATTTCTCTTCTTAAAAGAGTTCAACTCCACGTTTATGGCTTCTTTCCATTTATGCCAATCTTTTCTTTGCATGCATGCTTCTATAGACGTGGGTTCTAGATCCTCATCATCTTCTATGATTTCAAGTGCTACTTGATATGCAAATACATCATTTATGTCGACATACTTTCTGTTCCATTGTTGACCAGACATTACATAATTTATAGAGATCTCTTCATTGTCCGGAGGTTCAGGACCCTGAGTCTTGGCGTCCCAAGTCTCATTAGGTCTCTTAGCATTCGGATCAATGTTCATGTCTGCGGATGCTGGTACGGCCGGACCTTGTCCGGACGTTGGTTCAACCGCGTCCCGAAGCCTTGGGACGGCCGGATTGACCACATCGACCAGATCCTTCTCCCCCTCGGCCACGGATGGTCTTGCACCTTTCTTACTTGTGCGAGGGTTCTTATCTTTGAAACCAATAGGTCTGCCACGTTTCATACGTGCCTTAGACTCTGTAGCCACTTGGTTTTGTCCCTTCTGGACATCTATTATCATAGGTGCATTAGCAGCTAGAATATATGACTTGGTCATTCTATTTGGGTCAGCAAATGAATCTGGCAATTTATTGGCTAGCTCTTGCAAATGTATAATCTTTTGAACTTCAAGATCACATGCTTGAGTTCGAGGGTCTTGCCATGGTTGGGATGTATGATTCAATGAAATTTCTTTCACCAACTTGCTATTATCTCCTCCCAATGTTGGATATTCAGATTCCACAAAGTGGCAATCTGCATACCTGGCCTTAAATAAATCTCCGTGGTTGGCTCAAGGTATTTTATGATTGAAGGAGAATCATATCCAACATATATTTCCATCCTTCTCTGAGCTCCCATCTTTGTTCTTTGTGGTGGAGCTATTGGATAGTACACAGCACATCCAAAAGTCTTAAGATGGGAGATGTCTGGCTCTCGACCCATCAGGAGTTGGGATGGTGAATATCTATGCTCACTCGAGGGTCTGATGCGTATCAACTCCGCAGCATGAAGTACTGCGTGTCCCCAAGCCGTGGTTGGAAGGTTACTTTTCATGAGTAAGGGTCTAGCTATCATCTGGATCCTTTTAATAAAGGACTCGGCTAGACCATTCTGTGTATGGAAATGTGCCACGGAGTGTTCAACTGTCACCCCCATGGACATACAATACTCATAAAAGGCTTGAGAAGTGAATTCACCAGCATTGTCAAGACGTATAGTCTTTAAAGGGAAGTCTGGAAAGTGTGCTTTCAATCTGATGATTTGAGCAAGTAATCTAGCTAAGGCTAGATTTCGTGTGGACAGTAGACACACATGGGACCATCTTGTGGACGCATCAATGAGTACCATAAAGTACCTAAACGACCCACATGGAGGGTGTATTGGTCCACAGATGTCACCTTGAATCCTTTCCAGAAAACCTATGGTTTCCCTTGTTATCTTAACTGGTGATGGTCTGATCAGGAGTTTCCCTTGTGCACAAGGCACACATGAATGGTTCTTAGGGACAACTCGTCTATCCTTAAGGTTATGACCATTAGAGTTCAGGATAAGCTTACGCATCATAGATGTTCCTGGATGACCTAAACGGTCATGCCACAGGTTGAAATTCTCTTTGAATTCTTTGCTTATTATAGCATTGGCTTCAACCACATTGATCTTGGCATAGTAAAGACCAGTGGAGATAGCCGGTATGGCTTCCAAGACCTTCTTATGGTCTTGGTCGAGTTCATATATATTTAAGAACTCTTTGGCTCCTTCTCCAACAGTCTCAATGTGTAGACCATTCTTACGAATGTCTTTAAAGCTCAAAAGGCTTCTTTTAGAGTTTGGAGAATACAAGGCTTCATCTATTTCTAGATGTGTTCCGTTTGGCAACAGAACATAAGCTGGGCCGTAGCCCTTTATGAGTGCTGATACACCGGCTATAGTGCTTACATTAGCATCTTTCATTGTCAATTCAATAAAGAATTTCTTATCCTTTAAGATAGTGTGGCTTGATCCACTATCAACCACTAGAGTGTCCATACTTCCTTTCATTTAGACAATAAAATATAACTTGAATTACTTTTATTATTATTGAAAATGAAAAGAACAAAGTTTATTAAAAAAATAAATCTTAAACATAAATGAGAAATACTTAAATAAATTTAAAAGCCTAAAACACCAAAGCATTCAAACACAAACGTTTGATGCATCACTCATTCTACTTGGTCATCATTCAGCATGTCCGAAGTCTCATAGTCCATGAGGTCATCCTTCTCATGGTCGAAGTCGGATTCACCGTCCTTTTACACCATATGAGCCTCCGGGTTCTTGCCCTTGAGTTTCTCTTGATAGAGGTCCACCAGATGCTTGGCTGTTCGGCAATTCTTTGCCCAATGATTTGTCATTCCGCATCTATGGCATGGAGAGCTTCCAGGATTCTGTGGCCTTGAAGATGTCCCATGGTTTTTACCTTTACCACGTCCATTGCTGGACTGGTTTGGACGGTCATAAGGGTTGTAACGCCCTTTCCCATAGCCACCACGTCCGCGTCCTCGCCCATGACCTCCACGGCCGCGTCCTCTCCCATGAGAAGAACCACGGCCTCTTTGGTCATGCTGGACATGGTTGGCTTCATTACCATCCTTAGGTTTCTTTGAAGCATTGTTTGCCTCAGGGACAAGCTTAGTTCCAGGTGGTCTAAGCTCACTGTTCTTCAAGAGCAGTTCATTGTTCGTTCGCAGCAAATGCATGAGATGAGCTCACTATAGGTCTTAAACCCTTTCGCTTCTGTATCGCTGAAGCAACATATTGCTTGAGGACATAGTTTGGAAAGTCTTTTCCAATAACTGTTTGTCAGATACATCCTCGCCACATAGCCTCAATTTTGAGACTATCTTAAACAAGGCTGAGTTGTACTCATTCACAGACTTAAAGTCTTGAATCCTGAGATGAGTCCACTCATAGGTGGCTGCTGGAAGAATCAAAGTCTTCTGATGATCATATCTCATCTTAAATTCTCTCCATAACTCATAAGGGTCATTCACTGTGAGGTACTGAGCTTTCAAGCTCTCCTCAATGTGATGCCGCATGAGCATGAGGGCCTTGGAGTTTTCTCTTTTGTTTGCATTGTTTCCTTCAACAATACAATGCTCTAGGCCTTTGGCTCCAAGAGAAATCTCCATATCTAAGGCCCATTGCAAGTAGTTGTCACCCTTGACACTTAGGGGTGCAAAATCCAAATTGGTGATGTTTGTCATCTGAAAAATAAAATTCAGATTTGTTTAGGACTTATAAAATATTTAAATCTCATAATCTTGTCCATCATGATTTGAAAATGATGAAAACAGTTTGAAAATTTTTAAAATTTAACCGGATGGACAAGCGCATGGTCCGGCAGTACGATGCGGTACGCGTCTCGGACGTATGCGGATCGTGTCCTGGCAGTACCACGCGGTACGCGTCATCGGACAGATCGGATGATCGCCTAGCCGCACCATGCGGTACGCATCATCGGCTGATCGGGTGATCGCCTAGCAGTACATCGGTATGCATCATCGGCTGATCAGGACGATCGGGTGATCGGGTAGCGGTACGCGCGGTACGCAGCATTGACGATCGGATGATCGGGTAGCAGTACACGCGGTACGCGGCTTTGCCGATCGGATGATTGGGTAGCGGTACGAGGTACACGGCTTTGACGATCGGATGATCGGGTAGCGGTACGCGGTACACGGCTTTGACGATCGGATGATCGGGTAGCGGTACGCGGTACGCGGCTTTGACGATCGGATGATCGGGTAGCGGTACGCGGTACACGGCTTTGACGATCGGATGATCGGGTAGCGGTACGCGGTACGCGGCTTTGACGATCGGATGATCGGGTAGCGGTACACGCGGTACGCGGCTTTGCCGATCGGATGATCGCCTAGCGGTACGCGCGGTATGCATCATCGGCTGATCGGATGATCGCCTAGCGGTACGCGCGGTACGCATCATCGGCTGATCGGATCGATGGTCTAGCCGCACGTTAGGTGGGCTTTATTGACCGAGGAGGGACATGGCTTAAGCGCGCCTATAGGGCGAGCATTATTAGCCTATATGGGGATGACCTAGCTGCACCCTTATGGGGAGCGTCCTCGGTCTATACGGGTGGTGGATTATCCGAATGGTTCGCGGCCTAGCAACACTTCTTTAGTGGACATCATTGGCCGAACCGAGTGATGACCTAGCCGCATACATGTGCGCGCATCATCGGTCTATCCGGATGATGATTTAGCCGCACCAATATGTGCGCTTCATCACCCGGAACCGGACATAGCCTAGCCGCACGTCTCTTGTGCGCATCATCGGCTGTCCGGATAAAGACCTAGCCGTACTCATTGGTCTAATCGGGATGAGGCCTAGCAGCACATACCTTGTGCGCATCATTGGCTAACCTCGGATCCTTGTCTAGCTACACCATATGGTGAGCATCATGGACTACCTCGGTTCATGGTCTAGAAACACCTTCATGGTGTTCATCATCGACCAACCTCGGATGTGGAGGCATAGATCTTAAGGCGTGCGGACATGCAGCGTACCACTAAGCGCGCATCGCTCATGTCCCATACCGACCAAAAGAATCATGCGGCCACAATCCAAGATTCATAAATAAAACTCTTAAAATCGATTTGATCAAATCCGGTTTTAACTTTATAAAATTCTTTAGATTTAATAAGATATGATCGGTTCAATTATCAACCTAGCTGGAACAATTAAATCTAGAGCAAGAACAAACTTTAATCTTCAAAACCAAACCGCAAAACAGCTTTAAAGAAATCGGATTCAAAACTTAAAGCCTTTGAATTTAAACTCAATAAACCGCAAGGTCAAGGTAAGGATTTTGATTTACTTACCTTAGCTTTGGTCGATCTGCTCCTAGGCTTCACTCTTTGAAACCTTAAAATAATCAAAGCCAAAGACAGATAGCAATAGATCAGTTCAAGAACAAATCAAAATCGAAAGGAAATAAGAAAAGAAGGCGGCTTAGGGTTTGTGTAATCCGGATGAATCTGGCGGCTTTGTGGTCTGAGATCTGAACACGAGATGAAGGATGGTGGAGCTGAATCGTGCTGATAACGTGATGAAATATGTGTGTTCTTGTTGTTCTTATTTAGAGGTTTAGATCGAACTAGCTAGAGAGATAGAGAGAAAGAGAGACGGCCGCAGGCCTTTAGTTCTTAGGTTTAGTATTTGTGAAACTTAACTTTATTATTCAATGGGGAAAACATATATATCGACCAAGACAAAGATACGGTCGATATCCATAAGATAAACTCAAATGAAAACAATCCCTAAAATGTAGGACAAGATAAGTGCAAATGGAAATGGGCGCATATGGACCGACGGACGCATGGACCGACCATGGACCGACTGTCCGCATGGACCGACTGTCCGGTTAATAATGAAGACGGCCAAACCCGGTTATGGACATTCCAAACCAACTGGTTTACAACATTTTTCAAATTAATATAAAATAATGAATATATATGTCCAAGTGCGGAATTGTAGTAAAACCGCATGGTAATTGGTGTTTTGCTATTGAAAGGCGGTTTTATTGTTATTACTCCTGTTTTGAAAACCGCGAATCAGTTTTTTTATTTTTTTCTGAAAAACGCAAATTACAAAGTAAATGTGTGATTGCTAAATTAAAGCGGTTTTCGAAATCCGCCCTTGAAATCCGCACTTCTACACGTCACCATTCATTACCTTAGGTTACGAATGGAAGCACAACTGCGGTGCGTATTTTGAATGATGTGACTGAAATAACGCCTTTGTTACCAATCAATACAAACTATAGTCGAAAAGCGTTTTTATTAAAATACCGCACTTCAAAAAATTAGTTTTTTGTTTGTTCTAGTCTATGCAAATAACGCACATCTTTTTCTCTACCAGTGATTATAGTGCGGTTTTCAAGTTCAAGTGCGTTACTTTTTAACTTTTAATTAAAAATTGAATTTTAATAGTATAAAATAATAACACTCTATTTAACGTAACTAGTTGACTGTCCAAAATATTTAAATTAATAATGTATATTTGATTATTATATATAACATTTATTATAAACTACTTAAAATCATCGTCCTCCCTTTTAGCAAAGAAAATACATTAAAATTATAACTATTGGATATAACTAAAATATCTATAACTTTTTCTATAAACCCTATCGGTTGATCCGGTCGATCCCGAGAGAAACGTATTTAGTGCTATAGGATGGACTAACCAGAAAGCATACCACACTGTCTGACTCGGGTTTGGAATACCTTCCGACTAATTTTCTGAAATTATATAATATAAAAATAAATTATTCAATTAAAATTTTAAATTGAAATAATAGAAATACTAAAATATATATTATATATTTTTAATTTATATTATAAAACTTTAAAATAAATTATTTTCTATAATGTTTTTAAATAAATTTATTTCGATACTTTTAATATTTTTCGCATTGTTATTTTATGTATTAAATAATCAGTCAATACCGCAAAGATAAATTATCACCAATCAAACAACATTCCGCACCGCTTTTTACTTAAAACCGCAGTTGTTCCGTACCGCACTCCAATTCCGCACGAACCGCAGTTGCACCGTCCCGCACTTTAATTCCGCACCGCTTTTAAATAAATTTATTTCGATACTTTTAATATTTTTCTTGGTTCTACTATTGTCTGATGAATGAGAGAACTAAGTTCTATATATATATATATATAAAGAAATATTATAGCGTAGTTTTCAAAAAAGGTTTTTTTTAGCACAAAATATAGCAGATAAAGATCAAAATGACTATGTTTCAAAAAAAAGGATCATAATGAGTAGAATGGGTTTAATTAAAAAACTAAAATATATTTCTACCTTCAGGTTTAATTAATATAAATTTATATTTAGGAAGATGTATTGAATTAGGGGCTTTAAGAGATTTTAGAGTGTTTTAATTAGGATGAAATTTGGAAGTTGTTTGGATGATTCTGGTGAGGATTGAAACTACAAATAAAAATCTATAAGTAATTTGGTAAAATATCATTTATAAATTTTAAAGTTCTTTAGGTTATTTAGAATGACAAATAACAATTCTTATCATCATATTTTTTTTCTTACAGGCCTTTCTATCCATTTATTCACTTTCACAAAGCTTTTCAGAAGTTATTCATCTTGTTTCCAGTGTTGCATTCACAAGCTATCTAATGCTGCAAAAAGTAGATGCAAACCAAAAAAGCAAATCACATATCCTAAAGATCAATCTGAAAGATACTTTATCCATCTATCATGCTTTTGACTTTATTTTTCTCATCAGTTGCTTCTGAATTATCTCTAACATTATGAATTCTAATGATATTGGCACCTCCTAAGATGCTTACAGTAACATAAACAACAGTTTTAAAATTTCTCTTACTGGTCAACATTCAGAAATATCTTCCATAATCTCTTCACTGAAGGTCCTTACAGGCACACAAAACACTGCTATGCTTCTCTTAGCGATCTCTGTCAGGATTTTTGACATATCTATAACAATGACTGAATTGTGATATACTCAATTCATGGGTTGACTGTGACCTTCCAAGTTCCAAGCTGGATCCCCAATATTTCTGCACATAAAAACAAAAAAAAAATGTTGAACATAAACCTTCAAATTGCTGTAATTTTCTTTTCTCGATGCTTTTATACTATCTCGAGAGAAACCCACTGCCAACACTAGATCACACAGACATACAGCATTCTCAGTGTTACTTAATTATTGGGACGTCAAGAAAATAATTCAAATTTGACTGATTACGCAGGTTATTTGAAGCGGGGCCTCCATTGAGAGCTCATGGTTCGACAAGCGATAGATTTCAGCGAAAGAAGAAAATGGATCTGAAATATTTATGCATTTTTGTTTCGTGAGTTTTTCTTGTGAAATCTCTTTAAATAGCACATGTAAAGGTGAGTTTTTTATCCTGTCAATTTTAACTAAAAATGGATTCGAAGCATCTAGAATCCACTCCACAACTCTTTCTTTCAAAATTTTGTCTAGCTTTGAATAACAATGGATTTGATTTAGTTTTTATTTTATATATTAAAACATAAGTCATAACCTTGATTCATGTGTTATTTTTTAAAAATGGATCCTCACTAGAAATCAGTTATCATTTATTCATTAATGATAATATGTCTTACTAACAATAATGTAATTTGATTTTCATTAACCGGATTCTGAGATATAATATTATAATCTTAATAACAATAATCTCCGCAATATATGGTAACAACATTAAAGCTGTTTTTATTAAAAATTAAAAAAACTAATTTATTAAAATTGGGTTTTCAAATTTAGATATTGTAGAAATCTTATTTATTGTCAATATATTAACCTTAAAATATTTTCTTTTAAATATGTAGAATCTGGAAAATATTTTCGACCAAAAAAAAATTCTTTAATTCTGAATAAATTTTAAATCACATGAATATAAAAATATACTGTATTACACTTTATAAATATTTAAATAATACAATTTTGTAACTTAAACATGCGTCATATACCAGTTTTAACTAAAACTGTTTATTTAATTATTAATAAAATAATATAAAATCTACAGTCTTTCTAATAAGAAAATGAATTTTTAAGATATTTTAAAATAAAAAATATATCTGCGTTGAACATATAGAACACGGATCAACATATAGAACACATTGATATTTTTTCCCCGAGAAAAAGAAGTTAGCTTATCATTTGGGGATTACGAGAATTGTATATTCAGCTAACGATAATTGAATAATAATGTCAGTAACCCATTGGGCTAAGTATAATATATTGATCCGTAAAACATTTCCCATTTAAATGATATAGACTATTAATGTGAAACTATATACTCTACTTTTAATAGATATGGTTTTTATATTTATGCAAATACATTTTAATTTGTAATATTTAAATTAAATATACTATTGAAATTTATGTTTAATAGTATACCTGCATATATAAGTTATTTAAATATATGTCAATGTTATTTGTTTAATATTTGATAGTTCATTTAAAAAAAATAACAAAAACAAATACTAAATGTTTAATTACTTACTTGATAATTATAATCTAATAATATATAAGTATAATTTTAAAAAAAAATCTATATTTTTGTGAAATGTTAACAATATTTTTGGAAATGAAAATAATTTTATATTTTACCAAATTTTACATATGTTAATAAGTTTAATAATAGAACACTAATTCAACAAAAAAATTATATATATAGAAGAAGATACAAATACATGTTACATTTTGAAATAATTAATTTGATGAAAAACATAAAAAACTGAATCATGCACTTATGTTTGAAAAATGCATATATACATTCGAATATATGTGATAATAATATATCATTTTCAAGTAAAAACAAGATATCTATGTAAATAAAAATAAAAATTAACACCCGCGCGGTTGCGCGGATCAAGATCTAATAAATTCTTTGTTGAATACCAAGAGATTACAAATGGTTTCAGATGATTTCACATAAATTCTGGGTTCAGTAACACATGATTTAGAATTTGCTTTAAAAATCTTAAGTTGAGTAACATGAGATTTTTAAAAATTTGAACAAACTCCAAAACTCTTTAAAATCATGTGTCCAATACACCACCTAAGATTTTGGGTAGAGTTTAAGATTTTTAAAATATATGTATAGTTAAAATTTAAAATTTTAAAAGATAATTTTCAGAATATTTTCAAAAATATATTTTTGGATTTCAACATAAATTTTTTATTTTTTTAAAAAAAATTATTTAAATATTTATTTATATATATATATTACGGATATAATTGTTATTTACCTCTTTAATGAATCTTTTTTCGATTATTTTTCTCTCAGTGGGGTTTTTGATCAAAAATTGTCTTTATTGTATTTTGGAAGATTTGCCCAACATGTATCACAATCTTAATTGTTTATTACCACGTATTATGATCATATTAATTATCAATTTTTAAGAATTAGATTTTATATAATAAGATACACTCGTTTATGCTTAGTCGATTTCATGCATCTCTGCATTTTGTTATTGAAAAGATAGTGAGTATATAAGAAGAAATAGATGATTCTATATGATTTCTGAGATATGATATTCATGTTTAAAAAAGAATAAGGAAAAATTGCCAAAAGGGAACAAAATAATACCCTTGTTGTTCCTTTGGTTTAAAACCATTTTTGGTCATTTTTTCTCTTTTACCTTTTTTATTTCTGAAAATTAATAAAATAAATAGTTTTGTAAATCAAAAAAATTATTAAAAATATAAACAATGAATAAAACGCCCATATACACAAGCTGGTAAATTTTTGTGTTCAAAACTTGATAATTAAATTTTTTGAAATACGTTCTACTAAAATTAGATTGCATCTTCTACGAAAAATGGATTAGCAGAAAACGAATTCCAGAATAAACATGGTCATCTACTTTTTTTAGAACGCCCTTTCTACTTTTTGTTAAATTTCTAAATTAGAGGAATGTGAATTCTACTAATCGTTAAGATAGCCACTTTCCTTCCGAATGCATGTTCTACTTTTATTAAGTATTCTAATGTTTCGGAAATGCGAAATCTACAATCTACTCTAACGTCTACTTGAAGTAGAAACTGCATTCAGGATTTTTATCGTTGTTCTAAACTGTTAGAAGGCGCCTTCTACGGATAAATCTTTCCTAATTTTTTGCGAAAATTAATGGATTTTCAGTTAAGGAAATATTCTAAAAATCTCCTAAAAATATTCTAACTTCCTAAAACGTATTTTGATCGATTTTACTTGTCAAAAAATTAGAAAAAACGATTCTCCCTTGTCTTCTTCATCAATCTATGGTTTCTCCATAGTTTTTCTTTTGATTTTCACAAACTCTTGTTCTATGATGCATATCTATATAACATGTGGTGTTTGGGTATTAGGTGCAACTACTGGATGAGTTTTTTTTCTGCTGATGATAAAGGGGCTATGCTAAAAACAATATTAATTAAGGGTCTTTTTTTCATTAACCTTTTAAAAATACAATAAAACATATTAATTATCCTTGATTAATTAAGAGTCATTTTTGGGATTATGAAAAAGTTTATACTATTGGGACAACTTTAGGATGAGTTTATACTATAGGGACAACAAAGGTGTTTTTTTTGTTCTCTATTGGCAATTTTCCCGAAGAATAATGACTTCTATAATGAAATTACAGAATTTTATCAGAATTTCAAATTATTTTGATAAAGTAATGAGACACATAAATATCAGTAATGAAAGTTCTGTACATGATATAAATGATATGTAAACAACATATATGGCTGATGGAGATTATATGACAAATATTAGAGATAATGTTGTAGATATGTAAGGGAAAATTAAAATAATATTCATTAAATTATTTTAACTTTGTTTATATATTGTATTTCATATTCTATGTTTTGATTATTTGTTATAAATTTTATTATTTAATTATATGATTTACATTATTTGAATTGATTCTACCATTCATAACTATAATGAATTAGTTGATTTGTTTTCACTTAAAAATTTAATTTGCATGATCTACACTTATATGCATAATCTATTTGATTTGCATCACTTAAACTTTTTTTACCATTCAAAACTCAAATCAAACATCATTAACCAGTAAATCTATGACATAGAAACTTGTCAACCACATCAAAAACATAAGTATACAAAATAAATATATAGTTCTAATATAAAATATATTGTCTTTCTAACAAAACTATTAACCGGAAAATAAGTACCTATCTTAAATAGATCTACTAATCCATTAGTAAATCTACCTAACTAGAATGGCATTTTTTTTAACGAGCACATGTTTTCCAATTTCTATTTTTTTTTGACATCGAAAATAAAAAAACTCTTTCTAGTTTGCATCCGTATGACTAGAGATATCTAGCCATCTTGGTGCACAACTGTTTACGTAGGGGAACTTGAGGACTCGTGATCTCGCGCCCTTAGCCAGGTTATCCGCACGGACATTCAGAACTCTTGGGATGAAAGATATAGAGAACTCAGCAAATTTCGTTGCGTAAGCTTTGATTTCATCTAGTTCCACAGCCAAAGCTGGCCAGTCTTCCTCTTTGTTGATGATGTTCACAAGTTGCTGACAATCAGATTCAAAACGCATAATGTTCCTTCCTAGCTTTAGCATCTCCTGCATTGCCCAGATCAATCCTTCTGCTTCTGCATGAAGGGGTGTTTGTGCTCTCCCTCCCATTGCTCCAAAGATGATTGGCGTGTTATCTTCCAGTGCTATGAAGCCTAGTCCACAGCCTTCCTTTTCACTTGTCCAGGAGGCATCCGTTTGGCATCTCCATTTGTGTGGGAACTGATCAAATGGCGCTGCAGGTGGGAGATGTAGAGCTTCTTCTACTCCAACTTCAACCAAACTCGGTATGACTTGAGCAAAGAACCAGCTTTGGGATTCTTTCTCGGCAAGTTGCAGTGTCTCCATTGGTGTGATATCTTTGTTGTTGAACAGTTTTTCGTTTCTTGCTTTCCAAACATACCACATAAGCCATGGGAAGATCCTCATCGTTTCTACGCTTACGTCCTGTGCGTGTGCTCTCCACAAAAGAAAGTCTATGTTGGCGTACAAGGAGTTACACGGGAAAACTCCCGGAGACGAAGGTATTGCTGATAAAGCCCAAACTTGCAAGGCAGGTGGGCACTCGAACAGCATGTGGTTTATAGATTCTTCTTCCGCTCAGCATCGTACACACGTACTATCCGTTGTGCAATGTCGTTCTTTCAGTTTCATAGCTGTGGCAATGAATCCTGAAAGAGCTTGCCATATGAAGTGATTTAATTTCCTTGGAGCTTTAGTCTTCCAAGTGGCCTTTTTCAGCGAGGTGATACTTGGTTCTAGCACTTCTGGAATCGGTGGGGCCGTGCGAAGATCATGAGCGACTGCATACCCGGACTTAACCGATTATAGTCCCGACTTAGTGAATTCCCAGCAGTAGCAATCTGGTCTGCCTGTTTTGCTCACTTTTAGAGATACGATGCTGTTAATATCCTCTGGTGTGATGAACTCATTTATCATATCCATGTTCCAGTCTTGTCTCTCGTGGTCAATAAGGTGTGGACTCGAAGGTTTTGATCTCGAAGGAAGCTTTTTCTGCGTGCCGGTCTTGGCGGTTCCAAGGGTAACCACGGTTCCTCCCACACATTTGTATCATAGCCGTTACCTATTTTTTTGCGGAGGCCGTGTTTCAGAACCTCTTTCGCCGCTGTGGTACTTCTCCACCCATACGAGGGATTACTTGCTTTCTGAACTATCATAGGGTTCGAGTGCCTATAGTACCTTCCTTTCAGGACTGTAGCTAGCAGAGATTTTGGATATTTCAGTAGCCTCCACATCTGCTTCGCTAGCAATGCGAGATTGAAGTCATGAAAATCTCTAAAGCCGAGACCTCCTTGGTCCAGGGGGATACATATTTTGTCCCAAGCCACCCAATGCAAACCTCTATTATTAGGTTTGGTGCTTCACCAGAATCGTGATACCGCGCTCGATAAGTTCCTTGTGATCCCTTGGGGGAGGAGATAGCAAGACATAACATAAGATGGCACCGCTTGAGCTATAGACTTGATTTGAACTTCCTTACCACCCTTAGACAATAATTTCGCAGACCATGTATTCGTCCGATCATTCATTCTTTCCTGGACAAAACTGAAAACTTGTTTCTTTGAACCGCAGATCTTCTCTGGCAATCCAAGATACATTCCCATACCACCTTCCTGAGTAATATCAAGCGACCTTTTCAGGTCAGTTTTTATGGACGCTACCACCTTAGAACCGAACATAACTGAAGATTTTGATTTATTCGGTTGCTGTCTGGCGTTTCCGTAGGCGTCAATGATCCGCATTAGTTCACTACATTCACCTTGATCAGCTTTACAGAAGAATAAGCTGTCATCCGCGAAGAGTATATGTGAAACTGGAGGGCTCTCTCAAGCAATTTTGACACCCGTGATCTTTTTCTCTTGTTCTGCATGCTTTATCTGAGATATTAAGACTTCTGTGTAGAGTATAAATAGGAACGGTGACAGAACAATTTTATGTGTAACATGTTAGAACAATTTTAATTATATGATATGCATTATTTGAACTGTTTCTACCATTTATTCTTATAATAAATTAGTTGATCTGTTTGATTTTCATTTATCTCACTTAGTTTGCATGATCTTTACTTATCTAATGTAATCTTCATAATCTGCATTTATCTTACTTGATCTGTATGATCTACTTGATAATCCGCTTGTTTTTACCATTACCTTTCAAAATCCAAATTTAACATGATTTAATAAATCTATCACATAAAAACTTGTCAACCACAATAAAATGACAAAAAACATAGCATACAAAATAAATATATAGTTTTAGTATTAGTTTAAACTTTAAATGTACTGACTTTCCAACAAAACTACTGATTCAAATATAAGCACCAATCTTAACATCAAATCTAACATCACTAACCAGTAAATCTATCACATAAAAACTTGTGAACCACATCAACAACATAAGTATACTAATACATAGTTCTAATATAAAATATATTGTCTTTCTAAAATACTACTTATTGAAAAATGAGTACCTATCTTAAATAAATTTACTAATCCATTAATAAATCTACCTAACTTTAGGTTTGGGACTTATTATCCGAGATTCGGATTCGATCTGAGATCTGATTCGGATTCGCTCCGAAAATCCAGATATCCGGGAATGGCCGGATGTGGATCCTGATAGTAAAATGTTGGATCCGTCAAAACCGAATCCGGATCCAGATATCTTGATCTTTTAATCTGGATATCCGGATCGTAATTTTTATTGATAATTATTTCAAAAATAGTAATATATATAAACTAATTTTGTTTGTTATTTTTTCATTTTTATAATACTATATAAGTATAAATTTTGTAATAATATACTTATAAATAATTAAAAACATTATATTACTTTTATTTTTAAATTATTGTTGATATTTATATGTATTTTAAAATTAGTTTTATTTATTTTAAGTATCTAAATCTGGATCTGGATATTCGCCGAATATTATAATTTTTAGAAGAATATCCGATATTCAGATATCCGAAAATCCCAAATCCAGATAAAGATAGTAAAAATATAGATATGCCGAATAAGGATCTGGATCGAATACCGTAAAATATCCCAATACCCGATCCGTCCCAACTTGAATGGTAGATTAATTATTACGAGCGTCTGTTTTCCAATTTGTACCTACGTGTAAAAAACATTTTACTATTCGTATTTAATTTCTTCCATTTATAGAGTACTATTATTAGACAGAGGGAAAAGAAAAAAAATAGAGAAAAGAGAAAGGGTCCTTTGTTGACTGACCCAATATGAAACTGAAACTTCTCTATATTAAATTTTTGCCGACAGAGAAACGGGTACTTTGCTTCACTCGACACATGCATATGTCACTCTTCTTAACTCTCTAAAACTCTTTCCCCGCAATCCATGCTCCACTTCCTTTAACCTCTCAACAAATTGGTTCTTTTTTTCTCGTTTTCCCCGAAATTTAATTTTCTTTTTTCCTTTTTTTTTTTTTTTTGGTTTGGATGAAGCCGAAGAATTATTCTCCGATGGAGAAACCCATCTCCGTCGTCACTGGAAAATTCCGAAGCAGCAACAACCATAGTAATGTCTGGTTCGTTGTCCCTCTCTTCATCCTCCTCTGTTTCATTCTCCTCTGTTTCGACTACTCTGCTCTCTACATCACCGACACCGACGAAGCCGCTTCCTCCTTTCCCGACACAACCCAGAAATCAGTTTCTCGTGAACCCACCAAAGACGTAAACTTTTCTCGGTTACTCGACGACCCACTTCCCGATTCATGCACCGGCCGGTACATCTATCTCCACGATCTTCCCGGTAGATTCAATAGCGATCTGCTCGAGAGTTGCAGTTCGATTACTAGAGGAACCGAGAACAACATATGTCCATATCTCGAAAACTTCGGTTTCGGTCCTGAGATTCAGGATCCCGACAACGTCCTGTTGAAACAGAGCTGGTTCTCGACGAACCAGTTCATGCTGGAAGTGATTTTCCACAACAAGATGAAGAAATACACTTGCTTGACACATAACTCGTCTCTGGCGTCCGCGGTCTTCATTCCCTTTTACGCAGGGATCGATATGAGCAGGTATCTCTGGGGTTTCAACATTTCCGTAAGAGACTCCTCGTCCCACGAGCTGATGGATTGGCTCGTGAAACAGAGAGAGTGGAGTCGGATGTCGGGAAGAGACCATTTCTTTGTTGCGGGAAGGATCGCTTGGGATTTCAGGAGACAGACTGATAACGAATCAGACTGGGGAAGCAAGCTCAGGTTCTTGCCCGAGTCGCAGAACATGTCGATGATGTCTATCGAGTCGAGCTCCTGGAACAACGATTACGCGATCCCTTACCCCACCTGCTTCCATCCTTCGTCTGTGGATGAGATCTCGGAGTGGCAAGATCGGATGAGGTCTCAGAAACGGGAGTATCTATTCGCTTTCGCCGGCGCTCCAAGGCCTGAGTATAAAGACTCCGTTCGAGGGAAGATCATAGATGAATGTTTGGAATCAAACGATCAGTGTTACTTGTTGGATTGTAACTATGGGAAAGTGAACTGTGATAACCCTGTCAATGTGATGAAGGTTTTCAGGAACTCGGTGTTCTGTCTTCAGCCGCCGGGAGATTCTTACACGAGAAGATCCATGTTCGATTCGATACTGGCGGGCTGCATCCCTGTGTTCTTCCATCCGGGGACAGCGTACGCTCAGTACAAGTGGCATTTGCCCAAGAACCACAAGAGTTACTCGGTTTATCTACCGGTTAAGGATGTGAAGGAGTGGGATATCAAGATCAAGGAGAGGTTGCTTGAGATCTCAGAGGAAAGAGTGGTGAGATTGAGAGAAGAGGTGATAAAGTTGATACCGAGTGTGGTTTACGCTAATCCTAGTTATGGATCGGAAGGGAGTGAAGATGCATTTGAGCTAGCTGTAAAGGGAATGTTGGAGAAGATTGAAGAAGTGAGAGAGATGATGAGACAGGGGAAGGATGGCGGTGAAGGTTTTGATGATAGAGATGATTACAAGTATACATTTTCTCCATATGAAGCTCAAGTTTTGACATAAAGTTCGAATATCTGTCAATGTGTCTTTTTAGTTTATGTAGGTAGAAGCAATTTGTTTGCTCTAGAGTGAAAAAACCGAAGAACGTATTTTGAAACAAAAGATGATCTTTGAGGTTTGTTCAATAAGTTTGGTTAACTTCATCGATATTTTGAAGCATCTAGTAGCGTAGTATGCTGTAAAGATGGTTAAATACTCCGCAAACATAGTGCAAAACAAAATGAAAAAAAAAATCTAAAATGCCAGTGTTTGATTTAATTGAAGTAACAAACACGATTTATCAAATCATTTCAAGCTTGAGTGATCACATCCTAACAAACGGGATAAATTAAACTCACAGTGGAGTGGCGGCAATGGAATCTACTACGAAGAGGAATTCGTGTAGACTCGTGTTTTGTCCCACTTGTGTTGAAGCCACTGAAACTGAAAGGCTGAATCACTTGCTCTTTCAGTGCAGAGTCACAAATGAAATTTGAAACTTACTCCTACAACCTTTCCTAAAGACAGCCCGAAGGATAAGTCCTTATTCCAAAATGTTGAAAAGTTGATTAAGAAAGTTAAAGAAGACTCCAGAGAGAAATTGATCATGAAGCACCTAGTTTGTACTTTGGTACATTGAATTTGGTTAGTATAATATAGTGTGGTGTCAAGATGGTTAAAAACTCTCACAAAGTGCAAAAGAAAAATTCAAAAAGAGCATAGCGCAACAGAAAATGAAATTAAGCTTTGAGATATTTAGTTTAATAAAAATGTAGGAATAATAATTAATTTATCATTTTAACAGGTTTGTTTTCTTTTTTTTAATTGATTCTTTTTAACATCTTAAAAATCTTCTTTCAAGTATATTATTTAAATAATTTATTCTGTTAATATATATTATAATTTATTTATATTTTATAATATGATATATATATATATATAGATTAGAAAGTTGATATAAAACCAAACTTTTTTTATAGAAAAGAACTTGATTGGTTAGCTGAACCGCTTAATCGAGCACTATATCGACCGTTTCAATGGGTTTCTATTTGCTTTTCTTTGTGCTCTGGCATTGAAGAGGAGTTGCCAACAACCAATATTTAAACTATTTTTTCATTTGAAAGAAAATCCATCCCTAAGGTTAGGGTTCTTTGATTCAGCTCTTCCTACACCCCCTCCTCATGTTGAAGTATTATTATCCCAGGTATTGTCGCTACAACTCCATCTCTTTTTCCGTCTTCTGTAAATTTCCATCTTTTTATTTTGTCTCGGTAGGCTTTTTTTCTTTTTTTCCAACTGAATTTTTTTTAATATAAAATGGATCAGCCTAATGGCAAAGCCCATCAACCATTACAAAAACAAACAAACAGGCTCAAACAGACGGGCTAACAAAAGACATAAATGGGCCTCAAACCCATCAAACCAAAACCCTAGCCAGATCACGACGCCACCCACACGGCCGCCAAACAACCTCTTCATCTTCACCGGACCGTGAACCACCATGCCATCTCTTCATCTTCACTGCCGGATCCAACCGGACTGTGAACCACAACGTAACCTCTTCATCGTCTGATTATCCTACCACGGAGAGCCTCTATCGATCGAGTCGAGATCTCATCCATCAAAACCAGACCACCAAACACCTCATACACAAATAACCAAACTCCTCCATATTCAAAGGACAGACTACTGAACTGTAACCACAAGTCGGCGACGCAGAGCATAGAAAGCCTCCACCCCCCGAGGACAGAAGCCGGCGACGGCAAAGGTGTAAAAGCCTCCCCTTCCTGGCAGCAAAAACGGTCAAGACAAACCAAACTTGAAAGGAAACAACGTTCTCTCCCTCTCCCAAAACATGCACATAAGAAAAAGAAAAAACAAACCGCAAGCAAACCCGACCAACAGCGGCTATGGAAGCCCGCACCGTCGGCTGGAAACCTAGATCTAGTCGGGGAAGGAGCTTCTCTCTTTACGAGATGTGTCTCGCAGAGAGAGTGTGTATGTTAAGAAATGGCTCTTTTTGTATAATGAAGTTCCGTCTCGGTAGGCTTTTTCCTCAGTTGATTTCAGAATGCAAAAAATAACTATAGACGAGGTCACTCTTTTTTTTGATGAAATATGAAATTTATTGATTTTGTAGAAAGAATAGACATTTACATGAGACTAAAAAAGCCTAAGAAATAAATTTACAGCCCGAAAATAATAGTTTGGTCTCAAAAACTCTAGGTGGTGACTTCAAACCAGCGACGCATCAAACCTGCCAGCTTATGATCAGCCTTATAATGAAGTGAAGTAACTCTGTTTCGCAGTCCCTTATCAATCAACCGGACCGTTTGCTCGACTGTGCGGAAATCAGTGTTGTGTCTCCTCTCATTTCTCTCCTTCCACAGATAGTAAATGCAGGTTTGGAACAGCATTTGATCAGAATCTTGCCCATGCTGGGCAGTGTGTTTCCACAGACAAACTGCAAAGTTGCCGTCCAGTCTGGATCTGTCCTATGCCCACTCAATCGATTTGCAAGTGTATCCCATACTGTGAAAGAGTATGGACATGCAAAGAACACATGGTCTCTTGTCTCGTCGGGCTCTCCACATAAAACACAACCATGTTAAATTCCCCAAACTCTCAGTCTATCTCCCGTTGATAATCTGTTCTTCACTGCCTACCACACTGTAAAAGAGAAACGAGGAATTCCTTGGGAGAACCAAACACCTTTGCTCCAAAACACAATGTTTTTCCTCTCTCTGATTTGCTCCCAAGTTTTGGCTGAAGAGAAACTAGGCTTGTAGTCATCATCAGAATGCTTCCAAAGCACTACATCTCTGCCATGAGAAATGTGAGGAACGAGGTCACTCTTTTAAAGGTGAGCTTTCTGTTTTAAGATGATGATGCTAATCCATTAAAGATGATGATGTTCATGGAAGGCACTTTCTGATGGTTGAAACTAAAGAGGTTTTTGGATTGCCTAATTCGAATTTGGTTAATGGAGTATACAAAGGCAACTACTCATCATTCTTGATAAGTTTCATATACATCACATGTTGTATAGGCAGGCTTAATCTTTGGGAAGGATCAATAGATCTTATTAAAGCTCTTGAAAATGAAACATAGCAAAAACATTTCATTTTCTAGAAAGCGGATTCTCGAGGCAAGCATTGCTTTCTCATTTCCATAGTTGTATCACATGTTAATGTTATTCTAATTCATACCTAAATCATTGAATCTACGGTTTCATCTTGGATCTGGTCATGCACTTCCAAGTATCTATGTATGAATCAAAGTAAAGTGGTGCTTTTAATGCTCTATGGCAGATATCATACTCTTAGATCATTCTACATTATATTGTCTCTTTGGTGTTCAGAGTGCAGATGCAGTTCATTTCCACGGCTTCAATGCTGAGGTCCTTCGATGTCTCACCATTCTGAATTTGAATGCTAATATGTCTAACAACTCTCCAACTGTTTTAGTAGGTGATACAACAGTACGCTTTTCTTAAATTAAAGTTTTTTATGAATTGTTTTACCACATAAAATGTGATCGATACTGTTCATCTACGTGCAAAAAGGTATGATGTTTCAATTATGTTTTTTTTTAAATTAATAAATAAGACAAATAATGAAAATAATGAAAAAAGAATCAAAGTTTAATTCAAAAGTAATAAATAAATTATGAAATAAACCAAAGTAATTTTAAAAAAAACTCAGAAAATAAAAAATAATTAAATGGATTTAACATATGCTAGTGAAAGTGTTCGACATATTTTTCATATGTGACGGTTTTCCGATATATTAACAGTAACTATTTCTGACATATGATCCTTAACGGTGATGGATATTGACATATAATCCCTTCATGGATCCTTAAGGGTGATGGATATTGACATATAATCCTTCATGGATAATATATCACAACTCATCACCATCAAAAATAAAATGTCGGAAATCACCACCAATGATACGTCAAGAAACTATCAGCATTAGCAATATTATGCCTAGAAATTGTTACCGATAGTATGTCAAAAATCGTCATGAACGATACGTTGAGAAGCTATCAACATCAATAATAATATGTCTGAAAATTGTTACCGTCAATATATTGGGAAACCATCACATGTGACAAATATGTCGGAAACTTCCACTGGCATTGTTAAATTTATTTACTTATTTTGATTTTGTTTTATTTGTTTTTTAATTATTTTTATCTTTTCTAAATTAGAAATTTTATTCACTTATATTTTATTTTCTGAATTTTATTTATTTTCATTTATTTGTGAATTTTTAATTAGTTTTGGTTTTCTTATTTTTAAGTATTTTTTATTATTTTTTTGAAAAGAGTAAAAACAACTGAAACATCGTATCTTTTTACACACGGATGGATAATACCGGTCACATTTTTACTTGGGAGAGAAATTAGCTTCAAGGTTTAATGTGTTAATATAAATGATTTGATGGTCTGAAACATAAGTTTTTTGAACACTGAAGTTTAAAGTGCTATCTTTTTTAGACGTTCATAGTTTAAAATGTGATTTTCCAAGTATCTATGCATGTCTCAAGGTAAAGCGATGCTTTTAATACTCTGTGGCGGACATCATATTCTTAGATCTTTCTTCATTATGTGGTCTCTTTGGTATCCTGGGTGCAGAGACGCCGTTCATTTCCAAGACTTTAATGCTGAGGTCTTTCAATGTCTCACCATTCTAACTCTGAATGCTAATCTGCCTAACAACTCTCCAACTGTTTTAGTAGGTGATACAAAAATACGTTTTTTTGCAGGAGTGAAGTTCGTCATCTTCTTCCACTGTTGGATGAAGGTGAGACTGGTAAGAAGGGTGGTTATGACATCATTCCAATGGCTGAGATAATATATTCTATCTCCGCTCATAAAAGTTTTTATCAGTTTTTAGCAAAAAAAAAAAGTTTTTATCAGTTGATTAAGTATATAAAATAGCTAATAATTATATTATTTAATTATGATGCGTCAATTTACTGTATATTAATTTTTATGCACCATTTCATATTATTTCACCAAACATGTATATTTATCAAATTTAAGATATGTTGAACAATTATATTAACTCATTTCTAATATAAACTTCAAAACAATTTTTATGTTTAATTAATACGCCATTTCATTCTATGTTTCATACAATCATGTATGAATTTAAATTTGTTTCAAGTTTATATATTTTAAAATTTCTAAAATAATAAATCTTATTGTATATATTTATTCGCAATACCTTAAATAATTTAGTTATCATATACTTTCTCAAAATATAAAATTTATTATTTTTGTTAATTATTTTTATTTGTTGATATAGAAAAGTAATTAAAAATTGGGAGCTATTGTATAAGAACGAACCCAATGGAATGTTTAATATTTGTGAGCTTAGAACCAACTCTACTTTTGGATATTCAATAAAAATAAATTTGGTGATTTATAAATATGAACTAAAGAATCTTTTAAAAGCCTCTATTCCTTGAATCCTTCAAATAACTAGCAGGAAAGCTTAACTGATATATGCTCACAAACCCAAATGAGTTAATATGTTTGTTTAACCTTCTTATACTTGATAAACATTTTGCACATTTCATAGATTAACCCGCAAAAGATCACATTCATAAGAACATCATATATAACCGTATCCATGGTATAATTAAATAATAAGTACTAAATCTAATTTAATATTTGAATTTTATCAAATAAATATATATATTTGTATAATTTTTATTTGCTGAATACCATCAGTTTTCTTTTCTTCATTTAATATCTACAGTTTTCAAAATATTACTTAGTTTTATTTTTGATAATTATAAAAGAAATTCTTTTTAACAAATGTTTCTTTTAATTTTGTTGCAATTTGATTTAATATATTTTAACTAAAAAATGTAAACAAAAAATCCAACCAAAATTATAAATTTAAATAAATACATTTCCAATTCGAAATTTAAACTTAAAATAAACAAAAGTATTTCTTTTATCTTAATTTTACGTTTAATAAATTTAAAATAAAGGACGTGAATCAAAATTCTAATTTTTAACAAAAAAAATATTTCTAAATATAATTTAATCTTAAATTTATTTATGCGCATTTCGCATGAAAACATCTTGTTCTTATTACAATAACCTTAAAGAAAATTTAATTAGTAGGAAATATGATTACTTAAGTCTTATAAAATTAAATTAAAACAATACAAGACGGATTAACTACATATATCAACATATACAATTGTAAATATGTTATGTATAAATTTAAATAAAGAATATGTTGAAAGCTTAAAAATACATAAATTATCTACAAAAGCTAAACTCTCGCTTTATACGCGGGTTACAATTAATATTTTTTTATACAAGATAACATAATTTAGACAAAATATTAATCGCATATCGTTCAAAAATTGATTGTCTTTCTAGTAAAAAAATACTTAGGTTCACCCCCTAAATGAACCTTTAAATTCACCTCTCTCTCTTATAACCAATCAAATTGCCACATAGATTATTAAATAAATAATAATAATTTATTTAAAAAATAAAACTAAAATAGCTAAAAAAAATAACTTCAATTTTAATGACGTAAACTCCGTCAACTATACCCTAAAACCTAAATCAAGAATCTAAACCCTAAATCTAAACATAAATCTTATATCCTAAATCCTATACCCTAAATCTAAATCCAGATCCTAAATCTAAACCTAAACCCTATACTCTAAATCTAAACCCAAACCCTAGATCCTAAACCTAAAACCCTAAATCTAAACCCAAACCCTAGACCCTAAATCCAAAACCCTAAATCCTAAACCCAAACCCTAGACCTAGACCCTAAACCCAAGCCCAAACCCTTGGATTTAAAGTCTAGGGTTTGGGTTTAGATTTAGGATATAGGGTTTAGGTTTAGATTTAGGGTTTGGATTTAGGGTATAGGCTTTGGGTTTAGAATTAGAATTTGGATTTAGATTTAGGGTTTCGATTTAGGGTATAGGATTGGGTTTAGATTTAGCGTTTAGATTTATGATTTAGGATTTAGTTGACGGTGTTAGCGTCGTTAAAGATGACGTTATTTTTTTGTTTCAGCTATTTTAATCTTTTAAAAAAGAAATTAATTTTTTTATTTAATAATCTATGTGGCAATTTAATTGGTCATAAGAGAGGGAGGTGAATTTAAAGGTTCACCAAGGGGGTGAACCTAAGTATTTCTCGTAAAAAAATGAGTACAACTGTTGTTGTAAGCAAATGAATTCCCAACGGTAGTTATGTTTATATACTGTATAGTTAAATATTTAACTAATATGAGCATCATATTCAAAGTAAGTGAAATTTTTTTATTTTTTTATTAGAGAGAGAATTCATAATCCAAACAATAAATCTGGAATAGCTGTCCATCAATACATTTGTCATCTTTGTTATAGATTAGTTAATTGTCATGTTGTTTGTTGTTGTTTTGATTCTTTAGATTCTTTGTCATTAGAGATGGTGGAGATTGATTACATTTTTTATGACAGTCAGAACACTCTCCTGCTGATGCAAAAGCTTTGCAATGAGGACGGCAAATCACATTGCATTCCACCTCCGATTTTGCTTCACCTTCGATAACAATCAATGTTAGTATCATCATCATTATCCATACCATGCTCAAACTTTTACCCATCTTTCTTATATATGTGTTTTTCTTCTTCTTAGTGTATATGAATGAATGTGTCATGATAGTGAACTTACATCTCTATTTATAACTTCACTTTTTATTGGTAGAATTTAGTTTGCTATTTATTTTTATTTTTTATAGATAAATTTGAAGGTATAGTATCTAGGTGGAAGTAATATATATAAAAGTAATATTTTGTTTATAATCTATTTATTCTAATTTATATAAAAAATACTATATGTTTCATTTGGTGGGATTATTTTCGATGTACTTTTTAATTTAAAAGCAATTTTTATTTCAACCCCTTCTAGTATGGAAATGAACTTACTGTATGATCTTGTTATATGTAATAGCAGAAATACATGATGAATGTGTCATGGTATGAACTTACATCTCTGATTATAAAATTGACTATGTCATTTCTAATTAGTAGATTTTTCCATTTTTGGAAACGTAAATGAAGGTATATTATCTATGTAGAAGTAATTCATACCATATAAATGTTTCATTTATAATCTATTTAACTCCATGTCTATACATCATTGAAAAACAATCTCTCTCTTTTTTTTTTGTTGGGATCGTTTTCCATGTAGTTTTTATTATTTAAAATGCAATGTTTATTTCAATCCATTCTAGCATGGAAATGAAGTTACTCTATGATCTTAATCCCTGTTTTATCAGATATCTATTTTGGATATATATCTTTTGTGGCATTTATTCTATTAAAATAGAATTATTATATAAATTTTATCTTGCATTACTGGATATATTGTAGAATGTGCCATCAAATGTTAATATATAAAAATAAAATCTTAAATATAAATTTCTTAAGATATCTATAAGGATTTATAGGAATTAAAAATAATATTTTTAAATAAATAAATTTCAATATCTTACAAATTTTCTGCTAACATAAATTGACCAAGAACTTAAATAGAGTTTCATAGTCAAAGAGTTTAGTTTCATGAACATTTAGATCCATTTTCCTAAATGTAGTAGCAAATTTTTTAAGTTGGTCATTTTGGAATTATTATTAAGATTATATAATATATATTTGTGATTAAATAATATAATATGTTTTACATAATGAGCATGTATATTTCCAGTTTCAAATTTTGTGTGGTGATTACTCTCTAATTTCTTACAACTATGCATTTCTTAGAGTATTTTCATTTCGAATATGTGAAGTAAAAAAGTGGTTATGTTTTATTGAACATTTTAGTCTTGAGTAATTAAAATTATTCAAATAATTTATTTCAATAAAATCATGAAATCAAATCAATAACAATTTATTATAATCTGTCAATAAATAATATATTTCTCAATAGATTACTAATACTGTATTAATGCTAAATATACCTAATAAATGGCCTATCAAAATTAAACATTTGGGTGCAATTGATCTCTACAAATTTTTAATTTTATAAAATAATTATATTAAAATATATAAGTATATTTTACTTGATAAACATAATATAATAAACAACTAATATTTATATTATTTAATTATCATTATTCAAGTTACTGCAAATTATTTTTTATGCAAATTCAAATATGTATATTTTTATCAACTTTAAATATGTTGACATATCTTCTTAAAAGAGAACTTTAATACACAATGTGGTAATGTGTATCTGCTTGAGATTTAGGTGTAGCTAATGAGATAATATTTTCACCAGTAGTGTTAACTGAAGCTTTAAACCATGAAGCTGGATCACTCAAAGGCAAAGTAGGAGAAGGTTTGAACAGTGAGACATCATCTGAAGCAATGTCAGCATTGGTGGAGGGCTTATCTTGTTGTCTTGGAGGAAGCTTACCTAGGCAGCGAGAAGCTTTGTGTCCCAAAAGACCGCAATTAGAAAATTTAGATGGCAGCCATGAGTATAACACATCAACCATAGTGATAGATTCACTCTCATCCTCAATTGCAACTTTAGACGGAAATGCTTATTTAACTTTACGTCTACATGGATTTTGGCTTCTCCCGTCTAAGTAGGGTCGAGCCAAGGTTTGCTAGTAAGCATCGGAGCTCCTAGAGCCGAATCAGTCCAGCTGATCCCTTTGGTGGAGTAAAGCTGATTTGGAATATTTTTCAGGGTAAGCCAAATAGGAATTGTTCTGATCTCAGGAATAGTTATTGTTCCCATCGGATTCCAAGTAGAGACAAATATTAAGCAATCATAAACGTGCCAAAGACCACGCTCAATTATCCATTAGAGGCTGTATCTGGGCTCAATTCCTGGACAACAAGAGGGATATTTTCTATGTGCCAGAAGTAATGCTGTAGGACTCTAGATCCCAACCGGGGGGCTATTGATCGATCTGGATTAGGAAATTTTCTAGACTTATAAAATGGACACAAAACTTGGTTGGTTTCCTTATCAAAGACAAGATGTGATCACTGTAGTGTGAACCTTTTTAATAACATCACCAATGAGATGTCCTACAATGTAAAGCCACCATAGAGGCTGTGAATCTGTCGTAACCAACTCCAGTATATATGCTACCGCTTCTCCATTAATCTCAACCGAATATGAGAAATGAACATTAGCATTTTTGATATGTGGGGTTCAAAGTCTCAAAGGAGTTGTTTGGGGGTGGTGAAAATGTTTCAAAACTGTTTCTATATTTCTTTCTGATATGTTTATTTTCAATATATATATTTATATTTATATTCTTTGATAGTGTGTTTGACATTGTAAAATTTTGTTATCTATTTTGTTATTTGAATATAATAATACATAATTTTGTCAAAAAGAAAGAAAAGGTATATCGTGGAACCAAGGGCCACTCATATCCGCGATTCTTCGGACTTGTGACAATATTCAAACTAAGACTATGATTAACCCTGAATTTTTAAGGTGGAGTTATTAGGAGAATATAATAAACTGTTTCTTAATTTTTAACTAAAAAAACTAAGAACCGGTTCTTAGCTTTTTTTAGTTAAAAATTAAGAAACAGTTTTTTTATATTTCCATAAGAACTCCACACTAAGAACCCCGTGTTAATGTGTCATGTCCTCGATCTAGCGGTTACTAAAAAAGAACCAATACATTGTTTTCTAAAATCGGACCACGTGACCAAATTACTAAAATAAGACTCGATTTTCATCTATTTTATTAATTCAGAAGTACATTTTAAAAATACCCCTTAGTTTTTCAACTTATTTACAATGGCATGCCACTAAGACTATTAATTAAATTTCCTATTTTAATGCTTGTCTTTTTTCAGTTCCATTAATGTGTTGTCTTAAAATAAAATTTAACTTCATTCTCTAATTAAATCGATTTCAATTTTATCTTTATTATTAAAATAGTTTTCTAATATTTCTTAAAATAATTTTAGCATTAATATGACGATTTAATAATTTCCTAAAATAACTATTTGTTATATAATTCACTGTTATTAATTTTTTACAAATCTTAAATCAACATTTTAATATATTATATATACATAAAATCTGAATAAATGAATTGATGTTACAAAATCTATACTTTATTTATCTATTTCATGTATCTTACTAACTCATAATTATTTATTTCGACATATTTGAAATTATCGAAATTGAATAATATATTTCATATTATTTATTTCGACATATTTGAAATTATCGAAATTGAATAATATATTTCATATATAATGTATCATTATCTATCTTTTATTTATTTTCCATTATTCTTTATATAATACTAAATATTCGAGACTCATTTGATTGTTAATAAAAATGCAAAAAAAATTCAACGTAATAAAACTAACTATTACAAATGCATCATTGGTATAAGCAAAAAAATAAAAAATAAAATAAATACCCGCCCGATCGGGCGGGTCAAGGTCTAGTTCATATTATTTTTTTTCTTTTAGATATCAATATTTCGCAACAGAAACTACAACTTACAAGCATATGGTGAAACATTTTCCATGGAAAGTAAATATATATACTTACCAAATTTATTTATCATTCATATATTAATTCGAATAGATTAATCTTCGGAGACTTTTCACTTCAACCCCTGCATCTGTAGTACTTGGGATGACCACGGTTGTACCTGTTCGACGGAGGAGGCATGACTCTTCCTCCACCACTAGAGGCTGCTGGTGGCGTATCATGTTTGAGAGCTCCATAGTTGAGATACTTCACCTTACTTGTTAGCATCGTACTAGATGACATCACCATACCTTTAGTTTCTTCATCTTTTTCTTCTTTTATGATCATTTGGTTCACCTCTTCCTCTCTCGAAGCATCTTCTTCATCACTCTCATAACGTTCTTTCACCCACGTCTTCTGCACGTGATAGTTTCCTGGTGCACGTTCTTGGTCGTTTTCCGTAAACCCTTGAGAAAATGTGTAGTACTCCATGCTTGATGTGCTTTATTACTCTGAATTGTATATTTATTTGGTTGGGGTTACATCCATTATTTATAGTGGGTGATATTGGTTTGTAACTTGTAATGCCTGATCGAATCTCGTTTACTTTCGTAGAAGGATAATTACTTCCATATAAAACAAAATGACTTTTTCCTCTTTCCAAAAAGTATTCGAGCAAAATTTAAAGCCGTCAATATTTAAGGAAGATAAGTATGTTGCGCTAATTCTATATTTCTTTCCTAGTTGTATCTTTTTTTTTTTTGGTAAAGCTTTAATTTTGAAAATGGTAGGTTATGATGCCCATATTATAATTTTTGATGCTATATTTATTGATTAACTAGTGATATTCCGGCGCTACGCGCCGGATTCATATGTTGTATTCTTACTTAAATTTATAATTTATTATATAGTCTTAGTAAAGAAAATATGTTAAAAAATATATAAAATGAAAATATGTAAAAATGATATTTTCTGATCTTTTTGATAGTGGTTTGCGACCGTACTATATTATTTTGTTTGAAGTTGTTTAATTCAAAATAGAATAGCATAAGTAGTTGTTACTAATCGATTAATAAAAATAGAATAAAAATCGATAGTCGTAGAAAAGTTAATTTAGTTGGAATCTTAAATACTCATGTCATAGACTGAGCTTTCTTTCAAAAAATGTTTGAAGGTGTTAAACCTGAGAAAGTTGATTAACGCATGTAAAAGCACCACCCGAGAAAAGAAATGATGCATAAGAAAACTACTACTTTAAAAGTAAGCAATCATTAACTGGTAAACTGAAATAAGAAATCGATATACCTTCCCATTAATCAACAACATATCAACCCCAATATCTTACCCCTTTTTTAACATTTCAGGCTTGCCAAAATTGTTGTAGTCTAGTCTGAATATCTCTACACCGATTTGTCTTCAACTCCGAGCAATGAAACTGGGAATTCGACAATGATTGAATTGGAAAAAGTAAAGGGATTATTGTCCGAACTCTCACACCGTCTATACATATACAATGAAACTGAGAAAGCAGAAACTAAAGAAGGATTCAATAAGAGATAGTGGGATGAGTGGGATTTCTGGATTGATTATATGAACGATTACGTCGATTACGTTAAAGAAGAAGAATTGTAGAGGCTATATTCTCCATCTTCAACATCAAATACAAAGAAATCCTATAAACCAGTGTTTTGAAACCTGACCCGGACATTGAATCGGATGATTTACCAGATCACTATCATTGGATCAACCGCGGATGAATCGCGGATTAGTAAATGAATTAGTTTTATTATATAATAATATATTAGCTATGAAAACAAATATATATAAAAACTAAAGTTAAGTATTTTAAGTGTACATACAAAATATTTAAAATAGTTTAGACTATTTAAAAAAATTGTAACATAAGAGTTATGACATCTAAAAAAATCAAGACATAAAATTAAACTTCCAATCCAAAATGAACCAAGATTAAAAAATCATTGTAATAAATTATCAATAACAAAGATAAACTAACACCAGATCACATCAACTAATTTTGGTTTTCTCTAAATTTTAAAACTTACCAACAAAATTTTCTAAATTTGTCACTTCATCATCTTTGGGATATTCTTCAGCAAGAGGATTCTCTAATTTATTATAATCAAGCTCGTCAGGTTTTTCTTCTTCAACAATCCAAAACTCTGTTTTGTAATTCACATGATCATATGATTTTATTTTTTTTGATCTGTAAATTAAAAATGTAATGATTTGTTATAAACTAAGTTAAATAAAAAATAAAAAAATAATTTACTCACATTTCTTGCAAACGTAAATTGTAGTGTAGAGGAATAATAAGCCTCATCGTGTTTTAGTCTGTTTTACGGACGTGCGGCTCAAGCACACTCATGAATCACCTTTCTTGCAAAAGTAAATTATAGTGTAGAAGAAGAGGAAGACGACAATAAAACTGGAAATTTTAATTTTAGTTTAGAAATTTAGAATATAAAAAAATAATTTTAAAACATAACTTGAACTAAAAATAGTAAAAAAAAAAATTATTTATTGGTTCAACCAGTGCTGCAACATGTATCGGGTTTTAGTGAGTTTTTGTGTGTTTTATGGGTTTTTCACAAAACCCAAATCCGATTTATATTGGATCACCGGATTTATTGGTTCAACTACGGATCCATGTCAGATTCAAAACATTCTTATAAACGTTTGGACCTGTATGAAGCAAAGTTTAAAACCCCCAATTTATTTCACAATTAATACCAAAATTCATTAAATTTAAATTGAGAAAATATTTTAATTATTAAAAAGAAATTCCACATGGCATTTTTCCCCCCAAAGAGATAAAAAGCCTACTTTATTAGTATTGCCTACTTTATTAGTATAGATTATATTTTTTTTCTATATAATAATTATGATGTACCGTATTATAATTCTATATTTAGGCTTTGAATAGCTACAGAGAACCAGCTGTCAACTTTTGAGAAGATAACTTATGATGTACCGTATAATAATTCTATATTTAGGCTCTGAATAGCTACAGTAAATTGAGGGGTGTGAATAAAACGGATAATATGATACAATTAAAGCACGGTTATTAAAAATGCATACTGCGGAACATAAGCTGTTGAAATAATAATAAAAAAATATTTATAATAAAGTTTGAATAGTAAAAAAATTAACTGCAATATAGAATAAATTTTGAAATAAGATTTTAATTTTAGTTAAATATCCCGTCTCAAATTAAACTATATAATCAATAAAAATGAATTCACTATTATTTTAAAAATTTTAGAAAATCTTTAAAATATATTTTATGTTGTACACACCTTAATGTGCGGATTAATATATATCCAACTAATTCAAAACTTTAATATAATTTTAATTTTAATCTAATTTATTTAATTAGTTTTAAATATTAAATTAATCAGAAGATATTATTTACCTTCTTTATTACAACGCAACATAAATAATAGGTTGATATTTGCAAAATCTTTTATTTATTCTATCATCAAACCACGCATGTAAAAGATATCATTAACATAATAACTTAATAAAAAATTTGAACTTTTAAATAACATAAGAGATAAGTCTAAAAAACACCTATGAAATCAATTATATATTCATCAAAATCTTAATTGCATTTTGTATGAATTTTTTCTATCTCATAGAGTAACAACTATTTACAAAATCTACAATAATTAAAAATATACTTCTATTTAACTATAATTGTATAGATTAAAAATAATAAAATATAGATTTCTAGTAAAAGCTGGATTTTTAATTTTTAACAGCAAATATTATATTCTTTAGACTCAAATTTTTGATCAATAAGATAATTCAGTGATATAAAAGAGAAGCAATATTCTTTTTAAAAATAATTAATAAAAACATTAAACTTATTTATTATTACCAAGATAAACATAAGATAAACAAATCTATAAAATTATTGTTAAAATTTGATAATACTCTTATGTAATTATCCTTGAATATAATTAAAATATTTATTAAATATCACTAAAAATATTGAAAAACTAACAGTTCTAAAAGTTATTATTAAAAATAATTACTCAATCTAAATCATGGAATATGACAAATATGTTTCTAAAAAAACATGAAAACAAGAAAAATAACCAAAAATCATGGAAAACATGAGAAATAAGCAAAACTAAAATTATCGGTGCACAAAAAGAAGCAAAGCTAAAATTATCACCTAAAATTATTAAAAATATGACGAATAAATAAAATTATCAATTAAAATTATTAAAAATGTGCGAAATAAATAAATACTTAAATTTTGGAGAATATGACAAATAAGAAATAAACAATAACAAATATGCAAAGTTATCTAAAATTATGGAAATGTGACAAATAAATAATAAACAATAACAAATATGCAAAGTTATCCAATATTATGGATAAGCTGATAAATAATTAAAATCAATTCGTAAATAATAGTATAAATAGATGCTGTTCTGTCAAAATCTGGTTAGGTTTTTATACAACTATTTTTACCTAAAACTACTGTGAATGGAAACTGTTATTTAGTTCTTTATCATATAACACCCATCCTGCTGTTTACATTCATTGATTGCATAAAGTCCTCGAAGAAGCTTTATACCTAATCAATTCCTCTGAAATTTATGATTCTTTTTTCTTTCTAATTTTGTGTGATTTTTATTTTTTTTTATGTTTGCTCCCTTACAATAGGGTGTCAAATAAATCTTATTGCAAACATAAACAAATAAAAACTTGTCGTTGGTTTCATATCTTTACAAAATTAAAATTTATGACAAATGTGTATCTATCTTTATATAATGACGGAATATAATTACATATAATCAGTGCAGAGTAAGCTCTGTATAAGATTACGACATGCAGTCCTTTTACAATTGTTCTCTCTTAGAATCTTATTCCAAAATTTGCTAGTGGGACAATGACTTACGATTCTAAGAAGTACCGCCCCTTGCGTTTACTTAGCTGATATATTAAGCAACGGTCCATGTTAAACGGTGGAAACCAAAAGAAATAACTGCGGTAATAGAAACCAAATTAAAAAACGTTAAAGTAAAATAAAAACAAGGAACATTATTTCTATTTTACTAGGTGATTTTCCCGTGCTCATGCACGGATATAAATATTTATAAAGTAAATATATATTTTAATAATTTATTGCTATTTAATTTTGATTTTTAAATTAATTTATAATTTTTATGCATAATATATATTAATAATATTATATTACTTGAATTAGATATATGATTTTAGAAGTGTTATATTAAATCTAGTCGATTTAACTATCATTTAGGTATATTGAATTGTCTCTATTTCTCTGAATTCAACTATAATATTTTTTTTATTCTAAATCTATTAAAATTTTGATTAATTTTCTTATTTGCATTTAGGTTGGTTGTTTTCTTAGATATGTAAATATATATTAGGAAGATTATGTATAACTTAAGATATTTTGTGCTTAGAATGAAATAAAAATTAAACTAAAATATTTGATTTCAAATTACGTAAATTAGTATAATGATATTATTCTGAAGTCTCATGCATATATATAAATTTTACAAGAGAACTAAATTTTAACAGTTGGTTAATATTTTATTTTCATTTGTTAATGTGTTTTTAGTCTTCCTATAATTTATATTTATAAAATAAATTATTATTATTACAAAATTATATTTTCTTATTGTAGTTAAAGCTATGATTTTAGATCTAAGTTGGATTAGTCGAGTCATTCATATTATGAGTATATTGAGTTACATATATTCTTTTAAATTCAAATGGAAGTATAATTATTTTTATTATAATTAAGCCAAGTCAAATTAAATTTTATTTTTTTAAATGTGCATGTATTTTCATAATATATATCAAATTAAATGTTATTTTTTTAAAGATATGAGAAAATAAAGCGATGATCTATAGGAAGTTACATACATAAGTAACTGATACTTTTTTGGAAGCTCATGAAGACATATCAATATTTACAATAATTAAAATATTTTTATAATTTCTAAATAATTTTATGAATATTTATTAAATTATATTTTTATGTAAATGAAATATATTACAATCAACTAAATATAAGAAAAAATAACATTTCAATAATACTAGTTATAAACTATTTTTAGTCAACTACACATATATCAGTTTATGTTACTTAATTATTTTATGTAATCATCTAAAACAATAGATAGATATACAAAAAATATTTCTATTACTATGAAAATATATTGTTGTACTGTTTAAAATTGTGTTTTATAAGAAATATTATTTCTTTTTATAATATCAAGATTATTTGTAAAATATAATTATAAAGAAAGTATTTTATTAGTATATTTCATGTTATCAATTTTTTTTAAAGGAATATTACTATTTTGTGAACTTTCCTTTTTAATGAAATCTTATTATTTATACATTTAATTTCGTTTTTAAATTCATTTTAACTTTATAAACGTTTTCTTTTTTATTATATATGTTATTTGGAAAATTTTATAAAGGAAACTAAATAAAAATTCAATAATAGTATTTAAATATAATATTTTTAATTCATTAAGGGTATCAATGTAAACAACCATCGTGAGAATTAACGTGAACGCGACACATAGGAAACTGACTTCTCAAATAATATTATAGAGATTAGTAAAATTTATAAAAACTGCTCTAAAAACTTTAACTAATGAGGATATACTAACTACTATCGATAATTCTTCAGATAAGCAGACTTTTTTTGTACAACTTTAACAATTTTTGTAGAATATAGAAAAATAAAAAAATGAAAATGAACAAAAAAAATCACTAGCTCCTTTGCTATTCAGTAGTTATTTATGGGTAATATTTGGTGATGCAGGTTTTTTTTCTTCTTTTCATGTGAATTTTATTTTTTACTGTTTCACCGGTTGATCTTGATCTCTGTCAGTGGCAAACCCAGGAAAAAATTTTATGGGGAATCAAAAAAATATGGGATATTTTGCAAAATATCCTATTTAGGTTTTGAAATTTGGGGAATACAGTGTCTTTAAATAAATATGAAAACTATACTTAATTATATGTGATGAGACAATTTTGACACACAATTAATAAATAACAATAAAATCCGAAAGCATTAATATTCTTATTATATTAATTTATTTGAGACAAAACAAATAGTTATTAAGCATACATAAATTTATAATTGCATAAATTTTGAATTATTTGAAAATTATTTTCAAGTGAAATCGGTTATATATATATATATATATAAGATTTCTGTTGGCATCTCTCCACGTAGAATTTTAACCATTTCTAAATAATGTCGACACCACGAACTGAGGGAGGCTAATTACTTTCTACTGAATTATTTGCTTCATCAATCTTTCTTTTGTTTTCTCCTACGAAGATTCCTCATGCTTTTGGACCAAAGTCATGGCAGCTGCTAATGGCGATCCTTCCTTTCCGATCTCAAAGACTTGTTTCTTTTATTCGATGTTTTGGTTAAACTTGTGATGAGCACGTTTTTTTTGGTAAAAATGTAAAGATGAGCATGTTTGTTTTTTGTTCATCACTTGTTTTTTTCTGGGAAGAGGGTTCCATTTTCCTTGCTTTCTAAGCAGGTATTGGAGAAATAGGAAGATCATTCTGCTTTAAGAGTTTTCTTCAAGTGAGTAGAGATATGAATTTATATTTTCTTTTCAACTGATCGGATATGAATATATGATACACCACAACTGTATGCAATATTCTCTTCAACAGCTGTGTGGCAAGGAAACAGAAAGATATGAATTTACATAAATTAAAAAGGTAGAATAGAGAAGATAAGCATGTGACTTCTACCTAAGAAAAACACTATGCGGAATCAAACTATTGAATCTCGAAAAAACTAAAAACGACGACCATGAAAATTTTACGTAGTAACAAAATAGATAAACAAGCCATTTTTCAAGAAAAAAAAGAAAAAGATAAACATGCCCACTACAAATCAACCGGAGTCGATAGATGCAAAGAGAAAAAGAACCACTAAACTTCTCTAGATTGAGGAAGAGATAGATAGATATAAGTAATTTATTAATTATTGAATATCATTCATTTATGAAATGTATCTATTTTTTATTTTTATAAACAATAATTCCAGTTTAAATATCAATTTCAATTTGAATATTAAAATTAGTGTAAAATTGCTAATTAGGTTAATTAAGTCATTTCACAAATAATTAAGTGTAGATTTCAAAAAGAATAATAAACGGTGTAATTTTCACAATACAATCTTATTTGAAGGTATTTTTCCAAATTTTCCCAAAAAATATAGGAAAATTAGTAAATGTAGAATAGAAAAACAACTATATTGTTTATATGCCATAAATTGAACTATACATTGTCCATATAGTATAACTTTTGTGTTAACCCGATTAAACCCCTAAACTAAGCCCAATTTCGTTTTTGTTAATTAATTTATTTGATAAAATTGAATTAAAAAGTTAAACAAAATGAAAAAACAATATTCATTTAGCCCCAGATTGCAAAACACAAACCCTAAATCACACCTTCTCCTTTGTGTGTCTCGAGAGAAAAGCAGAGCTGAGAACGAGTTGTAATGAAACACGTCCATGTAATTAACATCACGATTCAGTGTTTTTAATTAAAAAACTTAACAGAAAATTAACTGTTTCTTTATTTTCAAGTACAAAATTGAATGTTTCGATTGAGAATCTAGGCTAATCGGGTTGAAGACATCATAAAATAAATGAAAACTGTTAAAAATCGTAAAAAAAAAAGGTATAAACTAGGGTTGCTGTTTGACAGAGTTGAGAGGAAGGAGATGATAGCATTATACAGTAAAACCTCTATAGATTAATACTCAATAAATTAATAATCTTTATAAATTAATAAATTTTACTGGTCCCAATTTGGGCTGGTTCAAAATTTGATACAAATCGATAAAATAATAACATAATAAATTTTTAAAAGTAAATATATGGTCCAATTAAAATTATAAGTTAATAATTTATATGTATACATATTTTATATAAGTAAGAACCTATTATTATATTGTTTGTTTTATATTCACATTGGAATTATCTTTATATTTTCTTAACACATAATATATTTTTTGATGAGATTTAGTAATATTATATATAAAACCACATTTAAGTTCTATGCAATATATATTATAGACACCAAATAATATAATAAAATTAATATAAATGTCAAATTTCGAAAAATAACAATTAATGTATACACTAAAATCAATTATTTTCATATCTCAGAATAAATATATCTTAAAATAAGATATGTAAATAAGGAAACTTTTGTAAATTAATATCTCTATAAATTAATAAAATTTCATAGTTCCAACATTATTAATTTAGAGAGGTTTTACTGTAGTAATTTTGCACTCACTTACAATAAGAAAAAATTACCTCTTTCGTGCTTCGAAACCTTGAGTCATTGAGCAAATAGAAACACAAAAAACACTAGACCACGGTACAATCTCTATAACTCACTACAAGTGCTAGTATTTAATACAATTTACTAAAAATATAAATTAAATAGCACTCTAATCACCTCGAACTAAGGATATTGCAGGCAATACTAATGACCAAACCCTCAAACCCCTAAATAACATAGGTTCAAACCCGAACCCCTAAATAACAGATGGTTCAACCCCTAAACCCTAAATAAGATAGGCTTCAAACCCTAAATCACATAGTGTTTAACAAGTTTGAGTTTAGTGTTTAACAAGTTATATTTTAGTCTATTTTTTTAACAAGAACAAATGTTTCTATGAATCTTAGATTTTTGGATTTTAGAGTTTGGTGTTCTTTTACATATTAGAGTTTAGTGTCTTGCAAATACAATGAACTTTGTTACAGTAACCCTTTACGATAGAGATTCGAAAACTCAAGAAAACGCCATAGCTAATTAACAAGTGTCAATTGCAATAAACACCAAAAAGGAGAACACGTTTTAAAAAAAAAATTAACTTAGAAAGCACAAAAATTTAGGAAAATAAAGATTTGGAATATATTCTCTTGATAGATTTTGGAGAGATTTAGGGAATCTTTCTATTACGAATTTGGTAGAACATACATTATGTTTCCCGTAGAATATAGATAACACGGTAGATTGTGTAGTCCGGTTGCCATAGGATATAGTATTCTGGTTGATAAAACAATCAGGCCTTTGTAGAATATTGGTACATAGGCAGATTTTGAGATTTCGTGTTAGTAGATATATTAGAAAATAATAATTCATGAAATCTATCGTAGTTCAGATCTTAGGGAAAATTGCAGCCGGTTTATTCTGCGGTGGTAAAATGAAAACCATTAGGTAGATATGATGGTCTACATGCTGCAGATATCTATATAGTTAACTGAAACTACGATCTACACTTGTAGGTACTAGATTGTGTTTTCTGCCATCCATAGATCAAAAAATAAAATTGTGTGCAACTAATATTTAGTCAACCAAAATATTTTTCATATGATTATTTCTTGTTTATGTTACATTTTGTACAATTTTTCATATTTTTCAGACTCTTAAAATAATTTATATGAATTTTTAAAGTTGGTTAAGGGTATCTAAGTCCAAAACATACCAAAAAGAGATTTATGGCAAAGGGACAATGTAATTGTTTTTTTGTTCTAGGGAACTGAAACCAGATTCGATGTTTCAAAAATACATTTTTCGACTAGTTTTCCGGTGCCTATTAATGAACATAAGTTTACAAAGTCTCATTTATATTATTTTCCTGGTGTCAAATGATCTTATTGTTCCTTAACGTGGGTCCATCCTTAACCCTTATTACTTTGAAGTTATATCTAATACTCATTATGTTTTATAATACTTGATATTTTGTCATACTGCACAGAGATTAAGAAATTTACATTTTTCTAGAAAAACATTTTAAAGATATAATTTTTAAATCAGTTAATCAATTATAAAAAGACTATAAAATTTAGTTGGACGAACAGTTTCAATAAAATTAAAGTCAATCTTAAAATCTCAAAACTTCATGTAAAATGAAACAAAATAGTCTTTCAAAATTAAAGTCAATTTTAAAATCTCAAAACTTGTAAACTGCTTGATGGTTTATCTCGGTTTGGTATCATTTTCTCGGTCCACACCAAAACATATTTTACCTCTATATGTCAAGTCAATTGATGCGACTTAACGCATTTGGGAACAAACCATCTAGCAGTAGATTCAAATGGCATTTATAAGTATACTGTACTTTCTAAGTGTGTTTATTCTCCCTCTCCCTCTTCCTTACCATATGAAGTAATTTTGAAATAACTGTGATGAAAAGAAAATAAGAAGAGTGTTAATAGATTCTACTAGCCTGATCCTAGATACTCTAAAATTCTTTTTTTTTTAAACCTTCTCCAGCTCCGTGGCTGAAATGAAAACTAATTTCACGTTTTTTTTTGTTTCAGAAGTGGAGGATTAGGAAATCCTATTGTTTGGAGTTTTCTTCGGAGCTCCTAAGAAAATTATGAATAAAAAAACTAGATAGATAGAATCCTCTGCTACTCCAGAATAAAAAGGGTGACAAGAATAGGTACTCTATTCTAGTTTTCCATTGAAATCTGAACCCAAACATGCACTCAAGAAATAGTTGTCAATACACTGAACTAGAAAAGCTTTTGGTTCATGGTTTATTCTGGTCCAACCGGATTTAATCATATTTAATAATTTTATTAAGAATAATATCATAGTTAATTTTGTACCTATGAATATAATATTTGGTGTATAGTTATATAAATTCAATAGAAAATCAATCAAAACACTCATAATTTTAAGGTATAGAAAATAGAACACTTTCATTATCTTTCATTGTATTAAAAACTCAAAGAACACATGAAACGATAAGCTAAATTATCTCCACTAGAAATCAATTAGATTACAAAATAAAATGAAAAAAGAACAGGTAAGGTCTACTTTAGATTTGAATTCGACTAGCTTACAATTGTAACTTATATAAACTTTGTGAAATGATTAAAATTCGAACAAGTATAATGGTGGAAATGAAATTCTCAACAACAATTTTTTTTTTTTGAAAATCCATATATGCAAAAGAGAGTTTATGAAATAAAATATTTCTCTAAATAAAATTCAAAACTTTATATTTAATAATGAACATGTTTTGAAATTAATTCAATGGGTCAGCGGTTTCTGATTTTTTTGTCGGTTTATGGTTTTTAGCCGGTTTAATTTCATTTAGGTTTTACCATTAATCTAACCCAGTTATGTCTACCATTCACGATTGAACCCAGTTCGGCCTCCAGTCCCGTTCGCATTTAAAACATCATCTCATCGTATTTTTATTCAGTTTATTTATTATATACAAATTTCTTACTGTATAGATAAAATATATCTGACATATATATATATATATATATATATATATATTTGTATGTATATTCAATGTTTTTAGAATTTTTTTCCGTATAAGACACGGGTCTTTACCTAGTTAGTAAAAATTGACAAAATATTTTTTGCCTCGTTAGAAGCATATGAAATTATTTTCCCTACATCCGCTGATAGGTAAATAAACTATCCCTTTCTCAGAGCCCTCACAGCCCAAACACAACGACCTAAATACCATTCCAAAGCGATAAGATGATGGAGCATAGTTTCACAAATACCCATTTTTTAACATTTTAGATGAACAAGAGTTTTTCATTTAGATACATACATATACATTGTATGGTAGAAAAAAAAACTATATATATTTTGTTAATAAGTGCTAGTTTTGATTATTATATTTATTAAAAATGAAAGTAAAACGTCAACGACAAAACCGAACACTGCGTTACTCGAAATGTAGCAAGTTTTATTAGAGCACCCTTATCCCTCGTATCTAGAGGGTTTTTAGAAGGAGGGACCACTTTTTTTTTTTTGGCAACTGAAAGATTCATAAATCTAAAAAGTACTCAATACAAGGTAGTAGGATAGTTGTAGAGTGCCGATTTTGCAAGAGAATCAGCAGTAGTGTTGTTCTCTCGACTAACATAAGAAACGAAAAAGGAGGTGAAAGAAGAAGAAAGAAACTCGATATCCATGAGAACCCCAAAGAGTTCCACCGGATAGGTTTTCGAGTTGAAGGCTCTGACGAGCTCCTGTGAGTCAGTTCTACACCAGACGTTGGTAAGAGACTTGCGCTTAGCATCCTGTAGAGCGTCCCTCATGGCCAGCGCTTCCGCCATGAGGGGGGACGAGACATGACTGGCTGCCCGTGAAGCCTCCACCAAATAATCTGCATCAGAATTCTCAAAACACCAGCCCAATCCTGCTTTGTTTGGCGCAATCCAAGCGGCGTCAGAGTTACAGAAATAGGTATCCATAGTGGGAAGCGGCAATTCAGGGAGGACTTGAGAATGCTGCGTAGACGATGATTGAGCTTGGGCGAGCATCCATTCTCTTGCGGCCGGGATGGCCTTCTCCAGTGTTGCTTTCGCTGGAAAGTTCCTACTTTCGAAGAGGAGGAGATTACGGGTGGTCCAGAGGCTCTATAGTATCCATGGTGTGAGGTTGATAGTGATCCCGGTTGGCGGCAAACAAGTTATCGTCGACATGATCCTAAAGGCATCATGGAGTGTCGTAATTGTGGAGAAGTCCGGTCGAAAGTGAAAAGGGGAAGCTTCCCAGGCTTGGCGTGCAAATGGGCAGTGGAAAAAGAGGTGTACTTCCGTCTCTTGTTGCAGACATTGCGGGCAGTCGCCGTTCGCGTTGATTCCCCGGTGATGAAGATTGATCCCGAGGGGTAAGGCTCCTCGACAAAGCTTCCACAAGAATAGCTGTAATTTTGGGGAAGTGTGTTCTCTCCAAATAAATTTCCGCCAATTGAACGATTGATGGAGGGGATGCAGATTAAAATGGTCACCCGATTCCTCCCGAAGTGCAAAATACCCGGACTTCACGCTGTAGATTCCGGTCTTAGTCTTTAGCCAACAATAAGAATCCTCAGCATCGAGCAGACTTGGTTTTACCAAGTAGATTGTCTAAGCCAAATCCGGGAATACCGTCTCCACCAGGTGGTGATTCCATTCCCCCGTTCCCCTGGTCAGTAAGTCTGAGACATAGAGATCTTGTGCAAACTCTGCCGGCGGGCCAAGCGGAACCAGGTGGTTCGTTGGTGACATCCAGGAATCAGACCATGCCTTGGTGGTGTTACCGTTCCCAATTGCCTTCCCCAACTGTAGTTTGAGGAGGTGACATCCCGCGATTATTCCTTGCCAGCCATGTGAAGCAGAGGTTGGGAAAGGTGTAGAAAGAAAGTCAGTGCTATGACAATATTTTCCCAAAAGAATTCGTGCGAGGAGGCTTGATGGAGCTATTAAGATACGCCAGGAGTTCTTAGCTAGCATAGCTACATTGAACGCTTGAATATCCCGAAAGCCAAGACCCGATCCTTGTGCTGCGTAAGTGCATCCCAAGAGACCCAGCAAATTTTCTTAACGTCCGGGTCTTGATCCCACCAGAAGCGGGTGAGAGCAGACTGAATTTGCTTGCAGAGGCCAACCGGGAGTGTGAAGCAAGACATAGAGTAAGTGGGGGTTGCGGAGAGTACAGACTTAAGCATTGTCAGCTTACCGGCAGTGGAGAGTCGACGAACAGACCACGAGGCCGCTTTGATCTTGATCCTGTCGACAATCGAAGAGAACACATCGCGTTTCCTCCTAGAGAATAACTCTGGTAGTCCAAGGTACTTGCCTACCCCACCTTCTTTTTCAATACCAAGGATGTTTTTGACCCGAGCTCGGATCTCCTGTGGTGTTTTTGAAGAGAAGGAGATGGAAGATTTAGACGCGTTGATGAGTTGACCCGATGCCAGTTCGTAATCCTTGAGAATGGAGGCAAGGAAGACACATGAATCATCAGTAGCTTTGGTGAAAAACATCGTATCATCCGCGAAGAGAAGGTGGTTGATCCTTGGACATTGTTGTCCAATCTTGACTCCCGTAAGTCCTCCATTCTTCTGTCCCGCTCTACAGAGACCAGATAAAACCTCGCCACAAAGGATAAAGATGTAAGGAGACAGGGGGTCTCCTTGCCTAATCCCTCTCTGGGGCCTAACAAGACCGAGGGCAGAGTCGTTGACAAGAAAAGAATAGAAGACTGTTGTAATGCACTCCATCACCCAGTTGATCCATATGGCATCGAAGCCCAGCGTCTCAAGGACAAGGCGGATGAAGCCCCACTCTAGCCTGTCATAGGCTTTGCTCATATCGGTTTTAACCGTAATATAGCAGTGTTTTTTTGCTTCCGACGTCTTCAAGTAGTGGAGAATCTCGTGTGTGATGAAAAAGCAATAGCGCGTCCAGGGAGGAAAGCCGACTGGTTCTCTGAAATAATTTCGCTGAGAATCGATCTTAGACGGAGTGAGAGTAACTTCGAGATAATCTTATAGTACACATTGCAAAGTGCAATGGGTCTATAGTCGGATACTTTCAGCGCATTTTGGGTCTTCGGGATTAGGCGGACGTGTGTCGAGTTGATCGTAGTCGGCATGGTACCAGAGATAAAGAAAAGTCTGATCTCATCCACGATAGCTGAGTTCACAGCTTCCCAATTAGCTTGGAAGAAAGAGGCAGAGAAACCATCGGGTCCTGGTGCTTTATCGGGGTGAATAGAAAACAGAGCTTTCTTTATCTCCTTTGCTGTCGGAATAGCTGTGAGAGATCGGTTTGTTGTAGCAGAGACTCGCTGAGAGAGAGCCTTGGATACCACTGGTTCACTCGCTGTACCGATGGAAGTGAAGATATCTGAGAAGTATCTTGCTATTTCTTCACCAATTTGTTCCTCCTCGTATAACGGTAATCCCTGTGCATTCTCCAACACCGTGAGCTTGTTGCGCGCTTTACATCCCTTAGACACAGCATGGAAGAAGACCATATTTTAATCACCCAAGGTTAGCCAAAGTAAGCGGCTCCTCTGTTTCCAAAAGGCTTCTTCGGCCTTGTAGGCTGCAAGAAGATCTCTGTTTATGCTTGTGATGATTTCATCTGGTGTTGGCTTTGTCATAGCCTCATCAAGCTTGATTCTGAGTTCTTCGATCGTTTTGCAGCTATTGGTGTGATGCTCTCGGCTCCAGCGCACGATCGCTTTGCGGCAATCTGATATGCGGTGGGAAACCGTAGCCCAAGGGGAGGCGTTCCAGGTGAGGTCAATCAGGTCTCGAACTTCCTGATTATCCTTTAGCCGTCTGTCGAAGCGGAAGATTTTTCCTTGCTTCCTCCTCGTGGCATCAAAAGAAGAATAAACCAGACGATGATCGGATCCCTCAAATTCTAGATAGTGGCAACGCCCCTGTGGGAAGGCTTCATACCAGGAGCTATTAGCAATTTTCCGATAGAGACGGCAGTATACAAGATGTCGCCCTCTCTTTCCTCTCCACGAGAGAAAGTTTCCGGTGTGACGGAGATCAAAGAGATCATTCCTTGACATGAATTCTCGAAAAGCTGTGAAGGATCTTTCCGAGCGCTCAGATCCTCCTGACTTTTCCGTGTTATCCAAGATTTCGTTAAAATCCCCGGTAAGAAGCCAAGGACCCGACCTGTCGAGAGCAAGGTCCGAGATCATATCCCATACCAGCTGTCGACGGGCTACCTCATGTTCCCCATAAACAAAGGTAACATGAAAGCTGACACCTTTAAAAATAACTGCTGCATCGATATAATTATGAGAATGAGCAAGAATTGTCATTGATACTTCTTGTGACCAGAAAAGAGCTAGGCCACCACCTCCATGACCATGTGGAGAGACAAAGAAATGGTTATCCATACGAAGAGAATCAAGTTCATTAAGTACAAAGGAATCAGATTTTCTTTGTCTCCATGAGAAACAGAATGTTTGGACATATGGATTTACACATATCCTGAATCCGCTGGACTGTTGCGGTGTTTCCCAAGCCGCAACAATTCCAGCTTGCAATAGCTAGGGAAGATCCCAGCATAGGTGGTGAAAATCCACCCGGGGGGCTGTCGAAGCAGCAGCTTGTTATGCTTGATGCTGTTCCTCAGACTCTTGTTGATTATTTTGTTCCTGCAGGGCCAGATAGCGTGAGTTTCTTCCTTGGTCATTTGGAGAGTTCGCAGCTCGGATCTGTCTTCTTCTTGAGGCCCGTGAAGGAGTTGCAGCTTGTCCATCTATGATCGGAGCGTGGACAGACGGGGATCAATGGGCACGTGCCATGTTAAGCTGTCTGAGACTGAGTCCTAAAAGACCTCTCGGGGTACGACGAATACGTTTGGACTTTGGAGGGCGATTTGATCTTGAGCTTCCATGAGCAGGAATGGGGTTTGTTGAAGGATCCGCCATCTCTTCTTGAGAGAAATTGATTTCCTGTCCAGATGCTGGGTTAAAGCCAGGTTCTGGTTGGAAGCAGATGAGCTGCTGTGCAGGAGAAGCCATGGCTGCAGCATTTGCATTTGCAACCAATCTGTTAGCTGTTTCCTCCATCAAACCTCGGGATTCACTATCAAAAACGCGTTGAATGCGCGCTTCCCTCTCCTTAGGATCGGGGTGATTTGTATATTGGAATGTTGCTTCTCTTAGCTCTTCTATAACCTCCTCTGCCGTTGGAACTCAGACAGGGGATATGAAATCCGAGGCATTCAGATCTCGCTCTAGCGGTGGTCTTGGAGGAAGGGGAACAGTATGGGGGATATGAGGATATCTTTCCGTTTGATGGGTGTTTCCATCCAAAGGAGCAGCGGAGTGGGAGCTTTGTGTTTCCCTCACCGGATTTGGAGAGTGTTGCGGTGTGAGTTGTCTAGGCTCAGTACGTCTACCCCGGTGAGATGATCTGTGTCTCGTGTACGGTGGGGATCCTTGGGTTGGTTGCTCGGGGGTTTTTGAGTTGTCCTTTTCGTCTATTCTCTTGCCGTCACGGTAGTTGGAGGCGTTACGTGCATACTTCCGTTCCTTTTGGTAGTTGTCTTTACCGCGAGTATCATGATTGTTTCTGAAAATGGGAGTTCTTCTCTTCCGCTCTTCTCGGATGTTGTCTCTGTCGGAGAAGGAGGTATCATTCCTTCTATAGTCAGCCCTCTTCGGACCTTGAGATGAATTCCTCGGAGTGATCTTATTCTTCAGGGGCCGGACCCAAGCTGTGTTTTGTATATTCTTTCTCCGAAAGGATTTCCGTTCCGGTCACGTCTCTGTGAGAAATGAGGTTTCTCAGTGTTTCCATCGATGAAGGGGGGAGCCTTCGGAGTAGGAGAGCGGGGACGACAGTTCTGTGCTGATGCTAAGACATATTCTTTAGGGGGAGCATCCTGCTCACCAATCGGGCTCCCAGTAGTGTTCTCCTTCCTAGCCTCGTTGTGTAGAGGTGGGTCTCTATAGGGGCAGTTGGGGCTGAGATGAGATAGCCGGTAGCAGAGTGTGCAGTGGTTCTTGAGTCCTTCGTATTCCAGTGTTATTAAGCTCTCTTCCGCGGATGAAAATTCGATGACTGATTCCGTAGTCAAGGGGTTGAGGCCATCCACAAAGACTCTCATGCGAGCGGAGGTTGCTGAGATATCGTATGTATCTAGGCGTCCAAGATCATGTCCAATTTCGTAGATCATCTTCTGGTGCCAGAAGTGAAGCGGGAGACCTTGGAGCTTGATCCAGAAAGGGATTTGCGAGGGGAAAGAGGGAGAGATCACCGGTTCCCAGCGCTGGATTATCACCATCCAGTTGTTACAGTGGTAGGGGCAGTTATCGAGAACTTCTTTCAGATCTCTCTCCGACGAGACGGAACTGAAAGCAGGAGTGTCACAGGTCTGAGCCTGAGACAGGGCCCTCGAGGTTCTATTTACGTGGAAGCAGTGAGATAATATCGCTGACACGTTGTTCCTGCGGGTTGGTTAAGCGACCTATGAGGGTAAGGGAGTTAGCTTGAATGAGTGCAGAGGTGTCAAGAGTCGGTGCTCGGATCCTTAAGCGTGTTCAAGTAGTAGAGGAGGAAGATATGGCTTTTCCTTTTTCAGCAGCGGTATAGCGGTGAGACATGATGAAACGAGGATCGAAGTTGAAAATAGCAGAGGAGGTGGGTGTCACTGGTTGCCAGCGGAGGAGGAGAGGGAGGTCTAGAGGAGTGCACGTCGACTCTAGACGTTGCTGCAGAGCTCAAAAGGAGGAATTGACGGCGACGACTCCGGCGAGTAGGAGGGTGAGGTACCAGGAAGCCGGACGGATCTTCATCTCACCGGTTAATCCCGGGAAAAGGAGCCGACGGAACGCCGCTAGTGGTATTAAGATTCAAAAGCTTTCCCAAAGTAGAGGAGAAACCAGGCAGATGGGAAAGTCAGAGGAGTGGGCCCCGAGCAAATTAACTAAACCGGGTAAAAAACCAGGGTAGGAGAAAACCGTGGATGAGTCTAAACCGGTGTTAGAACCAGCCTCGAAAAGAGTGCCCGAGAGAGAAAAGAGAGGCAAGGTTAGTTGTTTTTACCAACAATATGCACGTGGAAATAGGAGGGATCATTATTTTGCAAAAATAGAGGGAGAAAGTCGCCGGAGAAGAAACGTTTTTAGGTGTATGTTGTACTGTTTTGCGGGCTCCAGGACACGTGGCGACCCGCGATTAATCCGTTTTTAGTTGTTTTTTTTAAATTGGACAATAAAAAATAATAATAATAATAAGAAGAAATCCCACCCAAGTTTATGGGATAAGGGTGCTCTTACAAAGCATTATTAGGCACAAGGAGTCCAAGGCACAAACAAAGTATATAAATTATCTGGACCATCGTCAACACAGAAATCGTGGGACCTCTTATTACTTACGCTTTTTATTCAACAACTAATAAACACACACAATTTAAGCGTAACAGAAGAAACTCACTCTTAAAACAGGCCAAACTCAAATCCAAATATCAGAGGTGCAGTCTCCACCGGGATACCTCATCTCATGGGCAAGCGCAGGACCATCAGGTTCATCACCAAAGTCCACAAAGAGATCAGGGTTTATCGAGAGACCACCTTTCTCCGTATCAACATCAAGCTGAATTATGTGTGACCCTTTATCCATGAGTTCCGGGTAAAACTGACGATCCCATGCACTAAAGAGCGAGTTTGTTGCATACAATCGTTTCCCATCGAGGCTCAGCTGGATCATTTGAGGTCCTCCTCTTAGAGATTTTCCCTGAAATTACCAGAGAAGAAGCAGTTTCAAGACAATGCAAAATGTAAAATTAAAGATTACATATTGTGGATACAAACCTTGATCTGAGGAACATCGTATTGGAAAGTGTTACCGTCTTCTCCAACCGCCTTAACAGGACTGCCCTTCTGTAGTAATCCTCCCACCCATATTTGTCCGGTTAAGACAGGGTTTTTAGGGTCTTCAATGTTGTACTGACGAATGTCTCCATGAAGCCAGTTCACAAAGTAGAGGAACCGGTCATCGAGGGAGATCAAGAAGTCGGTGATAAGCCCTGGCATTTCTGGAAGAATCCAGTTTTCTACTTTTAGTGGTTTAACTTGGATAACCACCTGAAAATCAATTTGTATGCTAGGTGTGAATCATAGATTTTGAAATAAACAAGAAAAGAAGATAAAGAAACTAGACTTGCCTCATGGCTCCATGTTTCATCACTGTTCTTGAAAAATCTTATCATGTTACTCGACAAAGCACCCCCAACATACCCTGTATCTTTAGATGGATCATGCAAGAATCTAATCTGCAACCACAACCGGTAAAGATTATTAATGTTAGTCTGAAGAAAGAAAGAAGATTTGTAAGAGATGTTTTGATTATGTGACCTCTAAAGGTAACATGCCAGTCTCTCCAAGGTCAATTAATTGTTTCATTTCACCTCCTGGCCAAGTATAGACATGGAGATGGCTTCCGTATAAGCCATCAGCGACGTGCTGGAGATCGAAACCTTTGGTGAAGGCTTTAGGTGCTCCCCAAGAAGTGCTTATCATTGTCTTGTGCCGAGGTTGATACCAGAAGTCATAACCAAACAAGGGACTATGTCCTTCTTTCTCCCACCTGAGATATCCCCCAATAATAATACACATCAAACATAATGGTTTAGAGTAACTATTATCAACAATGTTATATGACTAAGATACCTGTTCTTGATGTTGAAATCAGAGTCAAGAAGAAGAAACCCATTCCCCTTGGCGTTTCCCTCTTCGTCTCCAAGACAGGACACCAAGATTTCACCAGAGGCAAGGCAATGAGCCGTGTGTGGATAAGCCAATCCAGTCTTTTCAGCAATCTCTTTAGGATCCACATACTTATACAAAGAAGGTGCCCTCGGGTCTGCCTTTGTATCAATCGCATAGATGCGACCAGATCTTAATTCAAACAAGATAAAGAACAAGTTAGTGAACTTAAAGATCTCCAAATGAATTCAACATTCTGTTATAAAACTTATATATTAAGGCTGAAGGATGTTTTACATAAGGGATGGTAAGACGAGAAAACGTCTATCAGCAGAAGCATCACCGTGGCAAGAGCTGCAAGAGTTCCAACCAGAGTGATGAAGCTCATCACCCACAAAAGGCATTGGTAACCTGTGAATGACGGTTGAATATGTTGGTGAGTTTGGATCCACATCCACCGTGGCCAAGTAATCAGGCTTCTCTCGTCCCGTTCCTTCAAAAACCATTAAAAAAAAAGTATCAGAATACACTCGTGTGACGAATGGATCTTTATCAGTGGAGGAATCTCATAAGGGTAAGTTTCTGATGACTCCGTAGGATCAAAGAGAGGTGTTAAGAGTAAGATTCATTCAGACAATAAAAAGGAACAAAGGTATTTGTCATACACTGCTCCTTAAAACAGAGAGATCTAAATCAGGAAACTGAAAACAGAGAGATCTAGAATCTTTGAGATTCCGTAGGACCTACTAAAGATTTTCACATCATCATCCAATGTTAAAAAGTAAAGATTCTGTCTGAAAACACTTTTGAAACCGTTCGATCTGGATTCAGGTTAAAGAACATATAAACAAACACACAGATGTGTACCAGTGTAGACGGCGGTGACGTAGATGAGCTTTTCCGATGGACCAGACATGGCGGCGAGTGGTGTCGCGTAACCAGGACTTGACTTGCAACATCCTCCGTCAACGCCGTTGCTCGCGGGAGCTACCACTTCAGTTTTAGTCACCATTTTCGATCTCTGACTTTCTTTCTGTGTCTCTGAAATCAAGATATATAACTATAAATATATATATATATATATATATATATTAAATATTATACGGTACTGGTTAATCTTCACGTCTACTTTGAGTTTATCGCAAACACACACGTGACGTGAATTTTGATTTGTCAATGCCAAGCTTTTGGCTGTATCGTTGTTATCTTTTTTTTTTTTCTTTAACACCAAATGTTTATATTAAAATTAAAAATCTGATAAGCGAAATCGGTTACAACTGAAAACGACAATAACTAAGATATAGCGAAAGATAGATGTGGATAAGGAGAGAATAAACTCAAAGAAAAGCTACATTTGTAATCTTAAAACCCGCTTTGAAAACAAATAAGTAATCAACATTGAAAAATCTAACCAAAAAATTTTAATAGCAAGAAGTCTGGGAACCACGGTAGAAAATAGCAGCCCCAGTGAGAGGGCCGTAGTATCGATTATGTGAAGAACCGTTGATGTTTGAGAGGTATAATATAATGGAAGTGCAGTGGTGATGTAGCGATCAGATCTGGCGAATCTACATTCTTGCACAATAATTTCTACGACGAAAAAAGCGATAGAGTCGACTTAGCTTTGTTATCTAAACTCACTTGAAATCTGTGTAAAAAAACAATATGGTAAAATATATTATTTTAATACATAACTACGGTCAAATATTATTATAGAAAATACTCTTCTCCAAAAACATTGAATTTCTAGTATTTTAATACATAACTTCTGCCAAATTTATAAGTAAAGTTGACCACGGGATGTATTTGGATTAAAATACGTCTCCATACAAAAAATTGATGAACCAATAAGTAATTATTAGAAGTCTATTCTGAGAACTGACGATTCAGTTTTATTTTTGACCAAAATTTCAATTAATTAAAAAGTAGACTTCTAAAATCTATGTTTTTGTGTACTAAACATCACCAAAATCTACATTTTAATTAATTTTTGATTAATTTTATAATATTTTAGTCAAACACAATTGAATTAATGTCTAATAATAAAATATAAGTTTTAGTCAAATGCAAAACTGATTTTCTATAAGTATACGTCTTCGTAAGTTTATTAGATGTTTGTTTTGTTTTCAATAGTAAATGCATAGATTTGATGAGAAATCTGCAATGTTAAATATAAAATTGGTCAAATTTAAAATTAACATTTGCGATGATTAACAAACTTCAGAATATGTAGCGCCTAAGCATAAACATACATAAAAATATGTTGTCACAACATATATCTGAACAGTGTCAAAAACTAATCACATTGTTGTAAATAAGTAAAATATATACTGTGTTTATGGTTTTTATTCAATTTTTGAAATTAAAAAATTAAAAATGATATTTTGTAAATATTTGGAAAAGTTAATATTGTATTGAAATAAAGTGATAAAATATAGTAGACGAAAAAATCGTTAAGTTTGTATTTAATTTGGCGAAACTCCCTTGCTACATAGTTCTACTTGTAGTCCTATCAATTCATTTAAGATAATTATAATTCTGGATAATTCTTTTCTGAATATTACTTCTCAAATAAGTAAATTTGTAACACATATATTTACCACTATTATAATCATCTTTATATTAATATATCTAATCAAATGTAAAAATTAATTAATATTTTTAACCGACAGAGCACATATTTTTACAAAGGCGTCATTATACTTTTATCTTAAAGTGTGCGTGATAAGACTAAGTCAAACAAATTTCGTTTTTCAAAATATAAATTATATGAGTTTTTTAAATAAAGTGTAATCAAAACAATATTAAAAGTAACAAATGAAGCAATCTTAGGACAGCCACATCAGATTGGAAATTCGACCAATCATAACATTTCATTTGTCCACGTCATTAATTGGTATGGTTTGGGCTATCGACATTTTTTTTTTGTAGGTTTGGAACATGACTGAATCATATTATCTTATTGGGTCGACGATGCTCTCGATGCTTTTTTCGCTTTGACAAAGCTTCTAATCGTATATGGTTCCGTATACCTAATTCTCTTGATTCAGTTCATCACCTTTCATCTTCTCATACCTCTCCCGTTTCTCATCTCTTCCTTTAACAAGAGTGATTTCTCCAGTAAAAGCTATAATAAATGGATCTCTCTCTCTCTCTCTCTGTCTCTCCCTCTGTTTATATTTGATTTTTTTTTGTTTTAGGGTTGGTGAAAGCAATTCAAGGCGAGGCAGTCACCACACCACCACACTATGGTTCGACCTCTCTCTCTCTCTCTCTCTCTCTCTCTCTCTCTCTCTCTCTCTCTCTCTCTCTCTCTCTCTCTCTCTCTCTCTCTCTCTCTCTCTCTCTCTCTCTCACAGAGCACTGAATCTGACTCCACACGAGCTCGTGAGATGCTCGCTGTCCCACCACCACCAAGGCTTGAACTCTATCTTTCTTTCTCTCTGTCTTTATGTCCCTCTGTCTCTGTCTCTCTGTTTTGAACTGATTTTTTTTTTTGTTTTAGGGTTGGTGAAAGCAATTCAAGACGAGGCAGTCACCACACCACCACACTATGGTTCGACCTCTCTCTCTCTTTCTCGCTTTCTATCTCTTTGTCTCTCTCTGTATCTGATTTTGTTCCTTTGGTAAAGGAAATTTAAGGATGTAGAAGAAGCTTGATGGTTGGGGGAACAAGGGTAGTGGTAAAGCGGTCGGAGCCACACCACCATGGTTTTGACCTCTCTTTCTCTCTCTCTCTGTCTCTCCCTCTGTTTATATTTGATTTTTTTTTTTGGTAAAGGGAAGTGAAGGATGGAGAAGAAGGCCAAGCACCACCACCACACGACCTCCGTTTTGTTTTTAAGGCAAACGATTGTTCCATCTTTAATTGAGTGAAACCATTCTATCTCGCACTTGATCTTATGTTCCCTAAGAGTTGTGTTGAGTTTTAATCCCGATACCCACAGTAACAGAAATAGTTGTGTTGTGGCCACTCAAGCTGAGGTTCCTCAATTCCGCAAGGGTCCAACAAACAGGTCACGAGCAAGGGTCATAAGAGAAGGGTTTAGTAAGGCAGTTCAAGAGATGATAGACAAAAACCAGACTCGCCTCAAGCAACTACTTATCCAAGAGATGTCTGAATTAAGGATTGAAGAATCAACCGGTCCAATTGAGGTTCAAGAGCCGTCCGGTCCAATCCAGTTCTCTTCCATCGTCCATAACCGAACCGGCCTGATCATTTCCACCTTCCTTCTCGGTTCAGAGACTTAGCCGGCCATCCAATTAAGGTAAGCTGGTAAGTTATCAATTATGATTTCTAACCAGTTAATGTCTTTGGTTTGTTTCAGGTTTGATTTTATTTCTTTTATTTTATTTTCTGGTTTAATAAAACTTATGGGCAAACTGTTGGTCTTTTATTTATTTCTTTGAGTCCAATAATTCCAAGGCATTGTTAGCCTTTGCTTTAGAGTCCAAGAGTGTCGGCCCATCCTGTTTTAGGCCTTAGAATCGTAGAGTCCAAGAAGAGTCTTTGTTGCTTGCATTTGCTTCAAGTCCCCTAGAAGGGCATAGCTGCAGGGTATTTAATCCCCACTATGAGCAGCCTTGTATTTTTTTAACCTTATGAAATATATGAGTCAGTTTGCCCCCAAAGCAACGAAAACCTAAGTCTTCTACTTTGTGAGAAACGGCCAGAAACAAATCGGATCTTATCAAGCTGTCTTCCATCCAGCTTGTGGCGATTCCTCATTCCACCATTCACCCAACGATCTGACCTGAGAGAGACACACGTCCAGCAGGCCTGATTCCATCATCTATCCATCCTCCATCCACTGTTCTTGTTGAGAGAGATACACATCCAGTAACAAGAATCCATAAGCCATCTCTATCCTTCTAGTTTCTCTTCGATTTGATTGCATTTTTATAGTCTAGATTCATCTTTTATAAAACCATAAAAGCCATAAAAATCATATTTGTTTTCATTTTATCATTTGTCATATAGATTACCTTCTGTTCATCATTTAAAACTCAGAAAAACCCACAAAAATCATGTTCTTCTGTTTCAGGATACAAGCGGCCGCCTGTTCCAGCCTCACTGTCCATCCGGCCGAGCCAGAGAGCCATAGATCCAATTAGCCAATATCTTGCCCACAACATTTTGGTATCAGAGCTTAAGGCTCATGAATATTTGGTTAACTCTTTCCTTGTTCTTGCATCTTGTGGTTGTTGCATTTTCATTCCTGTGATTTAAAGGTCATATAAAAAATAAAAATAATAAAAATTCATCCTTTGCTTGCTTGTTCTTGGCGTGTTCATCTCTGTTCTAGCTAAGTTCATCATAGTTTTTCTTAGATCTTTTTCGTGCATTAGGGAGAATTGGCAATCTGTTTGTGTGTGATCGATCAGCTTTCCATATTTGGAGGTTGATTGGCAATTTGCATTTCAATTAGATTGATAATTGTTCCAATCATTTAGATTGATTAGCTTTGCATTTAATTTAATTAATCTGATTATTTGCATTCATATTTAGATCTTCAATCATCATTTATTAAAAAAAGAGAGTTCAATCAATTTCAAATTTCAATTTGCATTTAATTCCAACTTTCCTTTTTCTTTTAGATTGATTTGATTTTTGTTTTCAACTTTAAAAAAAAATTCAACTTTCCTTTTAAAATTATTTCGAATTTAATTTTCATAAATAAAAAAATCAATCAATCATTTAATTGTCTCATTTGCATTTAGTTTGATTGCTTTCCTTTGTTATTTGTTTAAGTCTTCCTTTCTTTTATCTCTTTCAATTCCTTTTGCACTTGATCCTTCTTTTTGTTGAGTACAGGAGAGATATGGGAGACCTCAATGCTAATGGAGTTCCAAACCAGGCCGAGATCAATGCTCAGCTACAAGCCGGCCAAGCTCAGCTCACGGCTTCCCTTAATGCCTTAGCCGCCCAACTGAACCAACTTGGCCAAGGAAACCGTCTTGGTGGACAGCCGGCCGCAAGAGGATTTGGTCCTTACTTGGAGCATCCGCATTCCCAGTCAGAAGGTGAAGACTCCGACCAAGAGCCGCCTGATCGCAGAGGGCCAGGCCAGGCCGCACGCGTTGGACGGCGAGAACATCGGAACCAAGGTGATGGTAGTCCGATCCGGAGGAGAGGACGTGACTGGGACGAGGAAGATGCTTGGCAAGGAGGCAAGGACCTTAAGTTGAAACCTCCTACATTTGCGGGAAAGGTTGATCTAGATGCCTACATCACTTGGGAGAAACGCATGGAGTATATCTTCGACTACTACAAGTATTCCGAGGCAAAGAAGATAGCTTTAGCCGCGGCCCAACTCACTGATAATGCCCTATCCTGGTGGGATCGAGATGTTGCTAAGACCGGCCCTGCATGGAGAGCCAAGAGCTGGGTCGAGATGCGAACCAAACTCCGAGGCAGGTACATTCCATCTTATTATCAAAGAGATCTACTGAAACGTTTCCGTAAGCTGTCTCAAGGAACTAAATCCGTGGAGGAGTACTTTGAGGAGTTTGAGTCACTTAGAAACAAGCTGGACGTCGACGAACCTGAAGCGTCCCTGATGTCCCAGTTCCTAGAAGGGCTGAACGACCGGATTGCCCGCAAGGTGGAACGACAGCAGTATGAAGATTTCAACGACCTGTTGCACTTTGCAGTTCAGGCCGAGAACCATATCAAACGAAAGAATGCGGCCACCAGTAGGAGCAAGCCTGCATGGTCTCAACCAGGTTCCAAAAACGTTGACAAAGGCAAGGCCATTGAGTTGGAGAGTCGGTACAATAAGAGCCAAACCGAACCGTCCAAGGCCACTCAAACCGACCAAGGTAAAACTCAGGCCCAAGCTCAACGTACCCGTGACATTACTTGTTTTAAGTGCCAGGGAAAAGGACACTACGCTAGGGACTGCCCAAACAAGCGTGTGATGGTCCTTAAGGCCGATGGTGAATATGAGTTTCAAGATGAGGCCGAGGTGGAGACGGCTGATTCTGGTGATGAAGTAATGGACTATGCTGAGACCGGAGAGTTACTTGTGACCAGGCGATCTCTCAGTGCCCTCTTTGATCCAGAAACCATCCAAAGAGAAAACATCTTTCATACAAGATGTAGAGTGGAAGGCAAGGTATGTAGCTTGATTATAGATGGTGGTTCTTGTACTAATGTGGCTAGCAAGTATCTTGTTGATAAGTTAGGGTTGATCAAGACCCCACACCCTCGACCATACCGACTCAAGTGGCTCAACGATGAGACCGAGCTCAAGATTTCAGAACAGGTTGTTGTGACTTTTAGCATTGGCAAGTACCAAGACCAGGTGAAGTGTGATTTTGTTCCCATGCAAGCCGGACACATACTCTTAGGGAGGCCGTGGCAATTTGACAAGGAAACCATCCACCATGGGCGGACCAATGTTTATAGTTTCCACCACAACAACAAGAAGCATAGCTTAGCACCTCTCAGCCCACAAGAAGTTCATGAAATGCAGAAATCTATGAACCTGGCCGGCCAGGTAAGTAAAACTAACCTATATGTTACTTCTGGTCAAGTGCTTAAGTCTTTACAACATGAAACGCAGGTGCTACTAATGATCTTTAAGGAAGGTTGTTTTGCAGGTTTCGAGGCCCAAGACGTTCCAGCCGAGGTACAAGTCCTTATGGACAAGTACAAGGACGTCTTCCCTGATGAGATACCAGCTGGCTTACCCCTATCCGTGGCATAGAACATCAGATCGATCTGGTACCAGGCGCGCCTTTACCAAACCGACCCGCGTACCGTGTTAACCCGGAGGAAGCCAAGGAGTTGTAGAAACAGGTCCAAGACCTTATGGACAAAGGCTACATCCGAGAGAGCCTCAGTCCGTGTGCGGTTCCAGTCCTATTGGTGCCTAAGAAGGACGGGACATGGCGCATGTGTGTGGACTGCCGAGCCATCAACAACATAACCATTAAATATCGGTACCCTATTCCTAGACTAGATGATATGTTGGATGAACTAAGTGGTTCTACTGTGTTTTCTAAGATTGACCTCAGGAGTGGATATCACCAAGTTCGAATGAAGGAAGGTGACGAGTGGAAAACCGCCTTCAAGACAAAGCAAGGTTTGTATGAGTGGCTTGTGATGCCATTTGGCCTCACCAACGCCCCTAGCACCTTTATGAGGCTCATGAATGAGGTCCTAAGGCCTTACATCAGTAAGTTTGTGGTTGTTTATTTTGATGACATATTGATTTACAGTCAGTGCTTATCCGACCATGTTGACCATTTAGAACAGGTGCTGAAGGCCTTAAGGCAAGAAGGGCTTTATGCCAACCTTAAGAAGTGTGTGTTTTGTACTGACCAAGTGGTATTTTTAGGCTTTGTTGTGAGTTCACAGGGACTGAAGGTCGATGAGGAGAAGATCAAGGCGATACAAGACTGGCCCACTCCGACCACTATCGGACATATCCGCAGTTTCCATGGTCTGGCCAGCTTCTACCGGCGGTTTGTCAAGGAGTTCAGTACTATCTCTGCTCCCATGACATCCGTGATCAAGAAGAACCTATCATTTACTTGGGGCCCTGCCCAAGAAGAATCTTTTAACAAGCTTAAATATAGTTTGACTCATGCACCAGTCCTTACTCTGCCTAACTTCGATAAAACCTTTGAGATTGAATGTGATGCATCAGGTACTGGCATAGGAGCTGTGCTTACTCAAGGAGGCCGACCAGTAGCCTTCTTCAGTGAGAAATTGAGTGGAGCTGCCCTCAACTACCCCACCTATGACAAAGAGCTTTATGCTCTAGTAAGATCTCTTGAAACTTGGCAACATTATCTTGTGTCTAAGGAGTTTGTTATTCATACAGATCATGAGACCCTTAAACATTTGAGAGGCCAAACCACACTCAAGAGGAGACATGCCAGGTGGTTGGAGTTTGTAGAGACATTTCCCTATGTGATCAAATACAAGAAGGGAAAGGACAATGTGGTGGCAGACGCCCTATCCAGGCGCCACACTCTCATCACCACCATGGAGGCTAAGGTCATGGGATTTGAACATATTAAAACTGCTTATGCTACTGACCCTGATTTTTCAGACTTGTATGGCAGCACAACCCAGGGCGCTGTAGGTCCGTTCTATCAGCATGATGGGTTCCTATTCAAGGAGAAAAGGTTGTGTGTTCCCCAAGGATCCATGAGAGATCTACTGACCAGAGAGGCGCACGGTGGAGGGATGATGGGACACTTTGGCCGGACCAAGACCCTAGACGTCCTTACTGAACACTTCTATTGGCCACGGATGAGACGATATGTTGAGAACCTGTGCATCAAATGCACCGTTTGCCTCAAGTCCAAATCCAGGTCACATCCTTATGGTTTACATATGCCTTTACCAATTCCTAACACACCATGGGTGGATATTTCTATGGACTTTGTGCTGGGCTTGCCCAAGATAGAACACAAAGACTCCATCTTTGTTGTAGTGGACAGGTTCTCCAAGATGGCCCATTTCATACCCTGTGATAAGACCAACGACGCCAGCAAGACCGCTGACCTGTTCTTCAAAGAGGTGGTACGTCTACATGGTGTTCCCGAACCATTGTGTCTGACCGTGACACCAAATTCCTCAGCCACTTCTGGCGGACACTGTGGAAGAAACTAGGTACCAAGCTTCTCTTCTCGACCACATGCCATCCACAGACCGACGACCAAACTGAGGTAGTAAACCGTACACTCTCTCAGCTGTTGAGAGCTACGGTGGGTAAGAATTTAAAGAATTGGTTGAGCTGCTTGCCATTTATTGAGTTTGCTTATAACCGTGCCAAGCATTCTATTACTAACCAATCGCCCTTTGAGGTTATTTATGGTCTTAATCCAGAGATCCCATTGGACTTCATGCCATTACCGCCGGCCATGCAAGTCAGTCAGAGTGGTGCATCCAGAGCTGAGTTTGTTAAGACAATGCACCAACGGGTCGAGGAGACACTAGAGAAGAAGGCTGAGAAGAACCGAGTCAAGCTCAACCAGGGCCGTAAGGAAGTTATCTTCGAACCAGGTGATTGGGTATGGCTTCACATGCGGCCAGAGCGGTTTCCTGAAGAGAGAAAATCCAAGCTGGCACCCAGAGGAGATGGTCCGTTCTGGGTCCTAGAGAGAATCAACAACAATGCCTACAAGCTTGAGTTACCCGGAGAGTTCAAGGTGTCCCCAACCTTTAATGTATCTGATCTGGCCCCATATTGCTGAAGACGAAGAAGTTCTGAGGACAGAACCTTCTCAAGGGGGAGGGGATGTTGTGGCCACTCAAGCTGAGGTTCCTCAAGTCCGCAAGGGTCCAACAAACAGGTCAGGAGCAAGGGTCATAAGAGAAGGGTTTAGTAAGGCAGTTCAAGAGATGATGGACAAAAACCAGACAGGCCTCAAGCAACTACTTATCCAAGAGATGTCTGAATTAAGGATTGAAGAATCAACCGGTCCAATTGAGGTTCAAGAGCCGTCCGGTCCAATCCAGTTCTCTTCCATCGTCCATAACCGAACCGGCCTGATCATTTCCACCTTCCTTCTCGGTTCAGAGACTTAGCCGGCCATCCAATTAAGGTAAGCTGGTAAGTTATCAATTATGATTTCTAACCAGTTAATGTCTTTGGTATGTTTCAGGTTTGATTTTATTTCTTTTATTTTATTTTCTGGTTTAATAAAACTTATGGGCAAACTGTTGGCCTTTTATTTATTTATTTGATTCCAATAATTCCAAGGTATTGTTAGCCTTTGCTTTAGAGTCCAAGAGTGTCGGCCCATCCTGTTTTAGGCCTTAGAGTCGTAGAGTCCAAGAAGAGTCTTTGCTGCTCTCATTTGCTTCAAGTCCCCTAGAAGGGCATAGCTGCAGGGTATTTAATCCCCACTATGAGCAGCCTTGTATTTTTTTAGCCTTATGAAATATATGAGTCAGTTTGCCCCCAAAGCAAAGAAAACCTAAGTCTTCTAGTTTGTGAGAAATGGCCAGGAGCAAATCGGATCTTATCAAGCTGTCTTCCATCCAGCTTGTGGCGATTCCTCATTCCACCATTCACCCAACGATCTGACCTGAGAGAGACACACGTCCAGCAGGCCTGATTCCATCATCTATCCATCCTCCATCCACTGTTCTTGTTGAGAGAGATACACATCCAGCAACAAGAATCCATAAGCCATCTCTATCCTTCTAGTTTCTATTTGATTTGCTTGCATTTTTATAGTCTAGATTCATCTTTTATAAAACCATAAAAACCCATAAAAATCATATTTGTTTTCATTTTATCATTTTATCATTTGTCATATAGATTACCTTTTGTTCATCATTTAAAAACTCAAAAAACCCCACAAAAATCTTGTTCTTCTGTTTCAGGATACAAGCGGCCGCCTGTTCCAGCCTCACTGTCCATCCGGCCGAGCCAGAGAGCCATAGATCCGATCAGCCAATATCTTTCCCACAACAACTTGCCTTGAAGGTAAAGGTCTGACCTTTTTGATTCCTCTTTTGTTTTTGTGATAGTGTTCTTTGGTTAAGGGTCTGACTTTTTCTTTTTGGTATGAAGGAGAAGAATGGTCTCATGTGGTATCATGTTGCCTGCTACTCTATCTTCAGTATCTTGTGTCTTCGTCTCTCTTATGAACAAAGGCAAGTTAGTATTATTTGGAAGCTCATGTATTGTTCATGTGTTGGAAGCTCATGTGTTGCTGAAACTTTTAGTGTTGGAAGCTAATGGAGTAGTTTTTTCTTGGAAAGTTTTAGGAGTTCTGCCGGTAATACGCTGTGGCAGGATAGTGTAAATGGCTCTTATACAATTTGGAAGCTCATGTGTTGCTGCTCAGGTTGCAGTCAAAGCTTCTTATTTTCCAAGCATATTGGAATCTCACCAAAGCAAGTTAGAGTCTTTAACTTTACCATTTATAAATTGAAGACCTTTAGTTTTTATAGATTTCCCATCTTTCTGACCATTGCATAATAGTCTATATATCGGTTGATGTCTCTGTTGTTGTTGTTGAAATACATCTTTTGTGGTTCAGAGCACAATAGATTTAGATTCAAGTATGTGAAGGTCACCAACAACTTGAACAAGTACAAATTCCAAAATTTAACATCGAGGGGCTAGTGGCGGATGGGATCATGGGAGTTATAGGTTGCTGAAACGAGCGTGTTGAAGAAGGATTTAACAAATAAGGTACAAGCTTCATTTAATAAACACAGTCTTTGCATTGGCTAATGGAACAAGCTTTATTTTTCTTGTGGTTACATTAATCTACTTGCTAGGAGTTCGGGTTTGGTTTTGAACATTTTCCTGAGATTCCGATCACTTCTTATCAATCGACCTTGACAAATATCCGCTTAAGGAGGTAAATGGCTCGATTTCCTATCAAGGCAATTCAAATGTTATTTCTGGAGGAGCTTCTAATGAGCCATCTTTGAAGACTGAAAACAAGAAAGAGGTATTGTATCTTACAATCTTTTTAGTCATAGATTCATAAAGTGGCTAATATAAGGGCTACACAACTATTTTTTCTGCAGTCTTTGAGACGGAAAGTATGGTGTAGTGCAACTATGATGCTGCTTCCAAACTAACTGGTAGATGAATTTTACGAGGTCATCTTATCTTGGCGTAGCTCTCAGGGGTCATCTACTATGAGACAACTCTTTTAGGGAAAACATGATTGGATTTAGAGGTAGAAGCAATGGTGCTATGTATATCTCACCTCCTCCACCAAGTGTGTACTTATGAGATCGTGAATGTGAGCAACAATGTCAAATGGTAGGGCTCGAATATATTTTACCAGAAAAGATTCTTTTTGTTTTACTCTTCGTTCTCTCAATCACATAGCACATTGTAATCCTCTTTGTATATATAAATAGTTTATTATACTTTAAAACACGAGTCCTATTTTGGGTCGTTTTAGTATTTTGTAATTATTTGGTTAGTCCACTATAAAACATTTTTATAAACAAAGCCAAATTTGTTTCATATTATAAGTAGTTTAAGAGAAATTTGTTTGTTTCTTAGTTTTCATATTTCTAGGTAACTTTTATTTTTATTGATTATTGTGTGACCAATCAAATTATATATACTTATTTATGATTGGTTTATATATATCTAATTTATATATCAAATACTATTTTTGAAAAGAAAAACAATTTTCTTAATCTTTGTGCATTCAACCAAAACTACTTACATAGTGAAATAGAGGAAATATATTTTAACAAAGTACTAAACAAAAACATACTTAATAAGTTATTTTAGTTGTACCATACAAGATGTTGCTTAACCTGTATCTTTCAGGCCGATAACAAAAAAAATGATACATCAATATAATCAATGGAGTAATGGTTTTGTTCGGGCTAGATTATATATATATATATATATTTTCAGTGACACATTCAAAAATGTAAACCAAATTAAAATTACTCAAAAAAGTAAAAACAAAATATACCAAAACAATATAACACTGATTAGAAAGAAAAAAAATGGTTATACTAAAAAGCAAATAAGATACACGAATTTATACAAAAGTCTTCTAAAATGTCAATATAAGTAAATAGAAAATCTGTAATCAAATAATAGACAATACATCTATTACACTTTAAAGTAAATGATGCACATATCAATTACAAATATTAAATGTAAACACACACAATAAATTGACAAAACAAAAATAATATAAAAATAAATAACTAAAAGTCTTTTAAGAAAGACTCTTGATCAGCCAAATATTCAACAACAAAAAAAGGATTCAATTAGCCAAATATAAGTTTACAAAAAGATAGCCACATCAGATAACCTTTTTGTTGTTGTTCAACACACATCAGATAACCTTCCTCCAAATTGATCGACCATAAAGAAAATCAACAAAACAAATCGACAAGCCCATAGACGCATTCATTTTCACATTCGTAATAGACCTATTCCAGTTGCTTATTATAGATCTCCGCAACTTAAATACATACATAAATACTAATATATATATATATATATATATATATATATAAAATAAAATGTAAATATATATGTGAACATGATCATATTCTCATAAGAGACATTTTTCCTTGAGGCTAATGATAGTGTATCTAAAGCTTCATTTCAAAGGTATAAACTTAATTCCCAGATGCTCCACTTTCTCCACACTCACTTTGTGAATGATTATTTCCATCTTACCTTCTCTACTCCTACAACAAATTTAAATGGTGTTAATTTTTTTTGGTAAACTCCTGATTGAGTTTAAGGACTTCGTATGAATACGATGATAGATTTTTGAAGGGATAAAATGGATAGAGAACTGACGTATCAGCAACACACAAATCTTGAAAATCCACAGTCTCTTTAATGTTGTTTATTGTCATAGTTGGGCGAGGTATCTGCCATTTGCGTCTCCAGGGCTTTGACAAGAGCGAAAGCGAAGGAAATATCTCTTAGTTAACTCTATCCATTTGCATTTTCGTTCACTATCTCATATCCCAAATGTATTTTTAGATATTCAAAAAACAAACTCAGTTTTCGTCCTAAAAATTCAATATATAAATTTTTAAATTGACCACAATATATATATACGCATTACATATATCACATACAAATATTTGTCCAAACCCGTGCGTAGCCTGGGAAAATCTCTAGTTTTCTTAAAACATTGGCACAACTAAAAAATATCCAAGTTTGCTATGGTGTAACTAATTAAATCAAAATTTGCAGAAGTACAACTATGTATAAGTAATTACTGCCATTATCATAGGTGTTAATTACTAAATATAAATATTACTTCCTCTATTTCACAATGTAAGTAATTTACTCTAAAAGAACTAATATTAAAAAAAAATTGTTACTTTTTAAATTAGCATTTAATCAATGAATTCAACCAATTATAAAAAATTGACATTGTTTAACTGGTAACTCAATATCCAATAAGTAAGAAGTTGCATTAAAATATAAATAATACTTATAGTTTGAAACAAAAAAATTATCTAAAACTACTTATAATATAAAACAAAGAGTATCTTATTACTTTTAAACGACAGCTCAATATTTTAAGAATTTTATAATAATTTTTTGAAATATGTGTCAAAAATTTTGGTAGTACCATTTCTTTCATTAATATTTTTTTTAATAATATAATTTCTATTTTTTATGAAATAATATATTAGTGATAAAATTTATTAGTGATTTCCAAAATGGCGACATCTCAACCTGATTTGACAGAACCTAATCAGTGTTAACGAGGAATCCTGGGTTTTGCTTCAATTTTAGGGTTTTTTGTTCTGTACTTTTTCGATTTAGGGATGTTAAAGAGAATTTTGAGTTTTCTATGACTTAGGTTCTTCTTGTTCTCCTTATTAGAGGTTTATGTATTTTTCATATTTTTTATTTATTTCATCTATAGATTTGAATTCAGTATAAGTGATACAACTAATTCAGTAGTATTAATATAACTTTGTATAACTAATTATATATTACTCATTATAACTAGTAAAGTTCAGTAATTCAGTAGTACTCAGTATAACGAAGTATAACTAAGTACAATTAAGTAAAAGTATACTAGTATAATGTAGTTCAACCAGTTATAAGTCAATAATTAAAATTTAAATTTAAAAGCTCTAAAACTTCAAAATTTTGGAAATAATTTTTTTAGCAAAAGTAATTAGTTAAGAAATTAATAAGGATAATATCGGATTATTATATTTCATTAAGGTAGTGAATAAAAAATTTAAAGAGGCCCATAAGAGCATGATTATTAGGATTTTTTAGGATGAGGTTCTTAGCGGAATATAAGAAACCGTCTCTTAACTTTTAACTGAAAAAGCTAAGAACCGGTTCTTAAATCTCATATTTAAGAACCGGTTCTTAGCTTTTTTAGTTAAAAATAAGAACTGATTCTTAGTTTTTTCAAGTTAAAAGTTAAGAGACGGTTTCTTATATTCTCCTAAGAACCACACCCTTAGAATCTCCTAATAATTATGCTCTGAGAGTTTGGTGTTTGAGATATAGGGCAAAGAAGACGATAGCTCTGTCTCAACCATCTTTGAAACATACTATAAGCTAAGAGCTAAAAACAATCAATCTTATGGTCAGCTAGTCCAGAGAAAGAACCAGCCCGTTAATACCAATTAAAATAAGAGCTAAATGGGCCTTTTTTACAAAGTAAACCCGTTAAGATATGTAAGTTACGTTCTTTTAAAATCCTTACTTATTTCCTTAGACAATAAAATTTGCAGAATTTGAAATGCTCAAAGCTCAAAATACGGAAACAACATAAGTAGAAAGTTTTATCATCACTGATTAGGTCACAAAAGAGAATAACAACTTTCAAGGTGTAGATGAAAACACAAGGTTCTAACCTCTTATTTATTACACAACAAACACCACAGCTGAGTCAAATCCAGCTCACTCTTTTCCTGTGGATCTATTCAAATCCAGATATCAGAGGTGCAGTCTCCGCCGGGATATCTCATCTCGTGGGCAAGCGCAGGACCATCAGGTTCATCACCAAAGTCTACAAAGAAATCAGGGTTTATGGAGAGGCCACCTTTCTCTGTATCAACATCAATCTGAATTATGTGTGATCCTTTATCCATGAGTTCTGGGTAAAACTGACGGTCCCAAACACTATACAGGGAGTTTGTTGCATACAATCGTTTACCATCAAGGCTTAGTTGGATCATCTGAGGTCCTGCTCGTAGAGATACCCCCTGAAAACACCGAGATATTAAAGAACATCTTCAAGCAAAAAATAAAAAAGAATCTAAAATGCTCCAAATATATTGAACTTTTGTTTGTTACAAACTTGGATTTGAGGAACATCAAACTGGTAAGTACTTCCGTCTTCTCTAACAGCCTTAACAGGACTGCCCTTTTGTAGTAGTCCCCCCACCCAGATTTGACCGGTTAAGACAGGGTTTTTAGGGTCTTCGATGTTGTATTGGCGAATGTCTCCATGAAGCCAGTTCACAAAGTAGAAAAACCGATCATCAAGAGAGATCAAGAAGTCAGTGATAAGCCCCGGCATTTCTGGAAGAATCCAGTTCTCTACTTTTATGGGTTTAACCGATATAACGACCTAAAATCCAATTCATATTATGGGTTAATCATAAATTTAAGGTAAATAAGAAGATAATTAAAGAAACTACACTTGCCTCATGGCTCCATGTTTCATCACTGTTCTTGAAAAATCTTATCATATTACTTGACAGTGCACTCCCAACATACCCTATATCTTTAGATGGATCATGCAAGAATCTGATCTGCAACCACATATAAGTTAAAAACATTTATAAAAAACTGCCAAGGATTATTCCTTTTTTTTATGTTTTCTGACGAAAAGAAGAAATCAAATGATTGTGTGAGATATTTGATAACGTTACCTCCAGAGGTATGAGACCAGTTTCTCCAAGGTCAATTAACTGTTTCATCTCACCTCCTGGCCAACTGTAAACATGAAGATGACTTCCGTAGAAGCCATCAGCAACGTCCTGGAGATCAAAACCTTTGGAGAAGGCTTTAGGTGCTCCCAAAGAGGTGCTGATCATTGTCTTGTGCCGAGGTTGGTACCAGAAATCATAACCAAACGAGGGACTATGTCCTGGTTTCTCCCACCTGAAAAATCCCCCCAAAAATACACATACCAACTCCATTTAAATGCTTACAACTTTGTCTTTTGTCTACACAAGAACACGATGTTACATTACAAGTCATGGCATTAGTAATATGCCAATTTCACTGGCTATCCCTTCATGATATACACTTTTTTACTTGTGACATGTTCTTTTTTGTGGCTGCATACTATATTAGGATGCAAATGCTCAAATGGTTTTTTAGGCAAATATTCAAATGTTGTTTGTTTCTTTATTTTAATATATATATATATATCTTGATGATGAGTTTGGATGTAAAATCAATTGTATCTCAAAAATATTAAATTTGAGATGCTATAAGAAAAAGTGGATCTAAATTTTTATTTCAAAAATCAAAATAACTTCAAATGCGATGTAAATGACTACCTTGTAAAATAATGTTTAACTAAATTTTGATCCGTGCTTTTAAAGCCCTGAATATTTTACAATATGAAAATTTTAAAAATGTCTATACTACTCTTGTCACAAATGTTAAAATAAATAAATCCGTCCAGTTTAAACTTGTCTTCTTTTTTGATTGATTAGTTTCAAATCTCAAACCCGTTTAAATCCATTTAACTTTTTAATAAGTTTAATCCTCTAGTTTATGTATAAAAATGTTAGTATTGAAACATCCCCAGTTGTCATGGTGAATTGAGTTTTCATATAAATAAATGTACAACTAATTTTACTTGTATTAGCTTTTGTCATTTTTCCTTTTCTTAACACATTTTCAGAAAAAGTTAACACAGTTGGTCGTACAAAAATTCTTCTTCGATATTTGAAAACCATAAAAAATTTACTTCTATTAAACGATAATGATCCTAGATTGTTGTAAGATCGTTAGTATATGGGAGAAAATATAGGTAACATATTTTCTTTTATTGATGTGTTATTAATGAGTTGTTATTGAATGAAAAATATATATAAAATTTATATAAGGGAAATAGGAGAAATCGTTGGTTACAACTATTTTCTCTAATGATTTTATTAAGACTTATTCTTGAGTTCACCCCCTAAGATGAACCTGTAGGTTCACCGACTAATAGGATTTCATTATTTTATATTCAGTGTTTTTTAAAAAAGAAAACAAAATGTTGTCAAATTATATTATGTTTTTAAAATAAATAAAACATAATAGTAGTTGCAAAAAAAACAATGATATTTTTTTTAAAAAAATTTTAAAATCGTCGGCAAAACACTAAACCTTAAATCCTAAACCCTAAACCTTAAATACTAAACCCTTGGACAAATCATAAATTATACTAGGGTTTACCCAAATGTTTAGGATTTAATGTTTAGTGTTTTGCTGACTGCGTTAAAAATAATTTTTTTAAAAAATAAAAGATTTAAGATTTATCCAAGGGTTTAGGGTTTACCCAAAGGTTTAGGGTTTAGGATTTTGGGTTTAGTGTTTTTCAGATAGTATTAAAAATATTTTTTTTTAAAAAATCATTTTTTGCAACTATTATTATTTTTTATTTATTTTTATTTTAAAACAAAATATAATTTAACAATATTTTGTTTTTTTTTAAAAGATACTAAATATGAAATGACAAAATCCTATTAGTTGGTAAACCTACAGGTTTACGGTGAACCCAAAAATAACTCATTAATTAAAATTAAAAATCAATGGCACAGTTGTAATATTTAGAAAAATACAAGGACGCCTTGTGTTTTAATAGTATAGATATTACTCATTGATTTTTTTGTCAAACCCCACCCTATATATATAGAGAGACCCTCACATAGTCTTAATTGTAATTATATCAAAAGAAAATATCACCAACAATAAAATGTCATAAATAAAGAAATCATGAAAAGTATAAAGATAATTATATTTTTATCCAAAATTGCATGAGTAATTAGTCTATTTATTTTTATATTAGAATTAGAAATATAAAAGTGAAATTAGAAGATTTTTTAGAGAAACTATTTCATATGTTTTTATTCACTTTCTTCAAAAGGGATATATTTCTAAAGGTACAAATCTGAATTTTGCACTTATTTATATAACTCTTCAAATTTAGGATGTTGTCGTACATTTTTTTTGTGAATCTCTTCATAAAATGGATAAAATGTGTTTATATAACAACTCAAATTTGGTTAGATATGTTGATATAGTGTGACGTCACAGAAGTAAAACCATTTTATGTTTGTTTTAAAGTTTTTAAATGGTCTACTAAACTCATCATAAAATGTATGATTATGTTAACTTCCTGTATGTTATACACATTGGAAGACTTTGTATATCTTTAAGAAAATTTCATTAATATTTGGAAATGTCATCATATAAATTTTATAAAAAAAAATAATTTATGAGAAAATAATTTATAAATTTTATAAAAAAATCAATAGATATTTCAAATAAATATTTATTGCACATTTACTAAACTTTTATTTTATTTCATTTATTATTTATTAAAGATTATTTAGAATTTGCCTCAAATAACCTCAAAACATGTTTTATCCCTAATTAGCTTACAAAAGTCAAAGTGACCATCTTAATCTTCATTAAATGAGCGAATGGTAATTATCTTACTTTTTACAAAAATGTGAAATTTTTTTTTAAAAATAATATTTTTTTGAATGTTGAAATTATTTTATATTTGTGAAAGTTTGCTAACCTTTTTTAAGAATGTTTTTCTTTTAATTTGTTTTTTTAAAATGAACTTATATAATATATTTATGAATTTTTGTTATAAGCGTGATCAGGAAAACGTTACTAAATATATAAAATATTTTCCCATAATTTAGAAAATATTTATAAATATTTATAATATTTGTGTAAAATTTATAAAAAATTAAAAATTGCGTATTTAAAAATAGATTATTAAATTTTTATTTCAGAATACATTCATGAATATATATTTATGAATATCTTACTGAATTTGAATTATATGTTACTTTAATAAAAAAAATTTAAATATGTATAATATCTTCCTAAAAGTATAGGAAGATATTCATGAATGTGTATGATATCTTCGTAAAATTGAGTTATATACATATTTAGGAAAATATTACTGAACATGTCTAATATATTCCTATAATTTAGAAAGATATTAATAATTAAATATAACATCTTTATAAAATTGAGAGGACATTCATAATGTTGTATAAATGAATATCAAAGTTCGTAAGTGTATACTTTAGAAAGGATTATCTAATATTTTGAAAGATTTAATAAATATTTAGGAAGACATTCATATATATATATACACATATAAGTTTTACTTAGGAAGTATAGTTACGTGTTTACGACAACAATTATGACCGAGATAAAATTTGAAAAAGTGTTATTTTGAAAAAGTTTGATTTTTTGTCAAAACTATTTTTGAAAAAAATAAATTTCAATTTTATTAATTTGAAATATTAATATTTATTTATTTTTTATATTAAATTAACAATAAAAATTACAGAACAAAAACTAAAATTGGCTAACAGGAAAATTAATTTTTCAAATAACTACCTAGCTTTTCACAAAACCAAAAGCTGTGATTTTTTCGATGTACCTTAAAATTCAGCTACTGATATTTGTTTTTTAATATTTTAATTGCAAAAATTTTATTCAGTTTATCATATTTTAGAAATATAAATAAATTTATTTAGTTAGTTTTAAATATTAACTATTACTTTTGTATTTTTCTGAAGATTTAAAATTAAATTAAATTTAAAATATACCTATTAGCGTTTATTTTGCAATATATTTTGGAAAAACATTTAATAAATTTAATTATTAAGTGATAATAATAACATATTTTTTATGGTTTCAAAAGAAAGATTTATTATATATAACTTCTTTTAGTTTGAAAAAAAAATAAAAACCAAAATCTAATGTCACCATTCAAGTTTTAAAAAACTAAAATCTACATCAAAGTCAAGAACCAAAAATCTAAAAAATAAAATCTAAAATCCATGCAAACAATCATCACCTTAATCTTTTTATTTTTAAGGAAAATGGTTTTGTGTTTTCCACTTTATGCGTTACTTTTGAAAAATAATGGGTTTGGGATTTTTTATTGAGTTGTGCTAAGATAGCATTTTCTGCCCGAGACTGTTTATTTCGCCAAAACTTCAGAATTAAAAAAAAACAATATTATATTAATAGAGAAATTATTTGAAATTTACTAAGTTGGATATTATTTTTAAAAATATATTCAATCAAAAATATTATAAAATTTGGATTTATGGCTAGTGATTATTGTTCATGGTTTAATATCAAGTGGTGGAATTGGGTTTATAAACTCTTATAAATAATATTTAAACAATTATAAATTATTTAGAAGGGCTAATTTTATTTTTTCATAATAAATTTAAGTTATTTCTGAAAATAATTATCATCTAAAGGTAAATTTGAAAATACTATTAAATTTGAGTTCAAGTTAGAATTTTCCCTTACTAGTAATAGTGATAAGAAACTATAAGAAAATAAAATAGAGTGTTTTTCTTAATTAGTTACCTGTTCTTGATATTGAAGTCAGAGTCAAGAAGAAGAAACCCACTCCCCTTGGCATTTCCATCTTTGTCCCCAAGACAGGACACCAAGATTTCACCAGAGGCAAGGCAATGAGCTGTGTGTGGGAAGGCCAATCCGGTCTTTTCAGCAATCTCTTTAGGATCTACGTACTTATACAAAGATGGTGCCCTCGGGTTTGCTTTTGTGTCAATTGCATAGATGCGACCAGATCTTCATCAAACAAGAAAAAAACATATACTGGGTCATCCTCAAGAAAGAAACTTAAGGGAAGAAAGGCTGAAAGATCATACATAAAGGATGGCAACACAAGATAACGTCTATCAGCAGAAGCATCACCATGGCAAGAACTGCAAGAGTTCCAACCAGAATGATGAAGTTCGTCACCAAGAAAGGGCATTGGCAATCTATGAATGACGCTAGAATATGTGGCTGAGCTTGGATCCACATCTACCGTTGCCAAGTAATCTGGCTTCTCTCGTCCCGTTCCTTAAAGTCCCATTCAAACCAATAAAAAAATACCATAGCTAGAGGAACCACAATCCAAAACAAATTATACTTCTTTGATAAACGATTTTAATCCTATGCAGTGTTTTCATACCCGACCCGGATCTATATTCAAACCGATAAATCCAATGATCCATAAGTAATTAGGCTTGGATCTAATAAAAAAATCTCGTTAATGAAATATGATAAAACTCGATAAAAACCCAAATACCTGGCATTAATCCAACCCAACACCAGTTGACCTAGTAAAACTCAATTTTTATAACATTTCTAAAAAATTGATGAAACCTTTCATACACTTTTTAATATTACAAAAGTTGAAGAAACTACAAAATTTATAATTTTTTAGACTTCGATGAAAGTTTTACTATGTTATTTGAAGAAAATAGTAATAAAAACCAAAATTTATTGATATGAAACTATTATTCTATTTTTAATATTTAAAATCTATTATAAGTTTGTATATATATTTATTTTAGATTTAAAATTTAATTTTATAATATTTTATTTAATTATTTATTATCTTATTTTTATCCAAAGTTCTTATTTAGTATTAAAAATTAATCAAATAATTTATTTTTATGGTGGATGAAAATTGAAACTAGAAGAAAATTTTAAATATTTAACTATATCTTGTAAATAAAATTTGATATCACTTTAACTTTTTCAATGGTTAATAATATTATGTTTATATATAACTATATTACAACTTATTAATGTGTTGACCCACGGTTCAACCACGATTGACTCAGTGACCTGGTGACTCAGAGAATAATCCGGTAAAATATCTGGACCGAATTTAAAAATATTGATCCAAGGTCAATCTAATATCTGCATATTTATATAGTGTTTAAAAGCACATGTGTATCAGATAGGTTAAAAACATATAAACGAAACAATTACAATGAAATGTGTACCAGTGTAGACAGCGATGACGTAAATGAGCTTTTCTTGTGGACCAGACATGGCGGCGAGTGGCGTGGCGTATCCGGGACCTGACTTGCAACATCCTTTTTCTCCGCCCTTTCCAACCGGAGCTATCACTTTAGTTTCAGTCGCCATTTCTCTGTCTTTTGAAATCAGATCTCGTAGATATATATTGTGGTATTGGTTTTAAGGTCAGAGGAATGGCAAACACACGTGCTTTTTATCTATTTCTCTACACTTTATTTAAAAAGTGATTTTTTGAAATTTGCTTATATATTATTACTAGGTGGACCCGCATGCATATGCGGCATTAACGATTCATAGATTTTATGTATAAATAATATTTAAACAATTATAAATTATTTAGAAGGGCTAATTTTATTTTTCATAATAAATTTAAGTTATTTCTGAAAATAATTATCATCTAAAGGTAAATTTGAAAATACTATTAAATTTGAGTTCAAGTTAGAATTTTCCTTACTAGTAATAGTGATAAGAAACTATAAGAAAATAAAATAGAGTGTTTTTCTTAATTAGTTACCTGTTCTTGATATTGAAGTCAGAGTCAAGAAGAAGAAACCCACTTTGGCATTTCCATCTTTGTCCCCAAGACAGGACACCAAGATTTCACCAGAGGCAAGGCAATGAGCTGTGTGTGGGAAGGCCAATCCGGTCTTTTCAGCAATCTCTTTAGGATCTACGTACTTATACAAAGATGGTGCCCTCGGTTTGCTTTTGTGTCAATTGCATAGATGCGACCAGATCTTCATCAAACAAGAAAAAACATATACTGGGTCATCCTCAAGAAAGAAACTTAAGGGAAGAAAGGCTGAAAGATCATACATAAAGGATGGCAACACAAGATAACGTCTATCAGCAGAAGCATCACCATGGCAAGAACTGCAAGAGTTCCAACCAGAATGATGAAGTTCGTCACCAAGAAAGGGCATTGGCAATCTATGAATGACGCTAGAATATGTGGCTGAGCTTTGATCCACATCTACCGTTGCCAAGTAATCTGGCTTCTCTCGTCCCGTTCCTTAAAGTCCCATTCAAACCAATAAAAATACCATAGCTAGAGGAACCACAATCCAAAACAAATTATACTTCTTTGATAAACGATTTTAATCCTATGCAGTGTTTTCATACCCGACCGGATCTATATTCAAACCGATAAATCCAATGATCCATAAGTAATTAGGCTTGGATCTAATAAAAATCTCGTTAATGAAATATGATAAAACTCGATAAAACCCAAATACCTGGCATTAATCCAACCCAACACCAGTTGACCTAGTAAAACTCAATTTTTATAACATTTCTAAAAATTGATGAAACCTTTCATACACTTTTAATATTACAAAAGTTGAAGAAACTACAAAATTTATAATTTTTTAGACTTCGATGAAAGTTTTACTATGTTATTTGAAGAAAATAGTAATAAAACCAAAATTTATTGATATGAAACTATTATTCTATTTTTAATATTTAAAATCTATTATAAGTTTGTATATATATTTATTTTAGATTTAAAATTTAATTTTATAATATTTTATTTAATTATTTATTATCTTATTTTTATCCAAAGTTCTTATTTAGTATTAAAATTAATCAAATAATTTATTTTTATGGTGGATGAAAATTGAAACTAGAAGAAAATTTTAAATATTTAACTATATCTTGTAAATAAAATTTGATATCACTTTAACTTTTTCAATGGTTAATAATATTATGTTTATATATAACTATATTACAACTTATTAATGTGTTGACCCACGGTTCAACCACGATTGACTCAGTGACCTGGTGACTCAGAGAATAATCCGTAAAATATCTGGACCGAATTTAAAAATATTGATCCAAGGTCAATCTAATATCTGCATATTTATATAGTGTTTAAAAGCACATGTGTATCAGATAGGTTAAAAACATATAAACGAAACAATTACAATGAAATGTGTACCAGTGTAGACAGCGATGACGTAAATGAGCTTTTCTTGTGGACCAGACATGGCGGCGAGTGGCGTGGCGTATCCGGGACCTGACTTGCAACATCCTTTTTCTCCGCCCTTTCCAACCGGAGCTATCACTTTAGTTTCAGTCGCCATTTCTCTGTCTTTTGAAATCAGATCTCGTAGATATATATTGTGGTATTGGTTTTAAGGTCAGAGGAATGGCAAACACACGTGCTTTTTATCTATTTCTCTACACTTTATTTAAAAAGTGATTTTTTGAAATTTGCTTATATATTATTACTAGGTGGACCGCCCGCATGCATATGCGGGCATTAACGATTCATAGATTTTATGTATAAATATTATTAATATCTAATCAAATTATTATGTACGTAAAGATTTGTGTAATCACACTTGTTCTATATTTCTTATTTTGCATCTTACTCTCGAACTCATTTTGTCTATCTCTCTATGTCTCTCTCTCTCTCTCTCTCAGATTTTATCAGTGTTGATGAGTGTTTAAAAAATTAAGATTAAGATTTTAACATATTTTTATTTTAAATATACGAATCGTATTAATGCCCGCACGCATGTGTGGGCATTAATACAATTCATATGTTTTATGTATAAATATTATTAATATATAATCAAATTATTATGTACGTAAAGATTTGTGTAATCACACTTGTTCTATCTGTCCTTCTTTATATGTCAGTCTCGAACTCATTTTGTCTCTCATTCTATGTTATTCCATGTCTCTCTCTTTTAAATATATGAATCATATATTACCCGTGTAGCTATTAGTATAAATATATAAGTAGATCGTAATTCTTTCTTAATCTCTATGTATTATTCTGTCTCATTCATATATTACATGTTACATTGTTATTATAAGTGCATAAGTGGATCTCTCTTCTCTCTCTCTCTCTCTCTCTCTCTTCTCTCTCTCTCTCTCTCTCTCTCTCTCTCTCTCTCTCTTCTCTCTCTCTCTATCATAATCTTTAATTTCTTATATATATGTATCTCTTTCAATCTCGCTCTCTCTATCTCTATGTCTCGACCGTAACGCTGGGACAACTCATGGACAGTATGTATGAGTTGTAATAGTAACAAAAACATATAGATATATAGGTATATGTAGAGATTTTTGTTACTATTCACAATGGTGCGGGGAGGTTCGTCACCACTCGAAGCCTTAATACCTCTTTCTAAGCCTAAATACCTCTTTCTTTATTGTGAACATACATAAAGTAAATTCATTAATTTTTAAAATAACCCAAACAAAAAAATTTCATAAATAAATTTTAAATGTTTTAAACTTATGGCTTTGATCGATCAAATAAATATCCTAAAAACATTACTTCATTTTGATTCGGTAGCCTAATTCATTGTTACTTACTGGTCTACATCTTGATCTGAATGTATATAGCCAGTATTGTCATGTGGTTTTCTTCATGTGGTTTGTTGTGTGTTATACACTTCTAACTTGCCTTGTTGGTAAGTTATTTAAATTGCTTAATTGTAGATGCCCGGTGACTGTTTTTCAAATGAAATTTTCTCTCATTTGTAATCATTGTTCAAGCAAGTGTGAAACACCAAATATCAAGGCACACATTAACACATTCCATTTTCGGCTGTCTGGCATAACTATAGTGAGCTTTAAATTCGTAAGGTCGCTACACAATATAGAAGAAAACCATGTAGCCATCATGTCCCGCGACAATGATGACAATTTATTCTTGTCCCTTAGTACTATTTGAGCAGTCTAGGTTACTAATCTGAAGAGAATCACTATTATTTTGTTCACTCATATAAAGATTCACTTACATGCTTAGCCAAGTTACTTCTAATTGCTCAAGTCTCCACCATTGTATTCTAGTTCCAAATTTCATCAGAATAATTGTCCTACTCACAGCAAATAATTTAAAAGTCAGACTATTATTTTTAAAATATAAAATGGATCCAAAGAAAACATAATTGTGTTTGAAGTAAAAAAATTAGAAATAAACAGAGAGCATGTCCAGGAGACCGTATAAAAAGAGAGAGCAAGTAAAAATTTGGAAATAGTCAGAGAGCATTTGATAGCTTATGCTTCTTTGGCTTATATTCACTCTCTTCATCATCTTCTTAATCACCTGTCACAAGATTAGTCATGGGTACTTAAGAAAACATGGAGATTCAAAACCAGAAGTCAAGGTGAGGAGACTGAGGAAAATGTATAATCTGAGAAAATTCACATAAAAAAAACAATGGATTTATATTCTTCCCGACTAAAATCAGCCGACTATATGCCTTTTAAGATAAAGAATTTTTAGTACAACTAAAATAAAGAATATAAGCACAAAACTGGTGGATGTACAAAAGTGAAGAGTTAGAATAAGATATCAACATACCATAGTTACCGAATCAACATACCGTAGTTAGAAATTCTGTAATTTCATCATCACTCTAAAGTCAACTTGAAAACAGTGATACAATAAGAAAAAATGAGAAATGATTTTACAGAAGATGATTTCTTCTTTTGCGATAGTGATTTTCTTAAAATAAACCTGCAACATGAAACTGATCACACTTGGACATAACCCAAAAAAATCAACCGTGACGTATAAATATAGCTGATTTACCTTGATTTTTTTATAGAAGACAACAGTCTAATTCATGTAAAAAAAATTGAAAAAAATAAAAAGTGATCTAATCATATATGACTTGAAAAGAAAAGTCATTGTCATAATTCATCTGCAAACTAACCTGAGTCTCTTTAAATATGTATCTGCTTGATCCATTCTTTGATAAACTCTCACTTCTCGGAAAATCAGTCAGGTTCAAGACACCTTGTACATGTTGCACAATGCTTTGTAAGAAAACAAAAACAGTTTGGTGTATTAGACCACAGAAATCAAGCTCTATAAGAAAAAAAATAAACAGAGCGGATTTGGTTAATAAGTACCTCGTTGACACAAGAGATTCTTTGTATGAAAACAAAATGTCTTCTTAAAAATTTCTCGTTCATCAGAGTCCTCCGTACCGATCTAAACAACAAAGAAAACAACTTTTAGAAAACAACTTTTAGAAAACATACCAATCTGTTAAGGTATATTTCCAACATAAAAACCTATATACATATGATCCATACTAATAAAGTTACATATAGATTCTTACCACAAAGTTGTATCTTACTTGGGGCTGATACTTATTGGTAGTTAGAAACCTGCAAAAGATCACAAACATCAAAATTTTAATTAGAAAACAAACAATAGAAATATGAATATAAGATAAGAATTCATGGGAATGAAATTCAAATAATTTTTCTGCATAAAAAAACAAAATCGAGAAAAACAGAGACGGATCAAATCATGTATGGCTTCATAGGTTATTAAAAGTAACAAAAAAAAAACTAAAAGCATACAAATTTCAGTGGTTTCGTTTTCTGCTGAGAATATTTTATACATATAGTAAATTGATTAACGTTTTCAAATGATCAAGTTTTCCTTGGAAGCTATAAAAGAAAATATTTTTCTAATAAATTCTAACATATATTATACTTATAAGGTAATATTATTTTTGGAATATATTGTAACTGAAGGTGAATGTGAATAAGAAAAAGCGAATATATCGGGAATACCTTGCACCAGAATTTTTATTGACGAATCTTGCTATATATATTCAAATTTTAAAGCATGATATTAGAAAAGAAGATATCTCGTCAATTGATTGCAACTGATTTTTGATAAGACAAATCACACTATATATATTTAAATAATAGATAATAAGAAAAAAATAAATATAGGAAGTAGTTGCAACAGTTTTTTTATTGACAAATCTCACTATAAATATTTAAATCGCTTTGAATAAACAAAATGATCATAAAAATATGTTATAAATATCATATTCTAAATTTATTATACATATTCATAAAATAGTATACTATTTATCTAGAAAGAACCAATGAAAAAAATAATAAAGATATTAGTGAACGCTCAGATCTAATAGCCATTAGGATGCAAGATCCTATTACATTAGCATTACAAATTATATCTCACACCTGCGTAATACCATATCATTACTTAAGCAACTATCAAAACAATAATAAGTGTAAGAGTCTTTAAGAGCTTTGAGATTACCTTTGGCTTGTAAACAGACCATCAACATGAAGACGATCATAAGTTCTTGGATACGTCGAAAAGCTTCACACCTATGAAACAACAGATCACATTACATATGCGAGTTCAAATTAAAAGTTGATAGAATAGGTTTTGGTAATTTTACCTAGATAGGTATTTCAGTTTCTGTACTCAGCAGCCATTATTGAAAAGCTTGAGAGCTTCGTTTCCAAATGGTATAGGACCACCAAAATCAAGAGTTCATCTGCATATATAACAAAATCAAAATCAGAAATCTGGAAAAAATATATATAAACTTGACATTCAGAACAATATAAAGCTATGAAATCAAAAGCAACAAACATTCTACAGCTAACAAAATAAGTGGCTCCGTTTCTATGGAAAATGTCTTATTTATATAGTAGATCGGTAGATGTTACTAAATGATCTAGCTTTCACAATAAGCTATGTAACAGAATATTCTCTAATTAATTCAAACAAATATCCAACTATAAGTTAAGATTGTTTATGGAATTTCTTGTTAGCAAAGTTATATTTGAATAATTAAAAAGAGCATATCTCAGAAGTAGTTTCCATAAAAAATTAATTGACATATCTTACAATTAATATTTAAATATTAAATGCATGATATTAGGAAAAAAGATATCTCATCACTTGATGACAACTGATTTTTGATAAAACAAATCCCACTATAAAGATTTAAATATTAAATATAGATTATAAGGAGATAATAAATCTAGGAAGTAAATTGCAACAACTTTTTGATTGACAAAATCCCACTATATGTACTTAATAATTTTGAATTAAAAATGATCAGACAAAATATGTTATAAATATCATATTCTAAATTTACAATATACTTGTAAAAATTTTAAGACTATACCTTATAAATATTTTGTCTAAATTTGTTATATTTATCTTACATATTTTTATAATATGAAAATAAAATACCTTATATTTGACAGAAAATTATATAGTTCATATAATTTTAATATATATATCATCTATATATTATAAATCATATATAAAATTTAGAATCAAAATATTTATATGATAAATAATTATAAAATATTTTCTATTACTTCATAGTCAATAGTTAGAGACTAAACCGAGATTAGAGGATATACTAACCAAGAGATCTTTGATTAAAATAATCAGAGAATAGATTAAAGATGAACCGAGATTGATAAAAATGGTGTGATTAAAAACGGTTTAAGAAAGGTTAACCAGAAGGAAATTAGAAACTACGATATATATATATATATATATATATATATATATATATATATATATATATATTTAATTTTAATTGAAAAAGATCATATAAATATCTAACAAATATTATTTTCTAATTTTATAATACATACTTACACATATCATATCATATAAAAATGTTACACATATCATATTCTAATTTTTAATTATATACATGTTTTATTATTTGATAAATTGTATAAAGTTATATTTTATAGTTGACATAGAACTATATAGTTTATATAAATCTGAAATTTATAAAATATACATTTTGTAATATGATAAAACTGTATAAAATCATATTTGAGTACAAAGTTGTATGTTAATAATATCACAAGTGTAGTGGTAAGATTGTATATAATAATGACCTAGTGATTTGACAATTTTATAGTATTTGAATAATATATTGTGTCATGTCCCTGATTCTGGATAAGGACTTCGGGCACAGCCATGGTGTGAGGAGACGCACCAGTCAGGTCACACGACCTAAAGACAAGCGTACCATGGCTGGAATGGATGGTTAAGTGCATCAGTAGGCTGAGACTTAACCAGAATCGGATGGAGACAAGGAAAGAGGAGCTGGACAATTGAATTGGGAGCTGGACAATGCTGGGGAGAAGCTGGACCAGCAAGGACAAGCTCGGGACAGCTGAGGACATCTCACACAAGGTTGGGTCAGCTCCAGTAGCTGGATGGTTAGCTCACTCAGCTGGAGCAGCTAGTGGCCAGCTCATCTCAGCTTGGTGGAGTGTTTGGGTCTCGACCATGGGGCTCAGGTCATGGGCGGCCATGGACCTGGCCTTGCTGGACATGGAGAATAGGACATGGGTTTGGGCTTGTATTCGTCCAGCCCAAAGGAAGAATAGGCAGTTAGGGGCGGTTGGAGGCAGTTTGGCCGAGTGGGTGTAACCGGACCGTCCAGTCCTACCTGTTCGCCCAGGCGGTTTGGCCAAAAATTTCCCTATAAATACAAGGCCTTGGGGTCTAAATTAGGAACAAAACTCCTTAGGGGAAACTCTGCCAAAATAGTGAGACAGAGAAAGAAAGAAAGAGAGAGATCATGCGGCCAAAGTAAGGCCGTGTGTGGTGGTTGATTTCCGATCAAGAGTTGGCTAGTGTGGTGCGGAGATCGATTGATGATGAGTACCAGAGGCAAGGAGAAGGACTTGGAGAAGGGCTTGAGCACTCCAGAGCGCACGCCCAAAGTTAGTGGGATGGACCGAACCATCCTACCATGGCCGCGGTGGAATTCCGTGTAGGCTGTGGTCGGATTGGTGGATCCAGACCCATCTCTTCCCATTTCCTTACAGTTCAATCTCTATTCTTCCCTATTCTGTATGTGAATGGTGTTTCAGACTCAGAGTGAATGGACCAAGGCTTTGGCCGGTCCAGGAACATAGTGCTTGGCCTTTGGCCGGACTAATCTTGGTCGGATTCTATAGGCTCTGGTTGGCTTCATTGAATTCCGACCATGGATTCCTCTTAGTGAGGATTTATCATGAATTTTATTGGGTTTTACCTAATTGATTTGATGATGGCCAGTTATGGCCAGTTTGATGGAATTTGGCCGAGATCTATGAGATTGAGGCCGGTTCTGTTCATTCTGATTATGGATTATTCTTAGTTGGGAATTATCAGTAATTGTCAGGAATTTTAATTAGTTTTTAGGAATTTATTTGAGTATGTCAGATTTGGGATTCAGCCATGGTCGATTGTGGTTTAGTGTGGTCAATGGGTTGGATCACTTTGGATCAGTCTGGCCGTGTGTTGTTGGTGTGTTCTGGATGCCATAGGTGGTGTCCTGAGTATGGCCGTGAGCCTTGTTGATTGATTGGTTAGTTTAGAGAACATAGATCAGGTGAACCGAACCATGCAATGATAGATGTGCTTGCTAGGATATCAGAATGTACTTATACATATGTCTTGGGGTGTGTGTTGGTTTCCGGATCAGACCAGGACCGTGGCAAGGCCAATGAACCATGAGGACCTGAGCCGTGATGGATGTGTGGGTTGTGGGATTGTATTGTTTCTTTGAACACATGAACTTATGATAGCCTATAGGGCAACTGAACCTATGTATTGGATCACATGTTTTATATTAATAAAGATACACTTTCTCTTATTTGTTTAGACTTAGGATTCAAAATGATTGAACTTCATATGATTGAAAATGACTTAGAAAGATACTGAACCTTAAAAGTGAACAAAAGTTACATGACTAGTCTAAGTAGGGCCGCGGGTCCTAGTTGGGTCCTTTGGACCAGGATCGGGTCTTACAGTGCTGTCTACGGAAGTGGGTTACATTTAGTGGGCTTTTATTTATTTATTTATTTATTTTTAAATCAAAGCCTTTTGTCTAATCAAATGTCAAATTAGTCTGTTTATTGATTAGCCAATAAAATAAATAGGGATTTAAAAAAAAATCATTAATTAAAGCTTGAGGACAAATGAATAAAAGATACATCAGCATTTCTAAGTAGTTAGCTTCACATTATGAGAGTAATCAGCCAATCAGCTTATAACGTTTTACTTAAGTATGTTTGCAAATAATAGTATGATTGATAAAAATGGTGTGATTAAAAACAAGGGAGAATTGCCAAGTGTGACTCAAAACTTGGAGTCAAACCCAAAAGAATACCCCAACTTGGGTCAAAGGCAAAAGTAACCTAAAAGGCTATTGAAATTACAACTATCCCCTTGTGAACAAACAAAAACGGAATTTTTTCGCTTCTTTCTTCGCAGTCGCCCGTCGCATCGACTTTGAATAAGTCGCCCATGACTTAACCGAAGAGTCGCCTGGACAGTTATTCTTAAATATAATTTAAAAATTTTGTAAAAATATTTTGATAAGTGAAAAATGGGAATTATGTAATTAACATATGTCTTAAGAGATATAAATTAAGATATAACAAATTTCAATTGTTTTCAGCATAGATGAATGAAAGTAGTGAGTCATGATATTCTTTAGTTTAACTTTCATCAACATATGTTGTAGTATTGTATATGTTCTAGGGTTAGATTTCGAAAGCATTAAAACCGCTTTTGAAAAATTTAAAAATTACATAAGCTTGTTCATTTCTCGTGTATAGTAAACACTATTGAAATATAATTTGATTTTATAACGGTTAGTTAGTTAATTTAGTCATTTTAGTTTAGGGGTCATTTTAGGGTCTTGGACGACTTAATATTTAGTCTTCAGTAAACGTAAGACTAATATTTAGTTCGATGTACATTATCAGCCGAATAAGTCGCCTAAACCGACCAAACCTTAAATTTTACCAACGCACTTTTAAAGCTAACCGATTATTTACCCAATATATAAGGTGATTTTTTTCATTTTTCGAAATTCAGAAACCCTAATCTCTCACCGCGATATCAAAGGCGATTTCAATTCACTATTTCGAACAAACCATCGTTCTCAACGCCGCTATCTATCTCACTTCATTCTCACCGTTCGCCGCTTCTTCTTAACCCTGCGCCGCTTTCTAAACCCTAGGCTACCGCTCTTCTAAACCCTAGCCGCTTCTCTAAACCTCAGCCGCCACTATTTCTCAACAAACCGCCGCTTCGCCAACGTGTCACCAACACTATCTCACCGCCGCTTCTAAACACTACGCGTAAACCTCGCAGCCGCCAGTAAACCAGCGCCGCTTCAGTAAACCTCGCACCGTAAGTCATCAATCTCGAGGAAAAGATGAACATAAAACGTTGTCTCTATCAATTTACTCATTCTCACCGCTTTCATGTTTATTTTTCAGATCTATAACCTCAATGACGTAATTTTCTGCTACTAATCATCCGCTAAATCTTTTAAGATGTTAATTTAAGTCGCCCGAAAGTCTTCAACCGACGACTTAGTAGACGACCTAAATATAAGTCGCCCAGCTTGGAAGACTTTCCAGACGACTTAAATATAAGTCGCCTTGGACGATTTCCGCACGACTTAATTATAAGTCGCCTACTAAGTCGCCCGAGTTACAATTAAGGCGATTGATTTAGCTTGTGTTCTGACTTTTCTCGTGTGTTCTTGTTAGATTTAGCTTGTTTAGCTTATCTCTCTATTGTCTTTGATTATTTAGCGACAAAAAGGATGGATATTCCGAACTCCCTGAGGTTATACACATTAGGAAGAGTTTGTAAGCCCACAATAGCATTGATCACATGGATAATAACAAATTGATACTCGCTTTGGGAAGCATACGATGACTAATTTGAAGAGCTCAAGGAGTCGAGTTTGGGAGTTTTCATCAAGTTCAAGGAGCAGGGATTTGGTTGGGCTTCAAGGCTGGTTCACTACATGCCGCCTCAGTTTGGACATTAAGAAGAAGTATGAGATGTGGTCTCTTGTTGGTCCGAACCTTTGAGGTTTTCACCGTTAGAGTTTGAAAACCTCACTGGTCTAAACCGCGAGTACATCGAGGACCCAGACACCAAAATGTGAAGTTACCAAAGAGATGGTTTCTTTCGGGATGCCGGAGTTCATCCGAAGCTGGGCCAACTACTGATCAGATAATAGCAGACCAAGTCGTGCGGACAGTTATTCTTAAATATAATTTAAAAATTTTGTAAAAATATTTTGATAAGTGAAAAATGGGAATTATGTAATTAACATATGTCTTAAGAGATATAAATTAAGATATAACAAATTTCAATTGTTTTCAGCATAGATGAATGAAAGTAGTGAGTCATGATATTCTTTAGTTTAACTTTCATCAACATATGTTGTAGTATTGTATATGTTCTTAGGGTTAGATTTCGGAAAGCATTAAAACCGTTTTGAAAAATTTAAAAATTACATAAGCGTGTTCATTTCGTGTATAGTAAACACTATTGAAATATAATTTGATTTTATAACGTGGTTAGTTAGTTAATTTAGTCATTTTAGTTTGGGGTTCATTTTAGGTCTTGGGCGACTTAATATTTATCTCGTAAGAGAAGACTAAATATTAGTCGTCGATGTATTATCAGCGAATAAATCGCCTAAACCGGACCAAACCTTAAATTTTACCAACGTACTTTTAAAGCTAACCGATTATTTACCCAATATATAAGGTGATTTTTTTTTTTTTCATTTTAATTCAGAAACCCTAATTCTCTCTCACCGATATCAAAGGCGATTTAATTCCCACTATTTCGAACAAACCATCGTTCTCAAGCGTCGGCTATCTATCTCACTTCATTCTCACCGTTCTTCGCCGCTTACAACCCTAGCGCCGCTTCCTCTAAACCCTAGCGCTTCCTCCTAAACCCTAAGCGGCTTCCTCTAAACCCTAGCTTATTTCGAACAAACCGTCGCCCTGCAGCCGTGCTCACCAACACTATCACCGCGCTTCCTCTAAACACTAGCCGCCTTCTAAACCCTAAGCGCCGCTTTTCTCTGTAAACCGTGGCCCGTTTCTCTGTAAACCCTAACGGTAAGTCATCAATCTCGAGGAAAAGATGAACATAAACGTTGTCTCTATCAATTTACTCATTCTCACCGTTTCATGTTTATTTTTCAGATCTATAACCTCAATGACGAGTACTCCTTCGCTACTAATCAGGTCCTTAATTTTTCTTGGAAGACTTGTAATTTAAGTCGATGCGGAAAGTCTTCAAGCGGGCGACTTAGTAGGCGACCTAAATATAAGTCGTCGGTTGGAAGACTTTCCGGCGACTTAAATATAAGTCGTCTTGGACGATTTCCGGCGACTTAATTATAAGTCGTCTACTAAATCGTCGGAGTTACAATTAAGTGATTGATTTAGCTTGTGTTCGACTTTCGTGTGTTCTTGTTAGATTTAGCTTGTTTAGCTTATCTCTTGTTGTCTTTGATTATTTAGCAGACAAAAGGATGGATATTCAGAACTCCCCGTAGGTTATACATTAGGGGAAGAGCCAAAGCCCACAATAGCATTTTAATATCATGATAACAAACATAGCGGGAAGCACTTACTGATGGCCAATTTGAAGAGCTCAAGAGTCGAGTTTGGGAGTTTTCATCAAGTTCAAGGAGCAGGGATTTGGTTGGGCTTCAAGGCTGGTTCACTACATGCTCAGTTCAAGCTGGACATTAAGAAGAAGTATGAGATGTGGTCTCTTGTTGGTCCAGAACCTTTGAGGTTTTCACCTGTTAGAGTTTGAAAACCTCACCGGTCTAAACTCGAAAGTACATCGAGGACCTTGAGACACCAAAATGTGAAGTTACCAAAGAGATGGTTTCTTTTCGGGGATCTGGGAGTTCATCCGGAAGCTGGGCCAACTACTGATCGAATAATAGCGAAGAGATCGAGGATTGGTCCACGGAAGATATGGCGGCTGGCATCCTTTCCATCTTCACTGGATTCATTGAAGGGAGAAAGTTTTCAACCGCTACGATCTAGTCTGGCAAGGCTAGTGATGGATTTAGAACGGTTTGAGAATTATCCATGGGGAGAGTCGCGTTTAAGGTGCTGATGGACTCTTTGTGGAACAAAGATATTACGGCTGTTACAGTGGATGGGTTTATACAAGTTCTTCAGGTGCGGTGTACACAGCTATGCGGGAATTGCTAGTATTGGTGGTCCCGAAAGCAGTCCGTCTCCACCGATACTGGCTACGGGGGCAGCAGGAGCCGCAGATCAATGAAAGAAGCTATCTTGAGACAGGTATCTACTTAATTAAGTCGTGCGGAAGGTCTTCCAGCTGGGCGACTTAGTAGAGCGACTATATATAAGTCGTCGAAAGGTCTTCCAGACGACCTTCCGGCGACTTAATTAAGTCGTCTGGAAGGTCTTCAGCTGGGCGACTTAGTAGGCGACTTATAATATGTGCAAGGTCGTCCAGCTAGGCGTTCTGAGGCGACTTATAATTAAGTCGTCTATTTAGTCTTTTCAAATATCTAACTCGATTCTTCTATTTACTGCAGACCAGCGTGATCAACTTTGTTGAGAAGGACATTAGTGAAATGTGGCCAAAATGGGACTCGAGGTTGAGGGCGTGCCAGCGGAGAACATCATTAAAGTCATGTATGATCGGAGACCGTGGAAGTGGACCAAGGATTGCTGGGAAGTCAATGGTACTAAGAAAACCAAAGAGATAGAGATGGTTGTGGTGGAGGAGGAGGAAGACAATCCAAGACCTCTGAAGCTCGTAAAGGGGCTCTAAAGAGGCTCCTACGAGAGGCTGCTAAAGAGGCTCGTAAAGGCTCCTGAGAGACTCCTGAGGCTAGTGAAGAGGCTAGAGAAGAGGCTAGGGTGACTAGAGAGGAGTTGGAAAATATGTTCAAGGACATAGTTGACTGCATGAAAGAAGGGTTTAAGAAGTGCATCAAGGAGATTAGGAAGTTGTCCGATAGGGTGGAAGCTGTGGAAGAAGGTTGGTGTCACCAATCAGGCTACCCCTCAAGCCAAACAAACCGGGGTTAGTAACAAACAGCCTACACCTCTAACCAATCAGACAACCCCTCAAGAGAAACAGCCTACTCCTCAAACCAAACAGCCTACTCCTCAAGAGAAACAGCCTACTCCTCAAACCAAACAGCCTACTCCTCATGAGCAGCCTACTCCTCAAAAGAAGCCTACTCCTCAAGCGAAACAGCCTACTCCTCAAAAAAACAGCTACTCCTCAAACCAAAAGCCTACTCCTCCAAAAGCCTACTCTTCAAAAGAAACAACCTACCCCTCAAGCCAAACAATCCGAGGTTAGTATCAAATCCTCTCCCAACAAGAATTAAGTCGCCCGTTAACTAGTTTTCCGCATCTAATTTAATGTTAATTCGACGATTATTACCTTGGACGATTTAATGTTGTTGACGATTGTTGACCATGGACGACTTAAAATTAAGTCGCCCATGGTCAACTAGACGCCCGCATAACTTTTATTTAAGTCGTCCTGTGGTTAACTAGTGTGCAACTTTTATTGCAGAGAAATTCGCATGAGGCTTAACGGGAAATAAGATCTTGCCGGATAAAGCAGATGGTGTCTCTCCAAAGAGATTGTTGCTGTCACCACCACCAACCGAAGGCCGCTTCCACCGATCAACAACCGAAGCCGCCGCTTCCACCGATCAACAACCGAGCATCGCTTCCACCGACAACAACCGGTGCTTCCATCGACAACAACCGAAGGCCGCTTCCACCGTATCAAGCGCTCCAGTTCCACAATCAAGCATTCCGCCAGAACCGAGCCTGGTTGTATTGGACAAAATAGCTCCCATCGCTCGTATGCAAGGAGTGAACGAAAGAAACCTTCTCCCACGAGATATCTCCTTATACCAGAGAAAAAAAGATAAAGTGGCAGCCTATAATCCATTTCAGCCAAGAAACACCTAAGTTGAAGGAACTCGCTGGTTGGTTGAAAACTGATCCGTAAGTGATTGTTTTACCCATAATAGCTTGATTTAGTCTACCAAAACCGATTATTTCTGATCCGTAAGTGATTGCTTTTTGTTTGCAGTCATTATTTCACTCTGCATGATGAAAACCACGCACATCACCAACTTGGTGGTATCACATCCTCCGACTGCCAGAGAATGTGGAAGACTGCGTAAGTCTTCGCTGTCTTGTATCTTTGCCTTGAAAGTCTTCTACAAAGTCTCCAGACGACTTTCCGCATTTACTTTAGAGATTAACGCATCTTAAAGATAAGTCGCCCGAAATTCGCTACAAAGTCGTTCAGCGTACGACTTTCATCGATAAGTCGCCCGAAAGTCGCCCACGTGATTTACTTTCCGCATCCACTTATATTTAAGTCGCCCCGTATCTTCTAACTTGTATTATTTTATATGCAGCATACAGATGCTTGGATTAATGTGCTGAGGAGGTATCGGAGAACCCACAAGCTTTCGTGAGCGAGAATGTGTGCTTCCCCGGATCACAACTTTTCCCAGCTTGGAGAGACCAGACTTCTTCAAAGTATCCGCATCCGATCACAAAGGTTTAGAAGAGCCCTGGTGGGCGGAATTATTATGACGGATCAATACCTTCATTTTGCCAATCAAACAAGGTGTGGGGAGGACATTGATGATATCTATGCCGCTGAACTTGAACAACGCCATTGGGTTGCTATTTGGATATCGATCCCTAAGAGGCACATAGTCGTCGGGAAAGCATACCTTCATCTACGCAGCGAAGCATGGGATGAGATAATGCAGACTTTTCTCGAGATGGTCCCTTATCCGCTTGTTGAGTGCCGCCACCGACGTAAAAACGGGTCAAATACGGGTTGGAGCCATACACATATGAGACAGCCTAAGATGTACCCACGCCAACAATGGTGATTGTATGCACGCCTAAAGTACATTGAATGTCATGCTTTGGGTCCCCTTTAACTCTAAAGACTTTGCTAGACCAACGCCAAGAATACGAGGGATAAAATGGCTGGGATATATAGACGGAGCTTCGATCAGCATTTGAAAGAAAATGTGGATGGTGATATGTTCGTGGGCATGTATGATTAGATTTGTGTATGGCTTTGATTTTCTCTTTGTATTTGAACATGATTTTCTAACGATTTTGTATAGATTTGTAACTTGATTTTGTATAGATTTTGTATAGATTTGTAACTTATAAGTCGCCTCGAAGGTCTTCCACCGACGACTTACAAATAATCTCCACAGCCATTGTTCTCATGTCCAGGTTATAATCTTCCGAGCCATTGCAACAAGTTCAGCATGTGTTGAATCTTCATTCAATAAAACAATTTTGCTCCTTTGAAATCATCAACCACAAAATCCCAATGGCAATCTCTCAACAACCATTCTCCATAAACCGCATGTAACCACAAATCATCGCAAATATTCAAAATAAAACACATTAGTAAACATAGAGAAAATGAAGAAGTTCAATAAACATTGCGAAGACGATTCAATTAAGTCGCCCGTAAGACTTAAAGGTAAGTCGCCAAAGAGGTCACTTTTGCAATTGAAATTAAATGGGATCATTTATTTGTCGCCGCTATTGTTAGCCATATATAAGTCGTTACGAGAACGGTTGCATTTGACCGACTGCGTCAGATCCGACGATATATCTGGGCCGTTCGAAAGAAATTTCAATATTTTATTCAAACCAGATTAAACGTAGTCGTTCTAGGTTGTTTTGAATTGAAAATAAAACTTGAAATTTATCTTTTCCGCATCTACTTAATTGAAAGTCGCTCCAGCTAGACGACTAATTTAAGGTCGTCCCGATAAGCAAGGTTTGACCAGAAAATTGGGAAAAATTCGACGACTTTGCTTTCCTGACGAATTTTAAATTAAGTCTTCGGTAGACGACTTTCCAGACGACTTATATTTACCGCACGACTTAAAGATAAGTCGCCGGAAATTCGCTCACAAAGTCGTTCAAGTAGACGACTTCATCGATAAGTCGCCGGAAATTCGCTCACAAAGTCGTTCAAGTAGACGACTTTCCGACGACTTATATTTAAGTCGCCGGTATCTTCTAACTTGTATTATTTTATATGCAGCATACAGATGCTTGGATTAATGTGCTGAGGCAGAGGTATCGGAGAACCCACAAGCTTTCGTGAGCGGCGAATGTGCTTCCTGGATCACAACTTTTCCCAGTCTTGGAGAGACCAAGACGCTTCTTCAAAGTATCCGTACCCGATCACAAAGGTTTAGGAAGAGCTCTACCTGGTGGGCGGAATTATTATGACGGATCAATACCTTCATTTTGCCAATCAAACAAGGTGTGGGGAGGACATTGATGATATCTATGAGCCGCTGAACTTGAACAACGCCATTGGGTTGCTATTTGGATATCGATCCCTAAGAGGCACATAGTCGCCGGGAAAGCATACCTTCATCTACGGCAGAAGCATGGGATGAGATAATGCAGACTTTTCTCGAGATGGTCCCTTATCCGCTTGTTGAGTCTTGCCACCCGAAAAACGGGTCAAATACGGGTTGGAGCCATACACATATGAGAGACAGCTCCAAGATGTACCCACGGCCAACAATGGTGATTGTGGCGTAATGCCTAAAGTACATTGAATGTCATGCTCTTGGGGTCCCCTTTAACTCTAAAGACTTTGCTAGGACCAACGCGAAGAATCTGAGGGATAAAATGGCGGTGGATATATAGACGGAGCTTCTTGATCAGCATTTGAAAGAAAATGTGGATGGTGATATGTTCGTGGGCATGTATGATTAGATTTGTGTATGGCTTTGATTTTCTCTTTGTATTTGAACATGATTTTCTAACGATTTTGTATAGATTTGTAACTTGATTTTGTATAGATTTTGTATAGATTTGTAACTTATAAGTCGTCTGGAAGGTCTTCCAGCTGGACGACTTACAAATAATCTCCACAGTCACTGTCATTGTTCTCATGTCCAGGTTATAATCTTCCTGAGCCATTGCAACAAGTTCAGCATGTGTTGAATCTTCATTCAATAAAAACAATTTTGCTCCTTTGAAATCATCAACCACAAAATCCCAATGGCAATCTCTCAACAACCATTCTCCATAAACTGCATGTAACTGACAAATCATCTGCAAATATTCAAAATAAAACACATTAGTAAACATAGAGAAAATGAAGAAGTTCAATAAACATTGCCGAAGACGACTTCGAATTAAGTCGTCCAGAAGACTTAAAGGTAAGTCGTCTAAAGAGGTCACTTTTGCAATTGAAAATTAAATGGGACGACTTAATTAAGTCGTCGGCTTTGTTGTTAAAAAAACTCCAAGCGACTTATATATAAATTAGATGCAACGGGCTAGTTTTGCATTTGACCGACTCGTGTCAGATCTTTGACTATTTCTGGACGATTTATAATTCAGTCGTCTCTGGGAAAGTTAAAATTTCAATATTTTATTCAAACTAGACGACTTAAACGTAAGTCGTCCTAGGTTAGTTTTGTAATTGAAAAATAAAACTTGAAATTTAACTTTCTCCAGACGACTTAATTGAAAGTCGTCCAGCTAGACGACCTAATTTAAGATCGTCCGATAAGCAAGGTTTGACCAGAAAATTGGGAAAATTCGACGACTTTGCTTTCCCGGACGACTTTAAATTAAGTCTTCTCGTCGACGACTTTATATTATGTCGCCGGTAAAAGTTAAATGATGAAGTTTTATTTTTCAATTACAAAACTAACCTAAGACGACTTACACGTAAGTCGCCTAGTTTAATAAAATATTGAAATTTTAACTTTTCCAGAAACGACTGAATTATAAGTCGTCCAGAAATAGTCAAAGATCTGATACGATTCGGTCAAATGCAAAACTACCCCGTTTCTCGTAGACGACTTATATATAAGTCGTATGGAGTTTTTATTTTTAACAAACAAAGCCGGACGACTTAGTTTAAGTCGTCCGTTTGACCAGAAGACTTATCAGTAACTCTTCTACATACAGATGACTTACTAGTAAGTCTTCTAAAGCAACGATCTTGAAAAAATCAAATTCGTACCTTAAACTAGGTGAGATGACTTCGTTTGCACACGGGGTCTTCTCCAACCACCTTAACCTCAAACGAAAGCAACCGTAAGTCAAAACGAAAGAAATATGGCTCTGTCAACCATAAAATATTTTGAATCAAAAGCTTGAGTTTTTTGGATGAATATGGAGAGAAAGTGAAAGAAATGTTGTTTTTAGTTCATAACAATTGAAACAGAGAGAGTGTAAAGAGATTTACGTGCATTAAAGGGCATTAAAAGCTCCAAACAGTTAGTACAAGGTTGTTGAACTATTCATGGTAGTGGCACTATTGTAAATAATTGAAGAAGATGAGGTTGAGACAGTAAAGAAGCCATTTTCAAAAAAAAAAAAAAAGTTAATGGCATTTTCGTAGATAAAATGCAGGTGTGGGGTGAAAATCTCAAAAAAAAATGAGTCAAAAGAAAAGGTTAGTTTTCTGTTTGACTCCAAGTTTTGAGTTACTTTTGCAAAAAGCCCTAAAAACAATTTAAGAAAGGTTAACGAGAAGGAAATTAGAAACTACTATATATATATATATATATTTAATTTTAATTGAAAAAGATAATATAAATATGTAATAAATATTATTTTCTAATTTTATAATACATACTTACACATATCATATCATATAAAAATGTTACACATATCATATTCTAATTTTTAATTATATAGATACTTTATTATTTTATAAATTGTATAAAGTTATATTTTATAGTTGACATAGAACTATATAGTTTATATAAATCTTAAATTTATAAAATATACATTTTGTAATATGATAAAACTGTATAAAATCATATTTGAGTACAAAGTTGTATGTTAATAATATCACAAGTGTAGTGGTAAGATTGTATATAATAATGACTTAGTATTTGAATAATATATTGTGCTGTCTAGGAAAGTGGGTTATATTTAGTTGGCTTTTATTTATTTATTTTTAAATCAAAGTCTTTTGTCTAATCAAATGTCAAATCAGCATGTTTATTGATTAGCCAATGAGATAAATAAGGATTTAAAAAAGAAAAATCATTAATTAAAGTCTGGGGACGAATGAGTAAAAGACACATCAGCATTTCTAAGTAGTTAGCTTCACATTATGAGAGTAATCAGCATTTACTTAAGCGTGTTCGCAAATAATAGTATGAAAGGCAAATATATAAAAAGCACGTGAAATTAAGTATGGCAAGGACATTCACATTTAATGTTAAATATATATTTTTGATAAGCTTTTTAAAATATGATAATAACTCATAAACCATTATACAAGTAAATATATTCTAATGTAATAATCAATAATATAATAATATATTAAATATTTTATAAATTAAAAATTTGATTTATATTTTATATATTAAACATTTTATTTATTTATATATATAATATTTTATAAATTGATTATATGTTTAATGAAGTGTTTATTATTATCTAGTTAAAATATTTGATTTAAGGTTTAAGAGTAGAAAACTTCTTAAAATTCTACTAATTAGTTATTCACTAGAAAACGTTTTTAGGAATCTTCTAGTATTAGATTTCTTCGGAAGTCTTCTGGTAGCAAATCTTCTAGTAGCAAATTTCTCAAGAAGTTGAGTAACTCTAATAAACTTAAAAATTTTAAGATTAAAAAGTTGAGATTTTGGGATAAATGAAAAAGATTAAGAGAATATGAATGAGAGTGTGAAAGAGAAATGGTTTGTGTGTGAGAAATGGCATATGAAGATGTAGATGTGCTTTTATGTGCATTTAAAGTTTAGTTTTGATTATTAATAGTGATTGGTGTATTGATGATGACAATGAAAATTTGATATATAAGTGATGAAAAAGAAAATGAAAATGTATGAGTAAATCAAGCAAAAAAATAAGAAAAAAAATTACATTTTTGTTAATAAAAGGAAAATGAATTTCTTTTTAAAATACTTTTGTGATTGACAACAAATTTTAGGTCATATTTGAAATAAGTCATTTATACCTTAAAATAATTTTATTTTCAGAAATTTAACATCCTATATTAATATTTTTATACTTTAATTTTTAAATACATATCAATAAAAATTACCAAACAAAATAGAGGTAAGCGACATAAAATTAATTTTTTTTTAACTATTTTCGATCCGTTTCACATAAAATATTTAGTGATATGAATAAAAGTTTATTAAAAATAATGTCGCTATAGTGAAAAAATGTTTTTCTGTGTCCAAATTATTTGAACCAAGTTTATATTTATAGAACATAAAATAATAAATTTTGGTATTTTTTCAAATATATTTATTTGCTACAATATAATTTATCGGAGGAAAATTAGGGGACATAACCATTACTCAAAAAATATTAACGCTATAACCAGTATAAGGCATATGCTATGATATACCATATATTTCCTACAATATATACAAAAGTACCCTCACAATTATCAACTCACACACGCGCTTCTTCTTTCTATTTTCTTTTCATTATAAAATCACCGATCGTTTAATTTCGCGACGAATTTTGCAAAGGATCTCAATTTTCTAACAAAACGAAGGAATCAAAGTAAGTCTGGTTAGATTGAAGAGCATAGTAGTCTATCTCATCAGTTTCGAAGCCATCCCACCGTGTAGATTAAGAAACCGAGAATGGAAAGATCTATCGGAGAAGATAAACAGTACACGTTGTGTTGTACTATTCTATTTGATAAACATAGAATAGAAATACTTGCTTAATGTTTCCTCCTCCTTCCCTCCCTCCTCCTTGGCCCTCTGCCCCTCCTCCTCCTTCCCTCCCTCCCCCCTCCTTCCTCTTTGTCGCGGCAAGGCATCACTGTTATTTTTTCTTAATATAAAACTGATTTACATTGTGATTTTCTATGTATTAAGTTGTCTATACTATTAATTTACTCTATATAGTACAGTAGAGTATGTTAGTTATGCATAACACGTCCATGTGGTTGTATCGAGTATTCCATAATTGTTCCCCTTGTTCGTCTCCTGATTATTCTTCTTTACTATTCCATCAGCTCCACGTTTTGTGTTTCATCATTGTCGCCAATCATTGTCTCTTCACCTCCTACCGTCTCTTCTTCTCCTCCAACTTTTGTGGTTATTTCCTACTTCATCAACTCTAACGACACCTCCATCAACCCTCCGCTAATGGTATATCCTTACACTGTACGATTCTTCTCCTTCGTTATTTCAACAGCTCTACTTTCGATATCTACATTGCAAATGGACTATTTATTTTTTCTTTTCTACTTTGAGAGAACTATTCTATTATTTTTTATTTTGCTTGGGTTGACAATTCCAGTTGATAATTGAAGATTGTATTATGTTTAGTATATGTTGTTTATATATCCCGCATGTCCACTACATTATGGTGTTCTTTTTATACGTCACTGTGCTTAGACTATCATATTATGTCATAATCATGTATAGTATAGTCAGGTAATAGATGAAACCCAACCTCGTAGCTAGTTAACTCTTTTGTGCGACTATACTATATTGTATGCAGTATAGTATGACAGTTCTCGTTTTGGAAAGTCAACATCACGCGTCACGCACGACCAGGGAGCGAAACGGAAAAATGTGTGTGTAATTATCCCATCCCCCGAACGTTACTGTTCAATGGCTATATTCTTCATTAATAGGTCTGCTATGAATATTCAGCAAAATGACCCTTTATCAGAAATAAATATCTAAAACGTCGTACCAATCAAGTATAATTCATCACTTCTATCAATCTTATATTTGTTTCTTTCAAAAACAATGGCAGCTCTCTTTTTCCAAAACGTGGAACACATGACCTTTTTCTCATTGGTTAGAAATATACGTGGTCCATATTTTCTTGTTTTTCAACTGAAACTAATCTACGTCTTTTTTTCCCTTTCTACACAGTTGTAACCATTCAATATGTTGAAAATAATTTATTTAATAATGTTGTTTTTATTAATCTGGAGATATCCCAGATTTATATGGAAGGCCAAAACAAATTTCTAAAGTAAAGTCTAGTCCACAAATAAACTTTTTCGGATTTCCAAATGGGTTTGAAAGCATAAACTTATATCTCTCTAAATATCCAAGAGCAATGTGACTTAATTTCGCATAACAGCTGAATTAAATCTGAAATGTGTTAGCGTTGTCCCAGTCCCATCTTCTTATCCCTAGACCACACTATCCCAGACTTTAATACGGTTTTCCTCCTCATGTCATACCTCCGATATAGTTTTCTATTATATATATAACAATAAGAGGTTTTTTTAAAAAAAAATATTTTTTGTTATTTTTATTTTTAATAATATGATATAAATATCGTACTTTATATTAACAAGCAAAAATTCTAAATATGATAAATATTTTTAGTAGATGATAATTAAAAATATAATTTAATATTTTAGTCAATTTTTTCTTATATTTAAATATCTAAAAAGTTATAAATAATTAATATTTTTTAAAAGTAGAAAGATATATTAAAAATAATAATATACAATTTTATTTTTATAGTGGAATTTGGTAACTTTTTATTATTTTATCATCAGTATAGACAGATTCTATTAAGATTCTGCTAACCAAATAGGAGATTATGTGTCAATAAAGATGAAATATGACGTTTAACTGCAAACACTTTGTGCAAAATTGTCTGCCCTTATGTTTTCAGTCGCGGAGAACGTGGATGATCTGAACTGATATGAAACTTTCCTTCATCCACTGGATTCTTTCTAGATATGTTGCAAACGTAGGTCATTCTTCTGATTCCGAAACCATCTTCATCATTGAGAAGAATATGTTGCAAACGTTAGATGAAATTGTCTTAAATTCTTCAAGCACTCTATTGCCCAAATGAAGGATTCTTCTGCTAAGAGGAGAAGACTACATCATGTATTTTGTGCCACCATCAAATTCCACTAAAGTACTATATCAACCTTTACTATATAACAATTCCTTATCCTTCCAATATCCATATGTAACACCATTGTCCTCTAATTAGAAATAAAAATAAAGTCAAAGAATAAAATATTAAATTTGATGTATTTTAGTATCAAACTAGATTCTGACCCACCCTTTCAAAGGGCGGATATATTTTTTGTTTTATTTTTTTCTTAAATTTAATTTTTATAATCATATTTGTGTTTAATATTAATTTAATTTAATACAATTTTTGTAACTATTTTAATATGTCAAGTTGCATAACTATACAATTGTGTCATATGCAATTCAGAAATTATTTTAAAACTTTGTTTCTAAAGTTTGTAACATATTATATTTTTTTAATAGTTACCTAATATAATTAGTCAACAATATTCGTACCCAGAAAAACCGACTCGGAATCGAGCCAAAATTTAAAGTCTTATACTCTATTAGACATGACCTATATACTCGAACGGTTACTAAAGTGTTATATCTGAAAATCAATATCAAATCCAACCGCACCGAAAACCTAACAAAGTTTTGGATAAATGTTTAAAAAATAATTTTTAATATATATATATATATATATATGTAAATGGGTTAATATGGTCTTCACTAACTTTAAGTAAAATTACATTTAATAAATATTTTTTAATTGAATAACTTATTTAAAACCCGTTAAAGAAAATGGTTTATATGAATATTTATTTCTATTAAAAATCCATTTAAACCCTGTTAAACTATATTTTAACATTATGTGCTTTGTTAATTGATAAATTTAATGTCTATGAAAAATGTTTAATAAATTATTGTATTGTTAAATCTAACTTTAAATATTGTATTTTTATTAAATAAATATATAATGATTTTAATTGTGACCATATTATATCAACTGAATTTTTTAAATTTACTTAAATCATATATATTGATCTAAATTTTAATTTTGATCTTATCTTGTAAAAAACATTAAAGCTAATGTTATATTGTATATTTATAGGTTAATTATCAAACCAAAAATATGAACCAAAATACTAAAATTATCAGTTGAAGAATTGGTTGTAGTGTTCAAGGATGATAAACAATTAAATACCATGAATCTCTGAAACTTGACGATGGCCTTGTACGATGAGTTTCGTATAACGTGACATTAGTTGTAACCATCAACTATTATATGTTAAGTATATATTAGTTATTTATTTCACTTGTTCAAATAAATCTTGTAATTGTCGCTGCTATGTCAATGAGAGAAAGTTCGCATATCTATCTTATTAAAGTAGAAGTACCTTTTCATTTTGTTTGGCAACATGAATAGTATACTTAAAAAAAATTATTGTTTGGATACAAAGATAATATGTATCTTCTTACATAAATTAATGGGTTTACGTTTTACAAAAAAATTGAGTCCAATAATAAATCTACATCTTCTACATTAGTGGGCCTAAATAAAAAAACGACACTTTCTAATGTACTATATCTAACCAATCACTGTTATGTCCATTATTCAGCTGACCAAACAATTTAGTCTTTTTTACCACATTGACATAATTGGATGTCTGCGAAAAATAGTCTCAGCTAATAGTATAACAAATCAAAAATCTCAACTTACGGTGCCAGTTTAATATCTCCAATTTTTGCATTTGCAGTTTTGACAAGGGATTAGTTATCTCTTATGTGAGATATATTTTTAAAAAAAATTGTAAAAATTAATAGTTATGACATCTAACAAAAATATCAAGACTTAAAATTTATAAATATTTGAATGTCTAATGTGAATAATAAAATTAAACTTCAAATCCAAAATATACATAATTAAAAATTTAGAATATATATAAAAAGATTCTAAAACATAATTAAAAATTAAAAAAATAAGTAAAAAATTGTATATTTGTTCAACCAGTGGTTTAACCGGTACCGGTTTCTGGGTTTTAGTGGGTTTTTGTGGGTTTTATTGAGTTTTTAAATATTGGTTTTTTCACAAAATCCGAACCGGATTTATCTTGGGTCACAGAATTTACCGGTTCAACCGCGGATCCGGGTTGGGTATTTATAGTTTATATATGATACAATATAGGCAAACATATAGTTCTCTAAAAAAAATTGTTGTTCGATATGTAATTATTAATTTTTAATTTTTTTCTATATTAGGGTTACAATATCAAATAAACAATGAAAAATATATATATACTAAGGTAGTTATATTTTTTCGTGTTACAAATATATTAAATATACAATAATAATATGATAGCGAATTACATGGACCATACTTTATTCAACCTAATAATTTCCTATTGGATATAAATTGATAATAATTTTACAAGTTAAAATAAACACCCGACCGACGGGCGGGTTAAGATCTAGTTTAGTTATTTATTTCACTTGTTCAAATAAATCTTGTAACTGTCGCTGCTATGTGTATGAGAGAAGTTCCGAAAATGTTGGAACTAAAGGAGAAATTAGAAATTATTTATATTATTAATTGGTAGTTATTTATAGATGAATGACAGTTTATATATTTAAATGTATTTATATTATTAATTGGACTCCACTATTATCAACTAAACATATTCCAGTTTTAATAGCATTGATTTGATATCATAAGAACAAAACTTAGGTTCATTCCTTAGGGTGAACCTTTAAATTCACCTCTCCTCTTATAACCCATCAAAGTACCACGTAGATTATTAAATAAAAACATTAAATTTATTTTTAAATAGGTAAAAATGAATAACGCCAATTTTAACAATGCTGACGCCGCCAACAAACCGTAAATTTTAAATTCTAAACCCTAAAACTTAAATCCTAAACCCAAACCCTATATTCTAAACCCAAATTCTAAACCCTATACTCTAAATCCAAATTCTAAACCCTATACTCTAAATCCAAATTCTAAACCCTAAATCCAAACCATATACCCTAAACCCAAACCCTACACCCTAAAACCGTAAACCCAAATTCTAGACCCTAAACCCAAACCATATACCCTAAACCCAAACTGTAAAACCTAAACACAAACCCTAAAACTAGATGCTATAGGGTTTGGGTTTACGATTTGGGTTTAGGGTTTAGGATTTGAATTTAGGGTATAGGGTTTGGATTTAAGATTTACAGTTTTGGTTTAGGGGCTATGATTTGGGTTTAGGGTATAGGGTTTGGGTTTGGGTTTAGGGTTTAGAATTTTGGTTTAGGGTATAAGGTTTGGGTTTAGAATTTAAGGTTTGGGTTTAGAATTTAAGGTTTAGGGTTTAGAATTTAAAATTTATGGTTTAGTTGGCGGCGTAGGCATCGTTAAAATTGGTGTTATTCTTTTTTATCTATTTAAAAATAAATTTAATGTTTTTATTTAATTATTTATGTGGCACTTTGATTGGTTATGGAAAAGAGGTGAATTTAAAGGTTCATCCTAAAAGGAAAGGTGAACCTAAATTTTGTTCATATCATAACTGGAGTTGTCTTTGTTTTATTTCCTAAAACTTCCCACTAATAAATGAGTAAAACTACATATGTATTATATATGTTTGTTATAACATTAAAAAGCCTCACAGATACGTCTACCTTAACCACTAGAAAAGAGACGCTTCATTTCTGATAACAAGATGAAAAAGGAAATCTAGATCTACTGTTTACTGAACAGTTAAGCAAATGAGAGAAGAGTCCTGTAGAAAAGTTTCATTTGGAATCTTAAACCATGTGATCAGAAGAACATATTTAAGTTCGATTTAATATCAACGTTGAAACATGGGTTGAAAAGCGGTTGATACCCGTGTTTGACAAAACTCGATGGTTGGCTGATAAGAGTTGAAAAACTCCAGAACCATAGCCAAAAGACCTAAACTGCCTAGATTTGGAAATATCATTTTCATACAATGAATCATAGGGTAGACCATGAAAATGAACACTCAGTGTTTTTAGATTAGGGTTTAAACTCATATCACAAGGACAGGTCCAAGCCCAAGAAAGGCTAAGTTGTTGTGGAAACTCTAGAAGCCAAAAAACCGAATTGATATAAATGATTAATAAATACGATGTTAAGGAAATAAGACGAAATGAAACCTGATTGAAAACGTTTTCATAAACACATATGAAGTCGAGATATATTCTCTTTCTTTAACTCTTTATATTCGCTCTGTAATGAGATGGCGCATAGCGAATAGGGAATCCCAGGACAAAATCATGGCAGACGATTCACACATCATTCGTGAACACCTCTACAAACTAAATAATCTACAAAACACTCTCGATCTAAATGACTTACGCTTTGGGATTTGTTAATGTTGGTTTTCGATTAGAAAGTTAGAAATGAATGAGGAAGAGACGAGGTATTTAAAGAGGAGTAGAGGAGCGGTTTTTTGAAATACGTGAAAAAGTTTTTCCAAAAATATCTAAAGAATTTCATAATGGAACGTTGAGTAGCTTTCTCTGCAAGTTTCTTACTCTGTTAATTCGTTCTGATCTTTGGCAAACAGATAGCCTTCGTGTTGTTTTAAGATGAACTATACGTCTTTTAAACACAAATGTCATGCTGTTTTGATTCAAAAATGGGCCAAAAATGAAAGTAATTTGGACAAAAAGAACCTTATTAGGTCTACAGCCCTTCACCAAGATCCATGCCGAGCCAGGCCTGCCGGATGGCAGCAGCACGCACATGGTGGTTAGGGGGTGGTTGGGGAAGCCATCCTCTCTGAGCACCAACCTTTGAACATTGACTTGAGAGTGAACATATATATACTCCTCAAAAATGTTTGACATACCCGATGTGGGATTCTCCCATTTTTCTTTTATTAAAGCCAAACCAACAAGGTTTTTTATTAAAACCTATAAACCCATTTCTTTTTCATATTTTATCATTTATTATTGGGTTGACGAACTATTTCCACACGAAAACTATTGTATAGTTTCAAATGTCTTCCAACCTATTGCCTCATTCTATATATCCCCAGAATAAAAATTCTAAAATTATTTCCCCATGAATCTCGGTTTAAAAAGTATTTGGTATATCATGTGATAAAACCATAAACACACAAAGTAGAACCGGAAAACCAGTTTCAAACTCAACACTTTACCAAAAAAACTGAACTAACCTAATCTTAAACCTAAACCTTAACCAAAATCAATTTTATTGGTCCCTCCTCCTCCATCTCCGATTCCTCCCAAATTCATTAACGTGACTGCAAAATAAAATTCAACAGCTAAAGACTTCAATCCTCTCACAATGAGGAGCTCGGGCAGAATTGTCTTATCACCGGCGCACAGGTCCGTGACTCTATGATTGAATTCCTGCTCTAAGCCAGAGCTCATCGCCATGTTCGACTCCGGAGACGCATCAACAGAGTATGTGACGAGCAGATAGCAGTTAAGGAGATTGTCTCTCTTTCATGGAAGTTAACACTACAAGGAAAATTCATTACACCCGACGTACACAGTTCTCGTAATGTGAGTGAAGATGTTGTATTTAATCGCATAATTTTATTTTAGTGAGAAAATTACAGACTCTGTTTTCCCTTTAAAACAGAGTACGAAAAACATGGTAGCAAAGCCAAACGACAATTATTTCTTTCATTGCACCCATCAGACTATAGTCGTTCCTTAGCAATTTTTACCAAATTCAGTAGAGATTAGTCACACAAAAAAAAATTGAGAAGAAATGAAGTGGTAAACCCACGTTGTTTGCTTGTTTATATAATAAAATTTCATGAGACATGTTCATCGGTTTCTCCTCAAAACCAAAACAGTAAATTTCTTATAGAAGATCAAGAGAAGGATGAACCTGTACATAGGATATGAGAAGATGATGATTGGAGAAGCAGGCGATGACTTTGTTGATGGGATTTAATTTGCTTTCGGTTTAAATGAAATTTAATTTTGGCTTGCTGGTTAATTGGTTTCCTATTGGTTTATTGTTAGATTTAATAAAATTTGGTTTAACTTGTGTCCAATTTTATGGGTCTATAGGTTTCGAAATTTGATTTCAGGGAGAAATAAGTATTTCAATGCAGACTTGATAGGCTCTAGTTACTATACTTATACTATGAATAAAAAGGATTCTAAACAATTCCCACATGAATAAAAAGGACTCTAAACATATGCAGATTCAATGCAGACTTGATAGACTCTAGTTACTATACTTATACTATGCATGACTAAACAGACAGACTTATCGAGAGTGTTTGCGAAAAATTCACATTGTTTGAGTTGATGGCATTTTGAAGCTTTGACACCAATAATTTTAATATTTTGAGATATTTATGTTTGTATAGAAGAATATGTGTTATAGATTTTGCTGTGATATTGATTTCTGATTTCTTTATTGATTATGTTTCGCAAGTCTGAATCCAAAATTTTACTTCAATATTCCAATTCGTGATGAAATATTTTTCATCATTTTTTTTATCAGATCATTATTATTAAGTAAATTCAATTCATCTATACTATTAAATCAGAATTTTTCATAGGATTCTGTCCTTGATTTTTAAAGAAAATTACAAATTTATTGATGCGGCCATCAAACCAGTGGTTGAACCAGAGGTCAACCAAGTTGTCCAAACCGGCCATCTAAGAGGTACCAGCGACCGAGGTTCAGTCCAAGGAAACTATCTCAACAACCAGAGGGTCTTTTGGAGCGAAACCAATTTTAACAGAGATCTAACTCATAAAGGAAGCTGTGAGGCTTGGAATTTCAAGGAAAGCTTCACGGATCAGGAAGTTATGAATTTTACAAACCGGAGGTTCCTCAGCCCGTCCAATTGCGAGTGTCAGCCATTAGAAGTGGATTTCAGCCCAACCATGAATCGGCCTTCTCCAGAATCAATCATGGGCTTCAAGAGTGGTTTATTATCTTTCCAGACAGCCCGAAATCAAGAGGATTGGTTCAGGAAATACCAAGATACAATCAATTTCCTAAAACCGGCCAAACCGACAACAATTTGGGAAAGCTTCCAACCAATTCAATCTAGCCCGACCCAAACCTACTTATGGGAGCCTGGAGATGCTATAGACCAACCAGAAGACATACAAGAAGCCCTTAGATGCACCATCACCCAGAGGATCAGGCGGATTCTCCTTAACATCTACTTTCCATATCCGGACACACCACAAGCATTCAAGGAAAGTCTTCTTCCATCAATGAGCAAGGACCAACGGCTCTATTCCTTTGAACCAGAAGAAACCAAGACCATTAGGAGACTAATCAGAAACCAGAGACTCCTATTTCGTGGATATTACACCAAGATATCAAGATACAAGATCAGCCTCATCCAAAGGCAACAAATAAGCCTAAAGGCTAGTTTTCAAGGAGCCATCAAAACCATTGACTCCAATCATTTTATTTCAATTTATTTTCTTTCCTTATGTTATTTTTAGACTTTTAGAGAGTCCTTGGTCGAGCCTATAAAGCTCTAGTATTTTCTTCATTGTAAATCACCCTACTTTGAATTTTATGAAAGAATTATTCAGTTTTTCTAGTTTTCTCAAAACTATTGTTCTAAGTCTTTTGAGTTTGTGAGAAGCAGCTCCAAAGCACCTTGACTTATCAAGACTCCTTTCCATAGAGTTTTGTGGCGTCCTCAATCCACCATCACTTCCATCCCATTCGTTTGCCAAGCTTGAGAGTGATACACATCCAGCAAGCTTTGCACCATCTCATTCCACTTCAACCATCAACTGATTAGGCTGAGAGTGATACACATCCAGCAGCCTAATTCCATCCTATCTATCCCTTTTCTTTTGCTTATTTATCTTGTTTAGTTCATCATATAATTTGCAATCCATTCATCTTTCATTTGTTTCTGTTTTGCATCATAAAAACTCATAAAAATCTATCTTCTTTGTTTCAGGTTGAACCTCAGTTCATCCATCCTTATAGTCTGATTTCCAGCCTGTATCATTTGGTATCAGAGCTCAAGCTCCTGACTAAGGTGATATCATTCTATCCTTGCATCATTCATTTGCTTGCATTTGTTTTCCATTTATAAATCGAAAATCCATAAAAACTGTTTTTATGCATTGTTATTGTTCTTAGAAAAGAAAAACAAAAGAGAAGAAGTTTCTTGCATTTGATGCACGAAAATTTGAAAAAGAAATCTCATATTGTGTTTGCATTCATTTCCCCAGCTCCATTTGCCATTTTTAGATTTTGTGCATTCATTTCAAAAAAAAAAGAAATCTGCATCCATATTTGTCTCTTTTTTTGAATCTTGCATTAAAAATAAAAATAAAAAGGCATAGCATTTTATTAATTTCTTGCATATCATATTTGTTTCATAATTTTTAACTTTTCATTCAGAAAAAGAAAATAAAAATCATTCAGCATATTTTATATCATTTTTGCATCTTGTTGGTTTAATTAATTGCATCAAAGAAAATTCAAAAAAAAATCATTAATCATTTGCTTTCCATATTTTCTTTCATTTGTGATTAATCCCATATCATATTGATTCATTTCGTGATTGTCTCCAGAGAAAACCAAAAGAAAAATCATTATTGCATCTTAAATTATTTCATTTCGGTTCATTAACTTGCATATTTTTCGGTTTAGTTTTTAATTTTGCATTTTTCTTTATTTTGGTCCGACCAGAACTTCTCTATTCTTCACTTGATCTTTTAGATTGGTTGCAGGAAGAAATGGAAGAGGCAGCACAATGCCAAGCTTTACTGGCATCTCAAAAACAGCTATTGGCTGCTATGAAAGGTGTACAAGAACAGATTGCTCAGCTGGAGAAAAGAAACAAGGCACCAGGCCAACGTCCCCATCAAGGAAAAAGAAGTTTTGGATATGCACCAGAGGCTGTTTATGTCGAGCCCAAACCACCAGATCCCTCAAGGATCAATCAAACTCCAACTTCTAAAACCCATAACCATCTTGTTGTTAATTCTCGGTTTGAATATAACTCTTTTGCTGATAAAGTTAAACTCTTTAAATTTTCAGGAAAAGAAGGTTATCTTAGATGGGAGAGGAGCCTAGATGAATGGTTCTACTACAACAACATCTTGAAGGAAGAGAGGCTAGCTTATGCCACTGATCTACTTAGAGAAGAAGCCTTCAAATGGTGGGTCCAAGAAGTAGATGATAGATGGTTCTACAAGGAGCCAACTATCAAAACGTGGGGAGCACTTAAGAAAGCCATGAGATATGATTTTGCACCAGGTCTTACAAGTGCTGAGATCCATGAACTATACCCAAGGAGGTACCCCACTAAAGGTTCTAAAGATGCAAGAAAGGTAGTGCCACAAGAAGATCAAAAAGGTTTGACTCAACAAACCAAATTTCAGCCAAACCAGGGGCACGCCTTTGTCCATTGCTTAGACCAGAAAGGTGACATCCAAATGGCCATGGAGATGAGTAAAAGTGTCGGCCAAAACACTTTGATCAGAACCAAAGCAAAACCAGTGCAAGATACTATGCAAGTAAAGACTAAGGTAAGTCCCACACTTGATAATTTGGTTCATGAATCATCTACCGCTTGTATGATGCACTTGTCTTTTTCCAAGAGTATTATTACAGTTCTTGAGGAGTCGAAATCCATAGGAGATGGTAGACCAAGAGCTAATCTTCTAATGGACCAGAAGGAAAAGTCATCAAAGTTGCTTAAAGAAGCAAAACCAGTATCAAACCAAGGTAAGTGTGTAACACCACCTTCAGATATTGGTTTGAACGTGTGTAGTCTTGGTACAGGGATACCAGATGAGAGCTCTATGCTTACTGAAGTGCCAAGGGCCGACCCAGAACATGAGCTCAATCAAATTCCACACCACAAGTGGAAACTGAAATCTGAACAAAGGTTTGTTCAAGTGCCAAAACCTAAGGTAAATTTCACTCTAGATCAGAATGTTCTTATTAATTCCATGACAAGATTAATATACTTTTCTTGTCCAAGAGGAAGTGAAATAATTACAGGAGACCAAGGTGAGAACAAGCCATACAAAGAAAGAAAATTTCTTGCTGCCACAGCTGAAATTAAGGTTCTTTGTTCTTTGTTTCCATCCGTTTATAAATTCCTTTACTTTGGTATATTACACTTGTCTTTGCCAAGATGTTTTGACCCAGGTATAAGCAAAGAAAAAGGCCATCCAAACCGTGATAAAATCTTACAAGAAGAAGCCTTAACCATGATGTCAATAGATGCTGTCCAGAAGCTAGTTCAAAGAGATGCTGAACAAATGCCATTCAAATTCAGCATGGGTAAGGAAAGTCTTCTCAACTTTAAAACGTCTATATTACTTGATTTTCCAGATTTGATGCACTTGTTCTTGCCAAGAAATTTTGATCCAGGAATGAAAGAAGTAGAAGTTCATATTAGCCAAGATCAAAAGTTGCAAGAAAGGCAGCCATCAAACCAAACATGTCCAAAGAAGAATACCATTCTTCATCATGCTGATGCACCCATGGTAAATTCGACCATAACACATTATTTTTATGAAACTCCAATATCAGATATAATTCATTTGGTCTTTGTCCAGAATGTTGAGAATTTTTCAGGTTGCAAAGAAGAAAGCTTCAAAGAAATCCCACCAGATAATCTTTTGTTGCTTGGAGAATCAGCCCCAAAGATGGTCAACAATGAGGCTACCAGGAGTGTGGAGTACCATCCATCTCAGAAGAGATGCAATGACCATTTCCAGAGCATAGACGTGATCCTATCCTATCTTCTTAAAGGAGAACCACCTGATGCACAACCCATTCCCAAACCAAAACAATACCAAGGTAAGGCCCTAGAATCTCAAAAGAGAATGAAAGCTGACTTGCTCTATCTTGGTGCAACAGGTTATCCAGTTTTGAGGTCAAAACCTCTAAAAGGTGGAGGGAATGATGCGGCCATCAAACCAGTGGTTGAACCAGAGGTCAACCAAGCTATCTAAACCGGCCATCTAAGAGGTACCAGCGACCGAGGTTCAGTCCAATGAGACTATCTCAACAACCAGAGGGTCTTTTGGAGCGAAACCAATTTTAACAGAGATCTAACTCATAAAGGAAGCTGTGAGGCTTGGAATTTCAAGGAAAGCTTCACGGATCAGGAAGTTATGAATTTTACAAACCGGAGGTTCCTCAGCCCGTCCAATTGCGAGTGTCAGCCATTAGAAGTGGATTTCAGCCCAACCATGAATCGGCCTTCTCCAGAATCAATCATGGGCTTCAAGAGTGGTTTATTATCTTTCCAGACAGCCCGAAATCAAGAGGATTGGTTCAGGAAATACCAAGATACAATCAATTTCCTAAAACCGGCCAAACCGACAACAATTTGGGAAAGCTTCCAACCAATTCAATCTAGCCCGACCCAAACCTACTTATGGGAGCCTGGAGATGCTATAGACCAACCAGAAGACATACAAGAAGCCCTTAGATGCACCATCACCCAGAGGATCAGGCGGATTCTCCTTAACATCTACTTTCCATATCCGGACACACCACAAGCATTCAAGGAAAGTCTTCTTCCATCAATGAGCAAGGACCAACGGCTCTATTCCTTTGAACCAGAAGAAACCAAGACCATTAGGAGACTAATCAGCAACCAGAGACTCCTATTTCGTGGATATTACACCAAGATATCAAGATACAAGATCAGCCTCATCCAAAGGCAACAAATAAGCCTAAAGGCTAGTTTTCAAGGAGCCATCAAAGCCATTGACTCCAATCATTTTATTTCAATTTATTTTCTTTCCTTATGTCATTTTTAGACTGTTAGAGAGTCCTTGGTCGAGCCTATAAAGCTCTAGTATTTTCTTCATTGTAAATCACCCTACTTTGAATTTTATGAAAGAATTATTCAGTTTTTCTAGTTTTCTCAAAACTATTGTTCTAAGTCTTTTGAGTTTGTGAGAAGCAGCTCCAAAGCACCTTGACTTATCAAGACTCCTTTCCATAGAGTTTTGTGGCATCCTCAATCCACCATCACTTCCATCCCATTCGTTTGCCAAGCTTGAGAGTGATACACATCCAGCAAGCTTTGCACCATCTCATTCCACTTCAACCATCAACTGATTAGGCTGAGAGTGATACACATCCAGCAGCCTAATTCCATCCTATCTATCCTTTTTCTTTTGCTTATTTATCTTGTTTAGTTCATCATATAATTTGCAATCCATTCATCTTTCATTTGTTTCTGTTTTGCATCATAAAAACTCATAAAAATCTATCTTCTTTGTTTCAGGTTGAACCTCAGTTCATCCATCCTTATAGTCTGATTTCCAGCCTGTATCAGTCATGCCACTGACATTTAATTTTAATTTTAATATTATATATTTAAACTAAACAACCAAATATTCCATATACTTATGGTAATTGATACTTTCCATATTTTTGTAAATGATAATAGTTCTGATTTTATACAACTTATATTTTCCATTTACTTTGAATACATTTTTGTGCATAGTATTATTTAGTGATCGAGTATGAGTACATACATGAAATTTTAAAAAAAAATATTGTTTACTATGTCATTTTGTATATAATATTGATATGCCAATTTTGAGTGTTCACAAATATTTTAAAACTTATCATAAAATTAAATTTTAGATCTAAAATCAATTAAAATAAAAATTATAATAAGTTATTAATAACGAAAAGAAACGAATATTGTCATATCGATAAATTTTGCTTTTTTCTATTACTACTGTTTCATTTTCTTCGAATGACATAATAAAAATTCATTAAAGTCTAAGAAATTATAATTTTCAATTTTATATATTATTTAAAAATCTGAGTTATTTAATTAAAAAATATTACCAGATTTTTTTTTGGATTTTTAGTTGATCAACCAATATCGGATCACGAGTTAATATCGGTTTTTTGGATGTACCAGGTTTTATCAAATTTTTAATTAACAATTTTTCATTAAATCCGAACCAGATTATACACAAGTCTCCAGATATATCGGTTCAACCATAAGTCTGAGTTGGATATGAAAACTCTGCTTGAATATTTTTTGAAACACTAATAAAACAACTTTTATATTATTTTTTTTCTAATAAAAATTACAAATTCAAACAAATTTTATCAAAATGGTAAAAAAGTGTCCGCACTTTAAAACCACAGATCAAAATCTAGTTAATATATAAATCAATGGTGGGTTAGACTATTTATTTCACATAAAGAATTAGTTCTGTTGTGCTCCTAATTTGATTTCCATTAGAAAGAATGCTTTATATCATGTAGTTAAGCATTATCAATTACTGGTCCTAAACCTAAAAGAAGGTTAGGTTCTGACTCGAAATCCACATTATTTAAAAATTTATTAATTAGAGACAAATTTTAATATTTTGGAATTATATAAACATTAAACTAGAAATGTAAAAAAATATCTTAATAATAAAAAACAAAGAAATGATACACAAAATTATTTTAACTATCGTAAATAAAATTTTAAATTGTTTATTTTTGTTTGACTGCAATTAATTATCAAAACTGTTTTTAAATGTTTTAATTTTACAGTTAATGATATTCATTTGAGAAAATAATCGAAAAACATATTTTCAAAATAAATATAAGTGTAATATTATTTCTTTTTCATTTAAAATTATTTTTGTTTGCTAATATATCTTACTTTTTATTATTTTTAATAACACAAAATATTAACATACATTTAGTTTCATAAATCCGAAATAGAAAACCGATAAACTATGTATAGTAAGATATGTACTTCACTTTTTCAGAAATTTACATTTGCATTTGGAGTCCGTATATATTGAAATCATTTTTCTACATCAAAAGTCTATTATATTACTCAAACAAGAGGTTGTTGGAGAAGTCAAACCGAAATAAAACAACCAACATAAAAACTCTGGTAAAAAGTATGTGCATTCTTAGCTAATTAAGAAATAGTCCAGTGCTCGAAGATGGTAGACAATCTTGAACTCCTGAAACCTTTCCTTAGGATAGCTAACTCCTTCAATTCTGTTAAAAAGCTTGACCATGTTGTTGGGTCTTGAATCAGTGAGATTAGATCCTTGCAGTCGGTTCTGAAATGTTGACAAATTGAGTACTTCACTATAGTTTCCATGGTCCAGGTTAGCGGTTCAAACTCTGTATGCAGAGATGAGACGCACCTCCTTTGATTCCTTAATCCACACCTATCTTTTCGTGAAGAATCTTTCCACACCTATCTACGTACACTGAAAAGTTTCTCAAAGTCCATGAACCATCCACTAAACATATGCTCTGAAAGCTTAAGGCTTGAGGTATCATTAAATGATGTAATGATTGCATTTCCTCAATGTCTATTGCATTCGCTTCAAACCACACTCGACATTCCCCCTCTGCATGCCTTACTAGCTCTAAAGGATCTTTTGTGATTCTCCTAAATAATTTATCACTGAGAACTTTCCAGAGATACCAAATTATTCATGGACAAGGATCTCTATTCAATTCTGGGGTTTTAATATCGTTTTCCTTCTAGAAGAGATAATCAAAATTAGTATATAACCACTGGAAATAGGAAAGACTGATGAGCGCGTTAAATATAGTGCTCAGGTTTGTAAAGTTAGAGAACATTCGAAAATTTCATGATTAACAGATTCATCTGTTTCCCTATGAAGACAATAATTATCACACTACATATGACGATATGTAAAGTCTCGTGTTACCGCTAAATATTATATTATTATCTGCTATAATATGACATATCTTCTGAAAAGCACTTAATTTTGAAGCTAAGGGTTGAAGCTAGGTTTAATTACCATATCCTTAGGTTCACGATTCATAATATTCGTCACTACCCAATAATCTGATTTACTGTATATTGACCTTTCTTTATGTAGCTCCAACAAAATTTATCACCAAAAATGAATTTGTTAACAGCCAAACACTGAATAAGCGGTATATCCTCTTGTACAACTAGGTTCACCAACATCTCCACATCCCACTCTTTAGGTTGTTTCTGAATAAAATCACTCACCGTCATCTTTAGATTAACAACCGGAATATTTGGTATCCATATATCCTTCCATGCTCTTATCTCAAATCCAGAATGAACTTACATAGGCTCACTTTTTTCTTACATGGACTCCAAATAGAAATCTGATTAAGTCTGTTTGTAATCAATTTCGTTCAAAATAACTCTGTTTTAGGGTATGATTGGAAGAGCATTAGCATAAGCATTATGCTCGTCATTATCCAATCAACATTTATCACAAAAGCATTTACAAGAGCATTTACAAGATGCTAATGCTCTCCAAATGCTCTTTACTCAATGCTCTCATATGGAGCTTTTGGTAGAGCATTTGCAGTTAGAATATATAAAAATTTAAAAATAATTATATATAATTAATATATTTTATTTAATAATATAAAAAATTATATTCATAATAAAAAAAAATTTACATTTAAAAAAATAAAAGTTGTGATTAATTATTTTAACTTTTTAAAAAGAACAATATTTCACATTTGAAATATAATATAACTTATATAATTACACATATCATTCATTATTTTTAATAAATAAAATAAAATAATATATATCTATATATTATATATTAGAAATTAAACATATCTATATTATTTATAAAAAATAAATTATATGTCATATATTAATTTTTCTGATAATATTATATGAATCATTTACTGCTCTACCAATAGATAAATAATGATAATTTATATATAAATTATATATATAATTAGTTTATTTTATTTAATAATATCAAAATTATTTTTTATCCAAAAATAAATTTATATTTTAAAATAATATTTACATTTATTTTTTAAATAATAATATTTTATATTTAAAATTTAATTTAATTTTATGATAATATAATTTTATGATAATATAACATATATTATTAATATATATTATAATTTAATATATATTATTTTAAAATAAATATATTATATACTAACTTTTATGATAATTTTAAAATTGTATCTTCTTCTTCTTCTACCAATTACTTTATTAAAATTTTAATAAGAACATACAGATTCTGACATCTTCTTCTACATCTTTAGCTAACTGCTTCTTCATCTCATTGCACTAATCGAGGCCTTAGTTTCTTATCAATATTGCGCCTACACACCTTATAGAGTTTCAAGGGAATCTTCCAGTTTTGCACAACATATAATATTGTATATGCTTGAGTAGTTACTAAAAGCATCTCCAAAAAGACTCTCTATTTTAGAGTTCGCAAAATTCTAAATTTGAAGTTTCAAGGTGTTTTTCTCCAAAAGCAAAACTTCAAACTTAACTTCAAAATTCTTTATATTTTACATTATGATCCTATATTTTTATAATTAATATAACTCCATAAAACTTTCATAAATAACTAGCACATATATAAAAATATTGCATTAATATTAATTAATAAAATATTATATTAAATATATATAATTAAAAATATAAATACATAATTAAAAAAAATCTATTTTGAAGCTTACAAAAATTCATATTTGAGGTTTAAAATGCTTTTTTCTAAAATTAAAAGTTCAAATTCAACTTCAAAATTCTTATATTTTATATTTTGGTCCTTCTATTTATCATAATTTATTTAGATTCATAAAAATTTATAAATAATTAACACATATATAAAAATACTACATCCATATTAATTAATAAAAAGTTACACAAAAATATAAAATTTTACATTGAATACATAGCTAAATACTAAATTATGAGTAAAATATATGATCAATCAGTGCATTTGTTAAGTTTTTTTTTTTGTAAAATTGTTGTTGTATGAATCTAGTTTTAAAATATTTTAAGTCTTATTTTAATGTTTATATTTAGATTTATGTGTAAAACATAAATCTATGAAAACAAATATGAAATATTATGAGATATAATTTTTTAAAAGATTAAAATGATAAACAACAAAATATCTAAGAATCATAAAATGTAATATATAATGTAAGGACCAAAATCCAAATAAAAAGTAAAACTTCAAATTTGAAGTTTTGAGTAGTGACACTCTATATTTGAATTTTCACTACCAAAAACTTCAAATTGAAGTTTTGAAATTTTTTTTTGGAGAACAAAAAATTTCATATTTAAAGTTATATAGCTTCTTTTGGAGATGTTCTAAACCATCTTTGGTTCAGGAAGTTTAGATAATAATTAACTCTGTTTTGCTACTTTTCTTCACTCATTTGGCATTTAAATCTTGCACCACCGGTAATGCTCAAACCTCAAAAGAAAGGGGAACAATGTAAGTAGAAGGTTTTATTATCACGGATTAAGAACAACAATATAGTAGAAACAACTTTTCATTCTGATTCAAAACACATGAATCTAGCTGCCTCTTATTTACCACACTCTAGAAAACACAACAATGAGTCAACCCCAATTTTACTCTTTTACGGGGGCCATTTCAAATCCAAATATCAGAGGTGCAGTCTCCACCGGGATACCTCATCTCATGGGCAAGCGCAGGACCGTCAGGTTCTTCACCAAAGTCCACAAAGAAATCAGGGTTTATAGAGAGACCACCTTTCTCTGTATCAACATCAATCTGAATTATGTGTGATCCTTTATCCATGAGTTCTGGGTAAAACTGGCGGTCCCACGCGCTGAACAGCGAGTTTGTTGCATACAATCGTTTACCATCAAGGCTCAGCTGGATCATCTGAGGTCCTGCTCGTAGAGATTTCCCCTACAAATTCCAAGATATTAAAGAACAACTTGTAGAGAAAAAAAATGCTAAAATGCTTCCAAGTGAATGCTTCTTTTTGTGGGTAAAACAAACCTTGATCTGAGGAACATCAAACTGATAAGTGCTACCATCTTCTCTAACAGCCTTAACAGGACTGCCCTTTTGTAGTAATCCCCCCACCCAAATTTGACCCGTTAAGATAGGATTCTTAGGGTCTTCGATGTTGTACTGACGAATGTCTCCATGCAGCCAGTTCACAAAGTAGAAAAACCGATCATCGAGGGAGATCAAGAAGTCGGTGATAAGCCCAGGCATTTCTGGAAGAATCCAGTTCTCCACTTTCAGTGGTTCAACTGATATAACCACCTACCAAAGAATAAAATCAAACTAAGGGTTAAATCATAGCTTCGAAAGAACCAAAAAAGAGGTTATGAAGATAATTCAGAATCTCCACTTGCCTCATGGCTCCATGTGTCATCACTGTTCCTGTAAAATCTTATCATATTACTTGACAAGGCACTCCCAACATACCCTGTATCTTTAGACGGATCATGCAAGAATCTTATCTGCAACAACCACATAAAACATTATATTATATTCCTCGGTAACACAGACCATTACATTTTATGTAACATGTTGAAGTAATGTTACTACCTCAAGAGGTAAGAGACCAGTATTACCAAGGTCAATAATCTGTTTCATTTCACCTTCTGGCCATTTATAAATATGTAAATGACTTCCATACAAGCCATCAGCGACGTGCTGGAGATTGAAACCTTTGGAGAAAGCTTTAGGTGCTCCCCAAGATGTGCTGATCATCGTCTTGAACCGAGGTTGGTACCAGAAATCATATCCAAACTTTGGGGCATGCCCTGGTTTGTCCCACCTGCTTTTGACGTTGAAATCAGAGTCAAGAAGGAGAAACCCGTTCCCTTTGGCGTTTCCTTCTTTGTCACCAAGGCAAGAGACCAACATATCGCCAGAGGCGAGGCAGTGAGACGTGTGCGGAAATGCTAATCCTGTCTTCTCGGAAATCTCTTTAGGTTCTACAACCTTATACAAGGACGGAGCCTTTGGGTCGGTCTTTGTGTCGATTGCGTAGATGCGACCAGATCTTCATCAAGACAAGAAAGAAAACGTTAGCCATAATGATCTAGTGATGTGAAGGTAAAAGGGGAAGACGGTTCAAACAAGGTTCTTACATTAAGCCTGGACATACGAGGTAACGTCTACTAGCAGAAGGATCACCATGGCAAGAGCTGCAAGAGTTCCAACCAGTGTGATGAAGCTCATCGCCTATATATGGCATTTTCAATCTGTGAATGACGCTTGAATATGTGGGTGAGTTTGGATCCACATCTACCGTCGCCAAGTAGTCTGGTTGCTCTCGCCCCGTTCCTAATTAGAAACCAAATTCAAAATATTATAAAGTATTTAAATACTGAGGAACCAAGCATTTTCCAACATTTCTTGATCAATTTAACCAACAATTATAAGGTATTAGACTCGTATGATATTCATATTTTAATCTTCAACATCTCACATTAGAAAGTGAATTGGGACGTAGATAATATACACTTATATATATTAAGAACATGGACACATCCAATCATTGACAAGGTTCTTAACGTTAAAAGTAAGATTCAGTGAGAATATACTGAAGAAAACTTTGAATAAAAACTGGTGGTAGATAGAGAAAATGAAATGTGTACCAGAGTAGAGGGCGGTGACGTAGATGAGTTTTTCAGGTGGACCGGACATGGCGGCTAGAGGCGTGGCATAACCTGGACCGGACTTGCAACAAGCTTTGCCTACGCCATTGCTCACCGCCGTCGCCAATACAGTCTCTGTTGCCATCTGTAACTATGTGGAAGTCTTGAAGCTACGCGTCTCTGAGTTAAACGCAAACACAAGCACAAGTGTGAGATTTATAAGTGGGAAGCTTTTGGCTCTCTCTGTGAGTGAGTGAGCACGACGGTGACTTGTGTCGTAGTTAAGAACCTTGTCTATATATAGAGCATGTGACACCAACCCATATTCATAAATAAATATATAGTAGTACTATTATTATTATACTCTTCCTAAGAGGGTTTAATTCTATATTTCAAACAGATTTCACTTTTCATTTCACCTAATCACCTAAAATGTAGCAACTTTCTTACTATATTCGCCAGTGAGTTGGTTGTTTTGTTCGGTGATAAAACAGCTGAAATTTGTGTTGCCAACAAGCACGTGTACTAAGATCTTGATGTTTATATCCAGGACAACTCCATTGTTTGACAGAATAAGACTTTCACCTATCTATCACTCCCTCTATAAATGTTAATTGGGCATGATGACCATGATTAGGCCGGTCTAAATTAAATTGGTTTTGACATAGTAATGATCAAAATTAAAATAGTTCAAACGGGTAAAAATATTTTAACCCAAAAATATATGAACAAAACTATTTAGACATGGACATCTAACAAACCTACAAATTTAGATTTTCTAATTTGGAGAAAATCCGTAAATTAGAAACAATTTGATTTTTTCGAAGCTAAAACAATGTTTTCTTTTAAAACCATAAAACAAATTTTTTTGTCAGAACGGCAAAATCATATAATGAGGCTGTTAGCTTGTACAATTGGATAATCTCATTTTTTGGTCATGGATGGTCTAAATTTAAATAATCTGGCCTTCTAGCTCTGGTGGTAAAAGACTTATGGCTATGAGTACCATTACCTGGTTTCGAATCCCGGCCACTGGAAATTTAATATTTTGGCATCGCCATGAACCGGAGACCGACACGTGGCAACACGTGAATAATCTAGACCACTTCTGCGAGGCCAGGATACTTTTGTATAATTCAAAAAAAAAATTTAAAAGGAACAGTATCCAAATAAAACCAACCGAAATAGTATATAACAATTTTCAAAAAAAAAATTAATATGAAATATTTAGGTCGACTGTTACCGCTTTTATTTTGTTTATGTATATAAACACCATCATTTTGTAAATTTACTTACAGCCAGTGATACAGAAATTTTTTTAATGTCATAATATTGATGGTCTAATGGTAGTGTAAAACAGATTATTTATTTGAGTCCCGGTTCAAACTTTCTTTACACAGATAACTTTCTTTACACAGATGACAGATAGATATTCTTTAAATCAGATTTTTTGAATAGCTTACACTGTTCTGAATAAGACTATAGATTTTAGATCCGGAATTTTCTTTTGCTAAAAAAAAAACTAATATGTCAATTTATTGGATAAGGGCACGTTGTTACTATGTTCCTGAGTTGGTGAGTGAAATTTGGATAAATAAATACACGTTACTAAATTCTGTGAGTTGGTGCGTGAGTTAGTGCGATTACATAGTGACTCTTTTGTTGTTATCTAATAATGTCTAGCACGGATGTGAAGTGAAATCTCCATCTTTGTCGTCTTTACTGAAGGACACAATTCGATTTTCTGTGACAATAATTACTATACTATACGCAATCCACAAAAATCTCATCAAGTTTTCATAAAAAAACAAATGTTACAACATAGAACAAAGGATATTACCAGAAATCATTACAGGAGCATTTTCCTCCTTTGAAATGATGATATCTAGAAGCATCTCGAACTATAATCTCTCTTCCAGTAATCTCACTGATATGTTTCATAACAACATGACAATCTCCACAAACCCTTAGGTTTTTCACAATCCGTATGGGACTTCCCGGAACACCCTTAAGTAAAGCGTAAGCAACAGCGGATCTCTCACTATGCCAAAACAAAAGCTTTTCTTTCTCTTGCTCATCCATGTCGTGTAAGATCCAACTCGTATCAGGAACATAACCATTTCTTCTCCTCATATCTTCCTCCAGCTTCTTAAGCAAGCCAAAGATCTCTTCTTTCAGAGGATGGGATGTTTCTCCTGCGTAAAACACTTCGGTTTCTTTCCGAACCTCTACGCTACTATACCCTGGATCTCTTCTAACTTCCATGTCTCCTAGCTTCCTTCTTGCCTCTGATACTTTCCCCCACAAAAAAGCACTTGCGTAGACGTTTGATAAGAGTATATAAGTCGACGGATCTCTCGGTTTAAAGCAACTTAAGAGATGATCAGCGATTCTTACACCCATCTGACTTTTCCCCTGCCGTTTACAAGCGCTAAGCAAAGCAGCCCAAGTTGGTTCATCAGGAGGAAACGGCATTGTACGAATTAACTTCTCAGCTTCATCAATGAGTCCAGACCGACCAAGAAGATCCAATAAACATGTGTAATGCTGCAAGGACGGGCGGATCCCGTAGTCCTTGCTCATTGATTGAAAAAGCTCACGGCCTTTAGCTACAAAACCGACATGGCTACACGCGTATATCAGCCCAACAAACGTGACCTCGTTAGGCTTTACACCGTGTGAAACCATTTCATCATACAAATCCAGTGCCTTCTCAGCCTGACCGTGCTGAGCCATTCCAACTATAAGCGATGTCCACGAAACCACATCTCTGTGACGCAGCCTACTGAAAATATACTTTGCAGCTATAACATCGCTGCATTTAGCGTACATGTCTATAAGTGCGTTACTAATAAACAGACAAGAATCAAATCCTAGAGATATAACCAAACCGTGAACCTGCCTCCCTGCTATGGAAGCAGCCATATTAGCACAAGCGCCAACGATGCTGGAAAGGACTAGAGGATCCAAAATGTCAACACTTTCTCTCCTCATTTCAGTGAACACAGAGAAAGCCTCAAGCCCTTTACCGCTCTGCACAAAACCAGAGACCAATGCGGTCCAGGAATACAGATTCTTGATCGGCATGTTCCTGAAAAGCTCCAAAGCTTCTTCCTTTCTTCCGATTTTAGCGAACCCAGATACCATTGCGGTCCACGAGATGGTGCTTTTCACTCTTATAGAATCGAAAACAGCTTTAGCACTATCAGGCAAATCGCATTTGGCATACATATCAACCAGTGAAGACTTAACAACATCATCATGAGAATACTGAGATACTATAAAATGGCAGTGAACTTGCTTCCCGTGCTTAATAGATCCTAAGTTAGCACAGGCCTTGACAAGGGCGGAGAGCACGAAATCATCCGGACGCAGTCCATTGCTAGAAGAGAACATCGAGAGCGTCTTAACAGAGAGATTTGATTGGTTAAGAGCGGTGAGAACAGAGGCCCAAGCGATGTGGTCTCTTTGAGGCATTTCGTCGAACAGCTGGAGTGCTTGAGAAGCGGCGCTGCATTTTCCATAGACGTTGACGAGGGTGTTCGCCAAAGGAATGCATTGGGTGATAATCCCGAGCTTGATGATTTGGGCATGGAGGGACTTGGCAGTGGTTAGCGTTCGGTTCCTCGCGCAGAGCTTGAGCTGATGAAGATACTGTTGGATAAGCATTCAACAGCTTGTTGTTGCTTTCTGGTTTCCAGAATTTATGTTTTTAACACAAATTTCTTAACTTACAAAAATGACCGCTTACTTCTGACGGATATATGCTTCTATTTGTTAAATTAATACATCAACAAAAAGAAGACAACTAATCAAATGCAGCGCCGCTTTGAGTGATCACTAAACTGGGTTAATGACCTATTTCCACACCCTAATTTTATTTGTTAAATAATACATCTAACATTGACAGTTAGGACAACCACACATTGAGTGATCCCGAGTTTAAAGTTGATTAAACTCGTCTTTGTACTTATCTAGTTATCTTCATCATTTTTAATTTTGTTTATTTTTTGCTCTTATGGGCATGATTAATACAAGTTTTTTTAGTAATGATCTCTTAGTGAATATAAAAGAGGTTTCTTTACTTTTAACTAAAAGAAAAAAAATAAAAAATATTAGTTAAATATTTTTATTGAAAAAATAGTCAGAACTCCTTCATAGTGGCGGAGCCAGACTTAAGTTTTACAGGGGGCAATATAAAATTTGAACTTAATTTATAGGAGGCAATCATATAAATTTTACCATGTAAATCATATAAATTATGAATAATCAATGAAAATGCACAAAAAAAATATTTCATA